>JABBOT010000002.1:8889570-10290771 GCA_016165875.1 Acanthopleura granulata
ACTGTAGTCAGACATCTGATGGACTTACCTGCAGGATGGTGTCTTGTTGGGCAGGTGTTCTGGGAGTACGTAGGTTAGCAGCATTAGGGGTGACAGAGTAGTCTGACAGTAGACCCTGAGACACCCCATCCTTAGTTCCTGACCCCTCAGCCTGCTGTCTGGCATACTCACTGGCCTGACCCACCTTAACTACCTGGAACACCCAACATCATATCAACTAAATGTAAGGGACATTTACATAAATACTGAAAGATGTATACAGAAATCGTGCTGGAAATTACAAGGTACATAATGTACATGTAATGCACTGAACTGTTATGATTTTATTTATTTATTTGATTGGTGTTTCACATTGTACTCAAGAATATTTAACTTATACGATGACGGCCAGCATTATGTTGGGAGGAAGAGCCCGAAGGAAACCCACGACCATCCGCAAGTTGTTGGCAAACCTTTCCACATATGACCGGAGACAAAGCCAGCATGAGCTGCACAGGAACTCACAGCGATTGCATTAGTAAGAGGCTCCTGGGTCATTATGCTGCACTTATGCAGGCCCCATTATGCTTTTAAACTGCACTGGCTTCAGTCTAGAGTGCTTTTAGTTGGGGAGACATTACTACTTACTAGTGAGAAACCCATCAAGCACAGTTACATGAAAGCCCTACTATTGTTTATTTCTTCTCTATATGACAGATGGCTGAATAAAATGAATGAATGAATGAATGAGTGAAGGATTATGGGTACAGCAATGGCTAAATTGCTGAGTATAATGATAGCTCACCTCTTCTAACTCTGCGTCAGATATCTGTGGAGATGGTAATACCAGTTTTGATCGTTTCTTTTGAGGTTCAGTGAAACTGAAAGGCAAAACGGGTAACAGGTATTGTAATAAAATGTCATACTTCACAACTGTATAAAATGTACAGAAGTGGAACAACATGTTATAGTAATTAAATTAATCTACTAGGTTCACACAAATGAATACTGGGAAACACTTTTTATAGCTTTAACACAGGTGGCAGTTCATATTTGTACATGAAGATCCTTACTTCGTCTGGCCTTGTATAGCCCCAGGCAAGTCATTTTCTTTCCTCTTCTTTTGTCTTTGCTTGTCCTTCTTCCTTTCTCTCTGTAAGACAAGTGCAAGATAAGGTTGTGAGTAACGAAAAAATTCCAACATGGAAATGGATATACAAATTTTCAGACAGAATATTCTAATCCTCACTTGCTAAATTTATTTCTATGATTGTTGTTGAACACCACACCCAAGCACTTTTCATTTACAATGGTGTGTGTTTTGAGTGTAGGAAACCAGAATACCTGAGGTAGAGTAATGTTCACACCAGGGGCGGAAAATGGTCCGGAGGGTCCGGTCAGGCCACGAATTCGGGCAGATGGCCTGGGGATCCATTTTTTACGGCCCGGGGACAAAATTTTGACGGATTTTCACCACTGAACAATCAGCACCATTCAACATTTAAACATGGTGATAAGTACAGATCGCGCTGAATTGCTGATTCATGAAGTGGGCAGAAATAAACTGTTGTCTGATCTCAGAGACTGCAATTACAGAAACATGAGCGAAAAGATGGAAATGTGGAGTGAGATTTGCCAGCGTGTCACGTATGTAATTGGAAACTTGATTTCATGTATTGCATTTGGCTGTTAGCTACTTTGCCCCATATCGAAAACTGGCCACTGTATAATCCAGTCAGTGTGCTATTTCACGTCAACACAAAAACAAAAGCAACTACACACAGTGTAATTTCTTCGTAAATTTCTAATTACATGTTGATTACTAATGGCACTATCTGATGATCCACTGCTAAACTAAATAACAACCAGTTTACTGACAAATAAATTTATTCAGGGAACCGGATCTGCGCTCTGAATTTCCTGTGTGTGAATGCAACCATTCGAAAACATTATCGCTTAAGAATTCGGTTCAGGCGCTGGACCAATTTCCACGCGTAGTGTGAACGTAGCTTAAACCACAAAGATTTCTGACTTATCACCTACAGATATGCAGACCACATTAATAAAAGACATACAGGCCCCTTGAACAGTCAAGAGAGGGGGAGTCTACCAAGTCCCTGTCTATGGCCTGGCATTTGTTCAATGTTTAAAGTCTTGAAATGCATTTGGTGTTTTACGCCATGCCAGCAGTATGAAGGGAGTAAACTGAGCACAGCCTATGGAAAACCCTTGACCATCTGCAGGCTTAAAGAAATTTAGAGTTTCAAATTTAAACAAAATTATGTCACATGGAAAATTCGGCTACATTCGAGCCTTTGGGCAGGTTTTCTCACATCCATCACAAAATGCTCGTAACACAACCTGCACAACACACCTCTTCTTTGTCCTGCCTCCTCTCCCCATCCAGCTGTTGTTGTCGTAACCTCTTATAGTTAGGCTCCAGTGGTTTGTAAGCCTCCTCAGATGTATCGTAAAACCCTGAAACACATCATCCATTATCACAGGTTAGGGTAGAGAAAAAGTTTCGCTGTCTACAGGACACTGCATCCGGCAGTAATTAAGATGGATGGAATGAGATGACTGACAAAGAAAATAGCACTGAGATACCACAAAACCTGACTTCAAATACAGATCCAGTATTTTGTGGTATGTGGTTTCCCTTAAGAAAGCTTGCTCAAATTCTGATTCGATGATAATAAAAGTACACTATGTTTGCATCTTTGATCCTTCTTGGTGTTAAAAAACTGGCCTTCTTAGAGCTTTAAATGTAGCAGAAGAAATACAACACACAAGAGGCGAAAAACTACATTCTATACATCAACATGATAAAAAGAAATTGTCATAATATTAAAGACTTAAGATATATAAAGACTACATTGAAACCTGTACCTACGTCCACCTGTAATCAGTATCCATCTGCACAAAGCAGCTACTATCTGTCACGAACAATTTTTCATGTTAAATGACCTGTAATATGCAGGCACCTGTCCAACAGCCACTATATTTTGCAACAAAATCCTATATCAACCTGTCCTACCTGGCTGAGGCTTTCATCAATAATAATGATTGCCGTATCGGACATACAAAAATTTCAAAATGGCAGCCACAGACTGCATTAATTTTTATGGTGATTACAAATTATAAACTTCAACTTTGTGAAGACCAATGAACTGTGAGGATTACTAGTCAATGGCAGTGAAGTTTACTGTTCTTTAATCAGGCTCAGCTGGTTACTGTACGGACACCCCTGTAGCAGTGGATTAGTTCCACGCCGAGGTGGGAAATGTGAATGCCATATACATTAGGATATAATCTGACCTCCTGTGGTTCCTCTGCATAGTTTCTTCGACAAATTATCTGGTTGGTTTGGGTATTATTTTCATATTGTGTCTCCATTTTGCTTGGCCAATATATTGCCTGTCTCGAACACATGGTGAAATCTTCCTTCACTCATACATTTTGTTGTTGTTGTTGTTTCACTGATAATGGCAAACATGATTGACTGAATTTTCATACAGCTAAGTGGTCTGCCATTTCCTGTCCAAAATTTTGTCGGAATATTTATATACCTACGTAGGCCAAACTGGCACAGCCCGGGCTTTCTAGGGCTTGAAAATGATGGGGGAAAAGTGCACCCACATATGCCCTGTACCTGATACAGTCTTTATGTAAGTGCTTGTTCAATGCGTGAGTACCTGTAGATCTCCCAACACCGCGTGAAATTTTTGAGATATTAATTTACTACAATTGTTATATTTCTGTGAAATATATGTACCAGATTATATTAGTATTTTAATAATTATGTCTAAAAAATTTGCACATGTAGGGTTTACAGGTTTCCTGAAATTTAATTCAGTTGTGATTTGGCTTGGTCTTCGCAACCTGTCTTATGTGGCCAACTGTAATATGTGGCCACTTTCTTGGACTCCCTTACAACAGGTTTGACTCTATCTACAAAACCGTATCTGTGGGGAGAATGAAACTGGCTTCTCATGGTTTTATCCCATACAAAACAGATCACTCACCTGAAGCAGGCTTCTTTTCAAACGGAATTTCAGCATTGTAGTCAACTCCACGCTTCTTCTTACGCTGTTTCTTGATTCTGGAAAATTATAATAAACCATCACTGATGCTGTATGGGTAAAACATGTTTGCTTTATGCAGAATGCTGCATGATGGCAAGTTATGTGTAACACAACACTTAACCAAAGATCAGAAAGAATAAGAAAAAATGCTAATAAGTCAAATTACTGCTTACGAAAAAACTTGATTTTCCATCCACTTTCTGATGAACTTTCCCAAATATACACACCATACTGATGGAAGACAAACGGCTGTGTACAAATGTCAGTCTGGCCAATGAGTTACATGGGCACTGTGAGAGCAGTCTCACAGTCAAATTCCAGCCATGTCCAAGGCTGGGTTTGAACCTGCATCTCAAACATCCTTATGATTGAAAGGTAATCACTTTTAACCATTAGACTTCTCCCAGCTTATAGGAAGTTCACACCAGAGGTGGAGTTAAGATACCTATACACAATGAAACTTACTCTATACCAGCAGCTCTCAGTTCTCGCCTCTTCTGTAATGCTGCTAATCGTCTGAAAACAGAGGAAAAGTAAACATGTGAACCAATAATCCATTATATCAGCATAAATCACTTAGGTTTTATAAGACAAAACACCAACTAGATCAAAAGTAAATATTTATCAATAATTGAATCCAACCCTTCAATTTACATACCTGGCTTCTTCAAGCTGCTTTTCTCTGGCTTTTCTTTTGGCTTTCTTGCCCTGTGTGTTAGCCAGTCTAGCTCTGGCCTCAGACAACATCTCCAGCTCTGTAACACACCAGTGGCCAAACATCAAACTTTAAAGGTGCCAACAAGTGGAAGTCTACATTACATTCAAAAATCCATCACGTATTTTCTTCAGCCTTGTTAATTTTGTACTGGTTCACTTTTGACTCTGACAAAGAGGTACAGTTATATGCTCATCAGTGAGGGAATACAAAAGTATAAGCTTGAGGACCTTTGAGGGTTACCTTATGGTTACTGGGTATCTAATCTTACTAGTATGTTAAGAGCAAGTCTGAAGACAGAATAATGAAATAATGCACTTGGTGTAATTTCATCTATATATATGGATATGATGTGCTCTTCTAACTTTTCAGCGTTTTGTTGGCTGGATTTTGACCAGCCAAGGGCAGTAGTTTAATTGTTTCACGCTTGCAAACTAGTCTCACCATCTTCATCCATATCCACTGGATCTGGTTTAGCTGGTTTGGTTTCTGGATTGGGATCGATTTCGCCTGGCTTGAGTTTTCTGGGGTCATCTTCGTTGTCTTGATCGCGGTTCTGGGCTTTATCACTACAATAAAGTAACATTTCTCAGTTATCCACCTCACAAGACAGTCCTGATTTATCCAAATCACATTTCAAGTGTGCATTAAGTTTGATAAGATGAATTGCTTGATTGGGTTTAATCTCTCCTTTTTGACAATATTCTGATAATATCATGACGATGTTTACTTATTGCAGGATAGTCCCAATGATGACACATTTACAGTTGGGTATCACTGGGCTGAAGAGTACTTGGCCTATTCTTCTTACACTCAGCGAATCGGTACCAACAGATTTTAAAGTCTTAAGTATGACTCGCATTAGGATTTGAGACTGATCTTCAGAAAAATGAAATGTTGAAACACACATAAAAAAAGAATCAATCCAAGAAAGTCTACTTTTAAATCTCTTGAAGATGTGAAAAAAGGTATAAGAGATGCTCCCTCAAATCAAGCCCAATCCCTCACATGCTACAACCATATGCTACAAGGATTATAACACATGTAGTAATATCTTTTATATTGTGCGCAAAACAAAGCAGAATTATTCCCCTTGACTGGAGGTTGATATGCCATTATCTTACAGAAGGAACTCGTAGTGCTCCAGACACTGGGCAGCAGTTCGGCCTATGATGGGAGCAATGGTCCTCCACTGGGTGGGCATCAGCTTGGCCAGGTGCAACAGCTTCTCCTCCTCCTCACGACTCCACTCCGTCTTCTTGATGCCTGGGTCCAACCACTCATACCTGCAAAGGGTCCACATCAATACTCCTACTTAATTTTAATGATTTAAAAGTTTCTTTCTGCAATGATTTAAATGATTTTCTTCTGCAATGATTTAAATGTTATTTGCTTCTTCTAAAATTGGAAGGAAGTATCTTCAAAGGTATGAAATACTATTTTGTTTTCCTACAACAGTGCACATAAACAGTGACAAAGTCATCTAAAAATGTTGTGTGCAAGAATTTTTCAGGATTTTTATGATGGCGGTCAGGATTATGTGTGGAGGACACTGGAGAAAACCACCAACATTTGCCAGGTATCTAACAACCTTCCTGACTTAAATTTCTCAATCTAGAAAAATTAAGGTAACTGTTCTCAATATTCCACCATAAGTGTATGTTAAAAGTGCATACCCCTTGATGATAAACTATGTTCCATGATGAGGATTTAATTTGTCTGTGTGCGTAGCACACAACTATGCTTTATCATTTGTGGTCTTCAGTAACACTTTACTTCAAAACCCCAATCAATTAGACAAGACTACATTCAACATCAGGTTCAGAGCCATACAACAGTAACACTTCAACCTGCTTCAGAGGACAACGTCTTACCATCTGGCCTTGCACTGTTTGGAGGATTTCCTGTGCAGAAGTGAAGCAATTCGTGCCCACTGATTTTTGCCATATTTCATCACAGCTGCCTTCAGAATCTCATCCTGCAAAACAATATGGTGTCTTGTTATTATAATCAACATATACCTTCAAGTTGTCATTCCAGTTTCTAATTTGACAGCTAAACAGCCATGGGCTTGTGAAGCCGTGCTCAAGCTTATCAGTGGACACCAACATGAACAGTTTTCAGCGTTACCTCATTATTCAAAGACAATGGAATCATTTCTAAGAAAAATTCTACATCAAGCCGTTGCCGCTAAAGCCCTGGACGGTGTAGGCCTGGCCTGTAGGTTACTAGAGTTGTCATGCATGTGCTGGTAACTGGTACGTGTGATCTAAATAAACTACTGTGACATATGCATATAGCCACAAGAAGTCCCAGAAGTCATAAGTGAGGATAGTATGTAGATCTCTGTAAACTGAAAACATTCACTGAACTATCGTATACCAAGCGAAGCACTGGGCTGCGGGTACCTTCACTTCCCTATGCGGAACTCCCCTGAATAAACAACCTGCGTAGGCCCTATATCTTGTAGCAGCTGCTAATGGCACCACTGGGTTGACTAACCTAAATATATGCAAGATGTATATTCAATCTAGCAGCTACAATCTTTTAGTCATGTAAGTTTGCAAGCCCCAAATGGTCCTACCTTAGCCCAATGAATTAGACGTTTTGTGATAAATATACGGTGTTTAACAGAGGCCCATTTGAAAAATAAGGGGTATTTTCCTATCCGTATTTAGATGAAGCCTACCCCTTTAAAATCTGTATGTTCCTCAATCAGCAATGATCAGCTGAGGTGATCACATTTCGCAGCAGTTTTAAAACGTTTGTGTTATGGTCATACCCGCTGTTTTAGATCATTGCTTTGGTCAAAAATTCCCCCAGTTTGCCATGTTTAGTCAACTGTCGAGAATCTGGACATCTCTGTGATGTGGAGTTTTTCGGTGCAGAATTCACACTGTTGCATAGGTAGCTCAATAGCCGAAAACTCCCTCAGTGTGGAGAATTTGCGATAAACAAAAATTTCTAGTGATCGGCAAGTAGTTAACAACGGGGCTGCTGCCTAAAACAAGAGATGTGAGCTTAACACAAGCGTTTTAAAACCACTGCGACATGCGATCCCCTTGGCTGATCACTGCTGATAGAGGAACATACAGATTTTAAAGGGTAGGCAGCATCTAAATACGGATAGTAAAATACCCCTCATTTTTCACATGGACCTCTGTTAAGACGTTGTATCAGTAGCATACAACATCTAATTCATTAGGCTAGTCCCACGTGAACCTGCATGAATTCTAGCCCCAGGGTGCTATTCAATCCCTATTATATATACTGGACTGATGGGATTTCCTAGCCACAGCGAGAAGCAATGGTAAAGCTTATGTGCTTTCATGCAAAGTCAGGTAAGTCCTTTCTGAACATCGTTTGCAGCACAAGACAGGTGTCAACTGTGGCTTTTACCTATCAGCTCAGCCACGTACACAACATCCCACGTATATTCCACTCAGTAATGGCATGCCAACCTGAAGTGCCCAAAGCTGTCATCGCTTGAGAGGCGGCCATTTTGCGTCAACCACAGTTGTGGATGTTGAAGAGTTCTTGCTCCTGTGTCGGCGCAGGTGTGTTACACCCGAAAGAAGCACATCATGGCTGGTAGGTTGTAAAATGCTTATCCCTATTGCCAGTTTGGGGTTGGCTTGCCATTACCCACTGGAATATATGTGAATTGTTGTGTGTGTGATTGAGCTGAGAGGTAGCTAGCAAAGGATCTTGGCTGTGATCTTTTAATATGGGGTTAAGTGTAGATCACAGCCGAGGAGCTATGCAGGTTAAAATAGTCGTATGTAAACATAGCTTAGCGCAGAGAAACTCCATGTGCACAAACTGAATGAGGGGTAGCACCTTACAAGCTTTATACCTGAATTGTGTCCACATAGCCCTCGGGATAAGGGTGGCCAGCAGCATATCAGTATGTATAAACCCCCCTAAGACCATGGTCTCGATCTATGAGTTAACAGCCTGAGCTGACACCTATCTTAGACGGTGAATGTCGTTCAGAAAAGACTTATGTGACTTGGCATGAGAGCGTGTAAGCTCTAGCATTGCCCTGTGCTGTGGTTATGAAATCCTGTCAGTCCAGTAAATAAAATAGGGATTTAAAAGCAACCTGGGGCTACATGAATTCACAAGATTCTTGAAAAATTGACTCGGTTTATTCATTTTCTAGGTTGGGCCTGTGACAGCTGAATAAAATTTAATTTGCAACAGTGATCAAAAAGGGTTTATTCTAGATACTCTGTAAATAAAGTAAGAGTTTGCTCTGTGCTGAGGAGTGCATGATAGGAAATTTGAAACCGTAAGATGTGGATGCGACTCCTTTCCTTACATATACTGATAACATATCATTATTATCGGATTGACTGAAATACACACATTCGACTAGACCAATCTTTGGTCAATTTGGCAGTAATAAGGATCAGAGTAACATCTCATGGTAGGGTGACGTCAATTCATTGAAAAATGTCCTATTCTCAATGAACATCGGAAAAGTGGGTCAGCGACGAACAATAGCTCAACCTATTCTTTACAAATTCCGTAAATTCTATTAAGGGTAACATCTTTGTTTCACATCTCAAAACGAAGCCAGTTAGCTAACACTGAAACTCGCAGAACTCGCGTCACGGGAATTGGACACCGATGATAAATCACAATGATGGAGACGAAGTTGACACAGAAGAGACTGGAAGACTAAAAAACAGAGCCTACTCTGCGATTAAGATACATACCTCGGTGTTCCTCCAAACACCTCCTTTGATGTTGATTCGCGGCATCTTTGATACCTGTGGTTTGTCAAATGTATAGTGTACTATGATCGTTGCACGTAAAACGTGCGTTTACCACCCGAACACAACAAATATGTCCGACAGAGAGTAATCTCGCGGTTTCTCGTTGCTGTCGGCAAATTTCCACGTGGTCTGATGGCGCTGTGGAAGAGTAAACAGTGAGGTGGTTTGAAAGCTCACAAGGTGCGAAAAGAACAATAACAGGCTATAATTGGTTTTATCTGTTGGTCGCAGACAAATGCCAAGTTTCATAGATTATTCTTCGTTATGATGACAAAGCTTGCCACTCAGGTATTGTGTAGTTTTGGTTTGCACAAATCCAGTGAAGAGGCGCATCTGTGGCTCTCTGAGGTGCAATTTACATACGCCTTCAGCTACACTGGTGCGGCAACGTGTTTAGTATGTACAACTGTTACAGTAGCATTCCCAAGCCATTTTTGAAAAGAGTAAAAACCATAACAAACTAAATATGTTTGGAAAGCTTAACACCTGTGTATTACATTGCAACCTTATGATTTCTGCTATGATGCAAAACCAACTCCTAGCCTCAAACTTAGGGGTACCCTCTTGGATGGAAATTTCTGAACAAGATAAAGTTACTGAAATATGTGCGTTGTGTGTGTTGGATAATAGGTTGTATTGCAAAAAAAAAAAAAACAACAACAACAAAAAAAACTTTGTAGTAGTAAAGGATTAGGTTGAGAAGTAAACATTTTTATGTCTATACCTTAAAATTAACAGTGAAACACTTTCGGAAATGTAGCTTTGATCAAGTATTCTGTTATGATTAAAATATAAGTTAGAAAGAGTAGTTAAAAGTAGTTAGACAACCCCTACACCTGCACTTACATCAATGTTAATATACCACATTCATTTCCACTTCAGAATGAGTGTTCATGTTTGTAGGCTGTACCTGTCAATGCCTTCTGCATAGGCAGCTATGCATGCACACTACAGGTTTTACACATGTAACAGATAGACCCCCATGCCTTTTCTATGATAAATAATCACCTTGGTCCATACTGAGAAGTTTTAAAACACTGCCAAGTTGCAGGGAAGTTTGATAAGCTCTACATTTTAATAGCGTATATTACTTCGAAATGAAAAAAATCTTACATGAATCAGATGACATGCTTGTGATTCTTTCCTTGGAAAAAAATCCCTTGTTTAAATGACACATACGCAGGAGTCAAAACCTTGTTCTCAAAACCTGGTCAGCTATAGTTTGTGTCACCAACGTATTTATATAGAAAACAGTAGTGCAAAGAGGGCTCTGAGTTATGGGAAGTTGAGGTCAGTTTTTAGCCATAACCAAAACCCTGCTCGCAGCGCCACCTTGTGGGCTTTGGGATTGCTAGTTTCAGCCAACTTTGCTACATGTGTATCAGGAGACATCAGAGTGTATGTTATCTTTAACGCTGTCATTATGTTTATTCGATTACTTTAAGTCAGACTTTCATATTGCATTGCATGATTATTTCTGAATATTTGACTTTAATTCTGAAAATCACACTAGTTCTGTGTGATAGAATGAAAAACGTATATTCCTCCGTGATGAAATTATGTGTCACATAGAGTGTTACATCACTGAAATATAATTATAAGCCGTGAAAATGCCTGTCCATCTTGTGAATGTAGGGCTACGTCCTTGGCACCATTGCATGCTCTGAACGTTACATGTGGTGATAATATCAGAGATGCATGCAGTTAAAAGTGGCATTTAATATGCATAATAAGAGATGTTAAATTTGCCTGGATCAAGGGCTTTTTTTTCATTGGAGATTACATTTTATTGACAGAGCACAACTGATGGCATTTGAAACTGGTAAAATGGAATATAACAAAGATATCAAAGCTAGAACTGTAACTTAAGTGAAAAGATGATGGATATAAGGTTTGAAAGTTTTCAGTTCACCAGTAATTACTGTTGAACCTTTATCTAGAAACACCTTGCTAGCTGATGGGTTGAGATTAATTAATCACAAAATGTCATTGGCCAACTGGACCATTGTATTTTGAAGTCTTGTGGTTCTTCTCAATTGATATTAATAAGTCCATTCAGTAAATAAACTGAAGCATAATCAGATTGCACTGTGGTTTATTTTCATCTAGTTGAAGCCATATTTTTAGACAATAGATTACAAATGTAGGTACTGAACACTATTAGCTGAATTAATTACAGACCAGTCATATCTGGGCCTGTTAAGCCTTGCTGGCCTCACCAAATATCTTATCATGACTAGAATATGTACAAGACAAACTGCATGCACTAGTATCCTTTTATCACCTCTCTTCAGCTTTCAAGGGAAATAACTAGGTTAGTCTTGTCTTCCACCAGACTTCCAAGGCCAAGGTGTTCTGACAATATACTCAGTGCATGTAGTAGCAACAATAGTTGTCAGAGATTCAAGTCGTACATAAATTCCTCCCCAAATAAAATTAAAAAAAAAGAACTGAAAAAAAAAAAACAACAAAAACCGAAATTGAGATTTGCTCAATTTTGGAAACACACAAATAGGTATGAATCTGGAGGCTTCTGACAGTAGAACCAGTACACATATATATGTGGATATATTTAATACATATATAAACTAGCTTGTAACTGAAGAAGGCTGGAGATGTAGTCAGCTCTGATGCCATTCACCTATCACCATGAATTTAAATTATTGCCATTTTTCCTAGTGAAATCTTTAATGGAAAAGATTATGATGCTTGAATGAGGCCATTGTTAAAAGTTCATGGAAATACCATAAAAAAACCTGAAACCTCAAAGAATGACCAGGGAGCAAGCCATAGTCCAGTTGTTAGGACACATGAGGTGTGGGGCCAAACTCGACCTTGGACAGACAGAGAGTAAATTCTCCTGCTCTCACTGCTTGAGGGGCGTTAATGACAATAAGTGATCAGTGATGCTTGTGTGACTTTGTGTTAAAGACCACGTCTTCCACCAGTATGGTGCGCGTATCAGTTTGTGGAATAGTAACTTACCAATCGTTGGTACATGTACTTTACCCCGAGGCACTCCGATTTCCTCCACCCCCCAGTACTGATAGCCGTCATCTAAGTGATAAATTCTTGAATAGGGTGTAAAGCAACCATCAAGTAAAAAAGATAAATAAATAAATAAATAAATCAGTTAACCAATTGGTGACTCTGTAAATGTCAGCCAATCAGGAAGCATGCTATTCATTGCTTTTGGCGGGGAGTTACGTAACAAACACCTAGCTCCTTTTATCATACTTTGAATGTATATTTGAATTGAAGACTTTGAGGGTGTTGGGGTTTGACACACTTGAACTGAGTATGGCCAGGAAAGATGATGAGATATTAACCCTTCTGGCACTAATATTTCGTTTACAATGGGTATTTTGTTTGTGTCATTCGTATATTGGGGGAAGAGGGATGGAGAGGGATGTTGTAAGAGTTCATTCTTAACCTGTCCATGCATACAGGCCATTGCGCTCTTCAAAAAAAGTTACATTCAGAGTTTAACCTTGACATATCAGGATACAATAGGTCCACTGTGTCCCCATAATTTTCATCCACATTTGTGGCCATCTTTTATTTTCAGTTTTGCATGAAAACTCCCAATCAAGTATTAGTAAAACAGAAAACTGTGCAGTCATGGATATTGAGTGCATGAATAAAGGGATTGAGCATTTGGTGTTATCAGTTCTCTGCAGATTTATACTGAGCAGTAAAGCAATAAAATGGCTGTCCTTAAAGGTGGAACAAAATGCTCAAAGACTTGTTTGTCTTTGATGCTTTTTTTCCCCAATTCTCTTTCCGTGGGAGCAGTCCTCTTTCAGAGTGTCTAAAGTGCCAGAAGGCTGAAGCTGGCCATCTTGGTAGTGTCTAACCTGATGCTCAGTATAATGCAATACACGTACACAAGGTACATGTAAATGAAGTATCCAAGAAGAATCCATATTCTTTGAGGCCATTATTATAGTGTGTTCGGTGGGCACAACCCAACCAACCCTTAAAGAAAGAGGGCACTGAAGTTGTTACTTGGATTTTGATAGAATTTTTTTTATTTTTCATATGTCTTTCAGTGTTAATTTGTCACAAATTCCCTTCTTTTTTTATGAGCCACAATGAAAAAGATGAATTTCCAGCTCACCTACCTTACTTTTTCTGATAGGCTCAGCTTACACCCAACAAAGAATTTAATAAGGTTTGATAAAACTGAATGCGGAAGAACTGTACGAAATATGCCTGTAATTTTATATGGCCTTTTACAGCTCTTATGGTACATTATGACTGAAGTAATGTCAAGTATGTAAAATAAATAAAAAGCAATCAAACAAAAAAATCAATGTGTTATCTTCGATTACACTAGAGCATGCAGTGGAATCATACTAGTGTTGCATATTTGGCACATTTCCAAAGGCAGAAAAAAAAAAAAATAGAGAGCAATGGGTAGTCAGTATCAATTTAAGTGACAATTGCGGTATTGCATTAGGCATTTTTTTGTTTCTGTGGCAATATCTGAAAAATCACCTGTAAAGGGCGCCGGGAGAGGAATCAATACAGATTATAGCAGCTATTTTTGTCCAGAGGTTGATTCGGCAGAGTAGCGTTTACATTGCCTATATTCTTGTGACATCACTTGCATTCAGTGGCCCATGTGCTGGGTGCAGATAGCTGTGATTGAGGGAGAAGAGCTTGTGGTGTTTTCCACCCAGCCCCTAAATTTCCAGTCTTATCTGCCCCTTGAATTTACGCAGTTCATTGCCTATCTGTAAAATTGTATGTACCTGTATGTTTACAGCATCTGCAATTAAGCCAGGTGTAAATAAAACTAGCAGCTCACGGATGAGTAAGAAAGGACAGTGGGTATAAAGGCCCGAAGTGAGGGGAGATCAGGGAACAGGTAGGGCAGATCACAGATCAGGTTTCCCCTGGCTAAGTGAACCCAATCAGAGCAGAAATTCAAGGGCAGAATTGAGCAGGCTGTGGTCCGTGAGCTGACATTGTCACAGCAGTGTGCAGTGCCAGTCTGTGTTTGTGCACAATTTATACTCTCTCCCTTACTACAAGCAGTCGTCCACATGGCTGCCTGTCCAGTGCCGGTTGGACAGGTTCACAGCTTCACAAAGAAGTCTGACTGGACATTTTACCAGCTCAATGGGATGTTAGTCTTGCTAATGTTTAGATAGGAGTGACCCTTGATCTTCAAATGGACACAGCATGCCTGGAGATCAGGCTTTATAGCTGCCATTCTGCATACTGATGTGTGTATATATGGACTGGTAGTTCAACTTCTGTGTAGATTTGTATATGTTGGTACATGTGTATATATTTGTATACTATATTGTCTTCTGTCTCTAACCGCAATGTGGATAACGTGTCCTAGATGCATGCCAAGAGAAGCTCATGGAGGCCTTGTTTTCTGTCTAAATATGTAATACTGACCTACTTGATGATTTTTTTACTTCGTTTTCATTTATGTTTTTCCCAGTTATTCGATTTTACCTGAAGCTTTGATTAGAGAGTTATCATATTTTTTTTGTTTATTGAGCTTGGCCTTTTGTTTTTTCTTTTCTTTTTTTTTTATTTTTTAATTTCTTTTTTTGGAGGGCATCTCTTGTCCTTATTGTGGAGGCAGTGTGTATGACAGTAGCTGTGACAAGGTCTCAGCTGTGTGAACCTTGGCTGTAGAATTCAGTTGAGCAGCCCAGTGTTTGTGAACGGGATTAGAGTTGTGTCCATGTTAAAGGAATCACACTTGTATATGTACTTTTCAGGTTTGCGCAGGAGGTGTGCGGAAGACTGGTCAGTTGAAGGCGTCGTCTGATTTGACCCTGGGTGAGACTGGGGAATTCAGAAGACTGGACACTGTATTGGGTTAGCCTGACTGTTTGAGAGCAATGTGACATTTTGGAAGCCTGCATTGGTTAATTTCGAGAGGAGATTTGCAAAAAATGTTCACTAGTTTTATACTGGACATACCACAGTCGTTCTGAATTCAGGATTTGTGCTTTGTGTGTTAATCAGTCTTGGGTGATTACCTTGAAAAGTGATATCACAGGATTTACCTTTTTGTACCAGGGAAATTAATGAACCTTCTTGAGAACAGATTGCCCGTCATACTCAGCTTGTCAGATGTGTAAGCAGATGACCACTGGAAAATTCTACCGGGTCAATGCTGTGAGAACCACAAGGGTGCTTCTAATACGCAGACCAGAAGACATGTACCTGTGCTTGACATCGCGCTGATTGAGAGGATAATTAAGTAAAGCAGAGAGATGACCACTGCGGTCAAAGGACAGCGCAGCCACATGGCGGCGAGAAGTTATGACTCTGAGGAGAGCGACGCTGAGGAAGATGAGTTCGGGATGAAAATCCGAGAACGAGCAGGTAGGATTAGCACGTATTTTAATCAGATTTGTCATGATTTGATCACACTGTCATTCACATCTCCGTGTGATACTATATGACTTCTATATACAGATGTATACTTGTATGGGACTGATCGTTGGAGGAAGGGTTTTACATCAGTTTGTTTAATGGCTATCCTTTTTTATAAATTACATTAAATATCTACTTTTCTATATTCTTTGTGTAAGAAGAGTGAGAGAGATTTCGAGTCATATGTTCCCATTAATTACAAAAGCTGGTACAAATTTACATAATTCTCATCCACCTTGTTTATCGGGTGGCTTACATGTGGACATTGAGTGACATATGGTTGCCATTAGATGTTGATGTAAATGAAGATATGAAGTTAGGAGAACATGTATTGCTGTGTATTACATTGTATACCAAATCAAAGATTGTACAGAATGTACGCAAGACAGTTGTATTAATATGCTGTTAATTTACAGCTACTATATTTATTTACAAGTAAATAAGCAAAATTTAATTTAGACCACTACAAACGGTATATTTGTGAATTTAAGGTAGTTAATGTTAAATGTAGGTGTTTCACCATTCAGACAGGCCAAATTATGACTACAATTCTGTAGCAGGCACACAATGACATGTACACATGTATTTCAGATGTGCATTCATTGTACAGTATATGTTACACTTATGTACACATTCATCACATAGGAGCCCATATATACAAAGTATGTAATCAATATTATATTGCTGGAAAATGAGTCATAAATAGTGCAGAGATATGACAAGGCTAGGGGGTGTGGGTGTTAAAATTCCCTAGTCTCTACGTCCAGTACAGGTCGACTGTAGCAAAACCTGTCAGGGAATATGGGGCAAACCCCGTGAAATATTCCCAGATGTTGTCTCAAGAATAAAATGTCCAGGAAAACCTTATTATGTATGCAAGACAACCTGCGCTGGGTATTTATCATGTTTATTTTGGGGTTACTGGCAGGCTGGGATATTGTGGCTAGAACAACGGGGGTGGGGGTGGGGGTGGGGGTACGTGTGCTCCAGTAAATTAGATTCCCACATGGTCGCACTTTTGTCGGGTAAATGGAGCTGAATGAACATAGTCTTTCTTTCGTTGTATGTCAGAGAACACATATAGTTGAAACAGAATATACGTGCAGTTGCCATGATTGATTTCATAATTTGGCTTTATCTATGCAAAAACTGATTATATACTGGTACATGTATGTGAATGTTGTTGATGCGATAAGATTTACTGGTATCAGGGAATACCCAAGTGGAATTAATGCAGACATCAGGTCATTGATAACACCTCTGTGTTATAACTCGCTCAGTCATCTCAGATGACTGTTCTAGTGAACCCCTTGGAAATTTCTGAAAAAAAAGTTTCCAAATTTTCTGAGGATGTCACTGCAAAAGTTGGGGGAGTGGGGGCTGATTTGACAAGGAGTGACTCTGTAACCATATTTATAGGATTTTAGATACAGCAGAAGTGTTTTTATGGTAATAACTAAAAGTTTTGTGTTTCTGAGGGAGGGTCAGGTATGCTTATACATGTAAGCACAAGCCCTTGGTGTTTTTCAAAGGGAAGATGAATGGGTTCAGGTCTTGTGACAGTTAGATATATAACCAGCATGTTATTATCTGTACCTGGTTTGACATTATAGTGTGATTACATGCATAGCTTTTCTCACATCCATTGTAACTAATCAGCTTTTCTGCTCTCTCTTCACCTACAAACTGCAACAGTTTTTTTTTTCTTTTTTTGTACCCAAGTGGAAAATACAACATTTTAAGATACCAGCATTTCTGCATGCATGGCCCCTATATCTTTGATTTTGGTACAGATAGTTTGGTCTCATTTCACCCGTTTATGCGTAAGTACTTATTGCGCCGGGGCTACAGTTTCCAGACCACCCGTGCTAAACAGAGTGTTATCTGCAGGGTGGAATATTATGTTTTAAGTGGTGACATTTAAGCTGGAGGAAGTGATTACTTGGTGGTCCCCGCAGTGATATTTTGTTACTCAACATGAACCGTGACATTACCTGCTTCCTCATCCCTAATGGGCTTGTTTACTCAAATGTAAACAGTGCACACTGGAGTATTTGCTTTGTTGTTAGGAGATCATGACAGACCTGTGGCTCTTCAGTGAAGAATTGATTTCAGACAACTTTTCTCACTACATAAGGAGAATTGAGACATGGCATGTTCTTACAAAGGTGCAGAAATGATTTGATTACATCTCAAGTTCAGGTTTATAGCAGACTTTATTGTAGAAATGTAAAGTTTTGTCAAAGCATGTTCATGTGCTTGAGATTTCTTTTAACCCTTCTTAAAGGAGAAGACTGGGGAAGCATTGGGCAGTTTGTGGTAAAAGAGTATAGTTTGAAGATTTATAAATGACCATCAGTTTTTTTTAAAAATTTTTTTCAGTTCCGAGGCAACACATTTTAAGGTACGTCATAACACACTCAATCGCTAATCATGTATATCGCCATGTAAAAGTGGATGTAACTGTGAAAATAGTGACTGTGAAATTTTGATCAATCAGAACGCAGGATTATGTAAAGCCCAATTAGTGGATATGAATCGGGCCCTTATATCATTACCATTCCGCCTTTTGAATGTACACAAACAGCACGTTGAATGCAGACGGGAAGGAGCTTGGCTTAACATTTCACCGCTAGAGAATGAAAGGCCTGATTCATGTCAAATCAGCCAGCATTGACAGTGTCTTCTGACAGCTAAATGAGCTTACGATGATGAAGTGTATGTTTCTTAGAGAACGTCTGAACAATTGTCGTATTATGGTGTTCTTATAATTTTCAAACTTTACTCTTTTCACTGAAATTTACGTTATGCTTCCCTCGTCTTCTCCTTTAAACATACACAATTGTGTTTGCTTATCATAAATTTTATTTAATGACCATAATTTGCAGAGAATAAACATCTCTACTGTTAATACCTTCATGTTGAAAACTGCATTCGGTAAAATGGACAATAATATATCCAACTAACACAGGTTTAGTTGATACATCCGAAAAATCAGAATCATTTGTTATGAAGTACATGTCTGAGCAAGTGTTGTTGTTGAGGCAAACAACAGACATGAAAAGAATATAATTTAGTTGAGGGCATCAGGTAAATGGAATTTTTACTCTTTATTGTTTGCTGCTATGGGTGGCTAATTTGTGACATGAAGAAAGTGTCAGTTTTGATCTGATGATTGTAAATGACAAGGTAAATTAAAGGATACCTTTATCACACTGAGGTAATACACCTGTCCGTTATATATGTATCCCCATAAATGTTAAAGGTGCTTTTCATAAACATTTAGAGGGACTGTTGCTTTCTAAAACTTTCAGGCAAAGTGCAAGCAGCAACTTAACCCAGTGAATAAAGCAAAGAAGCACTCATAGGATACTCATAGTACTCAGATTTTTATTTGCATATACATCCAAAATACAACACCAATGCAATTCATATATTATAAAGACAGCCTAATGGTTGTATGAAATCTATTTGAATACATTCATGTATAAATTTTACCTAAGTGACTTCATGTGTTTAGGTGACATACATGTGTTATCTTTGGCATAATTAAGGACTGATGTTTAGGTGAAGTTTTCTACAATTCAGTGAAATGTAATTTAAGTGGTTCAGAAACACCTTTCTGAGACTATGTAATCTGTGCATTTCAGGTATTTTTTGAAATGGTAAAAGGTGAAAGTTACCCTTAATTAAGTCTGTCCAAATCAACGCATGTGCATGTTGCCAACACAGACACCTGAATGAGGTTAATTACCTTTGATGTAGGTCAGCTACATCTTCTTACCTCTTAGCTCCACATGAATGTTGTCCTAACAGATAACCAAAGCCCTCTGGTGAATTCAGATCCTAGCTCCAGGCAGTTGGTGCTCTTAAGCGGTGCATCTGTGGGTTACCACTTACCAGATGTACACACGAAATCACAGCCTCACCTATCAGTCCTGTACATGTGACATTTGACTCCAGGACACAAAGCCCCTATGTTCATCATTACCACCGGCTGAAGTACACATACTTGGGGATTGGCTTGGCAGATTCCATCTTGTCATGAATGAAATTCCTCATTGTCACTCCTAAATATCTGTATTCTTTTGGTATGAGAGGGTTGCATTGTTATTCTGCTGCTGGCACTCTGAACAATCATGTTCATGTAGACATGTGTCTGATATACAGATTGATTTCTGTAGTTTTTTTTTAGGATTATTTGGAAGTTATTGTAATCTAGTTTTATGTGACTGTTTAAAATTATTCCAGAATTTAAAAATTTTCATTTTATTGTGGCATTCTTCTGATTTCAATATATATGCTGTTGGAGAAAATTCTGTGACTATGTGGATGTGTACTGGTACGTATGAGTTTTTTTGTGGTCTGATCTTGAAGGTTATGTATTCAAATCCAGCTCTAGTGAACACTACTTTCAGATTTTTGTTCTTAATTCTGCATAAATGTCAACATGGCAATCCTGCTTATTCACCTGATTGCAGTGAATTAAGTGCTGGTAAGACACACTGGCTCCACTCCAAAGAAACTCTATTTATTTGGCAACTTTCATTTTTATCAAATGAAAATATTTTATGTGCATGCAAGTTGTAAAGTGCACACAAATGTCTTTTTTTGGTCATGCAAATATGTATACATATATATATATATATATAGTATTTCTTTCACATTTTTGGGGTTCATAAAAAAGCATTGACAAGATTAACTGGTTTAATTTCTTTTTATAAGCTGAAAAAAGTGCATGTTGTATTTTCAAATCTTTTATGTTGGGCGCATAGGTCAACATACATCAAAGAACCTGTCACATACATTCGTTGTTTTTTCTGTCACCGTTTTTGTCATTGCCTCAGGTCATGTCATAATGTAGGCAGTTTTGTTCCTCACGGGAAAACACCTCGTGATTTATAGCACTTGGTTACATGCATCGGCACTGAAGCCTGGGTGTAAATGCACGCAGTAATGCAGCGTTCATTACAATATGAGGGTCTCAATTTTCTCAGTTCTTCATCAAGCCAAGTACATGGACATGTAGTGTAGTTCTGTGATATTTTTATATGCTTATGAATATTTTTTTGTTTCTTTCTTTTGCATCATTTTCAGAGAATTATTCTGTATTCAGAGACAAAATGATGGTTTTGTGACGTACGACTGTCACCCAACCCACTCATTCTGCATATGGTTTTATCTGGGTTTTGTGAATGCATACATTTATAATTGCATTTGGAAATAGCTTTATTGTACAAAAACAATGAAGAATTACACTTCAGGCACACATGGTGTGATGTGAAATTCCACTTCTCAGCGTGAATTTTCTGTACAGTGATAAGACTGGCATGTGAACACAAATCTTCATACATACATGTATAATGCCATTATGTACATCTTTCTCTGAAGCCTGATTTCACCTGAGAGGAATTTCACACCAAACTTTGTTGGGGGACTACTATATTCACATTGATAATTTTTAATTCTGCCTCAAAATGTTGACTGATTTGGCCATAGGGTTATGATATGGATCATACTAGGGTCCGTGAAATAGGCCTATCACGTATGTGTACATTGTCTTTAAATCACTTTTAGCTTACCAGGCAATTTTCAGGTGCAGGTAGCTGATATTTTTGGCAGTTTAAGAATAACTATCTAGAGAATTTCAGGTATTTTCATTTCATCAAGGTCAACTGGCTGATCATAGACTTTTGTTAATGCGCGACTTGGAAATAGTGCTATTGTTAGTCAAGTGCTATTCCCTCAGCATGAAATGAATCTGTCAATAAATCAACGAGTGATGAGAATGATTTGTTTTGTCAGTGTTTTACTTGTGTCCAGTCTTAATCAGTGGACAAAGTACAATATTTGCTGATCAAGTTTTATGCCACAGAGACTCTTGTGTTGCTAGGTTATCTGCAGGTACATAATATACAGAAGCCTGGTATGTGTAAAGAAGCCACGCCTCTAAAGGAATCTCTCTATATGTTCTAGTTTTACATTCGAGGCCACCATTTACAGAATGCCTTGATCTTTATTGTCACCAAGACCTGTTCATGGTTGTGTATAGCATTATGATTAACTCTGCTTTAGAGTTTTGTTACATCAAACATTAGGCATATAAATTGTTAATTTTGGCATCGGCAATGTGTTGTGTGAGGTTATTGGGCTTTCCGGGAGTAATTAGGCTTGTTAACACCAGGGTGCAGGGAACAGGAGGTGATGATCAGGATCTAATCGGCTACATCTAAATCAACGCCCTGGACATTATGGTGGCTAAGCAAGCAGATCTGTTTGGCTTGGTAACAACAGTATTAATTACCCTCTCCATATTTAGGCCAACGGACGCCCCCAGGCAAATTGAATTCCTGCCTCTTCAGGTGTGTGACAAGGAGCTGCCCTTGGCTCCTGCCTGATATATTGACCAAACTCAGTCAAGTGTGTACCCAGGGGACCACACACTCATTTATAAGGTGTTGGAGGTATGGATTACCTCCCTTTATTGAACGATCTTATCAATTAGACTGTAATAAAGTGCGGCCATGCACAGACGATGAGACATGCACACAATGGAGCAGCTTTACTTGAAAAAATAGGTGGATATTGAGATGAATAGTTCTGAACAGTTCTGAACCCTGCTTGTATGTAGAAGAAATGCTTCAGTTTTCTCAAACATTTCCTCAAAAGCATTAAATTACAGAATTTTCTTCACATTGAAGGCTGTGTCCATCAAGCTGACTGATTCCTCTCATTACAGAAGAACTCGGTTGAACAGTCTTAATATAAATTAGGTTTTGTTCAGATTGTAATAAATTGGTAAAGTAAATCTCATGATCCAAGGCTCCATTTTCTGTGTATCTCCGAACCAACAAGCCTGTTTTTGAATAGATTAAATGAGGCATTCACTTTAATTAGACTGGCTTTCACTTTGATCAGTTGTGTGCTTACAGATAATTGGCAGGTGTTTACATGTATTTGATGTCAACTTGAAAGTAGAGCAGGATGTTTAAATAAGGCCCTGATCACGAAGAGTTTAGAAAAGATTCCTGACTGTTAAAAGAGTTAAAAGTAGAACACTTAACATCGGTGTACGACTTGCCTTCCTGGATATATTTAGAAGACTCCCATTCAGTAATCTGACTGACTTGAAGGTTGAAGTTTTCAACTCTTGGATCTGCTGCAGATCTGCTACATGGATCAGAAATTAGTTCTGCTCATATGCTTGTGGCTCTGTTTTAATATAAAGCCTCATGATAACCCAAACTGTGTATGTATGCTCTTATGCTTGTGGCTCTGTTTTAATATAAAGCCTCATGATGACCCAAACTGTGTATGTATGCTCTTATGCTTGTGGCTCTGTTTTAATATAAAGCCTCATGATAACCCAAACTGTGTATGTATGCTCTTATGCTTGTGGCTCTGCTTTAATATAAAGCCTCATGATAACCCAAACTGTGTATGTATGCTCTTATGCTTGTGGCTCTGCTTTAATATAAAGCCTCATGATAACCCAAACTGTGTATGTATGCTCTTATGCTTGTGGCTCTGCTTTAATATAAAGTCTCATGATAACCCAAACTGTGTATGTATGCTCTTATGCTTGTGGCTCTGTTTTAATATAAAGCCTCATGATAACCCAAACTGTGTATGTATGCTCTTATGCTTGTGGCTCTGTTTTAATATAAAGCCTCATGATAACCAAAACTGTGTATGTATGCTCATATGCTTGTGGCTCTGTTTTAATATAAAGTCTCATGATAACCAAAACTGTGTATGTATGCTCTTATGCTTGTGGCTCTGTTTTAATATAAAGTCTCATGATAACCAAAGCTGTGTATGTATGCTCTTATGCTTGTGGCTCTGTTTTAATATAAAGTCTCATGATAACCAAAACTGTGTATGTATGCTCTTATGCTTGTGGCTCTGTTTTAATATAAAGCCTCATGATAACCAAAACTATGTATGTATGCTCTCTTTATGTTCTTTGCTTGACGTTTTACATGTTGAAGTTTTAAGATATTTGTTGGCCTGAAGTCTTTTTTAGTTCACTGCTTTTTCATTAATATTCAGGCTAATGTAGAGGTCAGGCAGAGTTTTGTTATGAAACAAATGATGAGGTGAGAATAAGTGAATAGATTGATATCATCTTACATGAAATTTTAATTGTTCTTCTTCCCTTGGGATTCTATAAATTTGCTCTGTAACATTGTATTCGGTGGGTATCATAGATTCAGTGGACACATCTGGTGAAGGGTGGGGAAGGGTTTGTTCAGTACAAACAATACTGCAGATATTAAAAAATAAGAACTGATGGATACGCTGTGTCCCAAAGAGTAATTACACCAACTTGCCCTATATGTAAAGTTTTTGGGCAGCATTGCTGTTTTTTTCTGGAGGTGGTGGGGGAAGCAATGAATGGGAATAAAGAAAGTATGGTTGGAATGGCTGTTGTATTGTAGAATTTCTTCCAACTTTTCCACCAGCTGATTGGATGTTGTAAGTAGTTGCCAGGCTATATGTGAAAGTAGAAGTACAGAACCATGTTACCTGTCACTGATTTTAAATATAAGATTTCTCAAGGGGTCGACCGCAGACATATAAGATTGCGTGTGTAGGTACCATTGACATCAAACAAGCCTTTTATCTCCGCATGGTAAACTGGGTCAGTTTTAGTCTGTAGGAATATGAAAGCTTGTTAGCTGTAGGCAGACATGTCTTTGGATTTCTAGCATAATATTCACATACATCCTGATCTTCACACCTGTTCATATTCTGATATTTGAAAAGGATGAAAACTCCTCAGATTTGAAGAAAATTTACTCCAAGAGAGCACGTGGTTATGAATATGAGGGGGTTATGTTTATATGTGTTATCGTTTGTTACTAATATCAACTAAATCTACATTTAATATTTACTTACATGCATGTTTCCATGTACGTCCTTTTTCAGATGTTGACACACTCTTCTCATGATATTGAGCATGACATATATATTACAGAGTGGCTATTTGTGTCCTTTTAGGAGATTTTTACAGGGTACCTTCTTCAGACCTAGATTGTATGAAACTTAGTTGTAAATGGTGCACATGTTCTCATGTGAGATAAGGGAACTTTTTGTAAAACTTGTCATAGTGCTGTCACCGTTGCATAAGTGTAAAACACCAATCAAATAAATAAATAAATCAAATTAAAACTTAGGTTTGTGTTTTCAAATCTGTGTCTGTCGAAACGCAGTAACTGGTAATTCTAAGGTAAAGACTAGGTATCCAAGGGGAATAACTCTAAATGACCAAATTAAAATTGGACAGACCCAATACATGTGTGGATTTTGTTCAGTATTAAGAACTGCAAAATATTTTCTTGTCACATGTTACTAAGTTACTAAGTTACTGTTGTCATATTTATGAATGTAAATATATGATCATTTAGTAATAAAATGATGTTCATACTATTTCATGGCTTTGCGTACAAGTGAGGTACATATATGAAGGATATTGTCTTATGAAAATATTATTTATCCCCAGATTAATAGTTCTGCCACACAAACAGAATTTTGGTTAATATGGGAGTAATATTATGTCTTTTATTTCTCCATAACCTTACTTGATCTGTGTGGGTCTTTTTTATGGCTTGTATATGTACTAGATATTATTATTTTTAGGTTTCTGTAAAGATACCTTGGCCTCAGACGTGCATGTCACTTGATGAAAATTTTATTTAAAATGACTTGTGTAGATATAGTTTATAAAATTATAGGGCTGCCAAAAGAGTTGTAAGATGAGCACATCAAAGTAGGTCAGGTCAGGGCATGGCATTAAAAATGCTGCATCCTTGTAAACCGGCCTGTAGTTTGTTGTAACCATTGATTAGAATGTAGAGCTTTTCAGATGTGATAGACTTCATTAGGTCAAAATGTCATGGGTACAGAGGTTTCTTGCAGTGCCTGCCAGGGAACAGTGGTTGCTTCATGTCGTCTGCCAAGGTGTGGCATTTTTCATGTATATTCTCAAGTGCAGTTCTTCCCTGTGTCTTCTGCCTGTGTCCAGTGGTTCCAGCAGCTTCTCTGCTGGTACAGTGGTTTCCTCTGCCGTCTGCCCACGTGCAGCAGTTTCCTCCAGCTTCAGCCCCTAGGTACAGTGGTTTCCTCTGCCTTCTGCCCAGGTACAGTGGTTTCTGCCATGTTTTGCCCAGGTACAGTGGTTTCCTCCACCTTCTGTCCCCAGGCACAGCTGTTTCCGTCACGTTTTGCCCAGGTACAGTGGTTTCCTCCGCCTTCTGCCCAGGTACAGTGGTTCCTGCCACGTTTTGCCGAGGTACTGTGGTTCCTTCTGCCCAGATACAGTGGTTTCCTCCAACTTCTACCCAGGCACAATGGTTTCCTCCAGCTTTTGCCCATGTACAGCGATTTCCTCCATCTGCCACCATTTTTTAACTTCTGGCCAGATGCAGTGATTTCTTCCAGGTGCTACACAGCAAGGTGCACTGATTCTTCAGCTGCTTTCCAGGTACATTGGTTTCCTCCAGCTTCTACCCAGGTACAGTGGTTTCCTCCAGCTTCTGCCCAGGTGCAGCAGTTTTTTCCAGCCTCTGCCCCCAGGTGCAGCAGTTTTTTCCAGCCTCTGCCCCCCAGGTGCATCAGTTTTCTCCACCTTCTGCCCAGGGACAGTGGTTTCCGCCACCTGCTACCCAGGTGCATTGGTTGCATCTAGTTTCAGCTGAGTTGTGGGCGATTCGTCCAGCTTCAGCCAAGATCCAGTGGTTGCCTTTAGTGTTTACCCAGGTTCTGTAGTTGCCTCCAGCTTCTGGTCAGTTTCCCAAAACCAGTAAAATATTCTTTATCACAACACATCAGTCAAATGTAGTAATTAACATTTCTATTTGAGGTCAGAAAGGAATGGAACTTATGGAAGTTGGAAATGTGTGAGAAGTTCTGTGAGGAAAATTAAGTTCTGTAAATGAAGAAAATGTATTTCTCTCAGTACTAACAGATGAGCAGATGTTTCTGACCTTATGCCAGCTTCAACTGGTGAGTTCTTCAAGATTGTTTGTTAACTTAAAGCTCTCTGCTTGCAGCCTGTACCAAGATTGACTTCCAGTTAGGCAGTGAGCCAAAGCACAGGTAGCTCTACACCAAACAAGTCAGTGATGGGTTCAGAATGTGAACATAACAGGCCTGTTAGACATTCATGTAGATCTGCGCTGTAGTTACCTGTAGAATTGAATGTTTACACCTGCACGCTTTTTGTTTGTTTTTCAAACTTTTCAAAGTTTGTTGATCATGAAAAGAGGGATGAAGGGAAACAGACGAGCTTGCAGTGTCTTAGTATATTACATAGGTTGTAGATTGTGAAATTATTTCTGTCTTTTGTGAGGTTTATGAGAAAATGATTTTCAGAAACAAACAAAATATATGTTTACACAATTATTTAGATGTAAAGTTTCACATGTTACTGTTGAAATTAACTTGGATCTTAGTGCTTTGCTTTAGTTACACCAGTCCATGACGAGATGGGGATTTTTATAAGTGATTGAATTGCTATATACAACTGATTTGGCTGTGACAAATCAGTTGTACCTAATTTTCTCCATCAGTAAACCAGAGAGAAAAATTCCTAATAAAAGCCAGTGATGAAATTCCAGTCAAATAAATAAATGTGCGGGGCACTTGTATATGTTTCAGTTGGTTGATTAGTCAGCAGCTCCAAAAGACAAAAAAGGTCGAGAGCACTTTGTTTTGGCTATGACAAGCATTTTGGTGAAAGTGTCGGGCAGGGCATATGATACATAATGCCTGCCAACTGGGATCTTCAGTACATGGAGGTAGAAATCAAAATGAACTGCACAGGTCTTGCTGACAACTGCTGATGGCAAGTGGCATGACATTATCAGGATAGCGTTGAAATGCTTGGTGACATTTTAAAAGTAGGCAAAGATCATGAGATGAGGATGAGATAAGATATCTGGATGGGAGCCAGGTGCAGTGTGCAGCCATTGTTCTCACCCTGCCAAGGTATCTAATGCATGTACAGAGGAGAAAACTGGAGAGGGAGATACACGAACATGCACTTACACTCCATGCAGCTGCCAGCATTGTGAAATGAGGACATTCTACATATACAGCATATCAGATGTGCCATTTTTCTTTTAAGGATCAGAGATTTTCAAGAAGTTTTTCCAGGAAAATTGCAAAATCAGAAGTGGGAAAGTACTCAGAGGAGGAAAAAACATGCCAAGTAACCACCAGTATTAGCTGCCAGAGTACCATCAGTAGACTAACTGAATTCGTCTTTCTTTTTGTCAACGTGAGAATAATTAATGTTCAGAGTGAAAGAAGAAGTAACAAGGACATATTGAATTGATTTTAAATGTCAGATTTACTGATATAGTGTGTATTTTACTGAAGATCCAAGGTTTGTTAGAGCCATTATTTTAACCAAAACACTGTATGCAAGAGGAGTTCAAGAGACAGGAAATTGGATGTGGCTTTGGGTATGTGTGGAATGTTGGCATTTCCTAGGAGGTGATGTAGAACTATTTCCTGAAGATCACAAGCTCTGGCATCTAACTTGCCAGGATATTAAGGTCATGTACTTGTTGCAGTCTGTCTAAAAAGACAATTTGAAGGAAACCAAAACATCAAATTCTGTTGTGTACTATATCTAAATTTTGTTTGATAGCATAATAAATGCTATCAAAATTAATTACTGAAAGCCTTAAAGGGCTTGAATCCAAAGACATCATCTTGAATTCTGGTTGGTGACAGCCACACTGGCTGCAGGCTGAACACTTGCATGTTATTTGTTAAAAACTGTAAAAGCAGGGTGTGTTAAGGTCATCAAGCTGTTAGGTAATGACTGAGACTAGCACACTGTCCTGGGAATGTTGACGCCTACAGCTAGTATCTGTCCTGGCAGTCAGGATGCTAGAGACATTCCCCCCAGGGGATCACATTGACAGAGAGTGGAAATCCAGGCTGCAAGCTTCACAGTAAACTCTCTGTCTAGGCAGCTTCCAAGAGCAGACTTAGCAGGACATGATATTTGATGAAATATTGGACATCTTGGGGATACATGGACCAGGGTGACAGAATATTTAAGATAGCTAGGATGATTGGCCAAGGACATTAGTTTTAAATTTAAGTCAACCACCAACGTGTGTTGAATTTCATGGAGGAATTGAATGACAGTACTTTGACAAGGATTTATCTTAAGGCGTATGAATTATGATCGGTGGCGGAATTGGTGGCGACATTTGTGATGGTAACATATCTATCCATAGCCTCTCCGAGACATATCAGATGTTAAATTTTCCATTTCACATTTATGCTGATCAAAATGCTGAATGTGCTGGAAGTCATTATAAAGTAACATTATACTTTAGTGAACTGTCAAGAATTCTTGAACTTGTCAGAAATTGCAAATCTGTGGCGTAGATGAGGCTGTTTTGGAAAGAATGGACAAAATCATCTACGGACACAGAGCTGTTCCAGATGGCATTTGTTTCAGCATTGGCTGTCAGTGTTACAGTGACAGTGTTTGGTAATCTGAAGTGTGTATTTCAGGCTTACCAAGACCAATTGAAATATAGGATCCCTTCTGTTGATTACAAGGTGATGTAGGGACATATAAAAGGATCATCTGTAAACTTCATGAGCTTGCTTCATCATTTGCTACCTGTATCCCAGAAACATCAGAAAATACTTCTTCACTGGCATGAAAATTCCAGAAACTTGTTTGCAATTAGTTGATAGTATTGACAGAAAATCATTTCAGCTGAAAATCACAGAAAGACGCAGAAACCTTGTTTAATAATGTGATAATGGTATCACTGAATGTGTTGACAAGATTGCATGGACACTTAAGAGAGCCAGAGCAGACCCACTGAGTGAAAGTGTAACAAACAAACTGGTTTGGGGCCAGGTTTGCACCATTTCCATATAAAGTATTTGATCTGGCCTGTGTAGTGACTGGCATCTGGTTATTCCTGGTTGTCTGGAAAGGCCTGTGGAATGTCTTAACATCTAATAACTAGAAGTTCAAGTCAAAACCTCCAAGATATCATTTCTGATGTAGCTTGTACTGATTCCGATGAACTCTTAAGGGAAGTGTTTGATCTGCCGAAGACACCCTCTTCATGTTATGCCAAATTCTTGAGACTTCAAATTACATAATTTGAATGCTGGAATCAGACAGGAATCCAGTTATGTGTGTTGTGTGAAGAGGCTGAGGAGTATTTTCCTTTCATCTGCCCCCTCCCCACAGGCCTCCAGGCTGGATGTCTCAGTTAGACAGCTATCTGCCCCATGTCAAGACTGCTAGGGCTTGTTGTGTAGACTACACTGGTAACCTGATCTGATAGACCACAGCACACTGGTGCTGTTACAGACTGCTCTGCTAAATCCATACTGTGCTATAGTCTGTCTGTAATCTGCCCCTTCTAAACCTTCTTAAACAAGAGCTCAGCCTGCCCACTGGGCCTAGTGTCCAGTGCACTGACCAATCTATGGCATGACCACTGCTCGGTGAAGGTTGATGTCTGATAGGACACTCACACAAAAATCACAGGTTGCACTTTGGATCAGGACTTTGTGGATATGGATATATCTTGATCACCTGAAATGGTTATTTACAAATATGTGTCTGTTTTATTGTAAGCAATTCTTTTCCCTCTCGCTGTGTCCCTGTTTTATATGAGCAAGGTCTCGGTCTACCATTAATTAGATTTGGCCAACTCCATACACCCATCAGCCCTTGGGAAGATTAATGTGGAATTGCTGTGCAAAGTATTAGGGACAAGATTCCAGTGAAGATCAAGGAGAAATCCGTGTGGAGCTGGAGTGAATGTTGTACTGGTGAGGACGGAGGAAGTGGAGGATGCAGTAATTCACCTGATTCCACTGTGGGGCTATTTTGGTTTGGCCAAGTGCTTATGTGCTGGGAGGGGGGGAGAAACCTGTAATGATCGCAGGCGAGTTCCCTGTCTGGGATAGATTCACTCCTTACCGATAAACATACAGGATTGTTTTAATTCTGTTGGATAAAAGAGGCAGTGCTCTGAGTGACTACACAAGTCTTCACGCCTCTGCATCTTGAGACAGGCTGATGTGTGTGTAGTATACAACCCGGTATGACCCAGGTCTATCTCGCTGGCAGATTTTTCCTCAGCCTCCCCTATCCCTGCATCCATGGTGATGATTTAGCAACTACTCCAGGAAGCAGCCCCCCTGCACACCTGTAAATCATGTGCAAAGGTTTTTATATCGTCTTCGGATTTATCGTTCATTTCCTCTGAGAAGTTCAAAAGCTCTCTGTTTTTTTTTTAACACTCTGCATCTTGGAATTGATGTATTTATTCATCCTGATGCTGTGAATCTGTCACGGATGACAACCATGTCGCTGAGCTCCTCACTGGAGGATGATGTATTTGAGGATATCAAAGAGGAAGCAGAGTGTAAGTAAATCTGTGTGTTTTGTTGTGACAGCATGTAATGAACTTTTGTGTGTTCAAACTGATTTTACTGTAAGAGTCTTTGTCTTCGTGCAAAGCAAATGTGCTTTCAAAAGAAAATGTCTGCTATCTTGTCAGATTTAAAAACTTAAACAGTATGTGACAGATACATCATTAAGTTAAGTTTGACAAGACTTATTACCCTTGATTCACTCACACAAGAGAGTTAAATAGTTTTAGTATCAGCATATTGCAAGCCTGCTTTATAACATAGTTGAAACTCAGAGAATTCTGTACAAGGGCAAACTGTTGCGTGCGAATTGAAAAAAATTTGCCTTATTATAAATAACACATTGTGCTGAAATGAAAGAGATTATGAGTGGACTGGGTGTTAAATATACTCCGAACATGTATCTGTACAAGGTAGCATTACACCACTATTGTTTACCACCGAGCTGAATATGTAGTGTAGTTACACATGTGCCTCTTCAGCTATTGTCCATTGCCACCATTTTGCATGTAGCCAGTGGACTCCTATTTCATACAGGTGTTTTTGTATGGGAAGGGGTTGTTCCTCATCTCAATGGAAATGATGTACCTCTTTTCTTTATGGCCTTTTTTTTATACCTGTACAAGCCTATAAATGTTTATCGGCTCATTTGGCTAGTCACAATATATATGATGGGATAACCTGTCTATAAGCCGAGATGAGCATGTAGGAATTATTATGGCTTTAAGCTATGTCGGCAACAATGCCGCCACATTGTGTGGAGGACCAACTGGAAAGACTAGGATTTGGATGTTTAAGGTGTAACTTTTGACTCCAGGACCAGCTGTGACTCTATCTGGCTATAATCTCAGACAAACCCCTGCCCTGGGTTCAGTTAGCTGAAGAAGGGTGTCAAAGACCAATCAAATGTGTGCAGCACCTGTTGTGAAAAACGCATAGTATTCAAGAGCAGCAGAGGTATATCCATTGTAAGACATTGCCAGGTCAAAAAAATAAAACACCTGTGCGTAAACATTGGTGAAATTATGCTTCAGCGAAAAGTGAATTCTTTCCACCGCCAGTTTTTAGAAACCCATCAATTTTTGTCCTTGTTTTTGGCGTATCTTTTTTTTCTTCAGTTGTTATGTTGCCATGTTTGCTGGTGTTGCCAATAGCTCTACTGTAACAGAAGAATTCTCAGGAGAGGATTACTTTTGATGGAATAGAATTATTGTTCTCTGGTGGATTTCGAAGAACTATCTGAAGATGTTGATTCTGTTTTTGTTGTGTTGAATGAGTGGCCTCCCTTACATAATGTCTGGCAGGTAATTATTCTGTAACCGAGTGATCAATACAAGTCAGTTCAGCCCTTGTTTATTGTGTGTAATTAATCATTGTACGCTAATAGCACCATGTTTACTTTACAATATGTACATAACATCATTCCATTTGATCTTTCATTAGGGTATTCCTAGCAGACAGAGGTACTGAACAAAACAGAATGATTTGGTATACTTTTAAGCATAACATGGTGTCTTAAGGTTTTTAAAGTATTCACATGTTTACGTAGACTTTTGCAGAGATTTGTATAGTAAACAAGCTCTCTGAGAATTTGATGTTAATTAAATATCTGAAGCCTCCGTGGGTGAGGTGGTTAGTGTATTAGTACAGCAGAATGACCCAGGAGCCTTTCACCAATGCAGTTGCTATGAGTTCAAGTCCAGCCCATGCTGGGTTCCTCTCTGAATGTATGTGGGAACTTCTACCAGCAACCTGTGGATGATGGTGGGTTCTCCCAGGCTTTGTCTGCTTTCCTCCCACCATAATGCTGGCTAAATGTTGTGTAAATGAAATATTTGTGAGTATGGCATAAAACTCCAATGAGACAATTAAACTAATAAATGAAGTATCAATGTGGGTGTTGATAGATACTGTCAGTTTGAATTAGAATTAGAAGAGTAGAATTATATTCAATATAAATGTTTCATTTTAAATTTTATGATGTAGTTTTTACAACTTAAACTAAAACACACCTCATATCATGCTATTTACTGTTAATCTGATTTTGAATAAAAAAGTAAGGAAATATTAATGTCAGGAGCAGAGAGAGTAAAACCAGAGCAGTAATGAAAGCGTGATAACTATCACACATAACTGGTGAAGTCGGGCCTCTTCTCAGTTTACCTCAGTTTGGGGCTTCATTCTGACTGATTTATTTATTTATTTGATTGGTGTTTTACACAGTACTCAAGAATATTTCACTTATGCGACGGCATATCCAGGAAACTGGGCAGAGCCTGGGGGAAACCCACGACCATCTGCAGATTGATGGCAGACCTTCCCACGTACAGCCGGAGAGGAAGCCAGCGCGAGCTGGACTGAACTCACAGCGACCGCATTGGTGGGAGGCTTTGGGTCATTGCGCTGCGCTAGCGTGCTAACCGACGCTAAACGGGGAAGCCCCCCGTTCTGACTGATGATGTAAATACACAACTAGTACCCATTTGCATGTCCCCTTTATTCTTAGAAGCTGTGCCTAGCACTTGAAGTGGTAACTTTGCTGTCAACTCTTTCTCAAAGTTTAGCTGAAATCTCTGGTTACAGGAAACATTTTCAACCTCTTTTTTCTCTCGCGCCCAACAGACTGGGCTATTCTAAGATGGATTTTGCTCTTTGACTGTCATAAAATCTCTTGGGACAGTCTGCCACTTGTATGATGTACCTGTCTGGTTGTTGTGTTTTGTCCCACTTTTCTCAACTCTCTGAAGGCATCTCAGTTGTAAGAATTGCCCATTGATCTGACAGTTCCATACAGTCCCTGGTTTTATTATGCGCTGAATATTGGTGTCTGTTGAATTTAAGAATGTTTAGGCTTTAAAGTCAGAGGTTAATGTACACATAGCAACATAAAGGAAGTATTTGCATTTTTTTATACTGTAAGATCAAATAATAAAATATAAAGAACATGTCAGTCCTTAATGGAAGAAACTTCACATCCAAGGTAATTTATGAATTGCTTTTCCATTTTTACTCTGATAAGTGTGTAACATTTTCATACTGGAATTTAGTGGAACTCAAATCCTAATTGTCAGCTGTTGAACCTTCTTAGGGAATGAAGAAAACTTTAATATTGTCACATTATAATAACATTTTACATCTTCCCTTTTGCTATAAAAGTCAAAAGAATCAGAGGCATGTGCTGTGCCTAAAAGTTCCCGTTGATTTACAATACTGAGTGGTATCCATGATACATTATCATTGGCCCTATAAAAGTAGTTCACAGTTTTAACCACCCAGTCTCCCATTATGCTTTGAAAGAAAATGTTTTTGTTAGCTTAAATTAGCACTGTTGTTTTGCTTTACAACAAACATCTGTGGGAAATCAGACATTTGATGATATAGTTTGACTGATAATGTGTAGAGTATTGACACTTTCTTTGCTAAAGCTTGAAATATCTGAACTAACCTTTTGTTTTGATTGTGAAGCACTCTGAACACAATTACTCCTTACAAATTGAAGTCTGAGTAGGCCAGGTCTTTTGTAAATATGTAAAAAATTTAAATGGCAAAAAATATATGAAAATGCAACAAAAAGTTAAAGGTGAAATAAATACATGATGATTTTTGTCTGTTGAATTTAATATGCAAATTGATTCATTGTTTTATCAAATCAGACCCACTCCCATTTGAGTGATGTTTTTTAAAAATCCTGCCCAATATACATATAACGAACGTATAAAATAGTGTGTGCATAACTGTTGAGATTTAAGTTTTATGAACTGACAGCTGGATGATGAATTATAAGTTCATGGTGGTTATTATGTCACTTGCACTTTTTGGGACAGCCGACAAGATTTTCATAATCTTCATGTCAATGTTATATGGTCTGTTCTATTCTTTATGGTCCAATGTGATGATCATTCAGTCCATCAATCTTGTCTCTGTGATTACCTGACAGCTGTGGGTTTGGATCAGAGAGTCTGAATTATCCAGGGTTGGTGTGTAAGGCTGCACCTAGCTAGCTAGACTACAGCCTTGTCAGGCTTCATTGATTAGCAAGAAGGGAATTCCCCTAGTTTGGGCTTTGTGGTCCTCGCATTCATTATAAGTGAGTGACATCCAGTCTTTTGTTCACTGCATATTGCTGTGTGCAGAATCTTTTTCCTTGCAGATTTTCCCATGGAAAATTAAGGCTGAAAATGAGCTTTGTGATTAAAAAACAAACTTCTCCACGGGCCACTTGTCACACTGTTATAATACATCATGCGGTGGTCACACACTCTCGGATCTGATTGGGCACTGTACAGGCTTAATCTATCCTGTATGTTAGACGTAGAGGACGAGATGTTGACTGGGCAGATAATCGAAGATTGCATGCCGTTGTCACTTGATGATTCGCATTCGTATCAATTCTTTGCGTGACACTCCAGAATGCCTGCTTGGTGTTTTGCGGATCAGGCACCAATGTGAAGATTTCTGTCCCATTTTTGTATGATATCGTGCAGCCGTGTGCCTCAGACATCACAGTAATCACCCATTATTGCGCTCCTGCAGTGTATGGGCGGGTGCCTGGAGTAGGGGAGTACCCAGTTGCCACAGTGGGGCCCTTCCTTTGTTGTTATTGCTGGATGGTTGTGCCTATTGTAGGATAATGACGGTCACACAGGCACTCTGCCTGTTCTACTCCGTGCTGCAGTTCTACACCAGTGAATAAGTCAGTGTCTGCTTCAGGGCTAGAGTTCATAGAGCACAGACACCTTGGAAACAATGCCAGGGTTTCCTGGAATACATGGTTCGGAAAATGTTGGATGACAAAGCATGGCTGAGGACATGGATTACTTGCACTGATCGTAGTGCCTCTGCCCATGTTTGGTAGAACATGTAGCATCTGCAGCTACAGACGGCACTCCTTGAATAGGGATGATGTCATTTTTGTTACAGCGAATTAGGCAGATTCGACGTGTGGAGACGAAAGTGAGAATTCTTAGGAGGAAACAGTTTGGTTTCGGTGCGAATTGATTGCTTGGATTATCAGGTTATCAGCGAATCTCGTGTCACTGTTGTTGTTGTTGTGGATATTAATACCATCGGCTGACATGTTGTCCGGTCTTATGTAAATTTAATGTGATCAGAAATTTCCGAATTGTTTGAGTGGAAACGGCACAATGGCGGCAGCTGATGGGGACCCGGACTGGACGGCATCGCTGAAATTCCGGCGGGGTCGAGGTAGGTGTACTTGTACAGTGACCCTGCAGTAATTGTTGCTGTGTTAAGTCTGCTGTAATATTGATTTGTGATGCTGGTCACAGTTACACCAACCTCAGGATCTCGGGTGAGACGACCTAAAAATGGAGGTCAGTGCAGCTGATCTCACCGATGAAATCATCCTGGTTCTGCTTATTTTACATCTACATGATTTGACCCATTCTCTTCCATTTTATAGGCATTGCTCTGCTCTGCACCAAGTAGATGAACACCTGTATGGGTTGTTATGTTTTAATGAAGTGCCTTGAGGTGTTATTGGCATATATTTTCAGACCGACTTGGTTTATCTTTTTGATTTTAGGCTCACCTTACCTTACTCTATTCTCGTGTGTTTATGTATACATTGTCAAGTTGTTATCACTTCAGGCAGAATCAATGGTTTCAGTTGTAAATCGAAAGCTGTTGAAAAAATAAAGGCTACATGTAATTACTGGGTGGCACAAAAAGGGATCAGTCCAACCAGCATTTGTAGCTTCATTTATTGTGTTGTTCCACACTTTTAAATCAGTGTTTATATGTGTTTTTTTTTTCTTTTGAGTATGATAGATTTATTTCAATTGATAATGTACGTTGCACAGCCGTGTTACACTGACGAGCTCATGTTGCATGTGTCAGGATTGTAACGAGGCTTTGCAGCAGACAACATTGAGTAGAGATCTGTATTATTAATGCCCATAGGCCAAAGGGCAAATAGCTGTTTCATATTGATTTAATAGCATTCTGACAATAACCACACACATAAGCATCACAAGCTCGAGTAACATCATTATTTGGCATATTCAAGTAAAGATTTACTTATCCCTGAGCAAATTATTATTATAGATGAAAAAAAGTTTGATGTTCGAAACTTCATTTTATATCTTGAATTCACTGTTCATTATCAATTTTCACATTTCATTTTAGATGTTTAATTTTGATTATTATGTCGGCTGTCATAAATAATTCTGTACAGAGCTTATCAGGGAGGAATCCAGTTGATACCTCTACCAGGTATACCCTGTATGATTAACTCTAAATTACCATGGGAAAAATGAACTTTTTTCCAAGGATCTAGGATTTGCCAGCTAAACAACAAAAGTCATGTGGTGTGCCAGATCATTCATCAAGTATATGTGACTGTCTCTAAAGCGACTCAATAGAAAAACTAGCAATATTTATGTTGATGCTTGCTCTGGGGTTAATAGATAGATAATTAAATGTGGACTTCTGTTAAAAGCTCTCTGCTATATTTTGAAAAAGATAAGCTGCTTTAGTACTTTTAAGAAGATGGTGCACTTTGATGTATGATAAATCTTTGGTGAAATTCTGTTTTCAACCACTTCAGTTGTTCATGTATGATACGTGTTATTGGTTAATCATAAATGGACTTTCCGGTATATTAAACATGGACAGAGATTAAACGCTCTTTGTAAATTTTGCAAGAAAAAATCTGTTGATTTGATAGTTTTTAGAAGACTATATACTTTCGTGTATGTATGCTACATCTTGGTAAAATTCTGTTGTAAACCCCCACCAGTTGTATGATGAGTGGAGTGTATCCATGTCATATTATTAGGAGGTGTACATCTTGAGGTATGATCTCCTCTGTTGAAGCCACATTTGTAGGTCACATACCTTATTGAGGTGATACAATGTGGCATTTATGTGGGTTATTTATCTGCCACAAGTTTCCCCGATGCACAGGTCATGGTTGGACTTAACCCTGTGATAGTGGTTTTACAACTGTCCTGAATCGTAGCTGAGAGGGGTATTGTCTGGGGCTAACCTCTAAAACTTTATCAAGCCTGACTCTGTTACCGGTATGTTACCAGCTGGCAGGCAAAAGCCTGCACGAAACTGCAAAATTAATATTTGTGTTTCTTGTGGGTAGAAGACTTGTTTGTATCATGGAAAGCTTTTTTTCTAAAAGATTTTCACAACTTTAACCAGTAATGTGCTGATGGTTGGGTGTGAATTTTTAGCCAGGTGTGTCCACGTAAGGGTTTCTTGTTGCGTCGTTTTTAATCTGACCGGCTTGGTATTTCAAATCTGACAGGTCTGCAAAGAAACATGAACCCATAAATAAACTTCTGATACTTAAGGGAGACATTTTTTTGCCGGTGGCTGCCAGTATTTCTGCACATTGTGTTGGACGAGTTATCCCTGCCATGTATGGAAACTCACATCTGTATATGTGTGCATATTGATATAGAGATCCAGTGATATGTTGACCATCTCGATATGGGTATAATACCAAGGACTGAAGGAAAGATGTTACAAATGTTACTGCTCACGATGAAAGACCACTTGTGCTGTGGAGGACTTTGACAACTCAATCTGATCTGGGATTTACTGTTACACAGATAACATTACTCAGCATATCAGCACACTAGCGTGGTTGCTGTTGCAACTGATGTCGAGATTGTGGTTCTGTTCGCTGTACGTGCAGTTGGATGTAAACTTTTTAAGTCTGTACATTTGGGTAGTTGACATCTCTATTATGTTAAGTTGGCAGTGGTGCTTGGCATCAGGGAAATGTTGATTCATTCTGTCCTTGTTATAATTGCAATGTAACAGATATTTTTGATGCAGTGTTAATTTTACCTTTGTAACCAGTTCAAACTTTTAGCACTTTCAAATTATAATTACCATATTTTTGAATGATCAATTTTATGTTTGCCATCTGTATGTTTGTATGATTAAATCAGCTGTGTGTGTTTGATGGATTAAATTAACTGTACATTTGAATTATTAAATCAACTACATGCATGTCTTTCAGTGATGAAATCTGTCATTTTTGTTTGAAGTTTTTGATGAGCTTTTTTTTAAATACCAGAAAACCTTTCAAAAATTTTTAGCCTTAGTCTTAATACCAACCTGTGGTAGTATCAGTGTGCTCTCCTTGTTGGAGTAACATTGCTGGAGGCCGTTAAATTCCAATGGTGTACTTTAACTGTGTATATGTGTTGCCTCAGGCAGACTGAGAACTTGTAGCTCTGTAATAGTACAGTAGTTGTGGGTTGGACAACCTTAGATTGTACATGTAATTACCACACTCCTCTCTATTTGACGCATGGCTGGGGACATTCATCAGGTAGTGGGTAGGATTATCAGGGCTTTGTTCAGCTATTGGTGGAGTTAGACACCTGATTACTTCTGGTCTGTTTCACCTGGCCAGTTGTGTTGTCCTTACAGTTATTTAAATGTGACACGTGAGGTCTGTATTGTTAAAGCATATTCAAGGCAGTGTGTTGGTCACTCAGCTGTGCTAGTCATGGTAACAACACGCTTTGATGTGGGGCTTACTTTTATAGCATCATTTCAGGTGTGTCGATCCCAGTAGCCGGGATCATTTCAGAGCAGTGTTATATGATGTTGTTGTGGTGGTGATTGATATTATTAATAGGTTTTCATCAGTTTGCTTCTACAGTTGTAGCAGCCAAAGCTGAATGTATTGACACAACAATTCAGATGCACGTGTGTTAATGTATCATTTATCATGCTGTCATAGATAGGGTCTAAGCCTGCAGGAAAAGGGCCAAATTATATGGGTTTGTACTGTTGCGTAATGGTCGGTGTTTAATTAGGGAGTGTCAGTGTGTCAGAATTGTTACACATATTGACATACCTTAATTACAATATGCAGGTAGCTTTTTTTTTTCTGTCTCATATTGATTATGACCTTTGTCACAATAAAGTGGAATCAGGCCTGCATGAAAACTCATTTAGCCTGACACAGAGAGAGATTGTACAACAGCTACTGAGCAGGTGAATGGACTTCATTGTTAAATACCAAACCTGTGTACCAGATGTACATTGTGAAGCACATAGATTTTGGAAATCTGTGTACAGTGTAGTACAAATAAGCATGGTTTTTATCTCTAGGTAAGGCAGTGTCTGACAGTAAATAACCATCTGCAGTATTAGCAACTCTCAGGTTTGCCAGGGCAATTTTTTTCCAAGATATTTTGTGATGTATTTTGACCTTAATCATGGAAATTTCCTGTGGTGAGCAGCACTGGTATTTATGATGCAGTGATTGCCACTTTAACACAAAAAAAGAAGTTTATAACTGGTACTTGTGAGCAATGACAGGCCCAATTGTTGGTTTATGTCATGCTCAGGTAATCTGAACTTGCCAGATGTTTTGGCTACCAGTATCTCGAAGAATCTGACTACCCTGTATTGTGCAAATAGTTCTGTGGTTCACGGTTGATGTTTGTACATATACAGGGCATGGATATTTATTACCGTCACTCTAATGGATGGATTTATGATGACTTGAACTAAACCATGCATTATTTCAAAATTTGATGACTTAAATCAAGCCTTTTGTTACCACAACATTCAGTTACTTGAATTATTAAAGCCCTTGTATAACTAGGACAATTGATGACTTGAACTATGAAGGTCTTGTGATATAAGATCATCTGATGACTTGAATTGTTAAAGTTTACTTGACTAAAATGCTCCATCACGTGAACTGTTAAAACTTTGTATTACTAGGACATCTGATGACTTGAAATATTAAGGCGTTGTGTTATTAAAACATCTGATCAACTATTCTTTCATTGTGTTAAGGAAACATCTAATGACTTTGAATTATTAAAGAATGTTTGATCACTTGAACTGTTTAAAGTCTTGTCTTACTATGATATTTGATCACTTGAACTATTGAAGCATTCTGTTACTAGAACACTTGATCACATGATATAAGCCAGGTGTTACTGAAACATCTGAAGACGCGGAACTGTGTTTTGCATTTCTACAACATTTGATGACTTCAGCCTAGCTGCATTCCCTTCATTCATATGGAACATTTGATGATTTGCATTAATCTAGTTCTATGATTGTCACATGCTGATATAAGATCACTCTATGTCTTGCAGATGAACGAGAAGATGTACAAAAGAAAACCTTTACAAAGTGGATAAATTCACAGCTGTCAAAGGCAAGTATCTTTTATGTATGTATTTATTTATTTATATTGCTCCTCACTCAAGGATGTTTCACTTATTCAACGGCGGCCAGTATTATGGTTTGAGGAAACCGGACAGAGCTCAAGGGAAACCCACAACCATCCGCAGGTTGCTAGCAGACATTCCCACATATGGCCGGAGAGGATCTGTTAGTAGACATCGGTACACATGCTCATGTCAGTAGAAGGAAATGATGTACTCTTCAGATTTGGTTTCGGCAGTCACATTCTAGTGAATCAGGTTGTACTTGAAGTAACAGATGTATGAACTGCATGTCATTCCCTCAATGAGCAGACTTGGATTTTGAAGATTTCATTGAAGCTTTTCAGTCATTCCTGTTGTTTCCAGTTCAGTGGCTACCGTGGGCCAACAGATCCCATACCCTCACCAACATTTGCTGATATGAAGCTCTCCTATCAACCTTTAATAAGATTTCTGCAAATGCAGAGATTGTATCTTCTGAAATGACACATTTTGTTTTGTTTTGTTTTGTTCAAAAGAGGAAGATGGAGCTTAAGGATGGAGTCAGTAAAATTTGAGAAACATTTTAGCTGCGTCCTGGTGAAAATACAATGTAAAAAATGTTCGAGGTCAAAATATGGTTGACCTAGAGGTAGTTTTTTGTGGGGGGCTTAGGGTGCAGCACAATGTGTCTGTCCTGAAGGTGTCCCCCACATGACAGAAAGAATGCTGCTTTCTGCCCCATTATCCACAGGGTTTCAATTGTCTAGAGTTTGACTGCTTCCTTCTTCCATCATTAAAATTAGCCTAGTTTGGTTCCCCTCCAGTCACTTGAGGGCATGTACCCTGTAAGATGTTCCATGTGTGCTCACATGGCCTGAAAAGTGAATTAAGCAGTTGAATTTAGCAGCAGAAAAAAAAACAGTTGTGTAAACATGTTAAACTTATGTTCATTGATTCTTGTGAGCTTGTGTTGTTAGATATGTATCTTGGAATATGTGAAAAAGGCAGCTGAAATACTGACAATGTATGTAGCATATGTCGTAATAAACATTAATTTAAAGAGTACAGGGGAGTAAAAGTCCATTGCAGTGTTTGTATGACCATACAACAGATAAGATTGTGGGTTATATAGACTAATGTTGTGGTAGTAATAGTGATTTTTGGGGGTTGACTTGAGATGCATTTCAGAGAAACTTGTTAAGTACATGTATAACAACCAGTCCACCAGGAATAAAAAAAACTGTTCACAAATTTAGGATTTTTGTGCTGAGGTAACCTTAGAAAAAAATTAAGTGGTGATGCTTGGACATCACACTGTATCTATGTGTGCATTGTCTACGTAACGCATGGCTCACGTGGCTCAAATGGTTAGCATACTAGCACAGCGTAATGATCCAGAAGCCTCCCAGTAATGTAGTGGTTGTGAGTTCAAGTTCATCTTATGCTGGTTTCCCCCTGGCTGTACGTGGGAATGTCTGCCAGCAACCTGTTGGGGGTATGGATTTCCCACCGGGCTCTGCCCATTTCCTCCTGCCATAATGCTGGCCGTTGTCGTATAAGTGAAATGTTCTTGAGTAGGGAGTAAAACATCAGTGAAGAATTAGTAAATAAATTTATGACGCATGGGCTTGAAAAAGTCCAAAAAGTGCCTTGAACCATCCATCATTAAAATGCTGGATACATTAAGGTCCGAAATGTACATGTAAGCTGTCTGGGAAAACAAGATTACTCTCATGATTGACAAGATTTCAACATGGCAGTTTACAGTTCGGCATGGGGTTTGTCTAGGTTTCTCTTTTCTTGCTGATAGATTTACCTCCTTCATCAGATATCACGCAACCCCCTGATGTATCACTAATGGCGCAATTCCTGAGTGGAATGACGAGAATGTTGCTAAGGTTATTGTCCTGACTGCATTACAGCTATCAGTACACTCAAATCCTACATGTGGTCACAGCTGTACTTCAACATTTCTGATCCATAATCGCAGACCGGTCTGTGAACCATGTGGCTAGTGTGCATTTTTTTTTTGCCTGTATTCCTAAGAAAACATTTCTCCTAAGGAAAGAAAACTCTAGTATATTGTGCTTGTGCTGGGTAAAGTAATCTAAAGTAGTTCACCTTTTAGTGTTTGCACCATTTCGAATGAATTTGTGAATGCGGCCCTATTCTTCGCCATTTTCAGATCTTGAGAAGTTTGTCATGAACTGCAAAATGTTTGGCTTGCAATAATTTTTTTTTGATTTGATAATAAATATATTAATAGATTTTCGAAGTCTCGGCACTGTGCATCCGGGTGATAAACTGCACATTTGTGACTTCTGGTATTAAATCTCACCAGGGCCTAATGAATTAAATTTATGTCAGTAAACCAATCAGTTAGTAAAACAGTAAAATAATGTGCTGCATTTAACAGTATTGCTTTGTATTGTGTTGTAATGAGCTATTGTTGCCTTGACAGGCTCGACAAAGTCCTGTCCAGGATTTGTTCCTTGACCTGAAGGATGGGACATCTTTACTGTCACTGTTGGAGGTTCTCAGTGGGCTTAAGCTGGTAAGTACAAGTGCACATTTCCTCGTGTGTTGGCATATAATGTCATGTGTGGCTGTTTTGGGGGAATTTCTTATACTTGTGATGGTGTGTGTCTTATCTAATTGTACTTGGCCAACATCATGATCTCTCCTTCTTTTATTTCTTACTTTAATATTTTCGCCTGTTAATCTTTAATTGTCACAAGTTTAATGGATTCAAATTGTGATGTCTCAATATTTGGTTGTGGCATTGTAGATTTTCAGGTAGTTTTTTTACTCTTTGGGAAATTATTTTTAATCATGCTGTGTTTGGCACCATTTTGCTTTCTTATGCATAAACCTGTGGTATAATACATCAGTATAATCTTTTGGGGTAAATCAAAGCACGTGCTGCTTTCTTCTGTGGCGTCACGTGGGCATTTTGTGGTATTACAGCTGTTAATGTTGAGGTTAAGGATTTTCAGATTTTTGCAGTGTTTACGGTAGGTCCAGCAGGGTGTCATATAATATAGACAGAGGTATCTGTTTGTCTGTCAGTGGATAGCATCTCTCCACAGTCTACGTGGATGAGGAGACTGGAAGGTTTATACTATCTAGAGGACAGCCTCTCCAACACAGCACTGCAGCTGCAGCGAGTGTGTTAATTACACTGGTAACCAAAAAAGAAAAAAAAGAGTGTGCAGGTTGTGGATATATTTGCGAGGGGTTCCTGCATGTACACTGCAGGCAGATGAAGTTTCCACTTTGGCATCTGGTTCACATCACATGCGCAATAACCATGAGCCTCTTAAAGTGACCCTTCACCTTTGACCTACTTTTTTTTCCAAGTGACCTGGTTTACAATGCTTTAATGGTACATATCTGTTACAGGTATCAGATACAAGTGCATGTACAAAGTTACAGCGTAATATTTTGAGGGAAATTTGTTTTAATTTAACAATACTCGTTAAAATAAGGTTCATAGTTTTGAGTTTCTCAGTCTGAAATTTTCTTTTATTCTCTCATTTCCTTTGAATCATTAATATGTATTAATATTTAAATTATAAAAATGCTCACTAATAATATTGCACTGAATCGAAACCATTGTTTTTGGAATGTAGAGCTTTGATTGTGCTTGACTTGTTTACAGACGATCAAGAAATGAATATGGGTGAACATATCAGTCTGTAAAGGCAGTGATAATTTGTGTTACAGTCTTTGTAGCTGTTGTATTAACCTGTTATATATTAGGGGATGAAAAGGTTAAAGTTAGAGTGACCTGAAAAAGATGCATTAGGATATGGTCAGAACACATAGGGGTACATCCAGCACTGATGGAGATCCATTATGTGTGTACATGTACCTTAGACATATATATATATATGTAATAATTTGTGCATAGCGATGCCTCCTCTATAGAGCCTCAGTTGTTAATTTTTCTCCCTGATACATGTACTAGGAATGGGTTGAGTGAGGGGTTGTTTTTCAGTGTATACACATGTATGTAAGGGCTGCTGCCTTATTTCTCATCTACATCAGTAGTGCTGTCAAACTCCCCGTGCCATCCAGACGGACTGGGCGGGCACTGGCATGGCACCAGACTTATTAGCCTCATCAAAGACATTATAGTTGCTCTGCCCAGGACGCATGCTACTGACCTTTAGGATTTTTTGTGCCCTCATCAATGCAGTATTGTGATTTCTTTTCAGAAACGAGAGAAGGGGAAATTACGTGTGCATCACATCAACAACATCAACAGAGTTCTTCAAGTGCTGGCCAAAAACTACAATGTAAGTATTACCACATTTTGTTATTTAGGCTTCTGTGTAATTCTTAAAGGAACTGGCACGTTGATTTTCAGCCCAGATACTGGCTCTAGACTTCTTTTTCAGAATTTAGGAAATGAAAAACGATCAAATCTTGTGTGAAAGCTCTCTTCAGGTTTTTTTCAGGTCTACAGGCTTTTATATATTTCTAGAATGTCTTGATGGATTTTCCAGCAGATTTCACAAGAGCCTATATTCCATGACGTCCATGCAAACTATATTCTCATTGTAGAAAAAAAAGCATTTTTTTCTTCTCTGGGGCAGTATAAGACTTCTTGGCTGTTGGTTTTAAGTTTGTCTACAAACGCACTACTTATGTCATCCATGTTATAAGAGAGTACGAGGCTATTTCTTGATGGTGGAATATTTTAACTCTATTTCAATGGAAGACAGGCTGTGCATATGTTAGACGGGCTTGTATGTGTGGGCAGCCTGTTTGTCTAAGCTACATCATGATTATGCATTAATTAGATTTGCCACTTTATTTACATTCTGGGAAGTTAACAGTGTTACAAGTTTTAGGTAGATCTGTGTTGTCAATAAGTGGCCATGGATAGGAAGCCATGCCAGAAAGTGAGACACAATTTTATGTTTACATGTGTATGTATACATAATAATAATAATAATAGCATCTTTATTTATCGAAGGTAGCTCGCAGTTGGTCAATTTACAATGAAACTGTTCTTCCCCAAGGCCTTCACAGAGAAAGCAGTGTATAGGAAAACATGTACATGTGTGTTAAGACTATTAAAGTAGACCCTCATAACCATTTGATATGCAAACATTTAAAATTCCTGTACATCTTGAATTCAGCCGTTATGTTTGTATTTATGTCTTTCATAATGTAATTTAACAAAAAAGATACTTATGCATTTATTTATTTAGACCTTTAAAATTATTGAAGGCCATAAAGTGAGTTTAGGACCAAGTTTTTCGCCAGTTTTAATCACAGCTGTTCACAATATCCACAGACATACTGAACTATGGTATAGCATTTGTGGAGGAGGATGTTCAGTGGTTTTGGTGAGGATGCGCCCAGTTTCACGGGATGTCGCTACGCCATCTATGATGGCTATACGCTAAAATGAGACACCTTTGGGTGCAGTGATGCAAGTTTACTTCAGTATGTACTTGTTCGCCTAGCAATGAGGACATCCTACGTATCATGACAGACGCTGTTTTCTGAGATGATTTACACCAGACTTGCAGGGATATTTGTTCATACATCTGTGAGACTGAAGTGTATTTGTTAGATGAACTATGGACTCCTGCATGAGCAGTTTACAGGTACTTTTCAGTTAGAACTTTGGCTGTTGTAGTTCGTTGACTGTTGCATACTAAAGCCTGGTAGATCCTTTCTTTTTTTTCTCATCTATACTGTTTCTATGTTTAACACATTCCCTGCTAATGGCTCTGCCTTCCACCTTGCAAAAAAAATACCTAGCACTGATTGTGTTTCAGATCACATCTGCTATGTGTATAATAAGCATTGGAGAATGGTGTCATTCCAGGTTATGTTTTGTGTGCACATGTTTATACCTGGGTGTGTAAACTATGCTTCAACATACTGCACATATTTCATTGGAATTTATATTACATTAGAGTACATTTAAACCGTTTCGAGTGTTCATATGTGTTGATTATTCTAGACTGAACTTAAGTTTTTCTTTTCTGGCACTGTGAATGTGAAATTTTGCTCAGTACTGATTGGCATGGTATCGGAATAATAGCTGTATCTTTGTTGTCTTTGCCATTGGTTGTCTTTGGCATGGCGCTCCAGCGATGTACTACTAGCAGCATTGGGATTGGCCAGCTGCAAGGAAGCACCAATATGATAAGGACCAAAATAATATTATTTTATTAAAGCCGATGTAAACAGAGAGAGGATTTTAATACAGTTTTAAACTGAACATGGTTTTTCAGAAAAAGCACAAAACCCAAAGTTATTTCCAGCGTTTTTCCTTTTTGTGTACAAAACCATGCGTAGAAAACAATGATTTGGCCTACCTACCTGTAATAAATACAAGTTTGATAGTTTTGCAAATTGTCATGCAAAACATAATAGTTTAGTCTTTTTCATGTCAACAGTTTGTTGGAATCACAGCCCTGTTCCACAAAGCAGTTGTGGGAAAAGTGAACTGTTAGAGATACTTGTTATCATGGTAGTTAAACTCACTTCAGATTTGCAGAATATGGGCCAGCACTGCTGCCTGTAATCTTGGTTTTCCAGAAAGCTGTACATTCTTTTGTTTTCTGGTTTAAGGCCACTTTTAATTTTATTTCTTTAACCTTCTTATCCTTTGTTTTGTGTTAGGATATTTTCATTGAAGTCACGTTGGTCTTATCTGCTACCTTACTTAAAATCAATTTGAATCCCTGACTTGATCGCGTTTATTTTGAACACCAGAAATGTGACACATAAAACACATGAACAGACTTAATCCTTAAATTCGTCTTTTTTTTTCTCTCTATTCATTCTATTTTTGCCTGTTTGGATTTGAGGCTTACTTCTTTTAGTACAGTAGTCACCATCTGTTTTGAAAGTGAAGAGTGCTGGGCTTTTATTTATAACTGTTGAATTGCGCTCTGGTTGTGGTGTTGCCAACTGCATTTAATAGGCAACTGCATCTTTGCAGTGTTTTTCTGTGATGACCGACTGACTTCGTCTTCCCTGGCATTGCTGTTAGAGGGATAGATGCAAATGCAATTGTATGTTTGTCCCTGCATTGGTAGCACGATGTGATGTGGCTCCTGCAGTTCCTGGCCAACGTTATATGTAGAGGATGTTAATGAACTCAAATGACAACATGTATGTAGAAATCCAGTTTACATGGTCAGTCTACAGAATAGTTTTGCAAGCATATAGTTCACTGATGTAACAGCACAGGGAAACAACAAGCAGTGCATGCTTGTTGGTGTCTGTGTTGCGATTATTGAATTCTGAGAATTTTAATTTTAAACAGTCTTAAAGCTGCTTATCTTGGGTTAAATCACAATGAAACTTTTGAAGTCTTATAGGAGTTATACTGTATATTAGAGCAGCTCTCTTGGTCTCCTTTAGTTGTGTCACTGTGGTACTAACTGTTACTTACACTATTTCCGTTCCATGCTCAGAGATTTTAATGGATGTTTCTGCTTCACTGAATCAACTTCTTGAATTCTGACCAAGATGTCTCCTTTAATTACTTTTTTTCTGCATCATTGCCCATTTAGTGGACAAAACTGCTGGTTTCTGAAGATAGTTGCCATGGTAACAGTTTTGGTATTTAGTTGGCACTTGACCATGATGGATAACTGGTCTTTGTCTGATGTGATCACTTTTGACATTATTCACATTGTAGACTGATTGTGCATTCAGGGACTGACTCCTTTAGATTCCTTCTGTTTTTTTTTTGTCCCCTGGATATCATTGAGCAGGTGGTAAACTTGTTCAGTTGACATATTGTAGTAGCCAACTATATGTGAACATGAATGGAAGCTGGTTTGCTCAAATTTTCATGTCAGGGTAATACAAATTTATCTTTCATTTACAGTTAGTTTTGAGTGAAAGTCAAGATGGAGTTCTGTTTGTGTGACATGACAGGGCAGTAAATTATTGAGAGTTGAGAGCGAGGGATGATTCAGTCAGTTCTTTTTATATGAATCCAGTGGATAAGCTTATCAAATGAAATAAGAACTAATCCCAGCTCTTTTTCTGCTAATACATTTTACAACCATGTGGTTTTTTCACAGACTTAAGATTTAATGCTTTTTATTGTTGAAGTATTGTTGTGTTCAGATTCATGCGTTTCCTCTGATATGTGAGCCATCAAACGGTCATGGTGAGAAATATAATAAGTGCTTTATGACTCACCTTTCTGCGACATTTGAAACAAAATAAATGTTGCACTGTATAGTGAGATTTTTTGCTGAAGGTGTGACATTTGTTATTGCATTGTATCTTTGAAGCTTTAAAACCATTTATTGCTGGTGGAGAAACGTATGCTTCTGGGATATGAAAATAAATAGAAATAAATATTATATGTTTTACATTAAATGTAACTTGTTTCTACTCTGTACCAGATAAATCCAGGTTTTTAAGATTAGTTTTGAATCGTGATCTTTTGTATTCGCAAAATATCATTGACATTTGTGATGCATGTATATTAATGAATATTTCACCATAAAAATACTTCTAAAATGCAGTTTTTAGAAGTATATTAGGAACCTCTGTGTACATCTAGGTTTGATGTCACTTACTTTTTTGGGTACAAATACATGTAGTTTCGAGAAAAATTTGCAAATACAGTTTTAAATGGAAGAAGAAAACCCGGTATCTGTAATTGAGAAGAAACACAGGGAGACTCATTGTTAGTAATTCTTCTCCACTGCACCTTCTTCATGCAGTTGAAAGATGTTGGACATGATTGCATGCACCAGATTGTAGATGTGCACATAGTGTAACACATGCAGGCTGCAGTGAGCACAACCCATGCCATTTTGCTGGCATTGCAGTAAACATTTACGTCCAGAAAAAGATGCTGTGATACACCAGATTACTGTGGGCTGCACAGAGCAGATTAATTACCCTAATGTTTCCTGCGGCTCAAGTGTTTAGCCACACTCTAATGATTAATAACTTCCTCAAAGTAGACTGGAATTGATGATGAGCAGCACCCTGTCTGTTGGTGTTGAACTTTGACCTCCATTGGTCACATTCCATAATTATCTCAGCCGCCTAGCTGGCATCTGTTTATATGCTCTGAGATGTATGCAGCATATATACATACATGATTTATGACCATGTGACTATTTATACATAGATGTTAATGGTCACTTCAGGTTTTGCCAGGTCAGTAAAAATAAAATAATGAGAGTTGTTTATCATGTTGCAAATTCCAAAGTGTCATCGCAGTGGGAAGAGGTGAAGAAATAAAACAGGATGTTTATTAATTACTGTCGAATGTTCTTCATTACCCTTGACATGTGAATCATGATGTATTGTGATATAGCTTTAGGACCTTTCATGAGGAAGTTTGTGTCAAATATACCTCAGTAGTACTGATGCTCCTGTAATTATTTTTGGCTTACAGGACAGCTACAGTTTGACAATGGCTATTGTGTTTAGGATCATTGGCTGGGATTTTGTCCTGCTTTGTAACTTCACAGTGCTCTTGAACAAACTCATGTCGCTCCAGTCTATTGTTCATAATGTAAAATGACATTAGTTTTAGACCTGTGAAAAAATACATTAAAAGTAACTTTCACTTCTTTGTTTAGAATGTTTCTGAACAGAAAGATACAGTGTCAAATAAGTTTTCTATCCTTGTTATCTTGGAAAATCTTCATGGTATGTGTGTATGATGTCATAACTTCTCCCACCACCGCTCTAGTTTCTTTCAGTGAATTGAGTGAACTGGGATATCAAGTGCAAAGTTTTTGAATAATGAAAAAAGTCTACGAAACCTTTGAGGGAAAAACATGTTTGCAGTTATGCTGAATGTTTTATGAAAAAGCAGGTGTCATCTGAGCACTCCAATATATCAGCAGTTGAGTTTTCGGTACACATGATATAATTATGGATCTATTTCTAAAGACAAATATTATGGCTCATGCAAGAACAATATTAAATGTGTATTTTTTCTCATCCCATTTTGTCAATTTCTTCCTCTGTCTATATATGTATGTATACAGACATAACTTCCATCATACCCTAACCAAATGACCTAAAATTTCATTCGTGATCAAGTTGCTCATTTTTCAGGGTTCCGAGAGTTCTATTAATTTTAGAGAGGTATTTTGAGGTTTGTTTGGAAGATGGGATGATACCCTGCTTGTATCACGTAAGATGTAAGATTCAGCATATCACGTAAGATTTAAGATTCAGCATATCATGTAAGATGTAAGATTCACCATATCATGTAAGATGTAAGATTCAGCATGTCATGTAAGGTGTAGGATTCAGCATATCATGTAAGGTGTAAGATTCAGCATATCATGTAAGGTGTAAGATTCGGCACCAAAGGCATGTTGTGACGTTTTTTTTTCACCTCTGAAAAGGTCCTGTTAGGGGTGAGATTTTAGTCCATTTAGGGTATTCTGATCGTAGTCTCTCATGCATTTTGTAGATGTATTTTTGTGATGTTATGCATTGATAGAGTTTCCATTTCATCTAAGAGCACGACTGTGAGGGAATGGGACTTAGTCAAGTACCGTGACACTAATTTAAGGTGGTAGTCAAGTCAGATGATAGACCAAGGAACAGGTAGGTTTGAGGTCACTGATCTATGAAAAACAATTATCAAAACTAGCTTTCAGGAATACAGATTTTCTGGTAGTTACACTCTCAACGTCTGTGCCTTTTCTTGACAGGATGTCTTAAACACTTTGTTGTTTCTATTGGAGTCCTACTTGCAGATCCAGTTTTACATGTAGCTACATGTGTAAGTTTGCCTCAAGAAACATGCATGATCTTAGATAATGTCATTATAAAGGGGCCAATACCTTAATACTTTCCCCTTTGCAGCAGTTTTAATCGTTTCAACTGTGACTTTTATTTTGAAATTTCAGGTTATATAAGCTTCATGAGACTTTGTTTTGAAGACTGATGTTCTTATCATAAAGGGGTGCATTTGTACAGGCTGCACGTGCACATGCGTGTGATCAGAGCCGTGTAGTGTACAGTTCCAGACCTGTACATCTGATATGACGATCTCCCATTGAATCCCACATGTAACCAGTATTGTATCTCCACAGACTAGAGATACAGCACTGATACTCTCGCCTGAGTGGATATATGTATCTGTGGATAGCCGTGTTGTGATATGCAATGACAGTTTGTAGCCTAGCCCTGCACCTAGACCTGTAGTAAACAAGATAGTTACCCTATCATATTTGTGTATGGTCAGGATTGATAAGGCAGCCATTGAGAGGAATAAAGCCGTAAATGTCAGGAGTAGATTTCAGGACAGAGCCTGCAAGGGTAGAGGTGCACTCCCATACTTGTATCCAGTGTTCCAAGGGTTGTGTCAGACGGACATCAGGTTATCGGAAGAAGACGGCAAATGTAGCATTTTGTTTTGAATGACGAGGCGAGAGTTTGAGGGCATGCGGAGAGGTGTGCACAAATTCCAAAAGTAGGTTTTTGTAATCTGATGCATGTTGTCTGTTTGTGAACAAAGTATGTGTACATGGAAAGTGTGACTGGTCCTTTGTCCACGGTGTGCGACAGCGAAGTGTTTGGCCTATGCAAATGAGCTTTTGGTGTGTGATGGTCATGAGTAATATTTGAGAAGCTCCTTGCCAGTGGTCATCAACAATTGACTGACCAAGGTACAGGTTAACTGTATCTGTGGTGTGGTCAACCTCAGGTTCATGATTTTCTAACACCATTACTTCTGGTAAGGTACATTTAATGTTGACTTGGGGTGAACAATTTTGCAGTACACTGTTTTCTTTAAATTTATACTGAGAATGTGAACAGAAAAAGTATTTACCTTTGTTCCTTAGATGCCCACACTGTTCTGAGGGGGACAAATGATCTCATTTGTTGTCTCATCTGAACATTTAAACATTAAGTTCCTGTAATGAGATATTAATTCATTGTTCGCATCATTTGCAACTTCGTTCATAGAAGAATGAAGACATTGAACTTTTCATCTCATCAGAGTTTTGTTATATTAAACTGTCATTTGAGCTCTTCATTTGATATTAGCCTATTTAAACACTTCATTTGATATCAGCCTGCTACATGTAGCTTTCCATTCTGACCCACTCTGAGACCTCCTTAGATGCTGTTTAATATCATGTCTATTTGACATTTTTCTGCTTTCAGGAACTCCCTTTAATGTCTGACTTTATTTTCAGTAGAAAAGTGGAAGTGCAGAATAGAATAGAGTTTGTATATTGGTTCGGTGTTGATTTGTATCATTTTCTCTTGTTCATTCCAGATAAAACTTGTGAACATAAGCAGTAATGACATTGTGGATGGGAATCCCAAGCTAACTCTAGGACTAGTCTGGAGTATCATTTTACACTGGCAGGTAAGCCAATATTTGTCTGTCACCAGTCAACTCATTTGACCTATAGGTGTGCAGAATAAATGACTTCCACACATGGGGACAAATATTGTGAGTTAAAATTTAGATGACTTTGAATGTGACACTCCTCATTTATCACAAATTGCGTATACATGTAGGAACATATTACGGTGTGCTGTCCAATCCTCCTTTACAGATCAGAGCATATACTGTTGATATTAGGATTTAATATGGATTTGTATTGTTGTGTTGAAGTTTCCCAGTTAAAGAATGCAAGCATTAGTGGTCTCCACAGATTGAGATGAATTGTTGTTTCTTTAATTGGTTTACCATTGTCATAAAAAACTAGAGAAAATGTCATCTCACAGGATGAGATTTCTCATGTTTAGAGATTGAAATTTCACATGATTGATGTGCAGATTATATGTGTTTGAGGTTGAGGTTGAGGTTCTATGGGTTTGAAGTTGAGATTCCATGGAAATGGTTAAGGTTGAAACTCCATACCTTCGAAGGTCAAATTCCATGTTAGAGGAGGTTGAATTTCTATATGTTTGAGGTTGAAATTCCATGTGCCAGAGGTTAAAGTTCCATATATTTGAGACTCATACCACATGGTATAGGATGAAATTCCGTATGTTTGAGGTCGAAATTCCCACTGTTGCAGGAAAAGGACCTTTTAATCTATTCAGACCTCATATTAAATCATATTACCATACAGATTAAACTTCTGGAGGTGTTTCCCATTTTCACCAATTATTAATACCTGCCTGCCTGCTCCCCCAGTGTATAAAACAGGGTATATTCCTCGGCTTGATGTAAATCACCAATGAAATACATGATGAACTACTGAGCCAATAAAGACGCTGAGAAGGTGTAAGGATTGGCTTCCTCCCCCTGTGTTTTCCAGGCAAATGGAGAATGTGGTGCAATTACAGCATACTTGTGTTCCTTCCAAGTTCCCCTAGTTTTCACAACCTGATTGTGGCAGTTTTATGCATGTCAAGCTGGCCTATAAGAACAGCTGCAAGAGTAGGCTGGTTATAAGCCCAAGTCCACCTACAGCAGAATTAAATGTTCACAAAACGTGATAACTATTACCATTTTCCTGGTTTATATGTACGCATTGGTTGGAATCCATTGACAAATTTTCAGTTGGTTAAACTTTAAATAAGACTTCAAACGGGTCTTTCCTGGGAATGCTAGAGATGTAATTATGAATGGGATTGAATCATTCGGTCGTTTGCCTATGATATCTTGGAGCCTTTAGGGAAGGCGATTTATTAGATCGTTTACGCTCTTCCTGACAAGTGGTTGCATTGTGCTAAATCTGTATTGGCCAAATTCCAGTTATGTGTGGTACCTGGCCTGGAAACTGGCTGTCCAGGTGGGAGCGGGAGATATGGGTGTGGTAACTGCTACAAGTACCCACATCTCCAAATCACGTAAATCTCCTAATTATTTGTATGCAACAGAACGATTGTTTTTTAGGGCAACATATTGAACTTTGTTTACAATGTCTTTTTCTCTGTGCAATGATTGAGTGTAATTTATGCATCAAAATGATTAGATTGACTGCAGTGGCACTTGTGATGATCAGAATAGTTCTCGTTTGACATGTATTAGCAGAATTATATGCTACAATGTGCAAACTGTGAAAGCAGAAAAAATAATTTGGACACTTACAGTAATGTCTGAATTTATGTAGAACAATTGTAGAACACTAAACAAGTTACACATACAGCCATTGTAGAAGTGAAAGTTCTTGTTTATCTTAATGGACGACTATCACATAGATAAACTCAGGCAAAATTTTTTGAGAGTTGTACATGAATCAACTTGGACATGAATATGGAAATTGCTCTCCAGTCTGTGACCAATAAAGTACATCAATGACCGCATGATAAATGTAATTTACTTGCTTGGCTGCACACCTTTGTGTAATGATGTTCAGATGTAAGAGCGGTATATGGTAACAGATGTTTGCACGGAGCAGTTTCAACTTCTGGTTTCGTTTCTGGTAGTTTATGATACATGTGCCAAGCAAGTACTGCAGGTTTCACTTATTGTTTAGCAATTTTCAGGTGATGCATTTCGCTTCGTTGTGATTGATTCAAGTACCTTTGAGGGCTGCTAAAGATTTTTTTTTTTTTTTTGTGAAGTTTGATTGATTTCTTATCATAAAAAACTTAAGTGTTGGCATCAAAAGTATCATTTTAAGGCGTTTGTGTGCTTCTGAAAATGTTACATTTTATGTGAAATACAGAAGTTTGTGTGTACAAACAGATACATAACTGTTTATTTTCGAAGCTGAAGAAGATTGAAAGCTACATAAATTATGTATTTAAAAGGAATTGAAGAATATATATTGATCCATAATTACAGTAGATAGGTTGAAAATGTATTAAAGTTGAGTAATGCTCACACTGTGAAAAGAAGGCAAAGAAATTTCCGTAAACTGCTTTGTGCACATGAATATTGTGACAAGAAAACATTTGGTTTTAATCATAATCGATTTGGAAAATATATATGTGATGCTGTAGATGTGTTAAAATCAAATGCTGATAAAATGTATAACCAAGTGCTGCTAAAAGATGTGTTAAAACTGAATTCTGCAGAAAAGCTTCTGTTGTTACATAGTCACTGATGTAAATTATTCACATTTCCCTTAAAAATGAATTTTTCTAATGCTTTGTCTAAGCTGATTTACCATTTCAGAGAAGGTATTTAAAGCACTTGTATGAGCTGTGTGTAGCTCTGTGCATGTCGATAAAAGGGTGAGAAAAGCTTGATTACTAGAAATATTAGAGCCATTAGGCAAAGGATGGATTAGCAACTAGACTGGGCCTTGGTTTCCAAGGGTTACAGGAGATGCAGAGAGTGCAGAGTAAAAAAGAAGAAAAAAGAGAAAATCTCAGGAACTTGTAAGCATATTACCATGAAGGATGCGTTTTTGTAATAGACCTTGCCTTTGTATTAAAATGTCTTGTGTCCCATGGCGATAGGGATGAGGGAAATTCTATAAAGGAGTAAACGAAGTAAAAAGCCTGTGGCTGAAAGGCCAGGGAATTCTTCCGGGCAAGAACAGAGAAGATGGACAGACTGTTTGTCTGTGTCACCGTGACCTTGAACCATGGTAGTATATGACCCAGTAAGGTCTGACCTGGATTTCAAGGAGAATAGATTGGGTGATATATATTAGTTCAATAATACATCAATGTTACGCTTTGTTTTCACAATGACATTTATGTGGACTTGGCCAAGGAGAAGTGGGTGGGTGGGGGAACTGAGAAAACTCAATGTACTTGGTTCTATGCAGACATGGCAGAGGTAATCATCGTACACTGGCCCCACGACCATTTATTATGTGATGCGATGTAGTATGCTGCACTTGTGTGCGCCCAATATGACTCTTGGGTATATCCTTTGTAAACATGGGTGATATGGCTACATTCCTTGGTATGCATTTAGATGCTGACAGTAACAGTGGTGCCATGCTAATCATTGATTGTATGAAAGGGTGCTCTTCTGAGGCCTTGTATTGTTAATTATTAAAACATGTATTTTTGCCAAAACAATGTATGTACCTCTTGCTATACCAGGTGGATGCACTGTCCTGTACCATGCTTACAGGCAACCATTTGAAATTACGTTAAATTTAAAAGAGAAAGCGTTTGAATTGATTGTGTGAGTATGTATTTATGCAAATAGGAAGGTGTATTTGAAGTCTGAATGAATTAGTTTTACTAGATAAAATGCTCTCTTTACGTGCACTGGTTAACTTGAGATTTTTTCGTTTGTCATTCCAGGTTAAAGATGTGATGAAAGACATCATGGAGGATCTTCAGCAGACAAATCTAGAGAAGACCCTGCTCAGCTGGTGTCGTCAGTCAACACAGGGGTAAGTGCAGCACAGTTATCTCCCCTGTATGCCATGGCTCCAGCAGGTCTATTGCTTTAATAGTGAACACCTGATAGATGCAGGAGATTCACAGTTAGTATCCATAACCCAACAAAGCAAAATTTACTGGGTTTCTATACGCTTTATGTGTATATCTTGTCATGTGTGTCTTAAAAGCAAGGTGAAATGTTAAAGATTAAGATAGACTGAATTGCTTCCCTAATTTGCAAAAATATTGCAGTGTATTACAGGTTTCATCAGGGAATATAGAATCAAAATTTTTCTGTCCTTTCCACTTTGCCTGGTGTGATATCACGCATAAACACATGACATAACTGATTGCTGACGCGTATCCACATTTGCCTGGGAAGGTTCACCAGAAACCTGCAAATGGTTGTGGGTTTTCCCTCGGGCTCTGCCCGGTTACCTCCCACTACAAAGCTGGCTGCTATCGTATATGCAAAATATTCCTGAGCACTTGTTAAAACACCAATGAAATAAATAAATAAATAAATCCACCAATGATGCTGCCCTTTCAAATGCTCTTGACGTCATCTAGCGTAAAAGCCTTACTTGACGTCACTTTCAGTGTCATTTGATTCATTATGTCACAAACGGGATATTTTATGGACACAGCGGATGATTTTGTTCCCTAAGGAATAGGTGTTAAATAGTGTTATTCATCTTGAATCCTTGGAGCATGATGTTTGTTCCGTAGGATTCCATATGATTTTTTTTATATCTACGCAGTTGGAATTCTGACCAGAGTGGCACATTAACGTTCCTAAGCCAGTGACTAGCAGTTATGTTTTAAGCAAAATGGATTGCAGTCTGGGAAAAGAATATAAATGCAGTGATTGGTAAAGGTAACGAATAAATGATTGCATATCAACCGCAATGGTTTGTACTTAGCCAGAGTAAAAGGCATCAAAATTGTACTTCAGATATAAAAATGTTGATGTGAAAAACTTCACTAGCAGTTGGAGGGATGGCCTCGCCTTCAACGCTATCCTTCATAAACACAGGTGGGTCTCACTCTGAGTTACTTACTAACTGTACACAATCAGTTTTACTTAATGCTAATCGTATTTGACAATTTGATGAATACATGTTCAAATTTGTGGTAAAGTTTCAGGGTCAGGAAGGCATTCGTAACAAAAAAAGATGTAAATGTAATAAATACATAAGTGGTTGTCAGAAGTTAAATGACATGGTATCTTCTGGTAAATTAATTAAACATGACAATATAAAAATTTACACATCAGTGGCTCTAGGTTTATCCTAATGTTAAAGTAACATTATTTTAATATTGTATTGTGATATCTTTAACATTATTGTTAATATTGTATTGTGATATCTTTAACATTATTGTTAATATTGTATTGTGATATCTTTAACATTATTGTTAATGTTGTATTGTGATATCTTTAACATTATTGTTAATGTTGTATTGAGATATCTTCATTCTTCATTTCTGGTTTGTTTACAGGCCCGATGTTTTTAACTACGATGAATTGTTGAACAATGACAATGAGTCAAATTTGGAGCATGCATTTAAAATAGCTCACCATCACCTGGGCATTGACAGACTTCTAGATCCAGAAGGTAAGTACTCTCTCTCAGTCATTGATATCTTGATCGCATATATACTTGTATCATCGAACGAGGAATGCTTGGAATTAATTTTTGTAGTAACTCATCAGATATGAAATTTATTTATTTCATCTGTATTTAATGCCGTACTCTAGAATTTTTAATGTATATGAAGTTGGTCGGATTTATTGGTCAAGTATTATAAATCTGACAGCAAGACTTAAGATTTGGACTTTGGATTTGGATGTAGTAAATGTAGCTGGTAAGAATCTGAATGACTTCCCCCCGTGGTGGCATAGGTGATAGAGTGTCTGCCTCGTAAAGGGTACATCTGGATTTCAAATCCACACTGAATTATACCTACAGGTCTAAGACTTAGACTTCATAATCTTTGTACATGCATGACCTTGCACTCAGCCCAAGAGGAATGGACCAGGTCTAGTTGGGCTAGTGTCAGTATAATGTGATTGGGTGTGATGTCATGTCTGGTGTCCTCAGCATGGCGTTCAAGTGATGCAGCACTAGGAATGTGTTCAGATGGGGTGTTGCCTGCTACAAGAAGAAAGTGTTGTGACATGACCAAAATGAAATAAACCAATAAAACCTCAATGTAGTGTTTTTTTTTTGTGCCTGAACTTGCCTAAGCCATGGCTAGATATTAATACCAGAATGATGTGTTGTTGTTTTTTCTCCTTGGCAGATGTCAATGTGGAATGCCCAGACAAGAAGTCCATCATGATGTATCTCATGTGTTTCTTCCAAGCCCTTCCCCACTCCAACATTGTGATAGAGGATCTCGCTCCCACCCAGAATAAGCCCTCCCCCAAGAGCTCCAAGACGATGTCAGGCTCTTCTGGGAACACGATAACAAAGTCTGTGGACTCCAAGAGTCACAGCGCCTCCCCCCAGCCTGCTACCCTTGTGGGGGGTAAGGAATCTACAAATGTACAGCACTCAGAGGTGGGTTGGTGGGAAGGCGATGATATAGAATATGCGTGTTATGTCATTTACATGTACGTAATGTTATGATGTTGTTGAGTTTTATTTACACATGTTACAATGTCGGTTTTGCATGATGTTGGTATAATCTTTACATATTGTTATTCTGATATTCTCATTGATTTTTACAACCATCTCAACAAGTATAGTGCTCTAATTTGAACAAATAGCCAGATGTTAATATTGTGTAATTTGATCAGATATTGTTGTCAAAAACATTTATTTTGCACAACAGTGGTCACCTTTATAGGTGAAGACATTTGACAGAATTCTGAATCTATTAAGGGGAGAACACTATGTTAGCTTTGCATACAGTATGAATTCATATCCATGGAGATATCCCAATCCATTGTGTGAATATGGCCTATCTACTATCACCTGCTTATTTGCTCTTTACTATCGTAACATAGTGTTCTCCACTGAAATGAATTTAAGTTATAAATCCAGGAAAAGCTCGCCATTATGATTTTGTTCGGAACGTATTCAGAATCAGTTGTTCTTTTCTTTCCACAGTCGACGATGTCACTAAGCTCCTCCTCCAGTCGTCATAGCACCGCCTCCTCGACTTCAGTGGACCTGAACTCATACCAGGACGCGTTGGAAGGCGTGTTGACGTGGTTACTGGAGGCGGAGGATGTGTTGAGTCGTCAGAGGGAGGTCGCCTCCGATGTCACCAAGGTCAAGGAGCAGTTTCAGATTCATGAGGTGAGAGATATTTAACTCTGTTGACGATGCATTGGTCGTGAGCTAAATTTGGCGATGTTGCTCTGAACCAATCATATTGCACCATTTGGCAATCTTTTCTGATGATAGTTCAAGTGGTCTGTTTTCTTTTTTGAGTGGGTGGGTCCATTTGATTGGCATGGATCTTTAGAGTTTCATCCTACATACACAACAACTACATCCAGAGTTTTCCAAAGCCTGGAATTTAATCCGTGGTATCCAGCTTGCAATATGTGTTTGTTAGGGATTAATATTTTATTTCTCCCACCAATGCTTTTGCTGTGAGTGCAAGTCCAACTTATGCTGGCCTCCTCTCCGGCCGTAAGTGGGAAGGCCTGCCAGCAGCCTGCGGATGGTTGTGGGTTTCCCCCGGGCTATCTCCAGTTTCCTCCCACCATAATCCTGGCCACTGTTGTATATGTGAAATATTCTTGAGTATGGCGTAAAACACCAATCAAATAAATACATAAATAAATAATATTCTGTTTTAAGTAAGAAAGCATTCAATACAGTCATAGTTGCATGTAGGTATTTGATTCCTGGAAGATTTCTCACAATTTCCGATGGCAAAACTTCATGACGTGTCAACATGAATAATGAATTTCTCATGCCTTTCCTGAACATAGAGTTAAGCACCATCAGAAAAATAAATGTTTGCCGGTACTGACTCACCAATATATCTTACTTAGATATTTAAGTGTTGCTGTTATGTAATTTCGTTAACTTGAATCAGTTTCTGACAGTATGATTTAGTTTGACTCTTGCTGCAAAACATCATTTTAACAGCCATTGTTATACTTACCTCCAATACACAACTCAATGCTGAAGGGTCACATCATTGTTTTCACTGCAGGAGTTCATGATGGCACTGACCAAACACCAGGGCAGCGTGGGTAATGTGCTGAAGGAGGGAAACGACCTGATTGCCGAGGGTAAGGTGTCTAAGGAGGAGGAGAACGAGATCCAGGTACAGATGGGGCTGCTGAACAATCGCTGGGAGGACCTGCGCCTCAGGGCTATGGACAGGCAGAACAAGTGAGTGCCTCTTGTGTAGTCTTTTGGTGCAAAAATTCACCGTGGTTATCTAATCATTTCGCTACTGCTGAAGAAAATATGACTTTAAACATGACTTCGTACTGTGGGCGAAGAAATACCACAGAACAGAATTTTATCTTCCTGTATATATTTCCCATAGTGCCTTTTGTAGGAAGCATGTCTAATCTGTGCATCTAAGGAAGCACCCATTATTTACTTTAGACAGTTGCTGAGGCCGTCTAAGATTTTGGTTAAGAGGCACTAACTCAAATGGATTGAGTTTGATGTACTGACCAGTCAAATGAAAGAAAGGGTAAACACTATTTCATTAGAAGCATTCACAGCTTGGTTAGGCTATGAAAACAAACTTGACAATTCATTTATGCTTTTAGATAACTGGTAAAAAGTTCAGAGGAACAGTGATCTTTGCCTATGATTCCTTTATGATTTTTTGCCTGGGGCTTTCCCAAGTGGTATATTCTTCTGTGGTGAGGAATCACCAACTTGATTGTTACTTTGTTACGACTGTATTTTGGATTTTATTTAAAGAGGCCTGTAAAGAGTTTGGTTAGGCTGTAGAAGTAAACTTGACAAATTATATTTACTTTTATCACACTTTAAAGCTTGCTTATCAGTTTATTGCTTTGTGTTTACCTGGACGAAGACAATTTTTAAAAAGGGAAATAAATTGATGTATTCTTCTGTTTGAAGAAAAAAAAAGCATGCCTTATTGTAAAATGTTTTGATTATGTTTTATAAACAAACTTAAGCACATTCTTGCACATACATGTATACATTGATGTCCTACAACTCAAAGCGAAAATAAATGGGTTGTGAGTGTTCATTGATGTTTTGTAGAAACAAGATTATGCCAACCTATTCTTCTAGTCTGTATGATCTGAGTGGTTGGGAAACATTAGTATTTCCACATATTATCATCAGTAACATTATGCCATTGTTTGTAATAACTTGTCTAACTGGAAAGAAGTCAGGAGTAGAAGATGATCATTGTTCTGGTGATTCTTTAACAGTCTCACCACGGTATCGTCGAAATGTCGCCAAGGTGGCAGTAAACCAGAATCATTCATTGATTTTTTTAACAGTCTTGTCTAGGCGTTGACCAAATTCGGATGAGCATTAAATGAAGTCATAGTTAAATTATCAAAATTACACAAAAATAACTTTATTATTTAAATTATTATATTATATATTATTTAAATTAAAAAAAAAGAATTAGTTTGCATCTGTCATCATATATCTGTTAGTGTCAAGGGTTATTGGAAGCTATTTAAAGTCTTACAATTTGGTAAGGATGTTTTGTTCTTAGATTTTTGTTTCCCTTCCCACTGATACCTTGGTCTTCATTAATCTTAAATTTTATTCTCCCACAATCCCCCTGGATGAAGGAAAAGGCATACAGAAAGAAAAAACTGTTACACTTGTAACAGTGTAATAGCGTAGCAGGTTGTACAGGGCTATATAGCTTGCAATAGTAACTCTCTACTACAAGCCTTTATCCAGGCTCTGCACCATATATTTACGAGTGTATATATTTAGTATGTATGTAATGTATACCTCATTGTTGAGTATTGATAAGTGTATAAATACACTTGTATCCTCTGGTGTGTACCAACACGAAATGTCAATAGTGTATAGATACTATTCAGTTCTGGATACTCTCCAGTGAATTGTTGGCCTCTGGGATGGGATGTTCGAGATCTCTCCTAGCCCTCTCCACCTCAACTCACCACTTCTCTCTGTATCGGGCCTGTAGCATAGCGATAGTGTACTGTACTGTCTTTAGCAACTGGGAGATATAGATAATGGTGCATTGATCCATAGTGCAGCGTTGTTGTCTGTATTCCTGCCTGCGGACCTCTAGCCAGTCCTTTCGCACAGAGCATAGCCATACACTTGGGGATGCGTAATAGTGATCTGGCATGGCTGGACAGTGAGTCTGAGTTGAGAGAGTTGGGGTGGCCTTAACCAGCTAGTGGTATAGGGGGCAGTTTATCGTTGCTGCTAAATGGACACATGCTCTCCTTATCGCAGTCTGTCAAAATGCTGTTGACTCTCTGGCCTTATCTAACAGACTGGATCTCTTGAGGTTTTACTGTTGCCACAAGGCCCCAGCTAATCCCTAGGTCATTGGTAAGTGCAAGTTTCTCCAAATTGCTTGTTTTAAAGTTTAATATTTGATGTTGAAAGTCAAGATATTAAGGCAAAAAACCCATGCATCTTCTTATTTCTACCTCACCCTGGGTGGCCATCTTATATTTGCAAAACGAATGCCTTTGTCTTTGGTGGATTAGGCCTTGTTTCTTCTGAGGCCTGATCATTCGAGTAGAACATTTATTGTGTCTTTTCGACATCATTAAAAACTTCTCTTTCCATGAATCCGGCCAAGTTGTTTATTTTATTTACTTTCTTATTATCTTGATGGTTTGTGTAATTTGATGTTTTGGATACTGGTCGTGTGATCATTGACCCAAATGGCCATTTGGTTGACAGCTGGTGTATGAATGTCTTTGTCGATGCCTAAGTTCTATTGCTTTGTCACAGAAGCAGCTGTACATAAACATGCATTGAGATTTGGCTTAAGATTTTATATTTTGCTTGCCACAGTGTTTTATACATGTAATTCCAGTTTAAACTAAGAGCCAGTGACAATAACAGTTGATATCATGATTGTTCTCTTAAAAGGCCAGTTGTTTATTGGGATATTTTTTAAAGTGACTCAGCTGTAATAGTTATGCAAATTGAATGCCATAAGTGCAAGTTATCCCCAGGGTTTTGGAATCCTATGTATTCGGCTAGAGCTACTTGTACATGTATACATACAACCAGTTTGCTCTGTTGCATTAAATACAAAACTTAATGCATAAACATTGATTGATAATGGGAACAGATGTATTTGTGTTGTAATAGGTAATGTAATAGGTCAGGAAACAACCAACCCTTTGAATTGTCTTATGAACAGGAAACACGAATGCTTATGATTGTAGCTAGAAGATGACTTCATGCCTCATTAATGTTAATGGAATTTTTGATGTTCATTCTGCAAGGCTTATTTTGAATACTGGTAGTTCTGTAAGAATGTGGATGCCATCTTGCTAATTCATTTAGACATCAGACATGAAAAAGTGCATATTATCTTTTAACTGTGCTTCTGACTGATTCCTGATTTCCATCCTGGTGTTTTTACCTAGTCTCTACTGGGTTATAAGCGAGCAAACTGAGCTGAATTCTAATCTGAAAACAAAGAAATAAAACTCATTCATAGTGTCTCCTCAGGTAGTTTTGTTTATGTTTAGAGATTCTTGTAAAGGTATGTGTATTTAAACTGAACATTATCAGTGTATCTAGGAGGGTTTAAATACTTGCGTATATACCATCATTGGAAGACAGTCATTTTCTAAATGAAGAATTGCTGCATTTCAGGACAACAATTTTTGGTTGCCCTGTTACTGGAATAAGAGCCTACATGTATTTTCAAAATAGCAAGAAGGTTGTTGTGCCTGGGAAGCAGAGGAAGTTGTATACATATATATTGATGTGAACAAAAATGACAAGGACAAACAGATTGCCCCATCTCCCAAGTTGGCAGCAAATTTTTATCATGTTCACTGAAATTGTCTTACCATATACAAAACGTCTGCTGACTAGCACAGTGATGTCCATCTGATAAAGTTGACTAAGATAGGTGTATATACAGGATAGGCTGTAGTATAAAAGATGGCCGGTGATAAAGAGACAGAAACAGTCTTGTGGGCGCTGTTACTGGGAGGGTTTGGGCTTCAGAAGAGGGGAAAAGCAGAGGGTTTGATAAATAACCAGCAGACTGCTGCCTGAGGAAGGGAGATGTAACAAGTGCCAAATCAAGATTTATTGAGGATAAGGGAATCTGCCTTGCAGGGCCATCTGGTGGGGCTTCAGTCTGGTGTTAGATCTACACTCTAATCTACAGCTCAGGCTTTGATATGATAAGTGAGTTAGCAGTAACAAGGTGCCCTGCCCCGGCAGCTATTATACTCAGTCAGCTGACTCAAGCAGAGCACTGGAGGCTGTGTTTGGTCTGGACAGAGCAAACAGACCACAGGAAACATTTTATCACTCCCTTCTTCTTTTAGTGTTCCTTATATTTCTTTGTATTTTTGACTTTATGTCATGTTTATGGGTGTGTTTTTAGTTCCTGTGTTGCACATGTCCCTGAATGTAATTTGTATGAAATTACATTATAATGATACAATTTGGAGGGGGCCTCCGTGGCTCAGTCGGTTAGCGCGCTATTGCAGCACAATGACCCGAAGCCTCCCACCAATGCGGTCGCTGTGAGTTCAAGACCAGTTCATGCCGGCTTCCTCTCCGGCTCTACGTGGGAAGGTCTGCCAGCAACCTGTGGATGGTCGTGAGTTTCCGTCGGGCTCTGTCTGGTTTCCTCCCACCATAATGCTGGCCGTCGTCGTATAAGTGAAATATTCTTGAGTATGGCGTAAAACACCAATCAAATAAATATATAAATACAATTTGGACGATTGTCTCCGAATTTCTGGAAGGTTTATGGTCATATGCTTGACCACTTTGATAACACAGGAAAAAATGTATTTTGGGCTTTCTGTATTGTGATGAGTATTTTGATTCAGAATAGCCTGGTGCAAAATCTCTCATTCTGATGAATGTCTGGACTGCAACAAATCTGGTGATTCCTTTGTTCATTGGCACAGGTCATGACACTTTGGTTGACACTCTTGAAATGAGTTTGGTCTTAAATGAAGTTTGCTATTAAAAGATCATTTGTTTTACACCTTGAACTCTCACCATAGGTCACATGTGGAAAAGTTGAACGGTTATTTGCCAAAGGTTTGTTATTTACTCTTCAGTGTCCGCCACCTGTGTTAGCCTTAATGCAGTCCCATAATTGAGCTATGGCATGATAGAAGACCACTTAGTCAATCAATCTATGTATTTTGTAATTCTTAGATTTTTGTCTGCTGTAGATGTGAAGAGCTTCTAACGTCCCGTGTAGTGTAGTCATCTTGTCTTTACCATACCTTCTTCCTGATGCAGGATGCTATGCTATGTACCGTATATGTAAATATTGTATAAAAGGTAATTATTCCACTTAGAGTGCTGGTGTTTTTTTCCCTGTAGATGTACCACATCAAAATTCATAAGCTTTGATGGCTTCAGAATTCATGTACACAGTTGGCCGTGAAATCAAATGGCAAACAAATCACTGTGTTTATGTATTTATACAGTGCATGCTACTTTTGTTCAGCGAGCCCTTCTACAGCACCAATCAGAGGCAATAAATCATCTACTGGTTTTGCAGCTGTATACACCAGTGATTATTTTAGGGTACATAATCATACAGTGGATGGTCAAAATAGTCATAAATCTCCATCAGTCCATTATTCTGGCTGCCATGTAGAAAATGATAGATGAACTCTTTGAGTCCGCAAATGTGAATGTGGTCAGACAAAGGTTAATGGGAAGGAGAATATCATGAATCAGTGTATATAGAATTTTTATCAGAACCTTATGGAAAAGCCTGTAGATGGAAATTGTAAGTGAGCAGAAAACTTGTCCTCAACTCTTTGTATTATATTAAGTAGAAATTCTTATTTCGTTTTTTACTGTAGCTTTCTGAGTGGACTCTTACCGCATATTAGTTTTGTTATTACTTTAGTATTACGTATAAAATTTGTAATCTTGTACTTCATTGAAAAAAAAAAAAAATGATGGAATTACTCAAAAAATTCGCAGAATGTTTGATATCCATGGAAGTCAGAATGGTAGATGAAATGCAGATGTTGAGAAGCAGACACAAGGTATAGAATTGGCCTGGATACAAATTAGCAGATGGCTGTTGTAAGCAGGTGCTCAGAGGTGTGTATGTATTATCATATGGCACCTGCTCTAGCCATCTGATCTGGTTGTTTATCACAGCCTGCTACTTCTGTATCCTCATACATAGACTCATTCTCAGTTTGTCCACTGCTTCTCATATTTCCTGGAATCTGATTCTCTCATGAAAGTAGTAAGGAGAATTCGTAAGCAAGGTGAAGAAATGGTCTAGAAATCATGCTCAATACAAAAATTGAATTTTCCTCTTGTTTGGGTTCGCACAGAGTTCTTGTGCGACATCAGTATACATGTTGATGTTAGTTTATAATGCCCCGGGCACTTTCATGAGACTGTCGTATCCAATGAGTTTTCAACTGTTTTTTGTTATTTGTACATGTAAAGATATTCTTGTTTATTTTGGTGCATATTTCACCAGCATTTACAGAAGAGATAATATCCCTGCGATATTGAAGAGATTAACACAGTCTGACTTGTTTTTCATGAGTTATGAATATTAATGTGTACAGAGTAATTTTAAGGTTGAACGTAGAAGCTACACAGATCTACATTGTCATAATTGTTGGGTTGTTGTACAGTGTATTTTAAATACCACTGTATCATTATCACATGTACCACAGGAAGATAACTTAATTATAGGCTTCTGTTGATGAATCATTATGGTCAGTTATTACAGCGTTTAAGGTAGCAGACCTAAACAATGGAGTGTAATGCAGTCCATTGGGAAGCGGTTAACTCTTTACTCTAGGTCGATCCCAGCGAGTTCGGCAGTTGTACTATTGATTTCACCTCACATGTGACTGCTGCGAACATTTGTCGCGCGTCAACTACTCTGGCCGACGATCATTTTCAGGAAGTAGGCCAATCAAGTGATCAGTTAATTTGGGCTAGTTATCGATCATTGTGGCAGAGAAGACCTGGCATTTCTGTCAATGCCTTAATGTCCTGTCCCTGTGAAAGTCGAGACTGTTTACAGGCTGTTTTGTGACCAATTTTCACCGGGTAATGAGTGTCGGCTGGTGGTACTTGTATGAGCAGGGCACAGACTCGGAGTACTGGGTGCCATGTGTTGATGTTTCGTATCCGTGCTGCATGAATAGTTAGACCCAGAAGGTAACACATGTAGCTAAGGCTTAGATTTCGATGGGATATTCCCTCTGGTTTTTCACCTTGAGGATCTATAAAGCTCACACATGGGTTAAAGCATTGTTGTTTCCTTCTGCCCGTTTGCCTTCAAATTAGTTAGATCAGGCAGGATCTTGACACCCGGTACAGGCACGCCCTTGGCAGGGATTTATGTGTACATTTGGCAGATGCCTGGTGGTGTCCCATAGTCAGCTGTAGCTTTAAGTCAAGCAGCAGAGCGCTCACTGACCAAGTGTTTAAGATGCTAACCTGTGAATGTGGATGTTCAAAATTCAGGTCTTGGCCAAGGAATTTGTAGATTCTCATGCTCTCACTGCTCCAAGGTGACAGTGACTGGTTGAAGACACCTGTTTGGAAGTTTGCACTGTCTAGTGTTCATTGAAGATCATTTATCTTCCACCAATGTACTGTGTTCATCACATTTATCTTCCACTGATGTACTTTTTTTCATCACATATACGAAAAGGTCATCGCTATAAACTTGCAAGTCTGGTGGTTTACTCCAGGCACTCAGGTTTCCTCCATTTACAAAACACACAACCATTGTATAAGTTTAAAGTTCATGAGAATGGCATGTAATACTCATTGAGTAACTCAGGCAGTTGGTGATTTAGAGCTGACTGCCTTCATCTTCTCATCGCACAACTCTACAAGTGTGTTTCTTAGTAGAATAGGTATGAAAAATGATTTCCTTCCTTGAGAGAGAAAATTGTGTATCGTGGCAGTTTCTGTCTTCCTAGTCATTGTTATTGTTTGAGATGTGTGGCATTACATTATGCCTGCCAGGATTTGTTTATCTTGTTTGTAAGAAAAGTAAGCACTGTGAAGATCATGGTTGTGATGGGACTCTCCCCTTCTGTATCTTTCCAGACTTCAGCAGGTGTTGATGGATCTTCAACAAAAACAGCTGGAAGACCTTGACAGCTGGCTAACCAAGATGGAGGAGCACATCAAGAGTCAGGATGCTGTGGGCACTGACCTTGACACGATACATGCTCAGGTCATTGAACATAAGGTGGGTCATGGACATCCCTGGGCATTAGCCTCAATAGTCAGACTGTCCACTGTGTTAAACATGTCAATAATTGTTGAATTTGAAATTTAAGGAATACAAAATCAATGCTGTTTAGTGCTTGAAATTGTTGAGAGATAGTTCTGATATCATAATACATTTGGAATATAATATATACCTCATGTGTTTCAGCCATACAAAGGAACAAAGGGACAGTATTTATTTGAAAATACTTATTTCCTTTTTTTGAATAGGGGTTATGGAAGTTAATGCAAAATGCATTGCTCAGTTAGTTCGTGGTTAACATGACATGTATATAATGTAATGGTTTGAATTTGGTGAAAATGTGATGTTATCAGTGAAGGAACAAGATCAACTCGTTTGGGATGACCACAAATTTGGCCAAGTCAACACTCACTGATCTGAAACCTATCTGAACATGTTTGTTGTTCCCCTGAAGAGAGGACATTACATCTGAACATGTTTGTTGTTCCGCTGAAGATAGGACATTACATCTGAACATGTCTGTTGTTCCCCTGAAGATAGGACATTACATCTGAACATGTTTGTTGTTCCCCTCAAAATAGGACATTACATCTGAACATGTTTGTTGTTCCCCTCAAAATAGGACATTACATCCGAACATGTTTGTTGTTCCCCTGAAGATAGGACATTACATCTGAACATGTTTGTTGTTCCCCTGAAGATAGGACATTACATCCGAACATGTTTGTTGTTCCCCTGAAAATAGGACATTACATCTGAACATGTTTGTTGTTCCCCTGAAGATAGGACATTACATCTGAACATGTTTGTTGTTCCTCTGAAGATAGGACATTACATCTGAACATGTTTGTTGTTCCCCCTGAAGATAGGACATTACATCTGAACATGTTTGTTGTTCCCCCTGAAGATAGGACATTACATCTGAACATGTTTGTTGTTCCCCTGAAGATAGGACATTACTTCTGAACATGTTTGTTGTTCCCCTGAAGATAGGACATTACATCTGAACATGTTTGTTGTTCCCCTGAAGATAGGACATTACATCTGAACATGTTTGTTTTTTGTTCCCCTGAAGACAGGACATTACAAGACTGAAATCGTCCAAAACTATATTCATATATCATGTGTTTCCAACGCAGCATACTCTAACCCTACAATTATGGACATTTTCTATCTGGTCTTGTCGTGTTGCCTTAAGATCTTGCCATGATGTACATTGTGAGGGTGACTTTGCTCTGCTTGGAACCATGTAGTCCTGAAGACAGCTTTAAGCCTTTTCCACTTGGTGGATTAATTCATTATAAATGATTAATATGTGATAATAAACAAAATTTTAAACATTGTAAAGTTTAACACTTAAAATTGGTGTTGTCCAAATGTTAAATGGTTAGTATTTTTTGGCAGAAACTCCAAGAAGCTATGGAGAAGCAACAGGAAAAAGTGAACAACCTTCAGAATATGGTGGTGGTCGTGGATGATTCCAACTCAGATTCTGGTAAGGTCTGCTAGTAAGGAATTTCCCCATCAGATCAAGCCAGTGACAAGCTTCCAAAAGACGCACAGCCCTGTGTTGATTACACTGTAATTCTTGCGTATAACATCATCATGGCTTTCTGATTACACATACGCAAAAGTAAGTGTGATCTATCCAAGGAAGAGCAGAAAGGTGGGGACTCCTGAGTTCAAGATCATCCCAAATGCGAAATTTTAATGCGGATATTTTTGATGTTGATCCTATAAGGCACAGGTACCTGTAGTCTTCCTGTATATACATGTATGGCCTAGGTCAGGGGAGAGACACGAGGAAATTGTCCTTAACTGAATAGTTTATGACCTATTAAAATTGTTTGACCTAATCAGTATTGATGCATGTGTGACTGGGCTAACTGGCTGGGAGATTGGACCCAGCAATCTCTGCGATTTGACTCCTCGCCTCTCCCGCTAAACTAAAAGGAAATTCCTCCAGCCCAGAGGTTGTCAGATCTTGTATCTTGGCTTTAAATCATTAGGACTTGGTAATACAGTAGTGTGGAAATTAATTCAGCTTTGGACACATTTGATGTGAACAGTATAGTGCTTGTAGGGTTCTGCACATGCCTTTGTTATTTATTGTGGTGCTCTTAGATTGTTCCATGTCTTTCTGAAGGTCATTGGTGAGTTCTGTATTAACACATCTCTCCAAGAATTGTAAAGTATTGAGGAATTTGTGTGAAATGCGGCATTGCCCTGGTGGCAGCTGTGGCTAATGGAATTATTGATCAAGAAAAAGTCCAGAATTTAAAGTCAAGACCTGGAACATCTGATTTATTTGATTTTAGAATATTGTACTAAAGTATTTTTTAAAACATTCTGAATAGGTTTTCTAGTACACGTGTGACGAATCATTGCAAGGTGGATATAAAACTAGTTAGCTTTCCTGACATATGGCAGTGTTAGAACACAGTTTCCTCTTCGACAACATACCATACATGCCCTGTATGCTCCCAGATTATGCCCTTAAAGGAGTTACTTATTGCTTGATGGTGAGAATTCTGTTGATATTAGAAAGTTTTATTGAGGTTGTTCGTAAATGATGTCCTACTGGAAACATTCAGCACCAAAAGTGATATATTATTTTCTTTTTTGGATGAATTACACGTAGTTCAGTAAATACTACATCGCTATTAGAGTATATTAAAATGGTCTTCAGAACCTCCAGTCAGTCACTTTGCTGAACAAGCATTATTAGTCTTTACTCATTCATTTGGCTGCCATTCTTTCAATCATTCATTGTGTGGGTGTGTGTATTTTTCCAGCGTGTACAGCCCTGGAGAGCCAGCTGGAAGACCTGGGTCAGCGCTGGGCGACCATCTGCCGCTGGACAGAGGAACAGTGGCTCCTCCTACAGGAGATCCTGGAGAAATGGCAGCACTTCTCAGCCGAGGAAGTCAAGTTTGCCGATTGGCTGTGTGATAAGGAGGAAGTGCTGGCCAAAATGAGGCTGTCTGACCTCTCTGACCCCGAGCAGGTCTCCCAGCAAGTCCGCAACCTCAAGGTGGGTTCTTAGCACAGATTGCGACTACTGTCTTCCCTGTTTTAATTTGAAATTACGGTTTGATCTCTTGCATGTCGAAAGTTTAAATATACATTCACAGATGTAAAGTATTGCAAAAAACATTAATCACTTAATTATATATATCAATAAATCAGCTGCCCCGGACGGTCAATTGGGGTGGGTTGGAGGGAGTGGGGCGGGGGAACTTAAGATTTCAAAATCAACTGAATAAACCTGTACGTGTGTTTTTTCAGTCTATTGAGGTGGACATGGTGGAGCAGGTACAGAGGTTTGAGGGCCTTAATGAGTGTGGTCAGCAGATTGTCCAATACGTGGACCATCCAGCCACTGTCGAGAAGATCAACAGCCAACTGGAAGAGTTCCATGAACGCTGGGAGCGACTTGTCCAGCAGATGGAGTTACAGAGCAATCAGGTACACCAGCATCATAACGGAATTCAGTGTTGTATAGTCTGAGCATGTTCTCCTTTGTTCTCCTGTTCATATTTTGTCATAAGAGATCATTTTGAATGTTGTAGGTCTGCATGTGTCTTAAATTGTCGTTCAAATGATTTACTCCAGAAATAAATCTAAAAGAACTGTTGTTGGTAAAAAGTACAAATAGTTTACATTGTCATGAGACATTCCACTAGGCTTTTACACAACACAGAAGTCCAGTGCACCAGACCTTTGGTGGTAAATATTGAATGCTTGTATCTAGAATGAAGCTATTTTCCAAGCGTCTCCTTTTATTTGTTCATCTGCAATGTCTTCAGTTCTTAACAGACAACATTTTCTCAGCATTAATGTAACTCATGAGGCATTGGACCATGACTGTCGTAAAAGTTTGGTTCTCATGAACTGTAATTTTTATTATTTTTTATGGATGCAAGAATGTATTATTTGTAAATTAAGATTTTTTCCAGATGTTCAGGTCTAAACATTGGTTATTAAATGGTAAATTTGCGTTCATCTACCTGGGGAGTCTAAATAGCTGAAATAAAGTGTTGCTTTACTTTTAATCAGATTGCTGGTCTAAACTTTGATGATGAAATTATGCGAAGCATGGAGGCTGAGAATCAGCTGTCTAGCTCAGCAGAAAGCAAACTCTCCAACCCAAAACTTAAGTCTCCAGTTAGCACAGCCAAGAGACGTAAGCTAGATTCGTCGAGTTGTACAGAGTATGAAAGTGAAGTGAAGAAATTCGGGGAGTGGCTGGAGAAGACAGAAAGTGCATTAGAACTTTTGAACTCGGAATCATCGACATCTGAGGACAGCCTGACAGATGAAGAACAGCTTGTTTTGGTGCAGGATGTGGAGAAAGATGTCAAAGGTCATAGTGAAATAGTCCACAAGTTATTGGCCCGAGGCAAATCACTTCAGGAGCAGCAGAAGCTGGGTGAGATTGAATTAAATCTGGGATGAAATTTTGTCCTTTGTTTTTCAGTGAAATTATTAGCTCAGTAATATGATTATATCTGTATTATTTATCTAATAGATTTTGCAGTGTTTATATCTGAGAAATAAATAATAAATTTCTTTGTGAACTTCATGTGTTCACACTGATAACAAACTTCACTGGTTAGTTTAGAATATTATGAAGAGTGATTGAAGACTTGCTGATCCAGCAAAATAGCAGTGATTTTTAGTCTAAAAAATATGCTATATGTAATTTCTTTCAATGGTTCCAGAAAATGGAGACATAGAGGTTGTGCAGAACTTAATGTCTGATTTGGAGACAAGGTGGGGCAGAGTTTTACATCTACTGGAGGATACACAGCACAAGGTGGAGGTAAATATGGAAGTGGCGAAGTTTTACGAGGAGTTGAACTCCCTTCAGGAGTTGATGGTCAGTTACGAGAACTGGATTACGACTGCTGACGAAATTGGAATAGAGGCACTGGACATCAGCAAACAGCTGGAACTGTGTAAGGTGAGTTGGGTGAAGTATCGATTGCTTAGGGATAACATGTGGTAGGGATAATTTACGCTCCTCAAAGGCAGTTTTAACCATGTAAAAGCTAATTGATATGGAGTAGTTCTCTAGAGGCTGCGTACACTTGACCAGAGAGTCTCATTGTTAATAATACAGGTAAAATATTCTACATTAAGTGGTTAAACATCAAGAAAATAAAATAAATAAATTTGATGAAGACAGATTCACCTTGTACTCTGTTAAATGTTAAATTACAGTCATGTACCATCAGAGGAACCAAAAAGCAACCACCTGACTTCTTGGAAACAAATTTCAAATTGGAGAAAGCTCTTAATTTTTCACATTTGTAAAGATATCAAGGGGACCTTGAACATCCAAGCATTGTGATATCGGTTAAGTTTATCATGGCCTGTGTAATAGAAACACCATTAGTTTTACCTAAATAAGATTACTGTAAATCTTATAAATATTTTGATTTTCTTCAATGAACAGGAGAAATTAAAATCGATGAAATCCCATGATGATCGCGTGAACCGCCTGAATGAAACTGCCAAGGAGATAATGGAGCAGTGTCAGGTGGCAGAGCGCATCCAGAAAGACCTGGACACCTTCAACACCCGCTGGGGCAGCACTTGTGACAAGATGGGTAGGTCTTTAATAGCAAGTGGACTGAATAACTTTTGCTATTCTGATGTATTTGTTGCAATTTTATTACTACCACTGCATATGATTTAAATTAACAACGTTACTTTATTAAAGGCCACTTACATTTTCCACACCTGCTTATTAATCGTATTAACCTAACAAAAGCATGCAATGATAATTTTTAGTCATAAAAAATTCTTTGGGTAAAGAATAATTTGCAGTTTTATCACACAGTACATTTTGCTGATCATTAGAATGGTAGAAAATTGGCTTTGGTACTGATAATGAGTAATTTGTTTTCCTGGTTCCTTAAAATTCTTATTAGTACAAAACAAGAGAAAATTTCTGACTTACCTATTTCTCTGCTGATCTATCTTTGAATAAAAACTATTGGAAAGAGAGAAGTCCCTGCATCTGGAGCAGATCCAGTCTGTTTAGAATGGAAACCAGTAACATACATATTTCCATTTGAACTAAAAGTATAAGAAGCCTAATGAACTATATGCACATTTGTGCAAAAATCATTTTAATTCATTCCGACACAAATACAGACAAAAGCTTTCTTTTTTCATACAATATATATATTTTTGATTATTTTTTCCTGTTTTGCCTTTTTGCTATAAATAGACAGTTAATTTTATTGGGTATTAAAACACCGCAGATTTTTCTTTGCCGGCATGACTACAGACTAGTCTGGCTGGTATTTGTGTGTTGTTGTTTATGTGATATCTTCTGTATTGTCTGACAGATGTTGAAGGCAGTGAGTGTGAGTACATTGTGTGTTGTTTATGTGTTGTTTCTCGTTATTTGTATGAGTTGAATTTTTTTTTTCGTTTTTGCTACACCTGGCGCCTTTTTCCTTGAACATTTTGGTTTGACTTATAGGCAGAGGCTACCGAGCATGCGTTAGGTGCTGCTTTTCTTTTAATTTTCATGTGCACATTAGACTTTGACTGTCGTTCAGATTGTGAAATGCACATTTATGTTTCTCCTCTTCTGACTATTCTGAAAATATCTGATCTTCTCACTGATTTTTGCTACTAAATCTTGAGCCAAATCCTGAAAAGAAGTTGAGCAGTGAACAAGATGTTTATGTCAGTAATTTAGGTTCAGTGTGGGTATTAAATTTTTTTGATAAAGTAGCGTGTGTATCTGACGTTTGTGTGGGATTTTCAACATTTACTGCAGTACATTTTCATGATCATAATTCATCGAGGTATCACTGAGGAATTTTCAGAGAGATACAGTACATGGACGTATAATATTGCAATGGAACTCTCCTTCTGAAGTTAGACAGCACTGTAACTTAACTCAGTTTTAAAACATTGTGGGGTGGTCCCTGCCGTGTGCTGCCAAGTTTTCTCTCACAGTAATGTGGGTTGCAGTCTTATAAGTAACACCAATTAAATAAATAAATAAATAAATAAATAAATGAATAAGTAAAACTGCAAGGGAAGTCCATTGCTTTGAAAAAATATTGCTTCTTAAAATATAAAATTCGAAACAACATTACCATGCATTTATTTAATAATTAAATATTTTAAAAGACAGTTAACTTTGATGGCTTATTCATGAGATAACATGTTGTATGAATCTCATGTGGTATCTGTCTAGTTTCACAGAGTTTCCAGGGAATTTTGTTAATCATTCATGACTTGTTCTGAAATTTGCTGCTTTTCATTTGCAAAAGCTTGATCCTGTGGCATCAACTGAATTCTTTCTGGGTTCTTACTCTCTGAAGAAAATAAGAAACTGGCAGTATGAGTTTGTTGAATGAAAACTATACGTTCATGATCAGCATTTATTCACAGATGGGGATTGATGATTAACTTCATCATTAGGTTTCACACCATGGAAAGGTGCCTTCTTATGCATTTCCAGTAGCAAAATGATTTTCTTTTTCGCAATGAATGGAATCCTCAAGGTTGTGAAGGTGAACATAGAACAGAAGTATGGGTATACATGGTTTTACTGAATCATTAAATTTCATCTGAAAGCTCCATATGTTACAGGGTGAGGAATCATGGGAAAATGCAGGGACATGATGGTAGATGTAATGCATGTATACTTTTCCAAAGATTTAATTTTGAAAATTTACTAAGATGAGAATTTGTGTTCGTGTTCTTGTGTAGGAGAGGAATAATTTTACAGAAGAACTGTATAGTTTTCATGTATATATACATGTATGTCATTTCACCAGTTTTTAAAGTGTGGTAGAACAACGGTTTACATGAAATACCCCATACCCTCAATATAAATGTTATATTTAACGTAATAAGGCCTGGAATTAGAATTATAAATAAACATATATGAGTGGGTTACGAGAGTGATGTGTTCTATGACTTCTTTATAAATTCTGACCTTATTATTGTATTATTGATGTACTGCTTTAATAGAAACAATTTCAATAATATTCTTTCCATATTCATATTACACCATCAGGGCAACGGCAAGTTGCGCTAAATGAAGCTCTGGAAATAGCCCCAACAAAGAGCTTCCTGGAGGCAATGGAGGCGTTTTCCAAGTGGGTGGAAGGGGTGGAGTCTGTTGTGGAGTCAGAAACATTCCAGGTCAACAGGTCAGAGGTCATGGAGGCACAGCTTCAGCAGTTCAAGGTGTGTTGTCAAAGGAGAAAACAGCCAATTAGCCTCTGAGCAATAATCACAGGCTCAAATCCAACTTGAGCTGCTTTGGCTCTGGCTTGAAGTCTGGTAGATCCAGGGTTCAGTCCAAAGTTAAGTCATACTTAAGACTGAAAAAGACAAGCTGCTGCCTTGCCTGGTACTCAGCATAAGAGGACTGGGCCAAGTACTAGTGGGTGTCAGTGTAATGTGATTGAATGAGGCATCGCGCTTGGTGGCTACAGTGTGGCACTCCAGTGAGGCAGCACTACAGATATGTTGGCATTGGGACCAGCCTGCTATCACAAGTCACTGTTTAGATATGACTGAACTAGTGCTCAAAGTGCTGTTAGACCCCAATGAATGAAACAAACAAACAAGTAAACAACATCAACTGCGGCTGCAATGGTAAGATTATGTTAATAATTCAGTTAATAATTGAAGATTTTATCGAAAAACCTATCCTATTCAGTATGATGTAAATGAACGCGTAGTTAAGGAACATGTATTGTTATTTTGTTGTAGGAGTTACAGAAGGATGTAGATGAGCATAAAGCCAGCCTGGAGTACATCAACAAGACTGGTCAAGACCTGCTGGCTGTGGCCAAGGAGGAGAAGACCCAGAAACTCCGCACTGACCTCCAGGAGTTGAACTCACGCTGGAGTAAAGTGACCACCAGTATCATAGACAGAATACACAGGCTTGAAAAGGCCATTGGTCAACTCAAACAATTTCAGGTCAGGATGCTTGTATCATACTGATAGGATTGATAGTTTCAGATTTGTACCTCAAAGTGAAAATGGAACAAAAAGTTGAAAGGTTTTAGCATGGATGCCCTACAATGTCAGAGAAAAATATAACTTAAAGGTTTACTCACTTCCAGATATCTTGTTTTGTCATACATTTAATACAGTGGCTTTGAATGATTGTCCTGAATAGTGCGATGAAAAATGCATTTGATGTTCCTTACTGGAGTCAAGTTTATCTGCGAAATGGGACTCCGTGATTTAAGGCAACAGTGAACATATGAAACAAATTGCTTGTCTTCATACGGCTGGTACAATTGTTCAAAAAGCAGCGGCTTCGGCATTTGACCAAAATATGGGCCATACAGAATAACCTTTAATGCTTAAACTACAATTTGCCAGTAGAATATTACCCTATCTTCCTAACAACAGTAGAGCTCTTAGAATCAAGCAAACTGGCTGAGTTAAGATCAAATTTTAGGACGTTTACGAAGTATTTATGAAGGTCGGTAAATGTATTTAGTCTTCATTTATAACCGCTGATGTGTTTTCACAGAGTCAGTCAGCCGGCTTGAGTCAGTGGATGGAAGATATGGATGTGTTCCTGCATACAGAGGACCCAGCCCCTGGGGATGTGACTACACTGGAGGCACAGCTCCACGAGAGCAATGTAAGTCTGGGTGTGCAGCTCCATTAGAGCAGTGTAAGTCTGGGTGCACAGTTCTGTGAGAGCAGTGAAAGCCCGCATACACAGCTGAATGAGAGGAACGTAAATCTGGGTATACAGTTCCATGAGAGCAACGTAAGTCTAAGTAAACAGGCAATGTGTTTGGGTACACAGCTCCACAAGAGCAGTGTGAATCTAAACGCACAGCTTCACAAGAGCAATATGAATCTAAACACACAGCTTCATAAGAGCAATATGAATCTAAACACACAGCTTCACAAGAGCAATATGAATCTAAACACACAGCTTCACAAGAGCAATATGAATTTAAACACACAGCTGAATATGAGCCCTGTGATTCTGGGTATTCAGTAGTATGTATATTAAGGCAGTGCACATGAGAAAGACTGAATGTAGCAGTAGTTGATGTAGGCTGTTCATCCCCCCTTTCTGCTTGTAGGGAGTTCAAGAGGACATTAAAACTCTGAAGCAAAATGTCAACAACCTGAACGACATAAGAAAAGAGTTTTCTCCACAAGGTGAAAAAGAGTTCATGGACAAACTGTCAAAGGAACTGGACAAGTTGAACAGCCGATGGGAAGAAGTCACCACGTTGGCACGGAACCAGAACGAAAGCCTTAAAAACCTGCTCAAGTCCAACTCCACGCGACTAGACCTGTTGCAGAGGGTTAATGAGTTAATCAGGTGGCTGGAAGGTATCAAGGAGGAGCTGAGTAACAGGGATTATGTTGTCAACAGCCTGGAAGACCTGCAAGAAAAAATCGACAAGTTCAAGGTAGGTTTATCCTGCTACTGTCACCTGAATCGCTCTCCAGGGTGCGGGGGCCAGCATGAGCTGCAGCGTTTGATTGACTAGATGTGTTAATGTATGGCTGTATTAGACTTAAATATGTGTTCATTTTTTTTAAATGCTGCTTTTGCTAAGCCACAAACCTGGATTTTTTTTCTTCATACATTTTTCTACATACATACATATTAATATGCTTGGAACTGTTGGTCTGAGTTTTTGTCTTCACTCAGACATTTTTTAGTGTTTTTTGTGAAATTATTTACATGTAAAGGTCAGGAGAATCAGCAGTTCCTCAAGGTTACATGTAAAGCTCACAGGGTAGTACATGTTTGGGTGGATTGATCTTCTGGCTTCTCTTTTGCCAAAGAAACAGAAGAAAGTGGACCCAGATTATGTCACTTAATACTTTTGGTTGGTTTTAGTTCCACTGTAATATTTCATGTTCTCATGCTCAAGATTCTCTTTTTATTCTCCCATTTTTCTGGTATTGTTGAGATTATTTCATCCCTTGCTCAAATATCTAACATTTTTGGGGTGTTTTCTGTAGGGTGTGTCAAAGGTTTGACTTTCTTGAGGTGTTGGAAATGTTGATGTGTACAGTGTACATGTACATGCACATGACTTCAGCTGTTGTGCCATATATGGGAAGGCCTGCCTGCATCATGCCTGGTTTCATAACGCTGGCTGGTGTTCTGTGAAAAATTCTTGTGTATAATAAGTAGCCATTGCTGGTGCTCCGAGTTGAAACTTTTATTAAAGGGAAGACCTTGTAGAAATGAACATATGGTGAGTGAAAAGACCATTAAAAAGTGTATTTTTTTTTTTTTTTTTAAGATTTTTCTTTGACCAAAATAAATACAGTCAAATATTTAGACTGTGTGGTGGGTTTTATGGACCATATTGATAATCTGGTTCACCGGTGATGTCACACAAATTTTTGTACACTTTTATGCTCAGCTCAGAATATTGTTCTTGTGAAGGGTCCTCCTGTAAGGTTTGCCTGTGTATGGAAACGCTAATATGACATTAAATTTCCACTGTAAGGCCAGAAAAGTCGGCGTGATGTCACTGGTGAACCACATCATCAGTATGGCTCATAAAACTCACCATACAATCAAATCATTTGACTGTGTTCATTTTGCAGGTATTTTCAGATAAAATTTTTTATTGGAATTTTTACTGACCCTAAGTTCATTTTTACTAGGTCTTTCCCTTTAATAAAACGTACACTTTTTTGTTGTTTATTAAAAGAGAAGTTGCACCTGGTCGGGGTGATGGTCTGTTTTTCAGAGGCTCTACCTAAATGTAACCAAACTTTTTTCTTCATCCAAAACATGCTGTTGCAGACTTACAGAGGTGATATCCGTGACAAAGAACCCAAGGTGACAAAAGTGACGGATGAGGCCAATGAGATGTTGAACTCTGGTTCGGGTGCATCACAGGACTTGGCCCGACGCATCATGCAAATGAGCGCTCTGTGGACCGACTGTTCTCAGCGCATTGACAGGTACTCCATGGTCTATGCTGCCTCGAACAACAATTACAAAGAATTCTCAGGTAAAGTGGAATTATTTATTTATTCCATTTGGGTTGAACTCTGTATTCAACAGGTTGTAAACTTTCTATCTTAGGTGGCGCCAGAGGGCTTGTGCACTGACTTGGTCTGATGTTATGGTGCCAACCAAGAATAGGCTGTTATATTTACTGAGCCGATATACTGGCCTGACCCGGCGGTGATATTTGCGATTTAGTTCTGTTGCCTGCGAAGGTGTGAATGATGAACAGATGCCAGTGTTTGTTTGATTCGCTTCTTTAGGAACAGCTGGTTGTTTGAATTTAGGCCCAAAATGAAGATGCTTCCAAAAGATGCGTTATAGCAAATATATTTCTTCAGTGCAGACAAGGTCACCACCCTGTTCTGGACCTTGCTGAATATTGTCCCCCCTCCTTCAGTGACTCAGGATTATATCCATCCCATCTTCTATGCCAGGAATTTCTGAGTGTTCCTAGTGCAGCCAACCTTACCTTTTGCCGATAAAACAAATCATGCAGTATTTTAGATACCAGTAACAACAATCCATAGTACTCAAGCTATCTACAAAAACAGTGCACTGAATAATAAAAACCAACTCAGGGAGTACACAATATTATCTGACTATTAAACACATGACCTAACAGCGAGTGGTATTTATGGAGCTGAAAACAAACAATGCACTGAGCATGTGTGTACCTTATAAACATAGCGAGGCATGAATCTAATGCCATGCAGCTATAACAATCAAAACACCCTTACAGATAAAACACGGAAGATTGAAATGACAATCGCCATCGGAATCCATATATTTTATAAGGTGCCTGACAAATACCCCTGACTTCAAGATCCAGTCTACTGTCATTATCCATATGTGAGTGTTCGAAGACAAGATTATTGAGAGCTTGATACATTCAGTGTGTAAAAGAGATACACTGTGTTTGGCTATTCTAAAGTGCTTAAACGGAGAAGCTTAAAATCTGCAAAAGGTATACTGTGGTACGTGTATATATTTTAATGATTGATAAGGTGACACTTTAATTTTATTTTTCACGTTTCCTTTAAATCTAAACTTTTTTTGTATACTTAAAAGAAGGCACATACTGTTTTTGTCTTTAATTTGACAAGAGAAACCTGCTTGGTTTCCATGGAGTCTTGATGGATCCACATTTGTCAGTTGTTACAGCAAGTGATGAAAAAAGAAGAAACCTTGACTGTACATCGCAATTATGCTAACTGAAATTTTTTGTTGGTGAAAGAGTGTGAAGTACTTTTTAAGGCCGCTGCTTGTCGTTTTATGCAAATAAACTAAATGTTTTTTTTTTGTATTTGTTTCAGAGCTGTTACACAAAGAGAAAGCCTACCTTCAATCATTGGAGAGGAAATTGATGCGGTCATCAACAGCAAGTCTGGATGCTGAGGATATATCAGAAGAGCTTGAGGTAAAACAGAAGGAAACTTCTCAGCCCAGTTTTACCAGCCACATTTCTTTGTTGAACTCTTGCCTTGACATCATGGCTTTTAGTAAATAGTATGTTTGAATAATGTTATTCATCCCATTTGTAAGGGTAGTGTTTAATTGGTTACCAGAATATTTTTGTGTAAAATGTAAAATAAAATCAGGGTCCTCCATGGTCATGAGGGATAGCATGCTAGTGAAACATAATGACCCAGGTGCCTCTCACCAATGCAGGGGATCTCCGTGGCTCAGTTGGTGAGCGTGTTAGTGCACTGTAATGACCCAGAATCCTTCCACTTAGGTGGTCGCTGTGAGTTCGTCCAGCTCATGCTGGCTTCCTCTCATGCCATACATGGGAAGGTCTACCAGCAACCTGCAGATGGTCATGGGGTTTCTCTGGGCTCTGCGCGGTTTCCTCCCACCATAATGCGGGCTGCCATTGTATAAGTGAAATATTCTTGAGTACGACATAAAACTCCAATCAAATAAATAAATAAATTTCACCAATGTGATCGCTGAGAGTTCAAACCCAGCTGATGGTGGCGTCCTCTTCAGTCTTACATGGGAAGGTCAGCCAGCAATTTCTGAAGAAATTTCCTCTGTCACAAAAAAAGCTTCCAGTTTTATTGCTCCAACTAATGTGTAAGACCATTGTCCAAAAAAAAAAATGTGTGGTACAGCTGTGAGTGTTTTCTTGTGTTAGGATGTGGAGAGTTTCATGAGGGATCATGGTGATGAGGGGAAGAGACGAGTGCAGGAGTTAGGACAGGAACTCATAGTCAACAACGTAATGTCTGGGGAGGTGAAGGCCAGCCTGGAGGAATACCTCAACAAGTGGAACACCCTGGAAACACAGGTGAGCAGGATTAGAGGACAACACTGTGCAGAAAGGATTGACATGATTGGTTACGCAGAAAGGATTGACATGATTGGTTGCGCAGAAAGGATTGACATGATTGGTTGCGCAGAAAGGATTGACATGATTGGCTGCGCAGAAAGGACTGACATGATTGGCTACAAATTTAGTGTGCAGGGTGTGTAGTGTGTAGGGTCGGTAGAGTGTGTAGATTTACATTCCTTTAGCAACATTGTGTTTGTGAATACCAACCCACAGCTGCTGTGATATTTCACATCAGGCTCACATGCACTTTGGACAGGGGTTATCAGCAGGAGTTATTCTTTGATTCAAAATGTTGTTACTTTCACGACGATACTGTAATGCTATACTTTACACTGAAGGCTGTAGTCGTTAGATACATAATCTAACAATGAAGATGACAAGCTAGTACGTGTAGATGAAATTGGTGAATGTAGTGTAATAAAGAAAAGTAAAAATTGGAGTTTGATACTGATGTGTGTGTGGGTATGTCTTTTTCTTACATACCCAAATCTATGTTTTGAATGTTCGACTGGCGTCACTTACAATACATTGATCTTGTCACAAACATCTGAGACACGTATTTCACCACTATGGTGTTCAGTCAGTGAGCTTTTATGTGTTAAATAAACAGGATAATGGCTTCCTGAAATTGTGCGATATAGTAATGAGGTGTTTGTCTTCTTATTACACATTCTCTTTTACCTCGGATCCTCAACATATTTTAACATGAGGATATATGTGAGAAGCACTTTAATGAAACCTTGTTAGGAATGCCGTCTGTCTAAATTCGAAGACTTTTGATAATGGTGATGAATATATTGCATGGCTGTGTGTTGGGTGGTACAGCGTTTATTAGGCAAGGTAGCCTGAATATGGTATGATGGCTTGTTTGTATGACTCACCTTCCTGATATATCCTGTATCACTCATAACGCTGCCTGTAACATATGCATGCATTCTTCTTGGATGTAGAATGTAGAAGTAACAGGATGTCATAGTGTATTGATTCTAGTTTTTGTTTTTTTGAAGTTACATAATTTTCTTCATAAACTGTATTACCCCTCTATTTTTTATGGTGCATAAGTAGTAATGCCAAATGTTTTAAATTAAATCTCGGTTCAATTTAAGGAATAACTCTAAGTGCTAAAGAAAAATTTCATTAAAAAGACCAATTTTTCAGTGTAATTTTTGCCTGATGATTATCCTTGAGCTAGACTGCAAATTTAAGTGAAATTATTATGATTGTTGCAAATGAGACGATGTCTGTGTGTCTGTATGAGGAACATACATGCTCTAACCAGCGACACACTGCTTTTTGGGCTTTATTTGATGATTGTACAAGAAGCTAATAATTCCAGTAAGGAAAAAATACAATGTCCTAATTGGGGGTCTGTTGGTTTGGTTGTGTGGTACCCTAATTCTTTTAATATTTGGGACACCTGCCCTTTTTAGCTATTACGCAATGTGATGCTAATGTGGATTCAAAGTTTCTTTTTTCTCCATCTGATGAACAAAATATCCATATATATATCTTTTCAAAAAAACCCAGAGAGAAATGTAATATTTTGTTTTCAGCAGGACTAATATCTGTCCCAATAATTAGAAGAATTAAGGCACGAATTATATCGAAATTCTTTATTTTACAGTCCAAGGAGAAGATATACTACATGGAGCAGTCGGTACAGAAGGCTCAGACACTGGAGAGACAGATGTTAGAGATGTCACAGTGGATGAGTGACGTCACAGAGCACCTCCAGTCACGCCTGGACGCTGATGTCCTGGCCGGGGACGTTCCGGAAGAATATGAGGTAAGTAACAGATACATACATGTACATGTAATACTTACTGTGGTTACTTTGTTAATATTGGTTGATATTGAATTTTTCAATTTTTTTATATTAAAGAGGTATTGTGATGATGTGGAAAAGTGTCAGTATTTCTGTCAGTATCTGGTTAGAATTTCTGACGTTTTCTGACTAACCAGCCAGGGAGCCTATGTTTCTCATAATCCCAGTTCAAGTGAACCGTTTCTAGAGGTCTCCTTCGGTTGTTTTTGACTTGCGAATGTGATGCTGGGTAGGGGTAGCAAGCCCAAAGTCTCTGATCAATGGTGATTCCATCAGAAAAGTCTTTATCAGAAGTGAGTGCAGTTTTATATCTGCTTTACCAGCTTGTAATTTTCATGTGAAATTTTAAAATAACTTACTGTAATATAAACTGTGTTCATAGGCAGGTATCATTATTCTGTGTTTTTGTTTTTAGTCTCTGAAACAGGAGTTTCAACAGCAAGAAGAGTTACTGAATGAGATGGAGTCACAGGCCAAGGAGTGTCGTGATCAAGGCAATGATGATGGTGCTGAGAGGCTGGAGGAGCAAACCCGCATGATCAAGGTGTGTACAGGTGTAAGGGGTCAAACATCAAGCTACGGGCATGTGGGATGTAGCTCAGCAAGATAGGTGTGCAATTTTCAACCACAGAGGGCACCAGGTATAGGATTAGTCCCTGACTTTGTTATGACACGTGCAGTGTCCTTTGCTTTAAATGTTCGCAGGGCCAATCATCATAAGTAGTCAGTGCTTTTTATTTGCACAGTCTTATACCGAAGACCTCTTGTCTTCCAACAAATGTGGTGTGCAAGACTGAGCATTAAAGGTGGAAAAGTTTGTCAGCAACTTGTCAGAGATCAGTGGTTTGCCCTTGGCGCTGTGGTTTCCTCTACCCATAAAGTGATCTCCCTTGTATGTATGGGGGAAAAGTTATTGAGTATTTCATTAGACAACAATCAGTCATACGAATTTGAAAAGTGTAACTGTGACAAGATACTTAATGCTGTCATCCTTCATGTGTAGCAGTTACCTTCTAGACAGTCTTCTTGTTGAAGTGTGAACTCCTCTCCGGTGGTACGTGGGAAGGTCTGCAAACAGCTGGCAGAGTTTCGTGCGTTGCCCCCCAGGCTCTGCTCACTTTCCTCCCACCATAATGATTGGCCCTTGTCGTATAAGTGAGATATCATTGAGTATGCTGTAAAACACCAATCAAATAAATAAATAAATCTTGTTGAAGTGAATTGTACAGGAATTCAAGTGGAGGTTTTTCTTTGTCTTTACTAAAAGGAACACTTTGAAGAAGAAGTTGTGCCCAAATTTCGCAAGTTCCAACGTCCGACAGAGTTTGAGCCCAAGCTGTCATACGTGAAGCGAGAACTGGACAGTATTGAGGAGAGAATCCACCTGCTGGAGTTGAGGAGTGAGGACCCAGAAACTGTTAATGGACTGCTGGAACAGTGTATGGTGAGTAGGATGGTTTAAGTCAGTCCTTGGTTACTGTGAACACGGCTCTTTGTTTGATGTATTTGTTTCATTGGAGTTTTACACCATACTCAAGGAATATTTCATTGTTATGACGACAACCAGCATTATGATGGGAAGAAACTGCAGAACCCAGGGGAAACCCACGACCATCTGCAGGTGGTTGGCAGACATTCCCATGAAGTCTTTTTTTGATTCTCCTGAATCCTGCCAATACACATACATGCACGCACACACACAGACACACAGACATCTGGGAAGGTGGAATTCACATATTGTTTTATACATGACAGTGGCATAAATTAGTGGAGACAAAAAATGGACACCATCAATACAAATTGAAATTCCATGTCTGTATACATTTTGTATTAAAAAACATACCTCCTGTTGTAAGATTATTTAGCAGTTGTTTACTGTTATTATTATTACCTGTTCCAGAAATTTTACAAAACAATGAGTGAGCTGAAACCTCAGGTGGAGTATGTCATTAAGACTGGCCGGTCTGTGGTGGACAAGAAACAGGTGGACTTCCCAGACAAACTGGGCAAACAACTGGATGCCATTAAACAGCAGTATAACGACATTGGTGCTCAGGTGAGGATGTGTATGTCAGGGACATTGTTCAGACTTACGTTCTTATTCAGTCCCAAGTTCTGAAAATAGGCATAGTACAAATGAATGAAAGACTGAAGGTAATTAATTTGAAAGACATGAAAATACCTAGAATGATTTGAAATTTTTCCTGACTCTGGGAGCTCTGTTGATTATAGAAAGATGTTCTGAACGTTATAAGATGAGTTCCTATTGCAAAATGTAAGTTTCAGCACCAAAAATAGTATCTTAGGACATTAATTTACCTCTAAAAATGCACTTTTGGGGCGAAATTTTAGGTCATTTAAGGTGATGGCATAATTCGAGGTGAAGTTCAAGGAGCAATCAGTTGAATGTATTATTATTGTGATGGCCTGGAATGTCCTGTCTGGTGTCTCAGGTGTCATAGTACAGTGAGTTAGCACTGTGTGTATGAGGGAAAAGGGACTGTCCAGATAAAAGAAGGTACTACCATGGTGTGGAGAAAAATGCTTGAAGTGAAGAAATTGAGGGGGAACATATTTTACCCTCTTGAAATTCATTATAACTGCAAAACGATAGATGTTCATCAGATGAGGTTGTTTAATTGAAGAAGTGGTCAGTATAAACCATATCAATAAGTATCATTTGTGCTGGTTTGTTAAAGTACAGGAGAAATAATAAAAGAAGTAAACCAAATGTAGACTTGCCTTTTCATAGCAGTATAAGAGTTTCATTTCCTACATAATCTTTTTTGTTGTGTTCACAGGTGACCAAAGGCAAAAGTGACTTGGAGAAGGCTTTGAAAATTTCCAAGAAGCTGAAGAAGGAGATGACCTCTGTGCAGGAGTTCACCACCAGGGTGCTGGCTGACCTGCTCAAGAGGGAAAACTCCAGGAACCAAAACGTGGACGAGGAACTCAACTGGATTAAGGTGGGGGTTAACATGTTGCTGTTTTTGCTAAATATTTAAATGAAAAGGTACTCAGAGATTTCTCCTTAATTGATCAATAGACACCAGTAATCACCACACCAACCGAATGTGCAGCCATTCAGACTTGGTCGCTGGAAGAGGCTAACTTCACAGGCCCACTGGTGACGCCAACAAATATCAAGGCCTCTGATTGGCTGATGTAATATTTTGATTGGCTGATGTAATATTTTGATTGGCAGTTGTCATAACTTGTGCATCTGAATAAGTAGATACAACATCAGAAATCTGGAAATAGTTGAAGCTGTATGTTTTGAGCACTGGTAGCTAATTTATGGAAATGGGAAATAGCAATGAGAGCAACACTTCTTGCTCGTGTCTACGGACTCTGTATTTGGTATAGCACTGTCCTAAGACTTGTTCATGTAAATCTTTGTGGAGGTGGAGAAAAGACTTTTTTAAAGGTTTGATTCATATAATTATTAATTTACTTAATTGAATGGTGCTTTACTCCGTACTCAAGAAGTTTTCACGTATACGACAGTGGCCAGCACTATTGTGACAGGAATCCACGACCATTTGCAGGATGCTGGTGGACCTTTCCACATACGACTGGAGTTGGGCTTGAACTCACTGCGATCGCATTAGTGAGAGGCACCTGGGTCATTGAGCTGCAAAGGCACGCTAACACCCTCGGCCATGGAGAATTCCTATCAGGAAAGACACAGCACTTCTGAACTTCTGAAAACATAGGCATGTGTTCTAAAGGCTGTCATATATTTGCTTGTACTTTGTACTGAAAGACAGATTCCTTTGATTGTAGAATGTTCAAGAAGAGATGACTAAAAGGCAGCCAGTTCTATCCTCTGTAAAAGGTCATCTCGACCAGTTGGTGGAGCTGGCTGAGGAAAGGGAGTTAACTTCTGCCACCCGAACGGTGGAGGAAATCAACAAGCAGTGGACAGACTTGAGTCATAGGCTGGGTATTAGGAAAATACAACTGGAGGTAGGCTTACTTGTGTTGGAAATATGAAAACTGTCACTTTTGTGTGTTAAAATGTGTGTTCAGTGTGTGAGTACTGTCCATTTCATGCACAACATGGTTTCTCCAGTTGATATATATATCAAAGGTCAGTAACAACTACAGATGTACTGTATGATTACATGATCAAAATCTTATTTGCTGAATCCAGAGATACCTAATTGTCACTGAAATTGTAAAACTTCCTTCAACCCTATGCTCATGTACAAGTATCCATCTGAGGGAAAAAATATAAACAGTTCCACATTTAATCCAAATCATGTTATATTTTTTTACATGTATTGATGCTTAGATCTTAGTCAACATGGAGGGTTAAAATTAGAATAATGATATAATGAAAGTGACTATAGTAACTATAGCTCATTACAGAATGATCAGAAACACATACTAGATGCAGAAGGTGAGTTACTTTCAGCTGTATCTTACTGTTAACCTACATTTACACAGCAACAAATACATTTAACTGCGAAATGGAGTCAAACTGTCAGTGTGGAATTAAAGATGAGATGACCCGTGATCATGACGGGTTCTTCTCGTTAAATTTTACGTTATCTTATCTCTTTGAATTTCTGTTGCAGGAGAACGTGTCGCAGCTAGAGACTGTCTTCATACAGTTCCAGGTGACATTGATGAAGGTCAAGGACTGGCTGAGCCAGGCAGAGATGACCTTGGACGATCAGGAGAAGCTGTCTGCAGAGGAACGAGCCACAGAGGAACAGAAAGATAAAATCAAGGTAAGCACACCTTTGTCCTACAAATGGATTCTTCTTTTTGTCACCTGCATGATGCCGTGTTATTTGGAATCTGGATTACAAGCCAGTTTTAAAGTTCTCTTAGGTTATCCTATTGTTCTGCTGTTTGTCTGCTGATGGTTTGCCAGTAGTGAGCTTGGGGAATGCAAGTGGATCGGTTTTAGAAAGTGACAGTTGACATGTGACCATGTGGGCACATTACTGAGGTAAATCTTTTGAAATGTCAGCGGGCTGGTGACAGAAAGCTTCAATTGTCTAGTCACTGTTCTTAAATGCAGTAAATCTATTGCCTGTGCTGCTGAAGGGCTGTCATTTATTATTGTTGATCATTAGGTACCTTTACAGATAAGTGAACATGCATTAATCAGACTCAGCTGAGCTTGACAGTTGGCTGCGACATTCTACTACTAGGCATGAAAACCACTGTATTTTCTACATGCAAGTATGTGTTGTTGAATGAAGTCACATTTTGTTCCTGTTGGTGATGGGTACATTTCTGTCTGCTACTGCATCTGTCCTTGTCGAAATGTATTAATAATTCTTCAAAAACAAAACAAAGCTCATGATTATAAATTATCAGAACTGTTAAACAAGGTTACACCTACTTGTATCTGTATCACTCATTACATTTCTTGTAGGCTATTGTGGATCACATTTTGAGTAAACTCCAAACAGGTACAAACAGAGTTTTGAGTGCCCTGGTCTGATAATTTGAGCTGTTTGGTTAACATGAATACCCCATTCCAGCTGGGTAGAATGCTTGATTACTATGGTTTGAATAATAAGAATTTTATGGAAGAAAATTGGCAACATTACCTGCTGGCAATTTTCGTTTTCCAAAACCTTGGTGTAACGATCCGGGTAGTTGGGTTATCCACTTCTTGACCCTCTTACTTTGTACTCAGTCTAGTATAAAGCGCACATCAGTTACTCTTTTGTATAAAAGGAAAGGGAGAGAATAGCAATGATATCAAAATTTATCATGTATAAAGAGTGGTTAAAATGTTATTTTTGTCTTGCATTTATTGAGAGCAAAATGTCACTGAATAGTTTTATTTTCTGTTGTGAACAAGTATTACATTTAATTGGCAACATACTGAATACATTCATTAAACTGCAAAGAAATGGCTACAGATGCAGATGTATTGTGAATCGTTTTGACTGTATGAACTGTTCAGTCATTGTCCGGGAGAGTTTTCTGTAAATGTTTATTTTCAGGATCAAATTTCCCTCAGACAGTAATTTCTTTTGACTGTGAAGCTGTGATTTTTCTCTATTTGCATGAGTTCATCAGAGGACAGTACTCAGAGTCTGATTGGTGGAGTCTCAGACTCTGGTCTGACAGCCCAGGATAGTGTTAAAGCAGGACAAATCGCTTGCTCTGGAACAGTTTCCTATTGATTCCATTTAAAAAATAAGGAGACAAGCTGTCAGTGTTTGTCGGTGATTATGAAATGTATAGCCTGTCCCTTGAATGGCTTCCATAAAGCCAGACCTTCTATGGCCAACAACTTGTTTGTCAAGATCGTGGAATTTCTCTCAGATCTGGGTTGCCATGGTTACGACGGGGACAGTTCCTGTGCCAGTTTGACACGTGGCTTTCATGTAGGAAAGGTCTGGGCGCCCTTGCATGCAAGAAAAAAAAAATACATCTCCAAGGAACTCTAGACCAGTTACTTGAGTTGAATTTCTAGTCTGGTACAGTCCAGGTTGATCAGCTCTTTTGGATTATGTATTGTGGACAAATGTGAAATTGGTTGTATGGATCTGTGACCAGCAGCAGATTAAGAAATCATGTACAGGGTAGGTGTTTTGTCTGTTGGTTCTTTTGTTCCTCCTAAGAATTTGTTGGTGACAAATAGGTATTGCGAATTTAATGATGAATTTGAAATTGCCCCCAAGTATCTATTTTTGACTGATAATGTGTGTGGTGTTGGGAAAGAATAGAGAATGTGTAATGTATTCTGTTTGATAACGTTTCATTATCTTTTCATGTCCACTGTAATCAACACCTTCATGTAACTTTATATCTAAACAGCAATGCAGCTATGGTATTGGCAATACTCTACATGTTTATTAGAAAATAAATAACATACCCATAATCCTTGACGAATTCAACTGCCGTCTAATGTGCATGTTTTTACACATTAGAGGAATGTTATTTCATCCTAACAGGTCATTTTATCATTTCTGCTAAGTTCATACGTGCGCTATCTGAACGATTCATTTCAGCATTCAAAGCCTCTTGAATTATGTTTCCAAACTGTATTGGAAGTGACACTTTACAGGTTGAATTTGTTGAGGATTTAGGGTATATAAATTTTTCTACCTATATTTTTTTTCTCAATAGGGAATGTGATGGGAATTGGCTAATAAGATACATAACGGACTCTCATCAACATTTAAACATAATGTTTGTGAAGCATGAAGTCAGATCACCTTTGAAATACGAAGAACTGGCTTTGAAAGGCTGTCAGTCCTGTGATGACAACAACCTGTGATCTCTGGATGAAATGTTGAAGAAACTATTCTCTTCCCTCACTCTAATTTTTCTTCAGGACGTTAAGAGCATGCCCAGGTATTTCTGGGCAGTGTGATTCATAAACAGATTTTATTTTTGGCATCCTCATTTGCATTTGTATTTACAATATTACGAATGTTAAAGCAGTTAAAGAACCATTAATCCACCTCTTTGTCGACAGAATTCTGTGGCTAACTGTTTAATATTTATGCCTGTGGCAGTGAATCACCAATTTACATCCACTTAAGATTTTTTGGAGAGTTACTCTTGGTTAATCAAGCTCCATTGCCTCGATTTGCATCCTGGAGAAGGAGCAGCTAGTGGTTTGGAAGCCTTTGCATCTTTGATTCCAAATATCGGTTATTGTGACATTCAAGTGTCCTGATTTAAAACATCATGCTAATATGACCTCAGTCAGTGACATTCTCACATTGCCAATAATTTCCCATATCTTTTAAATCTGTCAAGCAATGTTTGTGTTTAAAAATCTGTGATATATTTGGAAATGATACCACATTGGGAAATTAGCGAGTTGGACTTCTCATTAATTTCAAAGATGCATTACCACATCTTTCAGCTTGCTTGGCTGAGGCGAGAGAGGGCATTGACTATTTTCAGTGCAATTAATATGTGTCACGTAATGACAGTGATGAACCATTAAGCGTACTACATTTGCAAGACAGTACATTTACAAGATGGTGTGGAAAAAATCAGACTGAAGTTTTCCATCTTGGCATTGACCTACGAGCATGACCAGGAGGATTTTATAAGAATATACTGAAAGGTTAGCAAAGAAACAAAATTACCGTTAGTGATAGGTTTCCATTATCAGTTTTGTCCACGTGATCACACTATTGAATGCCAGTCTTTGATCTTGAAGTATGATGACACATAGCATACTTTTTTTTATTGAAACGCATGACCCTCTTTCCACAAGAGATTTTAGTGCTCAGATAATCTTCACAACAATGGAGAAGCTTTCCTGCCTAAAGTGACTCAGGCCTAATCTGTATAGTCCATTGCTCATTCCTGCATGTGTGATCACGCAGGAATCCTGATGTAGAGCTGTGTTTAGCTCTGCTTCAGCCTTAGTCCTGGGATGAATATAGATATGAGTTTAGACAGACCAGATACATTGTCTGTTTATACATTGCCTCGGTTCAGACACCAGTGTCTTTACACGCGTACATAGTGTATGCACATGTCTGTTGTGTATAATGGTGCGAGTGCTAGTGTACTCCTTGAGAGCTGGCTATAGGTGCCATCTGCTAACCAGAAGCTGTCGTCTGGGCACCTCAGTGCTGATGACACAGAAATGTCTCAGATGGGACTCTGACCTTAGTCAACCACTCACAGAAACCTCAGCTAGCTGAAGACTTCCACAGTTGTTCCTCACAAAAAAAAACAGTGCTTTTGTAGAGGACTGACTGTGTATAAATAGATGTGGGGTTGTCCTTTATAATAGATGGGATTGTTGGTTTTGGCTCCGGCTATATGTCAGGAAAGTGGTGAAAAAGTAATGTTTATGGTGTGTTGCTCAAGATACGAGCAAAAACCAAACAAAAAGAAAAGAGCATAAAAAAGAAGGCCTAGGTCAAACTGCCACAGATTCTTCAGTGATTTAGGTTTTACAGATGTAGAATTATTGCCGTGCAATATTACAAATTTTTATGGACCTCAATATTAGTCAATACCCAGCCGCCATCTCTGAAAGGATGGCATGTCAAAATAGAGACAGATTTATCAGTAGTTGAGTTGATTATCAAGTTTCACTTCTCGTGGCTTAGTGAATGTTGTCAGTGGTTTACTCTTCCTCTAGGAAAAAGAACATTTACAAAATTAGGGCAAAGATAACTCTGTATATAATGTCTTTGATATGTGCTGAAATAGCAAGACAGCTGAAGTACAAAACCATTGTTTTCTTTATGGATTTTCATACTTCTAACAGTTCAGCATTTAAGACATTTTTAGCTGAAGTGAAAAGATTTTTGTAATTTTGCAACCAGTGGCAATCATACGTAAAAGATATCAAATACATGTGTAATGAGCAAACAATCAAAGAGCTGTGGTGTTTGTTTTATCTGTTACCAGAGCCTGCAGCTAGAAGTGGCCAGCATCCATGAAGATGTGGACGAGGTTAGGGATTGTGCCATTGACCTGATGACCAGGAGTGGACGCTACAAGAAGATGGTGGAACCGGAGCTGACACATCTTAACCAAAGATGGGAGGAGGTCACAGACAGGCTAAAGGTAGGTCATCTCTCACGCGAGTTCAAAGTGAAAGTCAAAGTGAAAAATAGGTTTCTCATTAGTGAGTTTCCAGTGAAACTAGAAACGTAAACTGAAAAGTGCCCCGAAAGCCTTGTCGTTAACATCTTGAAAGGCGAAATCACAAATGTTTTTAAAGTAGTGTTATGTTATGGGGTAGAATTTGGGAAAATGTGAAGTACACACCAGTCTTAGAATGCATTCTGCATTTTTCATTGAGAACACATGTTAAAACTCAAGCTCATGTTGTCTTGGATGCAGCTTTATGTGTATGCGCTCTTGTAACAGAGTTTGTTAGGTACCATGAGAGGCAGTGGTTTCCCCTGGTTTGCTCTGTGATGACTGCCATCAGTCAGTTGAAAAATTTTGTGATAAAGCATAATAGTGATGCAAAAAAACTTCTACATTGTTGTGTTGCAATATTTTGCTGGAAAAAAAAGGTAAATTAGGCAGCAAAACATTTTCGTGTTCTGAAATGGTGACTCATGCTCAGAGCCTCGGTAGCAGTTATTTAACAGAGAGAGGACTATAAACATCTTGGAAGGGGCTTCCGTGGCTCAAGTCGGTTGGCACGCTGGTGCAGCACAATGACCCGAAGCCTCCCACCAATGCAGTCACTGTGAGTTCAAGTCCACCTTATGCTGGCTTCCTCTCCGGCCATAGGTGGGAATGTCTTCCAGCGACTTGAGGGTGGTCGTGGGTTTCCCCTTGGCTCTGCCTGGTTTCCTCCCACCATGCTGGCCGCCATCGTATAAGTGAAATATTCTTGAGTACGGCGTACAACACCAATCAAATAAATAAATAAATAAATAAACATCTTGGAATGCTTTAATCATGCATGTAACTTATGAACTTGTTCATCGCTTTTACTCTTATACCAACACAATGTTACTACTTGTGTATTTTCTGTCAATTTAAGGGGAGACAATCAGTGGCTCGAGAGACCGTGGAGATGCTGGAGTCTGCAACGCTTAGCTCCCCTGTGAAGGTTGAAGATATGGAAGGCCAAAGGTCTGAGATAACAGGGGATGAGGACTTCGATAAGTCGTACAGGATCGCTGTTAACTCCATCATGGTGTTCACGGATAGTCTGAACAGGAATACCAGTCTGTGTGGCGAGGATCTGGAGACGGCCGTGGAGAAAAGGATCAAGGTACTTCACCTGTCAATGCTACAATAATTATGTCAGTTAAATTAAATTTGATGTTGAGATTAAAAGTACGTGTACAATAAAAGTTATCTGAACATTGTCTAAGTGATCTATGAAGATTTGTGAACTGTTCAATATTTAATGATTAACTTACTGCTGGAGACAAAAATTTCACAGGAAGATTTTACTGTGACATGCAGATGTAAATGAAGACTATGAACCATGGAGAACCAGGAATTGATTTTGCAAAATTCCCTAAAGTGTGAAAAACTTTAACAAATGAACAAAACAATCAAATAACTGTAGTTATTTATATACTCGGAGATATTTGACAACCTTCGTTACTGAAGTTTGGACTTCTGTGTTTTCTCTGGTCAAGCTTGGATTTTTGTGAATATAAGAAACATGAGTGTAGTATAAGCTTTTTGGATCCTGCTCAAATTCACAAACAGTCAGCCCCTAATTCTTCAAACTTTATGAACATGAAAACGTACTACAGCATCTTGCGTATTTGCACACTGAATTCTACACAATGTCTGCACAGGTACTTCAACGGTCTGAAAAACACTCTACACCTGTGTTCTTGATGATCATGCACTTTATTCCTTACATTTAAAATGCAAAATATATTAATGGATTCCTGGAATAGAAATGTGTTCAGGATTATGCTGATGTGTTGTTGTTTCTGTAGGAGATTGACCAGGGTTTGGATCGCCTTCAACCTGATGTTGCACAGGTGATGGAGAACGGAGAACTGGCCGTCCATGAGAATGAGGTGATGGAGCCAGAGAAAGCCTTGAAGATCAATCAGTGTATGGAAGATCTCAAGGTAAATTATGCTCACATGTATCATGATGACCTCTTTGACATCTAGTCAGATTGTTCAGAGGAAAGAGATAAAGTATGAATGATGACGTAATAATAAATCAGATTTGTTATTTTATATACCTTGGTTCTAGGCATTATTACATTTGGAATTTCTTTGATGACACAGGTTAATCTACTTTTCCCAGAGAGTGTATTGTGAAATGGACAAAGTGTCATCAGCTTTACAATGAATTTACTAGATAACTATTAACAATTCATAGAAAATGTTGTTTGAAGCAACAAGTTATATAATTCTACATATTGATTTGTGTTAAGAAATTTGTTAATCTCCATAAAATTATTTTTCCAGTAGGGTTTTTCTGTGCCTTGTCAGAATAGACTAGCAACAAAGCATGTGACATGCCAAAAAAAAGATACGTGTACGTAATATTACATTTAATTTAAATGTGATGTTGGTTGTATATCAACATGGCTATGTTATGGTCATCCCACCTTTCCCCGTGTTTGACCAGGTCGGATGGAGCCATTTATGTTTTGACATAAAGTGGTTATTAATTATTCTGCCACGGCATAAATGTTTCTGGGTGGTTCTGTGTTATCTCTGAATGTTGTCCAGCTAATTAAGCTTCTCCTCTCAGGTAACTTACAGCCAGGTGTGGGCTACCTGTCAACAGGGAAAACGTACACACTCAAGTGCCTGTAAGTCTGTCTGTCTGTTTACAGGTGCTGTGGAATACCGCTACAGCTGAGGCGGAAGACCGGAAAACTCAGGCTCGCTCCATTCTCCCTCTGTGGACCCAGTTTAAATCTGACACCTCAGAGTTTTCCAAGCATTTGGATCAGCTGGAAGAACGGCTGTCAGTGCCACCTGGTGGAGAGGAAGAGAAAAAGGTTAGAGTTGCCTTTCCCTTCAAAACAAACAGCGAGTAATTGATTCTGAGAGTAAACAAAGCTTACCCAAGATTGGGCTTGGCCTGCCTGGGGATGTGTATAAACATGCCAGTCACAGTTATCAGTCTATTAATATAGTCCCTGCTAGTGCTTATGCGAATGAGGATGTCATGTGCGTGTCTCATGATGTGTAATGTTTGCTTGGTTCGAGTTGAAAAAATCATGAATTCTGATAATTTGTCGTTGAAGTTTCATGGGGATCAGCAGTTCACTGATTTTCTTGATTTTCTGATAATTGAAGGAAAAGAAAAGCAAACACAAAAACACACATATAAAATATATTACATTCATTTACAGATGTCACGAAATTAATAGTATTATGTAGGTAGGCCTGTAATAGCTTATTGTTTTATTATTATTTCGATATTGGTGCTCCAATGGAGCTATATGTATGGTAAAATACCATGTCAACAGGCATGCCGTAAGTGATGAAAAAAAAACAAACCATGAACGCAAGCCCACAACAACCTTGCATTTTAATACAAAGTGCAGAAAATTATTGTGAATGCAGAATGTGCAGTATGACGCTGCTGTTCAGTTTTACTGGGTGTATTAAGAAGAAGTCGAGGTGGAAATCATAGAAAATATGGTCAAGAGCCGGACATTTGGTATGTGTGCGCTAAACATTGTACATATATAATCTACAAATCAGCAGAATGTCTAAAAAGTGTAAAGCTATGTACATGCATTCTTGACAATCATTGTGAACATGGTGTATGTGTAGACTGTTGCCTTTGTGAAGTCTTTTTTTTTTTTTTTTTGTGAAGTGAAATTGACTTGTTACAGCGCTGGGAAATAGAGTGATATACATAGCATGTATAAACTCTTGTAGTTTGTGTGGTTTTATCGTGTGTGAAATTCGCCCCCCACCCCCTCCCCCCCAAACTATCTCAAATGTGAAGGTATCACTGGCATAACTGTGGCTATAAGTCAAAGTCTGTGTTAGCCAGGTAGCTAATGAAAGGCAGTGATGTACTCCAGTTTCTCCTGTCTCCCACAAACCTGACTGTCATCTTGGAAGTGAAAAATTCTTTCATGTCATGAAGCACTGATGAAATAATGAATAAATTTAAGGAAGGGAGAATTGTAATAAATTTGTTTCCATGGTGAATGCATGTACATGCATGTAGATTTACATGTTTTAGACATTCTGTTTTGTACATGTCATATTAGGTGTCCAAAAATGCCTACCACAAATAAGATAGAGCTAATGATCTTGGTGAATCTCTTTGCCACCTCCTTTCTGGCAAATTATCCTTCTCCATATGTAAATCAAACTATATATTTAATTAGCTCATTTGGAATTTAATGTTGTGACCACATTTTTGAAAGCAAACTTCATAGCCATGCGGGATGTTGTTGTTGTTAACCGTGGGGTGCATATGATTATACCTGCAGTTACATGTGACTGTAGATGACATTGTCTGCCATGAGCAAGTGTTGAGGAGCCAGCCTGATCAGATCATAGGTAACAGAACTGGTTGAATACACTTGTCTGGCAAGTTTCCCAATGATTGCCGTCTGGTTAAGGTGTTACAGTTCTGTTGGGAATTGTGTGTTGTGTGTATACAGAGGGTGGGTGCACAATCAGATGCGTGAGCTGCCAATGTATACCCTGAAAAATACCAACTTTGAGCAGAACAAATATGTCATATTGTCTCACATCACCTGCTCTTGAGAGGATCTCTAAATAAAAGTAAGCTGGGTTTATTTTGAACGAAAGCAATGATTTAATATCGTGGATGAGAAGCTCCCAGGGGGGTAACAAATGCTGGGAGATTTTTTTTATGGCGATTACAAAGCAGGTGTGGTGAGGAAGGGTTTTCTTTTGCTTGAGAAGAGAGGCCCTCATGATAACACTATGCTTATTTTCTGCTGCCAGGATCTGCATCCATGCCCAGAGATAGCCGGGGCATCGCCCACACCAAATGTCGCTTGATGAGCTAAGGGAGGCTCTATTAAAAACTATAAGTAATGATTGGCGGAAAAGTACAGGCAAAGTAACAGAGGCCATATGGGAGGCTAGTGGTGCCCGTGGTAGTAAAGATTGGCAGGGTGGGGGTTTGGGGGGGGGGGAAGATTAAGAAACTGAAAGGATAGGGCTCCAGGTCAAGACCCCTTAGATTGAGGAAAGATCGGGGATGATGTACAAAAAAATATGGTCGGTCACCATGGTTACCCACTGTGATTTATTTGTTCTTCTATGTTGCTGATTGACAGAGTGCTTCCCTCTGCTGCCTGTAAGAGCTATCTATTGTGCTCAAGTGATGGTAGCTGACAGATTTAGCCTTCATTTACTTCTAACAGCAGAAAACATGACCTTGCTATGTCTGACAATGTGAAATTTATCGCCATGGTTCTTCTCAGGTGTAACTGTAGGGACTGTTCTTAACGATGGTTAATAGAAACCACCAGTGTAGGAATAACTGACAATTTTTTCTGTCTAAAGAAACAGAGAGTTTTTGTCCCAGTAGTGACAAACTAGACGACTGTAAATTATTTGAAAATGTAAATAAGTAAGATACTAGGATGGTATTTCCTCAGAACAATTTCTCAGTAAATATGCAGGGAACTTAAGCAGTTCTTTATTAGGAAATGCTTTATTTATTTTATATTTACGCCATACTCAAGAATATTTATACGACGGCGGCCAGCATTAAGGTGGGAGGAAACCGGGCAGAGCCAGGGGGAAACCCTTGACCATCCGTTGGTTGCTGGCAGACCTTCCCACCTATGGCCGGAGAGGGAGCCAGCAAGAACTGGACTTGAACTCACAGCGACCGCATTTGTGGGAGGCTTCTGAATCATTGCGCTGCATAAGCGCGTGCTAACCAGCTGAGCCATGGAGGCCGGAAAATGTTTTTTGAAACCTTTAATCATTACAAATCTTTATACAGTGCTTGATTTTGAGTCATAATATAGGGAATATTTAAGATGTCCACATGTAACATATGCATATACAGTGTATATGTATCATAAAACTTAATGAAGTTTGTTAATTAAAAAATGTGCAGGTGAAACCTCCAGAGGTACATGTAGATGCCGCTTTTTGGTTTGTGAATAATTCTTTCTGTAAATTGGTTTGCTTATTAAGGAAACCTAGTATTTTGTTGTTGAGGCACCTGAAATATTAAAACAGATATCTGATATGTTATGTAATGTTTCACAACCTGTCTTTTGCAATTGTCCAATTGTTCCCTGCCAAACTGGCATTTGGTGAAAAATGTGGCTCACCTTGAGGCCATTGAATAAGCTTTATCATGTGCATTTTTTGGATAAGAAAATTTCGTTGAAATATTGTTGTAATGTACATATACATGGATTTTGTATTTGGTGGCACTTTGCAGAACATATTACAAATACCTGGTTCATTTTGTAGTAGAAGTATATATGTGTATCACTGAAGGTAGCCTGGCACAAATCAAAGATGGCAGCATTAAACTAAAGGTGTATAAAGTATTGGGTAGGTGGATGTGTGAATGGTTGGCATCTGTTTTGTTTTGCTTAGGGCTATCTGGTATGTTAGGCATTGTGGCGGCTGACGCAGTCTGCACATGCTCCGCTGGCACGTCTCTAGGCTGTGAAGTATGCACGTGAAGACTAATCAAAAGACTATCAGACGCCCCCCTGAAATGGTGGACAGACAACTGTGTCGGAGAGCTGCGTGACAGCTAGCAACGTTTCGGACAAACTTGGTAGATTATAGAATAGAAAAAGTATTATAGAATAGATCATTTGCCCCTGTTGAGAAGAACTGAATGCTGACTTAAATGTAGTGATATGATCCAGTGGAAGCTGTTCAGTGTGTGATAATTATGTGATCCCTTATGCAGTATCTCCAAGGAATATCACTTTGCTCTTGGGATTTGCAAGGTTAGGAAAGTCTGATAGGTCTTGGAGATAATTTTCTCTTCAAGCTTTTTTATCCTGTTTCTTGGAGGATCAGGTTACAAGTAATTTTTGGCAGACCATGAGGACTAAAGCAGACTACCTGGCCAGGCCTGGAACCTGTCAGATTGTTAGAAATAAATGTCAGAGGTGCCGGATGGACAACGACCATAGCTTGCTGGCCACAACTCTCTCTGGAAACCAGACACCAGCTCCTGGCAATTTACAATAACCATTCAACTAGACCTCTCCAAAAATGTTTTTGGCTGGCTTCTTATGACTTTCACTGAGGGCCTTAGAGGTGGAGGACCATGTGCTCTTTGATCCTGTGTGGACATCTGTGTACCCTTGTTGTTGGGTTACCATTAGTGGGGAGCTTGTTGTTGTTGTTGTAACTGATTCTGGATTACCTGGTCACCATGGGAGAAGAGATCACTTCACTGATCACTGCCCTGGCAGGTTTGATGTCCCTCGCCATCCTTGCTTTCATTGCCTGTCTTCTTGCCTTTGGAGTTTGGATCCTCAGACATGTAAATATTTTGATCGTAATTTCAAGTTTATAAATACCCCTAAGTAATGGCTAGCATTTTTGTCCATATTAAATGATGATTACTACTTTGATTAAGGTGTATGTTAATTTACATCTCTTTATTATGTAGGCTATGTAGTTGTTACAGATAGTATTTAATTGCATGTCATTACCAAAGAAGGAGTAACAAGTGATTTGGTGAAAGGAAAACACAAATATCAGTGCTATATCTGTATATTTTTTAACAACTGTAGAATCATTTAAATTATCTCTAGAACCAAAAATGAGATATCAAAATTACCCAAGTTAAATTTCTGACCTAATTAATTTGTAATTTTCCCAAAAAGGCAATTTGTTTTATTCCTTACAAAAAAGTGCTGCAAAATGAAAGCATATTTATTTATTTATTTATTTATTTGATTGGTGTTTTACGCTGTACTTAAGAATGTGAAAGCATATAGATACATGTATAATTTTTCTCCATTTAGAATACAGGCAGGTGAAAATGATAGCGTTCCTTTGCATATTCTTAAATTTAGAGAATATTCATGGTGCTCTGAAGAAATTGATCTGCGTGTTTGAGGGTGAAATTTTTATTTATCCAAATCTGCCTATAAAGCTAATAAAAAGTTAAGATGTGAGTATGCAGAAGGTATTCCTGAATGTTGTACATATTTTCAAAATGTTTCCACTTTTTCACACCTGTTAAGTGTACTAAATCCAGATCAGTGTCTAAGGGACTACTTTGCAACAGTCATATACACTAACCTAAATTTGCTTTGTTTATATGAAGCACTCAAATAAAGTTTGTAGACTCTAATCTTTAGGAGCAGTTAGACTCTTGCTAAAGAAAGTAGTGTTAATTTCATTATAAACTCAAAGCCTGTGTGTAATGGAAGCAATCTATGATAAGGCCAGTGAACATAACCTATGCCATAGGATAGAATGCACCAGTGGAAAGTTTATCCTTGTTTAATGTGACAGCTGGTGCTGGTTGGATTGGCTGCTGCCAAGTTGGGAGACCGAACCCTTTATTCTGGGGCAGTAAAAACTGCCATGTTTCTGTAAAGGTCAAACAGCTAAGAGAGAGGAAGGTAGTAGTGTACCATATAGTACTCCACACAAACTGTGTGCCAGCTTCAGCACAGCTCAGCACCCACTTTACTACTACACAATCTGACTTTAATTACACATGCAGGCAGGTATTTTATATTACCAGTCTCTCTCAGGGATTTGCTAGTAAAGAACACAAGGAACGAAGGAACAAAACTGTAGGCTTTTACATGTACTCTCCTCTTCATGAAAAACAAAAAAACAGCCGAAGGAAAAGAAGGAAAACTACATAAATAAACTCAGGATATTTAGATACTATATGAGTGCGCCAGTGCGGCATTATGACCCTGTGCCTCTCACCAATGCGGTTGCTCTGAGTTCAAATCCAGCTTATGCTGGCTTCCTCTCTGGCTATACATGGGAAGGTCTGCTAGCAACCTGCAGATGGTGGTGGGTTTTCCTGGGCCCTGCCTGGTTTCCACTCACCATGATGCTGGCCGCCATCGTATAAGTGAAATATTCTTGAGTATGGCGTAAAACACCAATCAAATAAATAAATTAGATACCTTAAGGCTTATTGATAAAATACAGTGTAGCACATTATCATATGAATGGAAATGGCCTAGGGATGTTTCTTATGTTTTAGTGACAACACCGGTAGTGTAGCTGATTCCTGCATACTTTAGAGTGTAAGAAATGAAGACAGAATGATATTGGATGAGCACATTTTCCTGTGGACAAAAGACAACATGTATTATTGCGGTGTCCTTAAAATTAAAATCAAATTTAGATGGTACTTTGTAAACGAATAGTCAGTGGAAGTATTGTAAGCTAAAATTACATGAGGGGCATCCATTTTTATTACTCTGTGAAGTAGTTTTGCGAACTTCAGGTCAAAAAATATGTATCAAAATGTGGTGGTCTTCTAGTATAGGTCTCGTCATTGTCTACTGCTAAATATGAAGAACCATTACTAGAAGACTGGATGTTATTTCTGTTGGTGAGCCTCCAAGCAGCATGTGCACAGAAAGAACCACAACAGACAACGAATGCAAATGTTTATATGAATTGGAGTCATTCGAAACAAGTAAACATGATAGTTATTTGAAACAGTTGCAGAGCGCCTTTTGGTGAGGTCTTGAATGTTGTGTTGATTTTGAGTTACATGCGCTTGTACTAAATGAAGACATTTGGCGGGTTGTATAGCCATAATGTGTGGTGCATATAGTGAAGTTGGCTCTGTGCCCAGGCCATGCAGGTGCCTTTAGATGTCCTTATTGGATGTATGACCAGGAAGAGAGTTTAGTTTCCTTCCTATCTGCAATGAAGTAAAATCTACCTATAAATATATATATACATCAACGTAATGAGTTTACAGTTAAAGCTTTGCATATGTGTTAACATCTTTGGTGGGCCTATAGTGTTGCCACCTGTATGGTTTGGTTTTGTTTTACAAAGGTAGCTTCCTGTTTGACTCCGTGGAAATAGATTTGCTGCTGTTTTTAATGATACAGAATGGCCTGAACCAAACCAAAGCATTTGTCCTTTCTAATTAACATAATGGTTAGTCTGTTTATTACTTCCTGAAACCTCTTCCTTCCTGGTGAGGTGATGAGTTTACAACATAATTACACAGGTGATAATGATGATAATATGGCCAGTTCTAGAAGGCTATTTTTCGTTCTTCACCAACATGACATGTGCCTTTGTAGTGTATGATTTGGATCTGCTGCAGCTCATGTTACAGGCTAATTATGCCACTTGTAACCTTGTGTGTACGCAACAGAAACACGTAGTCCAAAATTACCCCAAGATGTAAAAGTTTAAGAATCCTTTCATGTGAGAAGGCCCACAGTATGTGTTTGTTTGAGTACTGTGTTCATTTCTGTTTTGCATTGTTTGATGGGTGTGTTTGCTGTGTACTGCAGATTATTTCATTTACATGGTTGCTGTCAAATTCAAGGGTGGAAGATTGTATTGTGTTGCGACAATGCAAATTTGAATGTTTCCTCTCACTGTGCACAGCGAATTGATGAGCGTGTTGATGACAGTCTCTTTTTCCATTTGTAAATCAGAATGACAGAATTAACAGAAATTTTGTGAGCTGCTATTATTGAGCTCTGTTGTTTCAGAACAGTATTAAATGTAGCAGATGTAAAAGTGGGTGTTTGCTGAACACACGAAGCGAAGGTGGAATTTCTTACCTGCCAGGTGTTTACACCCTTTGTGTGACACATGGCCAAAGTGGAAAACACAACTGGTATCATTCCAAAAATGAAACCATTTTGCACACAGCGTTTCAGCATTTTATTATACCATCATCTGCAGAGCTAAGTGTATAACAGTGAAATGTTCAGTGCAAATTGGTTTTATTTTTTGGACTATTTTTATATATTTTTATGGGCTCTTTGATCCTTAGAGAGAAGATGGCGTTAATGCCCAGTCTCTGCTTCTGTTTGTTTGTGTTAAGCAAACACATTTTAAAATTTCACAGCCTTCCAAATGAAGAAATTCTCTTCAATGTGTAGAATATTTCAACTAAAATGATATTTCAAGAATTTTCACTGTTGAGTAATCTTTAAAATGAAATAAAGTGTGGACTGAACATCTGTTGCTGAACACATTTAAGGTTGCCTCTTCTTAGCTGTGTCTTCATCTTCTTCATCGATTTATTCTGTTCAGTGCTACATGCATGATGCAATCTTTTTGACAGATCATAGAGGAGGAATTTCGCCGTCGTCAAAGAGATTTGAATGGCTTGCAGAGCAAAGTTGAAGAGCTCCGAGAAAAGGGGGCAACTGATGCTGGTGAAGCTGATCTTGCCAAACTCAATCAGCGCTGGTGCAACCTCCCGTCGCCACAACAACCGGCTGCCCCTACTGGCGTTGCGGCCGTCACCTCGGCCACTGTCATGACGAAAACCTCTGTCAACTACATGGTAAGCAGCGTTACCAAGACGCTAAGTGGCGACACCAAACCCCCCTCTGATTTCCTGGAGGAGGTGCGTCGAGCACTCGTTGTGACAGCTGATGTTCGAGAACAACTAGGCTCCGATGATCTGACAGGAAGAGATTTCGAGAATTTCTCCAAGCAAGAAGACAAACTGAAGGCAAGTACATGCTCAAAAGAAAATGGCTCTGGATGATTGACATGGAATGGTTAGGGGATAATTGTGGGATTTTGGAGATAGATGGATTGCATATGGCAGCTTTATTTTAAGGCCAATACTGATTTACATATATGTAACAAATCAGAATTTGAATCTAATTCAGTAATTTAAATTAAAGCAGCAAATGTTTTTTTTTTTTTTTATGAACATAAGGAATTGAAGATTTCCTTGATGTGGCAGGTTACAGCTCTGGAGTGCATGCTAAGTAGGTCACATGTTAGCTTTTTGCTGATGGTTGTTGTGAGAAATAAGTAAAAGCTGCTTTGTTTTTCGGCTGTGTAAAACATGCCAAAAGGAAAACCACAAATAACCAGATCCTGTCCTCATCACGGTTCACCTTGAGACCAAAAGGATTTCTGTGCCATTTCTTTTCTGAGCACTTGTTGGTGCAGGATCTTTTAACAGTGTAATTAACCTTAGAAGTGGCCACCGATGTAGTTTACCTTTAGATGTACTCTCCCTAGCTTTTCTCCCTCAAGGCTGTTAAGAATACAGCCCATCTGGTTAATACCCTGTCAGGAAACTGTACTGGTCTGTGTTCTGAGCTTGTTGGGTGGAAGTATACTGTGTCTCTAGTAGAAAACACTGTCTTGTGTACTTCAAATGTAAACTTACAAATAAGGGCTCTCTTTCATTTCCAAACAGTCTGTGGTGAAAATAAGTCACACAGTGGTTTAATGATAAAGGATTTCTCTACCAGGATATGTACACAATGGTTAAACTTACAGATGACAGCTCAGTTGCATTCCAAAAGGAAGTCAATATTGAACACCAATACATGTATACATTGGTATAACGATAAGGGCTTCTTTTAGAAACCGTGTTTAAACTTACAAGTGGTGGCTTTGGTTGCATTCAAAACAAAGTCAGTAATGGATACATCTTTGAGAAAATTGTTGTAATGATAAGTTTTATAAAAAGTGGAGGATTTGTTCAGCACTTCCTGGAAGAGCATGATTGTCATTCAACACACATCAGCATCCTGCAGAACCTATAGGCAAGGTGTTCTTGTGATATGTGATACATAGCAATCAGGGCGACATTGTTTGTTTTCACACCCTCTCAGTTAAGAGGTCTGTACATGACCCTGTGGAGCCATCTCAGTTCAACGGTTGTCTGGAAAAGTAAAAATGGTAATAATTTGTGATGGTTGCACCGTCTCAAAGCAAACATTGATACAGTATACTTGTTGTTGTTGAATTACCAGCCTTCCGATCTCTGCCTCTGTTGGTTGGACGGTTTTCTCCATGAAGCAGAGAAATGTAACTGGACACATTTGACATGCCGCAGTCTGTTTTTTTCGTTTCCTAATAGCTTTGTGTCAGTTAAAATGCTCCAGCTGTCAAATACTTGTCTTTCCTGCAGACACGGTATTTGCTGAGGTTTTGATGGTTTCCAGATCAGTAGAAAAAAACTTTACACTCAGCTGCAATATTTAAGCCCCTGATTTGGTTTACTAAGCCAGCCATTCTGGTCCTGCCTTAAATCTGACACTCATATGAATGATACTTTTTTTAACAGAACATTAAACACTGTGGAAATAAATAAAGGACATAATATTTAAGACATTGGTGAAAGTATATGTGAAGGAAACATGGGTCTGTGTTAATTTCTGGTGTGGAATTAAGTCTGCTTTCAAATATTTTAGATGTCGTAGTTGCACATCAAATCATCCTTTCATTGAGAAAAATACATGTATGTGAACATCATTTGTCGGTACTATAGACATGATTAGGCAGCTGTAGATATGATTAACTAGTGGCCTGCATGGCCTTGAGTCCCTATCATGAATTCAACATAGGTTACAGTCAAATACAGTCAACTGGAATTTGACTGCGTCAAAAGGTTGAATTGATTACCTTGGATTTAAAAATGATTCTGGGTAATGCTGTTAAAAACGAAACTTCAAATAAAAACCATTTAAAGCTACTGTGTGGAAATAAAAATTTTCATGTGTTGCAATAGGAAATGTTGAAACAAGTTGTAACATGCATATTGGTGTTTGAGACCACCAAAGCCCGGCTGACTCACTTCCTATCGGATGCCCTATTCTACTACTGTGGTCTACTCACTAAACTCTGTATCTTGGCACTTGCAGTGTATTAACCCATAGAAGAATTTCTGGATCTATTTTGGCTGTCTTGTTTCTTCTGTCCCTTGGCAACTGTACGATTAACACTTGGATTATGCTGGGAATTCCTCCTCAGCTGTTGTTGTTGCTGCACACTTCAGCATACGGTCGTAGTACTACAAACGGCCTTTGCCAGTCACTCCGACTGCGAGGCTTGATGTCTGTGTACAAAGCGAACCCACAACATGCATGCATCTACCAGTCTGGAGTGCAAATTGCTGTTGAGGTAAATCTGTGCCTCAAGGGAGAAATGATTTTATCTTGCTTTCATTTGTTACATGAGAAAGTTGCACCCAGAAAGGAAGTTCATTGAGGTATATTTGTTTGCCAATAAACAATTGGATGTCATCGGTTATGCCCTAGAAATTTATGCTGCATCGGGTTTGGCATAACAAATTTCACATATATGGAGTGTTGCCAGCTTCTGAAATTGATGAATGAGACTACAATGAGCACGAAGAGTCGAAAGCCCCCGAGATGAAAACACTTCTGAAAAGTCCATGTTGTGTACTGTGAGAAAGTGAACAGTTATGTTTTTTTTGTTAAAATTGGTACAAATGAGCTATATGGTGTAAACCTTGTAGTTAACATGTTTCATTTCTTCCTGTTGAAGTTTGTTTCAGCAATTTCCTAGCTTACAACAAATATAATGCCAACACCTTTCATGTGAAATAAGTTATAGCAAATCTGCAGGATTTTGATGACTTCTAAACTGAAATTCTCATTTAGTCAAGTGGGGAGCTAACAAAACTTCTTCCCGCCTTTAACAAAGGCTCCATGCTGTTCTATGCTGTATTACGTCACACTTCTCAGTGCATATGTGCTTGTAAAACACATACATAATACACTAGCACTGTGGTGTCATATCAGGAAACGATGTGTTTTGCTGCAATTTAGACCCTTTTGTGTAGCCCGTTAGGGTTTCCCATTGGTTAGAGATTGCCTTGAAGAAAGCCACTACAGCTTTGTATTGGGCTCTGCAAACTTTTAGTAAGAGCAACATTTTTTGGCACCATTTAAATCCTAGCTAGAGCACTGACTAGAAATGGTTCCTAGCTTTATCTTAGGCTTACACCTAAACTCTGCCTCGTTGAATGCTCATGAGTTGGCATTTGAATAGGTGTTTGTTCTTAATCCATCATTTATGTGAAGGGAAAAATTTGAAGTTTTTGATCAACTAGACAGAAATCCCAAATCATGTATGGTGTGAAGCTCTAAATTCAGAGCTAATGTTGACCCAGAGATGCCATATAAATGAGGATGTCATAAAAGAGTGACGTAAGTGGGGTCACTTTTCTGATGGACTGACTTACATGTTTACTCTAGTGGGTATGTGAAAACTGAATTTCAGGCAGTGTAGAAGACATTATTGCTTTTAAGTGTTTAGGGACTCTTTGGTATTCGTTAACCAACATTTAAAATGGATGGCCACGGTAAATCAACCATAATTCAGTACGAATTCATGCTTAGCTGTGAATTCATGCTTTGCTGTGAATTCATGCTTAGCTGTCGAAACTGTAATCCAGAGTTGCTAACCACTCTGCTTATGCTCTGTCAACTTTATCAGCTGAACTAGGATAAGCCATTACCAGGCACTTGTAAAGCTTATGAGTTTGTCACCACAGTCAGATAGCTAGCTGGAGAACTAAACAGATGGGGTGTCTTATCGGTAGTCTGTTGTGCTCTGCCACACTCTACATTTGTCTGGAAGCATGTTGGACACGGGGAGTGTTATCTGAATTGTCCAAATAGGATTAATGGCTGACGTACAACAACAACGACACTGACCTAAGGGGAGAATGTGACAATGACATTTGGCACTGTGGTCATAATCACCACGTTTGTTCAGTGGGTTTCCTCGAGGTTCAGATTTTCAGCAGTAGTTTCCGTTAGTATAATGGCTATTCGCTCTCCGGAATGGGTGTAGCTGATTGGTATGCTATAGTTATATTGTAGCCCAATATGCCTACATTGACTGGACTGGTGAATGTGGCATTTATCTCATTGAAGTCGTAGTTTTGTCAGTGGTATGTTCACACTTTTCACGTGTAGTCAAAGATATATATATAGATATATATTTTTCCTGGTGTTCATTTTTCTCTGTGTCTATGTGTGTATGTCATCAACTTTTCTTTAGGAAAGGTTTGCCTTAGGCCTAGGACCAATCCATTAAATTTTCGAATCTAGATCCAGGATTATTATTTTTTTTTTTAAAAATTTTCAGCTTTGTGAGATAGAACAGAAGTGCAGAGTATTGTCCCTTTAATAGTGAGGATATTTCTACATTTAACGGGGGGAGGAATGAGGTTAGCACTCTCTGGGGTGCCCTTAGTTGTGGATGTGTCAGAAGATATGTGACAAAATTTCCAAAATTGTACAAATTACTGGTGTATTCACATTTTCTTACAGTTTTATGTGAATTTGACATAATATTGTGACCTGGTGCTTGACATTTCGAAAGTGTTTGTGCTAAATTTTCAAGTATGTTTTCATATTCAGTAGGTTGATGTGAGAATGAGTTTGAATGATTTTTGATTCACTGAGTTAAAATGTATGATCCCTGAACTCAGTCTGGAAAATAGTTCTACCCAATTTGAAGTGTCCGCCAGCAACCTGTGAGTCGTCATGGGGTTCCCCCAACTCTGCCCGGTTTCCTTCCACCATAATGCTGACCATCATGGTTTAAGTGAAATACTTTTGAGTGTGGCGTGAAACACCAGTGAAATGAATAAATGGTTATCAATTTGAAGTAAAATGTTTAATCACATGTACAAGTGTGAGTGCTTAAATGTTAACGCCACTTTTATCAGGCCATAAAATCCAGCCTTGACAGCCTGCAGCCTAAGATAAATGAACTGGAGAGCCAACAAGAGGAGGCTGTGGGACAGAGCACAAGTGATGAAGCTGCCAAGATACGGGGTCTTCTACTGAAATTGAAGGAGGAGTGGGCCAGTGTCAATGAGTCCTACAACCAGAGACACAAGTACGTCCTTCATGCAACATCATGTGGAAGTTTCCACTGATATATCCAACATCATGTGGAAGTGTCCACTGATATATCCAACATCTTGTGGAAGTGTCCACTGATATATCCAACATCATATGGAAGTTTCCACTGATATATCCAACATCATGTGGAAGTGTCCACTGATATATCCAACATCATGTGGAAGTTTCCACTGATATATCCAACATCATGTGGAAGTTTCCGTTGATATATCCAACATCATGTGGAAGTGTCTACTGATATAACCAACATCATGTGGAAGTTTCCACTGATATATCCAACATCATGTGGAAGTGTCCACTGATATATCCAACATCATGTGGAAGTTTCCACAGATATATCCAACACAAATAAATGTATTTGACTGAAAATGCAAAAATTTGGCAAACTAAAAGTATACACTTTCACAGGAAAAAGCAGGTTGTGTCGATCATATTCTGTTTTGTGCTGAAACTTACTACTCTAAATGATGTAAAATTTCAAACTTGACAAAGTTGCTTATTTTTTCTGATTCTGAGAGTTCTATTGATTGTAGAAAGTTGTGTTGAGATTTATTTGCTAGTTTAGATGATACCCTACTGGAAAAATGTAAGTTTCATGACCAGAAATACTATTTTATGAAATTTATTCGCGTCCAGAGATGCACTTTTTTGGACGAAATTTTATGTCATTTACAGTATATCCCCAATAGGGTATTATCCTGGGCCCACTTTCACAAAACTTTGTTATTTAGTTTCTGGTATCATTTTAAGTAAATCATATCCACTTATGTTGGTATAGCCAGCGTCTTTTATGAGAAAAATTATGGAAAAGTGGCCTGTGCCTTCCTAGTAAGCCTCAGACCACCTATTCCAAGGCCTACAAAAACGTGTAGAATGTGTAATTCTGTCATGGGCGAAGTGTTAGGTCAAATACAGTATGTTTGAGAGTCCCACAAGCCTTTTTTTTGTCCTGCCTGAAAAACCTAACCTGTTCAGGATATACAGACCTTGAGCAGATAGTCGAGGATGAGCGTCTATGATCCGTCCTGCAGCAAGATTATGATTGACGACTCCACATAATGTAAAATTTATGTATAACATAATTCAGATTTATGTCCTTTTTGCTTTAATATCAAATTTACAACCGCGCTGTAGGGCTTGTTTATATGTTAATTTATAGTACTTTTGTAATGATATTATTGATCACACCTCCAAGTTTTAACTCTCTGTGATTAATATAACTGCCTGCACTTGGACTTGCTTGGAAATTGAATTAATGATAATTCTAATTATTTGATAGTCGATGGAGTAAGTCAGTAGAACAGTGGAGACAGTTTCACTGTGACCTGAACAACGTGACAGCCTGGATCCAGGAAGCTGATGAGAAACTGGAGGGGATCAAAGATGTGAAGGATGCAGACAAACAGAAGGAAGTTCACCGTGTAAGTGTGATGATCAAAGAATGCTGTGGAAGGGTAACCTGTGTAAGTGTGATGATCAAAGAATGCTGTGGAAGGGTAATCTGTGTAAGTGTGATGATCAAAGAATGCTGTGGAAGGGTAACCTGTGTAAGTGTGATGATCAAAGAATGCTGTGGAAGGGTAACCTGTGTAAGTGTGATGATCAAAGAATGCTGTGGAAGGGTAACCTATGTAAGTGTGATGATCAAAGAATGCTGTGGAAGGGTAATCTGTGTAAGTGTGATGATCAAAGAATGCTGTGGAAGGGTAACCTGTGTAAGTGTGATGATCAAAGAATGCTGTGGAAGGGTAACCTGTGTAAGTGTGATGATCAAAGAATGCTGTGGAAGGGTAACCCGTGTAAGTGTGATGATCAAGGAATGCTGTGAAAGGGTAACCTGTGTAAGTGTGATGATCAAAGGATGCTGTGGAAGGGTAACCTGTGTAAGTGTGATGATCAAAGGATGCTGTTGAAGGATAACCTCAGCTGACTAAGCTGTAGAGTAGGCAACATTAAGATGTTGCTATTGCACTTGGGCTTGGTCAGTTGAAGCTGTGGCCAGGAGAATACCATACATACATTTTTTTAGGTACCAAAGGATGTGTAGCTTAAGGTTTTATATTATGTTCTGTGTCTGCGTTATTGTTTTTTAATGCCTAATGTTTTTTAAACCAGATAGGTAATATGTTGTATAGTTCTCATGATAAGTAAGCCAAATTGCGCAGTGTGAAATATATTACATTCATGTGTATTCATGGTAAAGTTTCAAACTGTGGCCATAAAGCCAATTTGTTTTTTGTAATAAAAACAGTGTTCTGTGAGGAGTTGAATGTTAAGATGTTAAATAATGAGAATAAAAATTTGATAATGGTATGTATGAAGTTTTGGAGACTTTACGTCCTGTACATATGATACATACCTACACAATCCTCTTCACGAATATGAATGAAGTCATTCTGATTGTAACTTTGTTATTGTTTGTATGTTTGCAGAATATAGAGAGTGGGATAAAAGTCCACCAGGGCACTGTTAACAGTATGAATGCTGCTGGAAATGAAATCATTCGGCAGTTGTCTACCCCTGATTCGGAACTCTTCAGGGAACGTCTGGACAGAATCAATCAAAGATGGAAGGCCTTGTCTACAATGATACAAAGCCATCAAGATAGGTTAGTGACATAACTAGAATGAACTTACTCTTTTGACTTTGAACATAACAGTAGTTGTATAACAACTGACTTGCGCTTTTTCAGGTGACTTTTGAGGTATGCAAGTGTTTAAGTACCATGGCCTTTCTCATGCCCATCTCTTTAAAATCTCTGCAAACAAACTTGACCATTTTCATATTAGTGAAACATAAAACAACACCAGTCCAATAAATAAATGTTTTTTTGGCCTAGAAGTATAAGATTTTATTTTGTTTTAAGTTCTCTTCATCTTTGACGCATAACATTATATCTGTCGTGTTATGAACTTGTTTTGTCAGCCCAGGAGCAACTTATTGTAAATCTTCAGCCTTTTCAACCAGTAAAGCACTTTTTTCAGTGGAATTTATGCATACACCGATTGTGAAAATGACGCTAAAAGTGATTTGTTTGTGTGCTTAAAGATGGAAGCTTCATAAAAGTGTGCAAATGATTTCTCTTTAACCCATACTTCGATCAGAATGTTTCAAAATATTGGTTGCAAAGGTTAAAGTGGTTGAAAAGGTTAAAGAATTAGGGTATGTTTAAATAATCCCCTTCATCAGCTTAGTGATGAAAGTTCCAATTTATTTTTTCATAATAGTTTCGACTCGGAGAGCGTGAAGACAAGTGAGTTTACAGACGACATGGATGAGCTCTTCTACTGGATAGACGAGACAGAGAACATTCTCAGCAGCACTGTACGTGTGCGGCCAGAAGAGGAACGTATTGAGGAGCTGCTGGAAAAAGTCAAGGTGGACTTTTATTTTCATTTTACTAAACCCTGTATCGGTATCTTTTTTTTTTGTTTTTACTTCTGTAAACCTTGAAATGTTCACAAAGGAAAATGTTGGCTGTGTTTGGAAGAATTGAAATATTCTAGAAATCTGAATGATGAAATATTGCATTTTGTATCAAGAAAAAGCCATTTTAAGAATGAAGGCTTGGCAAACCTTAGATGTAATAGTATTCAATTTCATGGGAGGACTGATGGTTTTGTGTCCTTCATAAGGGGAGACAACTTTTATTAATGTAATAAATGTACATCCTGCATTATTTGGTGTATTGTGACCTTTTCTTTGGATTGTCTTTTCTTTTATCATGTATTTTTCTTTTATCATGTATTTTATGACATATTTGTGTTTCAATGGGTTTTATTTGCATTTAACCATCTGTCTCATATTTGTGTCTTCCCTTGCATTGCCTAAGGACCGTGAGGAGGATATTCTCTCTCGTCAGCAGTCTCTGCTAGCCGTCACTGTAAACGGAGAGAAGATGATTCAGAGGGACGGCCTAAGCTCAGAAGACAAGGAAAATATACAAAGGGACTTAGAGAACCTGAATGCCAGGTGGAATAAGGTGTGAACAATACTGTTATTGGGAATTCTTTTCCGTAGTGTTACCTGGTTAACATAGGTGGTTTCTTCCATCAGGAAACCTGAACAGTGCTGTATAGGTGAATAATTATTGAGTGCAGCATAAAACATTAGATAAGTAAACACTGTTAGATACACAAAATGACTTACATGTATTGTTATGGCAGGGCTTCTTTAAAATTATGCCACATAAATTATAAAATGTATCTCTTCATCGTGTGGAACAGTTTGGATTAGGTCTTTGCTGTTATAACAAAGAGAAAATTAAATTGTTTTTCTGTTGTGTTTTTTGATGATTAAATGGTGAACTGTTTTGGTTTCAGTAGCCTTACTGTTTACCCTGCTTTGTACTTTAGGTTGTCACAGAGATCCCTCAGAGGATAAAGGAGCTTGAGGAACGTCTGCAGAAACTGCGAAGCTTCCATGAGGAATTAGTGGAGGTGCAGAACTGGATCACAGCCACCATCGAGCTGCTGGAGACACAAGCAGGCCCTGCTGTGTCTGCCACGTCCAATGAGGAGCAAGACTCAGTCATTGTTGATCCAGCGGTGAGTGTGTTCTTTGTGCAGGATGACATAAAGTTTATCTGTATGATATGAATTTGGAAGTAAGATATATAAATCCAGTTTGCTACATAATGATAATTAATGGTACATATAATTTTCATCCTGTTTGTGTACACATGGGTATAGTGCAAGTTGTAGTACATTTATATATTGTTGTATTGGTATTTGCAATATTGTGTGTATTTATGGTTTTAATGTTAATTTGTAGACTATGAATGATGCTTTGGCAGCTCGCCAACAGCATGTTATGGGAATCAATGAACGATACCAGAGAATTTTGATCGAGTGCCAGCAAGATGGTGTACCTGTTCCTGAAAATGTTATGCTGAAAGTTGAAAAGCTAAACATAGATTGGTTGAAAGTGAAGGAGCTGGCAGCCAATCTGAGATCTCCAGATACCAGTGTGGATGAAGTAATGGTGAAAGGTGGGTTGTTCTCCACATTAACCTCGTTGGATGAACGTTAAGGATCAAATGCTAAATCTCCTAAATATCGATGTCTTTTACACTTACTCTCTGGAATGCTGCTCGTTAAAAAAAACTCTGTCAGACTAAATACTGAACAACATATCGAGCTGCTTGTCAGAACTAAAAATGACAGTAACAAACATTTTAGCAGTTGTTAAAAACTTATTGCCTTCATAGAAGCAAAATATTTGTATGTGTTGTGTAAAATACTGATAATTCAACAAGCTAAGTAATCTTAAAATCCAAACAATTTATGGAAAAATATTGAAGTATTACCGAATATTTGGACAATGATTTCATATCTTTTCTGCCATGGTATTGACAGTCCTACTAATTATGTGACGTTGGTTCATAACCATTTTGTATTCTCCTTTGTCTTTATTTACAGTCAAAGCTAGTCATGCAGAAGCTGAGCCAAGTTCCCCTTGGGAGAAGTTTGACGAGTCTGTGACGGAGTTGAAGGACTGGTTACAGGTGCTAGAGGACATGCTGCAGTCCAAGGTCGTAACTGTTGGCGACCTGGAAGAAATTGAAGAGCTGATTCTTAAGCAGAAGGTAAGACTTTCTCTTCCCAGCCAGGAATTGGTCACATTAAGTACATTGCTTTACAGGTTTTCTTTTTATTTTTTTTTCATAACGAGCAGTTAAATAGATTCATCTGAATAAAACTTTGAAACCATCTTTGGAGTTGCCAAAGAGGAACAAAAGTCTTTGCATCGGTATCTGTTGGTGATATAGCAGAGGGGCCAAAAATTTCGCATTGAGAATTCTAAAAAAGTGTTAAAGAAACAACCTTAACCTTCCTGGAGATTGTGGTAGTAACACAAACATATGTTAAACATTTTCAATTACATAAACTTTCTTAGCACAAAAGTTCGGAGAAAACTTAGGAAATTATGTTGTAACTGTTGATTTCTTGTCAAAAGTAACTGATTTTTTGGACATGAGGTAATTCGTTTCCTCCTAACAGACATACATTAAGATGAAAATGTTTGTCCATATGACTTTTGTTCCTCTTTAAAGATTTTCATTAGCTACACTCTACAAATGTGGTAAACATAAACTAATGCGTGTACATAGTTAGCTCCTGCAGTATGAAGTAGTCACTCAGATATGATATGCCTCGTGTGTTTACAGGTAAGTTTTAGTCAAATTCGCTTTGTAGGGTAACAGTAGGTTGGATGGAAAGTTAGTGTTAAAAAGCATTGATTCATTGCTTAATTTAACGATTATCCAATGCCTTACCATCCCCTGCACTCATGGCTTCTGCTTTTAGGTGGGCTGCAGTTAATCACTATTTGATTGGATGCTTACCTTCTGTTACCCTTCATTTCATTGGCTGGTGCTATGTATGCTCACTGGGTCACTTGGAATGCATGGACATGATTGGTCATTGCTTCAGGCTCATCATAGTCATATTGATGATCTCCGGATCATACATACATTGTCCTGTGGTGGGTAAATGATACTTTTCTTTGATTTGAGTTTTTGGTGGAAGTATAGAAACTGAAGATTATTTGGGATTCAGTGCTAAAATATCTTTTACCATGATGTTTAGGTTTTGGATCACGATTGCAAGATTTTAAGTTGAATTTAGAGAGCATGTTGATATGAATAATTATCTTCATAACTCCTGTGTATGTGTATCAATGTACACAATTAAACACTAACCTGCATCAATCAAGAGGATAAACCATTTAGTGATGTCAACCAACAGTTAAGGTGTGTTGTTTTAAGTGATGTCTCATTGGATTTCTGGTAAGAGGTAAAAAAGGGCAGTTATACAGTTGTGATGATGTCTGTATTACAGATTCTGTGTGTATGATGGTTCATATTTGCTAAGGTTACAGTATTGGTCTTGAGGTTTGTTGGTTAATTTATGTATGGTTGTAATACTGTATGTGGGCATATAAACTTCTGGCTTGAAGTGATCACGTATATTCATTCCCAGTGTTAACAAGAAAGAGACATTCCCTTAAATTGCTGTGTTGAAAAAAGCTGCAAGCAGAAGAGCTCTAGAAGATATAAATGGGGAAAACCTTAAACACACAAAATAATAACTGGACACACTGGAATCATGTTAAAAGATGTTTATAGGAGTACCAGCCAAGATGAGAGTGATATCTTATGAATCATAGTGATGATACACACACATGCATGTTCAGGTGAGCAGCTACTGAGGTTGCTCTTCACTGACTTATCTAGTGTTTTTGAATGAATTATCCATGAACGGGGAAATAGTTTTGTGGATGTGAGTATAGTTGAAGGGCATTTAGGCTTACAAATTAACACACTTAACCACGGAGCTTCATGGTTGGCTGTACAGTAGCAGCTGCTAACAGTAGTTGGCTGACAACAGTTGTACATTTGTGAACATTAGGTGGTCATGATACTGCTTATGGCTTTGTATCAGCCTGAGCATGTGTCTAGATAATTCTTTAACTCTTCAGCCTTTTTTTTTTTTGGCATGTCAGCATTTTGTTTACATTGGCATTGTTTGCAGGACATTATCCTGTGTATAAAGCTGATTAGTACTGTTAAAAATAACCATTATACACTGGGCTGTCCTTCAAATTTGAAAGTTTTCATTGTGTTTCTGTGTATAGAAAGGTGGAGAAATTCTGGTAGACTAGAAGAGGAACACTAATAGGTTTGACAGATTTGCAAGTAAATTATGTAATAGATTAGTTGAAAACGTACACTCCTGCTGAAATAATGATATTGAAAAAATTGCTTCACTGTAATTTCACTGGTACATGTGCTTTTAGCCATTGGGAGATAGTTGAGAACAGAAATATAATTTACTAGTAGTGAAATAACTTGGGGAGAACAGCTGAAGATATTTCTGTTTCCTTCACATACCCATATGCCATTGCGTGGAGGAATTTGATATATTTATTGGTTTGATTGAGATTTAAGCAGTTATGTATTTCGCCTTTCATGATAAGTTTTACAGCTTTTGGAAACTTGAATTATTCAAAATTTGGTTGAGTTGATCGAAGGGAAACCTGAAAACTCTTTCCTGCTTGTAACAAAGCAGTTCATTACAGTTCACTTTTCGGTCTGGGTTTTCACCAAGGCACATAGGTAGCACACATGCTGCAGTAGAAAATGAAGTGTAGCACATTAGAGTTTCCCATAGTGTATTTAATACACAGGTACCTCTACATTCGGCAGTGTTTTACGCAAGTTTGAAAAAAAAACATTTGGCAAAAAAGAATTCACTTGGCCTGTTGGATAGGAATTGTATAATTGCATTTTTGGGTGAAGTGTGCCAGTAAGCGTGGACAGAAAATGTTAGATAGATAATAGAATATGCAGTAAAACCTTACATGCACATCCCAAGCTTCATGGCAAGGTTCATTACAGTAAACCCATGTCATCTTGATACAGTCTGGGTATTGATTGCTTTGCTGACCTTTCCATTTACTGATTCCAGAACTTGACAGTACTTGATCAAAGGGCTTAAATATTTATAAAAATGTCCCAAACTACATGTATCATAGCATAAATTTTTTCTTCTTGCTGCACTGTATTTAATCAATTGATGCAAATAACTGACATGCCTCATCAATCTTGTATGCCCAACTCACTTTTAGGGAGGATGCACATATGGTAGAAAAACATATTGCTGTAAATTATGTATTTAAAAAAAACTTTAATTTAATTTAATTTGATATAATTATGGAGAGTAAAGGGAGGAGAAATGGTGATAAAACTTTTCCCATAGGTGTTGGTGGACAAAAAGGAAATTGAAAAATGCTGGATTGCCTGGGTTTGAGAAGGTGACACTTTGGTATAAATATATTCACCAACAATATGATATATACAGTGTGAAATTTCGTTTAGTGAAACATGGCTTTTTTGGGTTTCTTCTTCTGGACCTGCTTGCTATTGCTCAAAGCTTGACCCCTTTGCATGTGCCTGCACTGTGCAGTTTTGCATGAAAAATAAATGAACTTGGCTAATTTTCAGGACTTCCTTGACATTGTATGAAAGCCTGTATCTTTCAGGTAGAAATTTAATTGATGTGGCATGCTGATACTGAGCTTGATAACCTTTTCTAGGATGATTATGTAAAATTATTGAAACTGTACATGAATTTTATAATGTTTTGTAAAATATCAAATTATTACATGAAGTTTCTGTCAAAGACATGCTTATTGTATATATATATATATAGGAAAAAAAAGACTTTAAGACAGCATGCAAAGAAAATTAAAACTGCATATCTGCTAAATGGATTCAATTTAATGTGTTTGCAAATTTGTTCTGTAAATTTTTGGTTATATGTTGAAAAAAGTGGTATTAATAACATGTTTTTTTGCCATTACGGCTGTATGGTGTAGTTTCCTATTTTCCTACATTTTGGTGTACTGTGTTGTTTGCATGGTTTTATGTTGTTGAGCTGCATGTTTTTCACAGGCTGCCTTGAACCAATCGAGCTCTGAGATACCGCCAAAACCCACGCTTAATGTAGATCAGCCCATGGGCTTAGAGGACGTACAGGACTCTGTGGTAGAAATTAATGGGGACTGCTCAAAGCTTGAGGTACAGGTGATCATGTCTGCCTAACCCTACCCCCTGTTCTATATATCTGGTCCGTTGCGCGCAGAGAGTCATACTTAAAATGGGGCACAATGTGCTCTAATTGTAAACTCTTGTACCCCAGAGTATGTATTAGTGGACTCTGGAGAAATGGTGGAGAACCTGTGTGATGGTTCAGATTTATGTGCCACTGACGTGGATTGAGAAGACCCCAAAATATCATTTTCTGATAAAAACCATAACTAGCAGAATGCAGATATGTTGTTTTTGATTTAAATGGGCTGTAAATGGGTCATTTTTAGTCAGGAAATATGACTTTTGCCACTTGCTTTAATAGCAAACAACTTCTCTTATGTTGGGCCTAAGTCTTTGCAACTTGTGACATCATGAGTTATATAGTGGAACTGAAGACACAAAATAACTTACACTGTAAATGTGAAGTAAAGGCTGTTCACTTAGGGCACCAATTTGATGAAATATACTTTTAAAACTCCTTCATATTAGATATATCTGATATGCAGCAATTGTGGGACTGTAGTGCTGGAGTGCCACTTACAAACATTTTGTAAAAACATCTCTAAGCACATGTAGGATGCTAGTCTTGAAGAGCACTACATTTTGAATATGAATAAATGGAATTTTTTATCTGTATTTTTAAATAATTTGATAATATTGGCTATTAAAGTGTGTAGAGTAAATACCCTTCTAACTGTAAGAGCTGTGCAGCTCAGAAATGCATGTTGTAATTGTACAGGGACTCTATTTCATAATTTGACAAATGATCCTGACTAAAAAATAAATTAGGTAATGGCTTTTCATCTGATAATAAACCTTAACAGGAAACAGTTCATTACATTGTAAAGAGTCAATCCGGGGGTTGCTGGGCTGTTTTAATCAATGTTTTAGACCAGTTTGATTCTTTTGTCAAAGTCTTACAGGAGTCTGGTAGCCTGGTTCTCAATTTGATGAAACCTGTAAGTTACTTAATAACTCAGTGGTGGATGAATTCTTATGATCCTTCATACAAGGTGTTGATCATAAGCTTTTTGGATTGGGTTATACCTCAGATATTAAGCTTTGTAAAGAGGCAATGCATGGCCATTTTGCTGCCGAGGCACAAGCAGCCCCATTCCTAAAGATGCATCGGGTAATGGCCCACCATATTTATTCACCATCTTGCATCATGGGTTCATATCACAGCAGCAGACAGGATTGAAATTCTTAGGTGTTTTTCTCTATCAGTGTTTGGGTTGATTTAGAGAACGGTGACAATACTAATGCTTTACTTATAAAAATGGCTTCATGTTTTGATCAGTACAGCTTTGAGAAGTTATAAGTACATGTATTGGAAAACTTTTTATGTGTCCATCGTATGTGATTTCCATGAGTGGGAGATCAAGTACACATATCTCTTTTAAAACTTGCTTATGGGTTATATTAAGTTGGTGGAAGGTGGTATTTTTATGTTTTTTTTTTTCTTATGCAATGTCTATATTTGTTGATTAAGTTCATAAATAAGAAAACCCCAGAACTGAGTAGCTAACACTTTGTAGTTGAGAATAGGTGAATGTAAATAGTGATCTTACATGAAGTTTGTTGAGGACCGCTTGACTTGTTTTAATAAATTATCACAGGTTGATGGATTACTCCAGTTTCCTCTACCTGTAATGCTGAGTAATTGTTGAAATTAAGTGACAGTCAGGCATATAGGGTGACAGGAAATGTTCACTGAGATATATATCCCTGGTGGGCAGTAGCCCTGGTGAAAATTTGATGAAATTTCTCCGTACATGTTGTCATCCTAATCTGGTTATCTCATCACTGCACAGGACATTAGGGTTGAACAGTGAGAGGTCTCTGTAAACCAAAAAGGAAGAAATTACACTTCTTTGCTATTTTTGGGGGGGGGGGGGGAACTCTTGGAACTATGCTTTAATTTTGTTATTATGTCTTGAGGCAAGCCCTTCTTTTTTGATGTTCCTGTGAGAGTGCTGTGTGGCTTGATTTAAGGTTGTTCCTTGTTGACAGTGTTCAAGTAAGGTTCTGATCAGCTTTTGAAGTTGTAGCGAACTGTTGAGGCAAGTGAAGAGATATGTGTGCTCTATAAGACAAAGAAGTGATATTTGTGTGCATCTGTGTAGGTCAGATATATGATGAGGAAAATGTATCATTGACATCTGGGTCAGTATGTAGCCATATCACGGCGATTTGATCAGTGGGATACAGGCTAAAGTCCAAAGTGGGACATTTTTCGTCATTTTACTGACGCTGATGATTCTACTGCAACGTCAAGAGCGTGACTTCACAGTGAGGAAACCTTGAACATCATAAATGAAACCATTCTATGCAACGTGTTTTGACGTTGTGCAACACAAGACCTAGGACGTAAAAGTCCTAATTCACTGCAGCGACAGTTGTTTGGAGGTGAAATACTTCCGGTACCTTATTGATTAGTGTTTTACTTAAGAACATTTCATTCAAATGGCATCTGCCAGTTTCATGGGTGCTGGAAACTGCCCTTTTGTATAACCATTGATTAATGTGTTTGACATACTGCTCATCTAGATCCATATTGTGAGGTTTCTTGTCTGGATTCTGAGGCAAGATTGAGTGTATTAATTGGTGACCTATAGAGTCCGGTAAATGGGAGCTGAAAGAATTTGATCAGCATAGTGTGACAGCTAACATTTTTTTGTAAGCGTTAAACAAGCTTTCTGACATTTCCTGGGAAGGCATTATAAAAAATAATATTAAGCGTGTTCAGAAATGAGAGCACTGGTGAAAGGTTTTGATTTAACTGGACAGTGTGGAATAATTGGGAATGGTTTATGCCGTACAACACTTGACTGTCACAAGCCACCTGGAATTTATGGTAGAGTAAAGCTGAATAGATCAGGGTTGTGTTCGATCAATATTCTTCGCGTCCTTTCATTGTTGTGTCGTAAATCAGCTGTATTTGATGTTCACTGGAAGTAATCCTCTTATATTGGATTGCACGGTGCAGGATGTGTAGAATCGGGTTTATGGCTACAAGGTAATGCTGTTGCGATAACAAAATTGTGATTGAATAGATCACTGGGAATTGGGCATTCGTATTAAGAGAGTAGGTCTTTGGGGCCATCAGTGAAAAATGAGATGTAATTCTGGATGTTCCCCACCCCCAGAGGACTTGTGAGAGTTCTCAAGGCACTCAAGGTGTCGTCGAGCGAAACAGCATTCAGGTACTCTTGTCCTCGTTAGTGCAGGGATTAACTCACACAGCAGGAGTTACTATGCAGTGAACTGACATACATGATGACAGAGGTAAACATATTGTTCTCCTGGTAAATTGTACCTCAGAATTTCAGGTTGGAGGTTATTGCACAAATGCAAGTACTGGGTAATAGTTAAGCCTCTGAAATTAATACATGTTTTGCTGGAGGAGTTGGGTGAAATTGCTCATGTGCTTCGTGTAACAATCTGCAGTGTGGGTTTGTTTTTCTCTGCTGGTAAACCCAGGACTCACTGCCGTAATAGCTGTATTCTTCAAGTGAGAATTTCCCTGAATGCTGCTTCTAGTCAGTATTGCATTCTGACGTGTGAGCATATTTTTTTTTCTTTTTTTGTTTTTTTTTGATTGTTGCGCTCAAGAAATAACCTGGTCAATTTCTTCGCAGAATATTCTCCACGACATGGCCAGACGGAAGAGTCAATTGGATGACCTGCTGACAACAGCTGATACCTTACCGACCCCAGAGAAATCTAACTCGGGAATCCCTCCACAGCAGCAAGGTAAATCCCCAGTCAATATCTTTTCATATGATAACATACATTAATATCCAGAAAATTGAGTTTTTTTTATATCTAATTGAATTTTGCTTATTACTCTGGAAAATTAATTTGCACAGTGGGACTTCCTGTAAATTACACAATAGAGTGTGTTCTGAGATCTTGTACTAGACCATGTCTGCATCAAGCCAGTAGGTTCTTATGTCAGAATTTGCACTTTTGTAAAGCTTAGCTTGGGTGTGTACAGTGCTTACACTTTTGTAAGCCCACGTCTGGATGTGTACAGTGTTTTCACTTTTGTAAAGCCAAGTCTGGATGCGTACAATGGTTACACTTTTGTAAAGTCAAATGTGGGTGTGTACAATATTTACACTTTTTTGAAGCCTAGTCTGTGTTTGTACAGTGTTTATTGTCATTTGTTATTAACCTTTAAACTGGCAGCTTAGAGTGTTTAGTTTATAGAACTCGATATCATTTTCCTAATTGATAAGGTACCTGGTATTTCTTATGAACATCTTGTTCATCTTGAGCAGGTATTGATCAAGTTTTAAGAAGGAAATTTTTTTAAGGAATTAATAACACTGGTATTCAGACTCTATGAAGGTCATGTTGATAATCCATGTAAAATGTCATCTTGAATTCTGTCATTCTTGTTTGTTTTTTTAACTTGAAATACTGGTAATCAGTCACATTAAATGAATAGACAATATACATCAAGAAACAGATACAGTACTGATGGTGTCATCAATTTTCCTTTTCATCCCAGTGTGTTCTCTGTAGGCATAAATTATATATGTAAATATTTTTTAGTGTGTACCTGTGTGTGTCAAGCTAGCCTAACTACCTTTTAGAAATGCAAATGCATTCAGCTTACGTGTACATGTTATGAAACCATATATTTGCTTTGGTTTTAAATTGTGGCGAAAGAAAAAACATATGAGACTAATGTCATTGGCTGTCTGTGTGCGACATTGCTATTGTCGTTCTGATGCTGACAGAAAATGGAAGGTTATATTGATTATGTCTTCATGTACATATCCTCTGGCTCATTCCATTACATCTCTGATCTGTCACTGCTGAATGGACGTGTCATAGTTTTTGTCCGCTGAGGCCATTAGAATATTTCACCAGGTCAAATATCTGATCGGCTGCCAGGAATCCAAGTGAAGTATTTGGTTGTGATGCAGTAGAAGCCATATTTATGGTGATGAAACTTTATGACAGAATTAATTTGCCATATAATCTCTGCCCCAGACTTTAATACGTGTGCATCTGATGAACCTCATCTTCACTGATGCTATCTTTCAGCTTCCTTTCCCCAGATTTTTCCTCCCTCTTAACAGTTCTTACCTGATGTTAATGTCTATGAGAAATCCTTGTGTTTTACCTGACTCAGAATGTCTCTGACTTGCGCCGCATGCCATTGGTTTTTTTTTTTTTGTGAGCAATGCAGGGGTGATATGTAATTCTCCAGTTACGTCTAACACTTAGTCTGAGTTAGGAAGAGCTCTCATTACAACCAATCATGTGAAAGCATCATGACCACCTTGTTTTGTGTTTGTAATGGGATCCTTCTCCTCATTGTTGTTGTTGCAGCTCATGAACTGAAGAAGTACTGGGACAAGGCGTTTGCCCAGGTTAGCTCCAGGAAGAATCAGCTGGATGACATGCTATTGGAGTGTCGTCAGTTTGACGACATGCTCAATGACCTTGATCGCTGGATCTCCCAGATGGAGGACGAACTGAAGGCTAAGTCGGCGACACCAAACTCTCCTGAAGATACCCAGAGACAGTTGCGAGACTACAAGGTCAGTCAGAGTTTTCATTGGAGGAAAATGACTGGTTTTGGATATAGTGATTAGGATGTCTGCAACCATTGTTGTGATGATTGTTGCTACATACATCTATTTAGGACATGTTCGGATGAAAACTTAATCATCACAGACCTGGTCATTAATAGTTTGGAGATGTTTTTGACTGAAGTTCTCATAATATGCATTTAACATGGTCATAACCCAAATGTTGGAAGGATGGATTTAAATTACATCCAATTTACTTGTTAAATTTCTACCCTCTTTCACAAAAAGCATTTTTCACAAGAATTTGTGAAATGGATTGTCAAGCTGAATTGAAACTGTATGGGTCTACATGGCTTCACCATGTTGCAGACTGAGTTTGAATCTTGGGATTTAATGTATTTGATTTATTTATTTGATTGGTGCTTTTCACCGTACTCAGGAATATTTCACTTATATGTTGGTGACCAGCATTATGGTGGGAGGAAACCAAGTAAAGCCCAGGGGGAAACCCACAACCATCTGCAGGTTGTTGGCGGACCTTCCCACGTACAGTCAGAGAGGAAGACAGCATGAGCTCAGATTTTGGGATATCCTGTCAGTTTTGGACTAAGTAAGGGTTGTTTGTGTTCTAGTGTGTACCGTTTGCTGAACTTTTTTTTCAGAACCGTAATTTTGAAATGAAATCTAGTGGATGGCTCAGCTACTTTTTGTCCATTTTCAACCAATGTGCAGATGTTTTCATTATGCTGTAGCCATGTTTGACATAACCTTCATGTTCACATAAGACTACATGACAGGTTGACAGGGCTGTAGTTTTCAACATAGGTTTAATTCTTGGTATGCTAACAGATTATGTTGACCGGTAGGGGACGTGTATTGTGAAAGGCGTTCTTCCAGAGTACTTGTTTTATTATGGTTGGCAAAGGCTATTCAACAAATTTTGTAAAGTGTATAAGAATTGGATGTCATTGAAAGACATTTTGATTGCCCTGCTAGCATAGATCTATCGGGCTTACCTGTTGCACTATTATGGTCATCCGTGGGAAAGGAATCCCTTTCACTTTATTATACTTAATTACTCCTCGGCTTATTGTTTGATGCCAGCCTTTGGGGGAAAAGGCTTAAAAGAATTAATTACATAGAAAGGGTTGACCATGCAGATATACATGTGTAGTTTTATGTTTTATGTATCCAGGCGCATGGACAATGTCATGTGTCTGAGAATAGATACATCCATAGGTCTTAAAGCTTTCTGTAGTCACTTGAAATGAATTGTCATCTCTTATAATTAATATTTATACATGCCATGTATCAGCTTTTCTAAAGTAGAGATTATCAGATAGTTTTTTGCAGAGCACCCATTAATGTAATGTGGTATTCAGAATGATCCAAAAATTGTGTAAGCTCGTTGGTTAATTGCATCTGTACAGATCTGTAGGTATCGGTATCTTTACTGTGGTTGTAGTTGTTGTTCTAGTCTTTGATCACAGCACTGAAACTGCAGTGCTGTAAGGTAATGTAAAACCTGGATGAAATATTTATGTGGTTGAGGACTAATATATCATGAGTGGTATGATTGCCAGGTGCAAAGGATTTGTGAAGTAGAGACTTGACTGGTCTGAGAGGTGTATGGGGAGGGGGTTTGCTGTCGACAACATGCATGTTTAGTGGAAATAAATTTTCCATCCGTGAAATAGGTGCACTGAAATGGGCTGTTGTGCAAATTGAATTTCTAGGCGCTGTGTAATTTGTTACCCCTCATAACACCTGTTAGCTGAGTGTGGACTTGTGATTAATTTGCATATTAATGTCTAAAGTTAAGTGAACTGTCAGATGATTATCTGTGGCCAATCTGTTTTGTTTTTTTTTCTTTAAACATTGAAAGAGGTCACTTTATTTCATATAGGGAAGACTCCCTAGTTGAAAACCTAGGATACATGTACATATATGCTTAGGTACCAAGAAGGCAGAATTGATTTAAAAAAAAAATGAATAGCTGTGAAATAATATCTCCTTATCTGAGGTTAACTCAAGTCTTGTTAAGGTTACATGGCATGATAGTCCTTTGATCTTTTGGTATAAATTATTCTTGGTGATTTATTATTAATAGCTTGATGGTGAGCTTTAGGGTTACACTTAGGTTCATTTGATTATCATGAACATTTTTAATCAAATGACCATAATACTGTAGGGTATCAATAAAGTCAAGTGAATCAAGTTTTGACGTTGTAAATAATAATCAGGTGTTTTCTAGTTAACGAGTTTAGTGATGATCACACGTACCTGAGGTGTGTTTCTAGGGGCGAAGCACTTACCTGTGATCTACCATGGGGGCCAGGATGTCATGTCTTCATGGCTGGCCCAGATCTCAGGTAATACAATGTTGGAGTAAAGACAAACATTAGCTGGCCTTTTTTAATACTCTGACCTAACTAACTGTGATAGATCAGTTTCCAAGAGTGTTTGAAGTGAGGTAAGAATGTATAGGTGTAAACTGCCTTCAGTAGATGTGTGCACATATGTAGCTTGGTACTTACATACCATGATATGGGGTATATCCGGACAGGTAAAATATCATACCTGTATTTAGTAGGCTAATTAACAGTCTGCTCTGAGTACAGTGTAGTGATAACAAGACTAGGGAATCATAATTACATGGTAGTATGTTTCGTGGATTATGTGTTCTTCAATCACCGGTGGATTGGATCACAAAACTGAAACTCTCAAACATCCATCTTGTGAATTTTGAATGATCCCATAGTGCAGATCAAGCTGTTGTTTGCTGGATGGGCAATTTCACAGTCTTTATGTGTTGCACATCAGGGTATATGGACTGTTCAAACTTGCCCTTATGTTTATACATGAGAAAGTTACTCAATATGCTGTGATCTAGAAGGAAAACTAAAACGTTCTAAAATGCTCTGTGTTGCCTGCACATGTAAGTGTGGACAGGCAAACCCTCAGGTAGGAAACATTGTTCCTTAAACTCAGGTTAAACTGAGCAAGGTCCTTAAATACAGTACTGGTATTGTATATTCCGGTGACATTTAGAAATTCATGGACATGTTTTTTTTTAAAGAAGAAAATCTGAGTGACTCATTCTAACTCTGTGTTAAAAACAAATGTTTGGTAATAGAACAAGTCTTTGAGCCTAAAAAGACTCTGTACAAGTTTTCAACGATGAAGAATTGTGTACAGTGGTGCTGGAGTATAAATTGTATATCATCACAAGGTTAACCTTGAACTGACCTTGAGACAACATCATCTGACATATTTCACTAGTAGAATTCAGCTACACAGTGGAATCATATTCTGTTGGTGTTATGTCGTTTTTCATATCCATTCTACATTTTATTGTTGATTTCAGCACAGCATGTCACGTTACTATTGCTTCGTAAGAACATGAATTATGTATGGGTTTCATAGCTGTGCCAAATAGCTTCATATTTTTTTTTTAGCAAAACTTTAAATTTTGTGTGCAATAGTTCTGAGAAATGTACATCCTGGGCACCTTTAATGCATTGGAGAGCATCCTGGCAATGTAATTTACAACAACATGCGCAAAAAAATGTTGGTACTTATTACATTGCAAAATAGAGACTTTTATGTCTTAATGTTAAAAGTAGCAGCTTGCAGGAATTGAAAACATAGTTTATTCTGACACAAACTGGGTTATGATGTGAGGTTTAAGATATTAGCAAATTTTAAAGCCGGAACATATGTGAGCTGTGATATAGCCTCTGTTTTTGATCTGATATTCTGTCCTTGTAACAGGAGTTTGCCTAGGATACACCGAAGGCACAGATCGCTGTTTATTAGCTAGCTGTTAGGAGGCACTGGTGGTTGTAAGGCTGTTTAATATGATGATGCGAGAAAGTGCTTATGTAGGTGTCAGGTGAGAGTATGACTGCAGAGCTACTCCGGATTTCTCACAAGTCATTGTTTGGAGAATCTGCTCTTATAGTCATTCACAACCACTTTAATATAACACTAGCTGGATTGTAATATCAATTATTGATGCTTTTTTGTTAATTTAAATTTTTGTTGCCGCACGACAGTCTCTACACAATGAGGTGAATCAGAGGAAACCAGCTGTCACCAATCTGAAAGAGATGGCTGGGAAACTGATAGAGGAGTACAAGGATGATAACACCAAGAACATACAGGTGCGACTTGATGATGTGTTGACCAGGTGGACACAGTTCCTGGGCAGGTAAGTCACACACAGGCACACCCAGCCTGTGTCCACTCAAACACAGCTATGCTGTCAAAGTCAGAAATAGCCACGGTGTTACACTCAATCACGGTCATGCTGTCATACTCAGGCACAGCCATTCTGTCACACTCAAACACAGCCATGGTGTCACACTCAGGCACAGCCATGGTGTCACACCCAGGCACAGCCATCCTGTCGTACTCAGACACAGCTATGCTGTCACACTCCAGCACAGTCACCCTATCACACTCATACACAACTATGCTGTCACACTCAGGCACAGCCATGCTGTCACACTCAGACGCAGCCATTCTGTCACACTCAGGCACAGCCATGCTGTCACACTCAGGCACAACCATCCTGTCACACTCAGGCATAGCCATCCTATCACACTCAGGCACAACCATCCTGTCACACTCCATTAAGCCATCCTATCACACTCATTCACAGCCATGATGTCACACTCAGACACAGCCATCCTATTACACTAAGACACCAAGCCCAAAACTAATCATGGTGTCTTTAGATTTATGCTTGGCATGTATGAATGCAGCAATGTCACTCACAAACCTGGTTGACTTTTGACATTGTATCTGTTTTTGACCACACTGGCGTTCTGGTGGTTAGAATGTCTGCCTGTAGGTCAGGAGATCCAGATTCAAGCCCGGGTCGGTTGATACTAGAGACTTAAAAAATGGCACTTGTTACTGCCTCGCTTGGTGCTCAGCACTGAGAGGCTGGAGCAAGGAAACAGGACTGGTCAGGCCAGTGTCATTATATTGTGATTGGGTGGGGTGTCATGTCTGGTGTCTTTTGCCTGATGTTCCAGTGATGGCAGCACTTTGGGGGCATGGACTCGCCTTGCCTCAAGAAGACTCACTATATATATGCACACACCAGAGGGACTCCTTGTTGTCACATGACTGAAATATTATTAAGTACGACATTAAACCCCAAGCATTCACTCACTCTCTCTATATTTGGTTTCATTTTGCTGTTGTTAGTTACCTTTGTTTTAAACTTTAATAACCTTTGTACTCTGAAACAGATGAAAATAAATTTGAATCTTTTCACTGGGGAAACTCCAACAAACTGCTAAATCAGAATGGATCCTTCACTCTGATGTGTAACATGGCAAATGCAGACAGGAAGAAGCATTTTATCATGTATCTCTTTTGTCTTAAAAAAACAGCACACGGAATCCCCCTGATTGTACAGAAGATGAAGATTGATTTTTCTTTTAACAGCAGTTAGGTAGGATGACTCACCCTAACATTGCAAGTTATTTCACTGTTGACATCAACTAGACCTGTATCCAGTGATATGGGATTTTAATCAAAATCTTCATCCAATAGACTAGAAGAAATCGACCCAAAATGCTATTACATTCTCAAGGAGAAATGTACAACCAGTGCTTCTCATGTATTAATATTTGAGGGCAAAAAAATATCCTCGCCCCCTCAGGACAGAACCTTGGGGGGGGGACTGCCCACTCTGCCCCTTGTTTCTGATGCCTGTGAGGTGCCTCTCACCAATGCAATCACTGTGTGTTTAAGTCCATCTCACAATGGCTTTCTCTCCGGCCCTATGTGTGAAGACATGTCAGCTACTTGCACATGGCCATGGGTTTCCTGTGGGGTCTGCCCGGTCTGACGCTGGCCTCTATTGTGTAAGTGAAATGTTCTTGAGTATGTCATAAAACACCAGTCAGATAAATAAATATATATTTTTTTTTGTTTTGATAGGTTGACTGAGGCAGAGAAAACTCTGAGATCGAGTGCCATTCCCTGGGAGGAGTTTAACACGAAGATGGCAGAGTTTTTATCCTGGCTGGATGGCGTGGAGAGCAGCATTGGCAGATTGATTGAGGAGACAAGCAAACCTGAAGTTCAGGAGAATGAAGAACTGTGTCGAGAATTCCTGGTGCAGTTCAGGGTGAGTAACTTTACCTGTGTTGTAGATAAGTAGGCATCTTCCATTTCAGGTAAAATGAGGTTTTTTTTTCTATTTTTATCTTTATTAGGTCTAATTACATTACTTTTATTATTTCAGTTATGCTTTTGCAAATTACCTGTTCAAGAACACTGTCTGTGCCCAGCGTGTCAAATTAGGGAGCTCCACTGGGGTTATAAGACTTGTTTTTTAACTTTCTCAGCATTTGTTGGCTGTTGTGTTAGATGGTGACAGAGGTGGGTTACAATTCATTAATCTTGAGATCACATGAATTGCTTAGTAATGCACATGTGTTGATGCTTCACAATTCTTGTAATCCAGCAGTGCCATGGATCAGTATGGGGTAACACAAGATAATTCAGTTCGATAAGTCTGTGAAAGTCTAATATTACAGTCATTGTAAGGGTATGTGTTAATCACCTTTTCATAGCCATCATAAAGGATAATGTACAAAAAAGGGTTCCACAGCCTCTTCAGTGAATTTGGGAGCTTGTGGCTGTATTTTGGGGTTGTTTTATATGTGTGCAGTGGTTGTCTGTCAGAAGCTGTTCACATTTTTTCTACCACATGTAAAGGGATACAACTCTAGCTAGCTTGCTGGTCTTGGGGCCATCCCATTATGATAACTACAGTTCCAAATGGAGAATATAGATTACTTAGCTAACTCGATTCAAGTTTGTTAATCTTTTATGTGTCGTCCTTATAATGCTAACAAGGGAATTTATTTGAGAGAAAATTGGATAAAAATATCGTGTCATTTTCAAGCTGTAGGAGACATAATGACATTCTGCAGAATCTCTGGTTCTGTAATTCTAAGCCAGGGAAATTGAGATTTTGTGGAAAAATAATCACACAGCCTGCAACTATGTTTCCAAAAAAAAAAAAGAAAAAAACAACCATGAGACTTTGCTGAAAAGTAAGTTGACACATTCTTTGTGTTGTCCGTTGAAGTAGAAAATGTGTTCACGGTTACCATAGAAACCATTCTTTTGAAGGCTTTCATTGCTGAAAGAGATTAAGACAAATTTTCCTCTTGACAGACTTGGTTGTGTAACCAGATGTAATAAAAATGCCATCTACCGCATTGTCTCATCTCAATTCGACAGTGTAAATTAATCGTTCTTTATGGCTGCAAATATCATTTTTGTGCACATGTAATTATGACATGTAATTTCATATTTCTGCTGTAATTTAAAGTTATACAGAAATGGTATGCAGTCTATTTCAAAATGTTCTTCCTGAGAACAGACCTTGCTTTATGCCTGTTATTCAATCGGAAAGGCGACACAAAAAAGACCATTAGAAACTGTACCTGAAATACCTTCATTGATTTTTTAAGATTTATTTCTCTCACCAAATTAAACGCAGTCAAATATTCATTGTATGGTGGGTTTTATGAATGATATTGGGGATGTGGTTCACCAGTGATGTCACACCGACTCTTTCATGGTCCTAAAGCAGAAATATAATGTCATAATAGCATTTTCATACAAAGCAAGCATTACAGGAAGACTTTTCATAAGAACTTTATTATGGTTTTTTATATAAACCATGCAGTCAAAATATTTGATTGCATTTATTTTGGTGAAAAAAAAAATCTAAAAAGTTAAGTAAAGGTTTTTCCAGATACAGGTTTTCATGGTCTTTTCACTCACCATAACTTCATTTTGTGTGGTCTTTCCCTTTAAATCTTTCAAAGTCGAGGAAAGGATGAATGTTTGTCGCATCAAAAGAAACATAAATGTATGTTGTGTTTATGAGTTTTTTAGAGGTGTGTTTTTTTTTTTTTTCATGTGTAAAGATTTTTTTCGATTCAGTGGTCGATTCAGTAGACTGCTTCATTTTCTGCTTGTGAACCATGTGCATCATCAGTGATTGTTGAGAAGTAGTAAGGTAGATATAACCTAAGACAGTCTCAGCTTGAATTAGAAACCTTGTTGGTTTCACCAGTACATGTACTTATAACCGTAGTATTTCACTGCTGAACCTGCACACTGATTCCTCCACCAGTACTGCATGTGTCTGCCTTCAGTTCTGTGCCACCTCCATTGACCCCTTATTCCTGGCATATCAAAGGCAGTTCCTGGTCTGTAACAGGATCAGATTGTGCTGGTCAGTTGTTGTTTACCTTAGCTGACCTGTCCGACTTTCCCCTGGTTTGTTGTCTAAATAAGGGGCCTGAGGCCAGTGTCTGGTCAGCACTAAGGGGGTTGGGGTTGGGGGGAGGGAATATCATGAGCATCACCTGTAACCCAGAAGAATGGTATGACTGGATATTGGCAGGCACAGCAGGGCTGTCGGTGCACTTGTACAGAAGAAATGTATGATGTGATAACGCAATATTTCGCGAACATATCCTGGCCAGTAGGCATCCATTCTGAGCGTTATAAGATCAATGCATTATGCAACATCATTGTGTCACGATATTTGACAATTCTTCAACTGGTTAGGGTGCATCCATGTAGTGTGTTGCGATAAATGTTTTAGAAGTATTGTCTCAACGCGAGATGGGATGTTTTACGAACACTGGGTTTTTCATTACGCACAGACGGTAGCCGTGAGAATTGTCTGATGTGTTGATCTAACTTTAATCTGGAACCTCTGCCTGACATCTTAGCATTGACAGGCGGTGCCAGCTAGCCAGCCTGACAAATCAGTCAGTTAGACCAATAGGCCACAGACCAAAAAATAGCAGGCCATCAGAAACTGTAGATGAAAATATGGTATTTTGAATTGCTGGACCAAAAGTATGCAAGCTTTTGGCGTGTTTTATCATGTCGTTTGAAAGTGACAAACATACATGCACTAAAAAGGATTTCATTTCATAATATCAAATTGATGCTTATCACCATTTTGGCATTTGCAAGAGCAAAAATTACTTGATCACAGAAGTTGATAGATTAAGTGACTAAGCTCATCCAATTTCCCAATGCCCACTTTACCACTGGATGCATGCAGGTGTGAGAGATGCATGTCCTGTTTTAATCATTGATTCAGTAGAGTACATTTTGAGCTGGTATTGAGGAGAGTCCAAAGTTCACTGAAGATCTTGTGTGAAAAGCTACAGTGTTCTCAAAGGAATTAAGCAAAAGCTGTGAAAGGTCGAAGGGCAGAAATGGAGGCATGTAATGTATTCAGGGTGAAACACTTGTACATGCAAACATGTTTGAAAGAGGTGAGCCAGTGGCCAGAATGGATTGGTCATTTGATATTTGAGTTATTCTGTTGTTTGACTTGCATTACTGCTCTAAGAGTCAGTAGCCATTGAATTCAGGTCACATGATACAGCAGGTGTTCTTTGGGTGGTTTGAATTACTATTCAAAATATCTGACTCTCAACTGCCAGCTAAGAGCAGCCACAGGGAGAATTGGATGGCATTTATTGGCCCAATGGTATTCGTGTTTAAAAAAGTTTTTGTGTCTTGAACTTTTGGAATGTTGCTATGCAAAACATGTCTGCTGGTCAGTCCGTGGAAATTTAGGAATACTGAGAACAGAGCCTGTAACAGTTACAGAAGAAATTGTGTGAAAAATAAGTAGTACTTAGCACAAGATCAAGCAACTCCATCATAGTAGTTCTAACCCCTGAAGGATTTTATGGATGCTCTCTTATCATTGTGTGATCTTTAACAACTTAGGGTGGAGCAATCTGCAGAAATATCCCATTATCTCTGTTCTGCCTTACTGGTGTGTCTGCACCTGTAGCCAAAGAAATGTGAAAAATGCATCTGTGACAAGAATTGTTTTCTTTGGATTTGTGTCTTGGCTGGAAAGCATTGAGTTACTTAATTCTGAGAGCTTCAAGTCACATCGATGGTCTCATAGGCTGATATGTGCAGTTTCTTGACCTCCTTGAGTATTGCTCAGTTATTGACGTTTTCTTACCACAGACATCAGTTCTGTTCATTTATTCACTTACTTGCTGTTACTGGCCTTACTAAAGATAGCTGACTTATATCATAGCAGTCTGCGGAGTGGGGAAACCTAGCACAGCCTGGGGGAAACCACTCTACCTCACAAGGCACCTGACAAACATGTAATTAAAACCCTAGCTGAACAAATGTGAGATGAATGTAAACATGCAAGCTCACGGGTTAGCAGTTACTATAGTTGAGAACCTTTTAGTATGATTAGATTATAGACTGGACGGTTGTCAGTTTCTATATTTAACAAAAAAAAGTTTAGTCGAAAGGAGTTTTATCAAGGTCAGATTTTCTAATAATCCTTAATTGAAAGGGGTGGGGGAAGGGGTATCCCTGTGTTTGCCTACGGTTTGTTTGATACTTGCTCGACATTTTTGACTTCAGTGGTGGTTTTGACGGCACTCTTTTGACAGGTTAAACGAACATTGATTTTAACCTCCAAAAATATGTATCCCCAAACTTTTGTGCTGTGCCATGCCCTACAACAGCATGCACCTTGGGCTTTTCTTTACAACATATCAAAAAATCAACCTAACATGATCACCATTTTTTTTAGCCATTGCAGCTGGAAGTGACGTAGCATTGGTGGTCTGCAGGGTTGGTGGGTAGTAACCCTGGCAAAAAGTTCTCAGTTCTGTCTGAAGCAAACAAAATTCTGATATATTTTAACAAGGTGTAAATGACAGTGTAGAAATTCATAGTTTGTTAACAACCTAGACTGTCTGTGTGTCGGTGTTATCCAATCAGTGCTCTAGCCCACTTCAGTATAGAGGCAAATCTTGGACCCAGTTGGTGGAATTGTGCATGTGTAGCCAAAGTACTTATACTTAGTACTTCTTCAGTGTTTCAGCTGTTGTAAAAATATACATGTATAATGCTTTTTGCTATTGGATAGAGTTGTACTGTGCTTTGAAGGATTACTGATTAAGTTAATGGAGTTTCTTTCCTTGGGACAAGGCTGTTGAGAAGATGTTTATATAGTAGATCATAGTCAATGTTAACCGATGTGGATATAGGTGCATCTAGTTGCCTTTGATACATCACATCTGGTTAAGTCAAGTTAAATTAAAAATAGAAACTGTTTTAGTGAAAGGATAGAGATATCTGCCTTCTTGCTCATGTCAGCAGTGGTTATCTTTGATTGGATGAAGTTAAAAATGCTTGGATGTGGAACCAGGGCAGATAAGGGGAGGTAATGGATAACTTTGCTGCCCTGTTACATGATAAACTGCGAATCAGCCATGGAACACATGGCTGGAGAGTTCTTACAGATACCATCTGATTCAGGGCTGTCCACGTTAGAAGAGTTGGTTATAATAGCTACAGAAAAGAGGGAAAAAACAGAAAGAAATAAAAACTCTTGGACAAGTCTCATGCTACCATTTAGCCTGCATTTGGCATCAGATGGACGTAGGTTTCAATCTGTAAATAATTGGAAAGCACATAGTAAAGAAAAAACAGAAAAAAACTTTTTATGACAGACAGGCAGCCATCTAACACTGTACAGTAGAAGTGAACTTGGATCATTTGACTATTTATTGTCAGTATAAATATAAAAAATAAACAAACTCTGCCTGTTGTAAGAGCTGTGTTGAACAGGCATAAATTTCCTGAGGATCTAAATTTGAGGTGGGTCCTTGGCATATCCTAACCATCCACCCCCACCCACCTCACGCCTCCCTGCTGCAGGAAGGGTAACGCGGAAGCCCTTGTGCCGTCCCATAGGGCAGTTTTTGCCCAAGCATGTATGGAGGTCAGGAGCGAGTAGACAGGTGTGTGACCTGGGGCAAGTCAGTGGTGCCTCACAACCGCCTCCCTGTCTCCTCTCTATCACAACCATCTTCATCACAAATGATAAAAGACTGCGACTCTACCAGACAAATTTCTCTTTTTAGTGAGAGAAAATTGACTTGCTGAAAGATAAGACTGCTTTAAACTTTTATTTCCTGTGAAGATGTACATCAAGACAGAGTTTTGTCAGCTTTGCTGGGGAAGGTCAGTTTTGTCTTGGATGCATGAGGAACATTCAGGTTTATGGGGAAAGAGTAGAATACTTGGATAACCCATCCAGTTTGTCTGCAGTTTTGAAGAAGAAGAAGAAGAATATGTGAGACGTTGTTAATATGTATTGTGTTCAACACATGCATCAGGAGGCGGCAGTGGAAGTTTGAAGTGACTGCAACAATATTCGTTGTGCAAGTCCAAAACTTTTATACCTTCATTCTGGAGAGCAGAGATTCAAGGAATTACAAAGGTCACAATACTTGTGTCCACTGGCCACCTCAACATTTAAATTGAGAGACCGCTTTTCTTTGGATGTGGAACGATTTGTTCGTTCCCCTGTTGTGCTTCGGTGTTGGAAGATACTGGTGCATTGATTACCACACTTCTAGTGAACTGCCCTGACAGACTATGACTGGTGTACATATGTTCCTGGAGTACTGTGGTGGACTTTTTGTGTGAATTCTGGCTTTCTGATCTTTGTCAAGCTTCCTAGTAATCTGTAAATGTTTGTGGACATTTTCTTTTCTTTTCTTCCACATCGGTTGAAAGTCCAACAACTTGTTGCTTGGTCAAGTGAACATATTGCTCTGCACAGTGGAAGGTGTCAACATTCCATCAGGCTTGATCCTCGTTGTTTGTTACAGGAGCAGAGAGAGGAGACATTAGCAAAGGCCGTTTAACCAGAAACTTTCTCTGTAATTATAGCAGCTTTTGCTGGAGCAGTTAAAACTGTGCAGTGACTACTCGTAAATTAAACAAACTGTGTCAGAAGTTGTCTAGGTTACGGGTACCTGTTGGCACAAACACAACTATAAGCCAAATTGTAGAACTCTGTGGCTTGGTAGGAAGGGTTCCCCCTGGTGCGGGAGAGTTTGTGCTGCAATGCCGTCTGTCATGGGCACCCTGAATGGGTTTGATCTGGAGAGGCCTCTGAGTGGTGCTGCCATTGTCGACTTGGAACTCCTGGAGGACATTTATTTTCTTGAAATTCAATTTTGCCAGGTAGGAAATGTAACTGTATTGTAATTCTGTGATGGCTGTAGTGTAATTAGTTTCATTATGTTATTCTAATTCTGGCTCGGTGAACAAATTCTCTCTGTAGTGTGCTCTGCAGAGGCCGCAGAGTTTTAGTCCAGCTACTGTCTTCTTACTCGTAAATGTGAACTTATGTTCAGGTGTTTAAACTCATACAGGTATGTTCGCTGTAAATTTGTGTTGGTTATTTCAATGTTACAGAGAATACCCAGTTTAGGAGGGATTACTGTGTTTGAAACAAACGAGATATCAGGTTTTTGTTGTTTCAGGAAACAGTTTGCCAGTTGTTGTTGAAGTGCCATAGTTCCTCTGTAGAACAGGAGTGTTAACTTACGAAAGAAGTAGAAGAGTTATTCTAGGCTTACAGTATGACCCGACAGCTCAGCAACATTTGCCATTGAACAAAAGTTTACCACTAATATAAAATAAAGTTGATGTCGGATTGATGTTTATTCCTAGTTCATTACCTTTGTTCTTTAAGATCATCAATCCAAATGATTTGTCCAATTCTTTGACTTTGAAAATGTATGTGAGAAAAAAAGAGACCAGTATCAGTGTTTTCATTCATATTTGTGCAGTCAGAGTATCTAAGCTGCTGTGTGTCTATCTAATAGACTGTGCATTACTCTATCCACAAGGGTATATGATTTATGTAAAGAGCTCCCTGCTTCAGGTTATTTGCTGAAAGGCTATTTATAAACATAACAGGAGTTGGTGAGGCTGGGCCTAGATAAACACAAGATGATATTTAATGTGAGGAGTGGGAGGATGAAGAGGGGAAATTATCGGTGATGCAGTACTGGCCGAGCAGATGTCCTGAGTGCTAGTTGGAGGTTGGCACTACAGCCACAACACACATATATACATGCGTGGTAGCCTAGCTCTGATCACTGTCAGCACTCTATACCGATGTGTGGTAAACCCTTTGTCCCTTGTTATACCTTTACCTCAGTTTCCACTGAGCCTTTGAATATGCTGTATAATAAGCCACAGTTGTGCTATGTATTTGATACAGGTTTTTAGTTAAAGCAAATATACCTGTAGATAAATGTGTAAGTTATTAATGAAATGGCTGTATGTCTGTGTGGTAGAATGCTAAACCATTTTATAAAGCATGCCAATATTGTACCACATCCATGCACACAGGGCTAAACCATTTCAGTATCTCATAATTCTGTATGCTTTCTTGTTGACAAAACTAAGAAATAAGATCTAATGAGGCTCTGCCCAGTTTTCTCCCACCATAATGCTGGCTGCATGAAAATATTCTTGAGTAGAGTGTGAAACACCAGTTAAATAAATGAATAGATTCTGTGAAAGATACTGCTCTTTAGAATATTTATTTTAATGGTTTAAACAGTAATTTATTGGAGTTAGAGCAACAGATGTCAGATGTTGATGTTTTTTGTAGTAAATAATTCTTAATAATGCCTTAATACATGTTGCATATAGTCTTCAGTTTTATGTGATCAGTAATATCATGATAATGTCTTCATTTTTATAGACATTTCTTGTCTACGATATTAACATTGAGTATATTTAATGTGGAAAATTCAACTCAGCCTTGAATTTGACGTGGAAGGAAAATTTTACATTGTCTGAAACACTTGCAATTTAACATTTTCCTATTAGAATTCTATAACTTACCAAATCTGCAAGTTGCAATTTGATATGCGTAGCATATATCAATATTTGTAACATATTAACTAGAACCATTCACACTGAGAGCGTGGAACTCTGGGTTTTGTTGGCTTTTAAGCTTAGGAATTTTTGTTTCACATTACCTGAAAGGCTCAGATTGTCAATCTTTTAAGCTGTCAGGGTTCCAGTATCGTATCTCTAGTGTTGTGAACATGTGAATGCAGAAATGGAAAACTGGCGGCCTTGCCATGAATCATATTCACTATGAAAACCGATGGTTTTATTATTCCCACATGCCATCTGCCGACAGAGACTATCATATTATTTCTCCTGAAAGCCTTTTTTGGATGGCTCTAATGCTTGAATGGCAGATGGAATACGATGAGAGCAGGTATGTACATCCCTGTATCTCTAATTTCTGAGTGGACATGGATGCTTCAGCTGTGGTTTCAATTTGTGGGAATTGTTATTGGGAGAGTCCATTTGTTCTGGTCCAGGAACCATATGGACCTATTCCGCATACTTTTTACATACTTGACTCTGGAACCTCCGCAGCTGAAGTATCTTGCACACAAAATGTGTTGAAACTGCAGCAACCTTGTTGTTTGTTTTTCTTTCCTTCCAAACCCAAATGAGAAAGATGCCAGCTATAGGGATGAGTAGTGCTGTGCAACCCCACTACCAGAGATCAAGTGGCTGTAATGCAGAATCCAACTTCAACACATCTTCTCAGAAATTTTGAGAGGGCTGCTACAGATTTCAGTTTGAATCAATAATAACGTGCTTTAGTGCACCAATAATCCACCTGATAATGTGACTTGATCTGGAAGTGAAATTGAAGGCATTAATTGGCAGCATTATGGCTGTAGCCTCGGAAAAATCTGACAGTTTTTATCTCTTTGGAACACGTTTGCAGATCGGCATGTGCCAAGCATTGTGGGGTGAAAAGTAATTCCGCTTCTTTCCATGTTACATAGGCTTGTGGAATAGCCCAGCCTAATCAGATCAGATATTGCACTGTCTATAGGATGTTTTATTAATTAAATTAGACATGTCCCACAGAAAGCTTGTGAGAGTTCTGCAGCTAATTTGGCCTCTCTGTGCCATTGGTCTGGGTTTTCGAGGGTCAGTTTGAGCAATGGACTGCATTACTTAAGCCAGAGTCAATAGAAGTCCTTATTTAACAGTGCTCTTCCTGTAATTCATGACAGACGCTTTTTACTGCAATAATTACTTTTACCGCAATAATTACTTCTCCATGAATGAGTTCATTGTAGTCATGGGCTGAGAATCTGAGTTTTGGATTTTTGCGTCACACATTGCGACAAAGTGAAGAGGAGTTAAAATAGCCAGGGCTATTTGAAGATTGATTTGTGGTGTTCCTGTGTAAGAAACAGAGATAGATCAGGCCCTTCTCCAAACATACCGTTCACTATTCCTAAATGCAAATGCCTCAATTGATTTCTTTAGCCTTCAAGCAAATTAAGACAAAAATCATTAGCCTGTTACATGGACTCCGGTAATAAAATTGAAAGGCTCTCCAACTAAAGGGATGTCGTGAAAATGAATTATTACGCTGTTAGCAGTAATTGGGGATTTTCGCGATGTTTCTGGACTGGTGCAGCAATAAATGAGTCCATGTTAACAGTGGTAGAAGTGCAATAAGCAAGCGCTTAACGAGTTGCCCATGGCCATGAGGGTAGAAGTGCAGGTGTTTGTAAACCTGCTGATGCAACTGTATCCATTAGTAGCCGCTCGCCAGCCCATAGACCACAGGGCTGCGTGGTTGTCTTGACCTGAACAAGCAGGATTGCCTTCACCTTCGTTCTTGAGAGGTTCGATAGATCATACATCCCAAAATGGTACAATTTGCATCCTTTTGACAAGGAAACGATTTTTCCGTCTCCGATTTTCCTGTGGAGTTAGGGGCACCTCGAGGGAGTAACCTAACAGCTGGTGGCAGAGCAGGAACTGCTGGGAAAAACCTTGATCATATTGATCCCTGCTTCTAAAGGAGAGTATTGCAGGGGAATCCAATTGGTACATAGAGTGTCATCAGGATTCCATCGTGTGTTTACTTCTCTCAGATCTTTTGTGCTCTTTTTGTGCCCCCTTCCCCTCATGCTGTCCCTTGCTGCTTACTGGGCCAACCGTTTGCATTCTGAGCTCCCTTGGGTTCTGTCAAACTCACTCACCTATTGTAATGGATGAGATATTCTATTAATGCCTTGGCTGGGTATGAAACACTGTTGCAGCCACCAGTAACGCGTGTTATGTCAGGGAAGAACAGAGCTTGTGTGTGAAATTAACAAATTACAACCTAAGGGGTGAGGGAGAGTTGGGAGCCCAGGTCAGCTCTCAAGGGAGTGATGTGTGCCTCGCCTCAGGCGCTTCTCCCCCCCGGAGTCTGAGGGAGCCGTGGCAAATAGAATAGGTGTTAAGTGAATTGTGAACTGGTGCACATCTCTTAGTCTTTCTTCTGTTTGGACAAGGGACGTCAGTGTCAGTGCTAATTAGGATATCGGGACAGGTTATACCCGCTGTCTACCAGCAGTCTTCCTCTTGCTCTGTATCGCTATCTCAGCGTCACGCGCTGGACGGTCGACTATAGCTGGCTGGCTCGGGCTCACTGGCTTCGTACGATGCGCTGTCGTAACGGCACTGAATTACGTCTCAGCTGTTCGCCAAATCCTAAGGTGTCCTCCCGCAACACACCTGCCCTGCGTCTGCGTGTAGCGTCGTGGGTGATCGCTGGCTGGTGATGGACAGGTGGGACGGACGCACGCCTCCCACCCCCACACGACGTAAGGTTGTCATCTTCCAGACACAGCCTTGTTACAATGTCTACCCATCACAGGTAATATCTACTATACTTTGTCATCCAGGGTTTGAATGTGGGATACAGTACATTTATCTTCAGATTACAGTTACATTCTCAGTTACATTCTAAGGCATCTTCAGATTATGTACACTTAAATTCCAATACATTGAGGTTGTATCAGTATTATCTTTTCTTATATCTTCACTTGGAATCTGTCTACATCTAGAGTGGGTCAGATTTTTAGATCTTTGTTTTATCCAACGGAAGAGGAGCACTTGTAAATGCTAATATAATTGGTTCAGCGGAAAATGTTATTCGCTGCGCGTAAAATATTACATGGTCACATTTTGTAGCAGAAATCTTTGTTTAGTCGGCGTTTTTTATGATATACATGTAATTGCCTGATTGAATTAATGAAGTCCCAGTTGGAATTGATTAGTGCTTGCTGTGTCGTGTGCATGTTTTTTTATGCAATCTGGTTATCCGAGCACCCCTGAAATGACCAAGTCTTTGACTCAGCCTTTGTGCCGATAAAATACAGTGTAAGCTCTGAATTCAGTATTTGAAGAAGAATATTGTAATAAGGAATTATTGGAGTTGAGCCTCATTATTGTTAACAAAATGTGACTGTTGGTCTTAGCCTGGGCCCTGTGTACATGTAACCAGGAGCTGAAATCCACCCAAACATAGGGAATACATCTCACACTATTGTTCACAGGTGTTTATTCTTTGTCTAACAGCTAATTAACAATATGGAAGCTTGGCACCAGGGACTACCATGACTTATTCATAGCATTAGTCACTGATGAAAGGAGCAGCTTTTCCATTTTAACACGGGACTCTCTTTTCTGGCACAGTACATTTGCTAGCATAAAGTCTTCCTTCTCCAAATCTTACCTAGCTTTCATAAATATCTCACATGTAAATACCTGTTAATGGAATTTTTAGAATTCTACAATCTTTATCAGCTTGTTTACGTTTGTTGATAAAATGGTTCCAGTATTAAGACTTCAATCTCGAAGAAGTTAGTGAGTTGCTGACTTCTTTGAGACACTTAAAATGAAAAGGTATATTGTTGAACCCACCTGTAATTTTCTGTCTTATTCAAACTTCCCTTTTGATAAATTTTCCTATTTGCTGATGAGAGTTTACTTGTCCAGACATTCTACTGGAAAACTTTTCTTGTAATGTTTTTTGTTTAAAGTTACCAGGCAAGCTTTTTGTGGAGCACACAGAGTACATTGAATCCAAATGAAACACTGAAAACAGATTGTATGATACACAATCTTCAGTAATTGATCACGGCCAAGGTGAATAAAGCCATCAGAATTGATGCACTTTTATCTGTCACCGCCTATAAAGTCAAGACAGTGTAAATATGGGTTTGACCTTTAAAGTTTATTAATGACCGCCATTTTGTTTTTGGTGAAAGGCTGCTGATATGTCCAGAAGGGGGATTCAGATTTTGTTGTGATGGAGGATGGCTGAAGGGCATTACTGCAGCCAACAAGAACTTGGACAGGGCTACAGAGGCAGCGCTTTCCTGTATTGTGGCATCTCTAAGAGACATGCTCATTATTGATTGCCACTAATTTTAGGAATTAATTATGCAGGTGGAGGTGAAATTGATGATACCAGGTGAAGATTTCTTGCAAAGGCATGTTGACTTTAGCCAGAGCCACGAAATAGGTTTATTCACCTCCAGCTGTTTGTGTCATGTGGTCAAAAAATCAATATGGCCACCTTGAGAAATGCTTGACCTCTGGTTGCCATCCCAGTGTGTTTCCCTGGCTACAGTTGGTTGGGAATTATCCGCTTTGATTGACTGATTTCCGCCAGAACTCATTTTAACCACCTGGTTCCCACTCTTTCTGCCACTTCATGAACATTTCCACAAGGCCTAACTCAAGTATAGTCTAGGCTAGAAGGCCTGCTGTTTTACATGTATACAATGTCATGTTGTGCGTATATGACAGTAGCCATGCAATTCCAGCCAAAATCACTGTTGTGATACCCACTTGCCTCTAACAAGTTTAATTGGTTAATGCTTTTTGTTGTTTGCCTTGCATTTGGAAACTGTTAACTTAAGGTGTTAAAAAACTTATGGCACCTAAGAAAACATGCTCAGAAAAATTATGCTGAAATTATAGGGTTTTGATATTTTCCAGGCCCTGATAAAAATGTACCCCCTTAGGCTGGATGCCTTAATGAATACTCGCTGACCAGCTGATGGATTAGGTGCTTTGCTTCACATGCTCTGTGTAGCTCAACATCCATGTGAACATGTGGACAGTAATGAAGTATTTTGAATTTAAATTTTGCAAATTCTAAATTCGTTAATGTTTTGGGTTTTTAGGAAAAAATCTGGATTAACAAGTTAGATTTTAAGCCTTCATTGCCTGGTTTATGCTGTTGAAGTTGTGGTATTCTTCTCCTGTTTGGATTTGTCCTGAATTGTTATTAAACATTTTGTTTTTTTTTATTTAAAGTTTGTCCAGCATAAAATTTCTCCATGAGATCAGCTGGTGAATGCATAGCAAGTAGCTTGTTTTTTTTTTTTTTTATTATTTGTATTTATTATTTATAATTTGTCCCCCGAACATCAACGGATGATTGGGGAACACGTAGCATGACAAAACAGCCATTAAAGTAAACCACTACACATATTTTTTGTTGCAGTAATTTTGCTACTGGTGTTAAGTCACAAGAGAGCATTCATAATACATTTGAGTTGAAACTGAAGCAAATGTTAAAAAATTGTGATCTTTCATCTAGTTCAGAGACCAATGTCTCATTCTTCTCTGTGTTATATTTGCCATTCTACTATGAAAAGGTAGAAAAAAAAGGAAGGTGGTTCTCATACTGAATGATGGGAATAGTGTTCAGGCGGTGGAATGTTGTCTATTTACTGTCCAGCAAAACAGCTGCTCTACTGTGGGATAATTTGTTTTTTTCATCCTCCTCAGAAGATATAGATATTGACAGCATATGTCAAAAATGCCAAGATTTCCACGGCATTTTCCATAAACCTGTTTCTCATGCATATTTGCAGTGTACAACACAAGGATGGATGCTGTATACATGTACATGTACAAATATCTTATGTATTGTGTCTGTAGTCTTTTCATCTTTGTATTCAGCTGTTTCTGTTTATCGTATAAGTTAAATACTGCTTGTTTTGGCAGATTATGAAAATAAAGCTTAACTAAATATCTGTTCTCGGATTTTGGGTCAGGGGTAATGTAGCAAAAACAGCATTCATTAAAATTGTGGAGAGTTTAGTATTCAAAGCACTGGAGTATTGCCTGTATGAAAGCAAGGGTAATGCTTTGGCCGCCAGTGAAAATTTCTTAGCTGGCTGTTTGTTGGAGAAAAAAAAAATGATGATTGGAAAAGGTAGTCAGTTGTGTTTGTGTGTCCTACTGCTTTCTTTTTTAGAGAGCAAGACCAGAATTCCAAAATTTTCTTCTGGAATTAGCAAGTGAAATTTTTTAAGATCTGTAACATGCATGCAGGAAAAAAAAGCAATAAGACTGCTGAATTCTTTGGAGTCTCTGTCTCCTTGTACAGCATTGCTTAGAGAGTAAAATAACACATAGCTGTGAACAAAAGATTTTGTATCTTTCAAAATTTACTCTGTTCAGAATTGTTATTACAAATAGTTAAGGAGAGATGTTAAACATCATTGTCTGGGAATATTTCAGTATTAGCCATTGGATCCTAACAAGCATGGGTATAATTAAAGTCAAATCAATGTTGCAGAGCATAGAAGATCTAACCTCAAATGTACTACAAGACATTTGGGCGCAGTTTGCCAGAGAAATATGTTAAGCGAGACTTTGACCACAGAGCAGTGTTTAATCATGTTAATACAACATCCAACTTTACCTGGATAGAGCGTCCCTTTGTGGTCATAATTTGCTTTGGTTGAGGTGTTTGATTTGTGGTATTTACACATAATCCTGGCCATGCGTTTGACCAGTCTGTTAAGGATTTGAGTCGCACTCTGTCCAAGAGAGTATATGGCTGTAGAAATCAATGCTAGGCTGTATCGACAAATTTACTGGGGGACAGTCCCGAATTCAGGCTGCACACGAGCGCAGTAAAGTTTGTGTGCAGAGAGAATTAATGCGTGTTGTTTCGTCAAACAACAGCCAAACAGCCTTCTCCATCATTCCCTCGACATGCAGTGCTCCCAATCTCAGGTGATACGTAAGGTTTTACTGACACGAGAGCTGATTGATAGAATGTACATGGTCGGGATCAGTTTAGCAGGATGCATTTATAGCACCGTGACACTCTGCTGAGAGCCTTGTGGTAATTGATACCCTACTAATTGACTCCCAAATACAATTGAGATTTGTGGCGATGATACAGTTGAGTGACTGCTTTAAAACAAGGGCTTGCCGTGAATGACAGGATAATATCGATGGTGTGGAAAACTGCATCATTGAGCTGTCAGGGATTATTGATAAGGGCAACTAGATCTGGTTTCATATTTTGATGAAGTTTCTGATGTTGTCAGGCTGGGTTGGTCAGTGTGTTAGGTGCTCTGTTTTCTCTGCCTGCCTGTTCTGGATAAGATAGGTGCATGAGCTCTATTGATGTGGAAGACTGCCAGAGTGTATCCAGGGACTAGAGAAGTTGGGAGGCACCCTTTCTCTCTCCAAGACAGGAGAATTCCTCACATACTTCAAGGCAAGCCAGAAAGCTCTCACAGTTGAGCCAAAGAGCTCGGGGTGAGATTTCTCAGATGGGTTGCTCTCTCTCTAGCCACTTAAACAGGATTTGTCAACAAACATGGCCGGATTAAGAAACAATTAGAGAAACAAGACCAGATTGTTGATCTGCAGAGTATCATGGATACACCAGCCGCCGGCTGCTCCCTGCCAACGGCCTGTCCCCCCTGCAGACTGTACTTGGCCTGATCCATGCTCAGGGGTGTAGTGTTAGAGTAGTCATAGTAGTGATGACACTGTCCAAGGTGTGTGAGTGAGTGTGTGTGTGAAGAGTGAATGGACTGGCCCGGCGACTCTCCATAAGTCTCTCTCCCTCTTGTCAATTTGATGTGTCTACTTACTGGCCACTGCTGGCAGACAGAAATCACGTTTCTTTTCGGAGTCTGCTATGTTTCCACGGGAGGTTTATTGATCAGAAACAAGGGAAGAAAATCAAGGTAGCGGACTGCGGAAATTTTAAGCTTTGGCGGGTGAAATTAGATTGCTCATGCAGTGTTCACACCGGCAAAGATGGAATTAATGTTGGATTGCCCATGCTTTTGATAGGCTGCAAACAGACGCTGGTCACTGCCATATGCTGAGTTTCGTGTCAGGAGGAAAAATACATGCATTAGTGTCTCCAGTGGACAAGATGTCTTTGGGGTTTTGCATGTGTTGTTGGTCAATCACAGCTGTCATGTCGCTAAGTGATTAGGTCGTTAAAACAGTGCTTCTGGTCAGTTACGTCAATGTACAGCCGGCGTCCACCTGTGAGGTTGCTATGGTGCATTGGGGACCGGGCAGCGAAAGGTTACTGGTTGCTAGCAAAGACTTTCCAATCTTTTTTGTGTGCTGGAATTGTACGAAAGAAGTCTGGCACGCGCAATTACCTTCTCCCCTTCCATGATACAACTCAATCTTTGCCTTCAGGATTTACTTAAAACATTTGAAAAGGTAAGTTAATCGATGGAGTGGCAGTAATTGTATATGTGTATGCGTTCAAGTAATGTGGCAGTGATACTTTCACACGTGTAAATCTCGATGATGTTTTCGTATATATACATGCGTATGTACTGGTTGCACGAGAGAAGAAATAATACATGTTTCTAAGAGCATGTGTATAATTTATGGGAATAAAGCAAAAAGTTTATTTATGTACTAATTAATTGACCATAAGTTCAAAGTACATGTATACATATCCCCTCTCATACAATACACTGCATATGATAAAAGCTTCCAAATAATTGTTTGACCTTTTCACGTATTATATCAGTGTTATTCATTGTATTGTCACCCTCCATAAAATTTGATGAATTTTGGCAATAAAAATATATAAATAATAATAATGCTGTGATTACATGTCATTATTCAAAAATGAAAAGTTATGCTTAAAAAAAAACAACATGTAGCTCTTGTGTTCAAACAAAGCTTGTCATTATGTTTCCTTAATTAATCACAAAGCAGTCACTAACAAAACTTAGACCTATACCATTTGAAGTAACCTGAACTGTGCAATTTCTCTGGGAATTGGAATACATTTCATATTGTGGAATCACAACCAAATGACAGCTGAACATAATTTCTTCTTGAATGTATGCATAAATAATCTTTCTTAGTTGAAATATTGAGGAATTTTTTAAGTGTAATTTAATGCTCAATGACCCACCCCAAAAGCTTGCCAAGAACAGGGCCCGGTTTCATGAAGCTGCTTAGTGATAAGTAGCCCTTAGCTAAGTGCATTTCCAATCTCTACAACATGTACATTGTAATGGCAGTGAAGGGAAGACTTAGCTAAGTGTGCTTCATGAAACTGGGGCCTGGATATTTTTTTTTTGTACAGTAATTCTATTCAGGATTAGTTCTGAAATCAGAGTTTTAATATTGGTATTTATTGCCTGGTTTTGTTAGAAGGATCATTTTCTCAGGTGTCAAGAGGAAGAGTTATGAGATCATGTTGGATAATCCCTCTAGTTGTTTTGTTTATAACCCATGTGGTAATGTTGCGGTGTGTAGCCAGGTTTGGTAATAAATGGCCAAGTAAGTGGGTAATTTAATAGCCATTCAGCTCACTGACATCATGCCTTGATGTCTGTTTATTGCCGGCAGCGCAGCATATTAACTCTGGAGATGCCATTCCTCTTCCAGTTTGGCTGACTTCAAACCAGCCCCAGAGGACCGTCTGTCACTGGGCCCCTTCATAAAAGACAACAAGCGGAAAGGGAATGAGAATTGACAATTAATGGCGAAGGAAATCGTAGCCTTTGTCGATCTTAGATCCCTTAGTTAACAGCTCTCGGGGTCCCTAGAGTTAAAGCCTAAGACCGAAGCCTTGCATGGGCTTATGCCGTGCTGGTTGTTCTCTAGCTCGTGGTTTTGTAAGGGTGGTAGGAATTGAGTGGCCGTTGTTCGTAGAAAGGTGTTGAGAGGTTCATTTGGTGGAAACCCCTCCTCCCTCCTCCCTCCCCCTCCCCTAGTGTCGCTGGTTATTGATCTGACTGCTGGGCTGTCACTAATCTACCCTTGCTCATTGATGTGCCCTGTCACCAGCGGAGTAGAGCTGTGGGGTTGTGGGAGGTGGTTAGCTACCTGGGGTCTTAACTTTGCTTTTATGGTCTCGAGTACCTGACTGACTCCGACACTAGCCAATCAATACTTTGTCAACAGCGCGTCCTAACGATACTGTTGGATAATTGAGGAAATATCAAATTGCATGCAAAAGAACATCGATTCAGTCAATATTTTGTGGCTTTTTTTTTTCAGCAGAAAATTGAACCGGTATTTAAAAACCCTGGCTAACTTTTTTTTTTTTTTTTTTTTTTTCTGATTCCATTTCACCAACTTCTTTGATATCCATTTACCTTTAAACTGAGCAGATTGAAAAATCAATATCACTGTTTTTATTTATTAACCATGGATGTGTAAATACCAGACAGACATGACTTTGTACGGAAGTCTGCCGCTCGGTAATCAGACAGCTGTATTGGGAATACCAGACAGATCTTTTGATGGCCATGTAAAATGTCAGTTAAACTTAGCTTCGGTGGACCTAAATGGAAGCATTTGACATGTTTGTCCCCAGTAATAGCAACATTTGTGAAAAGCAATTTTTGATACCCACTTATGTCCCTGTGGAAGCAGATTGTAAAAGATAGGAAGTTTCCAGTGAGAAGAATTGCTACAGAATAGTAAAGCTTATTTTGGCCAATTTTCTTACCACATTAAAAGTGGCGCCATGTTGAATTATGACATTATCAGAACTACATTTATCAACCATTAGCACACACGATACAGCATTTAGTAGAAGTGGTATCTAGAGAGTGCTCTGTTTCAATGTTTGTCTGTAGAGATAGAGCTATGTGTAATATTGTTGATAGTTGACGGTAGGGGCATGCTGCCCAGGCATCTGATAACCCTACTCCCTATGAGTTCCGTTGCATCTTTTGCCGCGTACAATTTTGGCCGGATCTCAACAGGATGCTACATGCTTCATTGCAGAGAAAAATTGGCTAAAAATTGCCGTGGATTCCTGTGTCTCAATGGGAGGGATACTTTCTTCCTGCAAAAACTCAACCACAGCTGGCAGTGATAACTGAGATTGTGTTTTCTCCAAATGACTAACAAAATCAGCATGTATGCTCTCCTCATGAATACGATTTCCTGTGCCCCGTCCGTTGAGATAGAAATCGAGGCAGAGGATACACCTTATGTGTGCCACTTCTTTTACATATTGAAAGATGATCCTGCTTGCTGCCACGGTAGCCATTTGTTTCCATGGCAGCTGTGATGACCAGGATGTGAATTCCAACACTTGGCATAGATTTGGCTGGTTAACATATTAACATGCTGACAGGTACATGTGCAGTTTAGATGTTGCTATTTCATTTGAAACATAGGAACTTGCAATTGAAAAATGAAATCACTTTTCAACAGAAATGAAACTGACAACTGCATGAAGGGAGTAGTTGAGCTGGTTTAGTTTAGAATCTGTAGGTAAGGAAACCGGTATGGTTACTATATCAATTATAGGCTTAAATCTCCATGTCAGCGTACCTGTCAATAAAGTTCACCACGTTTGTCCTGCGAGAAAAAAGTTAAAAAAAAGTCAATATGCAATAAAGACAGTGGAAAAAGAAGTGGCATTTAATCAATATGTACTCCACAGGTGTGTGATAAAGAGCATCTGATGTTGACATTGTATTAAATCTTGGCACTTGACGAATCAGTGGCCAAATATGGTAGCTTCATATCCGATGCATGCCAGGGGTCAGCCAGGGCAGCTATAGCTGATGTCCTGAGGTGTGATTTAAGTGGGTGGACTGACTACAGCTTGACCACTTTGTTGATATTTGTAGCACACATATAAACCCAGACTGATAATGGACCCACTCTCAGTGAATAATTGAAGACATGCATCTAGGTTGTTTTGATCTTCAAGGTGAATGAGACCAGATACTTAATGACTTCATCTGTTCTTCTCGTGGTAATGATAAACTGCAGATTTCTGCCAGACTATTTCTTGTAAGAATTGTCAGACAAAAATCGGTACCAATCTGGTAAAGTGAGAGGATGGTACGAAAGTTTCAGAAGACATTTTTAGGTTTGAACAAAAGCAACTTAACAAAAAAATCTCTGAATGACAATCTCTTAATACCTTTGCTGCAGTAGTATTTGATAAAAAAATTTATGTGGAAAAGTTGTTGCTATATGTGAATGTGGATTTATGCATAGATGGACATGTTAAATATTTTGGTTGTGTGTACAGCCCTGTAATTGCTGGTCATATGATCTTCTCATATCATGTCACATTAAACATTAATGAACATGCAGATGTTTTTGACTGCATGGTAAAAAGTTATAAACTGTGATAAACAGGTATACTATTATCTACATACAATGTACATGTACTTCAAAGTTTCAAAAAGTTGAAAATACTCAGTTTAATTATCAGTGATGGCTTCATTCAAACAGCAGTATTTTGTGATGAAAGGAAGAATGGCTTTATGAAGTTAGTGGATGAGACTTTCAGAATGTACACAGCTCCATGTATCCTGCCATATTGTGGAACTGTCAGGTCTACAAGCTGGATATAAAACCATAGCTTTATGTAACAGTACTGAGTGAACAGTAGCTTCTTTGTGGACTGAATGGTTTGGATACCACAGCTGCACCTCCTATTTCACCTGTGCTAGATTAACGGTATTAATCCAGATCATTTTGGACATTGATAGGCTCTGGATTAATACAGCTGTAAAGGTTTGTGGTGGTGTACAGGGAGCTTGAATTGTACAAACAGTGTTGTGCTCAGAGGTTCATGCTGACATATTACAATCATGCACATGTGTATTGTGACCTAATTTAGTGGTGACTCTAGATGCGTTGCACTGTACGTTAATTAGTGCCAGTTTTGTAAGACATATTGAAATTCCCAGGGTCTGCCACAACCATCCACAGGTTGCTGGCAGGCCGTCCCACTTGCGGGAGATAAACCAGTGTGAACTGGGCTAGAACTCAAAGGGATCGCATTGACGAGAGGCACCTGGGTCATTAAGCTGCACTAATCCATTAACCTACTTGGACACGGAGGCCCCTACACTAGCTATAGATGTCAAAGAAATGTATTTGCTGTCTGTACACTGGAGCAACATACATCAGTAATAAGATGATTAGACATATGATAAGATTTCAATTCTGGGCTTAATATAAACTGACATGTACTTTCAGTATAAGTATGAAAAATCTTGTGCTAAAAATGGCACAAACTCTAACCATTTTGTGGGTGACTTATTCCATAGATTAGAATGCAACAAGATCATCGGGTGCTGTTTTCTAATGAAACGATGTTGAAAATTAAATTCTGTTTGTTGTAGAGCAGCTTGGCTGACTGCTGTATGCGTTGTAGCCAGTCGTTCTCACCCATGTGACCAACCCTCATGTAAACACCCTCAAAAGTTGAGCATGCAGTGAAAGGCAATTGTGTCATTGCGTATATACATAGGTGTCGGAAGCTGTCATGACCGGGTTGGGGTGGGGTGAGTGGATTGACTATCACAGCCAACTTTAAGCGTGGGGCCGTCTAGGCCCCGGAAGCCCCGTAAGCCCTGTGCACCCAGATGCCCGGAGAGGCATTCTGATCAATGTTAAGCCACTGAAAGGTAAAGCTGAGAATGTCTTGCATAGTTAGAGTTGACCTATTTTTAGCTGGTTCCTTTATGATATCCTGTTAAAAGTTTTGATTGTCAATTATTAGGCTTATTAGCAAATATATATTCTGAAATATTTATTCACATCAGTGGTGACTGTACAGTATGCAATAAATAAAAGTGAGAATAGCCCTGAATTATGTTAAGTTCTGTTGATAGAACAACATTAGAAAAAAGGTATGTGGATGGGTGGGATTAGGGGCGACTGCCCCCTCTTTCGATGCCTATGATGTAAGGTAATCTCGTGAAGACAAAAAGACTAATCAGGTAAGTAAAAAGCCTATGTGTGTCCGAGTTGTAATGACTATGTTGGCTAGGCTGTGTTATCAGATTCACATACACTTGGACAGTGTAGAACTAGAGTGACCATTACCACCTGGATGGCTGTATAGCGGCTGATTACTATTCTGTCCCTACCACCCATCACCCTGGTATCTATCAGTGACTCTCCCCAGAGACAGCCCTGTGTCTACATCGTCTGATGGCCCCTTAGAACAAAGGAAATGAATTAAACTCTGATATTTGATAGTCTTAGGAAGCCATATGCCACCCAGCCTTTTTGCTGATGGGAGTCGTTTGATCATAAAAGCGGTCTAAACACGACACAGAGGTTTCTTCTCTGTCCCTGCAGTGTGTTGTTAAGCTGTCAGGTTTCTGCTGATACTGTGGCTATTGTATTTGATTTTGATGTCCCAGCTTGTAGTGGAGGAAGAATCCCTCCCTCGCAGTATACTCAGCGTCCTCTTAATTCCGCCTGGTAATCATTTGTGGATAAAGATGCGTGCATGCTCTTACCTGTGATCAGTGACAGGCTTTGCTTTGATCAGGGAAGAGATTGTCCTTTTACCTGTATATTAGACAGTTGCTGTACCGCGAATCCCACTGTGTTCTTCAAGTCATTAAAAGTACTTGGATTTTGCTGAAAGGATTTTGAATATTGATGAATAGTTAAATTTTCTTTCATGGGTGGGAACCCTGTTATATGTGTACATGACCCAGTCTCAATGGAGCTTGAGGATGGGACTTGTTTCCAGTAGGTCATCCTTCCTTTAATTAAATAATTAATTAAACAAGTTAGTAAGTAAATGAACACATACGTGGCTTGGGCAGTTTATCAAATTTTATATGTGAATTATTGTTACCATGTGATCCTCTGCTTATTATTTTTATTGAGTTTGTTAATGATGAAATTCTGATGTAAAATGCAAATATAATTAGTTAAATGCAGGCAGATAGTGAATCCATATATGTGCGTTTTCTCATTATGTCATCGCCACACTGCTACAATCATCAACATTTCATCAAAAATATTAAACATGTTCATAATTGTGACTGTTATCTTGCCTCTGAGAATGCTGTTTTTAAATTGCTTCAGTATTAAAGTAGTCCAAATAAGGCCAGAAATGTTGTCATGTAATTGACTCGGCATGTTATCAAGAAGCTTGGCCATGTGAATCCGTTGAATGTGATTCAATTGATTATTATATGATGCCATAATTTTGCTTGCCTGCACACATGCGTTAGCAGTAACTTAGTGTTTAAACAGGTACATGGTCAGGGCTGATATCTATAAAGGCTGTTGCATGTGTTCATGGAGAGTAATGGAAGAGCAGATGTAGCAGAGTTAGTGATAGATCTGGCCTTGCAGGGAGTTTGAATGATTTTCTGCCCTGCTGTTCACATCGCACCATCAATCTCCACATCACAGCTGGCCTGGGCCAGGATCCCTGAGGTATTACCCTGTCACTGGAGGATATTTGTTCACTAATTGACCAGAAAATTCACCTTGTGTTTTCTTCCATCCCCTGTGACTGTAATTATGTGATGACATTTACAGGATTTTGAAAGCTTAAGTGTCCCATGTGACCAATCTTGGAAAAGGGCTATTGAGAGTTTCTCTGGATATAAATGTTATCATTGAACTCTTAAACGAATGAAGGGGATTTTTGTGTCTTTGGTGATCCTATGAATTGTGCCCTGCATCACTCATTGGGTGATAATTCCAGGGGAAACTATGTCACGGTGCACTTTGTTTGAATTTCTCTGGTTTAAGAGCACTGATGAAGATCGAGGCTTAACTGAACACCTCCATTTTGCTGAAGCTTAATATTGATCTGTACAATTTTGAAATCACTAGTATTGATATAATCCCAATCCATTTGTTTATTTGTTTCACCATTTAACTTAAACTTGTCTGAATCGCCTGTTTGCTACATGTACATGTATATAGCCTGATATTATGGAATGTATGTGCATCTGAAATACCGTGGCATTAGGGAGATCATACTAAATATAATCTATCTTCACAGTTCGCAGCGTGCATGATCAGTCTCAAACGAGATGGAATGCTTGATGCATGTACATAATACACATACGGGTCACATTAATTAAAGCATTACACCAAACCAGAGGCTTTTGCTTTTGAATATTTGTAGGGAAAACTCATCAGTCCGAAGCTGAGGTTTTCTTTGCATTTACATGGGAGCATAGACTTGGTACTTGTACCATGAGCCAAGAGGATATTTCATGGTTGAGTCACAGGGGGGGGGGGGGGTAATGGATTAACTTTCTGAAAGCGTAACATCTGTTGATCTTCCTAGTTGTTCTGTAGCATGAAATTCGCTGCTGGATAATGACAGTCTTATATGAAATATTAATTAAAAATTAATATGCCGGAACATTTTATAAGGCTTATACGCAGCAGCTACAGTGGCTAGTGAATGTTGGTTTGACCAAGTAATTCAGTGGGTTCTCCTTTTATACAGTTAATCAGTCATATCAGAGGTTTTGGTGTATTTTTCGCTGATTTTGTTGGGACTTCTTGAAACACCCTGCAATGCTGAGTGGGTCTGGTATTTTCTGTGATCATGAAGCCAATGTGTATGTGTTATGTGCAAAGCCACGGGATATTCAGGGCAACTGGTATTTGTGCTGCTACCCTTTTTGTTTGCTATGATCTGTAAAGTGGTCTGTTAAATCACCTACAACTCTTGGTTTCATGAACAGAATTGGAATAAATTAACTGAATATAAATATTGCTTATATCTAACATTGACCGCTTTTTTTGTCGTTTTGTTCCATTGACAGGACCTCCAGGCTGAAGTTGACTCCCACCTGCCAGCATTTGAGAGTTTGAACAACAGTGGGCGGCATCTCTCCCGAACCATGGTGGCTGCCGATGCTCAACAACTGCAGGGGCGTTTGAAGGAGATGAACCAAAGATGGCTGAACCTGAAAAGCAAGTCTATGGAAATCAGGTGAGGCTTTCCTTTGACCACAGCGTGATACGAGAGACAACCAGTGTGAGGCTTTCTTGTGTATACCAGTTTATTTCTGCACGCAGTAGATTCTGGACTAGTCATTGGTTGAGAGCATTTATGTGCACCGGGGTGAAATGTTAGGGAGCTGTTGCAAATCGAAGTAATTTCCACATCAAGAAGAAAATAAGTGTCTGCAAGCTGCTAATACCATCAAAAACAATGAAACCAATTGAGTGTTAGATTACTCAAATTGCAAATACCTCGACGGACCTTGAATTATGATTTACTCCAACCTCGCACTTGGGATGAATTCACTTCAACGAAGTGAACAAAACAACATATTTTGTGACCGTCTTCTGCTTCCAAGTGCACCACATTGGTCGCTTATTGTCTCTGGATGTAACACTACTAAGATGGACATCCGGTGCTGTATAAGTTACAACTAAAACAGAACATAATCATGTTACACTTATAAATTGCAGAAACTGAACTTCGCACCCTACAGTGTGAGTTGACCTATATTTGACGTCACGCTGTGACCTCGCTGTTTCCTGCGACATATAGGTCTACGAGTTTCTCTGTTTATTTTTATTTTTCAGACTCAGCATAACACCTATATTTGCTTGAAGTGGATAAATTCTTTGGGCTATATAGTGCTGTGCTGTACATGTTTAAATTACCGACAGTTTTATGCATAATTCTATTTTACTGCTCTGGTTAGAAATGAAGGTAGTTTACACTGTAACGTTGTAAAATGTTCGGAATATCGTTTTAGTTTTATTGTAATATCATTTACTTGTGGGTTTTTGTGTGACTATACCTTGTTCACTGATGTCAAAATTTTAAACCATTTTTTCCGAAATCAAGGTCTTCTTGGTTACATTTTAGTGCAGCATTACATATTGCCGATAACCTGGTCACGTTGAAGTCTACATTTCTTTGATTTACGGCTGCTCATAGAAATAAATTTGTTATCCAAGCCCCCAAAAGGCTTCGGAGTGGTGTAATATTTTCACCAGGAAGCAGAATAAAGTTCAATATCACAGTGTTGGGGCATGGATAACTTATAATATGTCATGTTGGTTGGAGACAAGTGGTGTACAAAGAACATAAGACTGTGCATAAAAACATAAGAACATAAAACACCCCTACGAGTGTAGCTCACTGGTTATTGTAATGAAAGCCCCTATGAACATTGAGAGATAGCCTGGTAAGTTGTAGTACTGCATGCTGTAATTCTTCAACCTATTCACATGTTTGCAACATGTTTATTCCAGCATATTCTGAAGGCATTATTCTGGGTTGACTGAGAAAATTATACTTTTTGTGAAGCCCCGAAACTGGACAATCCAACTAATGTAGTTTTTCCTCCAAAATCAAATAAAAAATATGCATAAATTGCACTGAAAAGTGCTCTTTCAATTGGGAAAAGGTTGAGGAATTAGAGTAACCACACAGTGCTGTATGAGACATGAGGGTGTCCAGCTCACAAACAGGAGACCAGTGAAGTTCAGTACCAAGGTTAAATACAAATTCAAGACTAGTAATACATGTTTATTCTTGTAGAACATAAACATATGACAACATAAACATAGAACATAAACATATGACAGTCAGTGGCTGAGTTCATGCATCTCTATATTTTCACTGTTACAGCTCATTTATTTCTCAGTCTGGACCCGTGTTGTAAGGAGTATTACATTACTCAGCCAGGGGACATCTCAGATATCAATGTTCTAAAGTAGTTGAAGACATTGGCAAAAAATTGTTTGGAATGGAAATGCCAAATAACAGGGTGGATGACTGGTCTGAATTATTTTTCTGTAATAAAAATGTATCAAGGAGGCTAAAGTTCTTTTAACCGTGACAGAAAAAATTCTTTAAATTAGTCACATTTTAAAGATTTACAGTACATTTGACATTTGAAGTTTTTGATCTGGACAAAGGAAGTCTGTTCTTTTCTGTCATTTCCTTTGCTGAAATCTAAGTGATTGGCTTCATTAACGAGCACTGTGCGTGTTAAGTTCATGCTGTCAGGAAAGAAGCGTCAACAGGTTTTGTAATGTACTTGCGTTGGCATTGCTGCAAATAACTTCACAAGAGCTGTCGGTCAGTTCACACTCAAGACTCACTTCTTCCATATCTGTCCTCGGATCTGGTGTTTAGGAGTCACCTGGAGAGCAACGCGGAGCAGTGGATGCATCTCTTGCAGACTTTACAGCAGCTGATTGACTGGATACTGCGCAAACACCAGGACCTGCTGCATCAGAAACCTGTTGGTGGAGATGTGAATTCCGTGCAGCGTCAGAGTGACATGAACGAGGTGAGTGATTGATGGCATCAGCTGCAGGCGAAATTGTCGCGATTTTGCTGAGAGCAATCAAGATCAGTGAGGAATCATTTCGCAGAAAGTAAAAAAAAAACAACGATTCCTTACAGCTTTTATTTGACTCAAGCCTGGAGACAATTTTTTTTTCACCATTCTTGTGTTTAATGCTTGGAGATTTTGGTTTTAGTTTTTTCCTTCTGCACATATTTTTCTTCTCTTCCAGACATTAGCATTTTTGTCAGTCCATTGCAAGTCTCCGCATGTTTTTCTGTAACTGTGTTTAACCAGCTCTTGGCTTTCTTTAGCCATAGATAACCTTTATACTGACGATCTGTGGAGGTATTTTTTATTCAGTGTTGAAAGAGTTAACCATATCAATGTTAGCTACTTCTCACACACAGTTTTTAACCATGCAGTTAAAATGACGTGCTTTCCATAGTTATTCATGGAAATAATTAAACCCATTTTTGTAGTAAGAATGATAAAATTAATTGTGCATTATCACATTGAATTATTTGTGTATGATTTTTACTTTATGGCCTTTTTTCTTTTGAAAGCATTAGGTTTATACAAATCATAGTACTGGTGCTACACACCTTTTGATCAGGTGTAAGATGTGGTTCTTACTGAAATATTTGTGTATAAACAGGCTTAATTTGAAAAAGAGAGAAAAGCACATCATATTATTTACTTGTCTGCTACGTACACTTTGTTTTGATTACAGAGGCTTAGAGACCAGTTGGACATAAAGCGCCCCCTGGTGGAGCAGAGCCTGGAGGCTGGGAGGTTCTATTTACGGGAGGAGGGGGAGGACAAGAGGTTGAGCACGGACAGTGCAGACAGCGGTGATATGTCAGGTACTCATCCAGAACACTTTGTCACTGTTTCATTGAACTGAAGTATGTGTCTGTCTTTGCTTACACATGTATTATCTGTATCTTCTGTGGTTGGCACAGTATATAATGACCTATAATTTCATGGAATTTTCCATGAACTAATTACCCTGCTGTAGTAGTACGATTTGAAGTTAAGTGTGTTTTGATTACAAATCACCAAATAAAAAATTTACATGATTTTCCACCAAGTATCTATTGTGCTGTATTTATAGAAAGCCCTTTTATGTCTGTGGGTGACTTACCATGTTTTCATTAAAGGTTCAGTAAAACAGCTGTTATGAAAGTCGTCTTGATTATTATAATATTTTTCTTTTGTACCTTGGGTGAACAGATGAAGATGGGTCAGGGGAAAAGGATGCTAGACATTTGATTCGGAAAATACGACGCCAAGTTAGATTTCTAAACAGGAAATGGGCAGAGTTGAATCAAGATTCAAACGAATGGCAAGCACAACTTGATGAAGTATCAGAAGTGAGTATGAATTTTATTTCCATTCACTCAGTACTGGGAATTTTTGTAAGAAACAGAACCTTGTATGGCTCTGATATTCTGACTCTGTTGGTCTAGTCACAGTTGTTATACATGTATGTAAATACATGAAAAAATATTCATGTACAAGGAGTTATGTCCCTTGACGGAAGCTTTCTCAAACTGTGAGGAGACCTCTACTTGTGAGCACTAAGACATATGAAAGACATATGAAGATCCTTGCTGAAAGCACTGTAGTTCCAATGTACATATCAGATTTTTATGGTAATAGAGAAGCTCCTTTGCATTCACATCATGTCGAATATTTGAATTGTTGTCTTCTTCTCTACCTTGAAGAAAGAATATTGCCAGAGTTGTGGTGTGATCTCCAAAAGTATTTGCATACGAGAGGTTCAAACAGATGAATGTTGGAAAATAGAAGAAATGATACTGCCACTTATACTAATAAATTTGTCCGTACCTTAAAACAGTTCCAACATGTAATTTTGATAGTTATTAAGATTTTCAAGTTGGTTTCGTTTTAACTTGACAAGCATTTTTCAGAGTACATCAGTATACAGGGAAATATAAAAGAAGAGTTTAATGTGAGTGATATTTTAGTTTTGAGTGAGTTGAATTAGCTTTTTCAGTGCAGCATTCAAGCAAAGAAATGAAGTGGTCTGCTTTTCTGTAAATCTGTTTTCGGTGAATTGCATCTGGATTTTGTCTGATGAAAATTGTTACTACCTTATACATTTGTTTGCCTAATGTTGTTTCTGTGCAAGATAGGAAATGTTGAGGCAGGGTTGAACAGTTTCTAAATTTTGATTTTACCTGTTTTGTTTTGCAAGAAAATGATGATGCTTCACGAGACAATGGAGGATTTGGATGGTCAGTTAGGGGAGGCAGACCAAGAGATGAGCCAGTGGCCACTTGTAGGGGACATTGTTATAGAGAACCTGCAGGATGAAATAGATAAAACAAAGGTAACAATAATAACAAGGTTTTGACTGATGTCCAGGGATTCGTTTTCCACTTGCGGAATTTAACCTTATCACACAGTGCATTTTGTCTGGCTGACTTGATAAATTAGACGATTGTAGAGAATTTGAACCGAAAATCGATTTTAATCCAAAGGCACAAATCGTATGAAATGATGTCTCCTCTTTCTTTGTGGCTGGTTGGATTCGAGAAGTCCATACAGCAATTTGCACCGTACAAAGGCAGCTTAAATATGGCTGGACTCTAGCTTGTGCATTAGATGAAGTTTGTCTGGTTACAGACAGTGACAGTGATTTCCTTGGGTTCCTCTATCTCTGTATGTGACCAGCATCAGAAATGTTGTACAAGCATCCAATCAAAATAAGTGACAAGAACACGATATTGGATACTTGACCTTCCCTGGAGGCTTTGTACCAGCACATAACCTGTGCAAACAAATTTCAAGTGGATGAGGTTGAACGTTGTAAACGGTCGTCAAAATACATTTACAAAAAGAAAAAGAGAGACATGGAGTACGTGTAATTACCATTCTTTTAATTGCAGTCTTGTTTTTGACTCTACTTTAACTTCAGTGTCAGACTGCCTTGACAAGAATCTAATCAGACCTAGATCAGTCTGCATTCCATGAGATCGTCATCACTACGGTGAAATAATCTGTCTGCTTCTATGTCGCCACTTTTGCTATCCCTGAGGGGGAATTCTAAGATCTCGTGTTTTTGGCAGAAGCAAAAACATTCGGTAAACTGGGAGTTTATGTGTTTTTCTGTCTTGTGTGTTGAATTTTCTTTTAGCCGACTGTCTCTTATTGTGTTTCTAGGGATTTCAGCATCGTGTGGCCCCTCTGCAAGGTCGAGTGGATCAAGTTAATGATCTGGCCAGTCAGATTCAAGTGTTAGATGTTGTCCTATCACATATTCCCATTAACAAATTGGAAGGATTGAACTCAAGGTGTGTACCACAGAGTTTTTTTGCTTCTTTCTCTCTGTTGCAGCTTTCACTCAAATCACAGGCGTGTAATTTTGATAATGGATTCTGATTTTGCCAGAAAAAAAAATGGCTGCCGACTTTTAGTTATTTTTTTCCAAGACATGTTACAAGGAGTTCAGAACTGTCTTTTCTCTGGCTAAATGGCAGTTTGATGCGTGTCTTTGTGGTCGATAGCCTCCTGACAGCATTCAGTTTAGTTTAGCAGCTCTTTGAAATTTGCTGCCAACTTGTGTTAATGCTGACACCAACCTCCAATGGCTGGAGTGTATCAGAAATTTGCTCTTCCCAGAAACTTGCAACCAGTCAAAGATGTGAATTAGGGCATTCATATTTGAATTTTTCTGAACAGCTTTTTTGCTGGAACATGATCAGCAACATGAACAGTATAAAGAGCATCTTATAATTTCATTACCTACTTTCATTTTGGTAGTAATATACCGAGAAAAATACGATTATGTTTGATGAGCTGTAAGGATTACATGAAAACATTTGAATGTAGAGCCAACGTGTTAGAGAATTGTAAGTCTTGTACATTTAATGCACGTCCTCTGATAGTTCTGCATCATTTTTAAGTGTATCCTTGAGTCTTTTACCATCAGGATCAGGTTTTAATGTGTAACATCTGACAAGTTATGTGACATGGAACTCCAGTTAATCAGATGGTGGAATGTCATGTGTGAGTTTAATGGTTTTTCTCCCCAGGTGGAAAATGTTGCAGTTGTCAATAGAAGAGAGATTAAAACAATTACAAGAAGCAATTCGAGATTTCGGACCCACGTCTCAGCATTTCCTATCTGGTGAGTAGGCAGTTAATGTGCTTACTGCAGCAGACATGGAAATAGGTTTGTGACATGGGGTGTAATGAAGGAAACATTAAACATCTGTTAGTAGCTACACTTAACTGCGTATGCTGCAAAAGTTCATAATGTTTTGATGCTCTCCACGTATGTCTGGTGCAAAAATATCCAGTCATTCTTGAAAAAAGGCCTGATTTTTATATGACTTTCAGCTTTGAAATAGTTCTGATACCTACTACGTACAGGAAGTTTCTGTATTAACTGTGTAAATTGAGCCAATCATCAGCCTGTTTGTGAAGGCATTTGTATACCCTATAAATATGACCACTGTGCCAGTCAGGTAGTTTAAATGCAGGTCCAATCAGATGGTTCCATCGGTTTGTTGTTTGTTTCGATCAGTCACATGTATATTCCTGGAGCAAAGACTGTCGCTATTGATTTTGTCTTGTCAGCTTTGTTGATGGGTGCCTTTGGGAAGAAATCATATATTGCAATGTTGAACATTAGCTCATTGGCAGAGTTTAACGACTATTAAAATGACATTTATCATGATAGCACCAGGGCCGGTGAAACAAATGTTGTGCTGTGACTGCACACAGTGATGGTGTGTTAATTTACACAAAGTAAATTGCCCATTTCTTGTGTGTGACAATGAAGTAATTGAAGTTGTGACATTCAGCTTGTTAACATACAGACAGCTGTAGCAGCACAGAGTGTGGCAAGATTCAATTAATAAGGGTTTACGCTGGAAAACACTCACAGTCACGGTATATTACCCTGTGGAAATCATGTTTTTCGTATGTGCATGAATGGTATGCAGTGTAAAATTGGTTTTTAGTTTATAAGCTTTGTAGTGAAATATTTTGTAGACTTGTAAGAAAAAAAGGGCTTTAATTAAGCTGAATTTTTGCCATGTTCTATACTTGCTGATGTCTGACCTGGTTCTTCTAAACTGAGTGCAGTTTTCTTTGGAAAAATTCCAAGATTCACACACTACCTGGTGTTATTTGATATATTCAAGCTGAAAGTATGGAGGAAGGCAGGTGCCAAATTTTCCTGATGAAGAGCAGGTGGTTGTAATTATTCTGTGTTTACCTTTTGCTGGAGAACTCCTCAAGGCTGCCAACAAGGATGAAGGATTTAATCTTGAATGAAGGGAATGTGAACATCCTATGTGGTCCTTTTTGCACTGCAACAGATAAACTATCTGTTGATCATGTGTTGTTGATAAAAAAAAAGCAGCTGAAGGATGCACACCTACTGTGTTCACCAATGGTGGTTGTATATCCATTGCTTCTTTTCCAGCTGACTTGGAGTTTCAAAACCATACTTGGAAAGTTTTTACCAAAGGCAGTAGTTTTTCAGGCTGCTCGCTCCTAGAGTTTTCTTTGTAAAATTTACGTAAGATTTTTTCAAACGTTTTTAATAGCTTTTTGTCTGGTGTACTTATTTGGTTGCAACCATACTGTAATCTTCACTTCAATTCTCAGCAAATTTTGACTATCACTAACACAGATGCACAAATTGTGAAGTGATGAGAACATGTCGAAGCATTTATACTGTATGTGTAGTTTGGCATTTAGTCTTGAGAATCAGTGACTTATTTACATGTCGTTGGTATAAAATGTATCATGCTGATAACCACATACTGACTTCACAGCGTTTTGTACCGAAGGTCTTAAAAACTATGAATGAAATGGTCCTAGCCAGTATTTCAGCCATGTTTGACTGTAGCCTTCTACCTTTGTGGTACATTTCATGACACAGTACACTAACTTAGGTTGGATGTCTTTTGAATTACATCTGTGATGTACTTAATTTAAGGTAGTATTTTTCAGATTTCTAAAATGAAAAGATCTGCTGATATTGTAAATGCTTGATTTATAAGTGATTTATAAGTTTATTTATTCAAGTGACATGTATATATCTAGCCTTATTAACAAACAGAAATAGGCTATTAAAATTGCTTGTAAACTATGCCCGCACATAGGTCTCTGTGTTTGTGAAATAGCATACAGTATCCCATGTACGTGTAAAGCTAACATATTCCACATGTTTAGTTTGCCCAGTACGGGGTAAATATCTGCTGTGTTATCATTCTTGACAGCCTCTTTATTGGATATCACAACTAACAGCCAACTAGCTAAGATAACAGCTAAATTTCAGTGTGAGAAGGTGATAGCTGGAATTTCCACTCAGGTTAATTGGACATCATTACCATGTTGACCTGAAGAAGCTTAAATAATAAGACTGCATCCATAGTACATGTAGAACGTGCATGTTCACTGTATGTGAACAATGGCACTGTGGGCATGTGCAACATGGTTGAGCATACACATGTACGTAGAAATTTTGAAAACATTTGGACGAGCTTCTGAGAAACTCAATACCTCTGGCACATTAGGCGCAGACATATGTTCCAAAACAATGCATTTACATGTACATATATGTTTATGTAATGAAATGTATTCACACTTTATTTACGAGAGTAGTATATTTGAATCATTATTTATTTATTTTGATTGAACAGCAGGACCATTATGTCAGATATTTTTTAGTGAAAATATCAGATTGCCTTGAAAACCATTTTATTGTTTTGTGATGGTCAGTACAGAAGTTATGAAAATATGGTTGTTTTGAAGAGAAGTCTGAGAAGAAAATGAAATGTGCGATTAAGTTGTAGATTTTATGGAATTGTTTGCCCATTATTAAATGTATGTATGTATTTAACAAAAACTTTACATACTTGTATGAGCCTTGCACATACAAGTACATTACTTCATACTTATATGAGCCTTGCACATACAAGTACATTACTTCATACTTGTATGAGTCTTGCACATACAAGTACATTACCTCATACTTATATGAGCCTTGCACATACAAGTGCATTACTTCATTTTCATTCTTTTAAAGTAATTTGTTGCATGGACTGTGCATTTCAAAATGGTTGAAAATTTTGGGTAAAGTGTATATATAATTCATTGACTAGGTGTAAAGATTTTGTTTTAAAAGCTAGTACATATATGCAATCCACTGATAAGTAATGTCAGTTTGTTGTCTACAACTAAGATGTTTAACATGTTTAGAGTTTGGATTAAGACTCTGAATTGACTGTGTACAATTCTCTGCAGACTTTAGTCCAAAGTTTATACTTGACCGGAGAGGTACTCTAACTCGTGAAGGGTTCTGTGTGTCTTTGGTACAAGTGCCTTATTTTAGATGATGAACCAGCCCCAGCACTGCTGTTTCCATCAACATGTCTTGCCTCTGGAGATAAGGGTAGTACTGGGAGTGGGGGATGGGGGAGGAGACACACGATGGAAGGGTTCTTGGCAAGATTTTGGCCATATGCTTTCTGAATTCTCTTAGATGGCAGCTTTAGTACATTTGGCTTTGTGAAGCTATTGGACCCTGATGTGCATAAATTAAGATGCTAAAGCTTGCAGATTAACTGTTTTTGGCTAGGAAGTTTAAGGTTCCAGATCAACTGTTGATGCACTGTTTCTATGGTCTGGAAGGGTGCTATCTTAGATCACTCAGAGCATTTTCTCAGCTTCAAGATTCCAGCCTGGGAGGATTAGATGTGTTGAGATAGGCTGAGTGGTGCAATGGTTTGAAAGATTTCTGATACTGTGAAGAGTGGATGGTAGATTAAGTTGTTCACCATGTGGTTTCTGGACTCACAGAGATTGGCTGTAGATGTCTCAAAGATGGAGTGATGTGGTTTCGTAGAAGCCCAAAAATGTCTTATGCTTTATGGAATCTAATCCGGGAATGAGTTGCACAAGACATAACACCATTCTGATCGCAAGAATCAAGATTGATACCTGATGGGAAAAATCTTCCAAAGGTCCATTGCTTGAGGAATTCTCTAGGTGTTCATATTGCTGGTCAATCCCAGGTTTAGAAGCGCAAGTCTGATAGTGTAGAGAATAAAGATGAGTCTGTGATGTGAGTGCGCTCTGCTCTCCCATGTCAAGCTCTGTGTTTCTTTGATGGCCCCCTCCTTTCTGACATTCATCTTTCAACTGGTATGAAGACATCTTGGGCTAAACGGGTTTTATTGTCTAATGACCATTTCTCCAGCAACAAGTAATTGTTCGTAGGAACATTGGCTGATCGTGTCAGGATTCCAAAGTGAGATCTAGAACCTGGACGTCGTTATGAGCTTACTGGTAGGCTGCATGCCGGAATCTGAAAGATAAATCTCCTCCGGTCTTATCCCCATGTTGTTCCGTCCGTTCAACCAAGAGAGAAAATATCCCTGACATTTGTCTCTGGCTTTTGGTGTCAGACAAAGGATAATTTCTGAGCGGCGGGCCAGATTGGATCTCTGTGGCCATCAGCAAGCCAGGGAGAACTTACGGATGTAGGCCTGTCACTGGACTGTCTAATTAGGACAAGGCTTGATAAGACTCCCTCCTGCAGCCAGGCACTTGCTGTGGAATGCAGGCCGTGTAGACCTGTAGGTATCTGCTGTCGGGGGCACCCCCTTACCTGCTTGCTGCGAATGATTAAGCATGGGCAAGAAAGGATTTGAGAGACGTTTGGTGAGGAGCTTGGGACAAGAGCCGCTAGAGTATGAAGGTATTGATCTGGAAAAAAGTAGAGGTTATACTCATTGTATGTTATCTATTTTGGTCCGTGTGGCTCACTTCTGGTCACATAGAACAGGATTACACTTCATGTGTATGTGAGCTTTTAAACATTGCCCAGTTAGCGTTGAAGTTGTAGTGTTCAAGTATTTGTATTTGTTTATGTAAGCACTGCATGTATCTGTATCAAAACATGGGCATATAGTTGGCAGTGTACTGCGTGTGTTATCAGCTGTTTAACTGTGCCATGCGATGATGTAACAGAGTTATGAAAACAGTACAAGGACGATATATACATACGGCTATATGACATGCCAGTACCGATATGATGTATACACACCCGTTGTGTGATTGTCTGATTAGAGGAAGCGATTTCGGAACTGTTGATAAAATATTGTTTTTTGCATAAGGTTGTCACTTTCTGTTTCATGGTATACTTCTGTATTCTGATTGAGAAAATGTTTGGCTGGGCAGTTGCTTACTTTATGTAGACGAAACATTGTATCATTATATGTACATGTACTAAATAGAAGCACATTATACCTTATTTTATCCAGCTATGTAAATAATGTGTACTTTAAACTTTTTAGGCTTATTTATTAGTATTGTTTAGCTTTGATGTTCTTGTTCCTCACCAAGTTTATATACACGTTGATTTATAGGTATCTACAGGCTTGTTAGTGTGCTGTGCAAGTGTAGGTGAGAGGCAATGTGATATGCCAGGGTAGGATGTAGCTTGTTGTACAGATTTGTAATCATCACCTAGCTGACCTGGTTGATGATATTAGGGGACTAGCTACCACAGCTGGATGGTGCTCATACTTTAGTATTTGTGCTGATTTGTTTGTTCATGTAGATTTTACATTCAGCCCCGGCGAAGTTCGGAGCAACCCCGTGAAACTTTATTGTTGTATGATTTCATGTACAAAATATCAGTGGGTGACGGAGAGGGAGGGTGGGGTATGGGACAAGAAGAACTCACAAGAACAACAAAATATTAGTGGGTGACGGAGAGGGAGGGTGGGGTATGGGATAAGAAGACCTCACAAGAACAACAAAATATTAGTGGGTGACGGAGAGGGAGGGTGGGGTATGGGATAAGAAGAACTCACAAGAACAACAAAATATTAGTGGGTGACGGAGAGGGAGGGTGGGGTATGGGATAAGAAGACCTCACAAGAACAACAAAAAATTTGAAGTGGTGGAAGCATTTATCAACATGAAAGCTAGCACAATCAAGATTCGAAAGAACATTTTGAGTTTGGTTTGAAGAGAAGCAATTTTGGGATTGGTTTAATGAAAAACAATGAATAAATAACAATAAATGGAATTAGTTAGGAATTAGATGAAGATTCCAGCAGCTGAGACTTATTGTTGTATATGGTGACAGTATAAATGATGTACGGTATAGTTTTTACACGTGTGTTGGGATATGTCACAGGTCACAGTGCAGACAGTAATATTGTGGCTTGTCTGGGGAGATTTAGCACAAAAGTCCACTCACAGTAAAATCCGATAGGCCTCTGATAGTGTTAGATAAGAGGTCAGCGTTTGGTCAGACAGACTCAGATATGTAAATATCTTTCTGAATCACCAGTGAACAAGTCCTAAGGTGAAAGCTCAGTTACCATAGTATGTCTGTTAAAGGACACTAGATGCAGTGTGAAACGTTGTCCAGAACAGCACATGAAGCATTGGAAGCCATATATACATATATACTCATGTATACACATGAACTGGTACAGTTTATGGGGAACTATGTCCAGGTATCCTTTCATCAATTGATTGTGCCTTAAATAAATCAGCAGAAGAAATCATTTGATGAAAAACAGTTCCACCCTAATAAATGCAATATATGAACTTTATATTTATATATACATAAAATTTAAGGTGGATGTAAAATTTGTAATTTTACATCATTGAACAGAACAACACTGTTACAAGAAATGTTTTCAATAATATGCTTCCATGCGACAGCCTGTTTTTGATGTAGTTCTGGCTATCAGGATATTATGTACAATATATGCCCCCCCCACCCTACCCTCAGTGGGGATCATGTGTGTTGGGTGCATGCAGTTTATAGTCTCCTAGAATTGCATTTACAGTCACACCACCAGAGTGCACATAGTAGTGAGGAGTTTTAACGCACACCTGAGAACCCAGCATTGTCAGATTGTAACCCTGCTCCTAATCTGAGCAAGTAACCAGTCTTGAGGAAATCACGATTGGATAACAGCAGAGACTTGTATCTTGTTCACTTGTGAACTATTGGATGGTTATTTTTTTGTTTCCAGTGTTCATGTTGAACAGGTGTTATTTCAGTGTGCATTTATGAAACCTGAAGATTGAACTGCAGTAGAACGTTGGCTGATGTATATTCATCTCACCTGTGAAGACTGGTAAACTGAACACGTTATTTCTTGGTACATGTTAGGAACTTACCGTGTATGTTGTAAGCAGCAGTTGTCACACCTTTCCACGTACGCCCGCCCACCCATCACATGGATTATACATGATGGATACATGGTGGAGACGACTAACTCTGGATCGTTTTATTTCAGCGTCTGTGGACACACCATGGGAGAGGGCAGTGGCTGGCAACAAGGTGCCATACTACATCAAGTAAGTCTTCACTGTTACCTTAGACGGCAAATGTGCAAACTGCAGATGGCTTTGGCTCCCCCTCCTCTAAACATATTCCGGAAATGTAATAATATTGCCAGGTAGCCTGCTCCAGTATCGTGTCGGAATATCAAGGTTTTCATTGAAAACATATATGTTACAACTTTTTATCTGTCTTTGTGTATGGTAAGTGAAATATTCTTGAGCTCAGTGTTAAATCCCGGTCAAATGATAAATAAATGTTCTTCACACAGCTTACTCACCCTTGGGACTGATTTTCTATTTCACAGTCATACCACAGAAACAACCCGTTGGGACCACCCTAAAATGGTAGACTTGATGGAAGCTCTCAGTGAGTTCAGCTTCTTGTTGACTTCATGTTGATTGATGAAGTAAATTTTGATGTATAACTGTGAATGTTAGCACAACATATGTGAAGAGAACAGCAATTATTTAATGGAGGTGAAATGGTCTCAAGCTTTTGCTGGAAGATTACTTAGTTTCTCAGGACTTTGGCCATAATTCAGCCGTGACACTTGTGAAAGGGCGTTTATGGAGATATTGCATGTAACTAAAAGGAAAGGAAAACAATAGTTACAACAGAGGTGTTTCTGAAATTTTTGAGTGTTTAAAATATGGAATATGTTTATAGCTATTTGTCAAAATCTTATCACAGTTGAGGTAAATGTGATGAACTTCTATGTCTGGAAATTTTCGGAGAGAATGTGAGAGTGTATTTTCAAAGATGGGCAAGTATTTGCTCGAGACTCAAACAGGAAATAGCTAACAAGAGTTAGCCCAGAAGATAGAAAATTGGGCTGAGAATGATTGATCATAAAGCAGTGGTGTTCTACGTCATGGTCCTCTTCACATGGCTGGTGCTTTTACAGGAGTCTTATTTTCAAATCACGATTTGTGGTTTAAATCATCATTTGAAGAGGAACTAAATGTTATTCTTACATAGTACCTAAATCTTCAGTTGTCTTTTAGTTGAAACGAATGTGCACATCTTAAAGGACAAAGTTTTAGCATATCAAGTTATATGTATATATATATATATATATATCCATCAAAGCTACTGCTTGTAAAGAGTAATCTCCCCTTTTGAAGATGGCATACTTTAAGAAAGAGGTGTCAATCATCATTCCCAAAGGAGCAGTGCATGATTTTAAGAAACTTCAGTGGAAAGATTTCATTCTGTTAAACATTGGCAGAAAATAAACTGTAGTAATAACAAGCTACAGAATTGACAAGGAAATTGCAGCATTTCTTGCCTATGGTTTGCAACAGATTGGGACATCTGTGACATGTGAAAAATAATTGGTGTGCTTATTGGAAGATAAATTATTTCGCATGTCAAAAATTTCAAATGTTCAGGCAGTTAAACTGCCTGTTTGAACTTCTAAAGTGTGCTCCTTTCTCATTTAGTAAGGAGATCAAAGACTTAAAAAGAGTCTGAGCTACCAAAAACTTGACGGGGTACAAATCAAACGCTAACTGAAATGCATTGCATTCAGATAGTATTTGCAGCTGCTATAAACAAGATTGGTTATTAAGCAAGAATAACAACCTTTCCATGAAATCTTGAAATATCATTTATGTTTTTTTTTGTTTTGTTTCCAGATGATTTAAATGAAGTCAGATTTTCTGCATATAGAACTGCCATGAAGTTGCGAACATTACAAAAGCTATTATGCTGTAAGTATGAGAGGCTGATGTGTTATAACTTCATCTTCAATAAGTAATTTGTTTTCATGCTTATCAAAACTTTATGTATTTGATGATGTAACAACGTTTTTCTGCCATTTCTTCCTATTGTGAGCATGGGAATTACTTTTGCCCACCAGATAACTGCTGATTGAACATCTGGCATGTCTCTTTGTTGTAATTTTTTTCTCCAATGTGGACCTGAAGATTGATATTCTCCCCATCAGTAAACTACTGGCTGATTGATTAACATTATTATGTGTTTTTGGAGGCCACATCGTACGTGTGAAGTTCCGCCAGCATCCTGCGGATGGTCGTGGGTTTCCTCCCACCATCATAAGTCAGATATTCTTGAGTACGGCGTCAAACACCGATAAAATAAGTAAATAAATATTGTGAGCATAGGAAGTACTTCTTATGCCTGCCAGACAACTGCTGATTGATCAGCTCACATGTCTCTGGATTGTAACTTATTCTCCCAAGTGGACCTAAAGATTTATATTAAATGTATGGCTGATTGGTTAACATCATTTTGTGTTTTCCTGCGTACAGTGGATTTACTGAACATGGGGACGGCTGTGACAGCATTTGACCATCACGGACTGAGGGCGCAGAACGACAAGCTGATGGACGTGATAGAGATCATTAACTGTGTGACGACGATGTACGAGACCCTGTCTGAGGACCACCCCAACCTGGTCAACGTGCCTGTCTGTGTCGACCTTGTCCTCAACTGGCTGCTGAACGTCTATGACATGTGAGTCTTCTCCGCAGCCGTACTGGAATCTGTAACTCCCCAGCATGCTCTGGATGCTACGGTTACATGTAGACTTGGGTTTATCCTGTAACTCCCCAACATGCTCTGGATGCTACGGTTACATGTAGACTTGGGTTTATCCTGTAACTCCCCAACATGCTCTGGATGCTACGGTTACATGTAGACTTGGGTTTATCCTGTAACTCCCCAACATGCTCTGGATGCTACGGTTACATGTAGACTTGGGTTTTTCCTGTAACTCCCCAACATGCTCTGGATGCTACGGTTACATATAGACTTGGCTTTTTCCTGTAACTCGAATTTTGGCTATATTTAAAGGATTACTTTTGTCTCAACCATGTTAAAGTTGGCCATGTTGATGAAAGCTTTATATATTACTGATGTTCTAGAAATGCTATACATGTTGCTGAAGAGGATTTAGAAATGCTAAATGCACAGTATGCTCAAGGCCTAAAAGTCTAGACTTCCAATTAATGATCATGTTCTACTGGGTATTTTGATAGGCTTATTTTAACACTTGGAGACACAGTTTTGCTTTTTGAGTGTAAAATTAATGCCTGAAGGAAGAACAACATTTGATACAGCATATATATTGTTAAAACACGTATTTATATGTAAACACGTATTTATCAGTAAAACATGTATTTATCAGTAAACATGTATTTATGAGTGAAATATGATACAAGCCTTTAAAGTGTATTAAAAGACTCATGGTTTCTGTCCAATTTTCTTATGCAGGATCCGTACAGGTAAAATCCGGGTGCTGTCTTTCAAAGTGGGCCTTGTCCTCATGTCCAAGGCACATCTAGATGACAAGTACAGATGTGAGTAGTTTTACTGGTACAGTTAAAAATGATGCTGTTAGTAATTGTTGGCAGTAATATGTTGGATGCAAGAAAAAATGTCATATTTCGGGTTTGTCTAGTGTGTCATGTCAAAAGAATTTCGAATTGAAAGATGATTTATACTGTTACCAAGAAAGTCAGAATAAATTGGCGGTAGAGATTTAGAGTTGTCTTTTATTGTAATATTAGAAAGAAAATGAGTAGAAGTTTTGTGTAGCTCCGGAGTGTTCTATTGTAATGTTGTATGCACAATTGGGCTTTGAAAACAACCTCTACCCCACATCATTATCAAGCTTTTGATGCCTCTGTATTCTCAGTATGTTTTATTTTCTTTCCAGTTCTGTTTCGCCTTATAGCTGACACAAACGGTTTTGCAGACGAGCGTAAGATGGGCTTGCTACTCCATGACTGTATGCAGATTCCTCGGCAGCTTGGGGAAATTGCTGCCTTCGGGGGTAGCAACATTGAGCCAAGTGTCCGCAGTTGTTTCGAGAAAGCTTTGGTAAGAAAGTCATTGTTTTGTGTTAAAATAAATATTTGTCTGAAATAGCTACATATGAAATTTTCAAAACAAGTTTTACCTCAATTTGTCTTGAGCCTACTCACTTTTACCACAAGCTTGTGTGCCTGACATTTTTGAAAACACCCCTGTGGACAAAGTGGTATGACCATGTTGCCCATATCATGTATTACGGGACAAAGATGTTTTTGACCATACCATTTTCACCAAAGTGGTGTTTTCTAGAATGACATGCACCTATTTGCAGGTTTGTTATCATGTGGCAAGCATAAAAGTAATTAAACCCTTTATCTCTTGTGATGCTCTTTATAGTTTTTTTAAAGCTGATGGCTATATTGCCTTTCTTGTTTCTAAGATGTCATACCTGGATATTTATGCTCTCATTTTCGAATGTTTCTGCCCTGTGTTTTTTCCCCTCATTTCTTAGATATTTGGCCTCTATTCCCTGATCTTTATCTCCTCACTTATCAAAAGCTTCTACCTCCATTCTCTGATGTTGATTCCCTCATTTGTCATATGTTTGTACCCTATTTCTCTAATGTTGATTCCGTTATTTCTTGGGTGTTTGTCCATTGTTCTCAGATGTTGATACCTCAGTTCTCAGATGTTTGTAACCTAACTCTCGAGTCTTCATTCCCTGAATTCTCTGATGGTGATTCCTCTATTTCTCTGTTGTTCCTGTCCTGTTTCAGGAGGCTGGCAGGCAGGAGATCCAGGCAGGTGACTTCCTCGACTGGGCCCGTCAGGAGCCTCAGTCCCTGGTCTGGTTACCTGTCCTCCACAGGCTGGCTGCCTCGGAGACCTCCAAACATCAGGCCAAGTGTAACATCTGTAAGGAGTTTCCCATCGTCGGATTCAGGTAAATCCCACTGGGAGATGAACTGTTCATGGTTTTAAGGTTTGAAATTCAGAAAAAAAAAGTTTGCAATTCTTTGAAAAGTGACTGGAGGGACAGTGTACTTTAAATAAAAGTAAGTATAATATAAAAAAGGAAATTTATAATGTGGTACTAGTAGTAACTTGGATCATACAGAAATATTACCCCTATTAGTTACCTCTTTGGGTAAAGTCAGAAACTTGCCTTTGAAAATTGAAATGTATCACAGATTTCGAAGCAGGAATGCAATCAGTAAATGTACATGTTATATTGTCATATATAAATACAATACACTTCACTCAGCAATGTTTGCACACTAAGGTTACTTTCGATCTTACTGTCTTTGCAAACAAATGGCTGATGGGGTATGATGAGAACTATTGACTTTTTTACACTGTGTTGTATGTATATGTGTTTTTTGTTTTGTTTTTTCAGATATCGTTGCTTGAAATGTTTCAACTTTGACATTTGCCAGAACTGCTTTTTCTCTGGGAGAAAGACGAAAGGTCACAAACTCACACATCCTATGCAAGAATATTGCTCCACTGTAAGTTGTCATCAATTTGATCCACTTTTTGTTGTTAAGGATAATCACCTTATTAATGCTTTAATCACTGATGGCAAAAAGACAAATATATCTAGCTACCAATGATTGTTTAGGTTTCAGTAGTCCTTTGTAAGTATTGAAGTAACTGTAGGTACTTGGGTTTGGCTGTCTTTGATGAATACAAACTTTTTTCTTGTTTGAAGACTACTTCAGGGGAAGACGTCCGTGATTTCACTAAGGTGTTCAGAAATAAGTTCAAGTCGAAAAAGTTTTTCAAAAAGCATCCCCGATTAGGCTACATGCCGGTCCAAACTGTGTTAGAAGGGGATAGCTTGGAGAGGTAAGTCTGCCTGCCAGTCTGTCTGTCTGTGTGTTAGAAGGGGATAGCTTGGAGAGGTAAGTCTGCTTGCCAGTCTGTCTGTCTGTGTGTTAGAAGGGGATAGCTTGGAGAGGTAAGTCTGCTTGCCAGTCTGTCTGTCTGTGTGTTAGAAGGGGATAGCTTGGAAAGGTGCTGTAATGACAAATTATATAGAAATTTGAAAACTAGACTTAACAAACAACTTGAATTATCACATTTCTCAGAATGCATCAACATCGGTGGATCAGTCATGCTGGTAACATGGAGGTACAGATGTAAATTGGATATCAGCATACCAGCGATGTGTGGTTCATTTTTGGACTTCCACAGAGTGTGTCTGTGTTGATGAAAATTCCTGATGTCGTGAATTGTGGGACTTTTATTGCCATGTCTGTGATAATTGATCAGTTGTGAGTACAAACGGATTTCGTACACACCATAATGCTTCTGACTTGTGAACGCTGTAGTCGAGGTGGTTGGTGCGTTAGTGCAGTGTAATTCCCAGGGAGCATCGTACCAATGCAGTCGCTGTGAGTCAAGCTCATGCTGGCTTCCTCTCCAGGTCTGCCATTAACATGAAGACGGTCCTGGGTTTCACCAAGGCACTGCCTGGTTTCCTCCTACCATAATGCTTACTGCTGTATGGTGTAAGGCACCGATCAAATAAATAGATGATAAATAAATACCAATGATGTGATTGTACCTGGGAAATATTCATACAGTGGTTTTTAGATATCCTTTTTAGCTCACCTGTACCGCGTACAGGTGTAACTTATGTTGTACCCTGGGCGTCAGCGTCGGCGTCAGCATCCAATAACAGGGAAAGCAATGGTAAACAAAATGTTACTGGTGATAAAGAACTGCATGTATTGAACACAGGCTGTGCACACATGTAGAGCACAATAACATAAGGTGGATATTCTCTTGTTGATTCTGCGTGTGCGTATTAAATACCATAAATTACCAAATTCCTGACTTAGTGTACTATGTATTAGAATCTATGTCAAACAAAATGTTAGGGGTAGTATCTTAAAAAAAGCACTTCATATATTGAACTCAGGTTTTACACACATGTAGAGCACAATAACATGAGGGGGATATTCCATCGTTGATTCCATGTGTGCATATTAAATACTGTAAATTACCACATTCCTGACTTGTGTGTGTACTGGATATTAGAATCTATCCCCAGTAGGCAAGCTCTTTGGAAGCCTTGCTACCACATCTAAGTTTTTTCTGCGTTCAGTGTGCTTGTATTAGCCTGTGTGTAATGTTGAGCTGTTCGTTTGGTTTTCTTGTGTCACACAACCTAATATGAGCATGTATTTTTTTTTTTTGTATTTCTCGTGCACTAAAATGCACTTGCCAAGAAGAATGTCTGCATTAAGATGGATGTTGTATGTAGTTTCTGTCATTCAGGCTCAGCATAGGTGAAATATTGATGTATTGGGAACTGATGAATCCTTAATGACTGTCTGTCTCGGTCATGTTTGTTATGTAAGACATGGTGATCAGTGACCTCCATGTCGTTTGTGAAAAATGTTGGTCAGTTGTTTGCATATGGATTGAAAAAACCTGTCATGTTCGACTGGTCTACACACACTGGAGCACTGTGCTCAAATTCAGGAGCTTTGTCAAAGACAAGTCTGATGCTCCTGTAATTCGAGCACTGAATATAGTAAATTTTTGGCAGCATATAGTTTAAGCATTACTATTTAGAAATTTGCCTTTGCTCTCAGGTAGTGTGATACATGTAGATGAATTCCTGCATTTCTCACCATGTTTTTCTACCCACATGTCTGAACTGAACCCGAGACACGTGATTTATGTTTCTTGTACATGATTTATGTTGTGTGTACATTTTATAACAGTAATGATAGGTAGATAAGTAGAGTGGTATTATAGTTGTGAGTTTATTACTCCAGCCTGTTTGAGCTTAGTGATCAGAGATGAGATATGGGAGGGTATAGTCTAAAGCCCTGACCAGAAGCCAAGGTCATCCCTGGGCTGTATTCAGGCCTACCTATGCCGGTGACATATATATTAGAATAATAGGGTATAGTTGTTAGAACTAACGGCCAGCTCCGAGGAAGATCTGCCAGCTAAAACATTTGCCCCCATTGCTATCCTGTAATAATCAATACGGCCGTTATATGATGATAGCCGTGGCTGTGGTAGCTACACGTTGAGCTCTCTTCTGCTGGAGGTGAGCATAGCGCAGCAGGACAGAAATAGACAAGCTGTAAAGCTGTCTGGCTTGCCGGTGCTCGGACGCGATGAGACGTTTATTAGGTAGCGTTTATGTGCAGTCGCTATTGATTTATCTCTACGTTCCATCACCTCTGGCTTCCATTCCAGACAGTCCTGTCGGGTCATCATTCACCCACGTACACCGCTGTGAAAATCAGGGAAAAAATAGCGTGTAATTCTGACTTGACAACAACAACAGATGGCCTAATTGGACCCTCCTCAATCTTGATTTGGATTTCAGGTCACATTGTGGTCTGAAGTTCTGTCTAAGTAGGCACAGGACCACATTTAGAGTGGTTAGTGTTGATATGCAAATCTTGTTGTGTTTGAAGCTGTGATTGGTTAGGTGTGTTTGATCATGTGATCTGTGTGTTTCAGCCCGTGTCCCTCCCCTCAGCACAGCATTTCTCAGGACATGCACTCCAGACTTGAGCTCTATGCAACTAGGTCAGTATCAGCATAGCCTTTTTATGTCATGAAATAAAATAAGTTAATAGTACTAAATTATCTTTTGTCTTAATTAGCTGATCTCAGAATTTCATCACAACTGATCATAACAGTAATTCCTGAATATGTTTTGTCTTTATCTTACCCTAGGCTGCAGAAACTTCATTTGATGAAAGAGATGAATAAGTATCCCGAAGATACATGTGGTTTGACTGTACATGACTGGTTCTCTTCGTTTTGACAGAAAATCATGCTTTTCAATGATCTTGTAATGATACAACAATATTATTTGATGATGTGATGATTGTATTTGTATGTACATATATGTGGGAAGATCCTTGGGCAACCTGGGGATGGTCGTGGATTTCCCTTGACCTCTGCCTCGTTTTCTCCATCCATAATGCTGGCCGCTGTTGTATGAGTGAAATATTCTTTAGTATGACATGAAACACCTAGCAAGTAAATAAATGCTACATCTATTTGGATTACAGACTAGCAGAAGTAGAACAGAAGCAAGCCAGCTCTGTGACAGACTCGTAAGTAGCCTGGTTGTCACCTTTGTGAGTGAAGGAATTGTGCACCCTGGGGCTAATCAGACAGTGTTGGGGAACTTGTTTGAGTAATTGCTGTGAGAGGTCTCTTTTCAATAAAGCCGTGACATACTAAGGGATTCACCTTGGTTGTACAGGGACAGCTCTGGAATACATGGACGTGCTGATAGGTCCTATACAGTTGAAGGTTTACCTCTCCCCAACTGGTGGGAGGATTTACATTGAGCCTTTGGTCACTGAGTTTATTTGATGTCTTCTGTTTACTGAATTTCAGGAATGTAGTTAAAGTTTCAGTGGTAGAAATGTGGGGCTCATTTTGAGAAGGTGACCCAAAGAAGTGTTTCATACATCTTTACCAATTTGTCCCAATTCCGGTCGACATTATAATATAGCTGAGAATTCTGTGCCACAAGCGTGCAATATGTACTTGTATTCAGGTGATCAGAAATACACTTTGTCAGGTTATTGCTGTAGGTCTGGTAGAGGTCCTGCTGGCCCATTCGGCTATTAAAAGCAAATTTCTCACCTCTGCTAATCAGACACCTAACCAAGACGTTGATGGGTTCAAATCTAACTCTTGCTACTGGTTCAACAGCAGCTTTAGGCCTTTAGGTTTGTTTGGTACTAAGCAGTCTCCTTCACACATTAAGTTTAGCTTGCATCAAGTACAGTGTTCAAGAGAAATCCAAGAAGCAAATTTGGGGATACAGTTTATGTAATGCGAAATCTTGCTTCTCAACATGAATTTACTTCAAAATGATATGACTGACATGTGAACATGAGTCTGTCTGATAACTCATAAAGCTCATTCTAATGCATGATTTCTGCTTACATGCATTTCACACTCAAATTTGTACAAGACTAAATAAACATCAGACTGTATATGTATTGGTGGGCTGATTTTCTCATGTTGTATCTTACCCCCATCCTGGAGTTACAATACACTGTGCACTGATCAGGAAACTCCATCTCAGAGAAAGCGGTCGAGTTAATCTTAAGTTTGTATGAAATGATTATGTGTCAGTTTGTTTAATGCATGTATGGTTGTGTTTTCAGAGATGATGAACATCACTTAATAGCCCAGTATTGCTCCAGCCTGAATGGAGATACCTCACCTCACACTGTAAGTACACATTATGAATAACTGAATGAAAACAATACTCAGCTTCTCCATTTTTCAGTTTGGTCAAGAGAGTGTGGTTAAAATAGAACGTGATGAAAGGGATTATGAAACTGGCAGATTTTGTGTGTATGTACATTTCAAGCTGTGGACAGGTATTAAATTTAATTGCAATTATTGCTAGGGTATACATGAAATGGATAAACATGTTCTTCCCATCAGTCAGTCCAGCTCACTTGTTAGGGTAACGGGGTTAGACCTCGTGAGTACAAGCCTCTCTTGATCCAGCAGTTTTACTGGTCTCTCTATCAGTATAGGTGATCTTATCTGGTAAACTCAATGTGTCATTAACTTTCACTGACTATTCAGTAAGTCACACAGTGTAGTCATTTTGTCGTCTTCCATTCATGCTGGTCGTTAATGTTGGGTTTCTTTTATTCCTGTCTCTTTCAGTTAAAAAGTCCCATGCAGATAATGTTATCGGTAGATTCCGAACAGAGAGAAGAACTGGAAGCAATGATAAAGGATTTAGAAGAGGAGAACAAGTGAGTAATCAGTCAGTTCGTTGTTGGGAAAAACATTTAGTCCAACAAAGATATTCTTGTTCAGTGGGACAGTTTGTAAAAAGGAGGAATAGTTGGATGCTAAACCTTGGTTGCAAACAAAGACCGTGAAGTGCTGTTGAGGTCAAAACTTGGACTGAATTTCTGTGCCAGTATAGGTTAACGTCTAAAGACAAAAGGTATCTGCCAGTGGCGACCCAGCCACTGGGATGGACAAAGCCTTTTAGCCCATTTTAGACTGTGGAAGAAGAATAATCAAAAGATGTGTATAATATGGCTGAATGAACCATCCATGAAAACTGAAATGGTGTCTGATTTCAGACATTTACAAGCAGAGTATGACCGATTAAAACTGGTTCATGATGAGGATGACAGTCACTTGGAGGATGAAGCCTTTGAGGCGGTGGACAGAGACGCTGAAATGATCGCAGAGGCCAAACTCCTACGCCAACACAAGGGCCGGCTGGAGGCCCGTATGCAAATTTTAGAAGACCACAACCGTCAGCTGGAGGCCCAGTTGCAACGTTTGCGACAACTTTTAGACCAGGTGAGGAATGAAATCTGGTCTTATGTACTCGTTTACTGAGCGTTTATCGCTAATGGCAAACCTTAGAAGGTGTGCTGGTGTAAAAGTGTGCTTGTGGTGTAGACATGAAAGTGTGCTTGTGGTGAGAGTGAGCAGGTGTGCTAATGATTAGCTCGTGACACAGTCATCAGGGTGAGATCATTTAACATGATTGTCCACATGGTTGCGCACTGTACACAAACAGTCCAGCACAACTGTCAGCAGAGGAAAATATGATTTGCACAAGGTGAAACAAGCTGGATTTGACAGACAGGTGTGCTTGGAGTGACTAAAGCAGGTGTGCGCAAGGTGTTTTTAGTTGGCATTTTTTTAGGCTGTAAATTGAACCAAGATCCTTCCTGAGTTATTTCATTGTAATGATTTCACAGCTCAAGTTTTGTGTTCAGTTTTTTACGGTTTTATTACATTTACACGTTGTCTGTCGAAAATCGGTGCCTTTTAGAACTGCCTGTAGCATCAGAGCTTGTATTGTGCTGTGTTTCTTATCTTCAGCCTCAGGAGAGAAGTATGTTCTCAACCACAAGTTCCTCGTTACCTACCTCACCTTACACCAACACCTCCACCTCCGTGGGCTCAGGGAATGTCTCCAGACAACCAGACTTGACACTACACATCAACGGAGGTGAGTCCACAAGACAGGCAGAGTGAGAAGTGTTACGGTGTGCTGATTTGATAGATGTCAGATCTTGCATTGTCTGTCCTTGAAGATTATGAAGGTAGAATGTGTTCTGAACGCTTGGTTCAGCATGTGCACAGTCTGTATTAATGAGCAGTCTTAGTCAGGTAGTCAGGTCATGTCGTCATACTCTTCAGCCACCTGCAGATGGTCGTGGGTTTCCACCAGGCACAGTACCTGGGTTTCCTCCACCATGATGGTCGTGGGTTTCGACCAGGCACAGTACCTGGGTTTCCTCCACCCTGATGGTCGTGGGTTTCGACCAGGCACAGTACCTGGGTTTCCTCCACCCTGATGGTCGTGGGTTTCGACCAGGCACAGTACCTGGGTTTCCTCCACCATGATGCTGGCCACCATAGGTATAAGTGAAATATTCTTAAACAAATAAATAAATGAATCATTTAGTCAGGATGAAGGCTGATTTCAGGTCCAACTCTTTCTCAGGATTGTGAAAGAATTGAAACCGTTGAATTCTGTGTGAAAGAGCTAAAATGGCCCAAATTGAGACAGGGACAGGTACTTCCAGACTATTTCTGTTAATAAGATTCAACTGTAAACCGATGAAATCATAATAAACCTGGCTTGACACTGAATTAAAAGCTTGTTAAAATGGTTTATCACCAATACATTTACCTTATTGACTGTAGATGGTTGTAGATTTCTCCCAGGCTCTGCACAGTTTCCTCCTACCATAATGCTGACCGCTGTCGCATAACTGACTTATATTTGAGTACGGTGTAAAACACCAATCGAATAAATAAATAAATTTACCTTGTGGACAGAGTTTGCAAGTATACTACTCCAGTTTGTCTATCAGGGTATATTATGATGTTTATATTTACTTGTATCTTGCAGACACTAGCCATGATGAGGATATGGATGGGAGAAGAAGAGATGCCTCTCAGTTGGACTCTAAACCCAAAGGTGAAAAGAAACTTCGTTAACCAGTTCAAATAGACAGTGAAAAGTGATGTGAATTTTCAGGATCTATTGGTTATAAAGCTATCTTCTTGGTCAAAAATCATGCTTAATACAAAGGTTACATAGGAAGCCTTTTCTGTAGCTATAAATGTTTATATAGTTTGTCTCTCTGGTCATGCTTTGGTTTCTATGGAATAACTCATATGGCATGATTTCAGTAAAAATTACTTTGAAAACCAACCCTATCTATGGATATGCTGTCCATATTTCTTATTTCGTGGGTTCCTATTGGTCATTAATTCCTGAGGAAAAATTCCTTTTGATTTGCATAAAATTTAGTGTGCTGATACATGCATAAGTTTGGCATGTTAGCATGGCATACATAACCTCTGTCAAGGTACATGTGGCTTTTTTCTGACCTCATTGTGTGTTTTATTCACCTGCAGGTACCAATAATGTAGGTAACCTGTTCCACATGGCTGGCCAGGTGGGGAAGGCAGTAGGTACCCTGGTCACTGTCATGACAGATGAGGACGGCAGTGGGCAGGAAGATGACGCTACGCAGACGCCTCAGAAACAACCCCCTAAACCAGCACCCAAGTGATCATCCGCAAGGGAACCCTGGTGGAAAGGGTACACATCACACCCTGACCGTCCTGCTTCATTGCCGGATGAATGGTTCAAGTCACCATGCACAAGGAATCTGAAAACATCAACAACAACATCTTCCATGATCATGCTGGAGCAGTTCTGTTGCTCTCTGTTAATGGGTGAGAAATGGATGGTACCTGGAGTATATATCCCAAGATGCCCAGGTGGCACAGTTCAAGTTGCTGCTTCTGAGCATGGCTGCTCTTGTTGGCACCTTCACAGAGAATGCTAGTGCCAGTCTGTTGACACATGCTCTGAGGAGCAAACACGAGACGGGAGATCAGTCACATGATCTTGGTATGCCAATGAGTACAGGCAATAAAAAAAGGAATAGAAGAGCCAATCACAGGAAGGCTGACATCGTGTTCAAACGATGACCTTCACCTTTGAAATCACCACTTGTTGAGGTTTGAACATTATCTGAATACACAGGAGTGGATGTGCATCATACAGAGAAAATACACCACAAGTAAAGCAAGCCACTGCCAGGATTTAAGCCTTTTACATGCTGTAGTGCAGTAATTTTGAATTTTCGGGACTGAATATTGGGTGGAAAATGTAGCTTAATATTTGCTGTCAAAACTCTGTGAGTGCCAAATAATTATCACGACCCACGAAATAGTTATCACCACCCATGAAAACACAATAATTTTCCTGCAGTTGAGGGCTAATCCCTCGACAGGCTTTTGGTGCACTTGTTGATGTTAAGTACAAACATGCAGTGTCACTGAGTCTTATGGTTGGTTTTATGTACTCAGAATTCATTGTGTGTTGATACTCTTCATTTACCATGTAGAAATGATGGACACTCATTTTACAGCCTTCCATTATGTGTTTTTACAATAGGTCTGAGCTATTAAGGTTGTGATTTTACATTGTCATTGATAAAATGCAATGTAAATGTGTCCAGAAATTGATAAACTGTTACAGAAAGCATCTCTGCACAGCGTTGTGAGTTAAATTTACTGCATTTAGTCAGTTGTCCTGGAGTCATGCATTCAAAACTAAGCTGGGTTGATCATGTTTAAGAAAACTTGATGGACTAAGGGGGGCTAACTCCTGACGTTTCATTTTCCAGGGAGGATTACCTCCCTGGAATGTTACTGGTTAAGAATGTTTTTGATGTGCAAGAAAGTAAAAAACATCAATGCAGAAGTTTGACTGATTTTATCTTTTGCCCTTTTAGCGAGCTTTGCTGATAACAGGGTGATGTTTCATTCACACATGTTATCAGTTCTGAAATCGTATTTTAACCAAACCACATGTCTCACAAAATGACCAATCATATCAAAGGTGCTAATTTCAAATGGTTAAAGGCTGTCATCAGTTTTTTTTCTCTATTAGTCAATACAATTATTAAGGTGCATATATTTAATTGTTTAGGAACACAGGAGTCTTATATTTGCGAGTGTGTGTGTGGTCTTGTTGTTGTTAAGACTGTTTGGGCTTGCATCAGTAACTTTCAACACTGGGCTTGTGTATAGAATGTTATATGCACCACGATTTTCTTCTTCGTAAGGATGCACAGCCATTGTAAAATACTTTTATAAGGGCAGCAGAGTAAGCACAGTATTTTGACAATGTATGCTGGAGAGTATGCTACAGTACTTATGCACCGAGGAGTTGATTGATTTTACCTGCAATAATATAGATGTCCGAGAATATTTTAAGTTATTTTATCTCTGCCAAGGTGATACTTCTGTGAAATATTGACAGGTTTTGCATGGCAGAAATATTTGGTTTTCTTGTCATTTTGATTTTATTTAGTGTTCACAGAAGTGGAGTTATTTTGGCCATCATTGTTCAACTCTTTCTGATCGAACGTGTTTGTTGTTTTTTTTTTCATTCAGAATGAATGGTATCCTATAAGACTGTTTATTTACTCACTGATGAACTCTCTTTCTGTCCAATGCATTTATGTATGTTAAACTCCATAACACTCATGTCATTATCACGCTTAGATTTTATACAAAATCAGTAAAATAATCTTCCTGAATCTTATCCCCTGTTTGTTTCAATTTCTTCAATGCACATGGCTCACAACAAAACATATTTCTATTGCTTTGTTGAACTGATTTATTTATACAACAATGGAGGCTTTACACAGTGATTATAGGTGGTGCCATTTTGGATTAGTGTGCCATTTGGGAGAAGTAATTTGTCAGATTAAAAATTTTCATTAAAACCAATGATGACACGGTGACAGACGGATCACTTCATTATAGTACATTATCAGGAGACTGGTCTAGTTGTTTAATGTGCTTGTCTTTCAGTCACCGTGACACATGACATCTGGGATCAGAATCAACATTTGACAAGCAATTTGTTCATTTCCCATCCTCACTGCTTGTGGGGACATTGCTGCGTTTGAGAAATCTAGAGTGTGCTCATCTGTACTCACATGTGTAATCATTCGTCAGTAACTTCCTGAAGATCTGTGGTTTGCCACACTCGGGTTTACTTGATTCTCCATGCAAAACGCTGTATGACCGCCATAATACTGCATGATTTACTGTTAATTCACCTACGGTATTAAAACCAGGCTTTTATACAAGGTCCTACTTAGGTTGCTTTTCCATTTGTGCACACACGAAAATGTTTATTGATTTTTGAAAGGGTGTCTTTTTTTTGTTTTTGTTTTTTTATAATTCACTGACCATGTGTCTTAATATCATCGGACGTGATTTTCATATTTGGATAAATTATAACTATCCGACGAGCTTTTTAGAGGAAGTAACGTGCAGATTTTCAGTCGCTACCACATCAGGCTAAAGGCTGGCAGACTGGGCCTTTGTTAAGTCAAATGCCCATGTTAAAAGAGAATTTGAGCGAACGACCGATCGATGTTAAAAAAAAAAATGCACCTTCGGACGCTTGACTATAGAAATACAAAAAATATTGTTCATATGTTGTTGACTGATTGGAGAAAGTATGGTATTCATCTATATAAGACAACCTCTAACTCAAAACGTAGCGTGCATGCCAATCGGATCTTGTGCATTCCTGCCACACCTCTACCGGAATCTATTTTATGCCCTGTAACCCGGTTGCATTGTCTGTCGGCCAGTCGGTCAAATCCTTGAGACATTTGGCGCTTGTTTTTGCAAGTTTCTGGGCAGAAATGTTTCTCCCAACTTGGAGACATTAACCATTCAGGAAATCCTGTCTCCGCTATGGGCCAGTCAGTGTGTATCCCGCATCTAGCATCACCCCGGGCACTCGTGAATACATGCTCCATAGCTTAAATTCAGCCTAGGTTATAGGCATAGCCTGGACGCCTATATCTCGCCTCAGTCACTCAATGGCGATTCTGTATCTTTGCATGTGTAAATTAAAAAGACACACCCAGTACAGATTCCACTGGACGTCAGTTACATCGGTTAAGTAAAAATGATGACATAATCCCTGTTGAATTTTTATGTATGGTGTTAATCAATCAATCAATCAAGCAATCAATCGCAAGTCCCTCTGTCACGAAGGCCCCGGGAAAGTATATAGAGCTAGCTGTTTTACTGCGTACAATATAATGCAAACAGTATTATAGTTATTAGGTATTACACTTTCTGCATAAAGATAGCACAGCTGATTCCGGAGCTAAAAACTGGCTAAGAATACCCCGGATTTCGAACCAACGACCTCAGAGCCAAAGGCAAATTGTCAACAGTCTAGGCCACTCGCCGAACGGGATTCTCGCCAAAAAAAAAAACAAAAAAACAAAAAAAACAAAAAAAAAAAAAAAGGAGAAAGAAAGGAAATTAAGAGTTGACTGTCAGGGAGACTTTACTGCGAACATAGGCCTACTTTGCTTTTCTGATGATCAGAAATGACAACTCCCTTCGTTGCATAATCCGATAGGTAGATGTCATATAGGAAGTGAACAAAATCATGTTGTGAAGATCTGCACCGTTGTGTGGTTAGAAGGTGAGGTGAGGTATATGTATGTAGGTCGACTCTGCCTGAACAGAAGACAGCACACTCTTTAACCTCGCGGCTTCTCTGGGCACAAAACTCGGCCAGATAGATATATCGTCGACGGCATTTATTGGCCATATGTAAGAACAGAGTGACATCTGATCAGCATATTCTATATATAACCACAGATTTACCCACGACATTTGTCTGCGTCGACGGCTTAGAATTCCTGGAGACGTCATTGGGAGTTTCTACTTTGTTACACCGGAAGCCTGACATGGCCGTCAGAGCACTGACAGAAACAATGTAAGCCTTCAACACCCGCTTACACGGTGCACACTAAGTTTTCCCTCAAAAAATCTATGTGGGATATCGATGGTGTTCCCAGTTAATAAAACCCGTCGACTATGTACCTATTATGCTCTTATCTTGAACAAAACCCCTTAATCGGAGTTCTCAAGGCCATCAACACTGGCATAAATAAACCTTGCCCGCATTCTTAATTTCAGCGCATACCTTCGATTGATGACTTCAGAGGCATTGGCCCTTGGTCATAAGTAGGTCTGTACACAGTTTTTGGGTAACCTGCATCACTGATGGATTTCAAGGGATTGATTTCATTCTGTATACAGCGTTTTAGTGTTCAGAGTCGAGTTTTCCTGTGGATGAAGTGGATAGTTCTCAAAACATGTTCATTATGGTGCACTTCAGGAAGTCTCTTACGTAAGGTAGACTCACAGATCCAAACATGTACTTTCCTGTCAAGAGGTTTTTATTTATTTAATTTTTATTGGGGTTTAACGCCATACTCAAGATTGTTTCATTTACACAACGACGACCAGCAATGTGGTGGGTGGAAACCCGGCAGTGCACGCGGGAAACTCACGACCACCTGCAGGTTTCCTGACAAGAAGTGTAAGGGAGTTTTATTGCCTTTGTAATAAGGAAGACTGGTGAGAGCCACTCGTGTATGGCCTCTGTCCCCCCTAGTAGTTTTATGTTGTGCAGATTTTGCAATATGGTGCCGACTGTATGTGATGTGGGTTATGTAACGTGGCACAAGTAGTGTTGTTCACTTGGCCATATGGACTTAACGTAACGTAACACAATAACAGTTTTGAATGAAGATGGTCCTGTAATATAGCCCTGATTGTCTGGAGTGCTGGTTTCGTGATTTCACGTTACCTGACACAGTTTGTGTGTGATGAGTAGGGACCTAGTACGTAATGTGCCATGGTATGCGTGTGGTGTGCGTAATGTATCGTGACAGCTTGTGTATGATGTGTGTCGTGTGATGCATGCATTGTCCTCATTTATTCTACGTCACAATGCGTGCTCGATACGTGCTATGTAAATGCAATGTAGGAGTGATATGCATGGGTTATAAAATAAGGACACGATGGTGCACGATACGCAATAAAGCTCCACTTTGTGCACTGACTGAAGTAAAGCAGACCACTTTTTTCTGTCCTGAAACAGAAAAGGCTATTCTCGAAATAGACATCTTGGACAAATAACGGAATTGTCTAGGATTGATCTTCTTACATAATCATGTTCATACAACAAGCGGGTTATCATATGTTGTCGGGAACTGTTTGAGCAGCCAAACATCGAATGGTGTCCAATAATCAGAGGCTTGGCAAAGCGTGTAACCCTTAGAAAGCAGTCGAATTCAATGTCTTGCTCAGGCAACTTCTGATACGACCCCAGTGTCAAGCATCTACAGAGATGTTTCGATCGTGTGGTTGAGCTGAACCACACATAAACCTGACCGCCGTCATACATAATAGAATATCGCAACTTAAGCTTCAAACGGATGTACCTACCTCTGTGGTGCTTCATGAGAGATGAAAATTTTCAATATAACTCAACTTTTACCAAAGACAATATATAAATCAGCAGATTTGAAAAACTTTCATACCTTCCTGATGTCAAAAACACATAATAGTTGTGTTTAAGATGAACCGGCTGGGTTCTATTTTTTATTTTACTTAACTGAATGATATATGATATTAATATGATGCCCATGTTTAAAGGCTTTTTAGCACTAGGGGATTGGAATTTTAGGCTGGAAATTCTTGTATTCCTGATAACTGGTTTGATTCGACTTGGTGTCCTCATGGAGAACTGATGATCGGTTTTCTATAGGAATTCTTTGAAATGTAGTACACACAAGAATGTAAATCATTTCAACAGGAAACCAATGTGGTGGGGTGTTAGCCTTATGTCTAAACCAGGATATATATATATGACGCCATTAGTACAAAATCCAGTTCAACCGAGTTACTTTCTTGTGTGTTATGCAACTGTTTGTATTCTTGAAAAAAAATATCAGCACAGTTTGAACCATGCTGTACAGGCCCTGCCTAAAGCACCTTAGTATTAAAATTATCCGCACATGTGGTGGAATTACTTTGGAGACTTGTGTATGAAGACAAGTGGATAATTGTCAACGGAAAAGGTAAATAAAGAAGAAACGATGATATTCACTGCAATAGGTGCATCGATTCCAGTGCCAACAGAATTAACCAGCCATAGAGAGGTCATTGTGGACGACACTGCGTGAATATAGTTCTAGCGTTTTTTGTGACAGCTCTGCGGATGGTGAATTAAATATACATACATACCTATTTACAACACTGTTAAGCTGGACGCGGAAGACAAAGGCTGGGAATTCCACAGACTACTCTGTCAGACTTTGAGAACTGGGGCGTGCTGTTGTGATTTTATTGGATTGCTAATGTAGTGGCACATAGCGTCCTTAGGTGCTCAGTAGCATCTAATACTGTATGAGGGAACCGTGTGGAAGGTTCGGCTGCAAAGGCCAGTCGGAGATCGCCTGAATGTCAGTTGCCCGGAACGACTGAAACCACACGATCGGCCTGTGGTTCCTGATACTAGAGGGAACCATAAATGTTACTGGTATTGTTACTAAGGGAAAACACCAACGGACTAATGTTTGCCGGCGTGATTTGTTTTCCTAAACAGACTGTAACTTTAGTCCTCACTGCGGTATTACCAGATTTCCTGTTTTAAACAACCTGCGCTGTGTTTAAAGGCTGAAGAATGTGGGATGCCCTGTGTCAGGACTATGTCGTGGGAAAAATAGTTCTGTCCAACGATGTTGTAATGAACAGGTAATAATTGGGATCAGCCTTTGGATTTACCGGATCTAAAATTCTGAGGGCATATTGTGAAAGGATTTGAGCTTAAGTATGAATAACAGTCATTGATCCGAAGGATTATACGAGAGAATTAAATGACTGGGTGAACCATTTGATGGTGTGATATGTGATGCATACTAGGTGAGCACATGCAGTTTGTCCAAAAAACAAAACAAAACAAAACAAACAAACAAACAAAAAAAAAAAACAGCTGTAATACACTGTGAAAAAAACGCTTTACAATCATTAGGAAAGGTTCATAAAATATATGTTCATTGTTTGATGGGAGAGGAATTCACATAGGACACCAAAAGAAACTGAACGACATGTATTTTACGGTTCTGCCAAGCCTCCAAGAGACAAGTTCGAGGAAAAGTTTAGTGGTTTCTCTTCGTCTGATCAAGCATCCAACGGACAAGTCCAACGAAATAATTCCTCATGTTCTCTTCGTTTGACCAAGCAACAAACAGACAATTTCGAGGAAACAGTTTACCAGTTTCACTTCGCTTGACAAATTATCTAATAGACAAATTCGAGGAAATAATTTACTGGTTTCTCTTCGTTTCACTAAGAATACAATTGACGATTCGGAGGAACAAGTTCACGGTGTTTCAAAACTGATCACACAGACCTGTATAAAAGACAAACTGCAGGAAACAGTTACCAATCCTATGGGACCAAATCGGGAACTGCTTGTTGCAGGATAACGGGCTCTGTCTTATGTAACAAGGAACACGAGAAGAACTTTATGGACAAATTTTTTGGAAAATCCTCAACCACCTATATTCCATTCCATTGAAAGATAAAAATATCGATTTGACGGAGAAGGGATCTTGTCTTGATGGTGCTGCAACGATTACAGGTAAACAGTTATGAAATATTGTGATACATAGCTTTAATCAGAATGCCACAGACTTGTCTTGAAATTGATCGTAAGATAGATTGATTCTTTTACAGTTAACCGTTTCGACATAGTTTTTACTGTTTGGTCAATTCTGACCGGTGGGTATTTTCGCAGTCTTGTACATTCGTTCGTTCGTCATTCCGTCACCGAAATATCTTCAGAACCGATTCGATGTAAACTTTTTTTTCTCCTGTTCAGTGGAAATCGTGTGGAAATAAACATTACGTGTGACCAGAATTCATATTTAACTTATGACATATCCGAAAAATTGCTGAGCCAAATTCACTGAAAATTGATACATAGATTCATTCACAGATGGGTCTCTTAGCACTTGTTAAAAGTCTGGTTTGCGCAAATCACATTTCACCTACTTTCTCAGGTCAGAGTTTACATATATTTCCAAACCTATTCAGTCAAATTCAGTTAAACTTCATACAGAATGACACTTCTGAGGCCAAAGTTTATATTTCACTCAATTGTGGCGATCAAAACTACTGATCTGCAGAATCGAAATCGCTTGGTGATTATAGGCAGCTTCATGCCATCATTTTAACAGTGATTCTTCACTTGATTAAGATGGTAAAAAGGTTTTCATCACGTTTATTTAAATGGCAACAACGGCAACTGTTTCAAATTAGGATACAACTCCTGTTGACTCGCGACGCTGTTGCGCACACACGAAGGCTTAGGGCCAGACGCAACAGTTGAGTTGAGTTGAGTTGAATTTTAAGCACTGGTCTGTTCTGAGCTTTAAAAGATCGGCATTTCAAGAGTCTCGCTAGTTCACGCAGGTTGAGGCGAGACTCCCGAGATGCTTATAAGACTAAACACAAGCATTAGTTGCCATGCAGTGTCAGCTGGCTGTGAAAGCATGATGGCGTTTTATATGTATGAAATAGTTACTACCAGTCTGAGTACAGACAAGCACATCGGTACACGGAAGGAAAACTTATTCTCTTAAGATTTAAACCCACATAATTATGGAATTAAAATCACATAACCACCTTGTCAGCTTTACACTATCCGCTTCAAGTGTTAGGTCATCAGATTTAATAAAACAGCAAATCTAATAACTGATACCTTACAATCATTTACCATTCAGGCTCGCAGACACCATACAGTGCTCATCTCCTTCATGACCAACTAACGACAAATATCTATAACCAGAACACAAAACCACTCCACTTTCGGGTAAGTAAAGTAGGCCGGTACTGTCAATACCTGATACGTTTAACTCATGCCCAGTAATCAGCGAGAAGGCATCTCGAAACTTTCACTCTATTTGCTTGTATAAGAAATCGTTTACTTAATGCAAGCATAAGTGCGGGCTCTACAAAGTGCCATTGACTCCCCGCCTCTGTTAGGTGCAGGCTGAAAAGAAAAGACAGATATTTCCCTGATGGTACTGCTCAAGATGATCGCGCCTGGATAGGCCGCTTATTGTGGGCTTGATAGATCTAATATTTGGAATTCAGCCGGGGAGACACATAAATGTTGGGTGAAATTTATAATATGATCCATTTTACAGCAATTGTTGTGCTTTATTTGTTGATCTGATGTTCGCCTAACGCCATGCTTAAGAGTTTTTAATCATATGACCGAGGTGATAAAACCGCTGTCCTTCTCCAGGTACGTGACAAATCTCCTGATTTAAAGCCGCAGCTTAGAGTTGGACTTGATCTCAGCCAGATAGGCCTGCTATTCTGACGGTCCCTAAGGTCGCTATGAGGAAACAGGAAAATTTCAACACATTTCATTGTTTTTCTTTTCACACAACCTAAAATACGCATAATATGGAGTAGCGCTTCGAACACTAATAAGAGCACCGTACACCTGTATGGTTTTGCTCGTGGACAATTGCAAATATGATTGTGTGGATGGCTTTCACTTCCAAAGTGAACACAGTGCCAGGTGTGAAAACCCGGTTGTACAGTCGTGGAGAAACTCCAAAGAATAACATGCATATATACATTTATTTATTTATTTGATTGGTGTTTTACGCCGTGCTCAAGAATATTTCACTTATACGACGGCGGCCGGCATTATGATGGGAGGAAACCGGGCAGTCCAGGGGAGACCTACGACCATCCGCAGGTTGCTGGCAGACCTTCCCACATACGGAGAGGAAGCCAGCATGAGCTGGACTTGTACTCCTGTGTCATTGCGCTGAGATAGCCCGTTAATTGACTGAGCCACCGAGGCCCCCTGCATATATACAAGATAACCTACACATACATACAAATAACATACACACACACACACACGCACAGTTGGCGAGTTCGGCGCTAGTCATTTATTTATTTCACCCATGCGGCTTGGCCTATCACCTCGAGATCATTTAATAATGCCTTCTATGCTCTAAACTCACTTATTCATCAGATCCAGTCTCTGATCCAACGGGGGTGTCTTCCAGTTTCTCCTCTGCCTTTGCCTTGGTCTAATCAGTTTTCATCAAACTGCTGCAAGTATCCATACCGAAACAATGTTAGTGTCTTATTTTCCCTCACAAATTAATATCCTAACACCTTGTCATACAAATTTTGGAGTGTGTGGGCATAAATCTACAATGAGCTAGAACACTACCACACAAATGTATGCAATTCAAGTCTATAAATTCTAATTAAAAGGTGCATTTATCACAATTTTGTTCATGCTCTTGACAGCATAGTGTTTATCGTCGTCGAGAGAGTTGGCAGCCAGAGTGTTGTAACCAAACATTCGTAAACAGGGAACTACATCTATGAATTGATTACGTTAAAACTGAGTATATACGTTCTTCGCAGCTTGAGTAGGACAAAACAAACGTTTGTGTAAATGCCATTTAGCATTTTGTGGCTTTGTATCGAGTTGAGTGCTTGAGATACTCCATTTGTGTTTAGTTTAGTACCTATCCGGACTGAACGGTTCTTCATCAAACAACCCAAACTATCGATTGATTTTATACCACAAAGGAATCTGTATCACATGGTAATAGCGATTTCACGGTCATCGATTCCTGGAGTCCACAATATACATGTATGTAGGTGTAGAACTGAAAGCTTTCTCACGGTGAATGAGAATAGACAAAGGAAGCAGAAGCAGAGTAAGCGTCTGAATAAGGCTAGGCATTTTCAAAATTCATGATGTACACATTGTCTGGTAAAATGCGAAGTAACACTTGTTGGAAAACGTTTTGCATCCGTTATGGTTAATCAAGAGGTAAGCAGTTTTTGTTAATGTGATTCTCCGGAATGATTTTGTTCACCAATACTTTCAAATTGCTTCCGAGTTCTCGAAACCACGTGGCACGAGAACGCTAGAATGAGAGATTAGGTAGAAGCGCTCGAGATTAGCACGTTTTCACGCGTTCTCGACTCCCATATTCTCGTTCTGCAAAATATCCCACAGCTCGACAAAATCTTGCCAGATTTGCGCATTTAGAGAAACCCGTGGCTCGAGAGCACAAGTATAGCGCTAATCTAGCGTCATCGAGTCGCGTGTTTTTTTAAACAGATCGAGAACACAAGAATACTGGACTAGTGGTAATCTCGCAAGATTTTGTCAAACCGCTTGAGATTGGCGCTAAACTCATGTTCTAATGTTCTAGCGCTCGTGCTCTCGAGCCGTGTGTTTTAAACAGCACGCTGCTTTTTAAAAGGCGCGGCTAAAAATGTGTTCATTTCATGGGCAAAATATTCTAATTTCTGGACAAACTTATATTACGTCTTATTACACTTCTTTACATATTAAGACACGAATAAGGAAATATACATATTTCTTGTCATTTTATCATCGTGTCTTGAACAATGTACTCAGCTGTCTTGACAAGCTCGTATCGAGTCTTTGACAAAATTATTCCCATGTAATAAATAGCATTACTGATTTCTGAAAAAATACCTATGTGTCTTGCACATGTGCACGTGTTCTGTTCATGTTACATTCGATATATTCGCAGATTTCATAGCACAACATTGAACATTCATGGAGAAAGCCGTCTGTATCTCCATGCTGCACAAACCAGGATTCTGCTGGTGGACTTAGCATCCCCGAAGTCGGGGTCAGGTTTCATGAAACTTCCTAAGCTCAGTAAATTGATTAAGTTGGTAGTTTTTGGCCCAAATCCAATATGGAGTGTTTCCTGAAAAAAAATTCAAGTCAAAGACTACACAAGTATGGTATTGCATTGCGTAAACAAAACACTTGCTCTAGTAAAACAACTTAAGAAGTTTCATGAAACCAGGCCTCTGGTTCCTGTGCATTGTTTTCATGTCATTGTCTACTAGATGTGGTGACAACATAGCATTTTGATCAATTCCAATGCAGTGACGTCTAATAAATTGCAATTAACATCACTGCATATTTGCACCTAAAGTTCTACTCAGTCATGATCTTAAAGGGGCGTGTAAGTTGTTAGATTTGAACCATTCATATGAAGAACCGAAATAAAACCCTAACTGAAGATGCCAGATTTGACTGTCAAATGTCTGACCATTTGCCAACCAGCACACTGTTATCGCTGCTCTAATTTTCCTCTCCATCCTATAGTTTTTTTTTTATATTTTATGTTTGTACAAACCAGGATTCTGCAGTTTCATTGGATTTCCAAAGGTCATTTCCTGGTCATTTTGCATTGTTTTCATGTAATTATTCATTTAACCTGATGACAACGCAGCATTTGTGTAATTTTAGACTGGTGCCGTTTAATAATTGCAAGTGCAGCGTTTTGACCCCTGTGCCTGAATTCGTTCAGTTCCAGCTCATGCTGGCTTTCTCTGCGGCCGTACGTGGGAAGTTCCGCCAACAATCTGCGGACTTTTCCCCGAACTCTGCCCTGTTTCCTCCCATCATAATGCTGGCCGTCGTCGGATAAGTGAAATATTCTTGAGTATGGCGTTAAACAACAATCAAATAAAGAAATAAATAAGTAAATAAATAGATAATTGCAGTTAACTCAAGTTCATATTTTTTAATTCTTTTTGGTCCTAATGGTGCTATCGAGCTAACGGGCGTATAGTTTGCTACGTTAAAGTATTTACATGAATATTTAGAACAAACTGTATAACTAACATAAACTGAAGGGAAACCAAACTTACCTGGTTAGGTGTGACCATTTGTGACCAAAGTGGTGTCAAGGTAATGTTGTCATGTGGTATCTGTAAAAGAGGAAAACGTTTTCTGGTCGTTCTGACATTTGGGACCTTCCACTTTCCAATAGTTCTGACTTTTGGGACGTTCCACTTTCCGATCGTTCTGACTTTTGGGAAATTCCCCTTTTCGGTCGTTCGGCTTTTGGGACGCCTGTACGTTCCCAGGATAATGCTGACTGCCGTCGTGTGAGTGCAATTTTTCCTGTTGTTCATTTTTCCGGTAGTTCTTCTTTCTGGTCGTTCTACATTCGAGACCTTGCACACTTCGGTATATTGTGCTTTACGCTTGGTCTGTTCTTCTGTCCTTCTGCTTTCCTATCGTTTTTCCTATCCCTGTCATTCCGCTTTTGAGGCGTTCCTGCATATTTTGCGACCTTTTGCTTTCAGAGGTTCTACTGTCTGATCGTTCTGGGCTTTGGACGTTCCATTCTCTGATAGATACATTTCCCGATATGTTTTCGAATCTGTTCAGGGCAACCTCGGGTAGATGCATTTTTGGGGCAATAATTATAACGCATCCAATTTACTCCTCCTCTATTGCTTCCTTGAATGACAATCGAAATTAGGGCCTCCATGGCTCAGTCGGTTAGCGCGCTAACGCAGCACAATGACCCGAAGCCTCCCACCAGTGCGGTCGCTGTGAGTCCAAGCTCAGCTCACGCTGGCTTCCTCTCCGGGAATGTGGGAAGGTCTGCCAGCAACCTGCGGATGGTTGTGGGATTTTCCCGGGCTCTGCCCGGTTTCCTCCCACAATAATGTTGGCCGCCATCGTATAAGTGAAATATTCTTGAGTACGGCGTAAAACACCAATCAAATAAATAAAATAAATAAAACAATCGAAATTATTTCACTCAATGACAAAACAACACCCGTGTCTGTAAGAGTAAAATTTCGTGTACACGCCGTTATGCCGAGAAACAACACGAGCGACACTTGAGGCAAACAGATGAAAATGAAACCCCAAAAGACCACAAAAATTAAAGTTATTTGTCGTGGTAAAAGGATTTTATCCGTTTTTCATGACTCTTTGTGTACATTTGTGTCATGTTTTATTCCATCCCGCCTTCTTAATTAATTAAAAACTTCGTGATACTCTTATCTTCTCAAGTCAGGGTCATATGGAACTTAACAATTAATGCGACATCACACGAAGAGGGAATTATCGTGAAATCGAAGAATGGCGACATTGCGAAAGTTGTCCGTTTGAGCGAAGAATGTCACCCTGACCGCACTGTAGTGACCTCAAATCTTCTATAAAATAGGCTATATAATAACACAATCTTAAAAAATACAGAAAAAGTGTCACTTAATCCTGTACTAAAAGCTTATCGGCGTTCTGGTTCTCCTAAACGAATGGTTTTACTTGTTAGAATTTTAGAACAATTAAAACTATTTCAGTCTCAAGGACTGTCATGTGCTCGGGCCGCCCTTAGATATTTGCCTTTGTTCATCCGTGGAAACACGGTATTGTTGCCATAATATGGCGTCACCTCCTTGCCCTATTTGGTTTGTCGGATGGCACAGATTTGTTGGTCACATCCCTCTTCACTCTCTGCGGACTTTCCCTTAGATACTTTAGTTCCAACGCTTCCGAGGATTCCTTTTCTAAGAGCCGGCTTATGAAAGACGCGGAAATTAAAACAAGGATCATCCTGCAGCCTATACTGAAACATGTCTGTCGGTTTTATAAGTGGTGGATCGATTAAAAAATGACGCTAACTCATAGAAAACTATGAGTGTCAACGGTCGAAATGGGCTATATATATGCGAGATTTTATGGTTCACATTAACTCTTTTGGGTTTGGACACTCATTATTTGCTTCGGTGGTCAGTTAGCTCTGAAAGATTCCTTTGTAGTTTATTTTAACCTTATAGCCCCGTTTTGGCTTTTGCAGATGGCGTTTCTACTGGTGAATCTGGTGCTCCTCGGGGCAGGTAGGTGAATTATTTTCTCTCTTCAGTAACAGCTTAAATTAAGGGATATACATGCTATTGTAGTTTTTGATTTGGAAAGTGAGGTGACAAAGTTTAACAGGAATCCCTAGTTGATTTCAGCAAACGACTGTGGCAAATATTTCCAATGAAAGAAAAAGTCAGCCCGATATATATACATGTATGTATTGTGGATGCCTCGTCAAGCCCTTTTTGCGCTACACCTTTCGCCGTTGGAAAAGTGTCCCATTTTGACTAAATTTAATGGACCGTTTGGCATGTTTATATGGACGGGGTATTCACTGACATTCTTCGCAATACGTCGACGAAGAAGGCCATATAATATAGGGCAAACAGACTTAGGTGTATCTTTTCAGTACTGCACATTTTTTTTTAGCTGTATATGCCAAGCCTGATAATCGCGCCAATGATATGGGCTTTCTGAGCTGGACTTGAATTCACAAGCTGAGACTTTGTGTTTTTCAACACCAATGAGAGCTGTGCAACATTTGTCACGGAAATAACAATCAGCAGTATTTACGATTTTTAAATTGCAGCAGATCCGACGTTAGCCAGCCCAACAGGAAAGATCACCACCTTTTGCACATTTCCATTGTTTTAATTGATTTTAGTTAGCTCGATCAACCGTCCTTCCTTTGATCTCCTTCTCTAAAAGTTTTTATGCCAGAAAGCAATGTCACAAAAGGACAAACGTCTGTGGTCATATACCATATCAGCTTATTACTGAATTCATTTAAATAAGATAAGTTGTCGAAAAAGTTGATAAATTGTTCTCCTCGCGGTCACTGCTTTAGAAAGACGCCCACCTAAACAGTCACATTTAACAAATTGAGATAAAATATTTTCAACAGCCACATGAAAATATGAAATATCAACACATCATTCAAAAGGTTTTTGACGATGCAGTTGAGATAAATGATATATTTTGGACGTGGAAGACATTTTCTTCTTTTGACTTTCACATTTCATTATTTGTAGGTAATTGTGACGCTGTTCGGGTTTTTACAGCTGAATTTGTAAACCATGTTATCTATATGAAATGTTATTCTGAAACAAGATTATCGTGAATTATTTTTACTTCGTGTAAAGGCGATTAACATATTGACTCATAATTGACTCATAAGGCAATATTCGAACGACCCGTAAGTGCATGTTTGTCAAGCTCGTGACGGTATATTGATATGGGGGCGATCGCTGACAATCTAAATGTCGTTACGAAAACAGCGAACCGCGCGGTAATATGAGAAATATTAGTATGTTGTTCATTGTTGAAATATTAATATGGGCGTTAAACATCAGCTCGATCTCATTTGCATTATACATTATCGAATGTAAAATGTCCAGTGTGAGAATACTACATGATGGTTTACGAACCTGCCTGGAGATAAACAGAAACATTTTTTAAAAATTTACAGATATAAAACAGATTCTCTTTGCGGTCATTGAGATCTTGAGCATTTATTTAAAAATAATAGCTCTCGCTCGTCAACTATTGAGTTTATGTCGACAGTTTTGTGTTACGTGTGTGGAGGTTCCTGGGCCAGGTTTGTAACGCCCATTTCATAGTTTACGTGTGGTCTGCAAATGTCGGACTTAGATTTGTCTTGTTCATATAACCTTATATATCTTTGGAAGTGCATGCAGTGGAGGAATACTCTAGAGGATTAACACAATTCATGATACATCACTGAAACATTAGATTGGTTTTGGTAAGAATCTGAAAAAGATTTCAGATGTTTCGGAGAAGCTATGTTTGATTTGGCGCAACCGAGAAGGCCCGGTAAAACTATAACGAGTGTTGTTTTTATTTGTACATCAAATGAGGAACGGAAGTAACTACCTATGTACAGTATTACAAGCTTCCCGAACCATAAAACGCCTGTTATTTCATGAATTCTAAAAGGGATATTTTAGGAGGCAAATTTTTGTCTTAAATGTTGGATACTACTGTATTGTTACAGTTGTTATTCAAATGCACGTGAGCAATCGTAAGATAGAACCCAATTTAACGTTTTTAACTCTTGTAAACCTTACTGCTGTCACATTTCGCGAATATAGTGTCAAACACCAATAACTAACTAACGGAATAAATAAATAAATAAATAAACAAATAAATACATAAATCAACACAGTGAATTTGAATCTTACATATCCCAGAACTGGTGTTGCATGTGCAAGATATTCTGATTTCTGCTCGTAGTCTTCGTTTCATGTCCCAAAATTCTTTCCACAGAAGCAGTTATCATCATCACCATCGCAGTGCATGCGTTCGTTCCATGATAACATGTTGAACATGGAATAAAACCTTTTATCGCCATATTGTTGACTTTGTACCCATATGTCTTTCCAACGAAGCCTCACCGATGTGAAACCACTCCGAGAAAATATCTAATGCGTGGAATCCCATGTCATACATAATTTTCTTCTATTCAATGCCCTGCTATGGTTCAGTGATATTTGTGTCTTTAATGAATTCTCCTAATTAGAATCGAATGACAATTTTGTTTACTCAGTTTAATCGTTCATGTAGAGCATATGGCGTCTGAGTTTCTTCGCCTTTAACTAAGTAGTTCATACATATTTTTTTTACATCTCGCTACTGCATACATGCTTTAAATTTTTAGATGCTTTTAATTGTTTACGGCATAGTCACCTAGCATTATACGTCGCTGTTGATTGAATATGTGCATTTATCCCATAATCTGCCTTTGTCGGTTACATAACAACAGGTCGATATCTAACGCGATATGTAAATGATCCGATTTTTGATTTTTGATTTTGATTTGACCATCGATAAGCTTTCCCAACGAAAAGTCGCAACCACCTGCCCGACTACTTTTACATCGATTTTCTGTTGTCATTATAAACACAAGGACAGAAAAGGAAAGTTAGACTAGAATTCACTAGCTGCACCATGACTGCGGTATCGGTACAGGTAAGCTTTTGGGGTCACTCAATGGACATAGATTTCATCCTTATACGGTAACGGCTGTTGAAAGAGAATAAAGCATATTTGACACTATGAAGCAAGCTACCATACTAAGTTTCACAAAAACATCGGTGTCAAATTTTCATATCATGGAAAAAACCACGTACAAACTTACCTCATATCTCGGTAGAGATTTATCTACTGTATAAAATGAACGAATTAGTGTGGCTTAACGCCACATCGGCAACCTTTCAGCCATATCCTGTATATGAATACACCACATGTGGTCTGCACTTGATGTACTTTATGATCATTCTTAGATTTAGCGCATTCTATTTTCCAAACACGATAACTGGTCCCACAGTGACCTCTCGAAGTCCAGGAATGAACCAAAATTACGCCTCTAGCTACATCGTTGACGCTGTTTCGTTGCATGATCCAAATGCCATAATGATGAACATGACCAGCAAAGAAGTTCTGTTATGAACTGTTCGTGGTAAAAGCCGAAATTCAGATCTTTTGTTCAGTTATATTTTAAAATCCCCACTCCTCGCACCCAGATCGTGACGTCAGCGGTCGTTGTTGGTGACCTAGATTTGGGTCAGGGGCCACTATCACAAAACTTCGTAAGTCAATTTTTTCGTAACTTTTCTCGTAAAAAACGTCGTCCAGGTTATAGCGCTATAAGGCGAAGTGATTTACGAGAGAAGTTACGAGAAACTGATTTTCAAAGTTTTGTGAACGTGGGCCCAGAATGTTAGCGTCAAGTGTTAATGAGTGGTTTTGAATACATGTACTAACACTTTTAAAAGTTATTACAACTACAGGTAATCTTATTATCGCACAGTAATGCACTCTATTGCGTTTTCTGCTGTCGTACATCACAAATTCCCTCAATATTTTTTGGAACTATATTAGACGGAATGTGTGGATCGGTCCTCAACGTTTCACATTTATCGATATCAGTCCGCATCTCATTTGCATACTTGTCAAAATATACTCACGTTGTCTTATCATTTAACCGCTGGGACAAATATATCCTTGACCCATAATATCAAGTGTATTAAACGCGTGACGCACTTTAAATAACACCACTCGTTTAATAAATTTCATACAAGGGATCACACCTTATATATCTGTTATATATCAGGATGTAGCTTGTAGGGGTCTAGTTTTCCTGGGTGGACGCTATTTTTTGGCACAGGTGTACACAACACAATGAAACTTGATCAGTGTAGCTTATGTCTTTACTTGGTACACTGTGTTATTATAAAGTTTTGTCAAATGATCAGTACGGGTTGCTTTTTTAATTTCGAGTCTGTTAACTTGTGAGACTTGTGAGTGCGGTTGAAGCTAAGTACATTGTTCGTTCATGGGGAAATTTCCGTTTATTTATTATTTATTTGATTGGTTTTTTACGCCGTAGGCCTACTCAAGAATATTTCACTTATACCACCAAGGTCTGCATTACGACCATCCGCAGATTGCTGGCGGACCTTTCCACTTAACGGCCGGATAGGAAGCCCGCCTAGGCTGGACTTGAACTCACAACAGCTGCTTTTTTGGGAGGTCCTTATGCGTCATTAGCGTGCTAACCCCCTCGGCCATGGAGGCCCTCTTCACGGAGGAATTTTTATACTGTCCACCCAGTAAAACAATAAGCAAAAAGTATGACGGACGACGGCCTGTCCTGTTCTCGTCCGCTGAGTAGTAGGCTACTGGTACGGGTTCTCATGGTACCTAGCTGATTTGTTTTTCAGCAGATGTCGGTCTGGCACGTGACAGGAAACAGTACATTTTCAACTCCGCCTCGTTACACTGGAACGCTGTAGTCGACACGTGCAAGACAAACGGTGCCAGACTGGCTACCATCATGTCTCAGCGAGACTACGACGCTTTGGAGGATCTGAAAAACCAGCTCTCCTTCTCGTGAGTAGAGGCCTATGTCACTTCTTTTCATTGTAATTTATATAAAATGTGATTTTAAAATGTACTCTTGGTGATCATCGTTGAAGGCCACTTTTGTTGGCTTGTTTCTTTGTGTGTTTTTCTTGTGATATAAAGTCGAATTTAGTCTCATTTTAGTCAAATTCCACCTCTGAAACCTCCACTATATACTCTACCGTGCGGTGATGCCGCCATGTTACGTCCCAAAAAACAGGCCTATCATGAGCGTAAAAAAGTCTAATTTTCTAATAAGTCTAAACGTCTAATGCAAATTCTAACGCCTGAGCAATCTACGACTAGTCACGACGTTGTAACCATGTCGAATGTGGCCCTCCGGGTCGTGATGCAGATGACACCAGGCCCGAGGCCCCACCCAGCTGTGCAAATTTTAGTCATATTCTTGACGAAGATCATTATCGCAAATCTTTTCTTAAAAGACAACGGCAGCATCAGTTATTTCGGGGGAGGGGGATGAGGTGGGTGGAATCCGTGGGTGGTGCTATTTTAAAGAAAGCGTAAATAAGATGCCATGTCAGTCGTACCCGACAATAAAAGACTTAACAGGGTTCGCACTACGTCAGCGGAAAAAAACAAACAAACTTCTTTTTAAAACTTTGCCTTGAATACTTAAAATTGGTTTCTTAAAAACACAAAATAAAAAAGCATCGGCATTCCTAGCTTAAAACTAAATATAGCCTTACTGACTATCTCCTGGGGATTATTTCATAATAGGGACACTGTATGAAAATTTAACTTATTCATCATCTTGTGCTTACGTATTATTTCTTTTCACCTTTCAGTCACAGAAAACCAACAAATTATGGATCAACGTATATCCATAGATAATTATAAACACACTTTGTCGTATCTGAGAAAAGAACTCAATACGCAGCTTTCGAGATGGCGTGTTACGATAACAGAATGATGTCCCTATGTGACGTGGTGTCGTTGTTTTACGGCACGGTTGGGTCAATCTGCTCAATTTAACACGGACTGGTATACTGGTATAATCAGCATTGGATTTTTATCAAAAAGGGTGAAAAAAAAACTTACGAAATATGTTCACCAGTGTTGCTGGGTATCATTTAGGGCAACAGAAACGCGACTCAAGCACTCAGTAAACACTTCACTGTTGTTGTTATTGTTGTTGTGGTTTTCCTTGTCTCAGAGTGGACCGTTACTGGATAGGGCTTTACGACGCGGGGCCAGGGTTTGTGTGGATGGATTGCTCCTCACCTGACGACCTGGGGTTCGACCAGTGGGCCTCGGGCGAGCCCAACCCCCTGCATCACTGCGGGCAAGTTAAGAAGATGGATACTATGTGGTATTCTGCAGCCTGTAGCGACTACGCGCCATTTATCTGTGAGAAAAACGCCGGTTGGTATATCGTTATATGTACAATATACTCCTTATGGCACATGCGCTACTTTTTTGTACAGAAATCTTGCAAAACGCCAAGTTCACCGGGAACAGTGTGGTGAATCAGGAAGTGACGTCAGTTGAACAAAACTTTGCCTCATCCTTTGTTTTCCATTATTACTTACTACCCACGCATTCTCATTATCTAAAGGATGCCCCTCACAATTCCAAAGGACATCTGAAGCTATTTCGTTGATAAATGCCGATTTCATGTCGGCTTGAGTGCATAAGCGGTAAAGCTAAGGCTAAAACAAACCTTCGTATCCAAAGGGTAGTCCAGTAGTGGCTGTGAAGTGAAGTGAGCGTAGTGAGTTTCGCATGCGTTGTAAAAAACTCGTAGATGCTAGTACAAGACGAAATATGAGTTGTTGCATTTTGGGTACGCATACCCTGGACTTATTTTACACACAGGTCGAAATTTCATGCTTCCAGTTACTCTTTTTTCTGTTTCGCATATTTTATACCACGCGTTCTCTGCAAAGGAAAAACAGCCTGGCATTAACCAATGTTCGTCCTAATAGAGATAAAGTAAATTAACAGAGATACACTTAAAAGGCTTCCTTGGATCAAACACTGGATTTATGTGATAATATCACTTTCGTGTATTAAATGTATTCGCCATACATGTTCCCCGGTTTCTGTGACAGTGTATATGGTCCGAGCAAACTGGATATTTTCTCTCGTTTTGATTTTGTCGATTATTACATCAACTTGCATGACGATAGGGAAGACCACAGTTGTTGTGTAGATATATAATTTTCCCATATTTTGGGCTCATAGGTACACACTGAGCCCTATAAATTTCGCGCGGTTGTGATTATTGTGTACTGGTGTGACAAAGACTGTATTGATTCCTTTTCGTCTGTGATAACCGCAGGTCCCTGCACCTTTTCAATGGATGTGTCAAACACGAGAAACAACGAGCTGGCGTCTGCCCTTGATGCCGGTTCATCGTCAACATTAACGGAATGTGAGGCGAAATGTAACGGTTTCACCTCTTGTGAGTACATCGTGTACAGCGAGGCAGGAATGTGTTACTTGTACGCCTCAAAACCACCAGGCATAGCCGCAGGGGCCGGGTCAAGTGCCGGGTATACTCGTGAATGTTACACAGGTAGGCCTACGGTGAATATTACAGTCATTTAAGTTTAATGATATCATCTGGCTATACTAGTTAGAATCGAGCCTCTTCTTCTAACGATTGGAGGTCGGACATTACATATAAACCTAGCTACAGGGTAGGATTGGGCTTGTTGCCTAAAAATCAGTCAGGCGTTTCAGTCTTACGCTTCAACGTACGACCAAACAGAAATGGGTCACGTGTCTTTTCAAACAACTTACGACGGAAATCAGAATCTTGAGAGATTGAACCATGCTTTTTTTTTTTTAGCTGAATGACATTAATTATCAGCCGATCAAATTTATGGGTGTTACCTCTAACGGCTCAAAAAGGTCGAGTAAAAAGATAAGAAACCGAAGTGAATAAATCCTTCAGTAAATCCATAAATCAGTCAATCTAGCAATCATTCAGTAATTTTTTTTTTTGCCTCATCGTGCGTTATTAAGTTCATGGTTGTGTGTGCGCCCTGCACAATGTACTGGTGCCGGTCATGGGAGACTCCAACAGGCTACAAAAGAGGGTCCAGATCGCAGAGAAACCCATCGTTTTCTGCTGTGAAGCTGTAGCCTTTTTGTACTACCTAAGTGCTTTCTGAGCACACATGCACCTAGAAGTGTGACGTAATCCAAGGCAGAACGGAGGAGACCACCGCTTTGGACCCCTAAGCTGAAGGCGGGGAGGAGTTTTACGGGGTTCCTATAGGTAACTTCATAGCGCTATCGTGGAATCTGGTAACGTTTTGAATCTGTTTGATTACAGGCATGATGGGATCCTACAGTCTCTCTCACGGTACCAGCAGTGGGATATCACCTGCCCCGACAGACTGTGAAAATGTGACGTTTTCACCTCAAGGTAATCAACATTTTAATAAATCTCAGCGACATTTTGTTCCGTCACGTTCGATTAAATTTAAGTTTAACCAAGGAAAACTAGTATAGCGTCTATTGACTTTAATCATGTGATGTTTAACTAATTTAATAGGCGACTTGGATGGCTCGATTTTTGAGGTTAGTTTTTTCCTGTTTTCAGGTAGGTCCACTTTCCTTGTCTCTACGTTATATTGGGTCTTAAAATACATGAACAAAGTCCTGATTATGAGTTGTAAACTCGGGTATGTTGCCCCTATAATGTCGCTTAACGTTCTTCCTTTTTGACGAATTGCTATGATCAAACGTGATCTATAGTTTAAGGTGGCAGATAGATGGTCTGCCTAGATCCAATGTTCAATCCCGGGTCGAGTCATGTCTAAAATTTGCAACCTTTGTACTTCTTGGTGCCAACTATATAAATAGCTATTCTGGTGAGGAAGACACAAGAGACACCATTACCGAAATATTGTGTGCAGGCGATGTTAGACCCCAAGAATACGAACTTACCATGATATATTCACATGTCATTAACTCCCGGTAGACATCTAGTAAAAGGTAAATATACGTATGCAAATTCAGTTCATCGATTTCTTAGACATCGACCAGTTTAGTTCTGTGTGTCTGCAACACAGTGACAATCTGCTGGGAGGTAGTTTCATACAGTGTCTGTCTTGTTAATGTAAATCCGAGGCTCAATCCCCATTCAAGCAAAACCTAAGGCTTAAAAGAAAAGACAACAAAACATATTACCAAAGTTATTCCAAAAGAGGGATCCATACAAAGCTGAATAGTCATATGCATTCTTTAATGACGTGCTTGATAACTCCATAAATCGCCTTTTAATCTGGAATTCTTGCTCTGCCAAGGGTACGTCATTTAGAGAAACCGGAAACACGATGTCGCGTTTTCCGTACCCTATAGGCTCTTTAGTATCAGATGCAAGACAGTACGTGCGAAGAACAGTTCACCCTTATTATTATCACCGCATGCCACATATTGTGTCCTCCTGTTTGAGGCCTTTTAAATGAATGAATGAATGCTTATTGTTTCACGCCCTACTCAAGAATATTTCACTTATACGAAGGCGGTGTCTCCTTGGTGCGGGACAGATTTCTTTTATCTGGTGCTGCCTTACCGAGACGACTTGCCGAAGATACCCAACAAGCCCCCTCACCCAGTCACATTACACTGACACCGGGCCGACCAGTCCACCCTCTATCCTCTTATTGCTGAGCGCCTAGCGAGAAAGCAGGATGTACCATTTTTTAAAGTCTTTGGTATTACCCGAACCAGGTTTGGACCCAGATCTCCCCGTTCGAAAGCGGACGCTCTATCAACTGCGCTACCAACTGAGGCCTTTTAGAAATAACCGCAAACGTATTCCACTGCCAGTTTCTCGTTGAAAATGGCCTTAAAGAAGGAAAATAGCTGATTTAACACTACTTCTACATGGCCAAATTTTAAACTAGGAATGGGTGACGTCACAGCGGAAGCAGATGCTTTATCCGGTGGTAGAAATATCTCGCACTTGATTGGTTAAAACTGAGAGCGTACTTTGAACTGTGATGTCTCGGTTATCCTACATCACACAAAGGCAAAGCGACGTTTTGGAGACTAAGTGGGATTCTTTATAGATGCATATATACATTTTGTCTATTGTTGTCTTTTCTTTTACACATCGGTAAACTTGACAATACTTTACCTAGCACTGAGCATAGGAGGACTGGACCAAGTACTTGCCGGCCTGGTGTCAGTGTAATGTGACTATTTGGGGCGTCGTGTCTGGTATCGTCGGCATCGCTTTCCGCTTCTAGTCACGCCCAGCCGCGTCAAGTTAGTCCAGACAAAAGAAGAAAGAATACCTATATGCGCCTTCATTACATGACTCTGCAGACGGCCTTCTACAAGAAGACACCATCTTGCATGATATGACTTAAATAATGATGAAAGCGACGTTAAACATCAGTCAAGAAGATTCTTGAAGGACCCTTTCGCTAATGTTGATGCATGATGGCTCGAGGGCTGTAAAATCAAAACCAAAGCGGCCAAAGTCAGCATTGTATGCGTGAATCGATTAATACAAAGCGACGTTAGTCGTTGTACTGCATTGCCTTACTTAGGCAAAAGAGTAGCTGACACGCATCACCAAAATCACCTTCATCAATCATTATTTTTAGTCACAATCTGACTTAATTTCTTAGCTATTATTCATTTAACCTTTACTTTGTGTGTTCGTAAATTTGGTCAAATGAGCTTTCAGCTGTGTGGCAACAATATAAAGGGAAATATAGGTATTCTTAGTTCTTTTGTCTGGACTACCGGGACGCGGCTAAGAAATGACGAGACGCGGAAATTGTAATGTGTTGTGTATCCTAATGGTGATTGTTCAGCTGTGAAAATCAAACGTTTTTCTGTGTCGCCTGCTATACAGATTTGTATCTCTACAGATCAATATTTGCGTCTATAGCCCTTTCATGGTAGTCGCAAGATTGGGGAGCCTTGTGGACTATTGGTGCTTATGTATACAACTAATGACGGGGTTGTGGCGAAGTGCAAATATATTGCAGACACCGTTTTCATAACTTTCTTCTTTTAAAACAACTGAAATAACACATAGATCGTGCTTGTGACGGCCATTACGAAAGATAGGGCTCTGTGTTGTGACTGTTATTCATCAGAATGACAGATAACTTTATACCTCGTGACGACCATTGATCATTACAGATCATGGCTTCGTCCTTTGTGACTGTGACTGCTCATTATACGGAAAATATCTCCTTCCGTTGTGAAGCTCATTGGAAGTATGCTTTGTGGCGCGACCATCGATTGTAATGGATGATGGTGTCGGCCATTAAAAATCACGACAACATCGTCCTTGGTGACGGTCACTGATCATTGCAGATGATACATCCGTCCCTTATGACTGTCCTTGTTCATTAGAGGGAAGATAACTTTGTGAGGTCCATCATGTACGTCATATATATGGCCGCCTTGGTGATAGACAATTGCTGAAATCGTTAACAATTGTGGGATGCTAAACCCATACATCTTGTCGAATGAACGCTTATGTCAACGGTTTCAGGTGTTCCTCCCACGACTGCCGTTGCACAACGGACTCAGACTGAATTATCAACAACAGCAGCAATTTCGCCGACAACAACAACAACGTCATCATTACCGTCGACGTCCATATCGCGCTCAACGTCAACGTCAGCATCAACGCCCGAATCGGCAACCATATCTGGTATAACGTCAGCGACGTATTTTTTAAGGTTTTATTATTCTCCGGCGTAATCATACCTTAGTGGTATAGATTGTCAGTAACTGAGAATGTTAAGATTAATTGACTCTTAATGATTTTGTATTTTGAAGTATATTTTCTTAATCACAGAAAACACTTCACTCATGGTGATGAAGTCATAAAAGCAGAGAATTTAGGGTTGTTTTACCACTCGTCAACCTCGAAGGGTTCATTAGAGCCTTTGATCATTAGCTAATGTGTAAATTCCCTCTTTCTCCTTCAATAAGCAGCTTCTGAAGTTGAGAAACTTTGAGCTCCTCAACTTTCCCTATCGCACGTGTAGCCTGAACAACTTTTTGTGACACTTTTCTTAGACTTCCATGTTATAGTAAATGTAGTCAGAAATAATTTTCTAATACTTTTGACAGGTCACATTGCACAGTAGGGCTTTTCTTACCTTTAGCGATAAAAGAGTTCGAACTCAAAACTCCCCTATTGCAGCAATGTTTTTTACACTTGAATTCACTGTTCGAGCCTACATTACTTTGTGCTGTAAAAATTACATTCTGTTTAGCAGTGTATATCACAATAAAGAGACATTATGATGTTCTATTCCACTGCCTTAACAGAATCGGTGGCAGGAATGAAAAATTATTATTTAAAATTTATCAGCTTTGTAAAAGCTTCTTGCATTAAAAGGGAGTGTGCTCAGTAGAACCATTCGTTCAGTCCGAGACTCATTTCTGGTTTATTATTGACAAATGGTACAAGAATGGTGGGAGCTATTGTTACATTGTATCATGTGACAACATTGACTTATCTAATGTGTTATAGGAACATCACCATTGCTACTGAGAAACATGACAGGAGATGTGTCATTACAGACTACTGTTGGCACTGTGATTGGATCAATACCATCCAGCTCATCGACCTCGAGAGAGTCTGCGATTTCGTCGCCTGGAGACAATACCGAGACGTCTAGGGATTCAGCGTCAGTTGCCACCACTGCATTATTAGGTAACTCGGCGTCAGGCACCACCACTGCACCATCTGGGCATTCGACGTCAGGCGCCACCACTTCTCTATCTGGAAATTTGGCGCCAGGCGCCACAACTGCATTATCGGGGAATTCGATGTCAGGCGCCACCACTGCACCACCTGGACCTTCGGCGACCGGCGTCTCCCTTACACATTTTACTAATCAGCCGACAGAAAACTCTACAGAGATTTGGCCCAACTCAACAATCCCATCTTCAGCAAACGTTCGGTTTGGTAATTCATCCAATGGTTGTTTTTGCCAATGTTTAAAGCCGGATCTGACTCCAGAGGAAAAGGAAGCGTTTTTAGACTCCATTCTGACCAGACTGTCCATTAACACCAAGAATACATCTGCGCATGTGCGGACACTGATAAGTGCATCGGACCCAAGGATTTCAGCGAAAGCCGTGGGGTACATGGGCCTGGTTTTTCTGACAATAGTCCTAGGGGGTATTGTGCTTCTGGACTTAAGCAGACTAGTTAGCGATTTAAAAATGTTGAAGAACAACCTAAAGGAACTGCTTTGTTCTGGATAGCTAAGCCAGAGCTGTGCGGATATTACCGGTACGAAGGTTGTCGGAAACTCTATGGAAAGAATGTAACACACATACAGTATATACACCAGTTTTTAATCGTACTTTGACATTGGTATGCGAATCGTTCAACCCACTGGACAATCTAGGACAATAAATGTAAAACCGATTTGCTAAAGAACGCTCAAAACCTGAAAGCACGATATGTGGTACCAGATGACATTATTCCCAGAATGCATTTGCCCCGGACTGTTTCATTCTGAGCGAGGAGCTGTGCACCTCCTCTTTGAAACAGACACTGGGGGTTATGAAGAGCACCTTTTTTTTTGGTTTTTACAGGAAAAGACAATAGGAAAGTACTGAGATAGGGTTGAAGATTCAAAATTACTGTAAAATTCTTAAAGTGGATGGTGGCAGTGATGGGGAAAGGCTCAATTACAGAGGTGGTAAGCGCGCTATTGCAGCGCGATGACCCAGGAGCCTCTCACCAATGAGGTCACTGTGGGTTCAAGTTCAGCTCATGCTGTCTTCCTGCCCGGCTGTACTTGGGAAGGTCTGCCAGCAGCCTGCGGAATGCAAATAGTTGAACATCAATCAAATAAATCCAATAAATAAATAGGTCGATGAAAACGAAAAAGGTATGTAATGGAAAAGTCCGTGCATATTTTGGTTAAATTAGAGCGATGTTAGGGAAAAAAGGCCATGGTGTTAAATTGAATTGATTAACAATTAATTAAAAATAATTAAAACTTTCGTCATAGTGTCACTATAAACTATTTATATGGAGGCTGCTTAATTTGCTTCAAATCATTTATAGCTCTTTCGACTTGTTGCACTGAAATGAAAAGTTTCCAGTACTGTGATAAAAATCGTCGTAGTTGTAAATTATGTTGTTTTCTAAAAATTACCATCAATAAAGGTGAGTATCATACTTAAGGTTGATAAGCATTCTTTGACATCATCAACTTTCACCTTTTTTGATTTATTTATTTATTTCATTGCTGTTTAAAAAGTAAAAGACAGCGCATGTTCAAATTTAATTTTTCCAAAAAGGCTGGACAATATTATGTTTATGTCGGTAAAGTATTTTCAGTGGAAAGTGACATTTGAGTGTGTTCCGTCGCCTAGCACGAAACGCATTCTGTCTGAACTATGACGTAATTGTTTCAAGTGCGAAACACTCTTGTCACCTGAGACTGTAGTAAACTGCTTGGGTTGTGTTTGAAACTTAAGTATATCTGTAAATTTATATCTAGAAACTTACATCCAGCAAAATACAATGGTCTGGAAAAACTTTGCAGTGTTGTTCACACATATACTAGTTATGATTAAAACATATTACATTAAAACAGTGTCCTGTCCCTATGTTGTTACATGTTACATTGACAGTCAACTCAGAAGATTTACGTCACGGCTTATGAACACCTGATATCTTCTGGCTTTCTGATTGGTCAGTCTCTCATAATCTAAAAAGCACGGTCACCTCCAGATCCCAGTCAGTAGAAACATGCTCCTCACATCAAAAGATAATTCAGCAATAGTTTTTTTGCTTTCCAGAGAGGATTATATAATTTTTTCTGAAGAATCTGACTTTTGCCTTAATAACACAATTTCTACATGTACAGTGCTTTGCAGGTTGAAGGGGCGGGAGAGGGATGTGTGCACCTGTTGGCCTTTTAAGCGACAAGAAAATCGATCAAGTGGAATCGATCAGCTTTAGCTTTTGAAATCTAACTGTTTGTTCACATGGTCAAAGCGTTATGGAAATAAAGGAGGCCACGTGGCTTATTGGTCCCTGGAAACAGTACACTCAATTATATGTGTTATTCAAAGGAAGTTAAAGAATCACACCCTTTGGAAGAAAGGTAGACTTTAGATTCCTTTGTCGTGTTCCCTATGTTGGCCATGTCGATGATATACCGATGGCCACTCTGTATAGTGTACTGTCGTTAAGCAAATCTGCTAATTGACCATTAACCTAATTGGTATGGACAGTCTTTACCATCTTTTCTTTATTTATCGACTTTGATAGCATTACACTTTTCACCAAGAATGTTGTATTCTTTGCATGCCTGTTAATTCTTTAATTGTTCCCCAAGTCAACGACTTATAACCTGAGTACAGAATTTCTTCCAGTGCACTCTCAACTGTCATTCTTGTGAGACCTGTGCTATCGGAAAACTATCTCTCAGACAATTGATCGCCAGTAGTTATGGTAAACATGGCTACTAAATTAACTTAATCAAACAGCTGCCGGCCCATTAATATTAAAATATGCAATAATGAATAATAACAATCCGGCAAATCCATGATTAAGTTTTTCAAACCCAAAGTTTTAAAGTCATTAGCAAAGCAATGTATTGGAGAAAAAAGTTACTCGAATTACAGAGAGTTAGGTAAAAAGACAGTGAATACCTTATGTGAACTTACCAGTGTTGTATCTGCTGAAATCTGCTAAATAAAGTTCTGTTCGACCACGATGTGAAGATCCTGATATATGGTGCCCCCAGAGCACTGGCTCATATCAAAGACTGTAAAAATGTTACTTGTTGCTGCCTCGCTTGGCGCTCAGCATTCAGAGTTTAGAGCCAGGGAACGGGAATGGTCGGCCCGGTGTCAGTATAATGTGACTGGGTGGGGTGTCTTCGTCATGATGTTCCAGCAGCACTTTGGAAGCATGCCCTCGCCCTGCCACAAGAAGTCACAGTATACATAACTCCACGTCGTCATATGACTGAAGTCGTTAAAAAATCAACTCATGCTGGTTTCCTCCCCGGCTCACGTAGAACACTGGCTGTCATAATTAAGAAGACCTGAAGATATGATGTCCAAAAAACAAAAATCTTCGGAACGTTTGAAGATTTCCCCGAGAATAGGTAAGATGATGGTAAGACGTGCGAGGAAGTGATCAGACACCATTACGATATGTCAACACTTCAGTATGATGTTCCTTCCACTGCAAATTTATATCAGAATTACAACCATGTATCGAGATGTCTGATTAGTTCTTTGCGCTTTGATTTTTGTTTTTAGATATCCTAAGAAGCCGGAAAAGCAGAATCGACTACGTTCTTTATATACTGGACAATATTGTGAATTGCCCATTCAGGAAACACCTTTTTCATTTCATAGAAAAAGTTTTTTGATAGGGTGATGTAGTGTTTTGAAAACGAATCATAAGTTTCTCTGTTAAATACAGAAAAAAGAGCTTCGCCTTCACGAAACTTGAAACATTAGTCAGTGATCGGTACATTGCTGCATATTTTTGTGGTATTTTACTTCACTCGTCAGAATGCCTGCTGCTCGTCTTAGTCCCTCATTTACAAGTATTTGGATGTAAATTTGGACAGGGCCGGATTATTGCGTACCATAGAGGGAAGGGAATATTCTCGAGGATTAAGCCCATTAAGAAATTCATTAGGGCCTGTAGTTGTGAAAGACAAGTGAAATGCTACTCTAAATGTTCAACCTTTGCACGTATAAAACAGCAACTCTAAGTGAAATTTATCTATCTATACAATAAATAAATCTATATAAATAAATAATATCTACAAAATAAATACCTGAGAGCTGCAAGGAGATTGTTACTTTGTTGATGTAAACAGAATAATAAACTCAAAATAAACATGGTCCTAACATGCAAAATGGTTCAAGATTTGCGGTATCGCGCATATTGTCACCTTGGGGGAGGAAGGGGGTAGTAACCTTGGCAAAAAGTTTTCAGTTCTATCCAAAGTAGACAAAATTCTGATGGATTTTAACTAAGTGTAAACAGAAATTTATAGTGTGTCAACAAATTAGACTGTCTGTGTGGCAGTAATATCTAGTCAATGCTCCAGCATTTTTGTGTTCGGAGCCAAATCATGGACCCAATTGGTCGAATTGCGCATGTGTGACTATGAGCGGTTCTTCACCAATGCCAGATGGAGAACAAAAGCATATTTTCTGTTACCGTGTTACAAAAACAATTAATTTTTAGCTTCGGGGGATGGAAATTTAAAAATGACACAATATGTCATCTAAAACAATGCTTCACAATGCGCTTTCTATCGCACAGGAGAACACAGCTAGCAATGTATGATAATGTCCCATGAAACAAATATCCCCACGATATGGTCTCGTACAATTTACATTAACTAACGGCACATCATCCGTGACTCTGTCTTTTTATCGAAAAAATCGTCCCGTCAAGAGCAATGACAACAAAGTCTCTATTCAAAAATATGTACTTGAAGATCGAACTTGCGAACAACATTATTCCCTCTCATGAAGCCTTTAACAGAAGGGAAACGAGAGATTCCTTTAAAAGCTGATATCAATAAAACATTTAACGGTCAGATTTAATTATAGCATGGCTGTTGCAAATGTATAGTGAACATGGGAGAGCAAACACTGACGCCTATGGTAAAGTACAATACAATTTTTATGGATTCATACAGTCGACTTTACGTCCTTAATATGTGCTCCATAGAGAATACTGGAAAGTGCATGCTTGTGTGTGCGTGCTATGGCGCACCTCATCGATTTAGCCAAACAAACCGCGGGGCTCAGCTTTCTTCATTGCGTGTGCAATAAAGATACAATACATAAAAACAACAATGACTGTGAAAATATTCCAGACAGCCTCAGAGAGGGTTGTTTGAAATGATCTTTAGCTCCGCCTCATAAGGTATGTACATGCAGGTGTGTCTGATATGGTTAAATTGGGAACCGTGGTAGTTTGTACCTGTCATGCAGACGCTGATCACCTCATTGAACTCTACTACATCATCACGAAGAAATTCATGGAAAATAATCTAGGAAGGCTCCCGCTCCACTCATCGCATCGCCCTTTGTGCTCAATTTATCAGTTGCGCTGCCTTAGATGCATATATTTTATTTTTCTGAATTTCCACAACCTGAATCCAGGATTTCTGGTATTCTTGGTCACAACTGTGTCTGGTTAGCCGTGGATCAAGGGAGTTATGAAAACAGTTTAACCACTACCTTGTGGACCGCTTCGGTAGCCTATAAAGTTTGAGTGTCGGCCTCGAGGTGTGGGAGATCCGGGATCATATGAAAGACCTTAAAAATGGCACTCATCCCTGCCTTGCTTGGCACTTAGCTCTGACAGTTTAGAGTAAGGAAACAGGTCTAGTCGGCCTTGTGTCAGTATATTGTGGCTGGGTAGGTTGCCATGTCTGGTGTCTTCGGCATGCAGCACTTTGGTGGCAGCCGTGCGATAAGAAGACACAGTATGTATATAATCTCTGGTGAGAAGTGGTTTCATTAATATAACAAAACAAAACAAATCAATTCAGTCCATTTCTCTACATGAAGTCATACCATAAGTCAGTTCCACTCAGGCACCTATCAGGGTTCCAATTGTGCGAGTGTGTTAGCCTTTGTCCAAATTTCGTCCCATACATAAATATGTTGAATACATGTAGAAGCTATCCGCCCATCCGGGGAAGAAGGCGGCCATATAAGAACGCTGATGTTATTCTGAAAGAAAGAGTTCGGCATTCACACTCTTGCTAAACAAGAGCTGTGGGGCTAAATTAAAATTTAATCCACAATTATCGAAATACATAAATAAAGCATTCATAGATATCAGTAAGTCATTTGGGCAGTGCAATACTGCTATTCTACATTACCTGGACATATATAGTGCCTTCTATTGTCATGTAATGCCTTTTAGGAATACAAGGATTGTTCCTGCCTAAACAAACTAATGTCAGCGCAATGTAGGCATTATGCATGCCTCAGCTGTCGACAATCACAGGCATTAAATCAGTTTTACTCTTTTACAATAACAGCCAATGTTCCCATCACAGCTACTCTACTACAGATAGTACAACGGTAAAGGGAGGTCACTCTCAGTTACAGAACACACAAGGACGATGGTTTGGCTTTTCTTGTGTTAAAGTCTGCTCGAAGCTTGAACCCATCCCCACTTAACAGTGATCATGTATATAAGAAACATTTTTGATCATGTTTTCACAAGCTTGTGTGAAAGTGTGCTCGAAACTTGAAGCCATCAAAAGTGATCTTAGAGCACACGTAACCTCACCCTCATCTCACAAAAATGTAGTTCATTTTGGGACTGAGAGGAGTTAGGTAAGTAAGGTATTTGTATTACAAGGTAGTATTTATTTATTTGATTGGTGTTTTACGCCATACCCAAGAATATTTCACTTACATGACGGCGACCAGCATTATGGTGGGTGGAAACCGGGTAGAGCCCGGGGGAAACCCACGACAGACCTTCCCACATACGGTCGGAGAGGACACCAGCATGAGCTGGGCTTGAACTCACAGCGACCGCATTGATGGGAGGCTTCGGTCATTGCGCTGCGTTAGCGCGCTAACCGATTGAGCCACGGAGGCCCCCTACAAGCTTGTATTTACTTGCACTGATGTATAAAAGCTAAATCTGACATGAATCAATGAATGGTAACCATTCTGAATGATACAAAAACTTGTCCAGAAAAAAGGGACTCCAAAACATACACTGCGAGACCAAGATGTAAATCTCAAACCGATTGAAACAAGTTGTTATTCTTTGATGTTCTAAAAAGTGAATAAACAGAGTATTATTGTCAGCTTTGAGTCGATAAAAAGGGAACTGACCACCCTAGTAAGGAACACGCTGAGGCCACGAGCGTTTCTTCATGTGCAAACTTTTTATTATATGAACGTTTATAGGGGCATGTATTTAAGAAATTTAATCAGAGCAGATTCTACCCTGTCTGAAATTTTTTCCTGTTTTTTATGGACGCCAGTTTGCGTTAGAGCCACATTTTCAGACCACTGTTATATCAAAAGTATAAAAAGTAAAAGTATGTTACAAAAGTGAAGTGATTCGCTAGTAATCGTGCTATGTTTAAATCGTTACATAACACTGGGGCGTCTCACCAGTAGGCCTACGAAGGCTTTTTGCTGTGCGCCTTTGCCATATGAAATCATTATCGGTGATTTAACTTTTCTGTTCTATGCAGTTACGTAAACATGACCTGAAAGAGTTGTAAGAAAGAAAGTTATGTAGACGCCATGGCCAAAAATAACCGCACAAACAACTCCTGTCCGTTGTTCGAATGTGGCAGGGATCAGTATTACGGACGGGTTACTAGCGAAAGCTTACTTACTGGGAACATGAAAAGAAAGCCTCTTTGAAGTATATCTAAATGTGTGTATGCTGTAAACAGCTCGTGCAGGGAGTGTACAAAGTTCACGAAATATATTCCGTGAGGTACATACGACAACGCAGTCCTAGCGAATACTGCCACTGAACGAGTGTAGAAGTTCTATTTGACTACACTGGCACGTGCTGGCAGAGTCAATGTAACACCTGAGGATTGTGGCTGCTCCGGTATTCACATTGAAAACGCCCTGCGAATTGGTATCTCTATACGTACATCAGACCATCATGGGCAGCGGTGTTTCTTTACCTAACGTCAGACTATCCGGTGACACCGTCATTGTTGTAACAGGTGGAAATACAGGTATAATACTATGTCTGTGTACATAGGTGCTAGAAATGAGTAACACGTATGAGAGCCCACCTGTCAGATCTACATTCGGTAAAGATTTATACTGATGGTTTCGTGTTACTGATTGTGCAGTTGAAGGTAAGCCCAATGAATGTAATCAGGCATGCATATACATGTGTGTCATAGATATATACGCATAGGTTGTATATCCCTGTTTCAGATAGGCCTATATGTACAGTCAAGGCCTGTTCAAGGCATGATCAAAGGCGGATTGTGGTGGCCTAGTTATAGCAGTAAAGATCTACTTGTTGACGTGTATGTGTTTACATGACAAGCCTTTCTATATAAGCTTGGAAGTGCAGAATCTGAATCCAGGGTTATCGTTCTTGACAGCTGGATGAAATTCTTGACAGCTGACATAATTTCTTGTGGTAAACTTTGACATAGGGACGTCTTTCTGAAATTATGCTGAAACGTTTCAAAATTGATCGTAAATCTTATCTATAATCATTACTGTCTTCATAAATACTATGATATATACCTCGGTTTGCTATACTTAAAATATGCTAGTACTGCACGGATTATGCTTCTGTTTGCACAGGGATCGGCTATGAATTGGCAAAGGGGCTGGCTATAATGGGAGGTCAAGTGATCATAGCCTGTCGGTCAGAGCAAAGAGCCACAGAGGTAGGCCTATGTCCGAACTCGGCTCATCGTAACACATCTTACAAGAATTATCTCTGTGATATTGAAGAGACCAGATCACACTTTATTCCAAAATATAATAGTTATATTTCCAGCATTAGGAAAGTTTCAACTGACACGTAAAATCCAGCGCTACCATGTTACACCACGTGATGCAGGTAGTCCAAATACACCAGCAGTGACAGGATTTCACTGATGCATGAAGTCCAGCGTTTTCACGTGTGGTATGATTTTACTGTTACTGCTATGTATCAGACGTTGCCCAGTGATATCAACAGTGGTAAAGTTACTTGTGTTATATTTATGATGTTTACATGTGTTATATACATATTAGATGAGTAGTGGTAAAATTACATTATTACATTATGTTGCCCAGAGATATGAATAGTGATAAAATTACATTACTACATTTTGTTGCAGTGATAAAATTACATTACCACATTTTGTTGCCCAGAGAGACGAGTAGTGATAAATTACACCATTACATTATGTTGCCCAGAGAGACAGACAGTGATAAAAATACATAGCTACATTATGTTGCCAAGAGAGACGAGTAGTGGTAAAATTACACTATTACATTATGTTGCCCAGAGATATGAGTTGTGGTAAGATTACACTTTTAAACGTACGTGTTGCCTAGAGATACAGGCAGTGGTAAGATTTCAATGTAAAATGATATGTTGCATGCATCTGTTACACACTACTGTGGAAACGCGTCATATAATCTGCGTCATCTGGCCTGATTTAACCATTTACATTTATTATTTGGCATTATACTACACAAAGAAAGATGACACGTCACAGGACTATGTTACTTTTATAACTTACCATGGAGATGAACGTTACTGCACTTGTTAAAGTAGTTGTACTCAGTCATTTGGCTTGTTTTATGGGTGGATCCATTTAAAATTTAAATAGCCAAACTTCATATTTCATCGTTCTTGCTATTTTGGAACATTTTTTTACTTCCGTCCCCAGGCTATCACAAGAATGAAGGCTGAATTTCTGTCGGAAACGTCACAGCGAGGCCAGTCCTATTATGACGGTAGGGAGTTACAAGTGGAATACATGCAACTGGACCTGGCATCCCTTAAGTCAACAATGGACTTTATCAATTCCTTTAAGCAGTCGGGACGCAAGTTACAAATATTACTGTGTAATGCAGGGATAGGGGCACCGCCTTGGGGTAAGTCTCAATATCAGTTCTCTATAAAATTTATCTCACGTCAGGGAATTTGTAGAGTTCCCCGTTTTCAGTCGTCGTACAGACGCTTCCACCTATAGAACTGATTGCAATCATACAAGTGTCAAACTTTCGGTATGGGGTTGAGCAACACTTATTAGTAAAAAACAATTAAGTGCTTTATTCTTCATTCATTTGTTGGAAAATTTCTAAAAAAAGAGCTTTTTCTCAGTACCGATTAGGCAGAGAACAGCATAGCCGAATGTCTGCTTCTTTTCTTTCGAAATCCAGTTGTCGCAATATTAAAGTCCGCAACATGTACATTGTGTGGTTCTGACAGTTTTGTTGTCTGAACCGAATCCCCCAGACGAATATTTCTGAGAGCTTTGTTCACGGTATAGGCCAAGGTGTATGTCGCTGGATCAACACTATGATCTGTTGCTATGGCTGATGTGAAACCATTGTCAAAATGAGAATCCAGTATGGCAGATGATTCCGTTTTCATCCCTCTCACTTTGGTCGACAGGTCACACAGAAGATGGATACGAGACTCAGTTTCAGGTCAGATTACGTTCTGTATAGGCACCAGTCCATCAGCCAATCCATCAACCACAGTTATATAATTCTTTACAAAAGCAGTGCACAAAATTAACCGTTAAACTCCACTGAATCATTCAATCTTGACTGCTCAATGTTGATGTCTTGACTGGGGGGTTTACTATAGATGTTTTGTCTCTCATCTGGTCAAATGTGGTGGATTACTGCGGCTCTTCCTGCACCCTAGCTCCACTCATAAACTTGATGTTAGTCAATAGTAAATATTTTATACACTTTAATGATTAAATAAATAAATTAAAAAAAAATCTGCCAGGTTGAGTACCATATGAATGAAATTCTCAGACGGCCAATTCTCGTCTTCTCAGGTGAACTACCTGGGCCATTTCCTGATCGTAGCACACCTATTACCCATCATGCAACAGTCAGGGGAAGACTGCCGGATCATCTTGACGTCTAGCATAGCTGCATATTATGGCACATTTGACTTGGAGACAATCCAGGCGGAGGAGGAGAGAGTGTACAAACGATTCAAGTATTACAGCAAATCTAAGATGTACCAGGTCAGAATATGGCTACCATCTTAAGATCAATTATCAAAAGCGTATAGTCAACGACGACACAAACTGTGAAATAAATCGTAGAATCTATATCCAAAATTTACTGCCTTCCCAGTAGAACTGGTTTCAACTTTTGCAAACGAGAATAATACGCGATTTATGACTGCAATTAGGCCTGCGTCAAGCACTTAGCAACATTTTTTTGTTCACTGACAACGATGCATCAGTTCTGTGAGCGATGTAAAGAAACAAAGAGCCAAACACCTTTCGTTAATATGTTGTTTACAGAACTGAAATACCGCACACCTTTTGTTAGCAATCTTTCTGAGATAGTAAATCACTGAACACATTTCATTTAATCCGTGCACGGAAGGGTAATTTGGATATCGTCACTGTGTATATATGTCGAGTCATGTTCTCTGCAAACATATAAGAACTTCAACATCATCAAATCAAGTTTTACAATTTTCCACCCGACTGTGGCTGCAGACGGTCGACAGCTTCATCTGTTACCCGTTAACGATGTTTTTCTTATCTTAACAGGTAATGCAAACGATAACTATGGCGTCACGGCTATCGGGTAGTCACGTATCAATGACGTGTTTTCATCCCGGCGCTGTAGCGACGGAAATAATCCGCAGTATGGAAGACCACTCATGTATTTCCTGTTATGGACTGATAAAGTGTAAGCATTCAAGCAGAGATGTGTGAATCTACCATTTGTCGCACACGCTTCCCTTTGTTACGTAGGTTTACCTTATGGAAACCAATCATTACCGGGGACGAAATATACACAATATGACAAACACAGTCATTCTTTAATACCGGTATTTACAGAAAATGTCATTTAGGGTTAAATTTGTCATCTTTTAACTGGAATATCATGAAAGCAAATCAAAGGGCCTACTACGTGCACACAAACCAAGTCCGTGAGGATTTTAGATTATAATATAAAAAAATCTGTTCATACTTCAGATGTTCGTTCCACATGGGAAACTAATTCAAAACTGTAGATCTGTTGTATTCTATTGGATGCCAAGTCATACTGGTCCTACACAGGGATTCTAAAGTTGTCCTTAATAAACCTGTGCGTACGTCTAAAATCCCATGGTATGAGACAAAACAATCCCAAGGATATGCTGGATTGGACAATAATATTTTACAAAATGTCCATATGGACTTCTAATTTCAAATGATGTTTGCGTTTTTTTTTTTATCCTGTTTTAAAAGTGTTGTTTGATTCTGGATTTTTTTTCATTCATTCAAAATTTTACACAATAATTTCTTGCTTCTAGGCCGGAAAAAAAGCCAGCTTTTACATGGTGCGAAAATATTATACTTTAGATCTTAATGCATCGAACAAATTTAAAACGATAATGTCTGATTTTAAGGTTGTTTGAAAAGCCCAGAACAAGGTGCGAAAACTGGCGTGTACCTGGCGGTTAGTCCGGAAGTGAAGGGTCAGTCCGGTGGATACTATGTGGACTGTCGGCAGAAAACCCCGAGCAGAACGGCCAGGTATTATACCAGTGGTTTCTACACAAATATTATTAGTTTAGAATTGACGTTAACAACGGTGGGCAATGACAAGTAGTGCAGAATAAAACACAATAGAAATAAACTATAATAATCATTGAAGTGTCAATAACCTATATTCCCTCATCGATCCGGGGGTTTCCAGCTGCAACTCTTTTATCGCTAAAGGTAAGAAATATGCTACTGTGCCACGTGACTTGACAAAAGTTTTATGCAACTATTTCTGATCACATTTGCTATAACATGAGTGTCTAAAAAAGTGTCACTAAAAGTTATTTAGACTTGGACGAACTATGGTGAAAGTTGAGAAGCTTAACGCTTGTGACCTTAAGAAGTTACTGAAGAAAAGAAAGGTCATTTATACCTCTTGAGGTACAAATGACACGGTGAGACTGGTGATCAATAAAGTAAAGTCAAATAAGCCTTGCCTAACATTTTTCACAAGTCACATGATACATTAGGACTGTTTTTACCTTTATCCACGAAAGAATTTGAACTCGAAACTCTCCCATCGTAACACTTATTGCCTTTGGATCATTGTCAGACAACACCTGTCTGGTGTATGCTTAATACTTACGAAGATAATAATGAATACGGCAGTTTTGTGATACGTTACACGTAATTACATTTTATACATGTCTATATTCCTTAAAACGTAATCTATTTTTCTCCCCAGAAATGAAACCTATCAGAAACAGCTGTGGGAGTATACTGTCGACTGCCTCAAGGATTTGTTACCAGCAGATTTTTCCTGATGATGAGTTTTACCTCCGTACTATTGGCTCTTCCTTTTTCATTACGCTGACGCTATCGCTGACATCACGCGATTTATGACAAACTTACGAGGACGTGTGGAAACCTAACGCCAGAATACTCAAGTTGGCTATGATGAATATAGGTCTACTGTACAGGACGTTGCTCATTTCGGGATGAACAGCTTTTGTGTAGATTGAATTTACATTTTATAAGAAACACAGCAACCTTGATTTTGTTTGCGACAGTGTTTATGCTAAGAAGGTGGAGATATACAACGGGCAACATAATATAACGGATATTTCTTTCACACGAAATGTCCGATAATATTGAAGGGAGATAATTGGCTACTCTAATTTTGAGTAGTCTCCCACGTGATTGAGATCCCTGTATGTGTTGTGATTAGCTTAGGGTTGTCTCTCTTATCATTAGGGCTAGTATGTGACACATGGGTTGTCGCTGGTAGAGGGCTCGAACATAATTATAATTCCACAGCGATACAGGTTTGCTTCTTTTGACATTTAGATATACCTATTTCTAGTGTAAAGTGATGTAACATTTGCATACTTTGGGCATTTTTGGTAAATATAGTTACATTGCTACATGGATTCATATAAATAATAGGATGATGGTTTGAATTAAGGTTGAGTTTGCAAATTTTCCAAGTGTCTCGGTCGAAGACATCCTAATCAAGTGAACAGCAACATCTCGGTGATGGCATCGAGCGTTGTATATAACTGTTATTATATGGTTTTTAGCTTCATGTCCAAGTGTAAGCATGGCCAAAGCAAATTCCAAAACTGCTAGCGGTAGAGGTACCTCTGCCAGACGTAAGCCTAGACCTAAATCCACATCACCACGGATGGAAGCGCATCATGTAACACAGGCGGCAGAAGTCATACATGTAGGCGGGGATGTCGAGCCCAAGGTAAGCACCAGCAGTGCCCCTCCTCTAGATATCCATGCCGACCTTACCAGCCTATCTCTGTCGTAACCACAAACTAGCCTATCCCTGTCGTATCGTGCTCTGCGCCCGGATTGGGTATGCATGTTTCATAACAAATCAAACAAAAATTTATTGAAGGTCAGTATGTCGACTTGGTGTGTTGAGGTAAAGACCGAGAAACGTCTTACGTTAAATGAGTTAGGGGACATAGTCACAAAAGAGATTAACCCTCGTAAGATAGATAGATAAGAGAGATTTCACAGATGGTTCGATACCTTCATGATTTTTATGGACATTTATCTCGAGGCTTACCCTGGCGCAGCCCTAGTTTTGCTGAAGTATGTGCTCACTGTACACACAGTATAGGTTAAGGCTGGCAGAAAATCTTTCTAATTCTTGGGCAATCGTAGACTCGGAACTATGGCTTTTATCCATGAGCTCTTCAGGTGGGTTTCCAGCTGACGCCAGACAAGGCTCTCAGCCATTGCACGCTAAATGTTATTCTTCAACCACACGGGCTCTTGCCACAAACGCCCATGTCCTTACTTACATGCCTGTAAATAGTGTAATGGCAATCATTGAGCAATCACTGGCAATAAGCATCATGCCGTAGCATTACAGCCTCGTGCATTTCATCCCAATTTTCGATTCCAACCACATCACCCTGCACCTCCCAGGCAAAATCTTGACGGAATCCGAAATCAGTACTTCACTCACCTCTCCCGTCCCACAAACGCCCGATTTATGAGCCATGGGGCATTCCCCTGTCAAACCTGAAGGCTCTCGATAGATACCTGGCCCTATATCCTGACACCAAAGTCGCCTCGGTATTGTCATCTGGATTTCGTGAGGGATTTCGACTTAACTATTCTGGCCCTCGGGTGCATGTAGAGTGTTAAAGTCTAAAATCATGTGAATATACTACACAGGTAAGAGAAAAACTATGGAAAGCTAAATTAGGTCGTATTTGTGGGCCTTTCACAGTTACCATTAGCTAACCTACGAGTATCCCCCAGTTGTTATCCCTAAGTCAAATGGAGGATAGCCATTGATTACTCACTGTCTTTCTTCTCAGAAAGTAGCGTTAATGCATTCATAGACCCTACACAATGCTCAGTTAGCTATACATCCTTCCATATGGTCTTCGAAATGATCGCAAGACTGGGTAAAGGAGCACTGACTGGAAAGATGGCAATGAAATGAGAATTCAAATATACTGCCAGTCTCATCGAGTGACTTTGAGTTGTTGGGTATTAAATTTCAAGGCCACTACTTTATGGACAAATACCTCCCAATAGGCTGTGCGATATTCTGCGCATATCTGAATCACTGTCTACCATTTTACACTGGCTAGCAATTTACCAATCCAACTGCAAAAACGATGGACCATTATTTGGATGACTTCATTTTTGCCAGAAAAAATAACGCCAACACATGCCAAGCACGTATGGATAATTTCATTGACATTTGTGCCGCCTTAGGTATACCACGGGCACATGATAAAACTGTCTTGGCTACGACATCGCTACAGCTCCTTGGTTTTCAAATGGATTCCGTAACAATGTCAGTAAGCATTCCTAGGGACAAGATCTCAGAACTGATGGGAACAATTAACCAGTTTCTGGGACGAAAAAAGGTCACATTGCGAGACCTGCAATCTTTGGTACGGAAGCTGAATTTTTTGTGCAGGGCTATTGGACCTGGTACGGCATTTATTAGGCGGTTTTGTGACACTACTTCAGAGTGAGTAAACCACACCATTATATTCGCATTGATTTGGAAACGAAATATGATTTACAAATGTGGTCACAGTTCCTCGATGAATTTAACAGTCCAGTTTATTTCCACCCTGACGGCTGGCATTCATATACAGTGCTTGAATTGTTTACCTATAGTCCTGGCAGCAGTGGACTAGGATATGGGGCCTACTTTAGAGGGGAGTGGGCATCTTTCAGTGGCCGCGTGAATAGGCCGATGGGCCAGTTATGGCTTATATATTTTTATGGCTAGACCCAATGGTGTTATTGGTTATTATATAGGGTTAGAAGATGGAAAATACCAAAATTTTATGCAACATTGACAATCAAACATTGGTTTTCATTGTAAATAAACAAACATCTAAGTTCAAGCGCGTTATGGATTTACTGTGCCCTTTTGTGCTTCACACAATGCAACATAACATTGTTTTTAAAGCCGTTTACATTGCCACCTATACGAATGACATTGCTGATTCTATTTCTCGAAAACAGTGGGACAGATTCAGAGTTGTCGCCTCTTCCGCCAAGCCACAGTGAGAACCAATCCCCGAGCAATTTCACTCACTCATCTCGAGCGTGAGGTTGACTGACTCGTGCAAGTAGCACTCACGGAAACTTCCGGTTGACATGATAAAAAGGGGCAGGTCGCTGGAGGTCCTCATGCTATAAATCATACATTCGCACCCAAAATCTGTCGTAATCTCGTACAGTTTTCGACAAATAACTATAATTCAATGTATTTCAGAAAGTGTCCGTGTCTGGATGGTAGACTCATCGATCATGAAGCATGTATTCAGCACTGCCCGCAGCCAGTCAGAGTGCACTGATCTTGGTTTAGGCATAATCGGCTTGTCATTGTGGTGACAGGCGTATAGCGGACTATGAGCATACAGTCCAAACTGGAATTTCAGGTTGAGGTCGGATCCGTTCCAGCAATCATAGTCCTGCATTGCTGGGGAAATGATCTCGGGCTAACATCGGTACGAAAACTTAGACTAGCATCTAAACGTCTAGTAGATTCCATGCAAAGATGCCATGGGCAAAGCGCGAAAACGACTAAACTCATTTATTGAGGCATATGTCAGAGCACACGGGCGGAGTGTCGTCCAACAAACTAAAATACAGTACAACCCGCACCAATATTTAGCAAGTGACGGTACCCATCTGTCAATAGTGGGTGCCAGCATTTGTCTCGGCGCTTTGACGGACACAACTGTGGGATTGTTTTAGTTACCACATTGGCTATGGTGGCTAAATCAGTGGTCATGACTGGTTTTGTGTGGGCTCCTTCACCTGCACTTTGTTTGGCGGTGTAATTGATTGGTGTGCAGTTGGCGTCAAGTGCCACACAAATTTCAAATAGATATAACTTTGACAATTTGATGATTAATTGATAACTGTTTGGTGATTTGTTAATAATTGATTAACTTTGTCATGAAAAGTTTTTCATCATGAATTAATTGGATTATTCCTCTGCAACTCCCAGAGTTATTTTAAAGTAATATTTTCGTCTGCAACTCCCAGAGTTTCTTTGTTGACTTTAAAATGGACTCCGCTCCTCACAGAGTTTCTTAAAGCTAACGTTCACCTCTGCATCTCCCAGAGCTCCTGACTTCAGTTAATTTGCTCTCGGCGTCTCCCAGAGTTCCCTTAAAGTAATGTTTATCTCTGCACCTCCCAGAGTCCCTGTCTATAAAGTAATTTGCTCAGTGCTTCTCCAGGAGTTCTTAAAGTAATGTTAACATCTGCACATCCTAGAGTTAATATCTTTAAAGTCATGTGCTCTCTGCTTCTCCCATAGTTTCTTTAACGTAATGTTTACCGCTGCTCCTCCCAACGTGTTAAATTTAAAGTTCAGTTGGATGTGGATATGTCCAAATAATATTTCATGGTACCCGTGACCATTGTATGTCACTTTAGTTATAACGCATAAACCATTCGACACAATATCTGCTTTTGGTTTAGATCCTCTGATGTGATAATGAACTGTGGTTCGCGTCATGTTGAGCTAATGACACAGCTAATGACAAGCGCAGACACGAGCTATCTGCGTAGAAAATTGCCTCTCATGTCCGTTTGCCAAGCACTTTACTCAAACATGGTCGTATCAGTGTTAACTTCCTCACCTCCTGACCCCTCGAGAAAAATATCTGTCCGGCTTGATTTTCACTTTTTTTTCACTCGAGAGACAAATTCCTCATTGTGTGCGCTGAAGCCAGTTATCCCGTTAGCGCGAGGGGCTAATATGACCAACCAAAGAATAGCGTTTTCGGCATTTGACCTGTCAATATGGCCAACGACGTTGTGAATGACGCTGTGCTCGACGACATTGTGCGGCATTCGAACAACGTCAGCGTTGAAACTTGACTTGAATAAAGTGCTTAACAAACGCGTACGAGAGGTGTTTTCCTAAGCAGATGACTCGTGTCTGCGCTTGGCTTGAAACATGAACATAATTTTTTTAGCTATATAGACCTATGCGATTACGCGAGATGTTCTCATATGGCATTAATAGATCCAACTGGAACCGTCAGTTTCCATATCACATGACTAGCCTTAACAGCAAATGATCAGCTGAGAACCAGGATAAATAACAAAGCTGAATTGTCTCAATCACCGTTCAAAAAGGAAGGGTCATAATGCTGTTCATATTTTGATCATACATCTGCTATTTTAAGAGTATTGCATCAGGCCGTATGCGTTAAATACTGTTGTTATAGTATCCGTCTCTTAATACTGTAAACACAGTCACATGTATAAGTGCTTGAGTAGCGATCCTAACCTACATGAAGTAGTTAAACAAGTCATAGGGTCCTCGCTTGCCGTGGACTTTCCAATGGCTCCTTCAGCTGAATGTTGGAAATGAAGCCCGCCTGGCTCGTCTGTGGCGGCAAGTCACGTGTTTGGAGAACGATGTAGGTTCTCTCCCGGTCATGTTGCTTACCTCCACTAATGCAATAGCCAAGCGAATCGATCGTTAAATCAATACAAACTTTAGTTTTAAAGTTTATTCACCAGAATATATCAACAAAACAAATAATGCAATACATAAAGGTGGTATAGCAGAAGTAGAAAAAGCAGCTAAAATGTATGTAATAGTATCTGTTTGGATGCAAATCTCATGTTTATGAAATTTGCTAGCATTAGTGCGCCACTTTATATGTGCAGAGCATACCAGCAGATAGGTACAAAAGCGGTTTAGAGAACTTATCTCATGAATGACCTAATGAATGATTGAGGTTTAACAACACATTGGCAGTATTTCAGCCGTATCGTAAAATTTGCCTCGAAATTATCGTACACATAGCGTAAAACATTAGTCATTTTTGCAAAGGAAAAAGGAATGACTGATTGGTATTGAATGCCACATTGGCAGTATTTGCCACACACAACACAAAACATTTGCCTATAAAAATAAATATAACATAATAGAATCTTTCAGCAACTTTGCCAATGTTACTTTCATATGTCATTTTTTCGAGGAACAAAGTGTGTTTTCGATACAGACAAATTCTGGAAGACCAGTTTTGTTTGCAGGAATAGTACTCTTTTTAAACTAGTGCCTATACAGTTTCTTAAACGTATTCTATGATGAATGCTAAAGTTTCTTGCATGTAGATAATTCTGCCCTCTGGCCTTTGTTGTTTGAACGAAACACTAAAATAAATGTATCATAATTTCACTCTTTTATCTAATCAACTGTTTGTTGTACAAGCTAGGAATTTTAATAATCGCTTTATGAGGAAAGCAAACTGCTGATCAGTGATAAACATTCGAACATAATACTTTTAAAAAATACTATTTTGTTCGCCAGGAGTACTAATTAAATGTTCACAAAAACAAGAACATAAAGAATTCATGTAATATGCTTCGGCTGTTGCCCTGGTAATCTTTTCAGACAATCACATCCTTGAATCTTCTGGCACAGGCGTAGCTCTTGAGTGTTTTTGGTTGATTATTGAGCTCCCTCTGGTTTGGCTGTAATAATCCGGGGGGGAGGGTCTGGAGCAAAGGAAATGTCATCGTTTAGTTCAGTATGATCCTTCACACGCCGGTACCCTTTACCCGTCACAGGAGAGATATCACTCACGCCTGTGTAAACTGTAAGTATCTTCGAACAGTGCTGAAAAGGGTAACTTTTTAAAGAAACAATGGTGATTAAAATTCGCTCATGCCCGTGTTTCTACGGATTCAGTAATAAAACAGTCGCATTGATACTTCACATTACTTCAGGGAATAAAAAGGTACTGGAATTTTAGATAGCCCTGTAGTGTAATTGGCAGGTTTCTCTGTCAGAGTATCGCAGTCAGTGTTAGGATCAGTGTCTGACTAACGTTTATAGGTTGAGTTTGGGCAAAACAGTTATATAATTCAATTTAGTGGCAACTGTTCACACAGAAATTGCCACCTTTTCAAAGGTTTTACAAATCAGGTACATTATACATATGTAAGGACCCCTGGCAGCTAGATGAGAAATCGTCCCCCGGTGGTGCAGGAGTGATTTTTAATGTTTTTCGTACAGAAGAAGGGAGAAAATCACGTTGAATATCTGTGAAAAATTGGAGTGATGTGATTCATATTTGTTGTTTTATCAGAAGGCAAAAGAAAGGTCAAAAGCAGATTTTGTTATTTCTGGGCGGGAGGGAATTCCCACCATAATAAAAATATGATTACGAGAACCAAAATCCTTCGTTCGTAATTGATGCCTGTTAGAACTGCATATTCACTATAATAGTTCATGGTCTGTAAATTGTTGTTCGACATTGTACAGCGGTAAATCACATGGCTAGCAAAGTAGCTATCATTAAATTTCGGGAGTTCGTTTCCTAAGTCTAAATTTTTTTGTTAGCAACATGAGTTACGGAGAAAATGATTAGAAAAGGGAGAAGTCTCACTTGTTTTGCAAAGCTCATTATTAGATATGACTGCTTCTATAAGTATGCATGAACAATGTATGGTAGGGCTATATACTTCCAATGAAAGATCATTGCAGCCAAAAATATGTAAGTGGTGTCCGCGAGTCCATTTCAATGCGATATACGCTAGTTATTATCATATCGAATAGTTACATTATGGGAAAAGGCACTCGCATGTGTTTATCAGTTCACCTCAATAAATGTCCGACAAAGTCCCAGTCATATATTCACGTTATCATTCGTAAAACAAAACGTGTTTAAATTCAACTTCTTATAGATCTTACCTGAAGAGATATTAGCATATAAATTATTGTATCAAAAAGACGCTGTGGACGCGAATGGTTAGTAACGAATATGTTAGTATTACTGGCCTTTCATGGAAAGACCTGTTATGTAACAACTTCAACGGCATTCCGGAGAAGTGTCATTGACAGTGAGACGATTTCTCGTCTAGTTGCAAAAGGTCCTGTTCAGTATTTGCAGAAGCTGTGTACAAAAGTCGACTAGATTAAAGGAAAGGTAGTGGAAAAATGCAGCTGAATATAGAAATTTAAATTTAATTTATTGCTTAATAGAGTGTTACCGATTGTATGTGATATTAAAATACACTGTCTCATATGACTGGTTTTTTTTGTTATTTGCATAAAGCAAAACCAGGTGGAATTTAATAATTGACTACACGGTAATAAACTGGGATAGTTAAATCCAGAGAAACTTGCGTAATGAAGTGTCAGCTGTCTTAAAATATCGCTTTATCGCTAAATTTACAAGCTTCATTCAAGAAATTATTTGTATGCAAAACATTTTTTAAATTGAGGATTACGTATTAGTCCAACCTTGATTTCTTTCACCCGCCTAAGCGAACAGCGCGTGAAACTGTGGTGTCAAACCCCAATTATACAATCATTCAATGTATGTAGTGTGGCGTGTCAGATTACTAAACATAAAAAGATGGGAACATAGCGAAACAAACATATTTAAAAAAATGCACGGGTACCGGGTACGGGTCCAATAAATAAGCGAGTCGACTTACATGTTCATGTAGTTGGCGAGAGCAGCAAATACTTCAGTTTGTAACTATTTACAGGCATTTTTCTTCTTTTAGGACGATACCTTTATCGTGAGTGTAACGCAGACTTGTAACCATGACCGATTAAACGACTGCCGGCTATTTAACACCATTGTCCATAATTTTACTTTTATGTGATGGTGGTCATGCAGTATTATCGCCGAATAAACCACCGACCTAAGCCAGGTGGTTGAGAAACTCTTTCACTTAAGGCCGCAGTTGGATAGCTGTATTCGAACACACGACATCACTGGTCAAGAGCTTAACGGCCGCAGCCAGCCAGCGCTTTAGGTAAAAAAAAAATTTGTATTTAAGATTCAGGTACTCAGAAAATCGTGAGGGGGGGGGGGATAATGATTGGCTATATCTCGGAAGTATTGAAATATTGCCAGGTATTTGCAAGTAAAAATAATGACAAATTATGTTTGAAAAAAAGTTCTATTACTTAGTGCTGGATCTATCCAATGTGCAAATGTCCCCTACAAACTGTTTATATGGCGATAGGATACTTGTACCTGCATCCCAGTTAGTTTATTTTGATAAAATGATGGTGAACCTATGCGGATATTTGGATATATTGGAGTTAAGGCATCAAGTTATCTGACAGGATGTGTCGTTTGAATCATGAAAAATGCAGTTCTAGGTGGGTGTTCCTTGTGCAATTACTACATGAATGGTAAGTCTTTTTGAATCCATTTAATCATCTGGGTCAACGAGGCGCTTACACGCTTCGAAAACGAAACTAGAATGCCTCCGGTGTGTGCCGAGTGGCTTTCCACTCGGCGAGAGAATTTAGATAGTGAAAGTAACTATGCATGAGTTCTATGAATTTTCAAGGAAGTTAAGCGTTATTTTTGTCTATGACGTTAGATAACTGTGTAGCCTGGGCTTACCAATGACTGACATGAGCCTTATTTAGACATGCGAGATAATGTGCGTATTGGCCGGCTGAGTATATGGCTGCTAGGGCTATTACTTAATGCAGATTGCCATTATTAGTGTTTACTTTTACAGTTCTCCTATTCACGTCCGCGTGGTATATTTAAAGTGCCATTTAAAGTATGGTCTTACCTTTTTATTCTGGGGGGTTAGGAGCATGTTTCACCGGGTTACGCTCCGCGCGTTTCTCTACCTCCAGCTGCTTGTGAATTGCGGCCACTTTTTCATTGACCATTTGTAGGAGATGAAGAAGTTCAGCTTCTTGTAGAACTCTAATAAGCTGGCAATAATTGCCGAGGGAAATCCCGCCCCGTGTCTGCCAAATTTCCAACAACTTCTCAGCAGAGCCACCGTTATCAGTCTTGTCCCGTGGAATCAAGGGAATAACCCTCTTAAAGTCGTCAAATTCCTGAGAAGTTTTTGGTAAGTGTTGTCCGATGAAGATGAAGAGTTTCGTATGCATCATACTGCTCTTGGGTGGGTTTGCAGACATATTTGTGAAAGGAAAAAGCTTCGGCCGGCTTGTGAAGCAGGTTCGTTGTCAGACTGAAGTTGTACACCTCCACGTTCAGGCAGAGGGAATTAAGTAGGCTTAACCGGATTCTCCGTATATTTTTACAAAATTATTCATTGTGAATTAAGGACTGCGATTGCGTGATGACCTCTTTCTCTGCAGGCAGGCTAGAGCGATCAAAAGGCTATTTATGGGTTTTAATAAAGAGAAAACGAAAACGAAACTAAATATTCGTCGTTATTAAAACGCTGACTGTTTTCCAAGAATATTTCAGCATGGTTATAATATAAGCCCCGTCCAGACTGTTCAACGTCACTCAACTTTTCAACAGTCAGTTGGAATGCTGTTGAAGTAAGTAGACTGTCCCGTCCACACTAGAAATCAGATAGGCCAACATTGTCCAACACTCTTGAACACGTGTTGAGCTGTGTTTTTTTTTACCAAACATTGGAGGATTAGTTTCATCTTTCGTCCAATGCATGAGGCAAAGTGACCCTGTCTTTGTAATCTTTGGACAGAGTGTAGTACAGGCACGGGTATTTTTAATACTCCTGTGTGAACGAAACAGTGTCACCGTGAGATAAGTTTCTCTCTTTCGCCTTTGGCGCCGCCATTTTGCCCAGGTCACGCGCCTTAAGACGGTCAGGTTATTTCTACACGCCCGCCGATTAGCTACTTTCACTCAACTTGACTCGACTTGTTGACAAAAATACACATGCACATTTCCTATTCAACAATGTTGGATGGTATTGAGTGTTGTCGAAGTTGAAGAACCCGTCCAGACTACTCAACACGGCTCAACTTGTTGACTTAACTTCAAGTTCACTCTTATTGAGTCAACAAAAGTTGAATGATGTTGGGCAGTCTGGACGGGGTTTTGAGTCACGTCCTTTACATTGATGCAGCATAGATAATATGATTACAGAACTTTTGTACTGAACTCCTTGGTTTAAAGCACCGATGGTAATGAACAAAGTAAGAAATAAGAGCAATATTGAATTTTGTGTGTATCCCATGGCTGTATTCCTTGATAATTTGCCTTCACACTGGTGCATAATATACACATAGATGGTGAAACTTTGATGGTCCAAAACGGCCACAAATCTCTTTCACTTCTCACGCCTCTTGCAGGAGAGGTAGCCAAAGTATGGCCGACTTCCCAAGTCTGGTTAACGTTGCATGCAAATCCAGGCATGACGTGTGGGGTCAATGGCATGACCTACTCGCTGACATAAACACTGCAATCTAAACATGAAGGCAAATCTACTCCAACGTCGAGACCTCTTTGACCTCTAATGTATTGTGTGGCCATTTTACTACTGCGTAGATTTAAAAAGTGACAGGAAACGGACTCATGGTAAGAGGTACGATATACATTGAATGATGTTTTTTCCCGCTTTTCTCTGAGAGAACGTTTGGCGTACAACAACACATCATTCTTCGAAAAAGCTGGGTTCTGTGGGGCAGCCATCTTGAGTATTAATGACCTCACGTGAGAAATTATTTGTCAAATTGAAAAACTCCAGTTAGTTCAAAATTAATGTTGCTTACGTGATTTGGCCATTTTTTCCCATTCGCAATGAAAATATTTTACTTAGTTTTGAAAATAAGACCTAACTTGGAGAAGATGGCCACTCAATACACACAAGTTTCACCAGATTCCGCCATTTTCGGCACAAACCCGAGGATAGGCGACGTGGGTCACGATTGATTAACACTGATTTTCCATGCACTGGCATGTTAGGTTAGCATGTCCTGACATGGTAAGAGCCCTCAAAGGGTCCCTGGTTGTAGCTGAAAACAATCCTTCATCAGTTATTTAGAGTTTTCAGATTGAACTCCATGCAGATAACTTGACTATGGCCTTAAGTCAGGCGGTTGGCCAGTGCCTGACACGGTGCGGTGTTTTCTCTCTCACGTAAACCTACCCGCCATCGTTTTGCCTAAACATTCTTCTACTCGATATAAAATACAAACCAGCATGTCATGTATTATACCCTATCTATTGCATTGTATTTTTTATTCACCATAAATATAATTAGAGAAAATAAAGCAGGGCGGAAATAAAGTAACAAAGGGCTTGATCTATCCCGGGGAAGTACATGTATATAAAACTGCGCTGGTGGTAGGTGAATTATAAGTAAATAACAGCAGAGTAAACGTTTTACAATTATAAGAAAACCACAAAGCAGTGTCACGTGCCAAGAGAAACACTGTGGTGGATGGCTATGAGATATTTATATGTTTGAAAAGAAATCAGAATTGTTTCATCAAGTGATCTTTTATGTTGGACTTAAACAGAGAAAGTGAGTCAATAGATTTGAGAGAAATCGGTAGCCTGTTCCATTCCCGGTGGATCATATTTCTAACTGTGTAAAGAGACAGGTTCGAAGATTAGAGGTGTCTAATTAGGTTAGGACATTGTGTTCTGGTTGAATACTTGTGTATATCTGATTGTTTTCGAAACATGTTACGGCAATTCAGGGGTATTTTATAGGGGTGATATATATATATATATATATATATATATATATATATATATATATATTTATGAGGGATTAATAAAGAAGACTGAAGAATATAGAGAATTTTATTTTAATATTTATTTTAAATATTCAGAGGTCTGAAGAGGAGGTCGTTTAGATCGGGTTACTGAACGCACTGCGCGTTTTTGTAACAGATTGAAGGGGTTTGGCATGAGAGGGATAAGTGTTACCCAATAAAACACAAGCATAGTTCCAAAAAGGAGAAATTAAATAGTTGTAAAGTATTAATAGAGTTGGTTTGTTTACGCAGTGTTTAATATGGTTAATTATGCCAATGTTGCGAGATACTTTTTTGCATATGTAACTGATATGGGATGTCCAGGAGAGTTTGCCGTTAAACATTATACCCCAAAATTTAAATTCGGAAACATAATCTATAACAGACCCTTGCATGGAATGCCGAAGATTGTCGTTAGGAGGAGAGGATATTGGTCCGATGACCACACATTTGGTTTTATTAACGTTTAACGATAGCCTGTTTGAAATCATCCAGTCACGAATCTTTCCGAGTTCAGCTGACATGGTAGTGACTGCTTCATTTATATTTCTGGATGAGCTACACACTCTTGTGTCGTTGGCGAATAATACATATTTCAGTACAGTAGAGACATTAGTTATATCGTTGATCTAGCAAAGAAATAAGATGAGCCCCAAGATGGATCTCTGTGGGACTCCACAATCAACTTGGGCAAAAGAGGAAACGATAGAGTCATAATGAACACACTGAGTTCGGCCAGCTTAGTAACTTGACAGTCATAGAAGTTGTTTGGCATGAAAGTCGTAATGTTTAAGTTTAGTCAGGAGTATCTTGTGATTCACGGTATCAAATGCTTTAGATAAATTTAAGAAAGTAACACGACTAGTTTCTTTCTTTTCTCTGGCAGATACAAGAAAATCATATAAAGAACATGCTGCATGCATGATGGAATGATGGGCATGAAAACCATATTGATCAGGCGATATGATATTATTTTCATCGAAAAAATTTGTAATATTAATTGCTATAGATTTATCAGATATTTTACTTACGGTTGCGAGGACAGATATCGGTTGATAATTTTCGAGTAGGTTGAGTTCTCCTGACTTATGAATGGGTGTAATTTTAGCAATCCACAATGCGTCTGGGGCGTGCCCACTTTCGAAAGATAAATTAATGATGTGAGCTAAAGGAGTAGAAATTTACTTGGAAACTAGTTTGAGATGGGACATATTGATACCGTGAATTTCAGATGCAGAAGATTTTAATTAGTCAATTGTCGAAGAAATGGTTGCATGTGAGACGGGAGAGAAATTAAACGTATTTGAGATTGGCTGGCCAAGGTACTGAGAAAAGTCGCATGGAACATGCGGTATTTTTTTATTCAAGGTTAGATGCCATGGCAGAAAAATAATTTTTGAAACTGTCCTCTACATCTTCGTTGTTAGACACATCACGACTACTTATAGTAAAAGTTTTTGTAAGCGAATGCGATTTACCTCTGCCAAGTATTTTATTGACAACTTTCCAAGTGGCCTTTATGTCATTATTGCACTGTACAAATTTATTTTCAAAATATGTTTTGCTAGAGAATTTAATCATAGTATTCAGCTTATTTCTGTATTTCCTACATTTAATTCGAGTGTTTGAGGAGGAAAACTTAAGTTGCTCGCGGTACAGTTTGTTTTTTTATTTCGTTAATTGACATAAGGAGAAGTGGCGTTTTCAATGGTTTGCGTATTCTTTGGCGGGGGGCGGCGACAGTCCGCTCTAAGAAAACTTAATCATAAACTTTTACAAAGGTTTCTGCAAAAAATTCAAGAACCTCGTTAACGTTTGATTTTTTATGACTTCATACCAGTTCATGTCTTTAATCATTTCCTTGAACTGACATATCTCAGCAGATGATTTAGATCGGTAGGTAAAGCTCCTAGGCTGTCTTGCAGAAATGGGTGTTTTAAAGATATTGAACACCGGTAAATGATCAGAGATATCAGACAAAAGAATACCTGGAGCGACGTCAGAACCGTTAAAGTTTAGGGAAATGTTATCAATCAAGGCTGCTGAGCAATTCTATAAATAGAATCAAGTGTACTAAACACAGTCATGTGTTTGTGATCCCAGTGAGAAAAACAACCTGTTTACTTATAAATGATCATATAAAAAAAAGGTTTTGTTACACGGATTAATATAATTGACATTTAAATACTATTATTTTGGATCCTTTGCCCACGCAAGGCTGTATACGCCAGCAGTTTGGTACAAATCAAACCTATCGAGTGTATTAATAAAGGAGGGAAGGCCCAAAATAAATGCAGAGAATTGTATAGCAGAACCTTCCCTTTAACGTCAAAGACGAAGACTTTTGTTTCAATCTACATATTTGCAATGTTACAGCGCCTGACATCATTACAGAAGAAGTTTAAATGAGTTTAAAACGAAGCCGGTCTTTTTCATTTTCGAAATAGATTAAGTTTCGGAAATTCTGGCACTCCGTGTACGCATGCGGAGTGCAAGAATAACGGCGCATTTAGAGGCTTCAAAGCTCAGACGTCCAGTATTCCAAAGCTCAGAATTCCAGTGTCCCTCTGTCAGAAGGTAAGTAGTCAAATACGATTAGTTACGATAGTAACTGACAGGAGCGGGCTGAAATAAATAGACATGACACTAAATCTAGGACTGTCAGTTAAAATGGAATCTTGTGCCAACTTTTCCGAGCTTCATTGAGCCGAGATCTGGAGTATTTCTAGCAATATTCACAAGAAATATGAAGAATGCTGATGTAACGCGCCCTAGGCCACAAAGATAAGAGAAAGACAGAAAAAGACAGGCAAAATTCATCTCCTATTATTTACTTAAGAGGTCCCAAGTGTCATCAACAGTCAGGGTTGATTTCAACGTGATTTCTACATGGCCTTGTGCATGCATGAACAAGGGTTTCAAAATCGGACAGTGGCAGCCTAGGTAAACCCTACTGATATGACAAGCATGTTTGAAGAATTTGAAGACAGACTTATCCATAAAACGAGATTGACAGAAAATCAAAAAAAGTTTCGAAACGCGCATTTCCCTCCGAAATTTGACTTCACTGCTGAAGAGGTTTATGGTATCAACACGTTATCTGGCGTGGAGTAGAAACAAAACGAAGTACAAAACATACTTGAACTGGAATATGAGTAGTTAGTTCTATAGAGACGTACAACAGAAAAATAAATGTGCTTCTTCAGGGAATACTATTAAAATCTGCATCTATCTGTGAAGGAAATGCAAATATTGCTGTGGGGGCTAGGCCAATAACCCCTGTGGTAGCCAGCAAAGTGGTAAATAAGAAATCCCATATGCATCATTTCTCAGGCGATAATCTGAGAAAAAAAAAAGAACAGGTGAAATGGTTGAATACGATCAGTTGCGAAATAATACAGATTATCCCTGAAAGATAAGCTGGGTTATATTTTAGGTGAATAGGTATTAGGAGAATCTGTAATGTAGCGTGGGATGTGTGAAGATATTGGCAGGGAGAGATAATTGGTCTCCCCATGGCCGTGTGCTGGCTATAGTAGGAAGGTCTTTCTGGACTGACCTTCGCGGAGCACACACGTGTTAAATTTTTGCCAAGTATTAAATCCGGTTTTGCAATCGTTGCTTAATTGGTAGAAACTTGCTTTTATGAAGTGTATTCAACGACTGCAATTGGTTAAACAGTCGCTTGGATTTGATTTGTTTTGTATTTTGCAATAGATTTTGTCTTTTAATGATGCTGAGGGCAAGCAGGGTCGCATAAACGGTGAAGCCAAGCTAAGATGGCGTGGGCACCGGCTCTTAAAGCCGTGAGTGCAAGTAAGGGGTCGCGGGGATCTGACCTCTTGTCGGACCAGTCGGAGTTCCGTTCCGCCTGTTTCCGCATCTTTAATCAACCCTCCTACAACCGATCCTTCAACTGCTCTCATAGCGTGTGGAGTTGGACATCAACCAGGTATGGGGGAGTGTCCAATTTTGTCAGTGTCGCCATCTTTTAGAATTATTGTTTGTTGCTTTCCCATTGGTGGCTGCCAAAATGCTTCACTTAGTATCACTGACTCAGTCGGGGCTAATATCCCATGCCAGTAAAGGGAACAAATCTGGCGAAGAGAAGCTCTTGAAGAGGACGGAGAATTACTGGACAATCATCATGGGCATCATCATCATATATTGTTGGGAGATAATGGTCAACTGTAGGTTAGATACAAGCCTAGCAGTCTTAAGGTGAACACTGTAGAGGACTGAATATCTCCCTTTTTTGATCTTCACTTAGTATCTGTTTGATTAAGTTTTCTCACAAAGTGCAAAGAACTTTTTAAATGTGTGCAAATCATAAGAACTGCCGCGATAACATATGAGGGTACTGGCTGTCTCTCTTATGAGGAGCAGTTTCGCTTGAAACAAACTAGGTAGGAAAATAATTCTGAGGCTTCCACTGATTTATTTGTTTATTTATTTGATTGGTGTTTTACGCCGCACTCAAGAATATTTCACCCATGCGACGGCGGCCCGCATTATGGTGGGAGGAAACCGGGCAGACCTCGGGGAAACCCACGACTATCCACAGGTTGCTGGCAAATCTTCCCACCTACGGCCAGAGAGGTGCAAGTTGCAAGTACCTCCATGCATGTAGGAATTGTAGGAACTCAGTATGTAAGAAGTCTTCCCCTGGACAGAGCTAGAATACTTTTCGCCCCAAACAATGGAAGTCACTTTAAAGTGGCCGAGACGCCCATTCAGGTGTTTGTATTACAGCCTAGATTACCTGATTACCCTGACAGGTTTGCTACAAAGGAACAGTTAAATGGCTTCCTATTTGGCTTTAAACTGCAGTATTCCGGGTCAAGGATGCCACGGAAAGCTAGAAATCTTAAATCGGTTATTTTGAACCAAGTTGGAAATAGAGGTTGATCTGGGCAGGCTAGCTGGTCCGTATATAGATCCACCTTTGTCCACATTACGCATTGTCTCCTTTGGGATTGTTTCCGAAAAAGAAAAAGGGGAATTCAGGTTAATCCACGATCTTTCATTTCCTAGAGATAACTCAATGATTCTATTGACCTCAGGCTCTGTTTCTTATGCGTCTTTTGATGACGCTATGACTATAGTGCAGACACTGGGTCAAGGGTGCTGGTTAGCTAAGGAGGATATTAAATCTGCTTTCCCGCGGTTGCCCGTTTATCCGGGTGACTTTGATCAGCACGGCATAAAATTCAATGGCAATTATTACTTTGACAAGCGCCTTCCCATGGATTTTTCGATTTCCTGTGTTACATTTGAAAACTTTTCAACCTTTTTGCACTGGGATGTTGATACAATTCATCGAGAGGGTGAAAAATTGTCTCTCCTTGATGATTTTTTATTTGGTTGTGAATGCTATGAAAGTTGTGGCTCCCTTAAGAAGGCTTTTGTCAAAGAATGTTTTACTTTGGAGGTTTTGCTAGCTGAAGAGAAAACAACGGGCCCTGTAAACTGCATTTAATTTTTAGGTTTGACTAATGACACCATTAACCTGCCCATGTTCTTGTTCTTGTTCTCCTGCCCATGGAGAAAGTAACTTATCTCTGTCAGCAGATACACTGGTTTTTGGCCCGGAAGAAAGCTGCCTTGAAACAATTGCGGTCTCTTCTGGGTCCCTAAATTTGCATGTAGACCTATAAGACCTGGGCGGGTGTTTTGCAGGAGATTGATAGATCTCACGACTTGCCTTGCACAACCTGATCACTTTGTTTTGATTACAGGACGTGTGAATTCTGATCTTCAACTATGCCTTGAATTTTTCTCACTGTTTAACGGTGTAAGCGCTTTTCCCGATATTTTTTGGCTTACTGACGACCAAATGTAATTTTGTACTGACAGGTGGTGCTGGTGGAGGTTTTGATGGTTTTCTGAACGGCGCATGGATTTATGGCAAGTGACCTTCGTCTTGGTTAAATTTGGGCTTGGTGTCGAATGTTACTTTGCTGGAGTTTTTCCCCATTCTTGTCGGGGCATCGGTTTGGGGTTAAGAGTTCCGTGATAAAATTATTGTATGGTCTGATAACCTGGCAGTTGTCGCCATTTTGAACAACGAAACGTCCAAATGGCCTAAGGTGATGTAATTATTAAGGTCCTTTGTATTATGGTATTACTGTGTTTACGGCTGAACATCACTATTCTTTCAACACATGTAAGTGGTATCTTGAACGTTTTAGCGGATTCCCTTTTATCATAGCTTCACAAGTTCCGAACATTAGCGCCAGATGCAGACGCGTTTGCAACACCATTCCATCTTTAATTTGGCCAGACTTCGACCAGAAACTAATCGTCTGGCTGACTCTGCCTTGGCCACTAATACCATGAGGCTCTGTTATCATGGTGTTGGGTTATCTTGTCAGTTCAGAGAGCGACATGGTTAAGAGGATGGATGACCTGTTCCTGTTGATCATATAACGCTGTCTTTAGGCCACCTTTCCCTTATTTGTATTTCCGCCAGCTCGGCTAGCAATTATTTATTTTCTTTGGCATACAAGCACAAGATATCTCGTTAGATTGACCCCCACCGATATCTTTATTCTTCGCAAGGTTTTGAAGGGTTTAAAGAAGTCAAGCGTTAGTGGTGACGTTCGGGCTCCCATCACCTTAGATATTTTACGCCAACCCCACCATGCGATCAGTCAGGCCTGAAACTCTTCTTGAGAGAGTAAATCATTTCGAGCAGCATTTATGTTAACCATTTTTTGGATTTCCGCGTGTAGGAGGATTTTCTTATACATCCGAAGCAAACTCAAATCGACCTGTTATTTTAACAGACGTTAATTTTTCAGTATCTTCTTCTGGCCATGCAAACCTTGTGAATACTATACGCTACTCTAAGACAGATCAATATGGCAAAGGTACAACCCTAAATCTAGCTCAGAATACCGAATTCCTAGTTTGTTCAATTCAAGCCATGCAAGAATATTTGACTGTTCGGCCTTTAGACTCTACTTTGCTGTCTTATGATTTAGACTCTTGGTGGTAAGTTTCGTCATTACTGAAGAAAGCCCTGGTATTTCTGAGAATTCCTTCAGCTCGGTTTAAGTCACACGCCTTTAGGATAGGAGCGGCTTCAGAATGTGCTATGAACGGTAGATAGTCTAAAGAATATGAAAGCTATATCCAAATTGTACCATCGCAACTGGTTTTTAATCAACATGCCTTATAAACTTATGCCTTAAAGTCATTTCACGCTAATTAAGTACGTTACAGAGACTTTCATTTTCAGGGACTCGTTTACTGGGCAGAAAAGCATGCTCTGCAGAGTCTTTGGGGCAATTTGGATAGTCGGGGAGGTCATGTTACCTGTCGAGGCGTAAGGGGCATGAAGTGGAACGACCTGCTCCACTCTATAGAGCTGACCATCACCAACGCAGCAGTGCCTGACCTTCTGGTTATACATTTAGGGTCTAATGATCTAGATGGCACCGCTTGTGCTGATCTATATACACAGAAGAGACACTTTGCTGTGCATACATCTCCGTATCCCATCTTGCATGGTAATTTGGTCAGAGATACTGGATTTGCCCAGCTTATACTGGTCTCAAGCCCACGATCCCAAAGCCACAGAACGTAGCCGTAAGAGAGTGAATCGAGTTGCTCTATCATGTCTGAGGTAGAGCAAAGTTAGGATAATTCAGCAGAGGGACATCTCGCCTAGGGATTTCAGTTTATTTCGTTTAGATGGGACCGATTTGTCTTACACTGTTGGTTTCTGTCAACACGCTGAGTGGAGAGGTAGATTCTTTTCTGCTGACAGACGCTGTCATTTTCCGTTAGTTGTTGAGTGTCAAGTGTTCATACGCCCATTTGGTGGCGGATTTCATGCGGGTAATACGTACAGTATTTAACTTGAATTTAAGTTTCGCTCATATCTGTGTCCACAGGGTGAGGCCATGTCATTTACACATACAATAGTCACCCTATGTTTCCACAGGGTGATGTGAGGCTCACCTGGCTGTCCCAGGGAGCCCGTTTTGCCGCCTACATGCATCTGACATCGTATGTGTCTACAGTTGTCATTGTCATGCAGTTTGCATTTAACTGTAGCACGTTTGTCATGCATTTGGCCGCTCAACAGCCCTGAAGGTTTGAGTTCGTATAGCTGTGCCCTGCATAGTTTTCCGTCCATCGTTAAAATCACTGGTTCATAAAAAGGCATGGCCTTCTCATCTCCAGTGTGAAATTGTTGCTTTGGTGATTCAACTTAAATAATAAACCAAAACGACGGTATTGTCATTACTGTTTTGTGATAACTGACATAATACGTAGCCGGTGAAATATCCCATTATTTTGTTAGTCAAACCAGGTTAGTGAATTCTTGCATGAGAATTGCTCGCTAATAATACATGCGAATTTATATCTTGAACGGGTATATACGAGAATAGATTTGTTTTATGTTCATTCTCTTAACTTAACTCAGCAACAATCTTGATTAACAAACTGAAAAACGGAGGGATCTGAGGTAGGCGACACGTAACTATGGACGTATGTAATGTGAGACAGAAAAGTAAAACTGTAGCCATATAAAAGACACAGCAGTTTTAATTTCCACTCGTTTTTCAGACATAAATGTGTTATTTAGTTTGCTAGTCATAGTGATATGGTAGAAAAATATGCATGTAAGTTGATCTTTGAGTGCAAATGTTCCCGTGCATGGTGTGTTAACATCTGTCAACACTATGGTAAAACAGCCCTTGTCACCTATGTGACTGATGAGCAGAATAACTTCTGAACTATACGATTACATTGGCTAAGAGCTCATTCAGGACTGAATCTCTTTATTATGGCATCAGGGACACACTAGATTTGAGATAATATATTGTGTGTATGAAGAGCTTCATGAGGCAATACAGAAAAGTCGTAAGGCGTAGAGGGAGTAACCAAAACGAAGATATAATCATAACTGTTTTGTGATAACTGACGTAACACGTAGCCGATGAAATTTCCCATTATTTTGTTTTTGTATAAGCCAAATTAACAAGATCGCAAGACCAGCTTCTATAGTACTCCAATACCGAATGCAAATTACTGAAGACATTATGATTTAACCATAAGGGTTGATGAGGTTTTAATTCCTATATCACACTCGGTTTTGCCGACAATTTCGAAAGCAAAACTTCTTAAATTCGTGCAACTGAGAACGTACATGAAGCATTAAGTCATTGGGATTAGATATGACAGAAAAGCAGTAACCGGACTTGTTCTGGTACGACAACAGTCTAATGAATGCAGATGTAATGCTCATGATCTAGTAATACTGGACCAGATGTCATATTTGTCATTACAAATATTAGACGAATTTTATGTTTAGAAATAAACTCTATTTACAGCATATCAGTCCCCACCTGTGATTTTTTGTCCTCAGCAGCCATGTCTGACATCCTACCAAGGAAATGCCTTTAGGGTTTACTTTGACCTGCAAACAACAGATTTCGGTAAGGCGCTAAGACCCTGGTTTCATGAAGCGCACTTAGCTAAATATTCGCGTAACTGCTATGATAATATATAATGTGGAGATAGGAAGTGCACTTAGCTAGAGGTTACTTAGTACTAAGTACCCTTCCTGTTGTATTTTGTATGTGTAATTACTTAGTTTGAGATTAATTTACAACAACACTTAAAAAAAAGAACAAAACCAAACCAAACAGGAGTCATTGTGAGGTTCATTGATACTGAAGTGTTTTAGAGTATCGATGCAATTGGACATTCCTTCGGGTACTGTTTGGGAGAGTTTTTAAAATATATTTTTATATCAAAAATAAACTAATAACGTTCAAGATAAAATATCACAGTTTAAACCGGCGTTTTAAATGTTGAAAGAGTCTAATTTTAATGTTTTCCCAGGGCATCATTGCCATATAAATCAGATAGCCGCTACTGGCCGAAATGGAGATTTCAACATTTGGTGAAACCTGAGATCGAGATCAAAAATATCACGTTTACGGTTTGAAAACGGCCAGATGTATCATAAAAATTTGCTTGGTGTTTAACAGGTTGTCCTAATTGGACACAACAGTGAACTGTTTGAGTGTCCAGTGCTTCTAAACGCAGCTTACTCTTGTGGCATGATCCAAGATCTGATGAAACACATTATATTCTTCGTGGATACAGTGTCCTTCTTCAGATCAGTTTTTAAGGGTTTATCCTCATACAAGCAGGAATATTTATACAATGAGTTCTGCCGAAGGACTTACAATGCGGAATACAATGAAGCGGATGACCGAGGTGGTATTTCAAATGATGACGCACTGTTGAACAAACTATTTAGTATACATAATGCATGCGAAAGGGCGCGGTACTTTGAACAGGTAACAAGAAATTTTTCCACCTCAGGTTATTTCCGAAGGTAGTTTCAGTATAGGCGTGGGCAAGAAAGCTGCCGGTAGTGGGATCTTTCGGTTACATACAGCATGTCTATAGTCAGTTTGGGAGAGAGAGCGTTTATCTGAGTCGTCTTTGGAGAGAGCAGGCCCACGAGTAACGAGAAGCAAAAAGGTAACATCCAAGCTGGTTACATACCTGAACTGTCATTAATAATGAGGCTTAAAATCTGATTTAAGATATATTGAAATAATTATCATTGTGCCATCATTTTCCCCAGCTCTTATTGTTTGTGTGCCTTTGGATTCGTATTGGATTTGTTGCTGTTATTAAATGTAATTTCGAGAGAGAACCATATATCTGCTTTTTCATCATTTGTATTAAGACACGCCGTTTTTTAGCTGTTGTACGATACACGTGTGTAACGCCGTGTGAATATTGTGACTGGGGGAATTTGTCAATCTGGTAATGTAGAAGATGAGTATAACTGTATACTTTGTTGTTTAAGAAATTTAAGAAAAAAGTACTTTAAAAAGAACTGGTGGTCTTGGATTACGTTGAGAAAGTTTCACTTACTTCTCAATTTGAATTCCAAAAATAATTTGTTAAAATTGGGTCATTACCAAAGGCAAGCCTTGTTACATAGAGATCATGTGTGGAAAACTGGGAAACTTAATTGTTAGCCTCTGGGATCAGGCTAAGTTGTTTTGACATAAGATACAGTTGTAAAGTGTACATTGTAATGTTACTATCTTATTGCTATTTTGGGAGAGTGTAAGAACTGACTAACTCGATTGACGCCCGCGGTATACGGCGTTTATTAAACCACCGAGGTACATTATCCGGGCAACTGTCGGCATACACAAAACCACGACCTAACATCAGGTGGGAAGACTACATATACATGATGTGAAGATCTGAATATAAATATAATGTATCTATGTATACATGGGTTTTACATAGTACTTACGAATTTTTCACCCAGATGACGACGAGTGGCCCTTAGAAAGCATATATACTGTGTCTTCTTGTGACAGAGCGAGTTCATACCTCCAAAGTGCTGCCCCCATTGGAACTTCATGCCGAAGTCACCAGATATGACACCCGATCCAGCCACATTATACTGACACAACATTGTTCTTGTGGGTTTATTTCAGGAGATAGTCATTAATAATAACGACAAAGGGTTGTTTTCCGAGGAAAAACGTTTTCAGGAAAGAACAACGCATATTCACTTTCACCCACGTAGCATAAGGTGTGAATTTGTGTGTAGCATAACTCTGTACGGAAAATCTACTATATTAGCTCTTTCTAGTTAGCCAGCCAAGTCAAGAAAAATTGCCTAAAAATGGGTTTTGTGGCATCTCTCTGCTACAAATAAACTAACTACACAGATCTTCTCAGTAGGTACCCAGGATGATCACTGGGATGGATGTCAACTTTGTAAGCCATCACTTCCGGTAAAAATTATGCCATTCAAAATGGCCACCATCAGATTTTGTAATTTTGAGTGACAATGGACGCGTGTCTGGGCTATATGTACGATCATATTTTATTAGTTCGAGGAGCATAAACGATGGGGGTTCTGGCCCATCCCCAACTGGGACCCACCCCACTCCCATAGAGGGCTCCCAGGTGTTCAGGTTCTGGACTTATAGTCTAGATCCGCGTACATAAAGAATTGGCAATTGTTCACATTCATAGTGTGCAGAGGATATAGCCCAGTTGCAAAATGAAGGCGTAGCTCGCCCCCCCCCCCCCTCACACACACACATACACACACACACACGTGAGAGTCACTTGACATAGTTAGACTATCTACATTGCTGGAGAGACCACAACGTGAAATCAGCCTAACACTGACATAGTTAGATTACAGTGAGCTCTATATCCTGTATTGCACAACAGCTTTCGAGGTAGTACAGCGAAATAAATTCAGTATGTGTATTACACAGCAGGAACCGTCTCGCCGGCGAGAGTGGGACAAGTTTTGTTAGGTGGGACAAGTTTTGTGTGGCAAAGCACACAAGGTTCAAACCCTACAGGGCTCCATCGCCGGAGCTCTGCAGGGTTTGAATTTTGTTCACTTCAATGAGTAAGCCCCTCAGTCGAGGTCTGGTTTACCAGACTCAGTTAGATCATTTATTTTATCCCTGCGTATGGTCATTTCTTATGTCTCGTCTTGTATTGCGTTGTAAAGTTTACAACGCTATTGAGGTCACAGTGAGTATATTGAATAGGGGTGATGTAGACATCTTATAACCGACTTGCGAGTAATACTACAAGTATATACTTCTCTCTGTCGAGAAGCTCAACTGGTGGATAGTTATTTCATGTGGGGTGATCGAGCTTCCTCACACCTCTGCTGCACTAAATCTTCTTTCGTTTTGTTATCTAATGAAGTCCAGTTATGAGGTGTACCCACTCGACTCTGTTGTTTCATTTCTCGGTATTTTTCAACTTCACCGAGTAGTAACCGGAACTCGGTATCCGAAATCTTAGCTTCAATCAGCGCTGTAGATACGTGATCTGTTATGGTCTCCTGTATAAACACAGGTGTAAGAGGGAGGATTTCGCAAAGATACAGAGATACAAGTGGCTGGACAGAGATGCAAAGACAATGGAAAGGGAAATCAGTTCATAGAAAAGACGGCCATTAGGTCAATATTATATCAATTCATTAAACCCCGAACTAATAACTTCATACTACCCAGAGTTTCTTGCATCGTAGTAAAAAAGAGGCAACAGCCTGGAGGCTTTCAATATTCAACGATTTGAACACAGTTTCTAAGGAAGGATTAGTGACTCCACCTTTAATTAAATCTGCAAAAAAAGTTTCTTTGCATTGTTGTAGATTTTGCAATGAAATAACAGGTGTGAGATGGAATCTTTTACTAAACAGGCCTAGACAAAGACCTGAGTCATGCTGATTAAATCTGTGTAAATATGAATTCACTGGGAAATGACCCGAGACCAATCGGTGAACAAGGACATCGACCCGTCTGGAAGGAAGCTGCAAAAGCCGAGAGGTCACAAGCGGGCACATGTGATGGAAAAACCTCACTTTCGTGTTATTATCCCAGGCACACTGCTAATGAAAAAGCTTTTTAGTTGGTTCATCACTTCTGAAACAGGAAAGGGTATTACATGAGTGACAACTTTCATTAACAGGCCTGTTTTAACCAGTGCGTCAGCTTGCTCATTACCAGAGACACCAACATAACTGGGCACTCACTCAAAAAATACAGAGACCCCTTCGCGGGCTGGTGAAGTATATTGGTATAAAACTTCAAGGACAAGTGGTAAGCATTTGATAACATTCGGGCATTTTAAAGGTATCAAGGCAGAGAGGGAGTCACTTTATATAACACATTTCAATGGTTTAAACACGTTAAGAAACTGGAGAGCCATTAAAATACCCGTTAACTCTGCAGAGTAAACAGACACGTTGTCAGACAATCTGGACTTGTTCCCATAATTAAGTTCTAGGATGCTTATAGCAGCCGCAACCTTACCGGTATCAGGTTATTTCGAGGCATCGGAAAAAATCTGCAAATACTCTGACCAATTTCTTTTAATGTAATCATTACAACATAGTCTACTGTCCTCTGAAGGGTCACACTTTTTAACCTGAGACAGGTCAAATAAAATGCTCGGGATACAAAGGTGCTAAGGTGGGAAAGCAGGAAAACGACAGCCTTGGATCACAAATTGGTTAGCACCAGATCTCTGTGAGATATTATTACTCGGGAGCTTAAAAGGCTGGGAATCGTTAAGGTTATCTTTATATAGGACATCATAGACAGATGACTCCAGAATAACAGAGGCCGAATTTTCAGTGGCGGACTTAACTTTAGTAACATATTTTAAAATACGGAAGTGACGTCTTATGTATAATTTCTGTTCATTACACAATATCTGAAGCACATTGAGTGGTGTTGTCCTCAAACTTCCAGTACGTATCCGAAGAGCAGCACATTGCACGGCATCCAGTTTAGCCTTAAGGGAAACACATGCTGAGTCGTACGCTTCACAACAGTAATCTAAACGTGTTCGGATAAGGGCTCTGTATAGAAGTAACAAACTGGTCTTAGCTGCTAACCATGATTTCCTGGAGATGGAGTGTATCATATTCAAGGCCTTTTGACATTTTGCAATAATGAAATTAATATGTTCAGACCAAGTGAGTTGCTTGTCGAAGATCATACCCAGGTATTTAAATTTAGAAGAGACTTTAATCATACTGCCATTAAGATATAGCAGGGGCAAGTAGTTAAGTCGCCTCGGAGTAAACATCACACACTCTGTTTTTACGTGTGAGAACTTGAATCCCCACAACTTAAATCCACTTTAGGATATCATCAAGCCCCTGTTGGATGTACCTTGAAGCTACAGACAGATTTCAAGAGACGTACCAAACAGCTTTATCATCCACAAACAGGGAGCTGTCCAGTTGAAGATCGACTTCTGTAGGCAAATCATTTATTGCTATATTGAGCAGTGTAGGTGAAAGAACACTTCTTTTCAGAGTGCCATTGTCAACTGTATGCCACCTTAGAATACATCTACCGATTCTAACTCTGATAGAGTGATCTGACAGAAAACTTCGCGCTCCAGCCCAAAATTTTACCACCTATACCCATGGCTTGCATTTTAATAAGCAGCCCCCTTCTCCACAACATATCATATGTCTTCTATATCTAAAAAGACAGCAAGCACATATTCTTTGTTAATAAGTGAACCTCTTATCGTATTTTCTAAAGTGACGACATGGTCTGTAGAACCTCGATTCTTACGGAATCCACTCTTCACTTTGGCAAGCAAGCCATATTTATCTAAAAATCAGGTCAGGCGAGTGTTTATTATTATCTCTATAATCTTACACATATTAGAAGTTATAGCAATAGGGCGATATGACTGCGGAGAAGATGGGTTCTTACCAGGCTTAGCTATAGGAATAACAGTAGACTATTTGCATGTAAGAGGTAGCTGCATATTCATCCAAATGGTATTGTACAGGGAAAGTAAAACATTGAGGCATTGGTAGGGGAGGTTCTTCACCATCGAGTAGACGAATCCTTTGTTGTATGAAGGGCCTGCTTTAGCTCAAACAGGAAAAAGTCTTCGTTAATTGGCATGTCGTCAAATGCAATATTATTCAATTAGTGATTTTTCTTTTTATCGTCTTTACGTGACAAGACGTCAGAATCATAATTGTTTGAGCTAGGCACATAAGAAAAATTGGCGGCCAGGATGTTACAATTTTCAGCGTTTGCAACAGAATATTCATTACCACATATAAGGGTGGGAACGTTGTTATTTCTCTTTTTTCCACTAATTGCTCTAACCTGTGACCACACAGACTATACTGATGTGTTATTAATGGCGAAACAGTAATCGCGCCAGTGGAGCTCGCTTAACGACACGCTGAGCCTCTGCCTAACACCTTTTGTACGTTATTATATCTTCCAGTCATCCCGACCGTTGTGCTTTGTTCTAAGCTGTTTTTTTGTTTCTGATGGCGTCAGCGCACTCATTGCTCCACCATGGTACAAGGGCTCTTACTATGCCATTATCAGATGTACGAGGAGTACGAGATGGCTTTTCTAGCAGCAGAATTGATGACCTTAACCACATTGTTTGAAAACACATCAACATCTTCATTAAAAAAGACTATTTGTAAGGATTAGACGTTGTATGCTGCGGATACAATTAGAAACACCAGCGGTATCTTCCTGTCCGTATTTAGACGTTACATGGCCTTTAGAATCTGTATCTTCCCCAATCAGTAATGCAACGGTTTTAAAATGTTTGTGTTTGGGCCATATCAGCTGTTTTAGACAATTGCGTCGGTAAAAAATTCCCGCAAGAGAGTTAGATAATCTCCGTGAAATGGAGTTTTTCGATGCCTGATTCATTCATACGCCGAAAGCTCCCACAGTCTGGGGAATTTGCGATAAACAGCAACGTCTGGCGATCGGCAAGAAGTTAACAATGGGGCCGCTGCTTAAAACAGCCGATATGGCCTTAACACAAGTGTTAACTGCGACATGCGATCCCCTCGGCTGATCATGGTCCGGTGGTTTACTCTCTCGGGACAGTTGTAGTAAGCTGCCCTTGCACAGATGAACACCTTCTCCTCTGACAGGGAAGGATGGACCTTGAGCTCCTCGATTTGTGCCTGGGTAATATTGGATAACTTCCACTACATATCTTCGTATTCCTCTCGCCATCGTTGTCCTTTAGCTGCACTCCAGTTACCAGATGGCACTGTGTAAGTTGTGTCCGGAAACCAAATCAGTGACGTAAAGAAAGGCCAGAACTTGGCTTTCTCATTTGCCTACCGACCACAAATTCAATATATGCTCCACAGAGTGGCGAGCCTGGAAGTCGTAGAGAGCAGCTTTGATTTATTTGTCTGTCTTCTGAGGTTTTGTTTCTTAAGAAAATATCGCTAAAAGTTAAAATGTGTTGCTAAAGGGACTTTCATTTTTAGTAGTATGTGATCTCGAAGTTTTATTTTAACTCACTGTGGCATTTTTCAAATTGGGACATGATCAATGTCGAGTCATTGATATGTTTTCTTTTACTGTCTTTCATGTGAGAGGGGTATTCAGTTTATTTTCCAAACTGTACATTGACTAGCTGAATTTTTCATTACACTATTCTTCTATAGGAAAAAGCACATAGTTGTGTAAGAAATGAAATAAAAAACACTGAAAGCTGTTTATTGTGTAATGAAAATAAATTCATTCTTTATTAAACACTTGGTACAATTTAATATTATTTTTGATGAAGTAAACATTTACACATACCATTAAACTTTCGTGTAACACAGATTTCTTGCACTACTGAAGGGAGTTTTTGCTTATAAAGCTGCAAGTAGTTTAAATCTTTCCCGTTCTCAAAAATGACTGTGAGTCTAATATGGCCACTTGTTCTCAATATGCAGTGACCTAAACTGAACCCAAATAATTTCGGTGGGAACACGTACATATTCAGTCAGCGGTTTCCTTCAAAATCTTCAAATCTAGTCAACTGCCTATGTCATGTCATTGCAGCCTCCACATCATCTGTAAATGTATAAAATGAGACGAGGAGAAGAAAAGACAACACAAGTCCAATGTATACATGTATCGATAAAGAATCCTATTCATAATTCAAACACGTCACTTTTTATTTTTGTGATGTATGATGAACAAGATATTGCAGTTCAAAGGAAGCAAAAACGCCCAAATGGAAGATATCGAACGGACCGCCACTCTCTCAATTATAACCAATCATGCCACCGGAGAAAATATAGGAGTATTTCAGAAAAGGACAAACACATAGAGGGTGCAGATGAGGCAAGATGTATTCTGGTTATCAGTACACGTCTATGTGTACATCCATCACTGTTTCCAAGCACGGCAAAGACCCTCACTCGTACCTTACTTAGTGGTACATTTACAACGTGTACATTACATAAGACACTACAAATTTCTGTTTCCGCTGTGACGTCACTTGTGTCTAGTTCATCTTGCCATATAGAAGTAATGTTAAATCAGCTGTCTTCCTTGTGATTATGAGAATTTTCCAAGGTCTCAACCGGGAGGCTACATATATAATGGCCTTCCATTATATAATACTAAAGGCTATGGGACTTCGCAAAGAAAGGAGTGTCTCGCCCTTAATAACCGAAGAGAGTACGGTACGTATGGCGCGTCATCGTTTTTCCGATTTCTCTAAAATGGCGTATCACATGACGTACGAATTTCAGATTAAGAGGTGATTTACAGAGTCACCAATCACGTGAAAAAAATGCTTATCCACGTGTAGGTCTGTATGGACCCCTCTTCTAAAATAACTTTTAATATAAAAAAATAATATTTTTTGTTATCTGTTCTTTTAAGGAAAGTCACAGAAGTATTATCCACAGTACCCTGAAGAGGTAGTCTTAATTGCTTCAGAATTCGAACGATCACATAAGTAGGCATAAATAAACTGATAAACGTACACAAAATTAAACGTTTGGATTATTTCATCCCCCTGGAAAGCCTCTCTATCACAAGGTGTTGGTTTGAACGTTTACTAATAACAATACACACATATGGGATGATATGAAACGGAACTTTTCATACATTTTAAACCATTGTTTATATAGTTTATATTTATATAGTGTAACAGGGCAACTCCAAGGTATATCTCCTATACAGGTTCAAAGACCGGGTTTAACTGAACAGAAGAAGCACAATATGGCACCAAATATGGCTATGTACATGAGAACATCAGTAGGTCCTTACCTGCCGTTTTATTGAAATTCTCTCTTCTCAGAGTGTCAATGAGAACTTCTGGAGTCGCCGTCGCCCCAAAGGCTTGTGTCCACTGGTTTAGCATTACAAAGCACTGCTCCTTCTGTTGTAGAGGATTATCAGCCTCGATGGCACTTATATCTGGATTACTTAGACCCAGTGATCTACCCAATGTTTTCCACTGTCGGCAGACATCGCTGTTTTGCACGACCTTAAATATTTTCAGCCAGTTGTTGTGAAATCGAGGTAAGCCATCTGTTGCAGTATCCAAAGCTACAAAACATAAGAAAAGAAGAGGAATACAGACAATTTAAACAGCCGTAGTTCTGTTGAAATTACATCATGTCCCCATTGCTGTGTGCGTCTTAATCACAGAGTCCGATTTGTCGAATCGTCTTGCTGAGTTGAAATGTATGGAAAGGTTTGAAATGGCCGATTTTAGTCCAAATTATCACTCCAGTTGTTGGGATTGACACCTCCTACATCTTATCAGTGAGACTAAGAAAAATCTAAACCGAGTACATTGACTAGTAGGTTGATGATTATTTAAATACGCCATAATTAATGCTGCTCAAACTGTAGTGCAAGACAGCCATTCGCTGAAGTAGTGGGAAACAGATTGTTGCTCGAATGAGCATTTCACATAGCTAGAACTGGTCGGATCCACGTGGTAACACCTACCCATTCCCATTCCATTACAATTCTGTAATGGTAATCCAGAGAAAGAATTCAGGTGAGGAGGAAGAGTTGTGATTTATGACGGCCGCATCAGGAGTAGAGGGTCAACATAATTTTGGGAAGGTGCCCATAAGCGCACATTTTTATATTTTCTCGCAACGCAGTTTTGAATATTTGTTTCAAAACTAGGTTATGTATAGTATCACAGAGTTACAATATGTGAAATGGAGTGAAATGGAGATTCTGGATTCAGAAGTTCGACTGTTGATGACGATTCAAGAGTTCACGTGACCCAGTTGAACGACGAGGTAAACGGCGACTGTCTTGAAATCATCGGCGAAAGTGTAACCTGAAGCCTTTATCGCAAAAAAATTTACGCAAGGAAGTTTACTGCCTTGCCATTACAAAATATTCAGCCGCGGTGGAAGAGAAAGATATCAGGACGTGTACTTGATCAGCTCTAGATAAACTTAAAGCCTATTCGCGGTGCATACTGTTTGTCGACTTGGTGTAGTAATAAAAAGTCTCTGACGAGAGGTAAACAATCCATGGTCATGGGATATCCAAATATTTCCCAACTTCGTCAGTGTACTAGGACCAAGAAAAATGTCCTTTACTACTTTAAAGGGACAGAACACGCCAAAATGAAGTTCTGATGAGTAAAGGACCCTTAAAAACTTCACTGAAATTTTAAATCTTTTTGTCACCACAATAAATGCTGCCAGATGTTTTGCTGGTATGTTGGGTTTTACGGACCATATGGATAATGTGGTTCACGGGTCATGTCACAGAACGTTTTGTACACGTTTATGTTCAGCTGGTGATGAAATAGTATTACAAAATCAGTGAAGGTATTTTCAGGTACAGTTTTAACTGTCCTTTTACTGACATTTAATTCATATTTGTGTGGTCTTTCCCTTTAAAAGAAAATGGTTATTCCTCAGCACCATCCCCATTTTAAGGGTGTGACTAACTCCAAATTTATTAAGTAGTGTTATTAAAGTGGGAGGTTTTAATCATGGAAGTTTGACTGGAGATTTTACCGTAGAATTTTACCGGCAATATTCTTAATTGATGACTTACGACCATGTCAAAAATCCTTTGTTTCTAGTCAGAATGGTTTAAAATGTGCCTCATTTGTCTCCAGAAATCCATTGTTATGACTCACAAGAGAATGAAATTCTCTGAGATGATTAATTTCATTCTGGGCACTGTCTTATTCTTTTCAATGAATACTTGCTCCTTTGAATACTGAAGTGCAAATTAAATCTTGACACCAGGGCCGGACTTGCCTTGTATACAAATCAGGGCTGTGGTATTAACGTTAGGACCATATAACTGCTATGTAGACCTAGAGTTTGGTTAGTATGATATATAGTGACGTTCTCTAATTGTGCAAGTTCTTTATAAATCCAGTTCTTGGCCACTTCACGAGTCACGAGAGGTTTCTCCTAGATAGCATTGCCTATCCACAACTTTGCGGCTTCAACAATCACGAGAACTTTTTTATAAGTAAGATTGCCTTTGGCCAACCTTGTCGCTTCACCAACAGCGAGGTCTCATTTGTAGCTTCAGAGTTGGCATAACTGTTATTTTAATACAAAGTTTCCTGGATGATCGCCAGAAGGATGTTGGCTGTTAGTTTTTGCCATACAGCGTGGGACACTGCGCATGTGTGAGATCTTATTCTGATAGAAAAACTGTATGTACATGCAAGTAACGATCATGAAAATACATACACTGCATATTACTACTGAAGTACACTGTACACTGATGTACATATTACTTGTGAGATAGAATGTACATTTGTGTATATATTACTCGTGAGGTATAATGTACACTGATGTACATATAACATGAGAGATACACTGTACACTGATGTAGGCTAACGTATTACTTGTGAGGTATACTGTATACTGATGTACATATTACTTGTGACGTGTGCTGTACACTGATAAGGGATACGTATTACTTGTAAGCTATACTGTACACTGATGTAGGCCTGCGTATTAATAGTGCTGTATACTGTACACCAATGTTCATATCACTCGTGAGGTATACTGCACACTGATGTAGGCCTACATATAGGTATTACTTGTGAGGTATAGTATACACTGATGTAGGCCTAAGTATGTGAGATAGACTGTACACTGATGTAAACCTACGTATTCCTTGTGAGATATACTGTACACAAATTTTGACCTAGGTACTACTTGTGAGAGAGACTGTACACTGATGTACACTACTTGTGGGATATACTGTTCACTGATGTAGGCCTATGTATTACTTGTGAGATAAACTGTACACTGACGTACATATTACCTAATTTTGAGATAAACTGTTCACTGGCGTGCGTATTACTTGTGATATAGACTGTAGGGTGTTGCACAGTGATGTACATATTACTTGTGCCATACACTGTACACTGATGTACATATTACTTGTGAGATATACTGTACAATGATGTACGTATTACTTGTGAGATATACTGTACACTGATGTAGGCCTCCGGATTACATGTGAGATACACTGTACACTGATGTAGGCTAAAGTATTACTTGTGAAATGTACTGTACACTGATGTACGTGTTACTTAAGAGATATACTGTTCACTGATGTACGTATTGATTGTGAGATATACTGTACACTAATGTACGTGTTACTTGTGAAATATACTCTACACTGATGTACATATTACTGGTGAGATATACTGTACACTGAAGTACATATTACTGGCAAGGTATGCTGTACACTGATGTACATATTACATGTGAGATATACTGGACACTGATGTACATATAACTTGTGAGATAGACTGTATAGTGGTATACATGTTATATCGTGAATGACCCGGTTCTTGTTGTTTCTCCTTCCTAGTGTATGACCTATACAGGTCACCATGGTAAAACCTATACATATGGGTTTAGAATCTGCACAAACTTCAGTCTTACCTATGGACTGATATGGACTTGCTGCAGGCAGAACCATGCCTCCACCAAGAGCCCTACGTTCAATCTCCAGTTGTCGCTTTTTCATTAACACTGGTCGCAATTTCGTGTAGATTAGCGCTTTTGAGAAGACCGACAAGCTCTCCGTATTTACCCACCGACATACGCCCTTTTGTTTGCCAGACTTCCAGCAAGTCCTCAGCAGACGAACTATTATCGTCTTTATCCCGTCGTTCCAGGGTGATCATCCTTTTAAACATTTTGAATTCCTGAGAAGATACTGGTAGTTTTTCTCCAATAGACACAAGCAGATGTTTATGCATGGTGAGGCTCGACTCCATGTTGATGTAGATTAGAAAACGATTTCACTTGTGAAACTGCTTGTCTTTACCTTCGGCCCAGATATTCGTGGGTCAACTTGAATGGGAACTAAACTCGCTTAAGCAGTATAATCATTAAGGTGTTCCAAGAAATGTGAGGCATTTAACCAATGAAAAGCCGACTGACCTACTTTCCTTATATGCATGTGAGTAGGGTTAGCATTGCAGGACACGAAGCGAAAACGAAAACAGACTGCAAGCAAAATGCCTAGCGCTTTCTACGAACCAGGCGATGAGATCATCATGACGGTCTTGTCTCGTAAAATCCGGGACTGCCTATAATAACTCAAGGCACAGCGATTGAAGTAAACAAGAGCAACAACATAACACATTGGTTACAATGTAACTGATTGATTGAGTGATTTATTTGACCTTATTTTAACAAGGTGTCATGTTCAGGAGTGTTCTGATCTTCCAATGGATTTTGCATAAATTAACGTTAAACGATGACGTCAATGGATAATGTTCATCAATGAGTTTCTCAAAGTTGACAGTGACATGAGTAAAAATTAGAATGACATGAATATCAGTGGAGCAATAAAATCAGTACTGGTCATCGGTGGTTGAGCGTCTGGAGGAATCTGGCCATTGCCCTTCCGCTCATTTTCAGAGTTTAACTGTAATAATCTGGCGGGGAAGATGCATCTGAAACATGACAGGATAGTTACGCTATCATAATTTACTTATTATAATATCCAGTACCTGTCAGCTAACGCACTTTTTTCCCTCTCAGTTAAAAGTTTGCGTCTTTACTCTATGCAGTTACGCTATCGTAATTTACTTATTATAATATCCAGTACCTGTCAGCTAACGCACTTTTTTCCCTCTCAGTTAAAAGTTTGCGTCTTTACTCTATGCAGTTAAGCTATCGTAATTTGCTTATTATAATATCCAGTATCTGTCAACTACCGCATCTTTTTACCTCTCAATTAAATGTTTGCGTCTTCAATCTAGGCATTTTTTTCTGCCCCTTTTTTCTCTCTCTCTCATTGTGAGTTGCACAGATTTCAGGTCAGTTGTACAGGTTTCAAGGCAGTTTCACAGTGTGCTCCGACTGAATATGGATATGAGTCTCTTATTTCATCGACGTGATATTCATATCTCGGCTGCACGTACACCCGGATTTTCTTATATGGATTCACGACTGAATTAAACCTGTAACTAGATTTATAATGAATGTATTCTTACCGTTGTTTTCAGGTGGATCTGGAGCGCGTTCAACTGGGTTGGGTGCCGCACGCGACTCTATTTCTAACTGCTCGTGGATAGCGTCTGCACGTTTCTTAACAATTTCGAGGAGTTCCTGTAGACCAGCGTCTTCCAAAAGCCTGAAGAGTTCGGTATATTTGCCGACCCCAAGTCCTCCCCTCCTCTGCCAAATTTCAAGCAAATCCTCAGCCGATGGACTATCATCCTTTTCTCGGTTGTTTAATGAGAGCATTCGTCTAAAGTCTTTAAAATCTTGAGATGTTGTTGGTAAATATTGTCCTATAACTATTATCAGTTGTTTATGCATCACCTCGCTCAAAGGAGTGGAGGCCATGGTTATGTACCTTGCACATGCGTAATTCACTCAACCGACTTGAAGATATGGGTCCAAACTGAAGAGTTCCAGGACTCTTATTGGATAATACTGTTCCACAGACATTACAGGTTGGTTAAATACAATAATGTATAAATTTATGTACCGTTATTTTGAATCTTTTCAAAAACAGAATATTAATATTTAACGGAATTTTCCATGGTGACATAATGATTTCACTTCCGGGAAGTTGTGATATGGGTTGAAGTTGATATTTAGAGAAACGCGCAGGCTGCACGCGATTTTATACGGTATAGTATCACATGACAGGATACATCTGCATACATGTATATCTACTTTAACTGAAATCAACAGATTTATCAGATACATATATATCATGGGTACCGTAGTCTAGTAGCTCGCGTATCTAGAGTACAAACACGGAAGTCACGATTTGTACACCAGAGCCACTGGGCTCCGTCCCTTCGCCGTGTGTATTTCACCACTCACACCCTGGGATATAACTTTTCATGTAAGAAGGAATGTCCTCTTAGATTTATCCACTCTGTCGTGGTGACTGTAAAAACCGTCCCAACCTTAGCCATATATGGGGCTAATTCGGGTTTGTTTCAATGTTGTTAACAAATACGGGCTGCCGATCAGTACTGACAGAAATGCGGGAAGGTAGTAGGTTTGAGGATTGTATTTTGTGACTAAAACTTTAGGTGGCCTCAGTCACGTGACCTAGTCATCACAGTGGGCAACGACTTTTGAGAGGTATTTTCTTCAGAACTCGTGGTCCGATTGACTTGAAATTTACTACACGTAACAACCGTTTCCTGGTGATTATTTACACAGAAGAAATGCAGTGTGTGAGCAAATAACGTTTTACCTGATACAAGTTTTTGGTGATGTCATATGAGGAAAAACTGTCTGATCTGAGTGTTCTAAAACATGCTAGCTGATGTATTTTAATGTATTTGAATATATTTCTAATGTATTTTACTTCTTTCCTTTCAAGTACACTTTTATGTGAAAAGCGCAATTTCCCCAATATGTAGAGGTCATGTGACAAATATCCGTTACAGCTGTAAAGCTGAAAATCACTAAGTGCATATCGCTATGTATTTATACCATATTTGTGCCTAAATTAGGTTGTGTTAATAAACAGATAACTTGCAAGGCTTCAACGCAATTCTTTCCAAAGGTGTTCCTGAAAAAATTGCCCTCTCTTGCCTCACAAACCCTGTACGGAGAAGTTAGCCTTACTGACAGATACAGGTACACTTTATACTTGACCAATAGCATGGATTCATTAAAAAATTTCTCTGGATTAGTAATATGCCTTTAGCTATTAGAAATTGCTGTTAACAAAATAACTGTATTAAACAAAATCGTTCTTTGTGTCTTTCAAGTTACCAAACGTATATACTATGTAAATCGATGCTAACATTACAGTTGTCAGTTGCTTTATTTGTTTGTGGCAAGAAATCCGAGCCAATCCATAACAGCTGTACCCTCACTAGAAAAGACACGAAGTGGCATAACAACGTCATGATCGCCATGAAACAATATTACTGCTCAGAAAAGTCAGCTATGGAAGTAGCTCTGTGAATTAACTATTGTTGATTAGAGCAGCCTAAATGCCTGAAACACACCCTATTGCCTTGGCGCAAATCATTCCATGGAATGGAGTCGCCATGTAAACCAATTTATGTATGTATGTTTGAAAAGTCAGCTAATAGGATGTTGTATACACAAGCGACCTCTTAGAAACGAAAGTAATTAACATTACAAAATCGAAATCAATAAACGTTCTTTTAATAATATTTCAGGATAAGCTGAACGTGAAATTAACGTGATTTATTTCACACTTCTCTTGCTCAACAGAAACCGGCCAAGTCATTGGCTTTTTCTCTGCACTTATTATACACTTGTCCTACAGGTCCCCGTGTTTCTGGGGACACTGGAGTACACGATACAATGTGCTGCATATATCAGTCATCAGAATCCAAACTTCGCATGCCAACAGAAATGTCGTATCAACGCTACTTTGTGTGGCCAAAGGGAGGGAATCCACTTTTTTGACCGCTCATTTGCTATGTATATGTACAATTAGCATTATGTCCGTTTTGCATTTTTATGGGGTTATCTCCCTTCCACCATCAAGACATAAACTAGAACTCCTACTAATAATAGTGTGGTGCGTCTTGTCGCTGAATGTGGATTTTTGAGTCATGAACTACCTTACCTTCAGTTGGAATAAATATCGCCGTATACATCAACGTTCCAGACGGACTGTAATAGTCACATTACACAAATCCTTATCTATCCGATGCTCAACTGGAATTATTGCTTCTGAGACATATTCTCCAGAAAAGGACTTTTTTCTGCATGCACTGCTTTTCACGTGATGGGTCTGTACTCAAAACCTGCGCATTCTTCAGCTGTCCAAAACGGATTACTGAAAGCTGAGACGAATACAACAGAGGAAATCGGGGTGCTCGGTGTAAATCACCCACCTTTGGCAAATTAGTGACGAATTACCCTCGTGTGACACGAAATGTCTTGGAGGAAAACAAGTTGTCAGCGCGAACGGCCACACGCGGACGGTAACCTTATATACTTGAAATTTACACTATGCATTGAAATCAGATCCGTAAGTTACTTTGATTAAGCCCATTTCAACTCACATGATCTGACCTAATTGTTAAGAATAAGAAGCTACAAGTCCTCTTAGGCATACTACTTGAATCCAAGCTTATTGAAGCTCTCCTGCGTCGAATCCACAATTAAAATAAGACAGATGCCAAAAAAAAAAAAAAAAAAAAATAAAGTAAGCTAAATTACAAGGACATTCAACGAAAACTATATTTATTCATTTTAGATAATTGATTTTACTTAAATACATTCAGATGCTTCTGTTCTATGGTGGGCTAAAAACCATCAGCCGGTGTCACAAGCAGTTGTCTAAACATCGTTCCAACCCCCGACAATGGAAGAACGCAATGGGACGATATTGCAAAGCGATGGAACGATGCTAGCATCATCTCCTCGTTCTATCGTTCCGCATTAATGTTTCATCGGTTCGCACTGTCGTGTTCCGTCGCTCCATGTTCTTCACGACAATTACCTTTGCATTATAGGTTTTCTGATTAGATACATGATGAATTGCTGTCTAAACTGATAGTCTCAAAGTCTTTGTGCATAAAGTTGTATAAAAACACCAAATGTAGTCGAAACAAAGCAGCTATACGACTTCAGCGGCATCATACAAACCATGCATCATATCTTTTTAAAATTTCGTAAGAATGCAATTCGTTTCAAGAATGATGATCCACGAGGTAGGTTTGACGTCAGAGAACTATACATAGTTGGACATATCAAATTTCAGGGTAAATTACCCACTTTCATAGCCATATTTGACGTCACAAAATAGATATCGACAACTTCATTCGCTAAACAATCTTAAATAGGAAAACCAAGCGAAATTCATCCCTTGACTTAAACGGAAAGCATAAAAGACTGGTGAGATGTAGTTTATGGCCTGTCTGTAAAAGCCTATCAGCTTGAAGGAGAGTATAGACTTGTAAAGTGTAAAAAAAGTCATGATGAACAAATTTGGAAACAGAAGGATATGGGTTTAGATTCTGTGTGTAATGTAAAAGGTGGTCTATCCTTTCAAGCTATTAGACGATTGGAGCTGACGGTGAAAGTATGCATTTGGAACTGACGGTGACAGCATGCATTTTATTTACGGACAGAATTTTACCATGAGGTTATTTCCAGCGCGAAGAGTCCCTCATTTCGTGAACTCCCGTGAATTCCCGTGACGCACATATATCGTCAAGGCGGTTAAATCGCATCAGGAACGACAAAATGGTTAGATGTTGTATATGAGTAGTTTAAATGTTTTACTTTCAGTGCAGGGCCTTGTGTTGAAGCTAGTCATGAATGGACACGAACAGTTCATTTATGCCTCTATGTGTACATTTGGCTCTCATTTTCATTTATGTATGAAAGATATTCTAATGCAAAAACAAAAGCATAAAGAATTAAATTTGTACAAAGAATTTAAGGCTGTGGGATGTAAGTTCCCACACTTTTGACTTTTGCCTTCTCACAAATAAGGTCATAAAAACGGAATATAATACATAAAAAAATTATTGCAAAAACTTTAAGCATTCAAGGCAATTCTATGTGTTTGTTCAGCCATGTGTAGGCCTACAGCCATTGCATTTGGTCGTCCGGAAGTTTTCCGTTGTTACAGTTCCATTGAGCTAGTTCACACTTTGGTTTCGGTTACGATATTATTAATCTGGTTCTTACACTAAATCAAGGTGGCAATTCTACCATTGACGGAATTACCACAAACATTCCAAACTCCACCGCTGTACTCCGCCCATGTATGTGACGGAGGGGCATCGCAACCTCCTGGGTGATGAAATCACTCCACCTATAGATTACACACGTCACTGCAAAATAGCGTTAAATTAGTCATTTTAGGATTTATTCAAAACGGCACAGGTTATTGCGACATTTCTGTCCCACCGCTGGCCTAGTGGTTAGAGCCACCGCCGGAGATCCGGAATGAATCCCGGGTCGTGTCATATCAAAGACTTTGAAAAGGGTGCTTGTTTCTGTCTCACTTGACGCTCAGCATCGAGAAGTTAGAGGAAGGGAACATGACTTGTCAACCCGGTGTCAGTTTTATGTGACTCAGTGGGATGTCATGTTTGGTGTCGTGGGCATGATGCCCCAATGACGACAGCACTTTGCGGGCATGGGCTCGCCCTGCCACAAGAAGACACGGCATATACATACAGAAGTGTGTCTATCCTAGTGGGGAGATTACTTGTCAGCTTTACTGGTGTACATAGCCAGTCGGTATCAAGGCTGTTTTATCAGCATTTGAGCTAATCCCGAAACCGGGTAAAAATGTGGAAAGATGCATTTAAAATGAATCTTGTGTGTCAGTTTTGCGATTTGTAATAACTCGTGTAAATGTGAATGTGTGAAGGTAATTGAGTTAAGCTAAATATGAGATAACAATGAAACTGAAACCTTGTAATTACTACATCTGTACATAGTTTAAATTACGGTGACATATACACCTGTTAGACTCAACCGGAATATATATTGCCCTTGTACGGTTGTAATTTATTTATTCAATTATTTGATTGGTGTTTTACGCCGTACTTAAGAATATTTCACTTATGCGATGGCGGCCAGCATTATGGTGGGATTAAACCGGACAGAGAACTGGGGAAACCCGCGACCATCAACAAGTTGCTGGCAGACCTTCCCATGTACGACCGGAGAGGAAACCGGCAAGAGCTGGACTGCAACTCACATCGACTGCATTTGAGGGAGGTTCCTGGGTCTTTTGGGTAATAAGTAATATTAATTAATACAATATCTTATATGTAAATAAACTCATTTAAAGGAAATTTAAAAAGAAAAGTATAACTGACTGGCACACTGAGAGACTTGGTAGGGTGGTGATATAGTGTAATGTAGATTTTAATCGTTGTTTTGTTTTGTGGGGAGGAAATGTCAGGTTAAGATATAAAGCCTGTTTTGGCCTTCAATGTTATTACCAATAAACCTGTACATGTAGATGACATACATGTTTTTATTTTCACTGATTCTTGAGATCTATGAATCAATTTTGCCATTTTTTAAATTTTAGTGTTTCACTGGGTTTTTGGTTTGCGTGCTCCATAACGAAACCAACGAGGTGACTTACATTGACTATGTGCCACCCAATAAATCCAACAGCTATCGTGTAAGTGAAAAAGTCTTGGGTATGGCGTTTAACAGAAGTGAAATAAATAAATCAATCAACAATGCGAAGATAATATGACCTATATAGTAAAAATTACATCCGATGTGAGCACACATGAAAGGAACAAGTCCTGTTATATTTAGAATTAACTGTAAAGTGTATATGGTGCGTTATGATAATCTTTCCAGGCGAGCACTGTTTGCGCGATATCGCCTCTAATCTGAAACTATCAAAACCCGAGCCCTCAATGAAGGGAAGTCTCAATCATTCACAATAATACAATCAGAGTGAAACGGTTCAGATGAGGGTCGTTTTTATCACTCCTATAACCCTGTTGTCAAATTTCATAACCACCTTCATTTTTCCTTTTCTAGCAGAAAAGCAGAAATCTTGTGCTTCCGACTTTGGTCAGGACATCTCCCAGTTAATAGCTGCTTAAAAAGATTCAAGTTTAGCGACTCAGACCTGAGTAATGTTTGCTACGCCGAGGAGGCCATCCATCATGTTGTACTTGTTTGTCCCCGTACACTATTTTAAGCCGGAGCATTGTGGCAATAATTCTCTATGGGCTGAGCGTTGTTTTAGAACAGCCTGAACCCCTGAAACACATCTGCGGCCTCCGTCGCTCAGTCGGTCAACGCGTTATTGCAGCACAATGACCCGAAGCCTCCCACCATTTGTCGTTGTGAGTTCAAGACCAGCTCATGCTGGATTTCTCTCCGGCCGTACGTGTGAATGTCCGCCAGCAACCTGCGGATGGTCGCGGGTTTCCCCCGGGGTCTACCCGGTTTACCTCCCACCATAATGCTGGCGGCCGTCGAATAAGTGAAATATTCTTGAGTAAGGCGTAAAACACCAATCAAATTAATAAATAAATAAAATAAACACATCTTACTGCCTTGGCGCAATTCCATTCAATGGGGTCGCCATGTAAACTTATCCATGTATCTCTGTATATATGTCTGTCTGTATGTATGTCTGTATGTGTGCATGTATGTACTGGTATGTGTGTATGCATGGATGCATGTATGTATTTATGTCAGTATGTATGTATGTATTTAAGTAAGTAAGTAAGTAAGATGGTATAGGATGGGTGGTTTTCTCCCAGCACACCGGTCTCCTCCTCCCATCAATCTGACCGCCGTCTTTAAGGCAAAACTAAAAGACAGTCAGATAAAAAAATACACTCAAACAATGTGAAAATACACTTTACCTTCTTTATTTCAAGCAATATAAAATACAGGATATAGACCACAAAAGCAGTATTATTTAATTGTGCTCAAAGCACCACACATATCGTTAGGCGGACACAGCAGTTTTGAAATGTAGATTCACTTTAATGAAACATTATATGTAGACGCTAGTCATATGCTCACAAATACAGAAGGATATTAAAAGGCGAGATCCGATATATTTTTTTTAGCAGACATGATAAAAATAATGCACTGCCTGGGTCTAAAAAAGCATACGCAAGAATTCCGGTTATACCATAAAGGGAGGTAACCTACACGCACTGTATTGCCGAAAGTGACCAAGGTAGGGTGCCTGTGTTCAAATGCTTTTTGCTCAATTACAACCCGTCGTACAGCTACATAAGACCAGCCATTTTTGCTTTGTATGAAAATAATGGAAACTGCCTGAATTTTGAGTTCAGGTATAAGTTTTATAGATGAAAGGTTGAAATTTATGGCGTGAGGACACAAAGTATCAAGTAGTGATGAAGCTGCGAGTGACGTCCCCTTGATGTTGCTAGGCACCCTCCCAACCAGGTTCTGTTATAGCAATCTCCAGATTTTAAGGGTCAACTTATGTCAAGTCATTTATGTTGCTTTCTCACAGGCCACGGAGTGTTTGGGAATGAGTTTCTACACTAAACTATAACATTATCGCATGTTGGGACCACCAAGACAGTAAAGTGATTCAAGCTGACTGTCGAAATAAACAGAAGATTACCCCTCAAATATTCTTTTACTCATAAAACCTATGTAAAATTTAACACGGAGCCCGAAATATTCGAAATGTACACGTTCTTGCAGTGTGATAAAGACTTTCTGGATATTCACTACAAACCATATGAAATGTGATATATAATATACTAAGTTTAAGATGAAAACCAACAAAGTTAATGAAGTAATTTAGCTCTTTATATTTGGTACATTTCGCAGCCTGATGAGTCATCACCTAAATATGGTACCTATGTACGGTGGGATGGGGAAGGGCTTCATGGGCCCGATATCAAGCACAAGCGGAAATAGTTCTACACCCACTAAAACAGGCTATGCTCTCTCTCTCTCTCTCTCGCCACATATATATGTATGAAATTAATGGGGTATGGTCAGTCGGTTTGTCAGGTAGACGGTAAGTTATTCTTGTAATCCGATAACCTTTTGCCGAGTATCATACTGATGTCACACTGTAAGAATCAACAACACTGCACACCACCAGAAACCAGGAGAAGATGCTGAGAAACACGCACACCACACATCCAGCGTCCATGGAAACATGTTACGGAAACATGCAATGCCATCACAAGGCATGCACCATGCCCGTCAGAGAATAGTACAGTGCTCTGAAGTGAAACGTCAAGATTTATAGTTAGTTGACAAGTACAGGAATTTCATTTTCGAAACTCAGCTTGAAAATTGGGTGTCGTAGCGGTGGGCTACGCTTATGATGCATCATCCATGTGCATCTGTATATCACCCCTCACATGCAATACTCTCTTGACCAAACTAAGTTTGAAACTTCCCCATCAGAGGCAAACAAAGAGCTAGAAATGTTGGAAAATCTGGTAAAGTTCAGAGGTTTTGAAGGCGCTTTGTTCATTATTTCCCTGTGTGTGCACTCTGCTATAACCGTGAATTTTCAGAAATTAGATTGAAGGTTTCCATGACGACAGACTGTTGGTAATCGGTTTGTATAGCAGGCCAGTCTCATTCACAGCCGATATATATTTAATCTGCTTCGTCACTGGAATGCCATGTCGAGAACACAGATATGAATGTGATGCACAGTGGTGTTGGATAAGCTTTGGTACCCTAAACAATAATGAATATTAGAACTAATTTGAAAATTACTGAATGGGACATATTTATTTACTGTTTAAAAATAATAAATAATTGATTTACCTGCACTGTCTGTAGCAGTTCACGAATTCTCGTAACGTTTGTATTTTTTGTATGTCTGTCTATCTTAACAGAGAAAGTTACGCAGGGATTTGGGTGAAATTTGGCTTACTGGTTGCCCTCCGTATTTTTGAACGATTGTTCACAGTTGACAACCTAGTGCCCCAAGTGAAGTATGTACATTTGGCTGTGGCGGAGGTTCGTGCTCTCGGAGTCCCTTATACTTTATATTCTTTGTCTGGTTATTTTCTGACCATAACAGATATATACTACAAGGCTTGCGCCCGAAAGAAGCCTATGACACTAGATACAGAACAACAGTTCTCCTTTTTATACTCTGAATGATGGAGAGCTGCAGCTCAAAATGCTGCAGGCAATGGGCTGTTTCCAACCCAAATCGAGGCTATGTAGGAGAGGTACCTTGCGTTGAGCAGAAATGTTAGCATTATATTGCAGCTGTGGTATATAACTGTACAAGACAAGGCAAAGCTTTGTTGAAACACTTCTTGCACAGTATAGGCTCTTACTTTCTTTCTCTAATGTTTAACCAAGGATCAGTGTCTGAATAGCTGAGTTATCCATTCAATTTACATAGTTTTCTCTATGTAGCTCTCTGTTTTCCGGAATATAAACAAAGGAAAGCTGTTACAAGTTGTAACCTAAAGGCCATACTTACTGGTGTAATACTGCAGCCAATCTGTCATTTTGTTCCGTTTTTGTTGGAACTCACGAGCTTGTTCTGATAACGGTCGTCGGTCCCCGATGTAGGGGAGACTACTGGAGCTTGTTGTCGATCTTGAACAACGGATTGGCAGCGAGGGATTTTCTCCTGCGAAGAGAACTAACCCGGATTAAGCGAGCTAGCGTCGGATTATTAAATACCATTATCAATGGACGACCTGTAGAATAATATAGATAAAAAGTTTTTTGTGTTGATCAGATTCTGGCGAGATATACGCCATGACTGACGCGTAAGTGAAATATTTTTCACTCAGAGTGCCGTAAATCTCAGACAAACTACACACTAAAACCAGATGACCGTTTCTCCTGGCAACGAAGTGAAATTTAATGTTGAATTTTCGACAATCTTATTATTGATCGTCAATATTCTTCAACACGGTGAAAATAAATTTAACCCACTAATAATCATACTTTTGCCTTCACTTACTATTTGATTACTATCAAGGACACCGTCTGTCAAACAGTCGCCTATCTCGGGGACATCTTCTTGCATACATTCACTTATTCAAAGGACATCATATGTCACAGGCCTATGCATCGTTTCTGTTCACTCACGTATCCCAGGGGCATCTTGCACACATTCAAATATCTCAAGGACCTGATCTACCATACACTCACCTATCTCAGGGACTTAGCCTGTCATACACTCACCTATCCCAGGGACATCGCCTGCCACACGCTCACCCATTCCAGGGACATCGGCTGTCATACATTCACCTCTCCCAGGGACATCGCCTGCCACACACTCACCAATCCTGAGTTCCCGTCCTTTCACACCCTCGTCTTTTATTCCACAGACCTCGTCTTTCATGCACTCACCTATCCCAGGGACATCGGCTTTCATTTACTCACCTATCCTAACAACCTCGTCTTTCATGCATTCATATGTCCTCGGGACGTTTATACACTCATCCACCCCACAGAACTCGTCTTTCATACATCCACCCAGAGACCTTGTCATTCATACACTTACCTGTCTCAGGGACCTCGACTTTCATACACTCACCTATCCCGGGGAGATCGTCTACCATACAGTCGTCGAATTTTCGTTTACACGAGAACACCTCTTCTTTGCTGAGTATCTTGAAGTATTTATTCTCGAAGGCATCCGGGTTGATGTCCTCGTCCTCGCCGATCTCAGTTCTTTTCCACGACGAATCTACCGGTTGAAATTGAAAATCAACAACAACAGTGGTGATGATAACAACTACGACAACAACGTTAATCATGTATCCCTACTGAGCAGTTGAGCGGGCTACGTTGTTACTTTCCAAACCTCAGACATTATCCCTAACCTCTTGCTCTATATACTGACACCAGCCCTCCCAGTATTCCACCAACCTCAAATATATGATGATCGCACTGCCAGGGGCAGTTTTCAAGCGTAACTTGTCCTACTTAAGCAGGGCCTGCGTGATTCTTACAAGTGGGACTGCCTAAACATTCGGTGGTACAATACAATATGTTCCACATGGCATTTACCTGTGCTGCTACAGGAAGAATCAGAATCACGCCGGCGCTTGCTCCGACCCATGTCCCGGAAGTGTTTTCGGCTTCTGGTGGCGTTTTCATAGGCTTTTTCTGCATTCTGTGTCAGACCAAAAAAGAACACGATATTACGCCGAGTAATGATACAAAAAGCTGCATGAGTTGTAGTAGAATTAAGCACAATGTTAATCTTGAAGGGCAATACTAATAGTACATATACAAAGGTTTATAAATATCACCACACACGATGTCATCTGGGTCATGACAATAGAGTATCATGTAAAGGTAAGTGATAGCAAAATAGCGCCCATGAATGCTTTCATGGGCTTCATCTGCTTGTACAACAAGGCTTGCAAGGCCGGGAAAGTAACATAGAATGTAATTTTATCTTGTGTTCCAAACTTCCAACAAAAGAACCTTGAAGTATTTGAAGGAAATGTAGAACTAGTACTTACAGTATATATAGGTTTGAAAGTTGTCAAGGTATTACGCAGCACAAGTTTTGGATTATGTGGTCTAAGATGTTAGGTGGTTAAAATTTCTGCTTTATGTCGTCATGTGGTTTCGAACAATTAATTTCGAAATGCAGGGAAATGTGTGAAGATTTTCAACATGGCTTCTAGACTGTTTGGATTTTCTCAAGTCCATGCATGTACAAATAGGTATTCAGGAGACACTGCGAAAGCAATTCACGTCGTCGGCCGCTTTAAATATTCAGAATACTAGCTGTGTATCGTATCCCCGCGAGTGTACAAGCTGAAACACGAGCTTTACATGTCTGAACTCAGCTTGTCTTCTGACATCAGTGCATGCTGAAACAGTATAACGTGGCTTTGTTCTTGTTTCAAAGCGAAGATATTATATCTCAGCTGTAATTGCAAGAACAATAGAGTAGTTCACCGTTTTGGGGTAATCTTGTGAATCATATGTACACGAGGTCGCAAATATTTACCGTACGTTTTTAACCGCCAAGGCGACGTATATATAAAAAATAACACATGACCATGCCGTTCAGGTTGCCGAAGAGATTACTAGGCAGTTCAAAGTGCTGAAAAGCCTATAAGCGTAGTACCGAAAAGGAATAGGCGACAATACATTTGTTTCGCGTGACTGAAACAAGAGTAGATATTCTTCGAAAAATTAGACTGCTTTAAACTGAAGAGATGCATTGAGACCAGGATAAAAAGAAAGGAGGCTCGCGTGTGGGGGAGGACGGCGTGGGTGTTTGGGCTATCGAGCTGGAATTAAATTTTTTTAGTTCATGTAACCAATAGCAAAAACTGCCTACAACTAGAGACCCAGTCAAAAACTAATCCACTCACTGAAAATGTGATCAGGTGGTGTTATGCAAGAAACGGCCTTCGTGACTACCACGACACAATAACACAGCTTCCATTCACCAATGACGCCGACATGAGTTCAAGTCCAGCATAAGCTGAATTTCTTGTGCGTGGGGCTGTCGGGGCTCTTGGAGATTTTTCCCAAAGCTTCGTCCTATCATAATGATGGAAGCCGTCGAAGGGGTAAAATATTCTCGCGTACGACGTAAAACACCAAATCGCATAAGTAACTAAAAGAAATATCACACAACAAAAATGCAACATAAAGTCTTATACGTGAAGTCTAACCGTAGTTTTCATGAAAGTTGCTGACATACTGAGGCATTTATAACCTTTACATTTGGTAGTAAATGAACCGTAAATGTTAACTTGGATGAGAAAGCCTTAACGGCTACATTCAAACAAACATATACCCTAATATAAACATGGTTTTCAAGAAGCTCCTTTTGCCAGATATCGCAAAAACTTTTTCGAAACTCGTCAACACATCAAGATTCGAAGAAATACATGTCAATGCACACATTAAGTATCTGCACTTGCAAGGATCGAAAACATTTTCATGTTGTTTGAATTACGACCAAAGCTTAGCATAGTGGTAAATAAAAGGCTACCGAAGAAGGTCATTTGACATAAACGAAGTCACCGCCAAGATAAGATTGAAATAGGATCAATATACTAATGCTCTACAACGCTTTATAGATTGTTTAATACTGTGGTAATCACCTGGAATCTGTCACTGTATTGTTTCCAGTCCGAGTCCATCAGTGTACTCAGTTCTTTGAGCTTTTTCTGCAGGTTTCTAAAGTCGTCGCTGTGAGGTCTGCCGTTGCTTAGCAACTCCTCTTCCAGATCCAACTGCATTTTGAGGTACTCCTCCGCCTCTTCATACTCTCCTGTGTTTGAACATATGTTATATTCAAAATATTTTCGGGTACAATGACAGGCTAAGTTGAGGAAAGGTGGCATATTTCTCTTAGGACAGCATGTATTACTAGGTGTTTTCCCAACAGAAGACAGAAATAAAATTAGGAACAGAAGACTCCTAACACAAGTCACCGTACTTAACTAATACAAAAGATTTACATCTTATTTTTGATGACACTTAAGCAAAACAAAGACAATCTAACAGTAAGGTAACATGGTCCAATATAGAACTCAGACTGAGCAAGGGGCTAATTTAGACAGTTAGTTTCTTCTTACTCATTTCCATCTTTAGTAATCCGCACAGGTAAAGACACCTGGCTGGCTCTCTGAGGTCTTCTTTCTTCTTCATTATCTCATAGGCTTCTTTAACATTTTTAAAACCGTCCTCAAAATTGCCAAGCTCATGGAGACTGAGTGCCATGTTTTTAAGAATACTGGCTTTAATGCTCATTGTCATCAGATGGAGTTCGTCGTTCAAGCTGAGTGCGCTCTGGTAGGTGTCCACGGCTTTCTTGTAATCCTTCATGCTGTGGTAACAAGCTCCCAAGTTCATGTAAAAGGTCACCGTGTCACAGTGGTTCTTGGACAGCTTTTCGCGCAACTCCAAGGCCATTCTGTGGTATTTCAAAGCTAGCTGTAAGAACGACAACTTTTGTGACCAAGAATACTCCGAACATGTGTAATAGGCATGGCCGAGATCATTCAGGGTTTTTATTAAGGCCGAATCAGGCCCATTCAGGATATCATCACAGATATGCTTACGGATGACCACACTCTTCTCCAGCATGGCAATTCCGTTTGCATACTCCCCTTTGTTAACGCATACATTGCCCCAAATGTGATAGAAATGAGCATATGCCAATTGTCCGCCAACAGATTTTTGTTCTTCCAACGGTAATTTACAAAGATGATCGTAAGCATCCTCTAGTATGGTAATTGCCACTTCAGGGTTTTCCCCAAGGTCATTGTGCTGTATGGCTTCCCAACAGCGGAACTCGGCGTACTGTCTCCAGATACCATCTTCCTTGGCCTTAGCCGCCCTACGTTTAAAATACTCTAGCCTGTGGGGAATGTTGGTCATTAATTCCAGAAGATACACAACGTCGTTTCCTGTTACGGAGTTATCTATGGAGTGAGTTTTCACTTTGAGTTGCAGGAAAAAGAAGTGAAAGATATTGGCCTCTTCATTTTCCATTTCTCTCATTGCCTTGGAGTAGTCTTCACCTAAAGTTGCAGCTATCTTCATCACAACCTTGGCGTAATGTCGGACAAAACTCTTTTTTGCCTCCTCTAAGACTTCACATTCGTAGTTCTTTCCTGTTTCTTCCAGAAAAATTTTTAGGAGCGTATGCAAACGCCATCGATTCGGTTCTTCAAGCTGTCCAGCAGAGGTTCTCTTTTCGTCTGGTGGGTTTTCCACATCCACCAAGTTGTAATACATTAGGATCTGTAACCTGAGACCTGTCTCCCTGGGATCCAAAGCGCCAACTGCCGCGGCAGTGTCCTTACTGAAACTGCCGGGGATGACTGAGAGTCTGAGGAGAAGGCTCTGGTCTTCCTCTGTCACAAACTGAAAGGCTCTCTGAACACAGAATTTCATGTCCTCGTAGTATTCTACCTCTGGGTCATGGATTATGTCCATCTTCCGCATCCCTGGGCGCTTCTTCTGCCTAATACTCTCCCCAGACCGCTCCAACATCTTGATCATATCTCTTGGCTTCACCATTTTATTTTTTAACCTACCAGCCACTAGTTTCATAGCAAGGGGACAGAAACCGCAGAGTTTCGCCAGTTTCTCTGGATCTCCTTCCTTGAGCTCTACATTGACACTTTTATATCTAATAAACTCCACGGCATCGGACAAACACATCTTATCCACTTTCGTTTCCTCAATATGTACTTTGGGTTTTCTTCCCGGCTTTCCCGCTTCTGCCTTCAGAGGATTCTGAAATCTATAGAATGATATTATCAATAAATACATCCCGTGTTACACCTGTTCTACGTTCTGTAGGATTTTGAACCAGAGAACTTCCCACTAAACCCACCTCATCTGGCACCTATATATTTCAGCAATGCGCAATTTTTATTGTCCCATCTGGTCAATACCTATCACATCCATGTCCATACTGAGCTGTCCTCACCCTTACACAACCTCTCTCGTCCAAACGTGCCTAGTAACTACCTCACCCAATACCTTACGTCATATCGGTCCAATGCATCCACCTCACCTGTATCCACCATCACACGCTCCGTTACCCAGTATATCAATATAACAACCTCTCGCGTTCCATTTATCCAGCATGTGCACCACATTTATGACCAAACTTTGGCGTCCAGTCTCGCTTGCTCTCACTTCCCTTCGCTGTACCTAAGCTACCACCGTTTTTACTGTGCACTGCTCTTTAGCCTTTACTAAAGCTCTCACCAGACATCTACCCGTGGTTTCTTCATTACTAAAACTTCTACCACTGTAGAAGTATCGCACGTTCACAGGGGGCACCATAAAATTTTTGATAGTCTTATACAAGCTATAACGCTATGTAGGTCATTTATTGCACTTTGACAGTAGACAGAGTTAGGGGCGACAACTCTTCTCAGCTATATGAAGCAATGACCTTATTTACCGATTAAACATGGCCCTGTTTTCGTGATGATCTTCACACCAAATTTATTTTGTTGTTCTCTATATTTCTCCAGAAACGGATGCCGGGTAACATGTCCACTGTTATATATCACCTCTCCTAAAGTTCTTACCTAACACCTATCCACTTGTCTCTAATCGTCTGCAAAAGATCTTCTGTGACATCTGTCCGTCTTTCCCCAACATTCGGAAAATCCTCACCTGACATCTTTCCGCTGTTAAGTGATGTCAGCTAAAGCTCTCACCTTACATTTGGCCACTGTTTCCGAGTCTCTGCTAAAGCTTTCATCCCCTCAACATCTAACCACTTAGCGATCTCCACATCTAGTCACTTGGCGGTATCCCCTAAATCTGTTCAATGTTCCCTTATCTCTCACCTCTGCTCTTGCTCTAACCTCATATCTGTGCATTGTTCCCTCACCTCTGTTAATGCTCTGACCTCACATCTGTGCACTGTTCCCTCACTTCTGCTAATGCTCTGACCTCACATCTGTGCATTGTTCCCTCACTTCTGCTAAAGCTCTCACTTTCCATTTGTACACATTCCATTAGCTCTGGAAAAGGTCTCACCTCACCCCACCTTTTCATGGCCTCTTCTAAAGCTCTCAACTCACATCTGTTCAATATTCTATAACCGCTCCTAACCTCTCCACTCTACCGTAACCTATGTGAAACCTATCAGTCAACCAACAAAATATGCTAAAATCGCTAATCTATCCTTTTATCAACACCAACCTATGCAGAAAACATCTTATCTATCCTATTATCAAGCACCAGTCCATGCCAAAACCTCTTTTCTATCCTTTTACCAAGCGCCAACTTATGCCAAGACTGGTATGCCTTTCGTTAACCACAAACTTAAGCCAAAACCTCTTATCTCACCCGATCTACTAGCAACCACCATCCTATGCCAAAACCCCACGCCTTGCTTCTTACCAACCACCAACCTGTGCGAAACCCATCAGGCGACCACTTTTTAGGCACTAACCTAAAACCTGTCCATGACGTCTTGGTAACCATAAACCAATGCCAAATGCCTCTCTTGATCCCAATCGCCGGTGAGTGACTAACTCAACTCTACGTCTCACCTGGTCGACATTTGGTAAAACGTCCAAAGTGACCTCAGGTGAATGTCGAAACCTCTCTAAAATACCAGCGACAGACATTTCTGTAGAACGGACCAAAATACCCTTGACATTGATTCGAGACATGAAACTGTTGCTGATTTACCTGGATGTAATGATGATCTTAAGATAATCACAGTGACCGTTTTCGCACATTTTCTCCACGCAATTCATGAAACTCGTGATTAACTTTTGGTCAGAAGTTGAGTTGAGCATGTCCTCAGCATTGTCCAACACGATTATATGCTCTGAAAATTAAAGGATGGGACTTTTTAAATAGCATATGGGTATTTTCGAAAAATCAGATTACATACTGGTCAGGCTGCTCTTTTTTAGTATCGATAACCTGGGGCCAGCTGTTATAAATTTCTATTGTGCTTCTCACCCTGTTCGCAGAACTGGCGCAGTGGTTGAAAATTGAGTTGTATTACATGGGTATTTATTCAGTGCTTACAAGTCTCGGAAATCTAATATCATTCCGTTGACTTAGTTCTACATGTGTCTGGGTGTTGGGATATCATTTCATTGACTATTGTTTCCACTAGCTCGTTGGAATGTCATTTCACTCAATGATGTTTCACCAGGATGTTTAGCTTTCCTACGATAGGGATCTTTATGGGTATGGTTTCATTGAGAGGCATTCCTACCAGCGTCGGGATTTAAGTTTACTAACTGGTCTTTCTACCCGAAGCAACGTGTGGGTATCATTCCAATGACCGGCGTTCCTACATGTTTAGTTCAAGCGTTGGAATATGATTTCATTGAATGGGATTCCTACACGACCAGCGATGGGATATCATGTCACTGACTGATATTCCTACATGGGGAGCACTGGTATAAGATTTCATTACAAATGTTACGTTAATAAATATTAAAGGAGTTTGGAAAATAAATACCTCACAAAAACTCCAACCTTGGCTAAGTAGCTGAGAAACCTGCGTAGCCGAACCGGTTGAAGCTCATGAGTCAAAAACAGTATGGGTTTTAAAAGTTACCGGTCAGACAATTCCCGGCAACTAATACGGAAGTAAAAAGGTTTCAGCCATCAATATTGAGGCATTTTGGAAAATAATGACGTAAAATAACAATTATATTTTTGTTTAAGGACTGCCCGAGTAAAAGTGTTTTCAGCCAGTGACACTTTGGCAAATTATGTTGTATAATGGCAATAATAGTTTTGGGCAGGGAAAGTCCAAGTAAAGAAGTCTGAGTAAGCTATGGTGTGGAACTTTGGCAAATGATAATGGAAAATGGAAACTATAGTTTTGTGCAAGGCATGTCCAAGTAAAGAGATTTGAGCCAGCTATAATGTGGGCCTTTGGCAAATGATGATGTAAAATGGCAGGTATACTTTTCGGCAAGTAATGCCCAAGAAAAGGGTTTTCAGCTAGCTATATTGTGGCACTTGATGAACAATGGCAATTGTATCCCTAATTTTCCAAGATGTTTTTCTTACCTTTCTTACATTTTTCGAAACCCTTAACAAGGTCATCAAGTGTATCCTGGTCATACGTCTGTTTGGAATCATCTATTTTCTGAATCAGACTTCTGATCATTGTGTCCACGTCTGTTATCTCGCGCAGATCCGTGAAGACTACTTCCGCTGAGGAGCTCAGCTCGTCGCAGATCCGGCGGGCAATGCTGGTTTTCCCCACTCCCGGGAATCCGCTCAGGAACAGACAAGGGGGGGTGTCGTGCATCTGTCCCCGGAAGAAATCCAGGATGCTCTTAAGCAATTCTTTTCGCCCAATAAAGATGTCTTGATGGGCAGGGTGCTGTGTGTATTCCTCGGTACCCGGACTCAGCTGGGACACAAAATCTTCAAACACGTCCCTGGCATCGGAGACCTGAACGTTCTCTAGTATGTGGTGTAGTAAAAAAGGATTAGTTTTACTAATGGCCCCTCTCTTGAACAGTTCCCCAAACAGCTGATCCATACGAGTAATACTGCCTGCCCTATTGCCTAAAATATCCTTCACTAATAGCACCGCCCGCTGTCTTTGTTCATCAGTGAAACATTTATCCAGGTTCAGAAAAAGTGTCCTTAGTTCCATGGTAGCCATGGCTTCGTTGTTCTGTATGGTTTTCGTCTTTTATCTGGTGCTGGCAGATAGTTTCATATGAACGTCTTGTTAAGATGATAAGGTTAACGGCCTGAACCAGACTAAACCATCATCCCAAGTACACCACACTGACGTCCTGGGTGGGTAAAAGGTGGGTTTTAAGCACCTTTAGGGACTGTGTTTACAGTGACAAGCTAAACTACCGTCGCTGTCAACAGTAGATGTAAAGCTGACGTGGTAGTAATATCGTATTACAATCGTCTGTAGTCTGTCTCTGCCGACGCTGTCAGTTTACTTTACAACACGTCACACCAGGGCAAGACTGCATACATGAACTTGCACGCTTCTGTGCACATGTAATTTATGCGGTCGGAGGACTTGTAGGTGTATGGAAGCCGGATGAAGTCATCGAAAGACGATAATATGGTACCGGGTGGCGGAAAGGGAGGGGTAGGAGGAAGAGAGTGTATTAGTGGCGAAGTCTTAAAGGGATGCTCCATTGTGATGGCACTATACCGCATCATCGCTTTGGAAAATGGCAATATTCCTGTCGCAGCACACGATTCTCTCCCATCGGTAACCTTAACTTCATTCACCAACGCTCTCATCGCCTGTCAATGCTGGAATTGCCTAGTGATGCCTCCAATGCTCACCGATGCTTCAGTGGCCGTCACCCCTTTGTTCCCACCCTCTAGTTTCAAGTTTCAGTCTTTTTAGATTGCACAAAATATACCTCCACAAAACATTTATCAAAATTTGACACTATTTAGAGCAGTTAGTGCACAGAAGCCAAAGACCAACGACCAATGAGAACTGGGGAATTTACTAACAATGCAAATTTTGGGATGGATGGAGTTAGTTATCAAACTTGACCTTATGGTTCATATGGTTCACATAAAAGATGTAGTGATTTCGTGATTCTCTTATGTTAAGGTTCCAAAATATAAGCCATCAATCACCAGGCTTATATATACCTCCCTCCTTTTCAAGAGGGGGATATAATTTATTTACTTACACGACTTATTTACAGGAATGAAGGCCAGAAGATTCCTGTTTCGTGGCTAATGTGCGAAGCAGAAAGCTGAGTAGGCGTAAGGCCAGGTTTCTGGAATACCTCCTAAGTAACAAAGGCCTACCCCAGTGCACCGTCTGATCCCCAGGTAAAGTCAGTATAGCTTGTTTGTTGAGCTGCCTGGCAACTGACCTATATAGCTCCTTTGTGGGCTGTAGGTTGTGCTCTACGATGGGCGAGAAGGGCCATCAGTATCCATTTTAGTATCCATTACTAAATGAGATATGCATAAAGCAAGGTGACGCGAACGATAAATAGATGACAGTATGGAGAATTAAGATCATGCATACAACATGAGTCGATAACGTTTCTGTGGAATCAAACCCAGAAATGATAGTTTACATTCTCTTGACAAAAATGCAATATTTACGAAAAGCTATACAGATGCCGTTTTACCTGCAAAACAAGAATACGTTAATTAGGTGTGCACGCCAACCTGGTGGGACAACTATTGAAACTGTTTGGATTACCACTGGAAGAGTATGTTCGTACACTTTTATCTCCAGTATCTCATAATTTGGCAAAGCTAAAGAAACCAAAGTTGACAATCAAGATAGTGAAATGCCTACACAATTTTGACACTTTCCGAGCATTGACTAACAACGTGGTGTGGTATTCAATTTAAATGTTATTGATAGCTTTGAAAAATCGTCTTGTCAAAAACCTCTGAACCCATAGAGCTGAATTTTTGTTTATTTATTTATTTATTTATTTCATTAGCATCCTACGCCGTACTCAAGAATACTAAAATTTTCGTACTGTTTCTACATATAAAGGTCTCCTGCTGGTGTAAAAAGTTTTCAGTTCTTTTGTAATCTTTTGCAATCAGTTCCTTTTAATCTTTTTTAATTCGTCGCTTGATGCATTGTTCAGTTTCTTCCATTGTCTTGCTAAGTTTATGACAAGAGGACGCAAATTGTATTCTGCCTGATGTAAATTTGTGTGTTGAATCCAAACATGTTGATATTTTCACATACGATAACATGTAACGGCGTGTACCCCGGCAAAGCTGCTGGATAACAGCTCTAATCCAGAATTAAAATGTGTCACAAATTTCACCTGAGTGCGTAAAATTTCGTGTAAGACACCGATATAAAACCAAGAACCACTACTAATGTTTGAATCAGGATGGAATTGAGAAAGAAGTCTGTTATCTTTAATTTGCCTGTGTGCTGAATTTGTGTGCACACTATTATTAAAAGGTTGCGTCCGATCCCCATAAAATATTCATCAAATACAGAGAATTTATATTTCTTCGAGATGACATTATGTTTATCCCGTCTTTCTCGCAGGTTACGGGATATTAACGTGCTGAGCCACATATAGAGGTATGCATATATTTTCCACTATGTATAAACTGAACACGCATGCCAGTTAATACTCACATGAAGTTAGGGGTGGCCTTTATCATGATTTTATTTATATGATGAATATTGACTTTGTTACTAATGTTAACTCGTTGTTAGGAAGTGTCTGGTGTCTCTCATTTTTGTCTCATTTACCTGCCCAACAGCTCTGACTTATTATTCTTACTCCAACCCCCATTCAACTTTTTTCTTTTCTACATGGTCAGCAGACTTCACCCAAATTTTGTCAAGCACAGTTTTTATCTTTCTTGCTGCAATGTGCACATTTAGAGTTTCTTCACGTTACCAACAGTATACATAGTAGGGTTAAATATACTAATATATAGGAGGTCATATCCACAGGCTTTTACATCATATGTGTAAATGTTTGCCAGGTGCTTGCCCAAGTTAGGTGGTTTACCTCGAGCACACCTGGTTTCCTCCAAACATAAAACTACTATCTCTGGTGTAAATGAAAATATCTGAAATTTGGAGCTTAACAACAATCAGATAAATATTAAATTGCCAAATCTCCATTGGAGACAGAAGACACGGATGTTATATTTACGAAGAAATCTTTGTAAAGAAAGTTGCTCAAAAATCTCCCCACGCATGCCTTGTAACAAAGACTGGAACATCATCCATTAATGATAGCATGCAGATATAACATAACAGAATTACTGAACAAGCAACATTATCAATAACAATCGGTTAGGATAAGTTTTCAGAAAATATTTACTTTTCATAAACAAAATGGTTTGATCAATAGCAAAACCAGATCACCATTAATTTTTATTAATACCTCAATTTCCACTGGTATTATAAGTCATACCAGCGTGTTGCGTGGGTATACAACCTGACATTTTACCGAAATTTGTCGTTTCCACTTCGTCAATTATTTTCTTCAGATCTATGACGGTTTTGACCTGGCCATCTTTCTCCACCATTCTCTTCAGCTCCACAATAGCTTGGTATGTAGCATGGGAGGAAGAACACGGTTAGTCAATTATATACACAAAGAACTTAATTAAGCACCCCTCTGGTTTTCGCTATGGCGATTTTGTGCACATGCGATTAGAGTTCTTCTGTATCAGAAGAGTGTAAAAGTGTGTGATTGGTGGTGAATCTTGTGACCCTTTGGCTAATGAATAACGACAAAACGACTGGAATCATTTTAATCATAACACAAGCATTTCTGGCATAAGTGATTTTGATGTGAAACAATGGCTTTACGAGTATCGTTCTGGAATGAGCAGTGTTGAAGCAATGGTTGAAATTACTCTCTGGAAACGTCATTTGATAACTCGTAAAGGGTTTTACGTCATTATCGGATGTATCTGGCTGGACGTGCCTGGATGACAACCTAAATCCCTCTCATCATACCACCTGTCAATCTCCGTCAGCAATGAGCCCCAATCTCAACCCAAATGGAGCATGTCTGGGCGAGTTCAGTAGACGATGATAAATCACCAGGTTTATATCAAGAACTTAATGAACGAGTTCCTCTTCTGTATTCATTTTATCAAGAGAGACACTTTGGCTATAACTACGTCTCCTCGCTTGATCAAGCAGGTGAAAATAATCACTACCCGATGAATTCGATATCTGATGAATATTAATACTGTACTCTATCCAATCAGATAGTGCTCACCCTAGATGATTGACAGCAGAGACGACAATATGCATAGACGTTGTACCTACAAACCGCCCATGGCGGGTAAAATCGTATAAACAAATGAGCTTTTCAACACCCTCTACGAGTGGGAGGGTCGTTAAAACATGACGTCAAAAACGTCTCGGAACTTGTATTAAGTGATATAGCATCATCTATTTAATTTTGGCAATGGAGGACGGGTGTGGGATGTGTACTAGTAGCCTGTCCTTTATATCATTACACAGTATACTGAAATTGACTGACCTTTGTACACAACCTGAACCTGATCTCACTAGTATCTGATAAACGCCAGTCAGTTGTAGTTTGCATCTGTATGGTGTCGCTAAGTAGTAGGTCTAAATCATGTGTGGTGATAGAATGATTCGGACGTATGCCCTTTGGTTCTTGCTGTCGGCCAGTTTAACGCACCTGGTTCACAGTTTGGGCTACCCTATAACTGCCTCATGGTTCCGGGACAGATACAGTCGGGACGAATGGGCACAAGCCTTGGACAATTATCAGAAGTTTGGGGGTGACACTATATGGCAGCGAGCTCCCCCAATCATAAAACGCACCGCAGCCGAATTGGGCCGTCAACCAAACTTCGTATGGTGTGGAAGTGCCAACAGCCCGACGAAAGTGGGGGGAACGCGATGCTGGGAAGAAGCAAGTGCAGAGTTATCTGCCCTTGGATTGAACGTCAGCGGATTTTTGACCTATGAGTACGAGGAAGAGTTCGGCCAGGACATTATGCTCTGTCCTAAGTACGATCGCCGCCTCAATAGCTCGCGGATATATTATAGGATTGTTTTGCCGACTGCTCGACACAGGTAAAATGTAAAAGCTAAGTATAAATTCAGCTTTGCAAAATGGCGAACTTTGTGCGTTATGTATAACTTGTGGGGAACTTCATGTAGAAGTGAAGGGAAACTTTATTTCTCGGGAGCATAACACTTGCTCTTTAAGAACGCCCTGCCCAAATAATTGCAAATCCCTAGTAAAATATAGCACGGCAAGGTTTTCAATAAAATACACACAAGATATCCTTAGCATGGAATCTGTAAAGTTAATACTGTATAGCATAACGAATATAAAATAGTTCATTTACGTTCACTGTGGACGTTGTGATAACTGTTATTCCTTTATTTCTGGGAACAGTATATTTTGCAGCAACATAATAAACTCCAACTCAGAAAATATACTTTGATAATAGATTAATTTTGACAGATTGGTTTTAAGCGTGATCAGCATAAATGGACAAAGCTTAGAGCCAGACTGATAAAAGGGGAAGTGAAATTTAAACAAGAATGTCAGACCAAGAAAAAAGGACACGAAGAGGCTAAATATAAAGGCAACTTACGGATGGTTGTGGGTTTCCACCGGGCTCTTCCAGGTTTTCACCAACAATAATGCTGGCTGCCGTCGTATAAGTGAAATATTCTTGAGAACGGCGTAAAACACCGACTTAATCAAACCAAATCAATATATAAAATTAGTAACATACAAAGATAACTGTGCAGCAGTTAACATTCTGTTGTGGAATCGTATCGCCTTCCAGGAATATATACGAATTTTGGACTTAGTCGTAATGTGTTTATTTCTGTGCAGATCACCATGCGATTTTCCGCAAGGGTCAAATGTTTACGTGCTTTTCACAACGTTTGCCGGCACCGATTCTCACTCTTTGCTACTAGAGGGCGCTTATGAGAGAAAAATGAATGTCTACTTCGGCCTTCCAGCTTTTCCTGTTGGCAGTCATGGTGGATTTGACACAACACTGACAGATGTCTACTTCGGTTGGATTGACCGAATACTATACGAACATAAACGAAGGTATTCAGCGCAGACTTCGAGGGAAACCAATCTGTATTCGACGCTGAAAGGATATTATTCCACCGATGAAGTCTGTTTAGCTCAGGTTTCGCCGGCTTCGACAAATGTGATGCAAGTTGATGGGTTTTACTTGTCTTTGTACAAAACCCTTGGACAAATGATCAAAGGCTATCAAAAGAACTTCGTTTTGTCTCCATTTATAGACCTTAATCTCTCCGAGTTAAACGCTACCGTTTCCGACCATGTCCGTGGCTTTGTCGCCATTGCCAATCTGGGTGTCGTTGACGTCATAGCTGTGCAAGAAGGGAGAGGTGCGGGTAAAGGTTGCTACTATTGGGATACTGAAATTGACCTTCCAGTGAAATCAGTTGACCCTATGCTTTACGATATCCTCCGTTACCGACAACCACAAACTGGACCCGAGGTCACATATCGACAGGCTTTCTCGGCGAGCAATCAGGAGGTAAGAATTCTCTGTAACCTACGGTAAAGAAGGAAAATTTGCACTGGTAAAATACCTGGCGGAAGACCTACTGTAAATGACTTCAAATTTCGACCATAAGAAGCCATTTTCGTCATGTTATATTGTTTTTGATCCTGAAACTTACATTTTCAAGTTGGATATCTTCCCACCTTCCAAACAAACCGCAAAACACTTTTCTAAAATCAGTCTTTTTCTAAACTCTGAGAATCATGGAAAATGAGAAACTTGTAATCATTGACTAAATCGTAGGTCATTTTCTTTGATTAAGCATTATGGATGGCGTCATTTATAGTCCCGTCGCAGAGGCGTTCCAAAAAGCCCCTGTATCAAATACGCACTTTTAAGTGCCATGATAAAACAGGCCCACTTTCACAAAATTAAATTTTTGCAAGTTTTCTTTAAAATAGCGTGACCCTGTACCGCTACAGCTCAGACAACGTGAATTCTGAAAAACAAATTACGAATTACGATTAGCTGGATTTATTCAGTTTTGTGAAAACCCAAGTACTCTGTAAGCAACATATCGATTGGTTAGTTATGCCTTCATACCATTTCTATAGAGCAAGTTCTAAGTTATGTATACATGTCTGGCTTCCTTCAAGCTGAATTTCACAATGTAACCATAATACCTGCCCTGACAACTTGAGGGTAAAACAAGAAGACAAACAACAGACAACAGGCATCAACGAGTGTCTCCAAGTTAACGTGAAAGGAGATCCTGTAATCCCACTGGATCTTGAGTATTCTTAAAAATGTATGATGCTCACAGCTGACCTTGCACCTCATGAAGCAATAGTTATTTATTAATTAACGTATCTGCTCACTAATCCATCAGCAAAATGTACGTTCTCAGAGAAAATGTTAAACGTTGTATTTACTCTCATAATGTCTATTTACTAATCATCAACAGCATGTACGTTTTCTGAGAAAATGCTGTACTTTGTAGGTTTTTCGTGCTTTCGCCACAGCCCACGATTTGCTTGTAAAGGAAGGCGTCCCGTTTGAATTTTGGCTGAACGTAGAAGCATTCGAGTATCTCCGTGATGATCCCTGTCTTCCCGTCGATCCCTCAGCTTCCGGTATGGGGGAACTGCTGGAAAGGACGAGCAAATCGCGGATTGACCGAGCACTAACTGCTGGTGGGGCGGATGTTCAGAAAATCATCACCTTCGCTTGGGATGCCGATTACTTGTGCGTGACAAGGAAATACAATCAGTCTCTGGCTGATGAAATCATGTGGGATAAAGAGAGACCAATCATATCTAACTGCTCTTTTCATTCACCGTATAACCTGTCAGTTGTTGTGTTGGGGTATAATTTGGATGGGGAAACTCAGTCATTCACAGTAAGTCTTTTTTCCTCACTTACCGATCCTGGACATACTCTATCTCACTTAAGTCTGGTTAAGTATTCGTTGCAAAAACTGATCTGACAAGATAAATATTCAACAGGTAACCAGGGACACGTTTCCAGTCCGTCCCGAGGCTATACCATATATATCCCCCCCCCGAGTCATAATATTGTTTACGCTTTGTAATTATTTTAATAATCTGATCAACACAGGAGCATACATACACCTCCCGTAAGATAAACTTACGCAATTTTGTCTATTATCCACATATTTCGAACAAAGATCAGTAATACAAACATTTTTAAACGCCGAAATGGTGAGTATAATTTTTAACCATGCAGTTCTGTCACTCTGAATCTGTGCGTCAAAACCGACATTCGTATTCCAACCGTCAACCAAAACGGAGGTTCCGTGTCAGTAATCGAGCAGCCAGTTTCCTAAATGACGTTTGACGCAAGCCACCACAGAACTAGGATAGCATTTACAATAGAAAATATTAGAACCGATTCGTGCATAAAGAAGCAGTCAAAGGTTTTCAGTGATGATAGAAAGACACAATGAATATTCTAGGTGGATGAATAAAACCAGTGTCCATATCGTGTACCTTTCTGTTACATATATTATGTCGTTGATCAAATGCTGGACCAATGTTTTGTCCTGTTAAAACAAACATGTGAGACCAATGTATTGTCCTTATGAACAGAGATAATTGGATATTATGCTTTATGCGCATTACGATAGGATTCAGGATATCACTAATATGAAGATAGGAAACTGCTTTATTTTTATGAATTTCAGATATTTCTTGAATGGTGACCGAAACGTATGTATCAATAACGAGGGCCATGGAATACCACATTTTTTATATTCCTACCAACAATAATGTAAGTTACCATCGAGTCAAATCTATGACACCTTAAGTAATCTTAATTAAAAGCTCCGAGAGTTAACACCAGGTCTATAACTCTAAAAGTCAGGTAGCCTGCCCTCATTCTAAAATCTGAAGTGCTTAATTAAGGGTTTTCATTTTCAGATCAAGTGGACCGACACCAGCGGAAGAAATAGGAGTGATACATTATACGGTTATTATTTCGAATTGGATTACGGTGAGAGAAATGACAGAGTAGCCTCCCTTCAGTACATCATGCTCTGGGACACGTATGATTGGCAGAAGCTGAGTCCAACGGGTCACGTGACTGTCCAAGCAACAGGCGCGCACAACGACTGTATATACTCTTATGATTATTCATGATCAGCCATGGTTTTTCTACGCGACCAATCGTGTGTTTGTAAAACAAAAGTCTATTGGATTCACTTGAAAAATATATTGGGGAGGGGGAGTAGAAATTTCGCCTCATTGAGATAAGAAGTCTAAATTTCGACTGTTTCCCATCCAATTTAATTATTTCTGTGACATGAATAGTCTCCCGTATAAACCTGCTCATTACACGTGCTTGTGGTTAACATTAAAATAGTCATATAAGGAAAATGTAATTATGTTTTATTCATTTGTTACCTTCAAACCTATCCATGGCATTCACTGGCTCTGATGATTAGCATGGGCTTGAATTGTTAATCAATGATTTCCCGAGTTCGAATCTAGCTCTGGCTTCTTCTGATGAACTTGTTTAAGTGGCATTTAGAAGTTGGGATGGAAGTACACTGGAACATGTCTTTCTTATGGATATACAACTTCTTGGTTTATTATCACGACGTTTCGATGTAGATACTAACATCGTTATCAAGTGATAACGATGTTAGTATCTACATCGAAACGTCGTGATAATAAACCAAGAAGTTGTATATCCATAAGAAAGACATTATCACGACGTTTCGATGTAGATACTAACATCGTTATCACTTGATAACGATGTTAGTATCTACATCGAAACGTCGTGATAATAAACCAAGAAGTTGTATATCCATAAGAAAGACATGTTCCAGTGTTCTTCTGATGAAGCTTTAGGCCATGCCAGAGGTTTGAGGTATTTGCTCGAATGATTGTAGTTTAGGCTACTGCGGGCTGTCTGGTTTTCCTCCAGCCATAAACCTGACCTCCCTCATACAAGTGAAAGGTCTTGAGTGGCAATTTTAGACATGAATTTTGTTGGTTAATATAGCCTGTTGACTGTTAAGTAAAAGGCTCTTGGCTTGCTAGTGCTGCAAGAGTTGCTTCCCTTGATTCACGACTGATCAATACAAATTTTACTCGTTTCATTGGCAGAATTGTATCATTACAACAATTATTTTACTATGAACTGTGAAGTCATGCCTTGGCAATAGATATCACAGAACACTGTGTATACCATCGATTTATTGTGATATAAAATATTCTTGACTGGAATACCTCAAAATCGGCGGATTTAAGAGCAATCAGGACGCCTATACACGGTCTTTACCTTAGAGCTGACTGATGTGATTTCAACCGACTCTTCTTATCCCGAGATTGTCCTGCAAGCTGCATGGTGGCGTCTCGGGTTGGTGGAGAATTTCGCCGTGTGGGGTTTTCATCATATTTCTCAGGTTAACATATGCGTCCAGAGATTTTACACAACACAGACAGTTCTCTATGTTTTATTTATTTATTTATTTAATTGGTGTCTTACCGCACACTCAAGGATATTTCACGTCTAACACGAAGGCGGCTAGAATTACGGTGAGAGAAAACCGATAGAGCTCGGGGAAAATCCAATTCTCTATAGTTTCTTTGCATTACCAACCGATATTAAATGACCTGCATTTATATGTCTATGGAGCGTTTAACGGGCCACGTGCTGACGGCACTGACTAGGCCAGCTAGGCCAGTCCTTCATTTCCAAGATTTCCATGCTGCCATTGTTGCATTTTTCGTTACGTTTCGTTGCAAAATGTGATCGACGGCACTCTTTTGTATGGAATTACATGACCTTTGCAGACGCACCTTTAATTATATGACACTCTTGAGAAAATTCGTCAGGAATTTGCTAAGTTAATTTATTAATTGGTTTATTTTGTTTGTTTGTTTATTAGATTGGTGTTTTACGTCGTACTCAAGAATATTTCACTTTAACGAAGATGACCAACATTATGGTGTGGGGAAACCAGGCAGAACCCTGGGGAAACCCCTTTTTGTTGGCGGACCTTCTCCCGTACGGCCGGAGAGGAAGCAGGCATGAGCTGGCCTTGAACTCACAGCGACCACATTGGTGGTAGGCTTTTGGGTCATTACGCTTCGCTAGAGCGCTAACTAACTGAGTCACGGAGGCCCCGGTTGCCAAGTTAAAGTGAGTAGTTTAGTTTGGGTCCTTCAGTTTCCTCCACCCAATAACCTGGCCATCACAGTCAAAGTGCGGTTGCCAAGCTCAGATCAGTAGTTTAGTTTTTATGTACTTCATGTACTTTTTATGTGGTGTCCGCCACGCAATAACCTGGCAATTACAGTCAAAGTGAACAATTCTCGACTATGGCGTTGAACCTCAAACCACAAAAAATGTGGCTGGCATAAAAATTACGTCTTGAAAGAAGCCAATAGTAGGCTATGCCATAACTTAGCAAACGTTGGATCAACCAATCTCACCGCCTGACCAGAAGTTCTATCGCCTTCTGCCTATGAATGATTCTGTCTGTCAAGGGTTTGGGATTAGTTCTATGACAACTCTGACAAAAGATAGTACATTAGGTATTGTCAACTTTTTTCTGCTCTTCTTACATTTTATTTTATTACAAATTCCATAATCTAAACAACAAAGCATTACAAAAGTACAATATTGTATACTGGTGATTTTTTTTTATTTGCATCGTTATTTTTTCAAGCAATACATGTAGAATAAAAAACATAACTGAGACAAATTTGCGAAGAGGCCGGTTTTACTCGTTACGTCAAATATCACACTTATCTCTCCAAGCTGTTTCTTTTATAAAATGAGAAGACTGAAATGAAGTGCATGTACCAGCTCAAACATCTAGAAATATAATAATTCCTGTACTATATACTATACATGGTCCGTCACAAGTGGTCCTTGTTCCAAACACCTGTCTTTTAATTGGACATTGGAAACATGAGATTCTGGTATAGACATCATGTAGTGGTAGCCAACGAAGGGGAATCGCGGATCATCATGGATATTTCTTGATGAAACTTAACGTGCGAAAATTGTAAATCTCTAACTAGTGCCAAGACCCGTCATAATGTAGGCCGGGAATTATCATGGAAATGTATGCGAATCAGCAGCTATGATGGATTAATACTGGGTATTTGTGGATGGGAAATGGCTGGGTAGGGAGACATTGGGGTGATGGGCTTACGTCAGGATCGTGGTGGCTCTTTCCGCAAGTGTGAGTAGCGATGATCTTGTTAACAATGTTCTTTTCAACTTGCAGAGCCTGTTCCATGGGTGGGTCCAGTTAGTGGTGGGTGGATGCTGAAAAAACGACCAAAACCAAACAAACGTCAAAGAAAAAGCAAACAAACAAAAGAAAACAAACAAACACAAAAAACTCTCAAACAAACAAAGAGTAAAAACTTCATTTGTGTTGAACGGAAATTAATTGTCGGAGCACAGGTTAAGTCATTCATACCAAGTACATGAAACTTGTCCCATTTGAACATGAACAAGGAGCTACCAGAGTTACCGTTAACATGTACGACAGTATATTCTGTCTGATCACCAAAATCCTGAAAATTGATAATTTTGATACATGATAATCAAACTATTCTTACTGTCCCAGTTGGGGTAATATAAATTGACAATAATCAATGTTGAATTAAGCAGTTTAGATGCTCTTTTTGCCTGAAGTAGATTGTATGTATGCTTGAGTTTTATTTCGTACTGAACAATTCTTCACTTATATGACAACGGGAGTCCTTCAAACGTATGCCTATATTGTTGCTGGGCGAGTCCATGCCGCTGAAGTGCTGCAACCACTGGAACATCATGCCGAAGACACCACGCCCAGTCACATTATACTGACACCAGGTCGACCAGCTCTGTTTCCTTGCTGTAACTTGTCAGTGGGGAGTACGAGTGATGAGGCAGCAACACGTATCACTTTTGGAGTGTTTGGAATGACCCGATCCTAGGTGACACAGGCCACTCGAGGTGGTCGAAAATGTTAAACTGTAACTTCCCTCCAAACAAATGAAATTTGTAAATTTCTTAAGGGATGAACGTAAAATGGAAAGAACCGAATTAGACTGAAAAAGTATAATCTACCGGAATATCAGCCCATTCAATTTCCAGTCCGCGGTGTACCAAATATTTCATCAAGTGCTTAGCATCGTTCAGCGTTTCTCTAGCGTGAACAGCGAACATGGTGGCTATTACCAGATATTCTTTACATTTTTATAACGATCGTTACGCTTTTACCGGCATACGTTTGCAGCCCCCTGATCTTCAAGCCAGGAAGGATGTGGAAGGGTTTGTATACTGGATTATTACCCAATAGCCAGAATGATTATGGAATGCGGAGGTACCGCGTCAGAGTGGTGAAATGGTGTGTTGATATCGAGGTAAGATGTTGTATCTGCACCTCCGCCGATCACATGGCCATCATCCGGCAGTATCCTCACATGAAATTTATCTCCATGGCCATGTGTGAGGCCATTAAAACCCTTTGAACAACACCACCCTTTGTTGTGTGCAACAGGACCGAGGTCAAAGCAAGATCAATGTCCCATTTGGGATCATCCGATCATCAGGATGATCAGATAGAACCAGAGTGAGGTTTTGGAGCGCATTCGGGGCTTCGGTATCCACATCTGCGAGTTCATTCAACTGCGGTGGTCCTGCGGAATTTCCCAACGGTACCTTCTTTCGTGCATCACCCCTCACCCCCAGCCCAGGAGTTGAAGAGGCATAAATCCGTGCATCTACAACTTGTCGCTCAAAACCCTCGACATCTGCCACATCCGACAAGGCCAGGCTAGTGCAAGATTGAGCCCACTGGGCCCATCACGCCGACGGATGTATAAACTTACGCTTAAGCACGTCGTACCTACAGACAGGGTTGGCACTAGACGCCGTGGTTCGCGGCTACCGCGAGTGCGCTTCCCATCCGGTTGAGGTTTCGCGCACAAGTTAGGTCTGCCATGATCCTGCAGGCGAACACCCGGTGGGGGCCCTCTAGGGGGGCGGGGCGGCTGCCAGTGGGTGGTGGGCCAGACCCAGATTGTTTATACTACTGTACATAGCAACAGAGTTAGAACTTAATTTAACATTAGTATTTCCAAATGGCACAAACTTGTAATAATTTGTGTCTTTAATTCGGTATCAGTGTGAACATTACAATGGAGTTTGACACATTCCCCGACGACTGACGCATTCCTCGACTAGCATAAGAAAGTTACGTTCAGAAAAGCAGAATGTAGGACGTGGGGTTTAGGGTGATGATTGAGCCTTTTCATCTGCAGAGAGTCATTTCCAGTATAAGAAAATAAAAATGACTATAGCTGCTTGCATATAATAATTGGTGGTTGTGTTACAAGAACCATCGTACTCACGCCCACAGGAAGGGATGCAGATCGGTGTCAAGTTGATTCAAACACGAAGCAGTCTGGCACTTTGTTTGGACTTACATGTTCTCAAATCCACATACGTCCCTGGCGGTGGTGGAAGATTAGGCCCCCTAAAGCTACCCTCCTTCAGTTTCTTACCATCCACAAGGGGATAGCTATATTAACCCTCCAGTGCTTAGCGGCCATGGTGGGTCTAATTCGCTCCTGTTAAGTGTGAAATAATAGCATGTTCTGTGGGTGGAAGGTCTTGGTTTTCTGTTTTATATATTTCAAAAAAAGACCAAATATAGCATGTTTCACACCGCATTTGGTATCCGGAGCCTGGAACAAGTGATAAACAATTTCTTCGACTTCTTGCCAATGATCTATTGTGAACACGGAGACATCATTCAACACGAGAAGTTCCATCCATTATCTAAACAAGGTTTTATTTGAAAATATACACCAGAAGGAGGCAGATAACATGTGTCTCTGTAATGAACTAAGACTCTCTTATCCGCACTTGATGTCTTCTAGTCCATGAAGAATAATGCTCGAAACCGTTTTTTTATGATATCGGCTCAAATTGGTCATGATGTCTATTCCTGCTGATGAAGCTTTTCAAACAGAAGCAAAATCTCCACCGTCAGTATGAAGTACAGATAGAGCATGAAACATAGAAAAGTTTCAGAAGTTAAGGAAAGTTTGGTTTAAATCTGCATTAAAAGTTTTTGCGACCCTACGTTTGATGTAATCATCCTGTCTGTTTGACAACACTACCTATACACATTAGAGAAATTTCACTAATTGTACACAACAATAATTCAAAAAAGCGGTGGTAGTATTAAGAACCCTCCAGTGAAAGAATGGAGGCGCCATTATAAGCAATCTACACTTCCAACGTGGGAGAAAGTCATGGAAAGACAGAACAACCACTTTCTTTCGCCTTAAGCCATGAAATCACAAATGACTTTCAACAAGTTAATATGTTTCAGGCAGAAAAGTTGAACCCTAACGCCACCTTTCGTACAGACAAGAGAATAAAGACGGACATGATCGAGGGCAGCTGTCAACGGTTTGCTGCTGCCACCATCTTGTTCTAAGATTCCCTGACCTCAGTGGAGGACGGACTCATCGAACCTCGCTTCGGGTGTAAGTGATAACAGTTAAACGTTAGTGTAAGAGATGTAGATTTTGGATGAAACTGCTGCATTGTTATCTGTGTTTTGTGAGTGAATTGTGCATGGATGTTATAATAATTCGGTACAGTGCAACACATCTTATGACATAACACGGTCATTAAATATGTCTGAACACAATAGCCTAATTAGTTTAATGGATTAGACGTTGTTTGTTGCGGATACAATTAGAAAAACCAGGGGTATTTTCCTGTCCATATTTAGACGCTACCTGGCCTTTAGAATCTGTGTTTTGAATATTACAATCAGCAATGTAAATGTTTTAAAACGCTTTTGTTAGGGCCATATCGGCAGTTTTAGACTAAGGCGTCGGTAAAAAATTCCCGCAACCCGCCTTGCTCAGTTAATCCAGAAAGAGAATCTCCGTGATGTGGAGTTTTTCGGTGCCATTGATAAGCCGAAAACTCACACACTCTGGAGAATTTGCCATAAACAGCAACGTCTAGCGATTGGCAAGCAGTTAACAATAGGGCCGCTGCCTAAAACAGCCGATATGGCCCTAACACAAGTGTTAACTGCAACATGCGATCCCCTCGGCTGATCATTCCTCATTGAGGAGCATACAGATTCTAACGGCTGGACAGCGTTTAAACACGCATAGGAAAATACCCCTGATTTTCCATATGAACCTCTTTTAGACGTTGTATCCGATGCAAACAATGTCTAATTCATTAGGCTATAGCTTAATGTATTCACACAAAGAACGCACACAGCTGTCGGCAAACAAACGTGCAAGCTGTTGGCCGATTTGAGCTATCACAAATTTAGGTATTTACTTGTGATGTGATCTGGTCTAACCTACTTATTCTCTATCTTCGGTAACTAACTTTTAAAATGACTAACGACAAACGCGTTTAATGGGTGATTAAATTTCAAACAAGCGAGTTTAATAAAAATACAGATATATTTAAGTATTAAATATAAGCGTCTAAAACATGTATATAGGCCTATACTATAATGCGATAGTATCCAAGAGTTTAATATCCAAATGTTAACAAAATCGCATCCTTGTTTGCCCGAGGGTTACCGTTCTAAATCGGTAATAATGATTGCCAAAGTTGTATATATTTTGGATAAAATTTTAACATCAAAACTTAAAATCAAGTTAACACTACTCGTCTACACGTAGGAGTCTGTATACCTTCTGTAAGGCAATAACTATCTACAGTAAACAGTGAAAACTTGATTTGATTAACGCGTATGGATTTTCTCCAAAGTTCCTTAGCACAGTCTGGTTATTATTCAAGCCTGTCGTGAGGAGAAATGAGGTGTGGATATTTATTGGATATATCTCTAGAGGTGTGTAATGGAATACGATATTACTATGCAGGTGTAGAAAGCAAATAATTGTTAGAAAAATACAAGTGGCTTGGTGATGCTATTAATTATTACCATAGGCCTACGTGGTCGACAGGGTTAGCGGCTAGACCGCAACGTAATGACCAAGGAGCCTTTCATCAATGCGGCCTCTGTGAGTTCAGGTCTACCCATGGTGGCTTCCTTTTCTGCCGTACGTAAGGAAGGCCTGCCAGCAACTTGATCGTGGGATTCCCCCGGGATCTGTTCAGTTTCCTCCCACCATAATGCCGGCTGCCGTCGCATGAGTGAAATATTCTTGAGCACGCTGTAAAACACCTGTCAAATAAGTAAATAAATAACGTACTCAGTTCGGGGCAATGGTACACAGTGTATGGCGAACATTGCCAATCGGTACAATAGCACGCATGCTCTCTATACATTTACATCGCAAATTTTTGTTTGGTACGTACACCTATTGATAATCCCCCCACCCCCGAACGCACCTTGTATGTAATTATGTAATGCACTCACCTATCCCAATCCCCACAGGAAAGTACGTACTTTACGGACAGTACCTTAGCCATGCCCTCAAAATATCAAGAAAAGAATTTCTTCTTTGGTAGGAATTTGCTGAGGGAACTATAAACAATTGGAGACATTTTGTTTTCTTCTCTTTAATCTCTGATGTTCCCGGGTCGAACGAAATGCTTGTACAGTGGGAGGGAGGTAACATCATTAGTTGTCTCCCCTGATCATGCCGCGCTTGTTAAACTAGGTTTTACCTGACAATGGCTGATGTTCGTCATCAGTAATGCTGATGTGTTGCGGACGTCCTTGTGTGCTGCTAAATGCTCTGCACGAGATCGTCGTCAAACAGTGACTGCAGAAACACTTTTTCTCTCTAACTTTCCTCCAAGAAAACATATCGCGAAATATTGCATTTTCAATTTTAACTCGCTGACATATAGCCAGGTGGTGAATCTCAGCATATTTGTTTGTCGATTCATACATCAGCGTAAAGAGTGTGTCAGCTTTTGAACGAACGTCGTTTGGTTGAGGATGGGATACTTTCCCGTGATCTCTGTTCAGTTATGTAAAGTTTGGGCTTATGTTCCAGGCATTGAAGTTATGTGCCTTGTCAACAGCGTTTGGGCCATTCTGCCACCTATGGTTGTATCAGTCTCTGTATCCATCGAGTGCAGGGTGCTGTCGACGTCTGTGGTCAGGCGGTTTACTCTCTGGGGACAGTTGTAGTAAGGTGCCCTTGCACAGATAAACCCCTTCTCCGCTGACAATGGAGAATGGACCATGAGCTCCTCGATTTGTGCCTGGGGTAATATTGGATAATAATAAAATTGGATAACCACTACAAATCTTCGTATTCATCTCGCCATTGTTGTCCTTTAGTTACATATCAGTCACCAGAGGGCGCTGTGTAAGTTGTGTACACAACCAAATCAGTGACGTAAAGGACAACGACTGCAGATAAAGGACTTTCATTTCTAGTAGTATGTGATCTCGAAGTTTTATTTTATCTCACTATGGCATTTTTCAAATTGAGATATGATCATTGTCGAGTCATTGATGTGTTTTCTTTCAATCTTGCATGTGAGAGGGATATTCAGTTGCTTTGTAAACCGTACATTCACTAGCTTAATTTTTCATTGGAATGTTCTTCTATAGGAAAGAGCACATAGTTGTGTAAGAAATGAAATAAAAAACACTGAAAGCTGTTTATTGTGTAATGAAAATAAATTCATTCTTTATTAAACACTTGGTACAATTTAATATTATTTTTGATGAAGTAAACATTTACACATACCATTAAACTTTCGTGTAACACAGATTTCTTGCACTACTGAAGGGAGTTTTTGCTTATAAAGCTGCAAGTAGTTTAAATCTTTCCCGTTCTCAAAAATGACTGTGAGTCTAATATGGCCACTTGTTCTCAATATGCAGTGACCTAAACTGAACCCAAATAATTTCGGTGGGAACACGTACATATTCAGTCAGCGGTTTCCTTCAAAATCTTCAAATCTAGTCAACTGCCTATGGCATATCATTGCAGGCTCTCCTCCACATCATCTGTAAATGTATAAAATGAGACGAGGAGAAGAAAAGACAACACAAGTCCAATGTATACATGTATCGATAAAGAATCCTATTCATAATTCAAACACGTCACTTTTTATTTTTGTGATGTATGATGAACAAGATATTGCAGTTCAAAGGAAGCAAAAACGCCCAAATGGAAGATATCGAACGGACCGCCACTCTCTCAATTATAACCAATCATGCCACCGGAGAAAATATAGGAGTATTTCAGAAAAGGACAAACACATAGAGGGTGCAGATGAGGCAAGATGTATTCTGGTTATCAGTACACGTCTATGTGTACATCCATCACTGTTTCCAAGCACGGCAAAGACCCTCACTCGTACCTTACTTAGTGGTACATTTACAACGTGTACATTACATAAGACACTACAAATTTCTGTTTCCGCTGTGACGTCACTTGTGTCTAGTTCATCTTGCCATATAGAAGTAATGTTAAATCAGCTGTCTTCCTTGTGATTATGAGAATTTTCCAAGGTCTCAACCGGGAGGCTACATATATAATGGCCTTCCATTATATAATACTAAAGGCTATGGGACTTCGCAAAGAAAGGAGTGTCTCGCCCTTAATAACCGAAGAGAGTACGGTACGTATGGCGCATCATCGTTTTTCCGATTTCTCTAAAATGGCGTATCACATGACGTACGAATTTCAGATTAAGAGGTGATTTACAGAGTCACCAATCACGTGAAAAAAATGCTTATCCACGTGTAGGTGTGTATGGACCCCTCTTCTAAAATAACTTTTAATATAAAAAAATAATATTTTTTGTTATCTGTTCTTTTAAGGAAAGTCACAGAAGTATTATCCACAGTACCCTGAAGAGGTAGTCTTAATTGCTTCAGAATTCGAACGATCACATATGTAGGCATAAATAAACTGATAAACGTACACAAAATTAAACGTTTGGATTATTTCATCCCCCTGGAAAGCCTCTCTATCACAAGGTGTTGGTTTGAACGTTTACTAATAACAATACACACATTTGGGATGATATGAAACGGAACTTTTCATACATTTTAAACCATTGTTTATATAGTTTATATTTATATAGTGTAACAGGGCAACTCCAAGGTATATCTCCTATACAGGTTCAAAGACCGGGTTTAACTGAACAGAAGAAGCACAATATGGCACCAAATATGGCTATGTACATGAGAACATCAGTAGGTCCTTACCTGCCGTTTTATTGAAATTCTCTCTTCTCAGAGTGTCAATGAGAACTTCTGGAGTCGCCGTCGCCCCAAAGGCTTGTGTCCACTGGTTTAGCATTACAAAGCACTGCTCCTTCTGTTGTAGAGGATTATCAGCCTCGATGGCACTTATATCTGGATTACTTAGACCCAGTGATCTACCCAATGTTTTCCACTGTCGGCAGACATCGCTGTTTTGCACGACCTTAAATATTTTCAGCCAGTTGTTGTGAAATCAAGGTAAGCCATCTGTTGCAGTATCCAAAGCTACAAAACATAAGAAAAGAAGAGGAATACAGACAATTTAAACAGCCGTAGTTCTGTTGAAATTACATCATGTCCCCATTGCTGTGTGCGTCTTAATCACAGAGTCCGATTTGTCGAATCGTCTTGCTGAGTTGAAATGTATGGAAAGGTTTGAAATGGCCGATTTTAGTCCAAATTATCACTCCAGTTGTTGGGATTGACACCTCCTACATCTTATCAGTGAGACTAAGAAAAATCTAAACCGAGTACATTGACTAGTAGGTTGATGATTATTTAAATACGCCATAATTAATGCTGCTCAAACTGTAGTGCAAGACAGCCATTCGCTGAAGTAGTGGGAAACAGATTGTTGCTCGAATGAGCATTTCACATAGCTAGAACTGGTCGGATCCACGTGGTAACACCTACCCATTCCCATTCCATTACAATTCTGTAATGGTAATCCAGAGAAAGAATTCAGGTGAGGAGGAAGAGTTGTGATTTATGACGGCCGCATCAGGAGTAGAGGGTCAACATAATTTTGGGAAAGTGCCCATAAGCGCACATTTTTATATTTTCTCGCAACGCAGTTTTGAATATTTGTTTCAAAACTAGGTTATGTATAGTATCACAGAGTTACAATATGTGAAATGGAGTGAAATGGAGATTCTGGATTCAGAAGTTCGACTGTTGATGACGATTCAAGAGTTCACGTGACCCAGTTGAACGACGAGGTAAACGGCGACTGTCTTGAAATCATCGGCGAAAGTGTAACCTGAAGCCTTTATCGCAAAAAAATTTACGCAAGGAAGTTTACTGCCTTGCCATTACAAAATATTCAGCCGCGGTGGAAGAGAAAGATATCAGGACGTGTACTTGATCAGCTCTAGATAAACTTAAAGCCTATTCGCGGTGCATACTGTTTGTCGACTTGGTGTAGTAATAAAAAGTCTCTGACGAGAGGTAAACAATCCATGGTCATGGGATATCCAAATATTTCCCAACTTCGTCAGTGTACTAGGACCAAGAAAAATGTCCTTCACTACTTTAAAGGGACAGAACACGCCAACATGAAGTTCTGATGAGTACAGGACCCTTAAAAACTTCACAGAAATTTTAAATTTTTTGTCACCACAATAAATGCTGCCAGATGTTTTGCTGGTATGTTGGGTTTTACGGACCATATGGATAATGTGGTTCACGGGTCATGTCACAGAACGTTTTGTACACGTTTATGTTCAGCTGGTGATAAAATAGTATTAGAAAATCAGTGAAGGTATTTTCAGGTACAGTTTTAACTGGCCTTTTACTGGCAATTAACTCATATTTGTGTGGTCTTTCCCTTTAAAAGAAAATGGTTATCCCCATTTTAAGGGTGTGACTAACTCCAAATTTATTAAGTAGTGTTATCAAAGTGGGAGGTTTTAATCATGGAAGTTTGACTGGAGATTTTACCGTAGAATTTTACCGGCAATATTCTTAATTGATGACTTACGACTATGGCAAAACTCCTTTGTTTTTAGTCAGAATGGTTTAAAATGTGGCAAATTTGTCACCAGAAGTCCATTGTTATGACTCACAAGAAAATGAAAACTCTAAGATGATTAATTTCATTCTGGGCACTGTCTTATTCTTTTCAATGAATACTTGCTCCTTTGAATACTGAAGTGCAAATCAAATCTTGACAGCAGGGCTGGACTTGCTTTGTACACAAATCAGGGCTCTCCTATTAACGTTAGGAACACGTAACTGCTATGTACACCTAGAGTTTGGTTGGTATGGTATATAGTTAAGTTCTCTGATTGTGCAAGTTCTTTATAAATCCAGTTCTTGGCCACGTCACGAGTCACGAGAGGTTTCTCCTAGATAGCATTGCCTATCCACAACTTTGCGGCTTCAACCATCACGAGAACTTTTTTATAAGTAACGTTGCTTTTCGCCAACCTTGTCGCTTCACCAATAGCGAGAGGTTTCTCTTCGCAAATATTGTCTGTCGCAAACCTGGCGTCACTTCATTGTCGCGTCGCGTTAAGATGCGGGTCTCAATTGCAGCTTCAGAGTTGGCATAACTGTTATTTTAATACGAAGTTTCCTGGATGATCGCCAAAATAATGTTGGCTGTTAGTTTTTGCCATACAGCGTGGGACACTGCGCATGTGTGAGATCTTATTCCGATAGAATAACTGTATGTACATGTAAGTAACGATCATGAAAATACATACACTGCATATTACTACTGAAGTACACTGTACACTGATGTAAATATTACTTGTGAGATATACTGTACACTGATGTAGGCCTCCGGATAACATGTGAGATACACTGTACACTGATGTAGGCTAAGGTATTACTTGTGAGGTATACTGTATACTAATGTACATATTACTTGTTAGGTGAATTTTACACTGATGTAGGCCTAGGTATACTGTACACATTGTGAGGTATACTGTACACTGATGTACATATTACTTGTGAGATAGACTGTACACTGATGTACATATTACTTGTGACGTGTGCTGTACACTGATAAGGGATACATATTACTTGTAAGCTATACTGTACAATGATGTAGGCCTACGCATTACTTGTGGGATATACTGTACACTGATGTAGGCCTGCGTATTAATAGTGAGGTATACTGTACACCAATGTTCATATCACTCGTGAGGTGTACTGCACACTGATGTAGGCCTACATGTAAGTATTACTTGTGAGATAGACTGTACACTGATGTAGGCCTCCGGATTACATGTGAGATATACTGTACACTGATGTAGGCCTCCGGATTACATGTGAGATATACTGTACACTGATGTAGGCTAACGGACTACTTGTGAGGTATACTGTACACTGATGTACATATTACTTGTGAGATAGACTGCACACTGATGTAGGCTTACGTATTGCTTCTGAGATATACTGTACACTGATGTACATATTACATGTGAGGTGTACTGGATACTGATGTACATATAACTTGTGAGATAGATTGTATAGTGGTATACATGTTATATCGTGAATGACCCGGTTCTTGTTGTTTTTCCTTCCTAGTGTATGACCTATACAGGTCACCATGGTAAAACCTATACATATGGGTTTAGAATCTGCACAAACTTCAGTCTTACCCATGGACTGATATGGACTTGCTGCAGGCAGAACCATGCCTCCACCAAGAGCCCTACGTTCAATCTCCAGTTGTCGCTTTTTCATGAACACTGGTCGCAATTTCGTGTAGATTAGCGCTTTTGAGAAGATCGATAAGCTCTCTATATTTACCCACCGACATATGCCCTTTTGTCTCCTAGACTTCCAGCAAGTCCTCGGCAGATGAACTATTATCGTCTTTATCCCGTCGTTCCAGTGTGATCATTCTTTTAAACGTTTTTCCTGAGACGATACTGATAGTTTGTCTCCAATAGACACAGGCAGTTGTTTATGCATGGTGGGGCTCGACTCCATGTTGATGTAGATTAGAAAAATGATTTCACTTCTGAAACTGCTTGTCTTTACCTTCGGCCCAGATATTCGTGGGTCAACTTGAATGGGAACTAAACTCGCTTAAGCAGTATAATCATAAGGTGTGCCAAGGAAATGTGAGGCATTTAACCAATGAAAGGCCGACTGACCTACTTTCCTTATATGCATGTGAGTAAGGTTAGCATAGCAGGACACCAAGCGAAAACGAAAACAGACTGCAAGCAAAATGCCTAGCGCTTTCTACGAACCAGGCGATGAGATCATCATGACGGTCTGGTCTCGTAAAACCCGGGACTGCCAATAATAACTCAAGGCACAGCGATTGAAGTAAACAAGAGCAACAACATAACACATTGGTTACAATGTAACTGATTGAATGAGTGATTTATTTGACCTTATTTTAACAAGGTGTCATGTTCAGGAGTGTTCTGATCTTCCAATGGATTTTGCATAAATTAACGTTAAACGATGACGTCAATGGATAATGTTCATCAATGAAATTCTCCAAGGTGACAGTGACATGAGCAAGAATTAGAATGACATGAATATCAGTGGAGCAATAAAATCAGTACTGGTCATCGGTGGTTGAGCGTCTGGCGGAATGTGGCCATTGCCCTCCCGCTCATTTTCAGAGTTTACTGTAATAATCTGGCGGGAAAGATGCATCTGAAACATGACGGGATAGTTACGCTATCATAATTTACTTATTATAAAATCCAGTACCTGTCAGCTAACGCACTTTTTTCTCTCTCAGTTAAAAGTCTGCGTCTTTACTCTATGCAAGTACGCCATCATAATTTGCTTATTATAATATCCAATATCTGTAAACTAGCGCATCTTTTTACCTTTCAATTAAATGTTTGCGTCTTCATTCTAGGCATTTTTTTCTGCCCCTTTTTTCTCTCTCTCTCATGGTGTGTTGTACAGATTTCAAGTCAGTTGTACAGGTTTCAAGGCAGTTTCACAGTGTGCTCCGACTGAATGTGGAATGACTCTCTTGTTTCATCGACGTGATATTCATATCTCGGCTGCGCGTATACCCGGATTTTCTTATATGCATTCACGACTGAATTAAACCCATAACTAGATTTATAATGAATGTATTCTTACCGTTGTTTTCAGGTGGATCTGGAGCGCGTTCAACTGGGTTGGGTGCCGCACGCGACTCTATTTCTAACTGCTTGTGGATAGCGTCTGCACGTTTCTTAACAGTTTCGGGGAGTTCCTTTAGACCAGCGTTTTCCAAAACCCCGAAGAGTTCGGTATATTGGCCGACCCCAAGTCCTCCCCTCCTCTGCCAAATTTCAAGCAAATCCTCAGCCGACGGACTATCATCCTTTTCTCGGTCGTTTAATGGGAGTATTCCTCTAAAGTCTTTAAAATCTTGAGATGTTGTTGGTAAATTTTGTCCTATTAATATTATCAGCTGTTTATGCATCGCCCCGCTCAAAATAGTGGAGGCCATGGTTGTGTACCTTGCACATGCGTAATTCACTCAACCGACTTGAAGATATGCCTCCAAACTGAAGAGTTCCAGGACTCTTATTGGATAATACTGTTCCACAGACATTAGAATTTGGTTAAATACAATAATGTATAAATTTATGTACCGTTATTTTGAATCTTTTCAAAAACAGAATATTAATATTTAATGGAATTTTCCATGATGACATAATGATTTCACTTCCGGCAAGCTGTGATATGGGTTGAAGTTGACATGTAGAGAAAAGCACAGGCTACACGCGATTTTATATGGTATAGTATCACATGACAGTTTGGTGATACACCTGCATACATGTATATCTATTTTAACTGAAATCAACAGATTTACCAGATATATATATATCATGGGTACCGTAGTCAAGTGGCTGGCGTATCTAGAGTACAAACACGGAAGTCATGATTTGCACACCAGAGCCACTGGTGTATTTCACCATTCACACCCTGAGATATAACTTTTCATGTAAGAAGGAATGTCCTCTTATATTTATCCACTCTGTCGTGGTTACAGTAAAAACCGTCTCAACCTTAGCAATATATGGGGCTATGTGGGTCACCTTACTGTATTTTTATATCAGAGAAGGTAAAAACGCACGGCGAGAAAATGAGACGTATATTTTCCGTTAAAACTAAACTGTTAAACTGTCGGCGTAGAATGGTCACGGCTGACGATTTAATGAACTGTGATGCAGGGTTTAGTAGTTACTTTCTTAAAGGCTAATTCATGTTTGTTTCAATGTTGTTAACAAATACGGGCTGCCGATTAGTACTGACAGAAATGCGGGAAGGTAGTAGGTTTGAGGATTGTATTTTGTCACTAAAACTTTGGGTGCCCTCATTCACGTGACCTACTCGTCACAGTGGGCAACGACTTTTGAGAGGTATTTTCTTGAGAACTCGAAGTCCGATTGTCTTGAAATTTACTACACGTAACAACCGTTTCCTGGTGATTATTTATACAGGAAAAATGCAGTGTGTGAGCAAATAAAGTTTTACCTGATACAAGTTTTTGGTGATATCATATGAAAAAAAAAAGTGTATGATTTGAGTGATCTAAAACATGTTAGCTGGTGTATTTTAATGTCCGGTCTTACTTCTTTCCTGTCATGTACACTTTTGTGCGAAAAGCGCAATTTCCCCAATATGTACAGGTCATGTGAAAAATATCCGTTACAGCTGTAAAGCTGAAAATCACTAGGTGTATATCACTATGTATTTATACTATATTTGTGCCTAAATTAGGTTGTGTTAATAAACAGATAACTTGCAAGGCTTCAACGCAATTCTTTCCAAAGGTGTTCTTGAAAAAATTGCATTCTCTTGCCCCACAAACCCTGTACGGAGACTTTAGCCTTACTTACAGATACAGGTACACTTTATACTTGACCAATATAACCGAAAAAGCATGGATTCATTAAAAATCCTCTCTCTGGATTAGAATGTTATTGAGACGTGTGACTGGCTCATATTGAACCTCTGTTGAATTAAACCATGCAGTATAGCAAACATATGTGAGTGAATTTTATAAGGTAAAGGTCAAATATCAGCTTGATCAGTTGAACGTTTTTTGACAAGAAGATTTTTTAAGATTATCAATCAAAAAGATATAGGTGTCTGTGGCATATATATATGACATTCTAACGAACAGATATAAAAAGAATCCGTATTTGTGGGAAGTATATAGCCCAAGTACTAACTAAGATAGTGCAAACTATCAGTTATTGAAACATTTTTATCATTTAAGTTTTCCGAATCCCTTTGAAGATCAGGAGTGGATGGATTTTAAGTATGAGTGTTTGTGGGCAATATGGCTTTAGCAATTAGAAATTGCTGTTATCAAAATAACTGTATAAAACAAAATCGTTCTTTGTGTCTTTCAAGTTACCAAACGTATATACTATGTAAATCGATGCTAACATTACAGTTGTCAGTTGTTTCATTCCATGAACAAACATGAACAGTTTTAACCCTATACATTTTATATTTGACAGAACTTATCAGTTTTGGAAAATATCGTAGACCCGAGTGGCGAGAAAATCCTTATCATATGAATGAAGTGGTCAGGCGAACGATGTTTACTTTGTCACAGTTACAACCTTGAGACTGGTACCTCTGTGGCAAGAAATCCCAGCCAATTCATAACAGCTGTACCCTCACTAGAAAAGACACGAAGTGGCATAACAACGTCATTATCGCCATGAAAGAATATTACTGCTCAGAAAAGTCAGCTAATAGGATGTTGTATACACAAGCGACCCCTTAGAAACGAAAGTAATTAACATTACAAAATCGAAATCAATAAACATTCTTTTAATAATCTTTCAGGAAACGCTGAACGTGAAATTTGTGTGATTTATTTTACACTTCTCTTGCTCCACTGAAACCGGCCAAGTCATTGGTTTTTTCTCTGCACTTATTTTACATCAAAGGGAGAGAATCGACTTTTTTGACCGCTCACTTGCTTTTTATATGTACTTTTAAGCAAAATTTCGATTTTGCATGTTTATGCGGTTATCTCCCTTCCACCATCAATACATAAACTTGAACTACTAATAATAATAGCGTGGTGCGTCTTGTCGCTGAATGTGGATTTTTGAGTCACGAACTACCTTACCTTCAGTTGGGATAAATATAGCCGTATACATCAACTTTCCAGACGGACTGTAATAGTCACATTACACAAATCCTTATCTATCCGATGCTCAACTGGAATTATTGTTTCTGAGAGATATTCTGCAGAAAAGGATTTTTTTTCCGCGTGCACTGCTTTTCACATGATGGGTCTGTACTGAAAGCCTGCGCATTCTTCAGATTTCCAAAACGGCTTACTGAAAGCTGAGATGAATACAACAGAGGAAATCGGAGTGCTCTGTGTAAATCATCCACCTTTAGCAAATTAGTAACGAAATGTCTTGGAGGAAGACAAGTTGTCAGTGCGAATGGCCACACGCGCCTTGTCGGCTGCCTTTTTACTGTCACCTTATATACTTGAAAGGTACCCTATGCATTGAAATCAGCTCCGTAAGTTACTTTGATTAAGCCCATTTCAACTCAAATAGTCACACCTAATTGTTAAGAATAAAAAGCCGCAAGTCCTCCTAGGCATACGAATTGAATCCAAGCTTACTGAAGCTCTCCTGCATCGAATCTACAATTAAATTAAGACAGATGCCAAAAAGATGAAGTAAGCTTAATTACAAGAATATACAACGAAAACTATATTTATTTATTTTAGATAATTGATGGTACTTAAATGCATTCAGATGCTTCTGTTCTATGGTGGGCTAAAAACCATCAGCCGGTGTCACAAGGAGTTGTCTAAACATCGTTCCAAACCCCGAAGAACGCAATGGAACGATATTGCGAAGCGATGGAAGCATGCTAGCATCATCTCGTCGTTCCATCGTTCTGCACTGATGTTTCATCGGTTGGCATTGTCGTGTTCCATCGCTTCATGTTCTTCACGACAATTGCCTTTGCATTACAGGTTTTGTTCTTAGATACATGGCTGAATTGCCGTCTGAACTGATTGTCTCAAAGTTTTGTGCATGAAGTTGTTTCAAAACACCAAAAGTAGTGAATACAAAGCAGCTATACGACTGTAGCGGCATCATACAAACCATGCATCATAGCTTTTTAAAATTTCGTAGGAATGGAATTCGTTTCAATTATGATAATCCACGAGGCAGGTTTGGCGTCATAGAACTATGCGCAGTTGGACATTTCAAATTTCAGGGGAAATTACTCACTTTCATAGTTATATTTGAGGCCACAAAATAGATATCGACAACTTTACTCGCTAAACAATGTTAAATAGGAAAACCAAGCGAAAATCATCCCTTGACACTAAACGGAAAGCATAAAGGCTGGTGAGATGTATTTTATGGACTGTCTGTAAGGGCCTATCAGCTTGAAGGAGAGTTTAGACTTGTAAAGTGTAAAAAAGTCATGATGAACAAATTTGGAAACAGAAGGATATGGGTTTAGATTCTGTGTGATTTATGTAAAAGGTGGTCTGTCCTTTCAAGCGATTAGACGATTGGAGCTGACGGTGACAGCATGCATTTTACCTACGGACAGAATTTTACCATGAGCGCGAAGACTCCGTCATTCAGTGAAATCCCGAGAAACCCCGTTACGCACATACATGGTCAAGGCGGTTAAATCGCAGCAGCAACGACAAAATGGCTAGATGTTGTATATGAGTAGTTTAATTGTTTTACTTTCAATGCAGGGCCTTGTGTTGAAGCTGGTCATGAATGTACACGAACAGCCCATTTATGCATCCATGTGTACATTTGCCTGTCTTTTTCATTTATGTATGAAAGATACTATGATGCAAAAACAAAAGCATAAAGAATTAAATTTGTACACATGATTTAAGGCTGTGGGATGTAAGTTCCCACACTTTTGACTTTTGCCTTCTCACAAATAAGGTCATAAAAACGGAAGAAATAATACATAAAAACAATACATAAAGTTGCATTGAGCTAGTTCACACTTTGGTTTCGGTTACGATATTATTAATCTGGTTCTTACAATAAATCAAGGTGGCAAGTCTACCATTGACGGAATTACCACAAACATTCCAAACTCCACCGCTGTACTCCGCCCATGTATGTGACGGACGGGCACCGCAACCTCCTGGGTGATGAAATCACTCCACCCATGGATTACACGAGTCACTGTAAAATAGCGTTGAATTAGTCATTTTAGGATTTATTCAAAACGACACAGCATAGTGCGACATTTCTGCCCCACCGCTGGCCTAGTGGTTAGAGCCCCCGCCGGAGATCCGGGATCAATCCCGGGTCGTGTCATATCAAAGACTTTGAAAAGGGTGCTTGTTTCTGTCTCACTTGACGCCCAGCATCAAGAAGTTAGAGGAAGGGAACATGACTGGTCGACCCGGTGTCAGTTTTATGTGACTCATTGGGATGTCATGTTTGGTGTCGTGGGCATGATGCTCCGATGACGACTCGCCCAGCCACAAGAAGACACGGCATATACATACAGAAGTGTGTCTATCCTAGTGGGGAGGTTACTTGTCAGCTTTACTGGTGTATATAGCCAGTCGGTATCAAGGCCGTTTTATCAGCATTTGGCAGCATTTGCCCTAATCCCCAAACCGGACAAAAGTGTGGAAAGATGCATTTAAAATGAATCTTGTGTGTCAGTTTTGCCGTTTGTAATAACTCGTGTAAATGTGAATGTGTGAGGGTAATTGGGTTAAGCTAAATATGAGATAACAATGAAACTGAAACCTTGTAATTACTACATCTGTACATAGTTTAAATTACGGTGACATCTACATCTGTTAGACTCAACCGGAATATATATTCAGGTCTATCTTTTCAACAATGCCCTTGTAGGGTTATAATTTATTTGTTCTTTTATTTGATTGGTGTTTTACGCCGTACTCATGAATATTTCACTTATACGGGATTAAACCGCACAGAGAACAGGGGAAACCCGCGACCATCAACAAGTTGCTGGAAGACCTTCCCATGTACGACCGGAGAGGAAACCGGCATGAGCTGGACTTCAACTCACAGCGACTGTATTTGTTGGAGGTTCCTGGGTCTTTTAGGGTAATAAGTAATATTAATTAATACAATATCTTATATGTAAAAAAACCCATTTAAATAAAATATAAAAAGAAAAGTATAACTGACTGCACGCTGAGAGACTTAGTAGTTTGGTGATATATTGTAATATAGATTTTAATTGTTGTTTTGTTTTGTGGGGAGGAAATGTCAGGTTAAGATATAAAGCCTGTTTTGGCATTCAATGTTATTACCAATAAACCTATACATGTAGATGACATACATGTTTTATTTTCACTGATTCTTGAGAACTATGAATCAATTTTGCCATTTTTTAAATTTTAGTGTTTTACGGGGTTTTTGGTTTACGTGCTCCATAACGAAACCAATGAAATGACTTACACTGAGTATGTGTCACCCAATAAATTCAACAGCTATCGTGTAAGTGAAAAAGTCTTGAGTATTGCGTTTAACAGAAGTGAAATAAATAAATCAATCAACAATGTGAAGATAATATGACGTATATAGAAAAAATTACATTAGATGTGAGGACACATGAAAGTCCTGTTATATTTATAGTTAACTGTAAAGTGTATATGGTGTGTTTTGATAATCTTTCTAGACGAGCGCTAAGTTTGCGTGATATCGCCTCTAATGTGAAACTGTCAAAACGCGAGCCCTCAGTGAAGGGAAGTCTTAATCATTTAAAATACGGCAATCTGAGTGAAACGGTTCAGATGAGGGTCGTTTTTATCACTCCTATAACCCCTTTCTCAAATTTCATAACCACCTCCATTTTTCCTTTTCTAGCAGAAAAGCAGAAATCTTGTGCTTCCGACTTCGGCCAGGGCATCTCCCAGTTAATAGCTGCTTAAAAAGATTCAAGTTTAGCGATTCAGACCTGAGTAATGTTTGCTACGCCGAGGAGGCCATCCATCATGTTGTACTTGTTTGTCCCGGTACACTATTTTAAGCCGGAGCATTGTGGCAATAATTCTCTATGAACTGAGCGTTGTTTCGGAACAGCCTGAATTCCTGAAACACATCTGGGGCCTCCGTGGCTCAGTCGGTCAGCGCGTTAGGTGTGTATGTGTGTATGCATGGATGTATGCATGCATGTATATATCGCTGTCTGTCTGTCTGTATGTGTGCATGTATGTATGCATGCATGCATCCATGCATACACACATACACACATACATACCGACATACATACATACAGAGATATATATATGCATGCATGCATGTATGTATTTATGTATGTTTGTAAGTAAGTAAGTAAGTAAATAAGTAAGTAAGATGGTATAGGATGGGTGGTTTTCTCCCAGCACACCGGTCTCCTCCTCCAATGAATCTGACCGCCGGCATTAAGGCAAAACTAAAAGGCTGTCAGATAAAAGAAATACACTCAAACAATGTCAAAATATACTTTACTTTCTTTATTTCATGCAATATAAAATACAGGATATAGACCACAAAAGCAGCATTATTTAATTGTGCTCAAAACACCACACATATCGTTAGGTGGACATAGTACTTTTGAAATGTAAATTCACTTTAATGAAACATTATATGTAGACGCTAGTCATATGCTCACAAATAAAGAAGGATATTAAAGGGCGAGATCCGATATATTTTTTTTGGCAGACATGGTAAAAATAATACACTGCCTGGGTCTAAAAAGCATACACAAGAATTCCGGTCATACCATAAAGGGAGGTAACCTACACGCACTGTATTGTGGAAAGTGACCAACATAGGGTGCCTGTGTTCAAATGCTTTTTGCTCAATTACAACCCGTCGTACAACTATATGAGACCAGCCCTTTTTGCTTTGTATGAAAATAATGGAAACTGCCTGAACTTTGAGTTCAGGTATAAGTTTTATAGGTGAAAGTTTGGAATTTATGGCGTGAGGACACACAGTATCAAGTAGTGATGAGGCTGCGAGTGACGTCCCCTTGATGTTGCTAGGCACCCTCCCAACCAAGTTCTGTTATTGCAAACTTCAGATTTTGATGGTCAACTTATGTCAAGTCATTCATGGTGTTTTCTTACAGGCCACGGAGTGTTTGAGACACGGAGCCCAAAACAATCGAAATGTACACGTTCTTGCAGTGTGATAAAGACTTTCTGGATATTCACTACAAACCATATGAGATGTGATTTATAAAGTTAATTAAGTAATTTAGCTCTTTATATTTGGTGCATTTCGCAGCCTCACGAGTCATCACCTAAATATGGTACATATGTACGGTGGGATGGGGAAGGGCTTCATGGGCCCGATATCAAGCACAAACGGAAATAGTTCTACACCCACTAAAACAGGCTATGCTCTTTCTCTCTCTCTCTCTCCACATATATATGTATGAAGTTAATGGGGTATGGTCAGTCGGTTTGTCAGGTAGACCTAGACGGTAGGTTATACCGGGTAATCCGATAACCTTTTGCCGAGTATCATACTGATGTCACACTGTAAGAATCAACAACACTGGACACCACCAGAAGTCAGGAGAAGATGCTGAGAAACACGCACACCACACATCCAGCATCCATGGAAACATGCACATGTTTCAACACCATCATTAAGCGGTATTCATCACCAGGCCCCGCGGTTACGGAAACATGCAATACCATCACAAGACATGCACCATGCCCGTCAGAAAATAGTACAGTGCTCTGAAGTGAAACGTCAAGATTTATAGTTAGTTGACAAGTACGGGAATTTCATTCTGAAAACTCAGCTTGAAAACTGGGTGTCGTAGCGGTGGGCTACGCTTATGATGCATCATCCATGTGCATCTGTATATCACCCCTCACATGCAATACTCTCTTGACCAAACTAAGTTTGAAACTTCCCCATCAGAGGCAAACAAAGAGCTAGAAATGTTGGAAAATCTGGTAAAGTTCAGAGGTTTTGATGGCGCTTTGTCCATTATTTCCGTGTGTGTGCACTCTGCTATAAGCCTGAATTTTCAGAAATTAGATTGAAGGTTTCCATGACGACAGACTGTTGGTAATCGGTTTGTATAGCAGGCCAGTCTCATTCACAGCCGATATATATTTAATCAGCTTCCTCACTGGAATGCCATGTCGAGGACACTCACATGAATGTTATGCACACTGGTTTTGGATAAGCTTTGGTACCCTAAACAATAATGAATATTAGAACTAATTTTCAAATTACTGAATGGAACATATTTATTTACTGTTTAAATATGATAAATAATTGGTTTACCTGCACTGTCCAGTAGCAATTCACGAATTCTTGCAACCCTTGTATTTTTTATATGTCTGTCTATCTTAACAAAGAAAGTCTTGGAGGGATTTGGGTAAAATTTTGCTCACTGGTTGCCCTCCGTATTTTTCAGCGTTTCTTCACAGCTGACAACCTAGTGTCCAGAGTGAAGCATGTACATTTGGCTGTGGCGGAGGTTCGTGCTCTCGGAGTGCCTCCTACTTTATATTCTTTGTCTGGTTATTTTCTGATCAGAACAGATATATACTACAAGGCTTGCGCCCGAAAGAAGCCTTTGACACTAGATACAGAACAACAGTTCTCCTTTTTATACTCTGAATGATGGAGACCTGCAGTGCAAAATGCTGCAGGCAATGGGCTGTTTCCAATCCAAATCGAGGCTATGTAAGAGAGGTACCTTGCGTTGAGCAGAAATGTTAGCATTATATAGCAGCTGTGGTAAATAAATATACAAGACAAAGCATAGTTTTGTTGAAACACTTCTTGCACAGCACAGGCTGTTACTTTCTTTCTCTAATGTTTAGCCAAGGATCAGTGTCTGAATAGCTAAATCATCCATTCAATTTACATAGCTTTCTCTGTGTAGCTCTCCGTCTACCGGAATATAAACAAAGGAAAGCTGTTACAAGTTGTAGCCTAAAGGCCATACTTACTGGTGAAATACCGCAGCCAATGCCGTCTTTGTTGGAACTGATCTGATGACGGCCGTCGGTCTCCGATATAGGGGAGACTAGTGGAACAACGGATTGGTACCGAGGGATTTTCTCCTGTGATAAGAACTAACCCGGCTTAAACGAGCTAACGTCAGATTATTAAATACCATTATCAATGGACGACCTGCATAATAATACAGATAAAAAGCTTTTTGTGCTGATCAGATTCTGGCGATACATACGCCATGACTGACGTGGAAATGAAATATTTTTCACTCAAGAGTGCCGTAAATCTCAAATAAACTACACACTAAAACCAGATGACCGTTCCTCCTGGCAAGGAAGTGAAATTTTATGTTGAATTGTCGACAATGTTATTGACCGTCAATATTCTTCAACACGGTGAAAATAAATTTAACCCACTAATAATCAAACTTACCATTTGATTACTATCAGATGAATCTCAAGGACACTTTTTGTCATACAGTCGCCTATCTCGGGGACATCTTCTTGCATACATTCACCTATTCAAAGGACATCGTATGTCACAGACCTATCCCAGGCATCGTTTCTGTTCACTCATCCCAGGAGCATCTTGCACACATTCAAATATCCCAAGGACCTGATCTGCCATACACTCACCTGTCCCATGGACGTCCGTCTTTCATACACTCACCTATCCCAGGGATATCGCCTGCCATACACTCACCTATTCCAGGGACATCGGCTGTCATACATTCACCTCTCCCAGGGACATCGCCTGCCATACACTCACCAATAATAAGTTCCCGTCCTTTCACACCCTCGTCTTTTATCAAGTTGATAGACTCAGCTATCCCTCCGACCTCGTCTTTTATGCACTCACCTATCCCAGGGACATCGGCTTTCATTTACTCATCTATCCTAACAACCTCGTCTTTCATGCATTCATATGTCCTAGGGACTTTTATACACTCATCCACACCACAGAACTCGTCGTTCATACATTCACCCAGTGACCATGTCTTTCATACACTTACCTATCCCAGGAACCTCGACTTTCATACACTCACCTATCCCAGGGAGATCGTCTCCCAAACAGTCGTACAATTCTCGTTTACAAGAGAACACCTCTTCTTTGCTGAGTATCTTGAAGTATTTATTCTCGAAGGCATCCGGGTTGATGTCCTCGTCCTTGTCGATCTTAATTCTCTTCCACGACGAATCTACAGGTTGAAATTGAAAAAACAACAACAACAGCGGTGATGATAACAATTACGACAACAACGTTAATCATGTATCCCTACTGAGCAGTTGAACGGGCTACGTTGTTACTTTCCAAACCCGAGACATTATCCCCAGCCGCTTGCTCTATTTACTGACACCGGAACACCCATTATTTCGCCAACCTCAAATATATGATGATCGCACTGCCAGGGGCAGTTTTCAAGCGTAACATGTCCTACTTAAGCAGGGCCTGCGTGATTCTTACAAGTGGGACGGCCTAAACATTCGGTGGTACAATACAATGTGTTCCAGATGGAATTTACCTGTGCTGCTACAGGAAGAATCAGAATCACGCCGGCGCTTGCTCCGACCCATGTCCCGAAAGTGTTTTCGGCTTCTGGTGGCGTTTTCATAGGCTTTTTCTGCATTCTGTGTCAGACCAAAAAAGAACACGATAACACGCTGAGTAATGATAAAAAAGCTGCATGGGTTGTAGTAGAATTAAGTACAATGTTAATCTTTAAGGGCAATACTAATAGTGCATATACAAAGGTTTATAAATATCACCACACACGATGTCATCTGGGTTATGACAATAGAGTATCACGTAAAGGTAAGTGAGAGCAAAATAGAACCCATGGGTGCTTTCACGGGCTTCGCCTGCTTGTACAATAAGGCTTGCAAGGCCGGGAAAGTAACATAGAATGTAATTTTATCTTGTGTTCCAAGCTTCCAACAAAAGAACCTGGAAGTATTTAAAGGAAATGTAGAACTAGTACTTACAGTATATATTTGGGGTAATCTTGTGAATCATATGTACCCGAGGTCGCAAAATATATACCGTGCATTTTTAACTGCGACGTATTGAAATATATAACACATGACCATGCCGTTCAGGTTGCCGAAGAGATTACTAGGCAGTTCAAAGTCCTGAAAAGTCTAGAAACGTAGTACCGAAAAGGTAAAGGAATAGGCGACACTACATTTTTTCGTGTGACTAAAACAAGAGTAAATATTCTTAGAAAAATTAGACTGCTTTAAATTGAAGAGATGCATTGAGACCATGATAAAAAGAAAGGAGGCTGGCGTGTGGGGGAGGCCGCCGTGGGTTTTGGGCTATCGGGCTGGAATTAAATTTTTTTTATTTCAGGCAACCAATAGCAAAAACTTCCCACAACTACAGACCCAGTCAAAAGCTGATCCACTAACTGAAAATGTGGTCAGGTTGTGTTATGCAACAAACTACCTTTGTGGCTAGTACTGACACAGATTCCATTCACCAATGACGCCGATATGAGTTCAAGTCCAGCACAAGCTGAATTTCTTGTGCTTGGGGCTGTCGGGGTTCTTGGGGATTTTTCCCAAGGCTTCGTCCTATCATAATGCTGGAAGCCGTCGAAGGAGTAAAATATTCTCGAGTACGATGAAAAACACCAAATCGCATAAGTAACTAAAAGAAATATCACACAACAAAAAAGCAACATAAAGTCTTAGACGTGAAGTCTAACCGTAGTTTTCATTAAAGTTCTTGAAATACTGAAGCATTTTTAAGCTTTACATTTGATGGTAAATGAACCGTAAATTTTAACTTGGGTGAGAAAGCCAAGGCGGCTACATTCAAGCTAACATATACCCTAATATAAACATGGTTTTTGAGAAGCTCCTTTTGCCAGTTATCGCTAAAACTTTTTCGAAACCCGTCAACATGTCAAGGTTCGAAAAAATACATCTCAATGCACAAATTAACTATCTGCACTTGTAAGGAACGAAAACATTTTCATGTTGTTTGAATTACGACTAAAGCTTATCATAGTGGTAAATAATAGGCTACCGAGGAAGGTCATTTGACATAAAGGAAGTCACCGCCAAGATAAAACTGAAATAGGCCCAATATACAAATGCTCTACAACGCTTTATAGATTGTTTAATACTGTGTCAGTCACCTGGAATCTGTCACTGTAGTGTTCCCAGTCCGAGTCCGTCAGTGTACTCAGTTCTTTGAGCTTTTCCTGCAGGTGTTGAAAGTCGTTGCTGTGAGGTCTGCCGTTGCTTAGCAACTCCTCTTCCAACTCCAGCTGCATTTTGAAGTACTCCTCCGCCTCTTCATACTCTCCTGTGTTTGAACATATGTTATATTCAAAATATTTTCGGATACAGTGACAGGCTAAGTTGAGGAAAGGTGAGATATTTTTCTTAGGACGGCATGTATTACTAGGTCTTTTCCCAACAGAAGGCAGAAATAAAATGAGGAACAGAAGACTCCTAACACATGTCACCGTACTTAACCAATACAAAAGATTTACATCTTATTCTTGATGACACTTAAGCAAAACAAAGACAATCTAACAGTAAAGTAACATGGTCCAATATAGAAGTCAGCCTGGGCAAGGGGCTAATTTAGGCAATTAGTTTCTTCTTACTCATTTCCATTTTCAGTAATCCGCACAGGTAAAGACACCTGGCCGGCTGTCTCAGGTCTTCTTTCTTCTTCATTATCTCATAGGCTTCTTTAACATTTTTAAAACCGTCCTCAAATTTGCGAAGCTCATAGAGACTGAGTGCCATGTTTTTAAGAATACTGGCTTTAATGCTCATTGTCATCAGATGGAGTTCGTCGTTCAAGCTGAGTGCGCTCTGGTAGGTGTTCACGGCTTTGTCGTAATCCTTCATGCTGTGGTAACAAGCTCCCAAGTTCATGTAGAAGGTCACCGTGTCACAGTGGTTCTTGGACAGCTTTTCGCGCAACTCCAAGGCCATTCTGTGGTATTTCAAAGCTAGCTGTAAGGACCACCACTTTCGTGGCCTAGAATACTCCGAATATGTGTCATAGGCATGGCCGAGATCATTCAGGGTTTTTATTAAGGCCGAATCAGGCCCATTCATGCCATCATCACAGATGTGCTTACGGATGACCACACTCTTCTCCAGCATGACAATTCCGGTTGCATACTCCCCGTTGTTAACGCAAACATTGCCCCAAATGTGATAGAAATGAGCATATGTCAATTGTCCGCCAACAGATTTTTGTTGTTTCAACGGTAATTTACAAAGATGATCGTAAGCATCCTCTAGTATGGTAGTTGCCACTTCAGGGTTTTCCCCAAGGTCATTGTGCTGTAGGGCTTCCCAACAGCGGAACTCGGCGTACTCTCTCCAAATACCATCTTCCTTGGCCTTAGCCGCCCTATGTTTGAAATACTCTAGCCTGTAGGGAATGTTGGCCATTAGTTCCAGAAGATACACAACGTCGTTACTTGTTACCGGGTCATCTATGGACTGAGTTTTCACTTCGTTTTGCAGGAAAAAGTAGTGAAAGATATTGGCCTCTTCATTTTCCATATCTTTCATTGCCTTGGAGTAGCCTTTATCTAAAGTTGCAGCTATCTTCGTCACAACCTTGGCATAATGTCTAACAAAGCTCTCTTTTGCCGCCTCTAAGACTTCACACTCGGTGTTCTTTCCTGTTTCCTCCAGAAAAGTTTTTAGGAGCGTATGCAAACGCCATCGGTTCGGTTCATCAAACTGTCCAGCAGCGGTTCTCTTTTCTTCTGGTGGGTTTTCCACATCCACCAAGTTGTAATACATTAGGATCTGTAGCCTGAGACCTCTCTCCCTGGGATCCAAAGCGCCAACTGCCGCGGCAGTGTCCCTATTGAAACTGCCGGGGATGACTGAGAGCCTGAGGAGAAGGCTCTGGTCTTCCTTTGTCACATACTGAAAGGCTCTCTGAATACAGAATTTCATGTCCTCGTAGTATTCTACCTCTGGGTCATGGATTATGTCCATCTTCCGCATCCCTGGGCGCTTCTTCTTTTTAATACTCTCCCCAGACCGCTTCAACATCTTGATCATGTCTCTTGGCTTCACCATTTTATTTTTTAACCTACCAGCCACTAGTTTCATAGCAAGGGGACAGAAACCGCAGAGTTTCGCCAGTTTCTCTGGCTCTCCTTCCTTGAGCTCTGCATTGACACTTTTATATCTAATAAACTCCACAGCATCGGACAAACACATCTTATCCACTTTCGTTTCCTCAATATGTGCTTTGAGTTTTCTTCCCGGTTTTCCCGCTTCTGCCTTCAGAGGATTCTGAAATCTATAGAATGATATTATCAATAAATACATCCCGTGTTACACCTGTTCTACGTTCTGTAGGATTTTGAACCAGAGAACTTCCCACTAAACCCACCTCATCTGGCACCTATATATTTCAGCAATGTGCAATTTTTATTGTCCCATCTGGTCAATACCTATCACATCCATGTCCATACTGAGCTGTCCTCACCCTTGCACAACCTCTCTCGTCCAAACGTGCCCAGTAACTACCTGACCCAATACCTTACGTCATATCGGTCCAATGCATCCACCTCACATATATCCACCACCTCACGCCCCGTTACCCAGTATATCAATATAACAACCTCTCGCGTCCCATTTGTCCAGCATGTGCACCACATTTATGAGCAAACTTTGGCGTCCAGTCTCGCTTGCTCTCACTTCCCTTCGCTGTACTGAAGCTATGACCGTTTTTACCATGCTCTGCTCTTTAGCCTTTACCAAAGCTCTCACCAGAAATCTGCGCGTCTTTTCTTCATTGCTGAAGTTTCTACTACTGTAGAAGTATCTTTGGAATATAGCATCTCACGTTCACAGGGGGCACCATAAAATTTTTGATAGTCTTATACAAGCTATAACATTATGTAGGTCATTTATTGCACTTTGACAGTATACAGAGTTAGGGGCGGCAACTCTTCTCAGCTATATGACCCAATGACCTTGTTCACCGATTAAACATAGCCTTGTTTTCGTGATGATCTTCACACCAAATTCAGTCTTCTATGTCTCCCCAGGAACGGATGCCGGGTAACATGTCCACTGTTGAAATATCACCTCTCCTAAAGTTCTTACCTATCACCTATGCATTTATCTCTAATCGTCTGATAAAAATCTTATGTGACATCTGTCCGTCTTTCCCCAACATTTGGAAAATCCTCACCTGACATCTTTCCGCTGTTAAGTGATGTCAGCGAAAGCTCTCACCTCACATTTGGCCACTGTTTCTTAGTCTCTGCTAAAGCTTTCATCCCCTCAACATCTAACCACTTAGCGATCTCCACATCTAGCCACTTGGCGATATCCCCTTAATCTGCTCATTGTTCCCTAACCTCTACTAAACGCTTTCATCACTTCCACATCTAGCCACTTAGCGACATCACTTTATTGTTCCCTTATCTGTGCTAAAATCTTTCACCTCTTCCGCATCTAGCCACTTGGCGATATCCCTTAGTCTGTTCATTGTTCCTCAACCTCTACTAAAAGCTTTCACCACTTCCACATCTAGCCACTTAGCGACATCACTTTATTGTTCCCTTATCTGTGCTAAAGTCTTTCACCTCTTCCACAACTAGCCACTTGGCGATATCACCTTAATCTGTTTCATTGTTCCCTAATCTCCCCATGACGTCTTAGCAACCACAAACCAATGCCAAATGCCTCACTTGATCCAAATCGCCGGTCAGTGACTAACTCAACTCTACGTCTCACCTGGTCGATATTTGGAAAAACGTCCAAAGTAACCTCAGTTGAATGTCGAAACCTCTGTAAGACTCTAGACATTTTTGTACAACGGACCAAAATACCCTTGACAATGATTCGAGACATGAAACTGTTGCTGATTTACCTGGATGTAATGATGATCTTAAGATAGCCACTGTGGCCGTTTTGGCACATTTTCTCCACGCAATTCATGAAACTCGTGATTAACTTTTGGTCAGAAGTTGGGTGGAGCATATCCTCAGCATTGTCCAACACGATTATATGCTCTGAAAATTAAAGGATGGAACTTTTTAAATAGCATATGGGTAATTTCGAAAAATCAGGTCACATTCTGATCACACCTTGCTCTTTTATAGTATCGAGAACCTGAGGCCAGCTGTTATAAATTTCTATTGTACTTCTCACCCTGTTCACAGAACTGGCGCAATGGTTAAAAACTGGGTTGTAGTACATCGACATTTATTCAGTGCTTACAATTCGCGGAAATCTAATGTCATTCCGTTGACTTAGTTCTACATGTACCTGGGTGTTGGGATATCATTTCATTGACTATTGTTTCTAGCTAGGGCGTTGGAATGTCATTGAATTTTGTTTCCAGCCTTACGCGTTGGAATGTCATTTCACTTAATGATGTTTCACCAGGGTGTTTAGCTTTCCTACCAGAGAAACCTTTATATATATTGTTTCATTGAGAGGCATTCCTACCAGCGTCGGGATTTCAGTTTATTAACTGGCCTTTCTACACGGAGCAGTATCATTCCGATGACCGGCGTACCTCCATGTTTAGTACAAGCGTGGGAATAGGATTTCATTGAATGGTATTCCTATACGACCAGCGATGGGATATCATGTCATTAACTGGCCTTCCTACATGGTGAGCACTGGTATAAGATTTCATCACAAATGTTACATTACTAAATACTAAATAAGTTTGGAAAATAAATACCTCACAAAGCCTCCAACCTTGGCAAAGTACCTTAAAAACCTGCGTAGCCGAATCGGAATTGTTGAAGCTCATGAGTCAAAAGCAGTGTGGATTTTAAAGTTGCGGTTCATCCAATTCCCGGCAAGGAACGAAGAAGTAAAAAGGTTTGAGCCATCTATATTGAAGCATTTTGGAAAATAATGATGTACAATAGCAACAATAGCTCGAGCTATGTATGTTGAGGCTGAGGCATTTAAGCAAATAATGACGTAAAATAACAATTATATTTTTGGGTAAGGACTACCCGAGTAAAGTGTTTTCAACCAGTGACACCTTGGCAAATGATACTGGAAAATGGCAATTATAGTTTTGTGCAAGGCATGTCCAAATAAAGAGATTTGAACCAGCTATAGTGCCGCCCTTTGGCAAATGATGATGTAAAATGGCAGTTATAGTTTTCGGCAAGTAATGCCTAAGAAAAGAGTTTTCAGCTAACTATATTGTGGTACTTGATGAACAATGGCAATTGTATCCCTAATTTTCCAAGATGTTTTTCTTACCTTTCTTACGTTTTTCGAAACCCTTAACAAGGTCATCAAGAGTATCCTGGTCATACGTCTGTTTGGAATCATCTATTTTCTGAATCAGACTTTTGATCATTGTGTTCACGTCCGTTATCTCGCGCAGGTCCGTGAAGACTACTTCCGCTGAGCAGCTCAGCTCGTCGCAGATCCGGCGGGCAATGCTGGTTTTCCCTACTCCGGGGAATCCGCTCAGGAATAGACAAGGTGGGGTGCCGTGCTCCTGTCCCCGGAAGAAATCCAGGATGCGCTTAAGCAATTCTTTTCGCCCAATAAAGATGTCTTGATGGGCAGGGTGCTGTGCGTATTCCTTGGTACCCGGACTCAGCTGGGACACAAATTTTTCAAGCACCTCCCTTGCATCGGAGACCTGAACGTTGTCTAGTATCTCGTTTAATAAACCGAGTTTAGTTTTACTAATGGCCCCTCTCTCGAACAGTTCCCCAAACAGCTGATCCATACGAGTAATACTGTTTGCCTTATTGCCTAAAATATCCTTCATTAATAGCACCGCGTGCTCTCTTTGTTTATCAGTGAAACAATTATCCAGCTTCAGAAAAAGTGTCCGCAGTTCCATGGTTGCCATGGCTTCGTTGCTCTGTATGGTTTTCCTCTTTTATCTGGTGCTGGCTGATAGTTTCATATGAAAGTCTTATTAAGATGAAAAGGTTAACAGCCCGAGCCAGACTAAACCATCATCCCAGGTACACCAAACTGACGTCCCGGTCTAAAGGTTTTAAGCACCTGTAAGGACTGTGTTCACAGTGACAAGCTAAACTACTGTCGCTGTCAACAGTAGATGTAAAGCTGACGTGGTAGTAATGTCCTATTACAACCGTCTGTAGTCTGTCTTTGTCGACGCTGTCAGTTTACTTAGCTACACGTTATACCGGGGCAAGGCTGCATGCATGAACTTGCACGCTTCTGCGCGCACGTAATTTATGCAGTCGGAGCACTGGTAGGTGTATGGAAGCCGGATAATGTCATCGAAAGGCGATAATAGGGTACCGGGTGGCGGAAAGGGAGGGGGAGGAGGAAGAGAGTGTATTAGTCGGCGAAGTCTTAAAGCGATGCTGTAAAGTGATGTCACTGTATCGCACCATCGCTTTGGAACATGGCAACATTTCTGTCGCAACGCACGATTCTCTCGTAAGCAATCGGGGTCATATTGAAGCCATTAATCACCAGGATTATATATAACTCGCTCCTTTTCAAGAGAAGGATATAATATATTTACTTATACGACTTATTTACAGGAATGAAGGGCAGGAGATTCCTGTTTCGTAGCTATTGTCCGAAGCAGAAAGCTGACTAGGCCTAAGGCCAGGTTTCTGGAATACCTCCTAAGTAACAAAGGCCTACCCCAGTGCACCGCCTGGTTCTCAGGTAAAGCCAGTATAGGTTGTTTGTTGAGCTGCCTGGCAACTGACCTATATAACTCCTTTGTGGGCTCTAGGCTCTGCTCTACGATGGGCGAGAAGGGCCGTCATTTCAGTATTCGTTAGTAAATGAGATATGCATAAAGCAAGGTGATGCGAACGATAAATAGATGACAATATGACAATATACAACATGAGTTGATAACGTTTCTGTGGAATGAAAACAAGAAATGTTAGTTGATATTTTTCTGACAAAAGTGCAATATTTACGCCAAAGTATACAGATGCCGTTTTACCTGCAAAACAAGAAAACGTTAAGTAGGTGTGCACGCCAACCTGGCGGGACAACTATTGAAACTGTTTGGATTACCACTGGAAGAGTATGTTCGTACACTTTTATCTCCAGTATCTCATAAACTGGCAAAGGTAAAGAAACCAAACTTGACAATCAAGATAGTGAAATTCCTACACAGTTTTGACACTTTCCGAGTATTGACTAACAACGTGGTGTGGTGGCCAATTTAAATGTTATTGATAGCTTTGAAAAATCGCCTTGTCAAAAACCTCTGAACCGATAGAGCTGAATATTTGTTTATTTATTTATTTATTTCATTAGCATCCTACGCCGTACTCAAGAATACTGAAATTTTCGTACTGTTTGTACATATAAAGGTCTGCTGCTGTTGTGAAAAGTTTTCAGTTCTTTTGTAATTTTTTGCAATCAGTTCCTTTTAATCTTTTTTAATTTATCGCTTGACGCATTGTTCAGTTTCTTCCATTGTCTTACTAAGTTTATGACAAGAGGACGCAAATTGTATTCTGCCTGGTGTAAATTTATGTGTTGAATCCAAACATGTTGATATTTTTACATACGATAAAATGTAACGGCGTGTACCCCGGCAAAGCTGCTGGATAACAGCTCTAATCCAAAATTGAAATGTGTCACAAATATCACCTCAGTGCGTAAAATTTCGTGTAAGACACCGATGTAAAACCAAGAATCACTACTATTGTTTGAATCAGGAAGGAGTTGAGAAAGAAGTCTGTTATCTTTAATTTGACTGTGTGCTGAATTTGTGTGCACACTATTATTAAAAGGTTGCGTCCGATTCCCATAAAATATTCATCAACTACAGAGAATTTATATTTCTTCGAGATGAAATTATGTTTACCCCGTCTATCCCGCAGGTTACGGGATATTAACCTACTGAGCCACATATAGAGGTATGCATATATCTTCCACTATGTATAAACTGAACACGCATACCAGTTATTACTCACATGAAGTTAGGGGTAGCCTATATCATGATTTCATTTATATGATGAATATTGACTTTGTTACTAATGTTAACTCGTTGTTTGGAAGTGTCTTGTGTCTCTCATTTTTGTCTCATTTACCTGCCCAACATCTCTGACTTATTATTCTTACTCCAACCCCCATTTAACTTTTTTCTTTTCTACATGGTCAGCAGACTTCACCCAAATTTTGTCAAGCACAGTTTTTATCTTTCTTGCTGCAATCTGTACATTTAGAGCCTCTTCACGTTACCAACAGTATACATAGTAGGCTTAAATATACTAATATATAGGAGGTCATATCCACAGGCTTTTACATCATATATGCGAATGTTTGCCAGGTGCTTACCCAAGTTAGGTGGTTTACCTCGAGCACACCTGGTTTCCTCCAAACATGAAACTACCATCTCTTGTGTAAATGAAAATATCTGAAATTTGGAACTTAATAACAATCAGATAAATATTAAATTGCCAAATCTCCATTGGAGACAGAAGACACGGAGGTTATATTTACGAAAGAAAGTTACTCAAAAATCTCCCCATGCATGTCTTATAACAAAGACTGGAACATCATCCATTTATGATAGCATGCAGATATAACATAACAGAATTACTGAACAAGCAACATTATCAATAACAATCGGTTAGGATAAGTTTTCAGAAAACATTTACTTTTCATAAACAAAATGGTTCGATCAATAGTAAAACCAGATCACCATTAATTTTTATTAATACCTCAATTTCCACTGATATTATAAGTCACACCAGCGTGCTGCGTGGGTATACAGCCTGACATTTTACCGAAATTTGTCGTTTCCACTTCGTCAGTTATTTTCTTCAGATCTATGACGGTTTCGACCTGGCCATTTTTCTCCACCATTCTCTTCAGCTCCACAACAGCTTGGTATGTAGCATGGGAGGAAGAACACGGTTAGTCAATTATATACACAAAGAGCTTAATTAAGCACCCCTCTGGTTTTCGCTGTGGCCATTTTGTGCACATGCGAATAGAGTTCTTCTGTATCAGAAGAGTGTAAAAGTGTGTGATTGGTGGTGAATCTTGTGACCCTTTGGCTAATGAACAAAACGACTGGAATCATTTTAATCATAACACAAGCATTTCTGGCATGAGTGATTTGGATGTGAAACAATGGGTTTACAAGTATCGTTCTGGAATGAGCAGTGTTGAAGCAGTGGTTGAAATTACTCTCTGGTAATGTCATTTAGTATCTCATAAAGGGTTTTACGTCAGTATCGGATGTATCTGCCTGGATGTGCCTGGATGACAACCTAAATCCCTCTCATCAAACCAGTTGTCAGTCTCCGTCAGCAATGAACCCCGATCTCGACCCAAATGGAGCATGTCTGGACGGGTTCAGTAGACGATGATAAATCACCAGGTTTACATTAAGAACTTAATGAACGAGTTCCTCTTCTGTCTTCATTTGATCAAGAGGGACACTTTGGCTATAACTACGTCTCCTCGCTTGATGAAACAGGTGAAATAATCACCACCCGACACCGATATCTGATGAATATTAATATTATACTCTATCCAATCAAATAGTGCTCTCCCTAGATGATTGACAGCAGAGACGACAATATGCATAGATGTTGTCCCTACAAACTGCCGATGGCAGGTAAAATCGTATAAACAAATGAGCTTTTCAACACCGTCTACGAGTGGGAGGAAAACCAACAGAAACAGCTGGGTGTCGTTAAAACGTGACGTCAAAAACGTCTCGGAACTTGTATTAAGTGATATAGCATCATCTATTTAATTTTTGAAAAGGAGCACTGGTCTAGGATGTGTACTAGTAGCCTATCCTTTATACCATTACAATGTATACTGAAACTGACTGACCTTTGTACACAACCTGAACCTGATCTCACTAGTATCTGATAAACACCAGTGAGTTGTAGCTTGCGTCCGTATGATGTCGCTAAGTAGTAGGTCTAAATCATGTGTGGTAATAGAATGATTCGGACGTATGCCCTTTGGTTCTTGCTGTCGCCCAGTTTAACGCACCTGGTTCACGGTTTGGGCTACCCTATAACTGCCTCATGGTTCCGGGACAGATACAGTCGGGACGAATTGGCACAAGCCTTGGACAATTATCAGAAGTTTGGGGGTGACACTATATGGCAACGAGCTCCCCCAATCATAAAACGCACCGCAGCCGAATTGGGCCGTCAACTAAACTTCGTATGGTGTGGAAGTGCCAACAGCCCGACGAAAGTGGTGGGAACTCGATGCTGGGAAGAAGCAAGTGCAGAGTTATCTGCCCTTGGATTGAATGTCAGCGGATTTTTGACCTATGAGTACGAGGACGAGTTCGGCCAGGACATTATGCTCTGTCCTAAGTACGATCGCCGCCTCAATAGCTCGAGGATATATTATAGGATTCTTTTGCCGACTACTCGACAAAGGTAAAATGTAAAAGCTAAGTATAAATTCAGCTTTGCAAAATGGCGAACTTTGTGCGTTATGTATAACTTGTGGGGAATGTCATGTAGAAGTGAAGGGAAACTTTATTTCTCGGGAGCATAACACTTGCTCTTTAAGAACGCTCTGCCCAAATAATTGGAAATCCCTAGGAAAATATAGCACGGCAGTGTTTTCAATAAAATACATGGAAGATATCCTTAGCATGGAATCTGTAAAGTTAATACTGTATAGCATAACGAATATAAAATAGTTTATTTACGTTCACTGTGGACGTTGTGATAACTGGTATCACCTACAAGTTCTAACTATTATTCCTTTATTTCTTGGAACAGTATATTTTGGAGCAACATAATAAACTCCAACTCAGAAAACATACTTTGATAATAGATTAATTTTGACAGATTGGTTTTAAGCGTGATCAGCATAAATGGACAAAGCTTAGAGCCAGACTGATAAAAGGGGAAGTGAAATTTAAACAAGAATGTCAGACCAAGAAAAAAGGACACGAAGAGGCTAAATATAAAGGCAACCTACGGATGGTTGTGGCTTTCCACCGGGCTCTTCCAGGTTTTCACCAACAGTAATGCTGACCGTAGTCCTATAAGTGAAATATTCTTGAGAACGGCGTAAAACACCGATTTAATCAAACCAAATCAATATATAAAATTAGTAACATACAAAGATAACTGTGCAGTAGTTAACATTCTGTTGTGGAATAGTATCGCCTTCCAGCAATATATACGAATTTTGGACTCAGTCTTAATATGTTTATTTCTGTGCAGAACACCATGGGACTTTCCGCAAGGGTCAAATGTTTACGTGCTTTTCACAACGTTTGCCGGCACCGATTCCCACTCTTTGCTACTAGAGGGCGCTTATGAGAGAAAAATGAATGCCTACTTCGGCCTTCCGGCTTTTCCTGTTGACAGTAGTGGTGGATTTGACACCACTGACAGATGTCTACTTCTGTTGGATTAACCGAATACTATACGAACATAAACGAAGGTATTCAGGGCAGACTGCGAGGGAAACCAATCTGTATTCGACGCTGAAAGGATATTATTCCACCGATGAAGTGTGTTTAGCTCAGGTTTCGACGGCTTCGACAAATGTGATGCAAGTTGATGGGTTTTACTTGTCTTTGTACAAAACCCTTGGACAAATGATCAAAGACTATCAAAAGAACTTCGTTTTGTCTCCATTTATAGACCTTAATCTCTCCGAGTTAAACGCTACCGTTTCCGACCATGTCCGTGGCTTTGTCGCCATTGCCAATCTGGGTGTCGTTGACGTCATAGCTGTGCAAGAGGGGAGAGGTGTGGGTAAAGGTTTCTACTATTGAGATAATCAAATTGACCTTCCAGTGAAATCAGTTGACCCTATGCTTTACGATATCCTCCGTAACCGACAACCACAAACTGGACCCGAGGTCACATATAGACAGGCTTTCTCGGCGAGCAATCAGGAGGTAAGGATTCTCTGTGGCCTACGGTAAAGAAGGAAAATTTGCACTGGTAAAATACCTGGCGGAAGACCTACTGTAAATGACTTAAAATTTCGACCTTAAGAAGCCATTTTTGGAGACAAAAAATCGTCATGAAATATTGTTTTTGATCCTGAAACTTACATTTTCAAGTTGGATATCTTCCCACCTTCCAAACAAACCCCAAAACACTTTTTTAAAATCAGTCTTTTCCTAAACTCTCAGCATCAGAGAAAATGAGAAACTTGTAATCATTGACTAAATCTTAGGTGATTTTCTTTGATTAAGCATTATAGATGGCGTCATTTATAGTCCCGTCGCAGAGGCGTTCCAAAAAGCCCCTGTATCAAATACGCACTTTTAAGTGCCATGATAAAACAGGCCCACTTTCACAAAATTAAATTTTTGCAACTTTTCTTTAAAATCACGTGACCCTGTACCGCTACAGCTCAGAAAACGTGAATTCTGAAAAACAAATTACGAATTACGATTAGCTGGATTTATTCAGTTTTGTGAAAACCTAAGTACTATGTAAGCAACATATCGATTGGTTAGTTATGCCTTCATACCATTGCTATGGAACAAGTTCTAAGTTGTGTATACATGTCTGGCTTCCTTGAAGCTGAATTTTACAAAGTAAACATAATACCTGCCCTGACAACCTGACGGTAAAACAAGAAGACAAACAACAGGCAACAGTATAAATGAGCATAGTTTCTGTTGATAGCTTGGTATCAACGAGTGTTTCCAAGTTTACATGAAAGGAGATTCTGTAGTCCCACTAGATCCTGAGTATTCTTGTATGATACTCACAGCTGACCTTGCCGGTGTTTGTTAGCATGGCGTTAGATTGGCGATGTGGTAAGATGTCTGGCAATGTGATACAGCTCCTAAGAGTCTTCTTCAGGTTGTCTCCATCAATTACCTCTGATGGTCGTCACGCAGGCAAAGTTGTCTAATGAATGAAGGAATAAATCAGGATGATTGTTAAGCCTTTGAGTGTGCATGCACGTCTAACCAGACATGAAGCAAAGATTGTTTATTGTTCAGCGTATCTGCTCACTAATCCATCAGCAAAATGTACGTTCTCAGAGAAGATGTTAAACGTTGTATTTACTCTCATAATATCTATTTACTAATCATCAACAGCATGTACGTTTTGTGAGAAAATGCTGTACTTTGTAGGTTTTTCGTGCTTTCGCCACAGCCCACGATTTGCTTGTGAAGCAAGGCGTCCCGTTTGAACTTGGCTGAACGTAGAAGCATTCGAGTATCTCCGTGATGATCCCTGTCTTCCCGTCGATCCCTCGGCTTCCGGTTTGGGGGAACTGCTGGACAGGACGAGCAAATCGCGGATTGACCGAGCACTAACTGCTGGTGGGGCGGATGTTCAGAAAATCATCACCTTCGCTTGGGATGCCGATTACTTGTGCGTGACAAGGAAATACAATCAGTCTCTGGCTGATGAAATCATTTGGGATAAAGAGAGACCAATCATATCTAACTGCTCTTTTCATTCACCGTATAACCTGTCAGTGGTTGTGATGTGGTATAATTTGGATGGGTTAACTCAGTCATTCACAGTAAGTCTTTTTTCCTCACTTACCGATCCTGGACATACTCTATCTCACTTAAGTCTGGTTAAGTATTCGTTGCAAAAACTGATCTGACAAGATAAATATTCAACAGGTATCCAGGGACAGATCACCAGTCCGTCCCGAGGCTATACCATATATATTCACCCCCCCCCCAAGTGTCGTGATATTGTTTACGCTTTGTAATTATTTTAATAATCTGATCAACACAGCAGCATACATACATCTTCCGTAAGATAAACTTACGCAATTTTGTCTATTATCCACATATTTCGAACAAAGATCAGTAATACAAACATTTTTCAGCGCCGAAATGGTGAGTATAATTTATAACCATGCAGTTCTGTCACTCTGAATCTGGGCGTCAAAACCGACATTCGTATTCCAACCGTCAACCAAAACGGAGGTTCCGGGTCAGTAATCGAGCAGCCAGTTTCCTAAATGACGTTTGACGCAAGCCACCACAGAACTAGGACAGCATTTACAACAGAAAATATTAGAACCGATTCGTGCATAAAGAAGCAGTCCAAAGTTTTCAGTGATGATAGAAAGACACAATGAATATTCTAGGTGGATGAATAAAACCAGTGTCCATATCGTGTACCTTTCTGTTACATATATTATGTCGTTGATCAATTGCTGGACCAATGTTTTGTCCTGTTAAAACAAACATGTGAGACCAGTGTATTGTCCCTATGAACAGAGATAATTGGATATTGTGCTTCATGCGCATTACGATAGGATTCAGGAGATCACTGATATGAAGATAGGAGACTGCTTTATTTTTGTGATTTTCAGATATTTCTTGAATTGTAACCGAAACGTATGTATCAATAACGAGGGCCATGGAAACTACATTTTTTAGATTCCTACCAACAATAATGTAAGTTACCATCGGGTCAAATCTATGACACCTTAAGTAATCTTAATTAAAAGCTCCGAGAGTTAACACCAGGTCTATATCTCCAAACGTCAGGTAGCCTGCCCTCATTCTAAAATCTGAAGTGCTTAATTACGGGTTTTCATTTTCAGACCAAGTGGACCGACACCAGCGGAAGAAATAGGAGTGATACATTATACGGTTATTATTTCGAATTGGATTACGGTGAGAGAAATGACAGAGTAGCCTCCCTTCAGTACATCATGCTCTGGGACACGTATGATTGGCAGAAACTGAGTCCAACGGGTCACGTGACTGTACAAGCAACAGGAGCGCACAACGACTGCATATACTCTTATGATTATTCATGATCAGCCATGGTTTTTCTACGCGACCATCGTGTGTTTGTAAAGCAAAAGTCTATTGGTTTCACTTGAAAAATATATTGGGGAGGGGGAGTAGAAATTTCGACTCATTGAGATAAGAAGTCTAAATTTCGACTGTTTCCCATCCAATTTAATTATTTCTGTGACATGAATAGTCTCCCGTATAAACCTGCTCATTACACGTGCTTGTGGTTAACATTAAAATAGTCATATAAGGAAAATGTAATTATGTTTTATTCATTTGTTACCTTCAAACCTATCCATGGCAATCATTGGCTCTGATGATTAGCGTGGGCTTGAATTGTTGCGACTGTCGGACCCTTAATCAATGATTTCCCGAATTCGAATCCAGCTCTGGCTTCTTCTGATGCGGCTTTAGGCCATGCCAGAGATTTGAGGTATTTGCTCGAATGATTGTAGTTTAGGCTACTGCGGGCTCTCTGGTTTCCCTCCAGCCATAAACCTGACCTCCCTCATACAAGTGAAAAGGTCTTCAGTGGCAATTTTAGACATGAATTTTGTTGGTTAATATAGCCTATTGACTGTTGAGTAAAAGGCTCTTGGCTTGCTAGTGCAGCAAGAGTTGCTTCCCTTGATTCACGACTGATCAATACAAATTTTACTCGTTTCATTGGCAGAATTGTATCATTACAACTTTCACAATTATTTTACTATGAACTCTGAAGTCATGCCTTGGCAATAGATATCACAGAACACTGTGTATACCATCGATTTATTGTGATATAGAATATTCTTGACTGGAATACCTCAAAATCGGCGGATCAGGACGCCTATACACGGTCTTTACCTTAGAGCTGACTGATGTGATTTCAACCGACTGTTCTTATCCCGAGATTGTCCTACAAGATGCATGGTGGCGTCTCGGATCGGTGGAGAATTTCACCGTGTGGGGTTTTCATCATATTTCTCAGGTTAACATATGCGTCCAGAGATTTTACAGTTCAGTTCAGTTCAGTACACAGACAGTTCTCTATGTTTTATTTATTTATTAATTTAATTGGTGTTTTACCGCACACTCAAGGATGTTTCACGTCTAACACGAAGGCGGCTAGAATTACGGTGAGAGAAAACCGATAGAGCTGGGGGGAAATCCAATTCTCTATAGTTTCTTTGCATTACCAACCGATATTAAATGACCTGCATTTATATGTCTATGGAGCGTTTAACGGGCCACGTGCTGACGGCACTTGCTAGGCCAGCGAGTTTGAATCCTTCATTTTCAAGATTTCCATGCTGCCATTGCTGCATTTTTTGTTGTGTTTCGTTGCCAAATGTGATCGACGGCACTCTTTTGTATGGAATTACATGACCTTTGCAGACGCACCTTTAATTATATGACACTCTTGAGAAAATTCGTCAGGAATTTGCTAAGTTAATTTATTAATTTATTTATTTTGTTTGTTTGTTTATCAGATTGGTGTTTTACGTCGTACTTAAGAATGTTTCACTTTAACGAAGATGACCAACATTATGGTATGGGGAAACCAGGCAGAACCCTGGGGAAACCCATTTTTGTTGGTGGACCTTCTCCCGTACGGTCGGAGAGGAAGCAGGCATGAGCTGGCCTTGAACTCAAAGCGACCGCATTGGTGGTAGGCTTTTGGGTCATTACGCTTCGCTAGAGCGCTAACTATCTGAGTCACGGAGGCCCCGGTTGTCAAGTTAAAGTGAGTAGTTTAGTTTGGGTACTTCAGTTTCCTCCACCCAATAACCTGGCCATCACAGTCAAAGTGCGGTTGCCAAGCTCAGATCAGTAGTTTAGTTTTTATGTACTTTATGTACATTTTATGTGGTGTCCGCCAGGAAATAACCTGGCAATCACAGACAAAGTGAACAATTCTCGACTATGGCGTTGATCCTCAAACCATAATGGCTGGCATAAAAATTACGTCTTGAAAGAAGCCAATAGTATTCTATGCCATAACTTAGCAAACGTTGCATCAACCAATCACACCATCTGACCAGAAGTTCTATCTCCTTCTGTCGATGAATGATTCTGTCAGTCAAGGGTTTGGGATTAGTTCTATGACAAATCTGACAAAAACATATTGCATTAGGTATTTTCAGCATTTTTCTGCTCTTCTTACATTTTATTTTATTACAAATTCCATAATCTAAACAACAAAGCATTACAAAAACATAATATTGTATAGTGGTGATTTTTTTTATTTGCAACGTTGTTTTTTCAAGCAATACATGAAATCAGTCTAATCTTCAGATGAAAATCACAACGATCCTGTTCAATGATCACAGACTTGCCATCAAAGCGATATTCGAGTAGTCCTCTCGTTGTAGGACCAATTCTCAACAAATCAGAATGAATGTCGCTCGGCACATTTGATGATCATGAAATGTAAGATCAACTGTAACAAATCTCTATCTTAAGATGTTCTTAGCAATCATGATGTGCGGGCTGGTCATGTGAATGGAAGCAATCCTCGTAGTTCTTGTATCTCATGAACATCTTTTCGCTCAGCTGAGGTAAGACGACGGTATCATCGTGGGCCGAATGTGATATGTAAGATCCAGTTCAAAGATCGTGTTCTCCTCTCCAACGATCATACGGTAAGCCATATGCATGAGCTGGAAGAGACGTCTGATTGGTCAGTCATTGTGATGACAACACAGAATTATGGGTAATTCTAGTGACGTCTATAAATTACAATTAGCATCGCTAAATCCGCATGGGCCACATTACTGGGGGCAGTGTAGGTTGCCACTGTTTGAACGCTTACGTGAATAGTTGTAGAATAAAAACCATAACTGAGACAAATCTGTGAAGAGGCCGGATTTTCTCGTTACGTCAAATATCACACTTATCTTTCCAAGCTGTTTCTTTTATAAAATGAGAAGACTGAAATGAATTGCTTGTACCAGCTCAAACATCTAGAAATATAGTCATTTCTGTACTATATACTATACATGGTCCGTCACAAGTGGTCCTTGTTCCAAACACCTGTCATTTAATTGGACATTGGAAACATGAGATTCTGGTATAGACATCATGTAGTGGTAGCCAACGAAGGGGAATCGCGGATCATCATGGATATTTCTTGATGAAACTTAACGTGCGAAAATTGTAAATCTCTAACTAGTGCCAAGACCCGTCAAAATGTAGGCCGGGAATTATCATAGAAATGCATGCAAATCAGCAGTTATGATGGATTAGTATGTGGTTGGGAAATCGCTGGGTAGGGAGACATTGGGGTAATGGGCTTACGTCAGGATCGTGGTGGCTCTGGCCGCAAGTGTGAGTAGCGATGATCTTGTTAAGAATGTTCTTTTCAACTTGCAGAGTCTGTTCCATCACATCGGATGGGTGGGTCCAGTTAGTGGAGGGTGGATGCTGCAAAAGCGACCAAAACCAAACGAAGGTAAAAAAAAAAAAAAAAAACCGAAAAAACCACCCCCTCCCTAAAAAAAACAAACGTCAAAGGAAAAAAAAAACGAAAAACAAACAAAGCGTAAAAACTTCATTCGTGTTGAACGGAAATTAATTCTCGTAGCACCGGTTAAGTCATTCATACCAAGTACATGAAGCTTATCCCATTTGAACATGAACAAGGAGCTACCAGAGTTACCGTTAACATGTACAACAGTATATTCTGTCTGATCACCCAAATCCTGAAAATTGATAATTAAATTTTACTACATGATAATCAAACTATTCTTACTGCCACTGTTGGGGTAATATAATTTGACAATAATCAATGTTGAATTAAGCAGTTTAGATGCTCTTTTAGCCAGAAGTGTATTGTGTGTATGCTTGAGTTTTATGTCGTACTGAACAATTCTTCACTTGTATGACAACGGGGAGTCCTAAAAATGTATGCCTATATTGTGGCAGGACGAGTCCATGCCGCTGAAGTGCTGCCCCACTGGAACATCATGCCGAAGACACCCCACCTAGGTGACACAGGCCACTCGAGGTGGTCGAAAATATTAAACTGTAACTTTCCTCCAAACAAATGAAATTTGTAAATTTCATAAGGGATGAACGTAAAATGGAAAGAACCGAATTAGACTGAAAATAATCTACCGGAATATCAGCTCATTCAAGTTCCAGTCCGCGGTGTACCAAGTATTTCATCAAGTGCTTAGCATCATTCAGCTTTTCTCTAGCGTGAACAGCGAACATGGTGGCCATTACCAGATATACTTTACATTTTTATAACGATCGTTACGCTTTTACCGATATTGCCTTTGCAGCCACCCGATCTTCAAGACAGCAAGGAAGTGGAAGGGTTTGTAAACTGGATTATTACCCAATATAATAGCCAGAATGATTATGGAATGCTGAGTTACCGCGCCAAAGTAGTGTGTTGATATCGAGGTAAGATGTTATATCTGCACCTCCTCCGATCACACGACCATCATCCGGCAGTATCCTAACATGAAATTTATCTCCATGGCCATGTCTGAGGCCATTAAAACCCTTTGAACAACACCACCCTTTGTTGTGTGCAACAGGACCGAGGTCATAGCAAGATCAAGGTCTCATTTGGGATCATCCGATCATCAGGATCATCAGATAGAACCAGTGTGAGTTTTTGGAGCGCATTCGGGGCTTCAGTGTCAACATTCACCTTCGGTGGTTCTGCGGCTTTTCCCAACGGCACCTTCTTTCGTGCATAACCCCCCACCCCCACCCCAGGAGTTGAAGAGGCGTAAATCTGTACAACATCTACAACTTGTCGCTCAAAACCCTCGAGATCTGCCAGATCCGACAAGGCCAGGCTAGTGCAATTAGGGCCCACTGGGCCCATCACGGCGACGGAGTGTAAACTTACGCTGAAGCACGTCGTACCTATAGATTGGGTTGTCCACTAGACGCCGTGGATCGCGGCTACCGCGAGTTCGCTTCCCATCCGGTTGAGGCTTCGCGCACAAGTCGGACCTGCCATGATCCCGCAGGCGATCACATCGTGATCGTGGATCCCCTACGGAGCTATATGATTCTCTGATTCTGCGCGTGCATGGGGGTGGGTATGGTGTCTTCTTCAAGCGTCATCTCATTCTGGAAGATCGTCTCCAAGACGTCGGCGCGGTCGGCTCGCGCCACCTCTAACCACCGGGTATTGAGATTATCGTCGGGTCACAAGGTGGCTTAGGGTTTATATACCGTCCAACATATATATAAGAAAATCAAAATGACTATAGCTGCTTGCATATAATAATTGGTGGTTGTGTACGGTAAGGACCCAAAGACAAAGCACTGCTCCTTCACTTGTAGAAGATTGTCTGCCTCGATGGCACTTATATCTGGATTACTCCCAGTGATCTGCCCAATGTTTTCCAGTGTCGGCAGACATCGCTGTCTTGCACAACCTCAAATATTTTGCAGCCAATTATTGTGAAAGCGAGGTAAGGCATCCGTTGCAGTATTTAAAGCTGCAAAACGTAAGAAAAGAAGAGGAATACAGACGATGTAAGCAGCCATGGTTCTTTTGAAATTACATTTTTTTCTCGTGTGTCCGCTGTACACTGCTCAGAGACGAATCCTTTTTTCCGATCTTGAAGACCTGGGACTTATTGGCCCAACTCTGAGGACTTTGCTCTGTCCACCGAGGAATGCAGGTTTGGTTTTCAAATCCGTGGGGAATTATTTATGTCGGATCCACAGATTTTAGGCTACACCATTGTCGAAGTAGCTCTCTGTGAATTGACTATGGTTGATTAGAGCAGCCTAAATCCCTGAAACACACCCTATTGCCTTGGCGTAAATCACTCCATGGAATGGAGTCGCCATGTAAGCCAATTTATGTTTGTATGTATGTAAATAAGTACTGGTCATCAGTGGGTTGAGCGTCTGGAGGAATCTCGCCATTGCCCTCCCGCTCATTTTCAGAGTTTAAATGTAATAATCTGGCGGGGAAGACGCATCTGAAACATGACCGGATAGTTACGCTATCATAATGTACTTATTATAATATCCAGTATCTGTCAGCTAACGCACTTTTTTCTCTCTCAGTTAAAAGTTTGCGTCTTTACTCTATGCAGTTAGGCTATCATAATTTGCTTATTATAATATCCAGTATCTGTCTACTAGCGCATCTTTTTACCTGTCTTAAATGTTTGCGTCTTCAACCTAAGCATTTTTTCTGCCCCCTTTTTTCTCTCTCTCATGGTGAGCTGCACAGATTTCAAGTCAGTTGTACAGGTTTCAAGGCAGTTTCACAGTGTGCTCCGACTGAATGTGGATATGAGTCTCTTATTTCATCGACGTGATATTCATATCTCGGCTGCTCGTAAACCCGGATTTTCTTATATGCATTCACGACTGAGTTAAACCTGTAACTAGATTTATAATGAATGTATTCTTACCGTTGTTTTTCAGGTGGATCTGGAGCGCGTTCAACTGGGTTGGGTGCCGCACGCGACTTTATTTCTAACTGCTTATGAATAGCGTCTGCATGTTTCTTAACAATTTCGAGGAGTTCCTTAAGACCAGCGTTTTCCAAAACCCAGAAGAGTTTGGTATGTTTGCCGACTCCAAGTCCTCCCTTCCTCTGCCAAATTTCAAGCAAATATTCAGCCGATGCACTCTGATCCATTTCTCGTTTGTTTAAAGGGAGTATTCGTCTAAAGTCATTAAAATCTTGAGATGTTGTTAGTAAATATTGTCCTATAACTATTATCAGTTGTTTATGCATCACCTCACTCGAGGGAGTGCAGGCCATGATTGTGTACGTTGCACATGCGTAAATCAGTCAACCGACTTCAAGATATGCCTCCAAACTGAAGAGTTCCAGGACTCTTATTGGATAATACTGTCCCACAGGCACTATAAGTTGGTTAAATACAATAATGTATAAATTTATGTACCGTTATTTTGATTCTTTTCAAAAACAGAATATTAATATTTAATGGAATTTTCCATGATGACATAATGATTTCACTTCCGGCAAGTTGTGAGATGGGTTGAAGTTGATATTTAGAGAAAAGCGCAGGCTGCACGCGATTTTATATGGTATAGTATCACATGTCAGGATACATCTGTATATATGTATATCTGTTTAAACTGAAATCAACAGATATACCAGATACATATATATCATGGTTTCCGTGGTCAAGTAACTCGCGTATCTAGAGTACAAACACGGAAGTTATGATCTGCACACTGGAGCCACTGGGCTCCGCCCCTTCGCCGTGTGTATTTCACCACTCACACCCTGGGATATAACTTTTCATGTAAGAAGAAATGTCCTCTTAGATTTATCCATTCTGTCGTGGTGACCGTAAAAACCGTCTCAACCTTAGCCATATATGGGGCTATGTGGGTCAACTTACTGTATTTTTATATCAGAGAAGGTAAAAACGCACGACGAGAAAATAAGACGTATATTTTCCGTTAAAACTAAACTGTTAAATTGTTGGCGTAGAATGGTCACGGCTGACGATTTAATGAACTGTGTTGCAGGGTTTAATAGTTACTTTTTTAAAGGTTAATTCATGTTTGTTTCAATGTTGTTAACAAATACGGGCTGCCGATCAGTACTGGCAGAAATGCGGGAAGGTAGTAGGTTTGAGGATTGTATTTTGTCACTAAAACTTTGGGTGGCCTCATTCACGTGACCTAGTCGTCATAGTGGGCAACGACTTTTGAGAGGTATTTTCTTCAGAACGCGAAGTCCGATTGACTTGAAATTTACTACACGTAACAACCGTTTCCTGGTGATTTTTAGAACCGAAAAAATGCAGTGTGTGAGCTAATCACGTTTTACCTGATACAAGTTTTTGGTGATATCATATGAAGAAAAGTGCCTGATTTGAGTGTTCTAAAACATGCTAGCTGATGCATTATAATGTCCGGTCTTACTTCTTTCCTGTGATGTGCACTTTTGTCGAAAATTGCTAATAAAGTGCGAAAAGCGACATTTCCTCAATATGTAGAGGTCATATGACAAAAATCCGTTACAGCTGTAAAGCTGAAAATCACTAAGTGCATATCACTATGTATTTATACTATATTTGTGCCTAAATTGTTGTATTAATAAACAGATAACTTGCAAGGCTTCAACGCAATTCTCTCCAGAGGTGTTCCTGAAAAAAATGCCCTCTTTTGCCCCACGAATCCCTGTACGGAGACATTAGCCTTACTGACAGATACTGGTACACTTTATACTTGACCAATGTAACCAAGGAAGCAGGGATTCATTAAAAAATCTTTCTCTGGATTAGAATGTTATTGAGACGTGTGACTGGCTCATATTTAACCCCTGTTGAATTAAACCATGGAGTATAGCAAACATATGTGAGTGAATTTTATAAGGTAAAGGTCAAATATCAGTTTGATCAGTTGAACATTTTTTGACCAGAAGATTTTTTAAGATTATCAATCAAAAAAGTATAGGTGTCTGTGCCATATATATATGGCATTCTAACGAACAGATATGAAAAGAATCCGTATTTGTGGGAAGTATATAGCCCAAGCACGATGCCAGTATTAACTAAGATGGTGCAAACTATCAGTTATTGAAACATTTTTATCATTTAAGTTTTCCGAAACCCTTTGAAGATCACGAGTCGATGGATTTTAAGTTTTAGTATTTGTGGGCAATATGCCTTTAGCAATTAGAAATTGCTGTTATCAAAATAACTGTGTTAAACAAAATCGTTCTTTGTGTCTTTCAAGTTACCAAACGTATATACTATGTAAATCGTTGCTAACATTACAGGCGTCGTTTTTTTTATTCCATGAACAATTTCGATATGTTTCTTTTGTTGAATATAGTTTTAACCCTATACATTTTATATTTGAGCGAAATTATCGGAATTCGAAAATATCTTAGACCCGAGTGGCGAGAAAATCCTTATCATATGAATGAAGTGGTCAGGCGAACGATGTTTACTTTGTTACAGTTACAACCTTGAGACTGGTACCTTTATGGCAAGAAATCCCAGCCAATCCGTAACAGCTGTACCCTCACTAGAAAAGACATAAAGTGACATAACCACGCTATCATCGCCATGAAACAATATCACTGCTCTGATAAGTCAGCTAATAGGATGTTGTATACACAAGCGACCTCTTAGAAACGAAAGTAATTAACATTACAAAATCGAAATCAATAAACGTTCTTTTAATAATCTTTCAGGAAACACTGAACGTGAAATTATTGTGATTTATTTTACACTTCTCTTGCTCCACCGAAACCGGCCAAGTCATTAGCTTTTTCTCTGAACTTATTATACACTTGTGTCCTACAGGTACCCGTGCGTCTTGGGGCACTGGAGTACACGATATAATATGCTACATATATCAGTCATCAGAATCCAAACTTCGCATGCCAACAGAAATGTCGTATCAACGCTACTTTGTGTGGCCAAAGGGAGAGAATCAACTTTTTGGACAGCTCACTTTCTATTTATATGTACTTTTAAGCATAATGTCGGTTTTGCATTTTTATGGGGTTATCTCCCTTCCACCATCGATGCATAGACTTGAACTACTACTAATAATAGTGTGGGGCGTCTTGACGCTGAGTGTGGATTTTTGAGTCATGAACTGCCCTAGCTTCAGTTGGGATAAATATACCGTATACATCAACTTTCCATGCGGACATTAATACTCACATTACACAAATCCTTATCTGTCCGATGCTCAACCGGAATTAGAGGCAATATTATTGCTTCTGAGACATATTCTCCAGATAAGGACTTTTTTCTGCATGCACTGCTTTTCACATGATGGGTCTGTACTCAAAACCTTTCGCATTCTTCAGGTTTCCAGAAAGGCTTACTAAAAGCTGAGACGAATACAACAGGGGAAATCGGAGTACTCGGTGTAAATCATTCACCTTTGCAAATTAGTGACGAACTTCCTCCGCGTGACACAAAATGTCTTGGAGGAAGACAAGTTGTCAGGGCGAACGGCCACACGCGCCTTGTCGACTGCCTTTTTACTGTCACCTTATATACTTGAGAGGTACACTATGTATTGAAATCAGCTCCGTAAGTTACTTTGATTAAGCCCATTTCAACTGACATGGTCTGACCTAATTGTTAAGAATAAAGCATCCTAAGCATACGACTTGAATCCAAGCTTTATGAAGCTCTCCTGCATCAAATCCAAAATTAAAGTCAGATAGATGCCAAAAAAATGAAGGAAGCTTAATTACAAGGACATACAACGAAAACTGTATTTATTTATTTATTTTAGATAACTGACGATACTTAAATACATTCAGATGCTTCTGTTCTATGGTGTGCTAAAAACCATCAGCCGGTGTCACAAGCAGTTGTCTAAACATCGTTCCAACCCCCGACAATGGAAGAACGGAATGGAACGATATCGCAAAGCGATGGAACGATGCTAGCATCATCTCCTCGTTCCATCGTTCCGCACTGATGTTTCATCAGTCGTGTTCCATCGCTCCATGTTCTTCACGACAATTTCATTTGCATTATAGGTTTTCTGATTAGATAAATGGCTGAATTGCTGTCTAAACTGATTGTCTCAAAGTCCTTGTGCATAAAGTTGTATAAAAACACCAAATGTAGTCAAAACAAAACAGCTATGCGACGGCAGCGGCATCATACAAAGCATGCATCATAGATTTTTCAAATTTCGTAAGAATGGAATTCGTTTGAAAAATGATAATCCACGAGGTAGTTTTGACGTCATAGAACTATGCTTAGTTGGACATTTCAAATTTCTTTGGAAATTACTCACTTCCATAGTCATATTTGAGGTCACAAAATAGATATCGACAACTTAAGTGGCTAAACAATCTTAAACAGGAAAACCAAGCGGAAATCATCCCTTGACTTAAACGGAAAGCATAAAGACTGGTAAGATGTATTTTATGGACTGTCTGTAAGCTTGAAGGAGAGTTTAGACTTGTAAAGTTTAAAAAAGTCATGATGAACAAATTTGGAAACAGAAGGATATGGGTTTAGATTCTGTGTGATTTATGTAAAAGGTGGTCTGTCCTTTCAAGCGATTAGACGATTGGAGCTGACGGTGACAGCGTGCATTTTATTTACGGACAGAATTTTACCATGAGGTTATTTCCAGCGAGAAGACTCCCTCATTCAGTGAAATCCGGTGAAATCCCGTGACACACATATATGGTCAAGGCGGTTAAATCGCAGCAGCAACGACAAAATGGCTAGATGTTGTATATGAGTAGTTTAAATGTTTTACTTTCCATGCAGGAAGCTGGTGTTGAAGCTGGTCATGAATGGACACGAACAGCCCATTTATGCATCCATGTGTACATTTGCCTGTCTTTTTCATGTATGTATGAAAGATACTATAATGCAAAAACAAAAGGATAAAAAATTAAATTTGTACACATGATTTAAGGCTGTGGGATGTAAGTTCCCACACTTTTGACTTTTGCCTTCTCACAAATAAGGGTATAAAAACGGAAGAAATAATACATAAAAAAAATTATTGCAAAACCTTCGACTTTAAGCATTCAAGGCAATTCTATGTGTTTGATCAGCTAATTAATAAATCCTAAAATTAGTCATTTTAGGATTTATTCAAAACGGCACAGCATAGTGCGACATTTCTGCCCCACCGCTAACCTAGTGGTTAGAGAGATCCCGCCGGGATCAGTCCCGGGTCATGTCATATCAAAGACTTTGAAAGGGTGCTTGTTGCTGTCTCGCTTGACGCTCAGCATTGAGAAGCTAGAGCAAGGGAACATGACTGGTCGACCCGGTGTCAGTTTTATGTGACTGAATGGGGTGTCATGTCTGGTGTCTGGGGCATGATGCTCCAATGACGACTCGCCCTGCCACAAGAAGACACGGCATATATATACAGAAGTGTGTCTATCCTAGTGGGGAGATTACTTGTCAGCTTTACTGATGTATATAGCCAGTCGGTATCAAGGCCGTTTTATCAGCAGTTGGCAGCATTTGCCTTCATCCCCAAAACGGACAGAAATGTGGAAAGATGCATTTAAACTGGATGTTGTGTGTCAGTTTTGCCATTTGTAATAACTCATGTAAATGTAAATGTGTGAGGGTAATTGAGTTAAGCTAAATATGAGATAACAATGAAACTGAAACCTTACTACATCTGTACATAGTTTAAATTACGGTGACATATTACACCTGTTAGACTCACACGGAATATATATTCAGGTCTATCTTTTCAACAATGACCTTGTAAGGTTATAATTTATTTATTCAATTATTTGATTGGTGTTTTACGCCTTACTCAAGAATATTTCACTTATACGATGGCGGCCAGCATTATGGTGGGATTAAACCGGACAGAGAACTGGGGAAACCCGCGACAATCAACAAGTTGCTGGCAGCAACTGTATTTGTGGGAGGTTCCTGGGTCTTTTAGGGTAATAAGTAATATTAATGAATACAATATCTTATATGTAAATAAACTCATTTAAAGGAAATTTAAAAAGAAAAGCATAACTGAGTGGCACATTGAGAGACTTGGTAGGGTGGTGATATATTGTAATGTAGATTTTTATTGTTGTTTTGTTTTGTGGGGAGGAAATGTCAGGTTAAGATATAAAGCCTGTTTTGGCATTCAATGTTATTACCAATAAACCTATACATGTAGATGGCATACATGTTTTATTTTCAATGATTCTTGAGAGCTATGAATTTTTTAAATTTTAGTGTTTCACGGGGCTTTTGGTTTACGTGCTCCATAAGGAAACTAATGAGGTGACTTACATTGACGAAGTGCCACCCAATAAATCCAACAGCTATCGTGTAAGTGATAAAGTCTTGAGTATGGCGTTTAACAGAAGTGAAATAAATAAATCAATCAACAATGTGAAGATAATATGACGTATATAGAAAAAATTACATTCGATGTGAGGACACATGAAAGCAGAAATCTGGTGCTTCCGACTTCGGTCAGGGCATCTCCCAGTTAATAGCTGCTTAAAAAGGTTCAGGTTTAGCGATTCAGACCTGAGTAATGTTTGCCACGCCGAGGAGGCCAACCATCATGCTGTACTTGTTTGTCCCGGTACACTTTGCAACAAGGAATATTGTTTCCTGACCTTGTATTTCTTATCGGGTCGCTAACCCAACTCTGAGAACTTTACTCTCTCATCCGAAAAATGCAAGTTTAGCATTTAAACCTGTGGGGAAATATATATGTAGAATCCACAGATTTTAAGCCGGAGCATTGTGGCAATAATTCTCTATGGACTGAGCATTGTCTTAGAACAGCTTGAATTCCTGAAACACATCTGGGGCCTCCGTGGCTCAGTCGGTTAGCGCGTCATCGCAGCACAATGACCCGAAGCCTCCTACCATTTGTCGCTGTGAGTTCAAGACCAGCTCATGGTGGCTTCCTCTCCGGCCGTACGTGTGAAGGTCCGCTAGCAACCTGTGGATGGTCGCGGGTTTCCCCCGGGCTCTGCCCGGTTCCCTCCCACTGTAATGCTGGCCGCCATTGTACAAGTGAAATATTCTTGAGTACGGCGTAAAACACCAATCAAATAAATAAATAAATAAAATAAACACATCTTACTGCCTTGGCGCAATTCCATTCAGTGGGGTCGCCATGTAAACTTATCTATGTATGTATGTATGTCTGTATGTGTGCGTGTATGTATGTGTGTATGTATGTGTGTATGCATTGATGCATGCATACATACATACATACATGCATCCATGCATAAATACACACACACATACATACATACAGACAGATATACCTACAGAGATATGTATATGCATATATGTATGTATGTATGTATGTATGTATATATATAAGTATGTATGTATGTAAGTAAGTAAGTAAGTAAGATGGTATAGGATGGTTGGTTTTCTCCCGGCACACCGGTCTCCTCCTCCCATGAATCCGACGGCCGTCATAAAGGCAAAACTAAAAGACAGTCAGATAAAAAAATACACTCAAACAATGTGAAAATATACTTTACTTTCTTTATTTCAAGCAATATAAAATACAGGATTTATACCACAAAAGCAGCATTATTGAATTGTGCTCAAAACACCACACATATCGTTAGGTGGACATAGTACTTTTGAAATGTAAATTCACTTTAATGAAACATTATGTGTAGACGCTAGTCATATGCTCACAAATAAAGAAGGATATTAAAGGGCGAGATCCGAAATACTTCTTTTTTTGCAGACATGATAAAAATATTACGCTGCCTGGGACTTAAAAGCATACGCAAGAATTCCGGTCATACCATAAAGGGAGGTAACCTACACGGGCTGTATTGTGGAAAGTCACCAACACAGGGCGCCCTGTGTTCAAATGCTTTTTGCTGAATTACAACCCGTCGTACAGCTCTATGAGAGCAGATTGACATGGCGCGAAAGTTTTCTTCCTCTGCCAGTCAGCCCTTTTGGCTTGGTATGAAAATAATGAAAACTGCCTGAACTTTGAGTTCAGGTGTTAGTTTTATGGATGAAAGTTTGAAGTTTATGGCGTGAGGACTCAATGTATCAGGTAGTGATGAGGCTGCGAGTGACGTCCCCTTGATGTTGCTAGGCACTCTCCCAATGAAGTTCTGTTATAGCGAGCTCCAGATTTTGATGGTCAACTTATGTCAAGTCATTCATGGTGCTTTCTCACAGGCCACGGAGTGTTTGGGACTGAGTTTCTACACTAAACTTTAACATTATCGCATGTTGGGACCTCTAAGAAAGCAAAGTGTTTCAAGCTGACTGTCGAAATAAACAGTAGATTACCCCTCAAATAATCTTTTTATTCATAAAACACGGAGCCCAAAACATTCGAAATGTACACGTTCTTACAGTATGATAAAGACTTTCTGGATATTCACTACAAACCATATAAGATGTGATATAAAATATACTAAGTTTAAGATGAAAACCAACAAAGTTAATAAAATAATTTAGCTCTTTATATTTGGTACATTTCGCAGCCTGACGAGTCATCACCTAAATATGGTACCTATGTACGGTGGGATGGGGAAGGGCTTCAGGGGCCCGATATCAAGCACAAGCGGAAATAGTTCTACACCCACTAAAACAGGCTATGCTCTCTCTCTCTCTCGCCACACATATATATGTATGAAATTAATGGGGTATGGTCAGTCGGTTTGTCAGGTAGACCTAGACGGTAAGTTATTCTTGTAATCCGATAACCTTTTGCCGAGTATCATACTGATGTCACACTGTAAGAATCAACAACACTGCACACCACCAGAAATCAGGAGAAGATGCTGAGAAACACGCACACCACACATCCAGCATCCATGTTTCATCACCGTCATTAAGCGGTATTCATCACCAGGCCCCACGGCTACGGAAACATGCAATACCATCACAAGACATGCACCATGCCGGTCAGAGAATAGTACAGTGCTCTGAAGTGAAACGTCAAGATTTATAGTTAGTTGACAAGTACAGGAATTTCATTTTCAAAACTCAGGTTGAAAATTGGGTGTCGTAGCGGTTTGCTACGCTTATGATGCATCATTCATGTGCATCTGTATATCATCCCTCACCTGCAAAACTCTCTGGAGCAAACTAAGTTTGAAACTTCCCCATCAGAGGCAAACAAAGAAGTAGAAATGTTGGAAAATCTAGTAAAGTTCAGAGGTTTTGATGGCGCTTTGTCCATTATTTCCCTGTGTGTGCACTCTGCTATAAGCCTGAATTTTCAGAAACTAGATTGAAGGTTTCCATGACGACAGACTGTTGGTAATCGGTTTGTATAGCAGGCCAGTCTCATTCACAGCCGATATATCTAATCTGCTTCCTCACTGGAATGCCATGTCGAGAACACAGACATGAATGTGATGCACACTGTTTTTGGAAAAGCTTTGATACCCTAAACAATAATGAATATTAAAACTAATTTTAAAATTACTGAATGGAACATATTTATTTACTGTTTAAGTATAATGAATAATTGATTTACCTGCACTGTCTGTAGCAATTCACAAATTCTTGTAACGTCTGTATTTTTGGTATGTCTGTCTTTCTTAACAGAGAAAGTCTCGCAGGGATTTGGGTGAAATTTTGCTTACTGGTTGCCCTCTGTATTTTTGAACGATTCTTCACAGTTGCCCCAAGTGAAGTATGTACATTTGGCTGTGGAGGAGGTTCGTGCTCTCGGAGTCCCTTATACTTTATTTTCTTTGTCTGGTTATTTTCTGACCATAACAGATATATACTACAAGGCTTGCGCCCGAAAGAAGCCTATGGCACTAGATACAGAACAACAGTTCTCCTTTTTATACTCTGAATGATGGAGAGCTGCAGTGCAAAATGCTGCAGGCAATGGGCTGTTTCCAATCCAAATCGAGGCTATGTAGGAGAGGTACCTTGCGTTGAGCAATGTTAGCATTAGATAACAGCTGTGGTAAATAACTATACAAGACAGACATAGCTTTGTTGAAACACTTCCTGCACAGTATAGGCTCTTACTTTCTTTCTCTAATGTTTAACCAACGATCAGTGTCTGAATGGTTAAGTTATCCATTCAATTTACATAACTTTCGCTATGTAGCTCTCCGTCTACCGGAATATAAAAAAAGCAAAGCCGTTACAAGTTGTGGCCTAAAGGCCATACTTACTGGTGTAATACCAGTCTGTGGTTTTGTTCCGTTTTTGTTGAAACTCACTAGCCTGATCAGATGACGGCTGTCGGTCTGCGATATAGGGGGGATTACTGGAGCTAGTTGTCGATCTTGAACAACGGATTGGTACCGATGGATTTTCTCCTGTAAAAAGAACTACCCCGGCTTGAACGAGCTAACGTCAGATTATTAAATACCATTACTAATGGACGACCTGAAGAATGATACAGATAGAAAGCTTTTTGTGTTGATCAGATTCTGGCGAGATATACGCTATGCATGACGCGTAAGTGAAATATTTTTCACTCAGTGTGCCGTAAATCTCAAATAAACTACACACTAAAACCAGATGACCGTTCCTCCTGGCAGCAAAGTGAAATTTGATGTTGAATTGTCGACGATCTTACTGACCGTCAATATTCTTCAATACGGAGAAAATAAATTTAACCATATTTAATAATATCTAATAATCTAATAATCATATTTTTGCAGTCACTTACTATTTGATCAGTATCAGATGAATCTCAACGACACCGTCTGTCATACAGTCGCCTATCTCGGGGACATCTTCCTACATACATTCACCTGTTCAAAGGACATCGTACGTCACAGACCTATCCAAGGCATCGTTCTTTTCACTCGCGTATCTCAGGGACATCTTGCACACATTCAAATATCCCAAGGACCTCATCTACCATACACTCAAATATCCCATGGGCGTCGTCTTTCATACATTCACCAATCCCATGGACGTCGTCTTTCATACACTTACCTATCCGAGGGGCATTGTCTGCCATACTCACCTATCCCAGGGAAATCGCCTGTCATACCAATCCTAAGTTCCCGTCCTTTCACACTCTCACCTAACTCGTCTTTTATCAGGTTGATAGACTCAGCTATCCCAAGGACCTCGTCTTTCATGCACTCACCTATCCCAAGGACATCGGCTTTCATTTACTCACCTATCCTAACAACCTCATCTTTCATGCATTCATATGTCCTCGGGACTTTTATACACTCATATATCCTAGGGAACTCGTCTTTTATACACTCGTCTACCCTAGAGACCTCATCTTTCATACAGTCACCTCTCCCAGGGACCTTGTCTTTCATACACTTACCTATCTCAGGGACCTCGACTTTCATACACTCACCTTTCCCAGGGAGCTCGTCTTTCATACACTCACCTATCCCTGGAAGATCGTCTACCACACAGTCGTCCAATTTTCGTTTACACGAGAACACCTCTTCCTTGCTGAGTATCTTGAAATATTTATTCTCGAAGGCATCCCTGTTGAAGTACTCATCCTCTATGTTAGTTCTTTTCCACGATGAATCCGAATCTACAGGTTGAAATTGAAAAACAACAACAAAAGTGATGCTGATAACAACTACGATAACAACTTAAATCATGTATCCCTACTGACGAGTTGAGCGGGCTTTCCAAACCGCAGACATTATCCCCAACCGTGCTGTATATCTTGACACTGGCCCTTCTAGTATTTCGCCAACCTCCCATATATGATGATCGCTCTTTCAGGGGCAGTTTTCATGCCTGGCATGTCCTACTTAAGCGGGCCTGCCTGATTCTTACTAGTGGGACGGCCTAAACATTCGGTGGTACAATACAAAGTGTTCCACATGGAATTTACCTGTGCTGCTGCAGGAAGAATCAGAATCACGCCGGCGCTTGCTCCGACCCATGTCCCGGAAGTGTTTTCGGCTTCTGGTGGCGTTTTCATAGGCTTTTTCTGCTTTCTGTGTCAGACCAAAAAGAGCACGATATTACGCCGAGTAATGATAAAGAAAGCTGCATGAGTTGTAGTAGAATTAAGCACAATGTTAATCTTGAAGGACAATACTAATAGTACATATAAAATGTTTTATAAATATCACCACGCATGATATCATCTGGTTCATGAGAATAGAATATCACGTAAAGGTAAGTGATAGCAAAATAAAACCCATGAGTGCTTTCATGGCCTTCAGTTGCTTATATAGTAAGGTTTGCAAGGCCGGGAAAGTAACATAGAACGTAATTTAATCTTCTGTTCCAACCTTCCAACGAAAGAACCTTGAAGTATTTAAAGGAAATGTAGAGCTAGGACATACAGTATATATAGGTTTGAAAGTTGTCAAGTTATTACACAGTACAAGTTTTGGATTATGCGGTCTAAGACGTTGGGTGATTACAAATTCTGCTTTATGTCGTCATGTGGTTTCGAACAATTAATTTCGAAATGCAGGGAAATGTGTGAAGATTTTCAACATGGCTTCTACACTGTTTGGATTTTCTCAATTCCATACATGTGCAAATAGGTATTCAGGAAACATTGCGAAAGCAATTCATGTCATCGGCCGCTTTAAATATTCGAAATACTAGCTGTGTATCGTATCCCCGCGCATATACAAGCTGAAACACGAGCTTTACATGTCTGAACTCAGCTTGTCTTCTGACATCAGATCATGATGAAACAGTATAACGTGGCTTTGTTCTTGTTTCAAAGCGAAGATATTATATCTCAGCCGTAATTGCAAGAACAATAGAGTAGTTCACCATTTTGGGGTAATCTTGTGAATCATATGTACACGAGGTCGCAAATATTTACCGTATGTTTTTAACTGCCAAGGCAACGTATTGAAATATATAACACATGACCATGCCGTTGATTTTGCAGAAGAGATTACTAGGCAGTTCAAAGTGCTGAAAAGCCTATAAGCTTAGTACCGAAAAGGTAAAGGAATAGGCCACACTACATTTTTTTAGCGTGACTGAAACAAGAGTAGACATTCTTCGAAAAATTAGACCGCTTTAAATTGAAGAGATGCATTGAGACCAGGATAAAAAGAAAGGAGGCTCGCGTGTGGGGGAGGCTGGCATGGGGGTTTGGGCTATCGGGCTGGAATTAAATTTTTTTATTTCATGTAACCAATAGCAAAAACTGCCTACAACTAGAGACCCAGTCAAAAACTAATCCACTCACTGAAAATGTGGTCAGGTGGTGTTATGGAACAAACGGCCTTTGTGGCTAGCACGACACAATGACACAGCTTCCATTCACCAATGATGCCGATATGAGTTCAAGTCCAGCTCAGGCTGAATTTCTTGTGCTTGGGGCTGTCGGGTTTCTTGGGGATTTTCCCCAAGGCTTCGTCCTATCATAATGCTGGAAGCCGTCGAAGGAGTAAAGTATTCTCGAGTACGACGTAAAACGCCAAATCGCATAAGTAACGAAAAAAAATATCACACAACAAAAATGCAAGACAAAGTCTTAGACGTGAAGTCTAACCGTAGATTTCATTTAAGTTGCTGAAAACTGAGGCATTTTTAAGCTTTACATTTGATGGTAAATGAACCGTAAATTTTAACTTGGATGAGAAAGCCAAGACGGCTGCATTCCAGCTAACATATACCCTAATATAAACATGGTTTTTGAGAAGCTCCTTTTGCCAGTTATGGCTAAAACTTTTTCGAAACCCGTCAACATGTCAAGGTTCGAAAAAATACATCTCAATGCACAAATTAACTATGTGCACCGGTAAGGAACGAAAACATTTTCATGTTGTTTGAATTACGACCAAAGCTTATCATACTGGTAAATAATAGGCTACCGAGGAAGGTCATTTGACATAAAGGAAGTGACCGCCAAGATAAGACTGAAATAGGCCCAATATACAAATGTTCTACAACGCTTTATAGATTGTTTAATACTGTGTCAGTCACCTGGAATCTGTCACTGTAGTGTTCCCAGTCCGAGTCCTTCAGTGTACTGAGTTCTTTGAGCTTTTTCTGCAGGTCTTGCCAGTCGTCGCTTTGAGGTCTGCCGTTGCTTAGCAACTTCTCTTCCAACTCCAGCTGCATTTTGAAGTACTCCTCCGCCTCTTCATACTCTCCTGTGTTTGAACATATGTTATATTCAAAATATTTTCGCATATATAATGACAGGCTAAGTTAAGGAAAGGTGACATATTTTTTATTAGGACGGCCTGGATTACTAGGTCTTTTCCCAACAGAAGACAGAAATAAAATGAGGAACAGAAGACTCCTAACACATGTCACCGTACTTAACTCATACAAAAGATTTACATCTTATTCTTGACTTAAGCAAAACGAAGACAATCTAACAGTAAGGTAACATGGTATATTTTAGAAGTCAGCCTGACCAAGGGGCTAATTTAGACAATTAGTTTCTCCTTACTCATTTCCATCTTTAGTAATCCGCACAGGTAAAGACACCTGGCCGGCTCTCTCTGGTCTTCTTTCTTCTTCATTATCTCATAGGCTTCTTTAACATTTTTAAAACCGTCCTCAAAGTCGCCAAGCTCACGGAGACTGAGTGCCATGTTTTTAAGAATACTGGCTTTAATGCTCATTGTCATCAGATGGAGTTCGTCGTTCAAGCGGAGTGCGCTCTGATAGGTGTGCACGGCTTTCTCGTATTCCTTCATGCTGTGGTAACAAGCTCCCAAGTTCATGTAAAACGTCACCGTGTCACAATGGTTCTTGGACAGCTTTTCGCGCAACTCCAAGGCCATGCTGTGGTATTTCAAAGCTAGCTGTAAGGACGACAACTTTCGTGGCGATGAGTACTCCCAACATGTGTAATAGGTATGGCCGAGATCATTCAGGGTTTTTATTAAGGCCGACTCAGGCCCATTCATGCCATCATCACAGATGTGCTTACGGATGACCACACTCTTCTCCAGCATGACAATTCCGGTTGCATACTCCCCGTTGGTAACGCAAACATTGCCCCACATATGATAGAAATGAGCATATGTCAATTGTCCGCCAACAGATTTTTGTTGTTTCAACGGTAATTTACAAAGATGATCGTAAGCATCCTCTAGTATGGTAGTTGCCACTTCAGGGTTTTCCCCAAGGTCATTGTGCTGTAGGGCTTCCCAGCAGCGGAACTCGGCGTACTCTCTCCAAATACCATCTTCCTTGGCCTTAGCCGCCCTATGTTTGAAATACTCTAGCCTGTAGGGAATGTTGGCCATTAGTTGCAGAAGATACACAACGTCCTTTCTTGTCACATGTTCATCGATGGGCTGAGTTTTCACTTTCCTTTGCAGAAAGAAGAAGCGAAAGATATTGGCCTCTTCATTTTCCATATCTCTCATTGCCTTGGAGTAGTCTTTACCTAAAGTTGCAGCTATCTTCGTCACAACCTTGGAGTAATGTTGGACAAAACTCTCTTTTGCCGCCTCTAAGACTTCACGTTCGGAATTCTTTCCTGTTTCTTCAAGAAAACTTTTTAGGATCGTATGCAAACGCCATCGATTCGGCTCTTCAAGCTGTCCAGCAGAGGTTCTCTTTTCTTGTGGTGGGTTTTCCACATCCACCAAGTTGTAATACATTAGGATCTGAAACCTGAGATCTGTCTCCCTGGGATCCAAAGCGCCAACTGCCGCGGCAGTGTCCTTATTGAAACTGCCGGGGATGACTGAGAGTCTGAGGAGAAGGCTCTGGTCTTCCTTTGTCACAAGCTCAAAGGCTCTCTGAATACAGAATTTCATGTCCTCGTAGTATTCTACCTCTGGGTCATGGATTATGTCCATCTTCCGCATCCCTGGGCGCTTCTTCTTCCTAATACTCTCCCCAGACCGCTCCAACAGCTTGATCATATCTCTTGGTTTCACCATTTTATTTTTTAACCTACCAGCCACTAGTTTCATAGCAAGGGGACAGAAACCGCAGAGTTTCGCCAGTTTCTCTGGCTCTCCTTCACTGAGCTCTGCATTGACACTTTTATTAATAAACTCCACGGCATCGGACAAACACATCTTGTCCACTTTCATTTCCTCAATATGCGCTTTAAGTTTTCTTCCCGGTTTTCCTTCTCCTGGCTTCAGAGGATTCTGAAATCTATAGAATGGTATTATTAATAAATACATTCCATGTTACACCTGTTCTACGTCCTGTGTGATTTTGAACCATGGAACTTCCCACTACACCCACCTCATCTGGCCCCTATACATTTCAGCAATGCGCAATTTTTATTGTCCCATCTGGTCAATACTTATCACATCCATGTCCATCCTGAGCTGTCCTCATCCCTGCACAACCTCTCTCGTGCAAACGTGCCCAGTAACTACCTCACAATATCTCACGTCCTATCGGTCCAATGCACCCACCTCACCTATATCCACCTCACCTATATCCACAATCTCAGGCTCCGTTACCCAGTATATCAATATAACAAAATCGCGCTTTCTCTTTATCCATCATGTGCACCACATTTATGATCAAACTTTGGCGTCCAGTGTGGCTTGCTCTCACTTCCCTTCGCTGTACTGAAACTATCACTGTTTTTACTGTGCACTGCTCTTTAGCCTTTATTAAAGCTCTCATCTGCTTCATTGCTAAAACTTCTACCACTGTAGAAGTATCTTTGGAACATAGCATCGCACGTTTACAGGGGGCACCATAAAATTTTTGATAGTCTTATACAAGCTATAACGCTATGTAGGTCATTTATTGCACTTTGACAGTAGACAGAGTTAGGGACGACAACTCTTCTCAGCTATATGACGCAATGATCTTGTTCACCGATTAAACATGGCCCTGTTTTCGTGATGATCTTCACACCAAATTCATTTTGTTGTTCTCTATATCTCCCCAGAAACGGATGTCGAGTAACATGTCCACTGTTATATATCACCTCTCCTAAAGTTGTTATCTAACACATATCCACTTGTCTCTAATCGTGTGCAAAAGATCTTATGTGACATCTGTCCGTCTTTCCCCAACATTTGGAAAACCCTCACCTGACATCTCTCCACTGTTAAGTGATGTCAGGTAAAGTTCTCACCTGACATTTGGCCACTGTTTCCTTGCCTCTGCTAAAGCTTTCATCTCCTCAACATCTAACCACTTAGCGATCTCCACATCTAGCCACTTGGCGATGTCCCCTTGATCTGTTCATTGTTCCATAATCTCTGCTAAAAGCTTTCGCCACTTCCACATCTAACCACTTGGCGATATCAACTTGATCTGTTCACTGTTCATTGTTCCCTAATCCCTAAAGCTAAAAGCTTTCACCTCTTCCGCATCTAGCCTTTTGGTGATATCCCCTTGATCTGTTCATTGTTCAATTATCCCTCACCTCTGTTAATGCTCTGACCTCACATCCATGCACTGTTCCCTCACCTCTGCTAAAGCTCTCACTTCCCATCCGTACACATTCCATTAGCTCTGGACAAGGTCTCACCTCACATATACCCACCTTTTCATAGCCTGGGGGCCTCCGTGGCTCAGTCGGTTAGCGCTCTATCGCAGCACAATGACCCGAAGCCTCCCACCAATGCGGTCGCTGTGAGTTCAAGACCAGCTCATGCTGGCTTCCTCTCCGGCCGTAAGTGGGAAGGTCTGCCAGCAACTTGCGGATGGTCGTAGGTTTCCTCCGGGCTCTGCCCGGTTTCCTACCACCATAATGCTGGTCGCCGTGGTATAAGTGAAATATTCTTGAGTACGGCGTAAAACACCAATCAAATAAATAAATAAATTTTCATAGCCTCTTCTAAATCTCTCAACTCACATCTCTGCAATATTCTATAACCGCTGCTAAGCTATCTCTCACATCTGTCCAAACTTTCGTATCCTATGTTAAACCTATTACCAGACCAACAAAATATGCTAAAACCTCTTATCCATCCTTTTATCAATACCAAATTGTGCAACAAACATCGTATTTATCCTATTATCAAGCACCAATCTATGACAAAACTTTTTATCTATCTTTTAATCAAACACAAATCTATGCCAAATCTTCTTATCTATTGTTTCATCTAACACCAAGCTATGCCAAAGCTTCTTACCTTGCCTTTCGTTAACCTCCAACCTCTTATCTCACCCGATCTACTAGCAACCATCATCCTATGCCAAAACCAAAAACCTGTTCGAAACCTATCAGGCGACCACTTTTCAGCCACTAACCTAAAACCTGTCCATCACGTCTTGGCAACCATAACCAATGCTAAACGCCTCACTTGATCCCAACCACCGGTCAGTGACTAACTCAACTCTAGGTTTCACCTGGTCGACATTTTGTGAAACGTCCAAAGTAAGCTCAGTTGAAAGTCGAAACCTCTCTAAGACTCTAGGGACATACATTTCTGTAGAACGGATCAAAATATCCTTGACACTGATTCGAAACATGAAACTGTTGCTGATTTACCTGGATGTAATGATGATCTTAAGGTAATCACGGTGGCCGATTTCGCACATTTTCTCCACCCAATTCATGAAATTCGTGATTGACTTTTGGTCAGGAGTTGGGTTGAGGATATCCTCAGCACTGTCCAACACGATTATATGCTCTGAAAATTAAAGGATGGAACTTTTTAAATAGCATATGGGTAATTTCGAAAAATCAGGTCACATTCTGATCACACCCTGCTCTTTTATAGTATCGATAACCTGAGGCCAAATGTTATAAATTTCTATTGTACTTCTCAAGCTGTTCGCAGAACTGGGGCATTGATTGAAAATTGGGTTGTATTACATGAATATTTATTCAGTGCTTACAATTTGCGAAAATCTAATATCATTAAGTTGACTTAGTTCTACATGTACCGGGGTGCTGGAATATCATTTCATTGATTATTGTTTCTACTAGAGCGTTGGAATGTCATTGAGTTTTGTTTCCAGCCTTACGCGTTGGAATGTCATTTCATTCAATGATGTTTCACCAGTTTGTTTAGCTTTGATACCAGAGGAATCTTGATGGATATTGTTTCATTGAGAGGCATTCCTACCAGGGTCGGTATTTCAGTTCATTAACTGACCTTTCTACCCGGAGGAGCGTGTGCGTATCATTCCAATGACCGGCGTTCCACCATGTTTAGTACAAGCTTTTAAATGTGATTTCATAGAATGGGATTCCTACACGACCAGCGAGGGTATGTCATGTCATTGACTAGCCTTCCTACGTGGGGAGCACTGGCCATTGATCACAAATACTACAGAAGTTTGGAAAATATATACCTCACAAAAACTCCAACCTTGGCCAAGTACCTGAGAAACCTGTACAGCCGAACCGGAAATTGTTGAAGCTCAAGAGTCAAAAGTAGTATGGATTTTAAACTTGCCGGTCAGGCAATTCCCGGCAAGGAATCCCGAAGTAAAAAGGTTTGAACCATCTATATTGAGGCATTTCGGAAAACAATGATGTACAATAGCAATTATAGCTCGAGTTATGTATGTTGAGGCATTTTGACAAATAATGACGTAAAATAACAATTATATTTTTGGGTAAGAACTGCCCGAGTAAAGTGTTTTCAGCCAGTGACACTTTGGCAAATGATAATGTAAAATACCAACTATAGTTTTGGGCAAGGCATGTCCAAGTAAAGAGATCTGAGCCAGCTATAGTGTGGCTCTTTGGCAAATGATGATGTAAAATGGTGGTTATAGTTTTTGGCAAGTAACGCCCAAGAGTTTTCAGCTAACTATATTGTGGCACTTGATGAACAATGGCAATTGTATCCCTAATTTTCCAAGATGTTTTTCTTACCTTCCTTACGTTTTTCGAAACCCTTAACAAGGTCATCAAGAGTATCCTGGTCATACGTCTGTTTGGAACCATCTATTTTCTGAATCAGACTTTTGACCATTGTGTCCACGTCCGTTATCTCGCGCAGGTCCGTGAAGACAACTTCCGCTGAGGAGCTCAGCGTGTCGCAGATCTGGCGGGCAATGCTGGTTTTCCCCACTCCCGGGAATCCGCTCAGGAGCAGACATGGAGGGGTGCCCTGCGTCTGTTTCTGGAAGAAATCCAGGATGCTCTTAAGCAGTTCTTCCCGCCCAATAAAGATGTCTTGATGGGCAGGGTGCTGTGTGTATTCCTCGGTACCCGGACTCCGCTGGGACGCAAAATCATCAAGCACCTCCGTGGCATCGGAGACCTGAACGTTCTCTAGTATCTCGCTTAATAAAACGAGATTAGTTTTACTAATGGCCCCTTTCTCGAACAGTTCCCCAAACAGCTGATCCATACGAGTAATACTGCCTGACTTATCGTCTAGAATATCCTTCACTAATAGCGCCGCATGCTGTCTTTGTTCATCAGTGAAACATTTATCCAGGTTCAGAAAAAGTGTCCGCAGTTCCATGATAGACATGGCTTCCTCGTAGTTCTGTATGGTTTTCCTCTTTTATCTGGTGCTGGCAGATAGTTTCATATGAACGTCTTCGTAAGATGATAACGTTAACAGCCTGAGCCAGACTAAACCATCATCCCAAGTACACCAAACTGACGACCTGGTCTAAAGGGTGGGTTTTAAGCACCTGTAAGGACTGTGTTCACAGTGACAAGCTAAACTACTGTCGCTGTCAACAGTAGATGTAAAGCTGATGTGGGAGTAATCTCGTATTACAATCGTCTGTAGTCTGTCTTTGCCGACGCTGTCAGTTTACTTAGCTACACATTATACCGGGGCAAGACTGCATGCATGAACTTGCACGCTACTGTGCGCATGTAATTTATGTAATCGGAGCACTGGCAGGTATATTGAAGCCGGGTGAAGTCATTGAAAGGCGATAATATGGCACCGGGTGCCGGAAAGACAGGGGGAGGAGGAAGAGAGTGTATTAGTTGTCGAAGTCTTAAAGCGATGCTGCACAGTGATGGCACTATATCGCACCATCGCTTTGGAACATGGCAACATTTCTGTCGTAACACACGATTCTCTCCCATCGGTAACCTTAACTTCGTTCACCAACGCTCTCATCGCCTGTCAATGCTGGAATCGCCTTGTGATGCCCTCAATGCTCACCAATGCTTCAGTAGAACTTTCTTATAACATTTTTTGAGAATCGGGGAATTTACTAACAATGCAAACTTTTGGGGTGGATCGAGTTAGTTATCAAACTTGACCTTATGGTTCACAAGATATAATCAAACCGGCCGCTGTTGGAGCCATCAATCACCAGGCTTATAAATACGTCCCCCCTGGAGATTCCTGTTTCGTAGCTATTGTCCGAAGCAGAAAGCTGAGTAGGCCTAAGGCCAAGTTCATGGAATACCTCCTGAGTAACAAAGGCCTACCCCAGTGCACCGTCTGGTCCCCAGGTAAAGCCAGTATTGTTTGTTTGTTGAGCTGCCTGGCAACTGACCTATAGAGTGTGTTCGTACACTTTTATCTCCAGTATCTCATAAACTGGCAAAGGTAAAGAAATCAAACTGGGCATTGAAGATAGTGAACTGCCTACACAATTCTGACACTTTCCGAGTACTGACTAAGCACGTGGTGTGGTGCCCAATGTAAAGTTTATTGATAGCTTTGAAAAATCGTCTTGTTAAAAACCTCTGAACCGATAGAGCTGAAATTTATATATTTATTTTTTTATTTCATTGGCATCCTACGCCGTACTCCGGATACTGAAATTTTATGTACTGTTTCCACATATAAAGGTCTACTCCTGCTGTAAAAAGTTTTGAGTTCCATGTGCAATAAAGCCCTTTGTAGTCTTTTTTAATTCGTCACTTGACGCATTGTTCAGTTTCTTCCATTGTCTTGCTAAGTTTATAACAAGAGGACGCAAATTGTATTCTGCCTGATGTAAATTTGTGTGTTGAATCCAAACATGTTGATATTTTTACATATGATAAATGTAACAGCGTGTACCCCGGCAACACTGCTGGTAAACAGCTTTAATCCAAAATTAAAATGTGTCACAAATTTCACCCCAGTGCGTAAAATTTCGTGTAAGACACCGATATAAAACCAGGAATCACTACTAATGTCTGAATCAGGATGGAGTTGAGAATGAAGTTTGTCATATTTAATTTAGCTGTGTGTTGAAATTGTGTGCACACTATTATTATAAGGTAGCGCCCGATTCCCAAACAATGATCTTCAAATACAGAGAATTTATGTTTCTTCGAGATGACATTATGTTTATCCCGTCTATCCCGCAGGTTACGATATATTAACGCACTGAGCCACATATACAGGTATGCATATATCTTCCACTATGTATAAATTGAACAAGCATACCAGTTAATACTCGCATGAAGTTAGGGGTAGCCTATATCATGATTTCATTTATATAATAACTGTGTTACTTATGTTGACTCGTTGTTTGGAAGTGTCTTGTGTCTCTCATTTTTTTTTCTCATTTACCTGCCCGACAGCTCTGACTTCTTATTCTTACTCCAATCCGCATTCACCTTTTTATTTTCTACATCGTCAGCAAATTTCACCCAAATTTTGTCAAGCACAAAATTTGTTTTTCTCTTTCTTGCTGCAACCTGCATATTTACAGCCTCTTCACGTTACCAACAGTATACATAGTACTCTTAAAATAATAAACTAATATATAACTAATATATAGGAGGTCATATCCACAGGCTTTTAAGTCATATCTGTGAATGTTTGCCAGGCAATTGCCCAAGTTAGGTGGTTTACCTCGAGCACACCTGGTTTCCGCCAAACATAAAACTGGCCGCCCTGGTGAAATGAAAATGTCTGAAATTTGGAGCTTAACAACAATCAGATAAATATCAAATTGCCAAATCTCCACTGAATACAGAAGACACGAAGGTTATACTTAGGAAGAAATCTCTGTAAAAAAAGTTACTCAAAATTTTCACCACGCATATCTGGTAACAAAGACTGGAACATTATCCATTTATGATAGCATGCAGATATAACATAACAGAATTACTGAACAAGCAACATTGTCAATAACAATCGGTTAGGATAAGTTTTCAGAAAATATTTACTTTTCATTAACAAAATTATCCGATCAATAGCAAAACCAGATCACCATTAATTTTTATTAATACCTCAATTTCCACGGAGATTATAAGTTATACCAGCGTGTTGCGTGGGTATACAGCCTGACATTTTACCGAAATTTATCGTTTCCACTTGGTCAATTATTTTCTTCAGATATATGACGGTTTTGACCTGGTCATGTTTCTCCACCATTCTCTTCAGCTCCACAACAGCTTGGTATATAGCATAGGAGGAAGAACACGGTTAGTCAATTATATACACAAAGAACTTAATTAATCACGTCTCTGGTTTTCGCTGTGGCGCTTTTGTGCACATGCGATTAATGTTCTTCTGTATCATAAGAGTGTGAAAGTGTGTGATTGGTGGTGAATCGTGTGACCCTTTGGCTAATGAATAACGACAAAATGATTGAAATCATTTTAATGATAACACACATGTATTTCTAGGATGAGTGGTTTGATGTGAAACAATGGCTTTACAAGTATCATTCTGGAATGAGCAGTGTTGAAGCAGTGGTTGAAATTACTCTCTGGAAACGTCATTTGATAACTCGTAAAGGGTTTTACGTCATTATCGGATGTATCTGCCTGGATGTGCCTGGATGACAACCTAAACCCCTCTCATCATACCACCTGTCAATCTCCACCTGTCAGCAATGAGCCCCGATCTCAGCCCAAATGGAGCATGTCTGGACGGGTTCAATAAACGATGATAAATCACCAGGTTTATATCAAGAACTTAATGAACGAGTTCCTCTTCTGTCTTCATTTTGTCAAAGGAGACACTTTGGCTATAACTACGTCTCCTCGCTTGATCAAACAGGTGAAAATAATCACCACTCAACACCGATATCTGATGAATATTAATACTGTACTCTATCCAGTCAAATAGTAGTCTCCCCAGATGACTGACAACAGAGACGAAAATATGCATAGACGTTGTCCCTACACACCGCCAGTGGCGGGCAAAATAGTATAAACAAAAGAGCTTTTCAACACTGTCTACGAGTGGGAGGAAAACCAACAGAAACATCTGGGTGTTGTTAAAACGTGACGTCAAAAACGTCTCGGAACTTGTATTAAGTGATATGGAATCATCTATTTAATTTTGGCAATGGAGCACTGGTGTAGGATGTGTACTAATAGCCTATGCTTTATACCAGTACACAGTGTATTGAAGTTGATTGATCTTTGTCCACAACCTGAACCTGATCTCACTGGTAACTGATAAACACCAGTGAGTTGTAGCTTGCATCTGTATGGTGTCGCTAAGTAGTAGGTCTAAATCATGTGTGGTAATAGAATGATTCGGACGTATGCCCTTTGGTTCTTGTTGTCGGCCAGATTAACGCACCTGGTTCACAGTTTGGGCTACCCTATAACTGCCTCATGGTTCCGGGACAGGTACAGTCGGGACGAATGGGCACAAGCCTTGGACGGCTATCAGAAGTTTGGGATGACACTATACGGCAGCGAGCTCCCCCAATCATAAAACGCACCGAAGCCGAACTGGGCCGTAACCCGAACTTCGTATAGTGTGGAAGTGCCAACAGCCCGACGAAAGTGGTGGGAACGCGATGCTGGGAAGAAACAAGTGCAGAGTTATCTGCCCTTGGATTGAATGTCAGCGGATTTTTGACCTATGAGTTCGGCCAGGACATTATGCTCTGTCCTAAGTACGATCGCCGCCTCAATAGCTCGAGGATATATTATAGGATTGTTTTGCCAACTACTCGACAAAGGTAAAATGTAATCGCTAAATATAAATTCAACTTTGCAAAATGGCGAACTTGGTGCGTTATGTATGACTTGTGGGAAATTTCAGGTAGAAGTGAAGGGAAACTTTATTTCTCGGGAGCATAACACTTGCTCTTGTAGAACGGGCTGTCGAAATAATTGCAAATCCCTAGTAAAATATACCTACTATAAATGACTTAAAATGTCGACCATAAGAAGCCATTTTTGGAGACAAAAAATCGTTATGAAATATTGTTTTTGATCCTGAAACTTACATTTTAAAGTTGGATATCTTCCCACCTTCCAAACAAACCACAAAACACTTTTCTAAAATCGGTTTTTTTCTAAACTCTCAGAATCAGGGAAAATCAGGGAAACTTGTAATTATTGACTAAATCTTAGGTCATTTTCTTTGACTAAGCACTGTGGATGGCGTTATTTATAGTCCCGTCGCAGAGACGTTTCAAAAAGCCCCTGTATCAAATACGCACTTTTAAGTGCCATGAAAAAACAGGCCCCCTTTGACAAAATTAAATTTTTGCCACTTTTCTTTAAAAAGCGTGACCCTGCACCGTTACAGCTCAGACAACGTCAATTCTGAAAAACAAATTATGAATTACGATTAGCTGGATTTATTCAGTTTTGTGAAAACCCAAGTACTATGTAAGCAACATATCGATTGGTTAGTTATGCCTTCATAACATTTCTGTAGAGCAAGTTCTAGGTTGTGTATAGTCTACATGTCTGGCTTCCTTGAAGCTGAATTTCACAATGTAAAGGTAATAGCTACCCCGGCAACGTGGCGGTAAAACAAGAAGACAAACAGCAGCCAATGGTATAAATGAGCATAGTTTCTGTTGATAGCTTGGCATCAATGAATGTTTCCATGTTTACATGAAAGGAGATTCTGTAGTCCCAGTAGATCTTGAGTATTCTTAGGAATGTATGATACTCACAGCTGACCTTACCTGTGTTTTTTAGCATGGCATTACATTGGCGGTGTGGTAAGATGTATGGCAATTGTGACATAGTTCCTAAGAATCTTCTCTAGGTTGTCTCCATCAATTACCCCTGATGGTCGTAATGCAAGCAAAGTTATCATAAGTCTAATGATTGAAGGAGTAAATCAGCGTGATCGTTAAGCCTTTGAGTGTGCCTGTCCGTCTAACCATAAATTCATGAAGAAAAGACTGTTTATTATTTGGCGTATTTGCTCACTAATCCATCAGCAAAATGTACGTTCATGTTAAACGTTCTATTTACTAATCATCAACAGCATGTACGTTTTCTGAGAAAATGCAGTACTTTGTAGGTTTTTCGTGCTTTCACCACAGCCCACGATCTGCTAGTAAAGCAAGGCGTCCCGTTTGAATTTTGGCTCAAGGTAGAAGTCTCTCCGTGATGATCCCTGTCTTCCCGTCGATCCCTCTGATTCCGGAATGGGGGAACTGCTGGACAGGACGAGCAAATCGCGGATTCACCGAGCACTAACTGTTGGTGGGGCGGATGTTCAGAAAATCATCACCTTCGCTTGGGATGCCGATTACTTGTGCGTGACAAGAAAATACAATCAGTCTCTGGCTGATGAAATCATGTGGGATAAAGAGAGACCAATCATATCTAACTGCTCTTTTTCATTCACCGTATAACCTGTCAGTGGTTGTGTTGGGTTATAATTTGGATGGGGAATCTCAGTCATTCACAATAAGTCTTTTTTCCTCACTTACCGATCCTGGACATACTTTATCTCACTTACGTCTGGTCAAGTATCCGTTCCAAAAACGGACCTGACCTTACGTAGATAAATGTTCAACAGGTATCCAGGGACAGGTCTCCAGTCTGTCCGGAGGCTCTACCATATATATTCGCCACCCCCGCCCCCTTCCCCCGAAGAGTCGTAATATTGTAATTATTTTAATAATCTGATCAACACATGAGCATACATACGATAGAAGTCGGCGGTTCGTCAGCAATTGACCGACGTGTCTTTTCGACTTGTAAGCTGAGCGTATGTTGTTGTTGCACTCCAGATTCTTGTACCCGAGTAAATCTTTGTAATTTTCAAAGTAAATGTATATAGATAAGTAGGTTAGCGTGATTGTATATTGTCTGTAGTGATTTTGTAGTATAAATAATCAACTGTTCTGTGAGGTTAGCTTATTCTTGTACATTGCACTGTCACTCTTGAACTAACGAGGGCTCCTTTCGTCTTTCACCTTGGTCTCTGAGTCGCCCAGAGACACCCCTCCTCTCTCCTAACTGTCTTGTAAATAATATCACTGTGCTTGCACCTAGTTTATTTAGGCTTCTGTTAATTTCTTGAACTGCAATGGAGGACGATGACAATGATATGGACTTCACTGAGGTTCACATTCAGGGCGGGGCAAGCGGGCTAGAAATAGACATGACAACGAGGAAGGCGAGGGCGGACAGAAGGCACGAGAAGCTGAAATAAACGGTAGTTTCTATGTTGTCATGTCGGGTGTAGGTGGATTCCCTGTGTGCTCGTTGAATCCTCTAAAATTTGGTGAAGCCTTACATGAAGTTGTTGGGAGGGTGGTCCGTGAAAAGACTACCATCACGTGACTTACAGATAACATACTTTGACAGGGGCCAGGTCAAGCGTTTGCTGAGGCTGACTTCAATAATGGGCAAAGGCATACAATGCTGCCAGCCATCCATGTCGTCCTGTAAAGGGGTCATATATGGTGTTGGAGAAAGTGTAACAGCTTTGGAAATCCAAGCGGCTTTACGGAAAGAGAAATGCATTAAACCTGGACGGATGAAAAAGGGTAAAGATCGTCAGGTACCATCTTGCATTTTGCTTTATTTTGATCGAGATGACCTTCCAACAGAAGTGATAGGATATGAGAAATTTACTGTAAAGCGTTATATCCCCCCTGTGTTGAGGTGTTTCCGTTGCCAGCGCCTAAATCAAACATCGAAATCTTGTAGAGGTTCCTCTCGCTGCTCCCGCTGTGGTGGCTCTCATGACTATGAGCAATGTCCAAACATAGCCTCCCCCAAATGTGTCCACTGTGGAGGTAGCCATAGTGCTGCTTATGGCGGCTGTCCTGCCAGTAAGGAGGCTAGTAAGGCTCAGTATATCAGAATTACCGAGAATGTCCCGTACTCCGCACCTTTAAAATCTGTCCGCCACGCTCGTCCCGAACACACTTATCCCGACCATGTACAGTCCGACCAAAACAATGTAGAGTGTTCCCAGGCACCTAGAGGCCTCGAGCGTGTGTCACACCCGAAACCATCTATCCCTAAACCCAGAACACAAACTAATTCTGTTGGCGTACAGACTGAAAATGACATGGCTATCCAGACGAACCACTGTTCGGATGTTACCCTCGCGAATGTTGTGGATAACAGAAATTTTATTTCATTGTGCTAAAGTTCCAAAGAACTCGGAAGTTATCAGTTTCATCGCTGACTGTGCTTGTCGCCATCTTGGTAGTGAGACCTTGTTCCCTCCCGCTTATGGCTCTACTGAAGCAAAGAAAAACAGCCGGTAAATAATGGATTATACAAGAAATCTAAAAATCCGTGTGTTTATATTTCTCACGATGGCTTTCTGTATATTGCATCGAAACATTCAGTCTTTGTTTACTCATGGGCAAGAATTCAAAGTTTTCATAGCTGATCTTAATGTTGAGCCTGATGTAGTTTGTCTTCAAGAAACATTTCTTAAACCTATGCATAACCCTACATTCCCAGGATATGTCATGAAAAGAACTGACAGAATTGGCATGGCCAGATGTGGGCTGGCTATGTTAATGAAAAAATGTTATTTCATTCACGAAAATTTGCAGAATTTCGCAGTATTGAAGTGCAGGGATTTCAAATTTTCCTTACATAGGCATGGGTTGTGAGTGTATTAAACCTATACAACGCTTGTAATAGACTAGATATTTCTGAGCTCAGTGCCATTGTATCGACTGCTAAGGGCCCTAAAATAATCTGTGGCGATTTTAATGCACATAATGTGTTGTGGGGTAGCTTATCAATTGATGCCAATGGCTCTGTACTTGGAGACTTCATCGAAGACAATGATCTAATTATGTTAAATGACGGATGTGGAACAAGACTCGACGTCCGCTCGGGTAAGTTATCTGCCCTTGATTTGACTTGGTATGTGGACTACGATTCACCTAATGGAAGAGATCACTACCCTGTGGCTGCTACATTTGGGGTATCACCACACTATAATGATGTTGATAACCAGCCTGGATGGAAACTACAAAGAGCTGATTGGAATACCTATGCCACTGAATGCTTGTCGTCATAAGAAGGAATCTGTTGTTTCTGATAACATTGATCAATTTACTGACAACATTATAGGTGCTATCAACTCTGCAGCCAGTGTTTCCATCCCGAAGTCTTCAGGGGCGGTCTGGTCGAAGCCCCCAGTTCCAAGGTCGACGACAGAGAGCACTGATGCCATACGTCAGCGTAAGAGAGCTAAGAACAGAGCGCCTCACACCCGTTTGATGGACGATATCGTTCTTTATCGGAAATGTAAGGCTATTGCGCAACGTAAAATCAAGCCAGCCCAGAAAGCCTATTGGCGAAAGTACTGCTCTGGCATTACTGGTTCAACACCACTAAAGAGGATATGGGCCCAGGTAAAGGCAGTAAGTGGTGCTAAGAAGTCTAATAATATTCCAACTTTGACATCCGATAACTTATTTTGTGTTAGTGACTTTGATAAGTGTAATCTACAAGCGGAAAAGTTTGCTCATGTTTCAAGTTCTAGCAACTTTGATTCTCATTTTATCAAACACAAAGAACAACAAGAGCTACTCCATAGTTTTGATAATATTTTGTCCGATGATCTGGCCATTAATGACGAATTTTCTCTCTTGGAACTCAAACAAGCTCTGAATGGGAAAAAAGACTCCACACCAGGGGAGGACGGAGTATATTACTCTGTTAAAAAACCTACCTGATGAATGTCTTAAAATTATGTTGTTGTTGTATAACACTATTTGGTCAAGAATGAGTCTCCCCGTGTGCTGGTAAACGGCCACTGTGATACCTATTGCCAAGCCAGGAAAGAATGCTACAAAGCCGGGGTCGTACTGTCCAATAGCATTAACATCAGTGCTGTGTAAAACGATAGAGACCATGGTAAACTCCAGACTTGTGTGGTTCCTAACTAAAAATAATACACTTTCAGACGTCCAGAGTGGGTTTAGAAATAACCGCAGCACATCAGACCATTTTAGTGCATTTGGAGTCCACTATCCAAAAGTCATTTTTAAACAGAGAATCTGTCTTGGCTGTGTTCTTGGATATAGAGAAGGCATACGACATGATATGGAGAAAAGGGTTACTCATCAAGATGCAGAATATTGGTATCGGAGGGAAAATGCTGGGATGGGTGAAAGGCTTTTTGTCTGAGAGAGTTATACGAGTTCGAATTGGCAAGACCTACTCAAATGCAGTGAATATTGAGAATGGTACTCCTCGGGTAGTGTAATATCTTCCACTCTTTTCAACATTGCTATAAATGACCTGCCCTCTGTCCTTCATCCAATGATCCCTTGTACTCTTTGCAGACAGCAAAGCTCTTTGGTTAGAGTGCCAGGATCTGAACGCTGCAAAGTGGCACATCCAACAGGCTCTAGACGCAATAACACGATGGGGTAAGCTTTGGGGGTTCCGTTTTTCGTGTTTGAAGTCAGAGGTGGTTGTGTTCACGAAAAGGAGGATTTTGCCACACATATCACTTAAGCTCGGTAACACCGACATAAAGCTGTCTTCATCCGTCCGACACTTAGGTGTCACTTTTGACACCAAATTGACCTGGCGCAAACACATTGATAATGTTGTTCTCAAATGCAAAAAAGTGCTTAACTTGATGCGGTCTGTATCTGGGAAAAGCTGGGGAGCTGATTATAAATTCTTACTCCTTATAAATATATAGGTCGTTAATCCGATCCAGGCCCGATTATGGATGTGAAGCATTTGATTCGGCCTGCGATACTTTAAAGTCTAGACTTGACTCTATCCAGTGTTCAGCGTTACGAATTTGCACTGGAGCGATGAAAACAACTCCTTTAAATGTTCTTCAGGTCCACTGCCAGGAATGGCCTCTCTCAATTAGACCCAAAGTGCCCACAGCAAAATTTGGGATGAAGTTAGAAAGCTCTCTACATAATTCAGCCAGTTCAGTGTTTTCACCATCTTGTTATGATTCTCTCTATATTGCCAACAAAAAGTCACAGCCTTTCAATGTTCGTGCCCAGGATATTTTGCAGAGTGCTGGGGTCAATATTGGACATCTGCAGAACGAATGTGTCCCGCCATCTCCCCCATGGAAGGACCAACCACCATCTGTTTACATGGACCTTCACTCTCAGGTCCAGAAATCAGACAGTCCTCACCATATTTCTGTGATTTCTAACGAATACGTAAGCAACAATTGGCCTGCATACATGCAAATTTATACCGATGCCTCTAAGTGCCATTCTACTGGTAAGGTTAGGGCTTCGGTTTGCGTACCAGAATTGCGATATGAAAAAGTTCTCAGCTCGTGGGATAACCTGTCTGTATATTCAGCAGAGCTCTACGCAATTCTGAATGCTCTGCTCTTTGTTTTGGATGTAAGACCATTAAGAGCCGTTATTTTCACAGATTCTCTTAGTGCTTTACATTCAATGACGTCATTTAAGTGGACAAAATACTACCCTGTCCTGTACGAAGTAGTTTTTCTATCGTCCTCTCTATTCTTTGCTGGTCTTGACATTTGCTGTGCTTGGGTTCCTGGGCATTCTGGGGTGCCCGGTAATGAACGAGCAGATTGACTAGCCGAACAAGCCCTAAGGCTGCGTGATGTCACCTCTAATATCAAACTGACCATATCCGAGGCCCTAAATGAAGTAAAGTCATTGTCATTTAAACTATGGCAAACTAAATGGGACGCCTCAGAAAACGGCCGTTTTTATCACTCATTTAACCCTGTTGTCAAATTTCATAACAGCCCCAATTTCCTTTTCTAGCAGAAAACATAAGTCCTGTGCTTCCGACATCGGTCAGGACACCTCCCATTTAATAGCTACTTAAAAAGATTCGAAGGCAAGAGATTCAGGTCTGTGTGATGTTTGTCAGGCTGAGGAGACCATACATCATGTTTTACTCGTGTGTCCGCAGTACACTGCTCAGAGACGAATCCTTATTCCTGACCTTGAAGACCTGGGAACTATTGGCCCAACTCTGTGGACTGTGCTCTGTCCACCGAGAAATGCAGGTTTGATTTTCAAAGCCGTGGGGAATTATTTATGTAGGATCCACAGATTTTAGGCTACACTATTGTGGAAGTAGCTCTCTGTGAATTAACTATGGTTGATTAGAGCAGCCTAAATCCCTGAAACACACCCTTTCCCTTGGCGCAAATCATTCCATGGAATGTATGTATGTCTGAGCATATATACACCTCCCGTAAGATAAACTTACGCAATTTTGTCTATTATCCGCATGTTTCAAACAAAGATCAGTAATACAAACATTTTTAAACGCCGAAATGGTGAGTATAATTTTTAACCATGCAGTTCTGTCACTCTGAATCTGGGCGTCAAAACCGACATTCGTATTCCAACCGTCAACCAAAGCGGACGTTCCGGGTCAGTAATCGAGCAGCCAGTTTCCTAAATGACGTTTGACGCAAGCCACCACAGAACTAGGACAGCATTTACAACAGAAAATATTAGGACGGATTCGTGCATAAAGAAGCAGTCAGAAGTTTTCAATGATTATAGAAATTCGCATGGAATGTTCTAGGTGGATGAATAAAAACCAGTGTCCATATCGTGTACCTTTCTGTTACATATATTATGTCGTTGATCAAATATACACGGCCCATACAGGTACGAGTTATACGTAATTCGAAACAATTATGAAGCAGAGTTCCAGAACTTCTGGACATCGCATTCACGTTTTCAAAAATCCAACACTATGACTGCTTGACCAATGTTTTGTCCTGTTAAAACAAAAATATGAGACCACTGTATTGTTCCTATCATCAGAGTTAACTGGATATTGTGCTTTATGCGCATTACGATAGGATTGAGGGAATCACTAATATGAAGATAGGAGACTGCTTTATTTTTTTATGATTTTCAGATATATCTTGAATGGTGACAGAAACGTATATATCAGTAACGAGGGCCATGGAATACTTCATTTTTTATATTCCTACAAACAACAATGTTGTCATCAAGTCAAATCTGTGACACAATAAGTAATCTTAATTAGAAGCTCCGAGAGTTCACACCAGGTCTATAACTCTAAAAGTCAGGTAGCCTGCCCTAATTCTAAAATCTGAAGTGCTTAATTACGGGTTTTCATTTTCAGATCAAGTGGACCGACACAAGCGGAAGAAATAGGAGTGATACATTATACGGTTATTATTTCGAATTGGATTACGGTGAGAGAAATGACAGAGTAGCCACCCTTCAGTACATCATGCTCTGAGACACGTATGATTGGCAGAAGCTGTCCAAAGGGTCACGTGACTGTACAAGCAACAGGCGCGCACAACGACTGCATATACTCTTATGATTATTCATGACCAGCCATGGTTTTCTATTCGACCATCGTGTGTTGGTAAAGCAAAGGTCTATTGGTTTCACTTGAAAAATATATTGGGGAGGGGGAGTAGAAATGTCGACTGATTTAGATAAGAAGTCTAAATTTCGACTGTTTCCCATCCAATTTAATTATTTCTGTGACACCAATATTCTTCCGTATATACCTGCTCATTACACGTGCTTGTGGTTAACATTAAAATAGCCATATAAGGAAAACGTAATTATGTTTTATTCATTTGTTACCTTCAAACCTATCCATGGCAATCATTGGCTCTGATGATTATCGTGGGCTGGAATTGCTGCGACTGTCGGACCCTTAATCAATGATTTCCCGATTTCGAATCCAGCTCTGGCTTCTTCTGATGCGGCTTTAGGCCATGCCAGAGATTTGTGCGGTATTTGCGCGAATGATTGTAGTTTAGGCTACTGCAGGCTCTCTGGTTTCCCCCAGCCATAAACCTGACCTCCCTCATTCAAGTGAAAAGGTCGAGTGGTAACAATTTTAGACATGAATTTTGTTGGTTAATATAGCCTATTGACTGTTAAGTAAAAGGCTCTTAGATTGCTAGCGCTGCAAGAGTTGCTTCCCTTGATTCACGACTGATCAGTACAAATTTTGCTCCTTTCATTGGCAGAATTGTATCATTACAACTTTCGCAATTATTTTACTATGAACTGTGAAGTCATGCCTTGGAAATAGATATCACAGAAGACTTTACTTTACTGGAATACCTCAAAATCGGCGAATTTAAGTGTCATCATGACCCCTATACACCGTCTTTACCTTAAAGTTAACTGATGTGATTTCAACCGACTGTTCTTATCCCGAGATTGTCCTACAACCTACATGGCGGCCTCTCGGGTTGGAGAATTTCACCGTGTGCTGTTTTCATCATATTGCTCAGGCTAACATATGGGTACAGAGATTTTACATAACACAGACAGTTCTCTATGTTTCATTTATTTATTTATTTATTTATTTGGTGTTTTACCTCATACTCAAGAATATTTCATTTCTAACACGAGGGCGGCGAGAATTATAGTGGGAGGAAACCGGGAGAGCTCGGGGAAAACACAATTCTCTATAGTCTGTTTGCAATGCCAACCGATATTAAATCACCTGCACTTGTATGTCTAAGGACATAACCTGGCAATCACAGTCAAAGTGAACATTTCTCAACTATGGCGTTAAACCTGAAACAAAAAAGGAAAATGTGGTTGGCATAACAATTACGTGTTGAAAGAAGCCAATAGTAGGCCATGCCATAACTTTGCAAGTGTTGGATCAACCAATCACACCATATAACCAGAACTTCTATCGCCTTCTGTCTATCAAAGATTCTGTCAGTCAAGGGTTTGGGATTAGTTCTATGACAACTCTGACAAAAGATATTGCATTAGGTATTTTCAACTCTTTTCTGCTCTTCTTGCATTTTATTTTATTACAAATTCCATAATCTAAACAACAAAGCATTACAAAAGCATAATATTGTATAATGGTGATTTTTTTTTATTTCCAACGTTATTTTTTCAAGCAATACATGAAATCAGTCTAATCTTCATATGAGAATCACAACGATCCTGGTCAATGATCTCAGACTTGCCATCAAAGCGATATTCGAGTAGTCCTCTCGTTGTAGGACCAATTCTCAACAAATCATAATGAATGTCGCTCGACACATTTGATGATCATGAAATGTAAGATCAACTATAGCAAATCTCTATCTTAAGATGTTCTTAGTAATCATGATGTGCGGGCTGGTCATGTGCATGGAAGCAATCCTTGTAGTTCTTGTATCTCATGAACATCTTTTCGCTGAGCTGAGGTAAGACGACGGTATCATGGGCTCCATCGTGGGTCAGATGTGATATGTAAGATCCCAGCTCAAAGATTGTGTTCTCCTCTCCAACAATCATACGGTCGGCCATATCGTGCATGAGCTGGAAGAGACGTGTGATTGGTTAGTCAGTGATGATGACAACACAGAATTATGGGTAATTCTAGACTAGTGACGTCTAATAAATTACAATTAGCATCGCTACAACCCCCGTTACCCCGCTCTAAATCCGCATGGGCTACATTGCTGAGGGCAGTGTAGGTTGCCATTGTTTGAACGTTTACGTGAATAGTTGTAGAATAAAAAACATAACTGAGACAAATCTGCGAAGAGGCTGTATTTACTCGTTACGTCAAATATCACACTTACCTCTCCAAGCTGTTTCTTTTATAAAACGAGAAAATTGAAATGAAGTCCTTGTACTAGCTCAAACATCTACAAATATAGTCATTTCTGTACTATATACTATACATGGTCCGTCACAAGTGCGCCTTGTTCCAAACACCTGTCATTTGATTGGACATTGGAAACATGAGATTCGGGTATAGACATCATGTAGTGGTAGCCAACGAAGGGGAATCGCTTTTCATCATCATTCATCATTTCTTGATGAAATTTAACATGCGAAAATTGTAAATGGTAAAAATTGCCAAGACCCGTCAAAATGTAGGCTGGGAATTATCATGGAAATGCATGCAAATCAGCAGTTATGATGGATTAGTATGTGGTTGGGAAATGGCTGGGTAGGGAGACATTGGGGTAATGGGCTTACGTCAGGATCGTGGTGGCTCTGGCCGCAAGTGTGAGTAGCGATGATCTTGTTAAGAATGTTCTTTTCAACTTGCAGAGCCTGATCCATCACATCGGATGGGTGGGTCCAGTTAGTGGTGGGTGGATGCTGAAAAAGCGACCAAAACCAAACGAACGTCAAAAAAACAACAACAACAACAACAACAACAACAAAAAAAAAACAAACGTCAAAGGAAACAAAAAACGAAAAACAAACAAAGCGTAAAAACTTCATTCGTGTTGAACGGAAATTAATTCTCGTAGCACCGGTTAAGTCATTTATACCAAGTACATGAAGCTTGTCCCGTTTGAACATGAACAAGGAGCTACCAGAGTTACCGTTAACATGTACGACAGTATATTCTGTCTGATCACCCAAATCCTGAAAATTGATAATTAAATTTTACTACATGAAAATCAAACTATTCTTACTGCCCCAGTTGGGGTAATATAATTTGACAATAATCAATGTTGTATTAAGTAGTTTAGATGCTCTTTTAGCTAGAGGTGGATTCTATGTATGCTTGAGTTTTATGTCGTACTGAACAATTCTTCACTTATATGACAACGGGGAGTCCTAAAAATGTATGCCTATATTGTGGCAAGGCGAGTCCACGCCGCTGAAGTGCTGCTACCACTGGAACATCATGCCGAAGACACCACGCCCAGTCACATTGTATTGACACCAGGTCGACCAACTCTGTTTGCTTGCTGTAACTTGTCAGTGAGGAGTGCCAGTGATGAAGCAGCAACACGTATCATTTTTGAAGTGTTTGGAATGACCGACCCAGGATTGATCCCATTTCACACAAGCTAATCGAGGGGGCCGAAAATGTTAAACTGTAACTTCCCTCCAAACAAATGAAATTTGTAAATTTCATAAGGATAAATGTAAAATAAAAACAACTGAATAAGACTGAAAATTTATAACCAACCGGGATATCAGCCCATTCAATTTCCACTCCGCGGTGAACCAAATATTTCATCAAGTGCTTAGCATCATTCAGCTTTTCTCTAGCGTGAACAGCAAACATGGTGGCCATTCCCAGATATTCCGAGTCATACTGCCGGAAATGGGCTGACTGTAAAAAGGAAAAGATGGCCGTTGAGTCACAAAAAACTCCTTACTTTGCGAAGTCACCCAGGGGTCAAGTGTGCTGTACCAAATCACTGCGTTAGTATTGCAAATGTAAAGCGAAACTTTCCCGCCAATCAACAGAATCGATCTGGAGACTACTAACAGGTCAGTTACGTTTAGGTCAGCGATACACCCTCTTCTTAAAATGGAACCCCTGATGACAAGATCTGATCTGTTGATCTATAAAAGGCATAAAAAATACCCCAAAACTTGATGTGATTTTTTAAAAGTCTAATTCTCGTGAACTACACCATTGCTTCAAGAACTAAACCATACAGAAGGGTTGACGTATTAGACAAGAGTACTATGATGCTCAGCGCCCACGTTGTTTTAATTGTGGGCAATGTTACGCTTTGGCCTCATGATATAATATAGCCGGCTGTATAAATTAGTATACGTAAAATCTGTCTCACCTTTGCCATATACTGGAAGGTTGCTGCCAAGTTCATTTGAATCAGTTCGTTCACGGCCTTGGCGCAGTCTTCGTTGACATTAACGGCGATCAAGTTATCAGCTGGAAGTGTCGATTACAAACAAATTGACGAATAAATTCGAACAACATAATGTATCCATGTGCATGGGAATCTAAAGCAAATATTTTAGCACGACGACCTATTGCATAGAGTTACAATGGTAAGCAGTCATCTTGGCGAGAAGTAAATGCAAGACTTTTGTGTACCTGATTATTATGTCCTATCTAGTAAAGGCGAAGATGTTTAAATATTCTGAATTCCACTTATATTAAACGAGGAAAGGCCAAAAATAAAATCTTATTGTAATGTACCATAAATGTTTGAAACGAGCAAAGACTAAAATCTGAGATTTGTGTGTGTATTTTACCTGTCAGAGGTTGGGCATTATTTCACTAGAGATTCTCGGCTATTGTGATATCCTAACTCAGGAAATCAAATCACTCTTCTTCACTGACGTTCAACTTACATAATGCACTGTATGTTCTTTGATAAATCGGGTTTCAGCTCACCAAATAGTTCTAGTAACTATCCTGTGAAATAATCAGCCGGATTTCGAGAGCATGAAGAGAAAGGTTTGATGTTTTTGGAATATACATTTGCATTGTGTGATAACAAGACAAGTCTCATATATTGTTACTTATTTTTGAGATGTAACCTAACATGTAGCTCTGATGAAATAATTTTTTCGCAGGTTACATATAAATTAACACAATTTGTCAGTTAGTATTTCATAATTTCTTGATACTTTTACTATTTATGTTATGTGCAGAAAGTCTTCGTTTTCCCATTCTCCAACGTTTTTGGAAAGTTCAAACAACAGGAGTACTTGAATGTAGTATACGTCTGGAAAAGCATGCGCTAATGAATTGCAATAGTCAAACATATATCGCCAAAAAATTCAGAAGATGTCAAACGAATTACCTTGCGCAGCGGCAAAGACTGAGAGTAAAATAATGGCGATCATGATGGTGGCTTTCGGTTCCTGGAGGTTCCACGAGAGGAAAACTCAGGGGAGGAACATCGAATTTATAGAACTGTCCCGGGGTTTAGCTAATTGGGTCAGAGAGTTGTCAACGGTTCAAGGTGATGTGTAGGGGTAACGCGAGGAGGCAAACTGCAGATCACCAGTTCGTGACGTCAACTCATCCAGGAAATGGGACACCGTGACCCGTTTGCTTCCTGGCGCCCTCAGTGCATGAGAAAGGGGCTGACAAATCAGATCGAGTCATCGTACGTTGTCCGTGACAAAATAACCGTCCGCACGTGTGACTAATAACGGATTTACACTGCTCGGTTAACTCGTGTCATCTGACTGCAAATTTTCTGTAAGAATTGTCTTGTGATGTGTTGTTAAAGATCGTCCACTCTAATCAGTTTGTCTTCAGTGCCCCCCCCCCGTTAAAAATTTGTTTTTTTGATGCATATTGTTTAGTATAATAAAAAAAACTTGCTGTTCGTCAAATGGATTGGGTTGAAACATGTTTCAAGTTCGGAAGATGTTGGTGTTTTGGCACGCATGATTTTGGCAGTGAGAGCACCACAATCATGCGTGCACTTTATATGAATTCTGGGCTAATGAACTAAGTACCAAAGACGTCCTATAACAGGCTTAACTTCAAACGGCTATTTTTCTTCGCCAGATTTTTATTTTGCGTAAAGACCGTATAATAGCATTTTTTACTCTCACGAATGCCATGGTTTTATGGAGAAATGTGTAAAATGTTGTGTTGCAGCTTTTAACAAAGAAAATACGTGAAGATGGAATATCTTTAGGTACTTTGTAAAACAACTGTGTAGAAGTTTGCACATTCGCAATGCATGTGTGGTACAGTGTATCAGTGATACACAAATTGTCATTCTGGATGTGTTACCTAAACTACACAAATTGTGTACTGCTGGTACACAAAAATTATGTGGATGTGCATTTTGTAACAATGATGTGTCCCGCTTGTACAGAGCAGCTTTTAGCGAGGGTTGCACTGATGTTAGTTAATTTCGAGAAGTAATAATATATTATTATTCCATTTAGTGTGACGGGTAATTTTCTACCGGTCCTTAGCACGGTGTAACCTTCCATGTAACAGAGCAATCCCAACGTGCTGTCACCCAATACATGTGTACTGGGGAAATATTTAGAGGTCACCTATGTTACAAAACAGGCTCGAGTTACGGCGCCCTATGTACCGGTACATGTATTTAGAAGACTTGTTCTAAGTTTATCTAAATAGGACATGTTATGCTTATACCGGTTGTCCAACGGTAGTACTCATGGGCGGTTGTCACATGCGTGTAATGAACTCAACAATTTGGTAAACACCATGCGAACATTGTGTATCGATTTTCATACTATGTGAAGTGCGTGGCCTTCAGACCCGTAAGAGCGGAATAATCTCGTCCGAGTCAAGTTATTCACAAATGCAATGCTCTGTGTAGATTTCTAGTTCTTAGTAACATACTAAAACAGTTCACTTGAGACGTAAATTAAAACTAATGCTAAACAAACTGCCTCTATATTCCGCGATAAAGATCACCGCTAAACAAACGCCAAAGTAGAATACAATGTGGTACAATGTCCAGCTGTGATGGGCACCAAGAGAAAGAAAAAGTATCTTTTTCTCAATTTATATTAGCTTCATTTATACCAATAATCCTAGCAGGTATATCTTGTCCAAGGTGGAATATACTAATATTATTTAGTTCACTTAATATTTCCGTGGATTTTCGGAACCGAGTATATTTGTAGGCTGTATGATGTATAACGTGGGTACTGCAGAGACAAGACATTGCTGTCCTGCACGCTTTCTGCGAATAAAACTAATTCATTGGAAATTAACGAAAACCAATGCTCCAGATCTTGTCTATATACATGTACTACGCTTCTGATGGTAATATCCATATATGATTTGATTTGTGGTTATTGTTTTATAAAACGGTTACTGCTAACAAGGGACAATCGTTGGTTTCGCTGTTTACGACAGGCCGTTAGCCATCGCGTTTTCGAATCCAGCTATCGTTGGGTGAGCCATGGCTTTAGGTTATGTGGTTTGTGGAGTTATTGGTGTAGGTTTATGCTTCAGCCAAATAAATAAAAACATCGGTAAGTATATAATATAAATGTACTACTATATCTAGGGTACCAGAAAATATTTTCTGGTACCAGTAAATTTTCCCCATGATTAATCTGCTTTTTGTTCCAAGTGGGATAGTAGGGAGTTTCGAGTTCGAACTCTTGCATCGCTGAAGGTAAGAAAAGCCCTACTGCACCATGTAACCCGTCAAAAATGTTAGGCAACTATTTCTGATTACATTTACAATAACATGGGCGTCTAAAAAAGTTCCAAGAAAAGTTACTTAGACTAGACGCACGATAGGGAAAGTTGAGGAGCTGGAAGTTTTTTAATTTAAGAAGCTCCTAATTGAAGGGGAGATCGCTCGTACCTCCCTAACACGGCTGCAGAGGTGATCGGTAAATTCAAATCAACAAAATTGCCTGACATTTTTGTTAAGTCACAGGTGAACTCTTTCTACCTTCTACGACAAAAGAGTTCGAACTCGAAACTCTCCTGTGAATTTTGTTACACTGCCATTTTTAGTCAAGCTGCACACTGATAATGTCAGAAAGTCAGTAATCATAAAATAAGAGAGAAAACTTCGCTCAAAGATTACACTAGGTTCATCTTTGACAAGCAGACGTTCATCTCATCATGTGGCGCCAGCATACTCCAGTCCTGGGTATATTGGGTTGCCTTGCTCTCACTGTCTGTTCGTACATGGGGACTTAGTGACAATAAGGGATGCACATTGTCGTGTCCTTAGTTCTTTTCAATCACCAGTGTATGTCTTGCATATCTGAATGTCACACATAGGAAAGTTTGTCAGTATACCTTGCTGGGTTAAACCCCGGCACTATGGGATCATCTACCCATGACACGGACTACCCTGTTATAGGCCAGTATGGCTTTAAGGATCAATCAAATAAGTAATCAATCTTCGCCACATGCTTCCTGGCCGTGCTGTGTAAGGCTTTTACAGAAACAAAAAGAATAGGCACGGGTCCAATGCTTTTATGTGCTTTTATTGGTGCATGCTTAGCATCATTTACATAAGAAGGTTTGCTGGCTATATACTCTGTGAGGTTCCTGATTTCTTCAGAATTTTTATTTTTAAAAACATGGCAGTCACATCAATAAACCCCGTTCTTCATGAAAGCACTGAAGGACGGCAATAAAGTTTTTTTGTGACTTGGCTGCGAATTAAGCCCGTCACCACAATGGCGATGTAAGCTCTACATCAATGCCCGAGTCTTTTGAGCGTGCATCTAATAAATGACACTCCTACTTGTTTGATACATGCAGTACAGCGGTAGATGCCGACCCTGTGTCAGTAATCGGTCACTGGACAAAGAGATGAAAATGTTCGATATACTGCGACACATTAACTGACCCCCCCCATCCCACCTCAAAAAAAAAAAACCGCAAAAAAGTGAAAATAAAAAACAAAGAAACAAAGAAGTAGGAGAGGGTTGAGTCCTATGTAACCGAAATGTTGTGACAACTGGTATCTGGAGAGATACGCTTTATGCTATATGTAAAGTATTTGTACGGCCTTTAGAATCTGTTGAACGATGGATGTATGATCTAAACAAAGTGCCGTCATTTGTAGAAATTGTGTTCTCCGACTGAACGGTGGGTGCATGACCTTAGACATAGTTAATTCTTGAATGATTCTTGCAATTGTATACTTGCAAAATTGTTGACTGATAGTATTACTTATTACTACTGACCACAAGCACTGCGATATGAATACGCTATGATATATTCTGTCTTTTAAAGTGAATTAAAGAATATATCCGACAATAAATCAACCAATAACCAGTCAATCCAGTCATCAATCGGCTAATTAACATAGCAATCGGGCCAGTTAATTAAACTACCGCATAATAAGAACAAACCAATAAGACAGTATCATTAACATTCGCGTTCTCTTTGCTTTAATTCCTTCCTGCGGTATTATTTTTCTTCAAGCGCATATTTGATCTGAATGAAAGAAGGGGGATAAAGTACAAAATGTGTGCTTTCCATAACAGTAATTAGGAGGTTGGGGCGTGCAGTATGTTCCATGTTGTACTTCTGATTTTTTGTTTATAAATGTACAATAACCACTAGGCTTTTGCAGTGATCCTTGTGGTGAGTCTTTAATGTCAAAATCTCCCATGACAGTCATTTTCTACAATAAAATCTGATTAAAAAATATCATAAATTTTGACAGACAGTGGTTGACAAATTAAATCTTCTTGAGACGTGCACACTGGTAAACCATAACCAATAACCAAATACCGTAAATCTGGCCACTGATCTATAAGAGAAATATTCTTGGGTATATGGCATTGAAAGAACACCCGGAAATCGATGTCATCTAAAATCTCCCATGCAAGAACAAGCATAATGGACAAACATCAGAAAACAACAAAAACAAAGTTTATGTCCTTACATTTATTTCTTTTTCTTCGAATCCACACAGGCTCAACACATGATTACATACTGAACACATGCATTACCAGGTCATCCTGAGGCTATTGTATGTAACACAATGGTCCACGTCAACATGACCCTAACAACGCTATGGACAAAGAGTCGGCCTTAAATTTCTCAACATAAAACACAATAATTATTCCAATCTAATGATGATTATCGTTGTGACACTGTCCATTGTCATTAGGTACATTATGGTACTCGTCCGGTTCAACTGCATGGAAGCAGTCCTTGTACGAACCGTATTTCAGGAGCAGCCTTCCGCTGAGGTGTGGTAAAACGATGGTATCTTGGGCTCCATCATGGGCCAAATGTGAGATGTAAGATCCAAGTTCAAAGACTGTGTTCTCCTCTTCCAGGATCATGCGGTCGGCCATATCGTGCATGAGCTAAAGGCGCAGTCAAAAAAATTGAAATTACTTCTAGTTCATAAAAAGATATTAGTATGGCGCCGTAATGCCCGGGGTACCCACTCGGTATTTGTTTGGCGCCGTAATTTAGAATTTTTCATCTTTTTTGATCAGCATGCCCGGGGTGCTCATATATGGCATGAGTTATCATTTATTTTTTTTTGCCTTTCATTTGATTTCGATTATTGTACTTATATGTTGGCCGTCATGAATGAAGGAAACTGAAGCACTCGAGGTAAACCACCGACCTCTTGCAAGTTAGTGACGAGCTTTCCCTACGTGTGGTGTGCAATACGCATACCGCAGGTAGTCATCCAGGAACGTATGTTTACGCTTCGCAATCAGAACGCGGTGGAAGGCAAGTCGTTTGACACGAACTTCATGCACTACCACACAAAGTGAACACCATTAACCAACTGTAGCTACAAAAGCTCGAGGACCATAGAACGGTATCAAGTGATATTGTTGTCTTAACTTGACCTTCACCGAGTTAAGGTCATCGCTATACTTACATCCGGGTCGTGGTGCTCCTGTGCACAGGTGTGGGTCTCGATGATCTTGTTCAACATGTTCTTCTCGATATCCAAAGCCTGCTGAATCACGTCGGATGGATGGGCCCAGTCGACTTGGGGAGGTTTCTGGTCAAAGATGTCAGATTGCTTACTTATCTTGTGCTCTGATTAGTTGCAGCTAAATGGCTGTGGAAGTGGAATGACCTGTGCGTAGGTCGTTCTATGTGTCGATCGAAATGTCTAATATCCACGACCTGTCTTTTGACATGGGACTGCTGCATCTTAACAATATCTTTTAACGCGGTCAAGATCTTTTTAACATGATTCAACTTATGAGGATTCTATGTGGCCGACTGGGTGAGGGAATTTTGTAGCTATTGCGAATTTGGGCTTCTTGATTTAACTATCAGGAGATAATGGTACCGAAGTGATCTTCATTTATTATTAAGCTGTGTCATTGAAACTACAAAGCTTATTCACTTTTTTCTTTTCTTGTGTTCTTGAACGGCATTTCAAAATTAGGAATGACCGCACCAAATTAATCTTTTGTAGAAAAATCAATTCAACTTAAATAGCTTTGAAAAACTTGTCGTCATATGTGAGAAACTACTGTGTATATGCCAATCGTCTAGATTTGCCTATACGCTAACTTTCAGAATAAATGTATCAAACAATGTTTAATAAAGTATTTAAAACGGTAGCTTCAGCTATGCATTAAGTATATTCTGTAAAGTAAAGTAAAGCATACATTGGGGCATGTCCTGAGAACAGTAACAGAGTACATATTATTTAACATGTGCATCGCCTTCATCACTATCATCTTCGTCTTAAACGTCATTGTTATCCTTCTCATGGGCAACAACAACATCAACCATGACCACCTGTATTAAACAATACTCACAGAGATGCTTTCCCAGTGAACTTCCGCCCCACGATGCAAGAGGTATTGCATCAAGTGCTTGGCGTCATTCAGTTTTTCTCTAGCGTGAGCGTGGAACATGGCGGCCATACCAGCGTACTCTGTATCGTACTCCCTGAAGTGAAATGCCTGCAAACAAAACCCTTAGGACAGATTATTGCTTTTCATTTCCAATTTCATTGGGTATCACAACAGAATGCTGGAAAAAGATGGGTAAGTAGAGAGATTACCTGACCATTGTCCTTGAGCATCTTTTCCCCATTTATGGTAAATAATGGTTTATGTCGTCATCACAATTACAAACAGCTCAGCTAAAACTCAGTGTAGGTCTAAAATTTACACTATTTTTTTCCTCTTGATTTTAGAATTTATTTCCTCTGGTGAAATACCTCAATTCTTATCGATAGAATGTATCTCTTTAGAAGTACACCTATATGAAGAATTTAAGTGTCAGTCGTTCATAACTGCCAATAATGTAAGCCTGCCTTACCTTAGCTATGTACTGGAAGGTCGCAGCCAAATTTAGGTGAATAAGTTCATTCACTTTATCTTCGCAATCCTGGTGGAAGTTTACCCGGATGAGGTTCTCACCTAGCGCAAACAAACAAGCAAAGAAACACCAAATATAGATCGGCAATAAATTAAACTGTACCTAAATGTGCTGTTTAGAGAATCTCTCAAGTCTAAGTTTTTGACGCAAATACTACAGGTTGTAGGATTTTCAGAGGTTGTAGATGAGTAGATTAACAAGTTAGCATGCATCACGCTAAATCAAGGAAAAATGTACGCCAAATATATTTATTTTTTTATGCTGAGGTTTATGGTGAAAATGTATTACAGCCTTTTGCAAAATATCTAAATTACTAAATATTTTTCATTTTTAGTGGAATTCAGGTAATTACATCAGTACTAACATCTACACAATGTCTTATGAATTAGAAATATTTACAAGTGTGTGCTTATAGTACCTATGTGAAAGTACAGAAATGTTGCCTTTACCTCTCACGAAGGCTAACAGAGCCAATAATATGAGCCTGGACATGGTTGCAATACCTCCTCCACTGTACACTGGGACAAGATAGCAACGGGAAGGCTAAGTGGATGACTGACTAGCTTTTTATATCCTTCCTCGGTGAGTAGTAGAAGTACAGAAATTTTTACGTCATCTCTATAGGCCTCAGAGAATCGCAGTGCTAACTGTTACAAGGCCACGGGCCGTCACTGTAACTTGAGAATTCTTCAAAGTTCAAGTTGGGTAAAATGGCGGAGGGAAAAGTTGACCTCCATAGAGACACGAGGTTTGCCCGCCTGACACTCAGCAAAAACTGTAAAAGATTCTTCCTCTCTGGCTACCTCGAAGTTAGGCAACCCCATGAAAGATGGTCACCTTGGGGTAAGGCACATGTGTAAAGCTGGAAGTCGGAAAGACTACAAACGAATGTCATCTCCATGCAAACCCCAAATAACTTTATGTTACAAATTGTCAAACAATCAAATGCTCGCCATGAAGAATATTTTGGGCCATTCACAGAATGCGTTTATTTCACAAGAATTTGTTCTGTTCCCCTTCCCCCATCGCCCCAGGGCACAGCCCAGCTTCCTCTCACCATGATGCTGGCCACAGTCGTATAACTGAAATATTCGTGACTACGGCGTAAAATACCAATCATGTAAATAAATAAGTAAATAAATTCTGTTATACGTCTTCATCGCTGGCTTAATTGTCTTAAGTGCTAATCTCGATGTAGCTGGCCGGCTGTTGAGGACAGAACGTCTGCGTCGTAAACGGAATATCCGGGGTTTCTAAGACTTTCACGTGATACAGATGTACCAGTGTAAAATTTGACAGTACAGTTTGTAAAATAAATGAATCACTCTCCGTTTTAATGGAAAAATTGTACAAATGAAGTCTATAAGACGGTAGGACGAAATGAAGGCAATACATGCCTTGTCCAGAAATGGTGTAAATTTTGTAACACCCTTTTTTTAAAACACTATACCCCAAACTCCTTGTCATTAACTACCTATGTGTATCACAAGTTCCAACAGATGACATCTACGTTAAACACGAAACACTGTGTCATCAGCAGTTACTTGTTTTGAGAATGTTATTGTGTCATTGTGTAGTTATGTCATTCTGGCCTGCAGTGACCAAGGAAAGAAAGTGACACAAGGAAACTTTTCCAAATTCAGATTGAGTGTCTGTATTTTGTAAGTATTAGACTTATTTTGCAACACTCTTCCAGTTATGCCCCATTAAACCAAGTGTGAATATAGGCCTCGATGAAATACTATTGATATTAGCATTAATTTGCTTTCCAGGTTAAAATAAAATGTAGGTCATCAAAAAATCGAATGTCACTGGCTTCCTTTTGCCATTGAACAGCAACCTTGTTAAATATAATTTTAGGGAGTTATTTCATATTGCTCACCTGAAGCGAACGGTAAATACCTAGACGTATTTAAACAGAACACCTAAATCGATATTTCTTTTACAAGAGTTTCTGCCAGCAACCTGCAGGATTCCCCCCAGTTTCTGTCCGATTTTCTCCAACCATAATGCTGGCCGCATTATGGTATATTCTTGAGTACAAAACACCAATGAAATTATCAACAAATAAATATGTAAAAGACTTAATTTATATCACAATTCCATCTACATGGACTGTTAACAACGGGTCTAAACCGCTAATATATATAATAACGACGCTACAAGTAGCGCATGAAGACGTAAGTGCATGAGAACGTAACTGAAGCAATCCACATGCATGGATAACAGCCCAGTGAAATTCAAATCGGGAGAAATTCGTAACCTTTGTAGTATGGCCTATAACCGATGGCAAGGTTGGTGGTAACAAGAGCACAGATGTCAAGGACGTCGCGCCACAAGGTCGAATAACGTCACATAATTCGTGAGAGGAAGTGGTCCAAACTTTGCGAGAAAAAAAAGAGACAAAACAAAGTTACCTCCCATGCACTGCTCTTGAGCTGGCCACCTTTAGCGCCCGGTACATTCAAAGCAATACATGATTAACTTATTAATTCATTTCAAGACGATCTCCCCCCTTTTATTTAAAAGATGAAATTAAAAATCGAACATTGTTTACCGTAGGCCTATACCGTTTTAAACCTGAAGCCATTGTACGTATTATTCACACATATTGACTTGCAAAAACCGAGCAAAAATATTCTATTATGTAAGGACAAATAAGTCGCTCTGGGATGAGGGTATGGGTATCAAGTCGTCTTATTAACGCGTTAAACTAACGCGGCATACGCTTCCACAGAGAACACAGGGATGTATTTCATATCCAAACCCAGTAAGAGTAGACGGTTACAGTTCTATATGTATGAAAACCGGTTGAGGTGGCGAAATGGACGGAGTGCACGGAGCACGGCATGGCGTTCCAGTGAAACATGTGGGCGTTAGGTTCGGCCTACTCCAAAAGGGACGCCGTCGTGAGATGACCTAGATAATGCTGAAAGCGAAATTTAACCTCAATCAAGCAACCAACCAACTAAACAAACAAAGTCTATTTATATGTGTGGATTATTGATGATTTGACGAAGTAAACTGTCTCACCAAAGAAAACACGCATGGGTAGATAAAGCCGACACAGCATGAGGCCTTATGATGGGCATCATCTGTGCATAAGACTTACACCATTTCTCCAGTTAACGGTAAACATGTGTTTAGTGTCTGAAGGTTGTCACAACTGGGTTTTAGCTGTCGCTATGCCTGCCTGTTGGTCGGTACGTCTGTCGACCGTTCCAAATTTGTGGCGTCCTATGGCTTAACATTTGCCATTCACTTGATGAGAAGTCTGGGTGCAAGCCGACAAAGCTGTTACGAATTTATGTTTATTTCGGGGCCTGTTTCACGAAAGGGGTGTAACCTTTCGTCAACCGTAGTTGCCCTGGCGACATATTTCGACAGTATGTGTCGTCAGGACATTAACTCTTGATATAACTTAAAATCTGTTTGTAAAACGTTTCCCTATCCAGTGTCATTTTTAGAGACAACTTCCGATGACTTTCAACGATTTCATATTACATTGGTCTATGTCACGACATCATCCAAAACTTGCGACTATTTCTATCTGACATGTTACATTCGTTGCATTTGTTTATTTATTTATTTAATCAGCAATTTAATTATGTATCCATGTCGGATTATTAGTTATTAGAAATATGGTCAAATTATTGTATCAGAAATAAAATTTTAAAGTAATTAAGGTGTTTATATTTGTTTCTCGGACGGAAAGTCAAATACTGTGCTTTCTATGTGTCGACAACATCTATACAAAATGGTACACGAGTTGGAGAATGATTTGATTCATCCGCCCAATACATTGATTACGTCTTTTTGTCATCATTGAAAACTGTTTACTGCTTCGCTTTGCTTCAATAAGGCGTAATTGTAATATTATATATTTTCTTAGTTCCTTGCTAGTTTGTGTTATTTGCCGTTTTAGGAAACTGATCTTGCGATTACTGACCCGAAACACCCATTTTGGTTGAAGGCTGGTATACGAATGTCGGTTTCGATACCTAGGTTTTTTGTATTCAAACTGCTCGTAGGTGAGCAAACAAGCACGATAGGGTCCTCAGTATGCCGTAAGATTAGCGTGTAGAGAATTAATGACGGTAGTTCTGCCGTGGGGAAAAACGACAGCTCACGTGTTTTCACAAAGACATATTATTCCATCATATTCGGACCAATCCTGTCCAAATATGTCTCTGTGTGGAACATTAGTATGTATAGTGACGATACCAAAATATTTCAACAAATACGAAATACCCAACACAGTAAGGCCCAAAAGTCCGAAAATGTCTTCGCAGTATGCCAGTGTGATCGTTGGGTCTTTCACTCAATACTACAAAGCGTTGATTATTGCATATAAAAATAGAATGTAACTGCCAACAAGACTAATTTGTCTGTGAAAGATTTAGGTGTCCTACATCAGATTTGTTCTTCAGCTGCTTGAAGAAAAAAGGTTGAACAAATCTTGTAAACATTTGGGATTTATCAAACGAATGTGTAAAGTTTCATTATGCAATACACTTGAACATGTACAGAAAGATTTCATTTAGCTATGTTTTTAGACAAATAATTTGTGTAGTTTAGGTAGTTATGAAGAACTTTGTCAGCACATTCTCCTACCATTTTTGTATATTCATCGGCAAATGGTTGACGTCTTTGCAAAATATGTCTATTCTGATATACATTCGCCGTGTGTAGTTGACCAACTCTGTTTTTTTTTTCTAAACGTTTAGGTCTACACAGCATTTGACCGTTTCCTATGTTCTTAGAATGTTTCTACAACAAGGATTTTTCGCTGTGATGGGGATTTTGAAAATGAGCACAGAAGGGTTAATACTAATAATTAAGATATTTTTCTTCTTCTGTCATTGTTTTTTTTTCCTGTTTACTATATGAATCTAGCTGAAGCATTTCTGTTATAAAAGTTTACATTCTCATCGTGTATGTGAGTAGACATCGGTCCTCTGCAAAATAAACCCAAAATCTGGAGAATGTCCCCATGGAGAAGTATATTTGTATGTTCTGTAGACCATGCAAAACCAGGTTCGGTCAGAAGTATGCTGAAAATGTTCCACTGCGTGAATATATGTCCCTCATCAGTGAAACAAACAAATCTAATTGTGAGTAGAGGTGATTTTATAGAGGGTTATACTTCAGTGAATGAAGACAGAAGAAGAAAAGAGATATATTTTGTTTCTAGAGTATTTGTCTAATATATTCTAGATTAGTTTATATATAGGCGCGTGGGATAATCCACAGGTCACGATATTTTTCGGTTCTTTTGTACCCTGACTAGAACAAAAACGGTGACTTCTGACTTCGTGATCCGAGCTTAACACTAAGAAGCTGGGTTTAATGTTCAGATAGGCCTGTCGGCATGAAATCTCAGCCCCCATTTGCAGGGAAACGGTCATTGCAGAACAAACGACATAATAATCCCCGGAGTCCTTGTTTCATGTTTGAAAAGCACTGAGTACGATTTTGTCTTCTACAAATACTACACTCGTCACAAAGCTTCAAGTTATCGCGGAAATGCCTGTGACGAAAATATTGTGAACTGCAACGCTTTCCATTTTCTGTTGTATAAGATTATAAAAGTTGTATGTGCTAAATAGGCTAGACCATGATTGACTCGGTTAGACAATGATTGACTCGGTTAGACCATAATTGACTCGGTTAGACAATGATTGACTCGGTTAGACCATGATTGACTTTGTTAGACCATAATAGGCCCGGGCTTCACCTCGATGCAGTGTTGTATAGTCCTCGCCAGATATGGTCTGACCTCTACGTAATACGGATCTTGCATATGTGATAAAATATTTATTTTTGATATAAATGGTTTCAGTTGTTCGATGTAATTTTACATGAAAAATGTCATCATTTTTTCTGAACGCCATGAATCCCTCGTTTATGTTTTAAAAATGTAACAGTTTTTGTTACTTCTTGAGGGGCCGGTGAATGAGTTTAAAGACCCAACTCAACTCAGTTCGAGTGTTATAATTGTGTCTTGTGTATGCACACTAGCGGCGCGATACAGCTGAAGTTGTACCATTGCTCCACTCGTTACATGTGTATACCTGTCCATTTTAAATAATGAGTCAATCGGAGACAGGTGTCAACTCCGTACAACCAGCTCAGTTGCGTGTAAACCTCTCGAGTGTGCCGAGTTTAAGTTTTTAGGTGTCACCCCTTCCCAAACTCCAAGGTGAACGTGGCAAATTATAGGCTGTTCACATTTGTGCGGTGTATTTTGGGCTGAACATAAGCTACAAACTGCGTATACCTGTGAAAAATTACAGAAAATGTATATGAAAGCTGATGAAACCAAGCAGATGTATTGTAATTTCTGATGGATAAATTCAATGCCTTCTCGAACAGAACATAGCGATGCGCCTTATATACCATTCGATACTGTCGGAATTGCGGTGTTGTGATACACCCCAAGTGCTTTAGCTGCTAGAGTTACTGCCCATTTCATACATACCTTAATATGTCACATGTTAACAGTTCTTCTCCTCATGCTTTTAAACAGCCTCTAATTCACTTAGCTCTCATAGTTTAAGTATGGGGATAGTATACGAATTAACAGGGCAATCGGTTACCTAAATCAAAGGGGACTCACTTACTGCGCAACAAGATTCCACTTGTTTTAAGTTATTGGCCGCAACAAATCAGCTCTTTAATCACTCTGTGTGTCAGTACGTCGGTCGGTCGGCAAATCAAATTTTTCACATGTTGTCTTTGAACATAGCATCTTTCATTTAACGTGGGACCAGAATGAACGACCGAATCGGTTTTTGAGGATATCGAAGCTAAAGCGAATTGGGCTCTTGTTGATCATCAAAAGACTTAGGCAGAAAAGTGATCTTTTCTTAAAGACATTCTGTGTCAAATTAACGGATAGGCAGAAACAACGTCTTTGTTGTAACACCATCCCTAAAATAACTTGTTATTTAACATGAGAAATGGGTGTCCTCTCTTTTCCAGACGGCGTCTAGTATATTAAATTAGACTACACGTATAGGTGCCCGGTTGTTGTTGGAAGAATTGGTCCAGCTTTAGGCCGTGTATTTGATGAATTAGCTGAGGCTGTTTTTCTCCTGATACCCTCGTGGGTTAACCTCAGATCGTGGCGCCAGAAGACCGCCACGGTCAGGTTCTGATCAATGTCCTCACTCGCTCTACTCTCCCCCTACTTCCGTCTCATATTTTCATTCCTTCGTGCGTCTGTTATCGAGCTTGGTATAAAAATAACACAGAAACTGCCATCTACGTGATTTATTACGTGTTCAATATTATATTAAGTGTACAGAAATTGCCACAACTCGTCTATTTTTGCTACAACAACGCCTTTATTTTCTTCCAAACAGATAAATCCAACTTAAACTGGTTCCTTAGTTGTTAAACCCCGGCCTCAAAACATACTGTTACTCGGCAGGAAGGAGACAGACTTCTGGTTATAGAGTATGGGGCAATGAGTTCAATATTGAGTACAGGATCAAGACAAGAATACAAAAAGTAAAGCACACCACGGCGCCTCCACTGTGAGGAGTATGGAAGTGTGTCGACCAGTTTCAGTCGTTGAAATCCACACTGTGAGAGGTATGGATAAAAGTGTCACCAAAAAATGCAGTTGAAACTTGTGCAGTCGACGAATCCTTCATATACTGCACAAAGAAAAAAATATCCCCAGTCGATTACAAAATTAGAACAGTCATGTTCATACTGGCCCCCACTGGAATGTCACCATGACCATGTCGAAGACACCAGACATGACACCCCACCTTGTCACATTTTACCGACACCAGCCGACTAGCAGTTCTGTTTGCTTGCTCTAGAACCTCTCCGTGCTGCGCGTCAAGCAAGGTTCTCGCGTTTAACTGGCTGATTTTTGTCTAAATAAAAAATAATAGCCGCGCAATGATTAATCATACACCAATCATTCAGTATGGATACCGAGAGTGATTTCGGAACACTTTGGAAGACATACAGCTAGACGCTTAAAATAGACGAAGAACGAGTAAACAAGGACCTTAATCTAGGATTAGGACTTTAATCGAAAGTCTCATGTAGACCTACTTGACCTATTTTAACATAACATTTACTACTTGGCAAGAGAGCATCAATATGGACAAGCGTGGATGATGAGCAATTGCTCCTAACATGCGACGTAAAGGGTGACGTATACCTCAGTTTTATTGTTCATACACATGTATTGTTTATCGTCGTATGCCCAAGTTGGTTTATTAAAGACCTAAAGACAATATAGGTTTACCTCCTCTTTTATTACCTATAATACAAGGTTCAGCTTTATTCTTAAGATTTACTTTTCTGCTTTTATCATTCGTGCGGGATATAGGCTGTCATTTGTGCCCTTTATATTGTACTGGGTGACACAGCACCTCTGGATATAAGTGGTGGACGACTGTAATTTGGGAGAAGTCAGAAGTTCTGGGCACGGCAATATATGCAGACGAGTTGCGGTGAAAAGCTTGGAACATCGCCACGTGTGGGCTGGTCGTGAATGCAGAGCTGGACAAAGTGGAGGGAACTCTCATCTCACTTGTATATTACGCAGCTCCTTTAAGTTCCCAGATTGCAACACCCTTATGAATTAGTAATATACATTTGCCACATAGATTCGGATTCTAACAAAAAACAAGGTCAAGTATTTAAGAGATAAGTCATATTTATGAATGTCTTTTCTTTAAATCAAGAAACCCCATGCAAGTGAAAAAAAACACCCAGTAAATAAATTTATCAATAAATCAAATTTATGAATTTATGAAGTGGGCAAAGGTTTGAGCCAGAATGCTTGTTGGCAAACCATTAATCAAGTATATAGAGCTGGTGTAGCGTTGGTGAAGAACTGTATGTAGACAATGGGAAGGAATGTGTCAGAAAATATATATAGGCTGAGTTGGTCTTCCAGATCTTCATAGTTATGCCGTGGAAACAAGGTAACAAATGTGTCGCCTGTTCTGATAAATTCAGCTGTAACTTCAGCCTCAGTTGTGCGCAGCGTAAACAAATAAATATCTATGAACCCCTAAAAAAGGGGCGAAATATTTTCATTGCTAAATGGGCAGTGTCTTGTCGCAGTAAGAATATAAAATAGTGATGCTCCTGCCACACCCGCACTGACTGAATAGATCTGATGAATTGAGCCTTACGCAAGATACATATTTAGGATATTACAACAATCTGCAAAAAATATAATATAAATAATATAAATAAAAGCTGATCTATTTTCGTCATCCATGTGCAAAACTTTCATATCATTGCTGTTTTGTGGGCAAACATTAAATAATTTATCCGTCTAGGTGGTTTTGTAAAAGCAGCCATATTCCGGGCTATGGCCAATGAATATGACGAACCCTGAGAACCACTACTCTCTTCAAACTCCTCATATCGCTACATTGCTAATATGCAAAATAAAAAAAAACAACAAAACAACAACAACACCAAAAAAAAACAAAAAAAAAACAAACGACGAGCCCACTGTTTAAGGACAAGGTCTCAGGCAGAGTTCTCAAACAGTCGGCCCAGCCGTTTTTCTTGCATATATTCATGGTATTTTCGGAGGAATATCAAACTTATTTATTTCCTTACAAACACATTTGAATTAGAGGGGGAAGGTTAATACATAGATATTCATTGCACGGTTATTCGGTAAAGTAATGGAGCTATAACCCCCTCCACTTTGTCATGTTGCACCAGTCCAGCTTTTTCCTAATACGTCATACCACTGTAAGTACAAGATCCCTTTACTTTCAACCTCCGAAGAAGTCAAGTAATGTAATTTTTTTATCTGTATGAACTTTGGTAAGTTGTAAGTTGTTTGGTAATTTGATATGTTGAGATGCAGGATATGTTTGACAAAAAACTGTTCAACCTTTATTTGGACGAGTTTAAGTGTCACATGGAACATTATCGGTTATTGCCTACAAGAGAAACTTGCATTCTTCGTTTGTGTTGGGCTAGTCGCGGATGAATTCTTCCTGGGTTAAACATTTTAACCAATGTTATTTTAAAGACAGACAAAAAGTGAAAAACTTAAAAATTTAGTATTTATCAAATGAAGTAAGTTTAATGTCAAATGTCTACCTCTGAATATTAATTTGTGTGCCTGTCATTAGTTAGAAATCACTAAAAATGCACTGTGATATTAACATTTGTTCGTATTGAGGAAAAAAGGCTATGGTGCCTCCTATACGTCACCGACTTTGCAAAGGCTCTATGTGAAAGGCGTTTTCTATATAACATGTAAGTTTAAACGTGCTTTTCTTGCGAAAGACATGGCAGAAAAATTGAATTGTATGTCATTAATAAGCAAAATTCTTGGGTGTATTACTGATTTGCTGCCTCTTTCTTTAATAAACTTTGTTTTGTTATTTCATAAATGAACCCCTTGACCCACCACCATGATGTGACATTTTCGGTGTATTCTGACCTCAGAGAACAGGACAATATTTAAACATAGGCTTGTGAAAGCACATGGTGATATAGTGGACAGCCAAACTGTGCGCTTACCGGTGTCTCGGCGGTCAAATACGGGGCAGGATGGGGAAGGGGAGGTATCACCAGGACACATACGTCTGATAAATCTGACACTGGGAAGTAGGATGTTACGGAAAACGTTATTAATGCTGGATGTCCGGATTTCTTAATATGCGAGTTTCTAGTCTGAACGCTTTCATTGCTGGAGGTGAGATAAACCCTATTGTACCAGGTGACCTGTTAGAAATGTTAGGCAACTGTTTTGGTTACATTCACTGTAACCATGATAACATGGGCGTCAACTGAAAAGGTTTCATACAAAGTTATTTAGAGTCGACGAATGACTCGAGGAAACTGCGTGCTTTTAAAGTTCACAAAGGAAACATCTATCACTTCAACCTCTAGAACACGGCGTGACAGATGATTTGTACCTGTCAACAAATGTTACCTAACATTTTTAATTTTAAGTCAAATGATACAGTACGACATTTTCTACCATTAAAGCCAAATGAGAAGACAAATGGAACCCTCTCAATAGAATCGGTGTTTTGCGAGTTTCTATGGACTTTGAAACCTCAAGCCTGTAACTGAATTCGTCACGACACAGTTAAATTATTGCCAATCTGGTGTTTAACCTCAACCATTCGTTCTTTCAAATAACTGAAGTACATTGTACTCAGTATACACAGACAACAAGTCACTGCAGTGTGTCTTAGGATGGCTTACCGATGACATATACTTTGATTTGAATTTTTTTTTTATGTCGCCGTTGGATATGTTAGTAAGGCGACTTGTCAAAGAATTTATCAACAAAAGTATTTAGGTAGGCCTAATCAATATTTTTTTCACAGATATTATTCTTTGTCACAAATAAAATTATGTGTTTCCATTTTCAAACGCTGCCTTTTTCACATAGGAAATTTTATTTCACAGAGGATAATAATTGTTAATGGAAAAAATATCTTCACCGAAAATACACACCGATTATAAAAAATATTACAAACAATGAGTTCAGTGTGATAGTTGGCAAATGGTCACACGTAACCGGTGAAATCCGGTCTCATACGAATTTATATCAGATAGGTTTTTATTTCCAGAGTTCGTGCAAATGCTTAAGTAGTTGGCAACTCACACACCCCATAACACCATGGTTTTAATAGCAGAATTGTATTATTAAAGGAATGTATGAAGTGATGTTAAGTGCAATTTATTACACGTTACTGGTGTAAAAAAAGATGGGGACAATTTAGAAGAAATTGCATGGCACCAATAAGTTACTGGAGTATAATTACCTATATGCTTGCAAATGCAGAAACCCTGTGACCTCTACATAAATTTCGACTAGTGGCGTATCCAGTGAATGATTAGTAAAACTAATAAAATGTAAAAACAAGAAATCACGAGCTTTCGTGTGTGTAATATCACCTTTTTAAAAAAATTGACTGTTTAAGTATGACTTGTGACTTGAATGACTTTCACATCGGTGACAGTTACCAGCGACAAAGGAGTTAGGCTGTGATATGTGGTATTTAAAGTTTGCTTATCGGGTCATGCTTATCAAGTTTGGATCAGACAAACGTTAAGCAAACATAACGTCACTGCGTGCAATTTACAGACGGATATCGGTTTGCTTAAGGATAAATATTGATGTTACGTTTGGAGAGTACCGAAGAGTGGTTTATCGCCATTGCAAATGAACGACAGGATTACAGAGCCATAAATTATTTACTCTTTGGAAATGATGTTAAGTGTTTTTAGATCTGAGATAAAAAAAACAAAACTGAAAACAATCTGCCCCTGAATGTTAGTTAAATAAGCTCCATTCACGTTTGTTTGGATACTGGTCCCAGTTTACATGTGTATACAGACTTCCATATGTTCTTTTTCAAGGGGTTTATTTATTTCTCTGTAGAGAGGCTTTTATTATCTTTCCAGGTTGCTGGTCGTATTTTGGAGCCAATGAACCTAACGTTGGCTTGCAGTTCAAATCTGACGTCAGTATCCGTCAGTATTAATAGGGAGATGCTCGAAGGTCATTTGAGTTCCCTATGTTCAAGTCACGAAGGCGATGGGCATATTAAATGTTACGATCTAATCAGGAATCCAGGTTTACGAAAACATGTACGCATTCGTTGACGCATACTTAGAATTTTCCTTATCTCAAGACACCAAATTATACACGTTTACATTGGTGGAAAGTCTAGTTTATATATAAGTGATTTTAACCCTTTTTTGCACCTAATCTTGGGCACGTATGCGAACTACACAAAACGCCCATTGATATGTATACCGGTACACAGTTTACTTAGAGTGGAAATGTAGGGATATTTGAGGCATTGATAAGTGCGGTGAGGTTATGGTCCGGTCAAAGAACGAATGTCAGATTACACTGCGTGCAGACCGGGTGAAGGATTATGTCGTCTGTTTCACCGTCTTAAAATCTTAAGGGACAATTACGTGTGGACATCAGATTTTTGTGACTAAAACAGCTTCCAGGAAAATAGTACAACCCAATGTCGATGAAGTTCAAAATGTGAATGCAATATTATAGCATCAAGTCAACACATAAATTCTGTACAAACAGAAGAAAGGGAAAGACGGCATCTACCCATTCTACCCATAGCTACCAAAGAGGTATACGTATCCAGTCCTGAAAAAAGTGTTTTTCTTCAACAACCAATGAAGGCACAGAGATGCCTTTATGGAGGTATTTTTTTATTACATGAGAGGTATATTCATAATGACAAAAAAGACGGTTACGGAATGATGCTGCTGTGTAGGGTACGGGCTCAGAGATATGCAGAGATTGTGGCCCATAAGTTGGCAAATTATAGTGTGTTCCTGTAGCTAACAAGACATAGTCACCTGAAACATAACCAAGGCATAGTTTTACTGTTGTGTCACTATGTTTTATTAAATGTAGAACATTCTGATCAGGATTCATTTGATGGTATTTAACGCCATGGCCGAAAACTTTTCACTTATATATACTATGGCCATCAGGTATATGGGGGGTGGAAATCGTGACCGATAAGTTCTTAGATTAAAATATGAAGTTTTGAATTGTAGATAATTTATTGGAATGCAGATGACCTGAGAGGTATAATTTTAGATGTCAGCTATTATACCAACTTTACTGACAGTTATATAAGACAGTTTGCGTACAGCTGAACTAGTATGTGAAATCATGTCCAAGGAATTAGCAATGAATAGAACTAATATAGTGTAATGTAAACTTTAGTTTGAAAAGCAATTTGCGTATACATGGTAAACGGTAATATCAGCTTGTTCCCTTATGGAGTTAATGCCCATCTCATGAAATGCTTGAGTCGTCATCTATTTATATAAGATACTCTTACAACGATTAAAGGGCAATTTTTTGGATGAGACGTCAGAAAATGTGGACCAAGACTGACACGTTTAACTAGAGAGGGTCTTGATGAGCGTTCTTTTTCCTCATAAGAAAAATATGACCGACCCAATATTGGAAACTATAAAAATACAAAAATAAAGGTGTTTGTCTTAAAGCAAGTTATATTTTAGGCTTAGCGTCTTCGGTTAAGTGATTTGAGAAGATACAGGCAGTTGGTGTATTGGTTTCAGATATCCAATCATTGATGCATTACCTGTAAAGTATAAAATGCACACTTGTACACTTGAACCTCCACTCGCTTCCTGATTCACATACTCTATACCTTTATAAGGTATAAATTATTTTCCTTAAAGTGTTTGTACCCGGGCACTTGTGCTGTGTACACGAGTTTAGTGAATGGAAAACAGGAAACATCATCGCTATTTTTCATACATATCGAGCGGGATATTAACTCTGTGAACAGAGATATTAGCTGTAAAGTACAGGCTTGAGTATTCTCAGAAAGCATTTAATTGGAAGAGGTGTGTTTGATCAGCGTATGAAATCGTCTTATACCTGTCTTGAGCTCAATAACACCGCTAACTCACACTGTTATGTCAGCACAAGAGGGACAGCACGTCACTCAAGCAGGAATTGATTCCTGTCACTCAGAGACTTATTCTTTGTCTCCAAGAAACGAACTTCAACTCAAAATCAAATAACAGAAGAGTTAGAAATAAGCACTTCCAGTCTAGGCACGTACGCGTCCTTAACGCTGTAGATGAAACCTAAGCTGTCTTCAGAATATTACATAAAAGGAAACTTAACATAAAGCAACATAAAGGAGGTGATGCAGTTAGGGGGGATGTGGCCCACTACTGATGTATCAGATCGGACAAAAAATATAATTTTCTTACTTTTTTATTTTTTACAAATTTAAATATGATATTTGAGTGTATATGGCAATTTGGGTGTCGTTATAGATGCTATAACCATCATTACTCGTAGTAAATCTCCGCCTTACCGCCTCACCTACTTAGTCTTCTATCATTCCGAAACAGTGAAAACCGATTATTTCCATGTGACAGTCTGTGTATCGTTCTGCTTTTCTGCGTTTGAACCAACAGCTACTGCCAGAAACTTAACACCTTAGTCACTCGGCCTTATACCGCCCCTGAGCCAATAAGATGTCACGAAGTCAGAGGTAGAGTAATTCTCCTTGGCATCGGGTAATGCGAAATATACGTTGACACAGCACAAACAAAAGGCCAAAGAGTGTTTCAATATAATCCATAATGAAAGGCAATTAAATGAACTTAGATGGGACACCATTCTTCCTCATTGCTAATCATGAGCTCACATCAGCAAACACTACATGTACGTACCAGTATTGGTGGAAGAGGTAACAGATGCTGCAAGGTGCGTGGCGTCATTTTTCCTAGCATCTAGTAGCGCCAATTTCCCGTACGCACTAGTACACACTAAGTACCAGGGAAGGAACAGGAAATAATCGATACTAAAAAGAGGTGCAAAGAACACAGTGGTGACATCATACTTCTAAGCATCGGGTAGGTCAATAACAGTAACACATACCAAACACCACGAAAGCTTGACAAGATGATCGGTGAATAAATTTCCTGTCAGGAACTCTAACGTGGCGTCGTCTTGCCAAGCGTTGAAGAGTGGTAATAATACATTAACACTAAGTCTATCAGGAAGCCTAACTCAAAGGATAGTTCGTGGTGGAAACATATGGAAAGAACTTGGACGTAAGGCCGTTGTTTTAAGTATCGAGTGGCTGCAATTTTGAATGACAGGAATACATACCAATTACTCCCGACGTGGGGGTGGCTCAGTGATGCTGAATGACGCACCGAAGGGCAGGAAAGGTTGAAGAAATATATGTTCGGTGATTAAATGGGTTGGAAAGAATTCAAAGGTGTCATCGCCCTCCCAAGCATTCAATAGTGCTAATCATACACTGACACAAGCACACACCAAATACAAAGCAGGGATCAAGAAATGTTCGGAAACTCGAAGGTGACGTCAACCTTCCTAGCATCAAGTAGTACTAATTATTTACTGACAGCAGCACGCACCAGATACCAGGAAGGGATACAGATGAACAGTTATGAACTGGGGCGGAAATTAGAGCTTAAGTTGCCCTCTCTACCATTGAGTAGTGCTAATTATTTGTCGACACCAGCACACACCAAATACCAGCGAGGGATGAAGAAATCGAGGTGACGTCGCCCTTGCTACCATCAAGTAATGCTAATTACTTATTTGGACCAGTACACACCAAATTACAAGGAGAGATAAGTAGAGATGATCGGTGAAGAAACTGGACAGAAGGAAGTCGGAGCTGACGTAGTGCTACTTATTTATTGGCACCAGCACACATCAAATAGGAGGAAGTTGTGAAAGAATGGTTGGTACATTTGGAGGCGATGTCGCCCCTCCTAGCATCGAGAACTGCCATTTTTTTTCACAGAAACACAAACTAAATACTATGAAGGGACGGTAAAATGATCGGCGAAGAAATCAAGGAACTAGGAACTGCCTTTGTCTTTTCTAGCATCGAGTAGTGCTAATTTTCTATTGACACAAGTACACGCCGAATACCAGAAAGGGTCAAGAGAGATAATCCACGAAGAAATGAGACTGAAGGAAGTCGTAGCTGACGTCGCCCTCCCTAGCATCGAATACTGCCAACTATTCATTGACACCAGTACACACAGAGTACCAGGAAGATATCAGGAAATGGCTAGTAAACTTGGGCATGTTAGAGGCGACGTTACCTTTCCTATCATTGAGAACTGCAACTTTTTCACATCAGTACGAAATGAATACCAGGAAGGGATGAAGAAATTGTTGGTGAATGGCAAGCGATGTTGCCCTCGAAGGATCAGGTAGTGCTGATTTACTGACACCAGCACCCACCAAATAACAGGAAGGGATAAAGTCAGATGATCGGTTAAGAAATGGAGAGGATGAATGTCAGAGGTTATGTCGGCCTCCGTAGTAGTGCTAATTTCATGTCGACACCAGCACACCGCAAATACCGGGAAGGACTGAAGAGATGATGGAGCGAAATAAGCGTCTCAGCATTGTCACGTTTCCTTGCATAGATTAGTGCTAATTACTGATAAAAATCACAGGAAAAGTTGAAGAGATGACTGGAGAAAAAATGGCTCGAAGAGAGAACAAGGAAGTCACATCGCCCTACTCCTTTGCGTCAAGTAATGCTGATTGTTTATCGTGAACAGAACAAACCAAATCGTATTGAGGGATGAAGACATGGTTAATGAAGAAATGGAGGGGGGGATGAACTGAGGAGTCGGAAGTCACGTCACCCTTCCTAGCATCGAGTAGTGCTAATTATTCATTGATACCAACACACACCAAATGCCAGAAAGGGATTGCGAAATGATTGATGAACTTGCAAGTGACGTCACCCTTGCTACCATCCACTAGTGCTAATTATTCATTCAGACCAACACGCACCAAATACCTGGATGGGTTGAAGAAATCGTTGGTGAACTTGGAGGTGACGTCGCTTTTCCTAGAGTCAAGTAGTGTTAAATATTGTTCAGATCAGTACACACCAAATACCAGGTAGGGATAAAGAGAGAGTATCGGTGAAGAAATACAGGAAATGGAAGTCGGGGCTGACGCCGACTTCACCAGCATCGAGTAGTGCTAATTATTTAATGATAAGTGTAAATACCAGGAAAGGATTAAGAAATGCCTGATAAACTTGGAAGTCGCCATTCCTGGTATTGGGAATTGCAATCTATTTTCACACCAAAAACGAATTATCAGAAAAGGATAAAGAAGTGGTTGGTGCACTTGCAGTTAACGCCTCCCTTGGTAGCACTGAGCAGTGCTAAATTATTTATTTAGACCAGCACCCAAGAAATACCTTGAGAGGATGAAGAAATCGTCGATGAACTTGGATGTGACGTCGCCTTCCCTAACATCCAGTTTTGCTAATTAATTATCGATACCAGCACACACCAAATACAAGGTGAATGAAGAAATGGCTGATAAAATTAGAAGTGATATCGCCTTTCACACTATAGGGAACTGCACCTTTTTTCGCACCGACACAAACTGAACACCAGAGATGAAGAAATGGCTGGTGAACTTGGAGGTGGCTTCCCTCTTCCCAGCATCGAGTGATGCTATTTATTTATTTAAACCAGCACGCACCAAATACCAAGAAGCAATAAGGAGAGTTGGTCGGTAAAGAAATGGAGCATATGGAAGTTGGAGTTGACGTCACCCTCCTCTGTTTCGAGAGGTGCTAATTATCTGTCGACACCTGCACGCATCAAACACCAGGAAAGGATGAAAATATGGTCAGTCAAGAAACTAAGATGGAATGAACACCGGCGTGCTAATTATATATCGACACCAGCAGAAACCAAATACAAGAAAGGCGTGAAGAGATGATTGCCCATCAGTTATGTCGCCTTTCCCAGCTTGGGGTAGTGCTAAATACTTATAAATACCAGGACACACCAAATAACAAGAAGAGTTGAAGAGATGATTAGCGAACGAATGGGGTGAAAGGAACTCGGAAGCCACATTACCCCACCTTAGAATCGAGACGTTCTAATTATTTATCGTAATGAGCACACATCAAGTACTTGGACGAGGTGAATTATTTATCGACGCCAGTCTCAAGGGATGATGAGATGATCGGCGAAGAAATGGGGCGGAGGAAACTCAGAAGTCGGCTATCACGTCGCCTTTCCTAACATTGAAAAGGGCTAATTATATATCGTCATTAGCGCACACACAAAATACCAGGAAGGGTCAAAAGAGATAATCGTGGTATAAATGGAGCGGAAAAGGCACACAAGTGAAACAACAATCCCTGGCATGAAGCGGTGCTAATTACATACTGATCCCAGCTCACACGAAATACCAAGAAGAGTTAAGGGAGATGGTCCGTGAAGAAATGAGGCGGAAGGAACTCGGAAGTCGGAAGTAACGTCGCCCCTCCCTACCATCAGCTGATTTTGTATTGATACCAGCACAAGCCAAATACCAGGAGGGGATGAAAGAATGACCTGTGAAGAAATGGGGCGGAAGGAATTCGAAAGTCGCGTCGCCCCTCCCTAACATCCATACCTAACTCTATTATTTTTTTATTGTTATTTTTTAGTGACACCAGTACACACCAAATGCCAGGAAAGGATGGAGAAATGTATGGTAAACTTGGAAGAGAGGTGGCCCTTCCTGGCATCAAGAAGTCCTAATTATATATTGATATCAGCACACACCTAATATCTGGAAGGGCAGATGAGATGATCGATGAATAACTGGAGCGGATGGCATCCGGAGCCGATGTCGCCTTCTCTGACCTAGTTTTGTGCTATTTGTTTGTGGAGCGGATGAATGTATGGCCAGTGAAAAAAAAGGCCGGAAGCAACGCGGATGTGACGTCGCCCTCGGTGGCACGCAGCGGTGCTTATTATATATCGACACTAGCCCACACCAAATACCAGGAATTTAAGAAAAGAGAGGATAGGCGAACAAATGGAGCAAATGAAAGTTGAAGTTAGCGTCATCCTCAATAGCATCGAGTAGTGCTAGTTATTTATCAACACCAGTACACACCAAATACCGGGAAGGGGTGAAAAGATGATCTCTCAATAAATGGAGCTGTAAGAGTTCCTTAGTGGTGTCACCTTAATTAATAGGATAGGAATTGGGGTGGAAGGAACTCAGACATCAGATACCACATCGCCTTTCCTAGCAATAAGTAATGCTAATTCTATATAGACATCAGCACATACGACAGGGCAAGAACGGTTAAGGAAGATATTCGCTGTATAAGTTGGGGGAAAAGATCTGGTAAGTGAAGTTGCCTTCCATCGCATGGAGCAGTGTTTATTGCTTATTGACCCAGCACACACTAAAATCCAAGAAGAGTTGAAGAAAATGATCAGTGAAAAAATGAGGCAGAAGGAACTCAGTGGTCGGAAGATACGTTTCATCACCCTAGCATCATCTGGTGGTAATTTATGCATTGACACCAGCACAACCTAAATTCCAGGAAGGGATGAAGCAATGGCGCTGAAGAATGTCGGAAGTGGCGTCGTCATTCGTACCATCAAGTAGAGTTAACCATTTATCGACATCAACACACACAAATGATTATTGCTGGAGAAATAGGTCGGAAGGAAGAAGGAGCTGATTTCACCCTCCTTAGCATCGAGTAGTGCTAACTATTTATTGACACCAGTACACACTAAGTTCAAGGGAAGGATGAAGATATGTATGGTGAAGTTCGAGATGAGTTGGCCCTTCATCAAGTAGCTCTAATTATTTACTGACGCCAGCACACACAAAATACCTAGAAGAGCTGAGGTGATGATCGGTGAATAACCGAAGGGGATGGAATCTGAAGCTCATGTCACCCTGGCTGAAATCGTTGTGTGTAATTCTTTGTCGGGAACAGAACACTCCAAATATCAGAAAGTAATGAATATATGGCCGGTGAAAGAATAAGGCGGAGGGTACATCAAGGTGACGTTCCCCTTCCGATCATTGAGTAGTTCTAATTATATATCGACACCAGCCTACACCAAATATCAGGAAGGGACGGACAGATGATCGCTGAATAAGTGGAGTCCAAAGAGCCCCTAAATTATGTCGTCTTTCTTGACAGGTAAAGAAATGGGGCGCAAGTGGCCATTCACATCGCCCTCAGTTGCATCAATTAGTACTCATTATATATCGACACCAGCACGTGAGAAATCCCGGGTAGGGTTAAAAGACATATTATCAATGGAGGGAAAAAAGAGCTCGCAATGAAGTCGCTTTCCGTATCATGGAGTACCCTTAATATCTTATTGACACCAGCACATACAAAATAAAAAGTAGAGTTGAAGGATATGATCAGTGACAAATGGAGAAGAAGGAACTCGGAAGTCGGTACAGGCGTCGCCCCTCCCTAGCATAAGCTAGTGCTAATTTTATATTGACAGCAGCACACACCAAATACTAGGAAGGGATGAAAACACGCTGGATGAACTTGAATGTGATGTGGCTTTTCGTACCTTTAACAAGTGTTGAGTTCTGACACCAAGTCAGTAATTCACAGCAAATATCAGGAATGGATGAATATATGGACAGTGAAAAAAATAAGGCGGAAGGAACACTGAGGTTAGGCCGCCCTCCCTGGCATCGAGTAGTGTCAATTATACATCGCCACTATCCCACACCAAATACCAGGACGGGAAAAAGAGAGAGTATCGGTAAAGAAATGGAGAAAATGGAAGTTGGAGCTGACGTCACCCTAGCATCGAGGAGTACTAATTATATGTCGACATCAGCACACACTCCAAATACCAGGAAGGAATAAAGCGATAATCGCTGAATGAATGGAGCGCAAAGGTCCTAAGTGTTGTCGCCCTAATTAATACGTAAAGAATGGCTTGGAAAGGAACATCGCCCTTCCTAGCATCAAGTAGTGCTAATTGTATATCGACATCACAACAGACATAATGCCAGGAAAGGTTGAAGGAGACATTCGCTGTATAAACGGAACAGAAAGAACTCGAAAGTCAGAAGACAGGGCGCCACTCAAATTAACACAATATCACCACAATCATTAACTAGTGCAAATTTTGTATTGACACCAGCACACGAAATACCAGGGAGTGATGAAGAAATGATCGGTAAAGAAATGCCACTGAAGGAAGTGGTGTCGTTCTTTCAAGCAAAATATAGTGCTCAGCGTTTATCCACAGCGGTAGACACAAAATACCAGGAGAGGATGAAGAGATAATCGGTAAAGAAATGGGCTAAAAGGAAGGAGGATCTGAATTCACCCTCCCTAGCATCGAGTAGTGCTAATTATATATCGACACCAGCATACACCAGATTCTAGGAAGGGTTGAAGAATAATTGGAGCGAAAAGAGCTTGTAAGTGAAGTTGCCTTTTATCGCATGGAACAGTGTTAATGACTTATTGACCTGAGCGCACACCAAATACAAAGAAGTGTTGGAGGAAATGATCAATGAACAAATGAGGCAGAAGAAACTGGGAAGTCGGAAGATACGTCACGTCAGCCTAGCATCATCCGGTGGTAATTATGCACTAACACCAGCAAAAAATAAATGCTAGGAAGGGATAAAAAAAAATGGGGTGGAAGAACGTCGGAAGTGGCGTCGTCATTCGTAGTATTAAGTAGTGTTAATGATTTATCGACATCAGCACACACAATTGATGATTACTGGAGAAATAGGTTAGAAGGATGAAGGAGCTGACTTCACCCTCCCTGGCATGGAGTAGTTCTAATTATTCGTCGACATGAGAACACACCAAGTACCAGGAAGAAATGAAGAGATGACCGCTCAATGAATAGATGATGTCGCCCTCCATAGTAGGTAAAACTGGAGAGATAGGAACTGCGACCGATGGAAATCAAATCCCCTTTCCTAGCATCAAGAAGTGCTAATTATAAATCGACACCAGCACATACATAATGCCAGGATAGGTTGAAGGAGATATTCGCTGTATAAATTGGGCAGAAGGAACCTAGACGTCGGAAGAGACGTCGTCACTCCCTTTCATCAGCTAGTGTTAATTTTGCATTGACACCAGCACACGAAATACCAGGGAGTGATGAAGAAATGATCGGTAAAGAAATGCGTCTGAAGGAGGTGGTGTCGTTCTTCCAAGCAAAAAATAGTGCTCAGCGTTTATCCATGCCAGCAGACACAAAATTCCAGGAGAGGATGAAGAGATAATCGGTAAAGAAATGGGCTAAAAGGAAGGAGGAACTGAATTCACCCTCCCTAGCATCGAGTAGTGCTAATTATATATCGACACCAGCACACACCCAATTCTAGGAAGGGTTGAAGAATAACTGGAGAGAAAAGAGCTTGTTTGCGAAGTTGTCTTCCATAGCATGGAACAATGTTAATTACTTACTGACCCCAGCTCACACGAAAATACCAAGAAGTGTTTAAGGAAATGAACAATGAACAAATGAGGCAGAAGGAACTCGGAAGTCGCAAGATACGTCGGGTCATCCTAACGTCATCTGGTGGTAATTATGCATTGACACCAGCACTACTTAAATGCCAGGAAAGGATCAAGAAATGGGGCCGAAGAACGTCGGAAGTGGCGTCGTCATTAGTAGTAATAAGTAGTGTTAATGATTTGTCGACACCAGTACACACAATTGATGAATACTGGAGAAATAGGTTAGAAGGAGGAAGGAGCTGATTTCACCCTCCCTAACATCGAGTAGTGCTAACTATTTACTGACACCAGTATACACTAAATTCAAGGGAAGGATGGTAAGATATGTATGGTTCGAGATGAGGTGGTGCTTCATCAAGTAGCGCTATTTATTTATTGATGCCACCACACACAAAATACCTGGAAGGGCTGTAGAGATGATCGCTGAACAACTGTAGCGGATGGAATCTGAAGCTCATGTGAATCTCCCTGGAATCGTTTTGCAGTAATTGTTTGTCTGGAGCAGCACACGCCATATATCAGAAAGGCGTGAATATATGGCCGGTGAAAGAATAAAGCGGAGGGAACACGAAGGTGACGTTGCCCTATCTAGCATTGAGTAGTGCTAATTATATATCGACACCAGCCCACACCAAATATCAGAGGATCGCTGAATAAGTGGAGTACAAAGAGCCCATAAATGATGTCGTCTTTCTTGATAGGTAAAGGAAAGGGGACGAAGTGGCAAATCACATCGCCCTATCTTGCATCAATTAGTACTTATTATACATCGACACCAGCACGTGAGAAATCCCGGGTAGGGTTAAAAGACATATTATCAATGGAGGGAAAAAAGAGCTCGCAATGAAGTCGCTTTCCGTATCATGAAGTACCCTTAATTTCTTGTTGACACCAGCACATACAAAATAAAAAGTAGAGTTGAATTATGTGATCAGTGAACAAATGGAGAAGAAGGAACTCGGAAGTCGGTGCAGGCGTCGCCCCTCCCTAGCATAAGCTAGTGCTAATTTTATATTGACACCAGCACACACCAAATACTAGGAAGGGATGAAAACACGCTGGATGAACTTGAATGTGATGTGGCTTTTCGTACCTTTAACAAATGTTGAGTTCTGACACCAACAGAGCAATTCACACTAAGTATCAGGAATAGATGAATATATGGACAGTGAAAAAAATAAGGCGGAAGGAACACTGAGGTTAGGCCGACCTCCCTGGCATCGAGTAGTGCAAATTATAAATCCCCACTATCCCACACCAAATATCAGGACGGGAAAAAGAGAGAGTATCGGTAAAGAAATGGAGAAAATGGAAGCTGGAGCTGACGTCGCAATCCTAGAATCGAGTAGTGCTAATTATTTGTCGACATCGGCACACACCATGTACCTGGAAGGAATAAAGCGATAATGGCTGAATGAATGGAGCGCAAAGGTCCTAAGTGTTATTGTCCTAAATAATACGTAAAGAATGGCTCGGAAAGGAACATCGCCTTTCCTAGCATCAAGTAGTGCTAATTGTATATCGACATCACCACAGACATAATGCCAGGAAAGGTTGAAGGAGAAATTCGCTGTATAAATGGGACAGAAGGAACTCGAAAGTCAGAAGACAGGGCGCCACTCAAATTAACACAATATCGCCACAATCATTACATGGTGCTAATTTTGTATTGACACCATCACACGAAATACCAGGGAGTGATGAAGAAATGATCGGTAAAGAAATGCGTCTGAAGGAGGTGGTGTCGTTCTTGCAAGCAAAAAATAATGCTTAGCGTTTGTCCACAGCTGTAGACAAAAAATACCAGGAGAGGATGAAGAGATAATCGGTAAAGGAATGGGCTAAAAGGAAGGAGGAACTGAATTCACCCTCCCTAGCATCGAGTAGTGCTAATTATATATCGACACCAGCACACACCAGATTCTAGGAAGGGTTGAAGAATAATTGGTGCGAAAAGAGCTTGTAAGTGAAGTTGCCTTCCATCGCATGGAGCAGTGTTAATTACTTATTGACCCCAGCTCACACGAAATACCAAGAAGGGTTGAAGGAAATGATCAATGAACAAATGAGGCAGAAGGAACTCGGAAGTCGCAAGATGCGTCGGGTCATCCTAACGTCATCTGGTGGTAATTATGCATTGACACCAGCACAACTTAAATGCAAGAAAGGTATGAAGAAATGGGGCCGAAGAACTTCGGAAGTGGCGTCGTCATTCGTAGTATTAAGTAGTGTTAATGATTTATCGACACCAGTACACACAATTGATGATTACTGGAGAAATAGGTTAGAAGGATGAAGGAGCTGATTTCACCCTCCGTAACATCGAGTAGTGCTAACTATTTACTGACACCAGTATACACTATATTCACGGGACAGATGAAGACATGTATGGTGAAGTTCGAGATGAGGTGGTGCTTCATCAAGTAGCGCTAATTATTTATTGACGCCACCACACACAAAATACCTGGAAGGGCTGTAGAGATGATCGGTGAATAACTGTAGCGGATGGGATCTGAAGCTCATGTGAATCCCCCTGGAATCGTTTTGCGGTAATTGTTTGTCTGGAGCAGCATACGCCATATATCAATAGGGCGTGAATATATGGCCGGTGAAAGAATAAAGCGGAGGGAACACGGAGGTGACGTTGCCCTATCTAGCATTGAGTAGTGCTAATTATATATCGGCACCAGCGCACACCAAATATCAGGAAGGGACGGACAGATGATCGCTGAATAAGTGGAGTGCAAAGAGCCCTTAAATTATGTCATCTGTCTTGATAGGTAAAGAAATAGGGCCGAAGTGGCCAATCACATCGAGCTATCTTGCATCAATTAGTACTCATTATATATCGACACCACCACGTGAGAAATCCCGGGTAGGGTTAAAAGACATATTATCAGTGGAGGGAAAAAAGAGCTCGCAATGAAGTCGCTTTCCGTATCATGGAGTACTCTTAATTTCTTATTGACACCAGCACATACAAAATAAAAAGTAGAGTTGAAGGATATGATCAGTGAACAAATGGAGAAGAAGGAACTCGGAAGTCGGTACAGGCGTCGCCCCTCCCTAGCATAAGCTAGTGCTAATTTTATATTGACACCAGCACACACCAAATACTAGGAAGGGATGAAAACACGCTGGATGAACTTGAATGTGATGTGGCTTTTCGTACCTTTAACAAATGTTGATTTTTGACACCAACAGAGCAATTGACACTAAGTATCAGGAATGGATGAATATATGAACAGTGAAATAAATCAGGCGGAAGGAACACTGAGGTTAGGCCGACCTCCCTGGCATCGAGTAGTGCCAATTATACATCGCCACTATCCCACACCAAATATCAGGACGGGAAAAAGAGAGAGTATCAGCAAAGAAATGGAGAAAATGGAAGCTGGAGCTGACGTCGCAATCCTAGAATCGAGTAGTGCTAATTATTTGTCGACATCGGCACACACCATGTACCTGGAAGGAATAAAGCGATAATCGCTGAATGAATGGCGTGCAAAGGTCCTAAGTGTTATCGCCCTAATTAGTACGTAAAGAATGGCTCGGAAAGGAACATCGCCTTTCCTAGCATCAAGTAGTGCTAATTGTATATCGACATCACAACAGACATAATGCCAGGAAAGGTTGAAGGAGAAATTCGCTGTATAAATGGGACAGAAGGAACTCGAAAGTCAGAAGACAGGGCGCCACTCAAATTAACACAATATCGCCACAATCATTAACTAGTGCTAATTTTGTATTGACACCATCACACGAAATACCAGGGAGTGATGAAGAAATGATCGGTAAAGAAATGCGTCTGAAGGAGGTGGTGTCGTTCTTGCAAGCAAAAAATAATGCTTAGCGTTTGTCCACAGCTGTAGACAAAAAATACCAGGAGAGGATGAAGAGATAATCGGTAAAGGAATGGGCTAAAAGGAAGGAGGAACTGAATTCACCCTCCCTAGCATCGAGTAGTGCTAATTATATATCGACACCAGCACACACCAGATTCTAGGAAGGGTTGAAGAATAATTGGAGCGAAAAGAGCTTGTAAGTGAAGTTGCCTTCCATCGCATGGAGCAGTGTTAATTACTTATTGACCCCAGCTCACACGAAATACCAAGAAGGGTTGAAGGAAATGATCAATGAACAAATGAGGCAGAAGGAACTCGGAAGTCGGAAGATACGTCGGGTCATCCTAACGTCATCTGGTGGTAATTATGCATTGACACCAGCACAACTTAAATGCAAGAAAGGTATGAAGAAATGGGGACGAAGAACGTCGGAAGTGGCGTCGTCATTCGTAGTATTAAGTAGTGTTAATGATTTATCGACACCAGTACACACAATTGATGATTACTGGAGAAATAGGTTAGAAGGATGAAGGAGCTGATTTCACCCTCCGTAACATCGAGTAGTGCTAACTATTTACTGACACCAGTATACACTATATTCAAGGGAAAGATGAAGACATGTATGGTGAAGTTCGAGATGAGGTGGTGCTTCATCAAGTAGCGCTAATTATTTATTGACGCCACCACACACAAAATACCTGGAAGGGCTGTAGAGATGATCGGTGAATAACTGTAGCGGATGGGATCTGAAGCTCATGTGAATCCCCCTGGAATCGTTTTGCGGTAATTGTTTGTCTGGAGCAGCATACGCCATATATCAATAGGGCGTGAATATATGGCCGGTGAAAGAATAAAGCGGAGGGAACACGGAGGTGACGTTGCCCTATCTAGCATTGAGTAGTGCTAATTATATATCGGCACCAGCGCACACCAAATATCAGGAAGGGACGGACAGATGATCGCTGAATAAGTGGAGTGCAAAGAGCCCTTAAATTATGTCATCTGTCTTGATAGGTAAAGAAATAGGGCCGAAGTGGCCAATCACATCGAGCTATCTTGCATCAATTAGTACTCATTATATATCGACACCACCACGTGAGAAATCCCGGGTAGGGTTAAAAGACATATTATCAGTGGAGGGAAAAAAGAGCTCGCAATGAAGTCGCTTTCCGTAGCATGGAGTACTCTTAATTTCTTATTGACACCAGCACATACAAAATAAAAAGTAGAGTTGAAGGATATGATCAGTGAACAAATGGAGAAGAAGGAACTCGGAAGTCGGTACAGGCGTCGCCCCTCCCTAGCATAAGCTAGTGCTAATTTTATATTGACACCAGCACACACCAAATACTAGGAAGGGATGAAAACACGCTGGATGAACTTGAATGTGATGTGGCTTTTCGTACCTTTAACAAATGTTGATTTTTGACACCAACAGAGCAATTGACACTAAGTATCAGGAATGGATGAATATATGAACAGTGAAATAAATCAGGCGGAAGGAACACTGAGGTTAGGCCGACCTCCCTGGCATCGAGTAGTGCCAATTATACATCGCCACTATCCCACACCAAATATCAGGACGGGAAAAAGAGAGAGTATCAGCAAAGAAATGGAGAAAATGGAAGCTGGAGCTGACGTCGCAATCCTAGAATCGAGTAGTGCTAATTATTTGTCGACATCGGCACACACCATGTACCTGGAAGGAATAAAGCGATAATCGCTGAATGAATGGCGTGCAAAGGTCCTAAGTGTTATCGCCCTAATTAGTACGTAAAGAATGGCTCGGAAAGGAACATCGCCTTTCCTAGCATCAAGTAGTGCTAATTGTATATCGACATCACAACAGACATAATGCCAGGAAAGGTTGAAGGAGAAATTCGCTGTATAAATGGGACAGAAGGAACTCGAAAGTCAGAAGACAGGGCGCCACTCAAATTAACACAATATCGCCACAATCATTAACTAGTGCTAATTTTGTATTGACACCATCACACGAAATACCAGGGAGTGATGAAGAAATGATCGGTGAAGAAATGCCACTGAAGGAGGTGGCGGCGTTCTTCCAAGCAAAAAATAATGCTTAGCGTTTGTCCACAGCTGTAGACAAAAAATACCAGGAGAGGATGAAGAGATAATCGGTAAAGGAATGGGCTAAAAGGAAGGAGGAACTGAATTCACCCTCCCTAGCATCGAGTAGTGCTAATTATATATCGACACCAGCACACACCCAATTCTAGGAAGGGTTGAAGAATAACTGGTGCGAAAAGAGCTTGTAAGTGAAGTTGCCTTCCATCGCATGGAGCAGTGTTAATTACTTATTGACCCCAGCTCACACGAAATACCAAGAAGGGTTGAAGGAAATGATCAATGAACAAATGAGGCAGAAGGAACTCGGAAGTCGGAAGATACGTCGGGTCATCCTAACGTCATCTGGTGGTAATTATGCATTGACACCAGCACAACTTAAATGCAAGAAAGGTATGAAGAAATGGGGCCGAAGAACGTCGGAAGTGGCGTCGTCATTCGTAGTATTAAGTAGTGTTAATGATTTATCGACACCAGTACACACAATTGATGATTACTGGAGAAATAGGTTAGAAGGATGAAGGAGCTGATTTCACCCTCCCTAACATCGAGTAGTGCTAACTATTTACTGACACCAGTATACACTAAATTCAAGGGAAGGATGAAGACATGTGTGGTGAAGTTCGAGATGAGGTGAAGCTTCATCAAGTAGCGCTAATTATTTATTGACGCCAGCGCACACAAAATACCTGGAAGGGCTGTAGAGATGATCGCTGAATAACTGTAGCGGATGGAATCTGAAGCTCGTGTGAATCTCCCTGGAATCGTTTTGCGGTAATTGTTTGTCTGGAGCAGAACACGCCAAATATTAGAAAGTGATGGATTTCTGGCCGGTGAAAGAGTAAGGCGGAGGGTACATCGAGGTGACGTTGCCCTTCCTAGCATTGAGTAGTTCTAATTATTTACCGGTACCAGCCCACAATAAATACCGGGACGAGGTAAACAGAGATGATCGGTGAAGAAATGGAGCAAATGAGAGTTGGAGCTGACGTCACCCTCCCTAGCATCGAGTAGTGCTAATTATTTGTCGAGATGAGCACACACTAAGTACCAGGAAGAAATGAAGACATGATCGCTGAATGAATAGATGACGTCGCCCTCCATAGCAGGTAACGACTGGAGAGATAAGAACTGAGACCGGCGGAAATCAAATCGCCTTTCCTAGCATCAAGAAGTGCTATTTATAAATCGACACCAGCACATACATAATGCCAGGATAGGTTGAAGGAGATATTCGCTGTATAAATTGGGCAGAAGGAACCTAGATGTCGGAAGAGGCGTCGTCACTAACTTTCATCAGCTAGTGTTAATTTTGTATTGACACCATCACACGAAATACCAGGGAGTGATGAAGACATGACCGGTAAAGAAATGCGACTGAAGGAGGTGGCGGCGTTCTTCCAAGCAAGAAATAGTGCTCAGCGTTTATCCACGGCAGCAGACACAAAATACCAGGGAGTGATGAAGAGATAATCGGTAAAGATATGGGCTAAAAGGATGGAGGAACTGAATTCACCCTCCCTAGCATCGAGTAGTGCTAATTATATATCGACACCAGCACACACCAGATTCTAGGAAGGGTTGAAGAATAATTGGAGCGAAAAGAGCTTGTAAGTGAAGTTGCCTTCCATCGCATGGAGCAGTGTTAATTTCTTATGGACCCCAGCTAACACGAAATACCAGGAAGTGTTAAAGGGAATGATCAATGAACAAATGAGGCAGAAGGAACTCGGAAGTCGGAAGATACGTCGGGTCATCCTAACGTCATCTGCTGGTAATTATGCATTGACACCAGCACAAAATAAATGGCAGGAAAGGATAAAGAAATATGGCCGAAGAACGTCGGAAGTGGCGTCGTCATTCGTAGTATTAAGTAGTGTTAATGATTTATCGACACCAGTACACACAATTGATGATTACTGGAGAAATAGGTTGGAAGGATGAAGGAACTGAATTCACCCTCCCTAACATCGAGTAGTGCTAACTATTTACTGACACCAGTATACACTAAATTCAAGGGAAGGATGAAGACATGTGTGGTGAAGTTCTAGATGAGGTGAAGCTTCATCAAGTAGCGCTAAGTATTTATAGACGCCAGCACACACGAAATACCTGGAAGGGCTGTAGAGATGATCGCTGAATAACTGTAGCGGATGGAATCTGAAGCTCGTGTGAATCTCCCTGGAATCGTTTTGCGGTAATTGTTTGTCGGGAGCAGCATACGCCATATATCAGGAAGGCGTGAATATATGGCCGGTGAAATAATAAAGCGGAGGGAACACGGAGGTGACGTTGCCCTATCTAGCATTGAGTAGTGCTAATTATATATCGGCACCAGCCCACACCAAATATCAGGAAGGGACGGACAGATGATCGCTGAATAAGTGGAGTGCAAAGAGTCCCTAAATGATGTCGTCTTTCTGGATAGGTAAAGAAATGGGGCGGAAGTGGCAAATCACATCGCTCTCCCTTGCATCAATTAGTACTCATTATATATCGACACCAGCACGTGAGAAATCCCGGGTAAGTTTAAAAGACATATTATCAATGGCGGGAAAAAAGAGCTCGCAATGAAGTCGCTTTATGTATCATGGAGTACCCTTAATTTCTTATTGACACCAGCACATACAAAATAAAAAGTAGAGTTGAAGGATATGATCAGTGAACAAATGGAGAAGAAGGAACTCGGAAGTCGGTACAGGCGTCGCCCCTCCCTAGCATAAGCTAGTGCTAATTTTATATTGACACCAGCACACACCAAATACTAGGAAGGGATGAAAACACGCTGGATGAACTTGAATGTGATGTGGCTTTTCGTACCTTTAACAAATGTTGATTTTTGACACCAACAGAGCAATTCACACTAAGTATCAGGAATGGATGAATATATGAACAGTGAAATAAATCAGGCCGAAGGAACACTGAGGTTAGGCCGCCCTCCCTGGCATCGAGTAGTGCCAATTATACATCGCCACTATCCCACACCAAATACCAGGACGGGAAAAAGAGAGAGTATCGGTAAAGAAATGGAGAAAATGGAAGTTGGAGCTGACGTCGCATTCCTACCATCGAGTAGTGCTAATTATTTGTCGACATCGGCACACACCATGTACCTGGAAGGAATAAAGCGATAATCGCTGAATGAATGGAGCGCAAAGGTCCTAAGTGTTATCGCCCTAATTAGTACGTAAAGAATGGCTCGGAAAGGAACATCGCTCTTCCTAGCATCAAGTAGTACTAATTGTACATCGACACTACCACAGACATATAGCCAGGAAAGGTTGAAGGAGAAATTCGCTGTATAAATGGGACAGAAGGAACTCGAAAGTCAGAAGACAGGGCGCCACTCAAATTAACACAATATCGCCACAATCGTTAACTAGTGCTAATTTTGGATTGACACCATCACACGAAATACCAGGGAGTGATGAAGAAATGATCGGTAAAGAAATGCGTCTGAAGGAGGTGGTGTCGTTCTTTCAATGCTTAGCGTTTGTCCACAACGGTAGACACAAAATACCAGGAGAGGATGAAGAGATAATTGGTAAAGGAATGGGCTAAAAGGAAGGAGGAACTGAATTCACCCTCCCTGGCATCGAGTAGTGCTAATTATATATCGACACCAGCACACACCAGATTCTAGGAAGGGTTGAAGAATAATTGGAGCGAAAAGAGCTTGTAAGTGAAGTTGCCTTTTCTCGCATGGAGCAGTGTTAATTACTTATTGCTCCCAGCTCACACGAAATACCAAGAAGTGTTAAAGGGAATGATCAATGAACAAATGAGGCAGAAGAAACTCGGAAGTCGGAAGATACGTCGGGTCATCCTAACGTCATCTGGTGGTAATTATGCATTGACACCAGCACAACTTAAATGCCAGGAAAGGATAAAGGAATGGGGCCGAAGAACGTCGGTAGTGGCGTCGTCATTCGTAGTATTAAGTAGTGTTAATGATTTATCGACACCAGTACACACAATTGATGATTACTGGAGAAATAAGTTAGAAGGATGAAGAAGCTGATTTCACCATCCCTAACATCGAGTAGTGCTAACTATTTACTGACACCAGTATACGCTAAATTCAAGGGAAGGAAGAAGATATGTACGGTGAAGTACGAGATGAGGTGAAGCTTCATCAAGTAGCGCTAATTATTTATTGACGCCAGCACACACAAAATACCTAGAAGGGCTGTAGAGATGATCGCTGAATAACTGTATCGGATGGAATCTGAAGCTCATGTGAATCTCCCTGGAATCCTTTTGCGGTAATTGTTTGTCTGGAGCAGCACACGCCAAATATCAGAAAGTGATGAATATATGGCCGGTGAAAGAGTAAGGCGGAGGGTGCATCGAGGTGACGTTGCCCTTCCTAGCATTGAGTAGTGCTAATTATTTATCAGCACCAGCCCACACCAAATACCAGGACGAGGTAAACAGAGATGATCGGTCAAGAAATGGAGGAAATGAAAGTTGGAGATGACGTCACCCTCCCTAGCATCGAGTAGTGCTAATTATTTGTCGACATGAGCACACACTAAGTACCAGGAAGAAATGAAGACATGATCACTGAATGAATAGATGACGTCGCCCTCCATAGCAGGTAACGACTGGAGAGATAAGAACTGAGACCGGCGGAAATCAAATCGCCTTTCCTAACATCAAGAAGTGCTAATTATAAATCGACACCAGCACATACATAATGCCAGGATAGGTTGAAGGAGATATTCGCTGTATAAATTGGGCAGAAGGAACCTAGATGTCGGAAGAGACGTCGTCACTAACTTTCATCAGCTAGTGTTAATTTTGCATTGACACCAGCACACGAAATACCAGGGAGTGATGAAGACATGACCGGTAAAGAAATGCGACTGAAGGAGGTGGCGGCGTTCTTCCAAGCAAAAAATAGTGCTCAGCGTTTATCCACGGCAGCAGACACAAAATACCAGGAGAGGATGAAGAGATAATCGGTAAAGATATGGGCTAAAAGGATGGAGGAACTGAATTCACCCTCCCTAGCATCGAGTAGTGCTAATTATATATCGACACCAGCACACACCAGAATCTAGGAAGGGATCAAGAATAATTGGAGCGAAAAGAGCTTGTAAGTGAAGTTGCCTTCCATCGCATGGAGCAGTGTTAATTACTTATTGACCCCAGCTCACACGAAATACCAAGAAGTGTTAAAATTAATGATCAATGAACAAATAAGGCAGAAGGAAGTCGAAAGTCGGAAGATACGTCGGGTCATCCTAACGTCATCTGCTGGTAATTATGCATTGACACCAGCACAACCTAAATGGCAGGACAGGATAAAGAAATGGGGTGGGAAAACGTCGGAAGTGGCGTCGTCATTCGTAGTATTAAGTAGTGTTAATGATTTATCGACACCAGTACACACAATTGATGAATACTGGAGAAATAGGTTAGAAGGATGAAGGAACTGATTTCACCCTCCCTAGCATCGAGTAGTGCTATTTATACATCGACACCAGCACACACCAGGTTGTACAAAGGGTTGAAGAATAATTGGAGCGATAAAAGCTTGTAAGTGAAGTTGCCTTCCATCGCATGGAGCAGTGGTAATTACTTATTGCTCCCAGCTCACACGAAATACCAAGAAGTGTTAAAGGAAATGATCAATGAACAAATAAGGCAGAAGGAAGTCGGAAGTCGGAAGATACGTCGCGTCATCCTAACGTCATCTGGTGGTAATTATGCATTGACACCAGCACAACTTAAATGCCAGAAAGGTATAAAGAAATGGGGTGGGAAAACGTCGGAAGTGGCGTCGTCATTCGTAGTATTAAGTAGTGTTAATGATTTATTGACACCAGTACACACAATTGATGAATACTGGAGAAATAGGTTAGAAGGATGAAGGAGCTGATTTCACCCTCCCTAACATCGAGTAATGCTAACTATGTACTGACACCAGTATACACTAAATTCAAGGGAAGGATGAAGACATGTGTGGTGAAGTTCTAGATGAGGTGAAGCTTCATCAAGTAGCGCTAAGTATTTATAGACGCCAGCACACACGAAATACCTGGAAGGGCTGTAGAGATGATCGCTGAATAACTGTATCGGATGGAATCTGATGCTCGTGTGAATCTCCCTGGAATCTTTTGGCATACGCCGTATATCAGGAAGGCGTGAATATATGGCCGGTGAAAGAATAAAGCGGAGGGAACACGGAGGTGACGTTGCCCTATCTAGCATTGAGTAGTGCTAATTATGTATCGACACCAGCCCACACCAAATATCAGGAAGGGACGGACAGATGATCGCTGAATAAGTGGAGTGCAAAGAGCCCTTAAATGATGTCATCTGTCTTGATAGGTAAAGAAACGGGGCCGAAGTGGCAAATCACATCGCCCTATCTTGCGTCAATTAGTACACATTATATATCGACACCACCACGTGAGAAATCCCGGGTAAGTTTAAAAGACATAGTATCAATGGCGGCAAAAAAGAGGTCGCAATGAGGTCGCTTTCCGTATCATGGAGTACCCTTAACCTCTTGTTGACACCAGCACATACAAAATAAAAAGTAGAGTTGAAGGATATGATCAGTGAACAAATGGAGAAGAAGGAACTCGGAAGTCGGTACAGGCGTCGCCCCTCCCTAGCATAAGCTAGTGCTAATTTTATATTGACACCAGCACACACCAAATACTAGGAAGGGATGAAAACACGCTGGATGAACTTGAATGTGATGTGGCTTTTCGTACCTTTAACAAATGTTGATTTTTGACACCAACAGAGCAATTGACACTAAGTATCAGGAATGGATGAATATATGAACAGTGAAATAAATCAGGCGGAAGGAACACTGAGGTTAGGCCGACCTCCCTGGCATCGAGTAGTGCCAATTATACATCGCCACTATCCCACACCAAATACCAGGACGGGAAAAAGAGAGAGTATCGGTAAAGAAATGGAGAAAATGGAAGTTGGAGCTGACGTCGCATTCCTACCATCGAGTAGTGCTAATTATTTGTCGACATCGGCACACACCATGTACCTGGAAGGCATAAAGGGTTAATCGCTGAATGAATGGAGCGCAAAGGTCCTAAGTGTTATCGCCCTAATTAGTACGTAAAGAATGGCTCGGAAAGGAACATCGCTCTTCCTAGCATCAAGTAGCACTACCACAGACATAATGCCAGGAAAGGTTGAAGGAGAAATTCGCTGTATAAATGGGACAGAAGGAACTCGAAAGTCAGAAGACGGTAAAGAAATGCCACTGAAGGAGATGGCGGCGTTCTTCCAAGCAAAAAATAGTGCTTAACGTTTATCCACGGCGGTAGACAAAAGATACCAGGAGAGGATGAAGAGATAATCGGTAAAGAAATGGGCTAAAAGGAAGGAGGAACTGAATTCACCCTCCCTAGCATCGAGTAGTGCTAATTATATATCGACACCAGCACACACCAGATTCTAGGAAGGGTTGAAGAATAATTGGAGCGAAAAGAACTTGTAATTGAAGTTGCCTTCCATAGCATGGAGCAGTGTTAAGTACTTAATGCTCCCAGCTCACACGAAATACCAAGAAGTGTTAAAGGAAATGATCAATGAACAAATAAGGCAGAAGGAACTCCGAGGTCGGAAGATACGTCGGGTCATCCTAACGTCATCTGGTGGTAATTATGCATTGACACCAGCACAACTTAAATGCCAGAAAGATATAAAGAAATGGGGTGGAAAAACGTCGGAAGTGGCGTCGTCATTCGTAGTATTAAGTAGTGTTAATGATTTATCGACACCAGTACACACAATTGATGAATACTGGAAAAAGAGGTTAGAAGGATGAAGGAGCTGATTTCACCCTCCCTAACATCGAGTAGTGGTAACTATTTACTGACACCAGTATACACTAAATTCAAACCAAGAATGAAGATATGTATGGTGAAGTTCTAGATGAGGTGGTGCTTCATCAAGTAGCGCTAATGATTTATTGACGCGACGACACACAAAATACCTGGAAGAGCTGTAGAGATGATCGCTGAATAACTGTAGCGGATGCAATCTGAAGCTCCTGTGAATCTCCCTGGAATCATTTTGTGCTAATCGTTTGTCTGGAGCAGCACACGCCAAATATCAGGAAGGCGTGAATATATGGCCGGTGAAATAATAAGGCGGAGGGAACACGGAGGTGACGTTGCCCTGTCTAGCATTGAGTAGTGCTAATTATATATCGACACCAGCCCACACCAAATATCAGGAAGGGACGGACAGATGATCGCTGAATAAGTGGAGTGCAAAGAGCCCTTAAATGATGTCGTCTTTCTTGATAGGTAAAGAAATGGGGCGGAAGTGGCAAATCACATCGCTCTCCCTTGCATCAATTAGTACTCATTATATATCGACACCACCACGTGAGAAATCCCGGGTAAGTTGAAAAGACATATTATCAATGGCGGCAAAAAAGAGCTCGCAATGAAGTCGCTTTATGTATCATGGAGTACCCTTAATTTCTTATTGACACCAGCACATACAAAATAAAAAGTAGAGTTGAAGGATATGATCAGTGAACAAATGGAGAAGAAGGAACTCGGAAGTCGGTACAGGCGTCGCCCCTCCCTAGCATAAGCTAGTGCTAATTTTATATTGACACCAGCACACACCAAATACTAGGAAGGGATGAAAACAGGCTGGATGAACTTGAATGTGATGTGGCTTTTCGTACCTTTAACAAATGTTGATTTTTGACACCAACACAGCAATTCACACTAAATATCAGGAAGCGATCAATACATGGCCGGTGAAAAAAATCAGGCCGAAGGAACACTGAGGTCAGGCCGCCCTCCCTGGCATCGAGTAGTGCCAATTATACATCGCCACTATCCCACACCAAATACCAGGACGGGAAAAAGAGAGAGTATCGGTAAAGAAATGGAGAAAATGGAAGTTGGAGCTGACGTCGCATTCCTAGCATCGAGTAGTGCTAATTATTTGTCGACATCAGCACACACCAAATACCTGGAAGTAATAAAGCGATAATCGCTGAATGAATGGCGAGCAAAGGTCCTAAGTGTTATCGTCCTAATTAGTACGTAAAGAATGGCTCGGAAAGGAACATCGCCTTTCCTAGCATCAAGAAGTGCTAATTGTATATCGACATCACCACAGACATAACTTCAGGAAAGGTTGAAGGAGAAATTCGCTGTATAAATGGGACAGAAGGAACTCGAAAGTCAGAAGACAGGGCGCCCCTCAAATTAACACAATATCGCCACAATCATTAACTAGTGCTAATTTTGTATTGACACCATCACACGAAATACCATGGAGTGATGAAGAAACGATCGGTAAAGAAATGCCACTGAAGGAGATGGCGGCGTTCTCCCAAGCAAAAAATAGTGCTTAGCGTTTATCCACAGCGGTAGACACAAAATACCAGGAGAGGATGAAGAGATAATCGGTAAAGAAATAGGCTAAAAGGAAGGCGGAACTGAATTCACCCTCCCTAGCATCGAGTAGTGCTAATTATATATCGACACCAGCACACACCAGATTCTAGGAAGGGTTGAAGAATAATTGGAGCGAAAAGAACTTGTAATTGAAGTTGCCTTCCCTAGCATGGAGCAGTGTTAATTACTTATTGCTCCCAGCTCACACGAAATTCCAAGAAGTGTTAAAGGGAATGATCAATGAACAAATAAGGCAGAAGGAACTCGGAAGTCGGAAGATACGTGGCGTCATCCTAACGTCATCTGGTGGTAATTATGCATTGACACCAGCACAACTTAAATGCCGGGAAAGGATAAAGGAATGGGGCCGAAGAACGTCGGTAGTGGCGTCGTCATTCGGAGTATTAAGTAGTGTTAATGATTTATCGACACCAGTACACACAATTGATGATTACTGGAGAAATAGGTTGGAAGGATGAAGGAGCTGATTTCATCCTCCCTAACATCGAGTAGTGGTAACTATTTACTGACACCAGTATACACTAAATTCAAACCAAGGATGAAGATATGTGTGGTGAAGTTAGAGATGAGGTGGTGCTTCATCAAGTAGCGCTAATTATTTATTGACGCCAGGACACACAAAATACCTGGAAGGGCTGTAGAGATGATCGCTGAATAACTGTAGCGGATGGAATCTGAAGCTCCTGTGAATCTCCCTGGAATCATTTTGTGCTAATCGTTTGTCTGGAGCAGCACACGCCAAATATCAGGAAGGCGTGAATATATGGCCGGTGAAAGAATAAGGCGGAGGGAACACGGAGGTGACGTTGCCCTGTCTAGCATTGGGTAGTGCTAATTATATATCGACACCAGCCCACACCAGATATCAGGAAGGGACGGACAGATGATCGCTGAATAAGTGGAGTGCAAAGAGCCCCTAAATGATGACGTCTTTCTTGATAGGTAAAGAAATGGGGCGGAAGTGGCAAATCACATCGCTCTCCCTTGCATCAATTAGTACTCATCATATATCGACACCAGCACGTGAGAAATCCCGGGTAAGTTTAAAAGACATATTATCAATGGCGGCAAAAAAGAGCTCGCAATGAAGTCGCTTTATGTATCATGGAGTACCCTTAATTTCTTATTGACACCAGCACATACAAAATAAAAAGTAGAGTTGAAGGATATGATCAGTGAACAAATGGAGAAGAAGGAACTCGGAAGTCGGTACAGGCGTCGCCCCTCCCTAGCATAAGCTAGTGCTAATTTTATATTGACACCAGCACACACCAAATACTAGGAAGGGATGAAAACACGCTGGATGAACTTGAATGTGATGTGGCTTTTCGTACCTTTAAAAAATGTTGATTTTTGACACCAACACAGCAATTCACACTAAGTATCAGGAAGCGATCAATATATGAACAGTGAAATAAATCAGGCGGAAGGAACACTGAGGTTAGGCCGCCCTCTTTGGCATCGAGTAGTGCCAATTATACATCGCCACTATCCCACACCAAATACCAGGACGGGAAAAAGAGAGAGAGTATCGGTAAAGAAATGGAGAAACTGGAAGCTGGAGCTGACTTCGCATTCCTAGCATCGAGTAGTGCTAATTATTTGTCGACATCGGCACACACCATGTACCTGGAAGTAATAAAGCGATAATCGCTGAATGAATGGAGCGCAAAGGTCCTAAGTGTTATCGCCCTAATTAGTACGTAAAGAATGGCTCGGAAAGGAACATCGCTCTTCCTAGCATCAAGTAGTACTAATTGTACATCGACACTACCACAGACATATAGCCAGGAAAGGTTGAAGGAGAAATTCGCTGTATAAATGGGACAGAAGGAACTCGAAAGTCAGAAGACAGGGCGCCCCTCAAATTAACACAATATCGCCACAATCATTAACTAGTGCTAATTTTGTATTGACACCATCACACGAAATACCATGGAGTGATGAAGAAATGATCGGTAAAGAAATGCCACTGAAGGAGGTGGCGGCGTTCTTCCAAGCAAAAAATAATGCTTAACGTTTATCCACAGCTGTAGACAAAAAATACCAGGCGAGGATGACGAGATGATCGGTAAAGGAATGGGCTAAAAGGAAGGAGGAACTGAATTCACCCTCCCTAGCATCGAGTAGTGCTAATTATATATCGACACCAGCACACACCAGATTCTAGGAAGGGTTGAAGAATAATTGGAGCGAAAAGAGCTTGTAATTGAAGTTGCATTCCATCGCATGGAGCAGTGTTAATTACTTATTGATCCCAGCTCACACGAACTACCAAGAAGTGTTAAAGGAAATGATCAATGAAAAAATAAGGCAGAAGGAACTCCGAGGTCGGAAGATACGTCGCGTCACCCTAACGTCATCTGCTGGTAATTATGCATTGACACCAGCACAACCTAAATGGCAGAAAGCTATAAAGAAATGGGGTGGAAGAACGTCGGAAGTGGCGTCGTCATTCGTGGTATTAAGTAGTGTTAATGATTTATCGACACCAGTACACACAATTGTTAATTACCTGAGAAATAGGTTAGAAGGATGAAGGAGCTGAATTCACCCTCCCTAGCATCGAGTAGTGCTAATAATACATCGACACCAGCTCACACCAGATTCTGGGAAGGGTTGAAGAATAATTGGAGCGAAAAGAGCTTGTAAGTGAAGTTGCCTTCCCTAGCAAGGAGAAGTGTTAATTACTTATTGACCCCAGCTCACACGAAATACCAAGAAGTGTTAAAGGAAATGATCAATGAACAAATGAAGCAGAAGGAACTCGGAAGTCGGAAGATACGTCCCGTTAGCCTAACGTCATCTGCTGGTAATTTATGCATTGACACCAGCAAAACTTAAATGCCAGGAAGGGATAAAGAAATGGGGTGGAAGAACGTTGGAAGTGGCGTCGTCATTCGTAGTATTAAGTAGTGTTAATGATTTATCGACACCAGTACACACAATTGATGAATAGTGGAGAAATAGGTTAGAAGGATATAGGAACTGATTTCACTCTCGATAACATCGAGGAGTGCTAACTATTTACTGACACCAGTATACACTAAATTCAAGGGAAGGATGAAGACATGTGTGGTGAAGTTCTAGATGAGGTGAAGCTTCATCAAGTAGCGCTAAGTATTTATAGACGCCAGCACACACGAAATACCTGGAAGGGCTGTAGAGATGATCGCTGAATAACTGTAGCGGATGGAATCTGAAGCTCCTGTGAATCTCCCTGGAATCGTTTTGCGGTAATTGTTTGTCTGGAGCAGCATACGCCATATATCAGGAGGGCGTGAATATATGGCCGGTGAAATAATAAGGCGGAGGGAACACGGAGGTGACGTTGCCCTATCTAGCATTGAGTAGTGCTAATTATATATCGACACCAGCCCACACCAAATATCAGGAAGGGACGGACAGATGATCGCTGAATAAGTGGAGTGCAAAGAGCCCCTAAATGATGTCGTCTTTCTGGATAGGTAAAGAAATGGGGCGGAAGTGGCAAATCACATCGCTCTCCCTTGCATCAATTAGTACTCATTATATATCGACACCAGCACGTGAGAAATCCCGGGTAAGTTTAAAAGACATATTATCAATGGCGGCAAAAAAGAGCTCGTAATGATGTCGCTTTATGTATCATGGAGTACCCTTAATTTCTTATTGACACCAGCACATACAAAATAAAAAGTAGAGTTGAAGGATATGATCAGTGAACAAATGGAGAAGAAGGAACTCGGAAGTCGGTACAGGCGTCGCCCCTCCCTAGGATAAGCTAGTGCTAATTTTATATTGACACCAGCACACACCAAATACTAGGAAGGGATGAAAACACGCTGGATGAACTTGAATGTGATGTGGCTTTTCGTACCTTTAACAAATGTTGATTTTTGACACCAACAGAGCAATTGACACTAAGTATCAGGAAGCGATCAATATATGGCCGGTGAAAAAAATCAGGCCGAATCAACACTGAGGTCAGGCCGCCCTCCCTGGCATCGAGTAGTGCCAATTATACATCGCCACTATCCCACACCAAATACCAGGACGGGAAAAAGAGAGAGTATCGGTAAAGAAATGGAGAAAATGGAAGTTGGAGCTGACGTCGCATTCCTAGCATCGAGTAGTGCTAATTATTTGTCGACATCAGCACACACCAAATACCTGGAAGTAATAAAGCGATAATCGCTGAATGAATGGCGAGCAAAGGTCCTAAGTGTTATCGCCCTAATTAGTACGTAAAGAATGGCTCGGAAAGGAACATCGCCTTTCCTAGCATCAAGTAGTGCTAATTGTATATCGACATCACCACAGACATAACTTCAGGAAAGGTTGAAGGAGAAATTCGCTGTATAAATGGGACAGAAGGAACTCGAAAGTCAGAAGACAGGGCGCCCCTCAAATTAACACAATATCGCCACAATCATTAACTAGTGCTAATTTTGTATTGACACCATCACACGAAATACCATGGAGTGATGAAGAAATGATCGGTAAAGAAATACGTCTGAAGGAGGTGGTGTCGTTCTTTCAAGCAAAAAATAGTGCTTAGCGTTTGTCCACAGCGGTAGACACAAAATACCAGGAGAGGATGAAGAGATAATCGGTAAAGGAATGGGCTAAAAGGAAGGAGGAACTGAATTCACCCTCCCTAGCATCGAGTAGTGCTAATTATATATCGACACCAGCACACACCAGATTCTAGGAAGGGTTGAAGAATAATTGGAGCGAAAAGAGCTTGTAAGTGAAGTTGCCTTTTCTCGCATGGAGCAGTGTTAATTACTTATTGCTCCCAGCTCACACGAAATACCAAGAAGTGTTGAAGGAAATGATCAATGAACAAATGAGGCAGAAGGAACTCTGAAGTCGGAAGATACGTCGGGTCATCCTAACGTCATCTGGTAACGTCGCAAGTGGCGTCGTCATTCGTAGTATTAAGTAGTGTTAATGATTTATCGACACCAGTACACACAATTGATGAATAGTGGAGAAATAGGTTAGAAGGATGAAGGAGCTGATTTCACCATCCCTAACATCGAGTAGTGCTAACTATTTACTGACACCAGTATACACTAAATTCAAGGGAAGGAAGAAGATATGTATGGTGAAGTTCGAGATGAGGTGAAGCTTCATCAAGTAGCGCTAATTATTTATTGACGCCAGCACACACAAAAAACCTGGAAGGGCTGTAGAGATGATCGCTGAATAACTGTAGCGGATGGAATCTGAAGCTCCTGTGAATCTCCCTGGAATCGTTTTGCGGTAATTGTTTGTCTGGAGCAGCAAACGCCAAATATCAGAAAGTGATGAATATATGGCCGGTGAAAGAGTAAGGCGGAGGGTACATCGAGGTGACGTTGCCCTTCCTAGCATTGAGTAGTGCTAATTATTTACCGGCACCAGCCCACACCAAATACCAGGACGACTTAAACAGAGATGATCGGTCAAGAAATGGAGGAAATGAAAGTTGGAGCTGACGTCACCCTCCCTAGCATCGAGTAGTGCTAATTATTTGTCGACATGAGCACACACTAAGTACCAGGAAGAAATGAAGACATGATCGCTGAATGAATAGATGACGTCGCCCTCCATAGTAGGTAACGACTGGAGAGATAAGAACTGAGACCGGCGGAAATCAAATCGACTTTCCTAACATCAAGAAGTGTTAATTATAAATCGACACCAGCACATACATAATGCCAGGATAGGTTGAAGGAGATATTCGCTGTATAAATTGGGCAGATGTCGGAAGAGACGTCGTCACTAACTTTCATCAGCTAGTGTTAATTTTGCATTGACACCAGCACACGAAATACCAGGGAGTGATGAAGACATGACCGGTAAAGAAATGCGACTGAAGGAGGTGGCGGCGTTCTTCCAAGCAAAATACCAGGAGAGGATGAAGAGATAATCGGTAAAGATATGGGCTAAAAGGATGGAGGAACTGAATTCACCCTCCCTAGCATCGAGTAGTGCTAATTATATATCGACACCAGCACACACCAGATTCTAGGAAGGGATGAAGAATAATTAAAGCGAAAAGAGCTTGTAAGTGAAGTTGCCTTCCATCGCATGGAGCAGTGTTAATTACTTATTGACCCCAGCTCACACGAAATACCAAGAAGTGTTAAAGGGAATGATCAATGAACAAATGAGGCAGAAGGAACTCGGAAATGGGAAGATACGTCGGGTCATCCTAACGTTATCTGGTGGTAATTATGCATTGACACCAGCACAACCTAAATGGCAGGAAAGGATAAAGAAATTTGGCCGAAGAACGTCGGAAGTGGCGTCGTCATTCGTAGTATTAAGTAGTGTTAATGATTTATCGACACCAGTACACACAATTGATGATTACTGGAGAAATAGGTTAGAAGGATTTCACCCTCCCTAACATCGAGTAATTCTAACTATATACTGACATCAGTATACACTAAATTCAAGGGAAGGATGAAGACATGTGTGGTGAAGTTCTAGATGAGGTGAAGCTTCATCAAGTAGCGCTAATTATTTATTGACGCCAGGACACACAAAATACCTGGAAGGGCTGTAGAGATGATCGCTGAATAACTGTAGCGGATGGAATCTGAAGCTCGTGTGAATCTCCCTGGAATCGTTTGGCATGCGCCGTATACCAGGAAGGCGTGAATATATGGCCGGTGAAAGAATAAGGCGGAGGGAACACGGAGGTGACGTTGCCCTGTCTAGCATTGAGTAGTGCTCATTATATATCGACACCAGCCCACACCAAATATCAGGAAGGGACGGACAGATGATCGCTGAATAAGTGGAGTGCAAAGAGAGCCTAAATGATGTCATCTGTCTTGATAGGTAAAGAAATGTGGCCGAAGTGGCAAATCACATCGTCCTATCTTGTGTCAATTAGTACTCATTCTATATCGACACCAGCACGTGAGAAATCCCGGGTAGGGTTAAAAGACATAGTATCAATGGCGGCAAAAAAGAGCTCGCAATGAAGTCGCTTTCCGTATCATGGAGTACCCTTAACCTCTTGTTGACACCAGCACATACAAAATATAAAGTAGATTTGAAGGATATGATCAGTGAACAAATGGAGAAGAAGGAACTCGGAAGTCGGTACAGGCGTCGCCCCTCCGTGGCATAAGCTAGTGATAATTTTATATTGACACCAACACACACCAAATACTAGGAAGGGATGAAAACAGGCTGGGTGAACTTGAATGTGATGTGGCTTTTCGTACCTTTAACAAATGTGGATTTTTGACACCAACAGAGCAATTCACACTAAGTATCAGGAATGGATGAATATATGAACAGTGAAATAAATCAGGCGGAAGGAACACTGAGGTTAGGCCGACCTCCCTGGCATCGAGTAGTGCCAATTATACATCGCCACTATCCCACACCAAATACCAGGACGGAAAAAAGAGAGAGTTTAGGTAAAGAAATGGAGAAAATGGAAGTTGGAGCTGACGTCGCATTCCTACCATCGAGTAGAGCTAATTATTTGTCGACATCGGCACACACCATGTACCTGGAAGGCATAAAGCGATAATCGCTGAATGAATGGAGCGCAAAGGTCCTAAGTGTTATCGCCCTAATTAGTACGTAAAGAATGGCTCGGAAAGGAACATCGCCTTTCCTAGCATCAAGTAGTACTAATTGTACATCGACACTACCACAGACATAATGCCAGGAAAGGTTGAAGGAGAAATTCGCTGTATAAATGGGACAGAAGGAACTCGAAAGTCAAAAGACGGTAAAGAAATGCCACTGAAGGAGATGGCGACGTTCTTCCAAGCAAAAAATAATGCTTAACGTTTATCCACAGTGGTAGACAAAAAAATACCAAGAGGGGATGAAGAGATAATCGGTAAAGAAATGGGCTAAAAGGAAGGAGGAACTGAATTCACCCTCCCTAGCATCGAGTAGTGCTAATTATATATCGACACCAGCACACACCAGATTCTAGGAAGGGTTGAAGAATAATTAAAGCGAAAAGAGCTCTTAAGTGAAGTTGCCTTCCGTAGCATGGAGCAGTGTTAATTACTTATTGCTCCCAGCTCACACGAAATACCAAGAAGTGTTAAAGGAAAAGATCAATGAACAAATAAGGCAGAAGGAACTCCGAGGTCGGAAGATACGTGGCGTCACCCTAACGTCATCTGGTGGCAATTATGCATTGACACCAGCACAACTTAAATGCCAGAAAGGTATAAAGAAATGGGGTGGAAAAACGTCGGAAGTGGCGTCGTCATTCGTAGTATGAAGTAATGTTAATGATTTATCGACACCAGTACACACAATTGATGAATACTGGAGAAATATGTTAGAAGGATGAAGGAGCTGAATTCACCCTCCCTAACATCGAGTAGTGGTAACTATTTACTGACACCAGTATACACTAAATTCAAACCAAGGATGAAGATATGTATGGTGAAGTTCGAGATGAGGTGGTGCTTCATCAAGTAGGGCTAATTATTTATTGACGCGACGACACACAAAATACCTGGAAGAGCTGTAGAGATGATCGCTGAATAACTGTAGCGGATGGAATCTGAAGCTCCTGTGAATCTCCCTGGAATCATTTTGTGCTAATCGTTTGTCTGGAGCAGCACACGCCATATATCAGGAAGGCGTGAATATATGGCCGGTGAAAGAATAAGGCGGAGGGAACACGGAGGTGACGTTGCCCTATCTAGCATTGAGTAGTGCTAATTATATATCGACACTAGCCCACACCAAATGTCAGGAAGGGACGGACAGATGATCGCTGAATAAGTGGAGTGCAAAGAGCCCTTAAATGATGTCGTCTTTCTTGATAGGTAAAGAAATGGGGCGGAAGTGGCAAATCACATCGCTCTCCCTTGCATCAATTAGTACTCATCATATATCGACACCAGCACGTGAGAAATCCCGGGTAAGTTGAAAAGACATATTATCAATGGCGGGAAAAAAGAGCTCGCAATGAAGTCGCTTTCCGTATCATGGAGTACCCTTAATTTCTTATTGACACCAGCACATACAAAATAAAAAGTAGAGTTGAAGGATATGATCAGTGAACAAATGGAGAAGAAGGAACTCGGAAGTCGGTACAGGCGTCGCCCCTCCCTAGCATAAGCTAGTGCTAATTTTATATTGACACCAACACACACCAAATACTAGGAAGGGATGAAAACACCGCGGATGAACTTGAATGTGATGTGGCTATTCGTACCTTTAACAAATGTTGATTTTTGACACCAACAGAGCAATTGACACTAAGTATCAGGAATGGATGAATATATGAACAGTGAAATAAATCAGGCGGAAGGAACACTGAGGTTAGGCCGCCCTCCCTGGCATCGAGTAGTGCCAATTATACATCGCCACTATCCCACACCAAATACCAGGACGGGAAAAAGAGAGAGTATCGGTAAAGAAATGGAGAAAATGGAAGTTGGAGCTGACGTCGCATTCCTACCATCGAGTAGTGCTAATTATTTGTCGACATCGGCACACACCATGTACCTGGAAGGCATAAAGGGTTAATCGCTGAATGAATGGAGCGCAAAGGTCCTAAGTGTTATCGCCCTAATTAGTACGTAAAGAATGGCTCGGAAAGGAACATCGCTCTTCCTAGCATCAAGTAGTACTAATTGTACATCGACACTACCACAGACATAATGCCAGGAAAGGTTGAAGGAGAAATTCGCTGTATAAATGGGACAGAAGGAACTCGAAAGTCAGAAGACGGTAAAGAAATGCCACTGAAGGAGATGGCGGCGTTCTTCCAAGCAAAAAATAGTGCTTAACGTTTATCCACGGCGGTAGACAAAAAATACCAGGAGAGGATGAAGAGATAATCGGTAAAGAAATAGGCTAAAAGGAAGGAGGAACTGAATTCACCCTCCCTAGCATCGAGTAGTGCTAATTATATATCGACACCAGCACACACCAGATTCTAGGAAGGGTTGAAGAATAATTGGAGCGAAAAGAACTTGTAATTGAAGTTGCCTTCCATAGCATGGAGCAGTGTTAAGTACTTAATGCTCCCAGCTCACACGAACTACCAAGAAGTGTTAAAGGAAATGATCAATGAACAAATAAGGCAGAAGGAACTCCGAGGTCGGAAGATACGTCGGGTCATCCTAACGTCATCTGGTGGTAATTATGCATTGACACCAGCACAACTTAAATGCCAGAAAGATATAAAGAAATGGGGTGGAAAAACGTCGGAAGTGGCGTCGTCATTCGTAGTATTAAGTAGTGTTAATGATTTATCGACACCAGTACACACAATTGATGAATACTGGAGAAAGAGGTTAGAAGGATGAAGGAGCTGATTTCACCCTCCCTAACATCGAGTAGTGTTAACTATTTACTGACACCAGTATACACTAAATTCAAACCAAGAATGAAGATATGTATGGTGAAGTTAGAGATGAGGTGGTGCTTCATCAAGTAGCGCTAATGATTTATTGACGCGACGACACACAAAATACCTGGAAGAGCTGTAGAGATGATCGCTGAATAAATGTAGCGGATGCAATCTGAAGCTCCTGTGAATCTCCCTGGAATCATTTTGTGCTAATCGTTTGTCTGGAGCAGCACACGCCAAATATCAGGAAGGGATAAATATATGGCCGGTGAAAAAAATCAGGCCGAAGGAACACTGAGGTCAGGCCGCCCTCCCTGGCATCGAGTAGTGCCAATTATACATCGCCACTATCCCACACCAAATACCAGGACGGGAAAAAGAGAGAGTATCGGTAAAGAAATGGAGAAAATGGAAGTTGGAGCTGACGTCGCATTCCTACCATCGAGTAGAGCTAATTATTTGTCGACATCAGCACACACCATGTACCTGGAAGGCATAAAGCGATAATCGCTGAATGAATGGCGAGCAAAGGTCCTAAGTGTTATCGTCCTAATTAGTACGTAAAGAATGGCTCGGAAAGGAACATCGCCTTTCCTAGCATCAAGTAGTGGTAATTGTATATCGACATCCCTAACTTCGAGTAGTGCTAACTATTTACTGACACCGTTTGGCATACGTCGTATATCAGGAAGGCGTGAATATATTGCCGGTGAAAGAATAAGGCGGAGGGAACACGGAGGTGACGTTGCCCTATCTAGCATTGAGTAGTGCTAATTATATATCGACACCAGCCCACACCAAATATCAGGAAGGGACGGACAGATGATCGCTGAATAAGTGGAGTGCAAAGAGCCCCTAAATGATGTCATCTGTCTTGATAGGTAAAGAAATGGGGCCGAAGTGGCATATCACATCGCCCTATCTTGCGTCAATTAGTACACATTATATATCGACACCAGCACGTGAGAAATCCCGGGTAGGGTTAAAAGACATAGTATCAATGGCGGCAAAAAAGAGCTCGCTATGATGTCGCTTTCCGTATCATGGAGTACCCTTAATTTCTTATTGACACCAGCACATACAAAATAAAAAGTAGAGTTGAAGGATATGATCAGTGAACAAATGGAGAAGAAGGCACTCGGAAGTCGGTACAGGCGTCGCCCCTCCGTGGCATAAGCTAGTGCTAATTTTATATTGACACCAGCACACACCAAATACTAGGAAGGGATGAAAACACGCTGGATGAACTTGAATGTGATGTGGCTTTTCGTACCTTTAACAAATGTCGATTTTTGACACCAACAGAGCAATTCACACTAAGTATCAGGAATGGATGAATATATGAACAGTGAAATAAATCAGGCGGAAGGAACACTGAGGTTAGGCCGCCCTCCCTGGCATCGAGTAGTGCCAATTATACATCGCCACTGTCCCACACCAAATACCAGGACGTTAAAAAGAGAGAGTATCGGTAAAGAAATGGAGAAAATGGAAGTTGGAGCTGACGTCGCATTCCTACCATCGAGTAGTGCTAATTATTTGTCGACATCGGCACACACCATGTACCTGGAAGGCATAAAGGAATAATTGCTGAATGAATGGAGCGCAAAGGTCCTAAGTGTTATCGCCCTAATTAGTACGTAAAGAATGGCTCGGAAAGGAACATCGCTCTTCCTAGCATCAAGTAGTACTAATTGTACATCGACACTACCACAGACATAATGCCAGGAAAGGTTGAAGGAGAAATTCGCTGTATAAATGGGACAGAAGGAACTCGAAAGTCAGAAGACCTTAAAGAAATGCCACTGAAGGAGATGGCGGCGTTCTTCCAAGCAAAAATAGTGCTTAACGTTTATCCACGGCGGTAGACAAAAAATACCAGGAGAGGATGAAGAGATAATCGGTAAAGAAATGGGCTAAAAGGAAGGAGGAACTGAATTCACCCTCCCTAGCATCGAGTAGTGCTAATTATATATCGACACCAGCACACACCAGATTCTAGGAAGGGTTGAAGAATAATTGGAGCGAAAAGAACTTGTAATTGAAGTTGCCTTCCATAGCATGGAGCAGTGTTAAGTACTTAATGCTCCCAGCTCACACGAAATATCAAGAAGTGTTAAAGGAAATGATCAATGAACAAATAAGGCAGAAGGAACTCCGAGGTCGGAAGATACGTGGCGTCATCCTAACGTCATCTGGTGGTAATTATGCATTGACACCAGCACAACTTAAATGCCAGAAAGGTATAAAGAAATGGGGTGGAAAAACGTCGCAAGTGGCGTCGTCATTCGTAGTATTAAGTAGTGTTAATGATTTATCGACACCAGTACACACAATTGATGAATAGTGGAGAAATAGGTTAGAAGGATGAAGGAACTGATTTCACCCTCCCTAACATCGAGTAGTGCTAACTATTTACTGACACCAGTATACACTAAATTCAAACCAAGGATGAAGATATGTATGGTGAAGTTAGAGATGAGGTGGTGCTTCATCAAGTAGCGCTAATTATTTATTGACGCCAGGACACACAAAATACCTGGAAGAGCTGTAGAGATGATCGCTGAATAACTGTAGCGGATGGAATCTGAAGCTCGTGTGAATCTCCCTGGAATCATTTTGTGCTAATCGTTTGTCTGGAGCAGCACACGCCAAATATCAGGAAGGCGTGAATATATGGCCGGTGAAAGAATAAGGCGGAGGGAACACGGAGGTGACGTTGCCCTATCTAGCATTGAGTAGTGCTAATTATATATCGACACCAGCCCACACCAGATATCAGGAAGGGACGGACAGATGATCGCTGAATAAGTGGAGTGCAAAGAGCCCCTAAATGATGTCGTCTTTCTTGATAGGTAAAGAAATGGGGCCGAAGTGGCAAATCACATCGCTCTCCCTTGCATCAATTAGTACTCATTATATATCGACACCAGCACGTGAGAAATCCCGGGTAAGTTGAAAAGACATATTATCAATGGCGGCAAAAAAGAGCTCGCTATGATGTCGCTTTCCGTATCATGGAGTACCCTTAATTTCTTATTGACACCAGCACATAAAAAATAAATAGTAGAGTTGAAAGATATGATCAGTGAACAAATGGAGAAGAAGGAACTCGGAAGTCGGTACAGGCGTCGCCCCTCCGTGGCATAAGGTAGTGCTAATTTTATACTGACACCAGCACACACCAAATACTAGGAAGGGATGAAAACACGCTGGATGAACTTGAATGTGATGTGGCTTTTCGGACCTTTAACAAATGTTGATTTTTGACACCAACAGAGCAATTCACACTAAATATCAGGAAGGGATAAATATATGGCCGGTGAAAAAAATCAGGCGGAAGGAACACTGAGGCCAGGTCGCCCTCCCTGGCATCGAGTAGTGCCAATTATACATCGCCACTGTCCCACACCAAATACCAGGACGGGAAAAAGAGAGAGTATCAGCAAAGAAATGGAGAAAATGGAAGCTGGAGCTGACGTCGCAATCCTAGAATCGAGTAGTGCTAATTATTTGTCGACATCGGCACACACCAAATACCTGGAAGGCATAAAGCGATAATCGCTGAATGAATGGAGCGCAAAGGTCCTAAGTGTTGCCGCCCTAATTAGTACGTAAAGAATGGCTCGGAAAGGAACATCGCCTTTCCTAGCATCAAGTAGTGCTAATTGTTTATCGACACTACCACAGACATAATGCCAGGAAAGGTTGAAGGAGAAATTCGCTGTATAAATGGGACAGAAGGAACAGGAAAGTCAGAAGACGGTAAAGAAATGCCACTGAAGGAGATTTCGGCGTTCTCCCAAGCAAAAAATAGTGCTTAGCGTTTATCCACGGCGGTAGACAAAAAATACCAGGAGAGGATGAAGAGATAATCGGTAAAGAAATGGGCTAAAAGGAAGACGGAAATGAATTCACCCTCCCTAGCATCGAGTAGTGCTAATTATATATCGACACCAGCACACACCAGATTCTAGGAAGGGTTGAAGAATAATTAAAGCGAAAAGAACTTTTAAGTGAAGTTGCCTTCCATAGCATGGAGCAGTGTTAATTACTTATTGCTCCCAGCTCACACGAAATACCAAGAAGTGTTAAAGGAAATGATCAATGAACAAATAAGGCAGAAGGAACTCCGAGGTCGGAAGATACGTGGCGTCACCCTAACGCCATCTGCTGGTAATTATGCATTGACACCAGCACAACTTAAATGCCAGAAAGGTATAAAGAAATGGGGTGGAAGAACGGAAGTGGCGTTGTGATTCGTAGTATTAAGTAGTGTTAATGATTTATCGACACCAGTACACACAATTGATGAATACTGGAGAAATAGGTTAGAAGGATGAAGGAACTGATTTCACCATCCCTAACATCGAGTAGTGTTAACTATTTACTGACACCAGTATACACTAAATTCAAGGGAAAGATGAAGATATGTATGGTGAAGTTAGAGATGAGTTGGCGTTTCATCAAGTAGCGCTAATTATTTATTGACGCCAGGACACACAAAATACCTGGAAGGGCTGTAGAGATGATCGCTGAATAACTGTAGCGGATGGGATCTGAAGCTCGTGTGAATCTCCCTGGAATCGTTTTGCGGTAATTGTTTGTCTGCAGCAGCACACGCCAAATATCACAAAGTGATGAATATATGGCCGGAGAAAGAATAAGGCGGATTGTGAATCGAGGTGACGTTGCCCTTCCTAGCATTGAGTAGTGCTAATTATTTATCGACACCAGCCCACACCAAATTCCAGGAAGGGGTAAACACAGATAATCGGTAAAGAAATGGAGGAAATGAAAGTTTGAGCTGACGTCACCCTCCCTAGCATCGAGTAGTGCTAATTATTTGTCGACATGAGCACACACTAAGTACCAGGAAGAAATGAAGACATGATCACTGAATGAATAGATGACGTCGCCCTCCATAGTAGGTAACGACTGGAGAGATAAGAACTGAGACCGGCGGAAATCAAATCGCCTTTCCTAGCATCAAGAAGTGCTAATTATAAATCGACAGCAGCACATACGTAATGCCAGGATAGGTTGAAGGAGATATTCGCTGTATAAATTAGGCAGAATGAACTCAGATGTCGGAAGAGACGTCGTCACTCCCTTTCATCAGCTAGTGTTAATTTTGTATTGACACCATCACACGAAACACCAGGGAGTGATGAAGACATGACCGGTAAAGAAATGCGACTGAAGGAGGTGGCGGCGTTCTTCCAAGCAAAAAATAGTGCTTAGCGTTTATCCACAACGGTAGACAAAAAATACCACGAGAGGATGAAGAGATAATCGGTAAAGATATGTACTAAAAGGAAGGAGGAACTGAATTCACCCTCCCTAGCATCGAGTAGTGCTAATTATATATCGACACCAGCACACACCAGATTCTAGGAAGGGTTGAAGAATAACTGGAGCGAAAAGAGCTTGTAAGTGAAGTTGCCTTCCCTAGCATGGAGCAGTGTTAATTACTTATTGCTCCCAGCTCACACGAAATACCAAGAAGTGTTAAAGGAAATGATCAATGAACAAATAAGGCAGAAGGAACTCCGAGGTCGGAAGATACGTGGCGTCATCCTAACGTCATCTGGTGGTAATTATGCATTGACACCAGCACAACTTAAATGCCAGAAAGGTATAAAGAAATGGGGTGGAAAAACGTCGGAAGTGGCGTCTTCATTCGTAGTATTAAGTAGTGTTAATGATTTATCGACACCAGTACACACAATTGATGAATACTGGAGAAATAGGTTAGAAGGATGAAGGAGCTGATTTCACCCTCCCTAACATCGAGTAGTGCTAACTATTTACTGACACCAGTATACACTAAATTCAAACCAAGGATGAAGATATGTATGGTGAAGTTAGAGATGAGGTGGTGCTTCATCAAGTAGCGCTAATTATTTATTGACGCCAGGACACACAAAATACCTGGAAGGGCTGTAGAGATGATCGCTGAATAACTGTAGCGGATGGAATCTGAAGCTCGTGTGAATCTCCCTGGAATCATTTTGTGCTAATCGTTTGTCTGGAGCAGCACACGCCAAATATCAGGAAGGCGTGAATATATGGCCGGTGAAAGAATAAGGCGGGGTGAACACGGAGGTGACGTTGCCCTGTCTAGCATTGAGTAGTGCTAATTATATATCGACACCAGCCCACACCAGATATCAGGAAGGGACGGACAGATGATCGCTGAATAAGTGGAGTGCAAAGAGCCCCTAAATGATGTCGTCTTTCTTGATAGGTAAAGAAATGGGGCCGAAGTGGCAAATCACATCGCTCTCCCTTGCATCAATTAGTACTCATTATATATCGACACCAGCACGTGAGAAATCCCGGGTAAGTTGAAAAGACATATTATCAATGGCGGCAAAAAAGAGCTCGCTATGATGTCGCTTTCCGTATCATGGAGTACCCCTTATTTCTTATTGACACCAGCACATACAAAATAAATAGTAGAGTTGAAAGATATGATCAGTGAACAAATGGAGAAGAAGGAACTCGGAAGTCGGTACAGCCGTCGCCCCTCCCTAGCATAAGCTAGTGCTAATTTTATATTGACACCAGCACACACCAAATACTAGGAAGGGATGAAAACACGCTGGATGAACTTGAATGTGATGTGGCTTTTCGTACCTTTAACAAATGTTGATTTTTGACACCAACAGAGCAATTCACACTAAATATCAGGAAGGGATAAATATATGGCCGGTGAAAAAAATCAGGCGGAAGGAACACTGAGGTCAGGTCGCCCTCCCTGGCATCGAGTAGTGCCAATTATACATCGCCACTATCCCACACCAAATACCAGGACGGAAAAAGAGAGAGTATCGGTAAAGAAATGGAGAAAATGGAAGTTGGAGCTGGCGTCGCATTCCTAGCACCGAGTAGTGTTAATTATTTGTCGACATCAGCACACCCCAAATACCTGGAAGGCATAAAGCGATAATCGCTGAATGAATGGAGCGCAAAGGTCCTAAGTGTTGCCGCCCTAATTAGTACGTAAAGAATGGCTCGGAAAGGAACATCGCCTTTCCTAGCATCAAGTAGTGCTAATTGTTTATCGACACTACCACAGACATAATGCCAGGAAAGGTTGAAGGAGAAATTCGCTGGATAAATGGGACAGAAGGAACTCGAAAGTCAGAAGACGGTAAAGAAATGCCACTGAAGGAGATGGCGGCGTTCTCCCAAGCAAAAAATAGTGCTTAGCGTTTATCCACAACGGTAGACAAAAAATACCAGGAGAGGATGAAGAGATAATCGGTAAAGAAATAGGCTAAAAGGAAGACGGAAATGAATTCACCCTCCCTAGCATCGAGTAGTGCTAATTATATATCGACACCAGCACACACCAGATTCTAGGAAGGGTTGAAGAATAATTAAAGCGAAAAGAACTTTTAAGTGAAGTTGCCTTCCATAGCATGGAGCAGTGTTAATTACTTATTGCTCCCAGCTCACACGAAATACCAAGAAGTGTTAAAGGAAATGATCAATGAACAAATAAGGCAGAAGGAACTCCGAGGTCGGAAGATACGTGGCGTCACCCTAACGTCATCTGGTGGTAATTATGCATTGACACCAGCACAACTTAAATGCCAGAAAGGTATAAAGAAATGGGGTGGAAGAACGGAAGTGGCGTTGTGATTCGTAGTATTACGTAGTGTTAATGATTTATCGACACCAGTACACACAATTGATGAATACTGGAGAAATAGGTTAGAAGGATGAAGGAACTGATTTCACCCTCCCTAACATCGAGTAGTGTTAACTATTTACTGACACCAGTATACACTAAATTCAAGGGAAAGATGAAGATATGTATGGTGAAGTTAGAGATGAGTTGGCGTTTCATCAAGTAGCGCTAATTATTTATTGACGCCAGGACACACAAAATACCTGGAAGGGCTGTAGAGATGATCGCTGAATAACTGTAGCGGATGGGATCTGAAGCTCGTGTGAATCTCCCTGGAATCGTTTTGCGGTAATTGTTTGTCGGGAGCAGCACACGCCAAATATCACAAAGTGACGAATATATGGCCGGAGAAAGAATAAGGCGGATTGTGAATCGAGGTGACGTTGCCCTTCCTAGCATTGAGTAGTGCTAATTATTTATCGACACCAGCCCACACCAAATTCCAGGAAGGGGTAAACACAGATAATCGGTAAAGAAATGGAGGAAATGAAAGTTTGAGCTGACGTCACCCTCCCTAGCATCGAGTAGTGCTAATTATTTGTCGACATGAGCACACACTAAGTACCAGGAAGAAATGAAGACATGATCACTGAATGAATAGATGACGTCGCCCTCCATAGTAGGTAACGACTGGAGAGATAAGAACTGAGACCGGCGGAAATCAAATCGCCTTTCCTAGCATCAAGAAGTGCTAATTATAAATCGACAGCAGCACATACGTAATGCCAGGATAGGTTGAAGGAGATATTCGCTGTATAAATTAGGCAGAATGAACTCAGATGTCGGAAGAGACGTCGTCACTCCCTTTCATCAGCTAGTGTTAATTTTGTATTGACACCATCACACGAAACACCAGGGAGTGATGAAGACATGACCGGTAAAGAAATGCGACTGAAGGAGGTGGCGGCGTTCTTCCAAGCAAAAAATAGTGCTTAGCGTTTATCCACAGCGGTAGACAAAAAATACCACGAGAGGATGAAGAGATAATCGGTAAAGATATGTACTAAAAGGAAGGAGGAACTGAATTCACCCTCCCTAGCATCGAGTAGTGCTAATTATATATCGACACCAGCACACACCAGATTCTAGGAAGGGTTGAAGAATAACTGGAGCGAAAAGAGCTTGTAAGTGAAGTTGCCTTCCCTAGCATGGAGCAGTGTTAATTACTTATTGCTCCCAGCTCACACGAAATACCAAGAAGTGTTAAAGGAAATGATCAATGAACAAATAAGGCAGAAGGAACTCCGAGGTCGGAAGATACGTGGCGTCATACTCACGTTATCTGGTGGTAATTATGCATTGACACCAGCACAACTTAAATGCCAGAAAGGTATAAAGAAATGGGGTGGAAAAACGTCGGAAGTGGCGTCGTCATTCGTAGTATTAAGTAGTGTTAATGATTTATCGACACCAGTACACACAATTGATGAATACTGGAGAAATAGGTTAGAAGGATGAAGGAACTGATTTCACCCTCCCTAACATCGAGTAGTGTTAACTATTTACTGACACCAGTATACACTAAATTCAAACCAAGGATGAAGATATGTATGGTGAAGTTAGAGATGAGTTGGCGTTTCATCAAGTAGCGCTAATTATTTATTGACGCCAGGACACACAAAATACCTGGAAGGGCTGTAGAGATGATCGCTGAATAACTGTAGCGGATGGAATCTGAAGCTCGTGTGAATCTCCCTGGAATCGTTTTGCGGTAATTGTTTGTCTGGAGCAGCACACGCCATATATCAGGAGGGCGTGAATATATGGCCGGTGAAAGAATAAGGCGGGGTGAACACGGAGGTGACGTTGCCCTGTCTAGCATTGAGTAGTGCTAATTATATATCGACACCAGCCCACACCAAATATCAGGAAGGGACGGACAGATGATCGCTGAATAAGTGGAGTGCAATGAGCCCCTAAATGATGTCGTCTTTCTGGATAAGTAAAGAAATGGGGCGGAAGTGGCAAATCACATCGTTCTCCCTTGCATCAATTAGTACTCATTATATATCGACACCACCACGTGAGAAATCCCGGGTAGGGTTAAAAGACATATTATCAGTGGAGGGAAAAGAGCTCGCAATGAAGTCGCTTTATGTATCATGGAGTACCCCTTATTTCTTATTGACACCAGCACATACAAAATAAAAAGTAGAGTTGAAGGATATGATCAGTGAACAAATGGAGAAGAAGGAACTCCTGGAACACAAAATACCAGGAGGGGATGAAGAGATAATCGGTAAAGAAATGGGCTAAAAGGAAAGAGGAACTGAATTCACCCTCCCTAGCATCGAGTAGTGCTAATTATATATCGACACCAGCACACACCAAATTCTAGGAAGGGTTGAAGAATAACTGGAGCGAAAAGAGCTCTTAAGTGAAGTTGCCTTCCCTAGCATGGAGCAGTGTTAATTACTTATTGACCCCAGCTCACAGGAAATACCAAGAAGAGTTGAAGGAAAATGATCAATTAATAAATGGCTGAGAAGGAACTCGGAAGGCGGTAGATACATCGCCTCACCCTAGCATCACCTGGTGCTAATTATGCATTGACACCAGCAAAAGCCAACTACCAGGATGGTGTGATGAGATGATCGTTGAAAAGATTATGTGGAAGGAATTCGGAAGTCGCCTGTTTCTTCCCCCGCAGCTGGTAGTGTTCGTGTTTTTTATTGACACCAGCACACACCACATACCAGGGAGAGGTAAAGAAATGATTGGTGAACGAAGAGTTGACTTGGGCCTTCGTTTCATAGTGTAGTACTAGTTCCATATCGACACTACCCCACACCAAATACCAAGAAGGGATGAAAAGATGATCACTGAATAAGTGGGGCGAAAAGATTAACTAGATGATGTCGTCTTCCTTAATAGGCTAAAGAAATGCGGTGGAAGGATCTTAGAAATTCTAAATCACTCCGCCCTTCCTATCATCATGTAGTAACAATTATATATCGACATCAGCGCACACGAAATGCCAGGAAGGTTTAAGGGAGATATTCTCTGTATAAATTGGGCGAAAAGAAGTCGTAAGTGAAGTCGCCTTCCCTAGCATGGAGTAGCCCTGATGTCTTACTGAACCAAGCATACACCAAATACCAAGGAGAGTTAGAAGAGATGTTTACTGAACAAATATGGTAGAAGGAAGTCGGAAAACGGAGGATACGTACTTGGCACTATCGAGCAGGGCTATTCAGTTACTGGTACCAGCACACACTGGCTACAAGGAAGGGATGAAGAGATCATCGGGTAAGAATGTGGAAGAATAAAGTTAGGTCGTAAGTTGCCCATCCTAGCTTTGACTATTTATAATTATTTGCCTACACCATCACACACTACACACAAGGAATGGAATAAGAGATGGTCACTGAAAAATTGGCGCGGGAGGAAGTGGCACGTAACGTCGCTCTCCCTAGCATTGAGTAGTGCTAATTATTTATTGACACCAGCACACACCAAATACTAGGAAGAGATGAAGAAACGGTGGATGTACTTGGATGTGATGTGGCTTTTCGTACCTTTGAGAAATGTTGATCTTTGACACTGGGAGAGAATTCACACCAAATATCAGGAAGGAAGGAATAGATGCTCAGTGAAAAAAATAAGACGCAAAGAAGACGGAAATGACACCGCTCTCCCTGGCATCCAGTAGTAGTAATTATTTGTCGACATCAGCTCACACCAAATACCTGGAAGGAATGAAGAGATGATCGCTGAATGAATGGAGCGGAAAGGTTCTCAGTGATGTCGCCCTCATTATTAGGGCAAGAATGGTGCCGGATGGAAGTCAGGAGTCGGAAATCAAATCGTCCTTCTCAGCATCAAGTAGTGCTAATTATGTATCGACACCAGCCATCACCAAATACCAGGAAGGGAGGGAGAGATGATCGCTGAACAAATATAGGGGAAAGAGCCCCAGAATGATGTCGCCTTTCCAACTACTTAAAGAATTGGGGGGGGGGAGAAACTCATAAGCCGGAAATCACATCGCCCTTCCTAGTATCAAGTAGTGCTAATTACATATTGACACAAGCACACACGAAATATCAGGAAGGGTTGAAGAGGATATTCGCTGTATAACAGGAGCGAAAAGAGCTGGTAAGTGAAGTCGCCATCCGTAACATGGACTAGTGCTAATGACTTACTGATCCCAGCCCTCGCGAAATATCTACAAGTGTTAACAGAAATGATCAGTGAAGAAGTCGGGTGGAAAGAACTCGGAAGTCCGAAGTGATTTCAGCCGTCCCTAGAAAATACCAGGAGGGGATGGTGAGATGGTCAATGAAGAAATGGGACTAGGAAGTCGGAGATGACGGCGCCCTTCCTAGAATTAAGTAGTGCTAATCATTTGTCTACATCAGCACACACCAAATACCAGGAAGGAATAAAGAGATGATTGGTGAAGATATTGGGCGGTAGGAACTCTGAAGTCGGGAATCACATCCCCCTTCCTAGCATCAAGTAGTGCTAATTATTTATCGACACAAGCACACACGAAATACCAGGAAGGGCTGAAGAGGATGAATGGTTGGTGAGTAAACCAATATGGCGGAAGGAACTTGGTGGTAACGTCTCCCTTCCTAACGCCCCGAGTAATGGTAATTACTTATGGATACCTGCACACACTAGAATGATAGGAAGAGATGAAGAATTTATTGGTCAATAAATGGATTGGGAAAAGTAGTGGTAAGCTTTGTGTCTCTATGATGACATCTTCTCTATTTTGACTATCTTCTTATACGTGAGAACATATTCGAATATTTATCCAGACAGCTGAGAATTGCTTAGGCTTGGCATTGAGGCCTATGTCTGTTCTTGTAATAAAACTTATTTATTTCATCAGAGAGCAACGTTTTCATGAACACTTCACGTTTTAGATGTCAACGTCAGCACTGTATCATGGGGTAGTGCTACTGATTTTTCAAATATACAGGCACATACCAAATTTTAAGAAATGTTGGGGAAAATGCTTTGGTTACAGAAAACCAGGAAAATAAGGAGCATAACACATATCTCTCTAGCATCAAATAGTGCTAAATAGTGTCCAAGACCAGCAATGTTATCTGTATTAATCGACATACTACCACAAAAATTACAAAATACCGCGTTTCCTAATAGGGTAAAAAGTTTTCCAAAATGGTTAACGTTTAAGCACATCATTGCATAAGCTTACGGGTAGGTGCGTGAAGAGCATGTCTTCAATCTTCCTCGCATCGAGTAGTACTAATATTTGTTGACACCAGGACATACAAAGTACCAAGTAGGGAGCGATATCCGTAATTCCAAAAGTACATAGAATTAACTTTGCCAAACATATAATAATACGGCTGGAATTATATGGACGATCAGAAAAAGATTTTGCCCCCCCCCCAAAAAAAAAAGAAAAAAAAAACAAACAAATCTTACTCACCATTTCATTAGACACAATATATGTTCTTGCCTATTGCTGATGAAAGCTGGTCAAATCGGATATTAGAATTAATTACCAAATACTTTCCGGACCACAGAAGCGTATTCTACGTCGCCTTATTGGTTAAAACTGAATGTTGTAAACGATACACGTTACCAATACCCACCTGTACCCTGGACTAGCTTCAGGTCCTGATCGCATGACAGATCTCTGAGAAGCTTTCCCTGTGAATGTCAGAATGACTCCGCTTATATATGAGACTTGGTGTGGGCTTTGGAGGACACCCTGCAGAGATTTTGAGCTTGTCTGGACAGTGTCAAACGACCTCAGGCGGAACTCAGATTGCTGGGTGTCTACGGAAACACCCGACCCCACCCCCTTCAGTGAGATACAGATTTGCACCTGCCTCCCGGACCTCGCCCTATCAGGTCCCTTAGCAGGGGGGTACTCCTTTGTTTCGGAAATGTCTTAAGTGGCAAATAAAAGCGCTTCTTAGTAGGTTACCAAAGTGAAAATGTTAATTAACTTTTAAGACAAACAAGTGCTTAATTGAAAGTCTAGACGGAGGAAACAGCCAAAGCAAGTTATTTGTTAATGGATTCCTCCATCCAAAAAAGAAAAAAGATGTAGAATGTGTTTTAAGACACTTGCCAATCAGTCCAAAGTTTTATTGGACCAAAATAACACAGGAAACCATTCGCTTTACCTTAAATAATATCACTTCAATACTAATGAACAATTGATATAAAGACCCTGATCATATCCAAAATTTCTTAAAATGTCGTCAAATTACGTTTTGCTGTTTGTGCAACTGGAAGTTTCCTTCTGGAAAAATTTGGGAGAGGAAAAATACCAGAAGACTTTGAACAGAGTGGAGATGACCTCAGAAATCTGTGTTCTGTGCGTTTCAGTTGATATTTTTGATGTACCCCTGTTATATTATAGTCTTATGGAGTATTCTAAATTAATTACGTGCTGTAACAGTAACAACTGACTGCGAGTCCACAATTAAACCACATATTTATCGGCATAGAAAGTGTGCTGGTATATCATTTGCGGTTTAACTTATGCCACTGGTACATTCAGTATTATCTAATATTTTTTAAAAAATGCTTGAAAAATGCTTGCTTATATAAGTCATTCGAGAAGGAAATATGAAGTTTAGTTTTAGGGTATTCCTGTACGACATTTGTCAAATTTAGTTTAGTAATGCCCCGTTTGTAGGATGTCGTACTTAATTGAAATAGTCGTTAGGACGTTCTGCCAACCACTATAATCAGAGCTGTAATTTGGTAGAATATTGGAACAGGTAGCATATTGAAGGCAGTGGATGGGGTACACCTTCCTGTCTGTTTTAAATCCCAATGACTGTCTGGCGTCTGCACGACACCGGGTGTTCGTCGTACGAATCACAACAGAGTAGTGAGTGTAATTGCCTACAGTGGGCACCAGCAGGTCCATTGAGACCACACTTAATACATAACGTAGATAAAGGCGCAAAGAATTTCGTATAAAAACTGAAGACTTGTGTGAGAGATGTTAACCATGCAAAGTAATCTCGCCCTAACATGGTTGGAGGTGCACGTCTACTTCCTGGATTACGCCGATTGAAATGTACAGGTGTTGTCATCTAAAATACACAAGTATGCTTACACAGAAATGTCCATTAAGAATCAGATGCAGCTAACACACAGATTGTGATAACCACGGGGAAAGAGACTTTAGTTTTAACTTGGCTTAAAATGTCCAAAAGAAATATCTGTGTTATCAGATTAAGGCCCACGCGTGTTTCAGCAAAACAAAAACAGGAACAACCTACACAAAGTGTATTTTTGTCATGAAAGAACACATCTGTAAGGTTCATGGCGTGGATTAACTTCAGTGAAAGGTGGGATTTGCAACGTTTTATTGTTGCATAGTAAAAACGAAACCAGAGAGAAGTTCTATTTTAAAATCCACAGGAAAGCGTTGATTGAACGTATACATCATCAGGAAGGTATCCCAACGGGGACCACATTATTAAAACTGTCAGTAAATTTTGAGGGTGTATCAGGTGTAATGATGGTATGTCGTGAACAAATATCGTCTTTGTGTGTATTTCAGTGACACAGCATATTGTTAGCGCGCTCACTTAAGTTTAGATCTGCTGTTTTTAAAAAAATGTGTCTTATTTTAATTATTTAATTTTAATGAAGCATGCCGGTGTGACAGCTTTTACTTGTCTGCCGCAAAAATTACATGGATCAGAGCTACGAAAGTACACATGCGCGTAAGCTTTCTGTTCTCGTCAGATATTAGCATAGAGGTGCTACAGATAAGTTTCAACATGTGTCGAGCGGGTATGATCATGTAAAATGAAACATTTGCTAATTTAATTTTTCACATTAATTAAGGATAAGGATAAAACTTGGTAGATTAAAAATAGAACATAATGGCAAAGACTCTGTGCATACAACAATTATGCCTGTTTAAGGAGCAATCTTAAGGGCAGGCTCAATCAACTTAGCGGATTACAGGCTTGTAGCATTATTCCAGTTCATTATGGCTTCATCCAACTAAAACGACTGACCGAAATCATATTACTTTTCACACAATTCTAATTCTGTTAAATTTAAATGAAACATTTTTTTTTTCTGCAAAAGTGAATTCTTCTCATCGATTTATGCTGATTCAGAAATAATTCCCAAGAGCCAAAAAAAAGAAATCCATTCCATTATTTTTGCATTGTAATTGCTGAAACAGAAAGTTTTAATACAAAATGTTGTTTTTGTTTAGATTTCTTGTTCAGTATTGCTTAATTCACTTCTTTAATATATGACATGATTGCATTTCAGACCTCGACCAATTTATCAACCAACATTGTAAGCTGCTGTAAGTTGACAAGACATTCAGAAATGGTGTATCGGTGCTGCATGTACAGTCATTCTTCATTTTTTTTCTCGTCTGCACGTTTTACCCATTACACATTGTAATTGCAACATGAACACCCTGCTTCTTCTTTCCTTACGTGGTTAGTCCATCTAATAAACAACATACCCATATATTTTCTTTATGAACAAACGATGGAGAGCAATGTTCTATTTGGTTTTCCGCGCTAGTAATATGTGTTTTAAAAATTAGGAGAATTACATTTTTTCTTCGGCTAGGTAGCATGTTGAAAGGACTGGGTGTGGAAAACATTGTTCTTTTGTCTTTTTGGGGGGCGTTCTTCTCACGGGTGTGAATAACAGGGGTCTATCGACTTAATCATGGTAGAGTACTGTGTGTTAACACATATGCATGACACCAAACTCGTGGTAAACGACATGATCTACTCACATACCAATAGTTTACCTGAAGAAGAATTTCATGCAATAAATCTAAAATTCTGAGGCGACTGAGCAGGGTGCAACCCCTCCATTGTATCTTTGGCCATGTTGTTAACGGAAGCTTACAATAGGTGTTGCTCTCTGACGTAAATGCGCTTTTATAAAGATCTTATCATGTGTCAACCCCACTGAAATACAAACTCCGATATCCGTGCTCAGTCTTTCGCCAGATGAAGTTAGCTTTTTACACCGAAGGAACCAACCACTTCAGCCATCCTCTACAGATCTGATTATTCCACCGTAACGCCAAAATAATCCTTTAAAACAGTAAATAAATAGAAAATAGTTAGGCCCTAGGTAGAACTTTGTAGTATGTAGCATACCTTTTATCTGTATTTCATTTTGGACAACATTCCGTAAAGGCGACTTTCTTCAAGCAGGGATATTGATCAAGAGAGCAATGAACTTATTAAGCCATTAAGATAGTGATCCCGGGGTGTCTTATGTTAGTACGTTTTGATAATTTAGTCACCAGGCGCATCAGCGTTTCTAATATTTGCGCAAATATATATTTAAGATTTTTTCACAAGAACAAACACATGAAGCTCTCAGAGATACATTTCAGGTGATCATACCGTGTTAACACGCTTGATTGTTAAACGTGTTAACATGTGTACTTAAGGTTTGTGGACATGTGGAAGAGACAGATGGAAAATGTAGCATAATTAGAAAGACTTAGTAATAACAATATCACGGTGACAAGCAGTCGAGGCAGACTTAATCCACTCAGCATATTAATGGCGTTAATCCAGTTCATTAAAACTCCATTCACTCCGTCCGGCGGACTGAAACAAAGCTAGCTTGCATAGTAAGCTTGTAACTCAATCTGTTCAAGATAAAGAATTGGCCCCCTTTTCTTTCTACCAAAACCAAGAATATGTGTTAGTCCTTCATGCACAATGATCTGCATGCAAAGAAGCCAATTATTTCCAGAAATAAAGAAATGTAAGTGCGTTTTGAGTTTAAGCAGAGAGTTCTAAAACAAAAGTAACACTTTGTAATTCCTTTGTCAGTCAGGATTTCGTTCATTCACAACTTGAAAATAACAGAAAATTTTAGACCTGGACAGTTTTATCAACAATTTTCACAGAAAAGCTGCCGTGTGGCGACAGACATTCGGAATCGGTGTATGGTGCTATATTTCCTCAGGTAGCATAATGGGTGCTGTAAACCTATATCTATTGTTTTAGCTAAGGGTTACTTTCCCACAGTTATGTGGATAGAACAGCAGGCGTCTGTACTCAGAGGTAGAGTACTGTGTGTTAGCACCTTCGTTCTGCATTCAGTTTGTGGTGGAAACTCTTGTGTACTACGCACGCTCATGTGGATTACATGGAGAAAAATTGCATTCAATATTTCTAGAATTCAGAGGTAACATTACAGAATATAACTGCTTCTTTACAGCTCTCTTCTTTGCATCTCTGGTCATGTTAATCACAGAGGCTTTTAACAGGTGTTGTTATCTAATATATTTGTGATTACATGAGTCTGAATGATGCATTCAATCTACCAAAATATAAAATATGAAATAACACTAACAGCCTAAAGTTAATATCTGTCTGATTAGTCAGTAATAAATAGTATTAAAGCCACATGGACAATAGAGTATAATTAGAAAGGCTTTTTAAGGACAATGTCTTGGTGAAAAGCTGTAAACTTGAGGGCAGACATAATCCACCGGGTAGGTTAAGACAATAATCTACTTTATTACGACTTGATTTAGATGAAGGCAATGAGTGAAACCAAATTAGCTCAAAATACAATTCAAACACCATTAAATTCATTACGGCGCGACATAATTTTTTAGAGAAGAAAATTTTGAAGCAGTAATTCCAAACTCATGTTTTCATAATGAAGGCGTAGAGTAACATTATAATAGAACGTAAATATCAGTAAATATCATATGACTGAATACATTCTGGCAGCAGGTGCATTTGGTACGGAATACAGACTTGACAGTGTGAAAGCAGTCTGTGGCATTTCATGGCTGTCCAAACATATGCTGTTATAGTTACTTTTTTCACACGCGATTAATACCCAAGCTAGCTATCAGACCAAATTCGCACCCCCATGGCGTGACACCTTCCCTGGGAAGAGGTAAGCAACAAGTGGCGAAAAAAGGGATTATCACCAGAAAAAGCCGGGTGGGGGTTGTTCCGTTTTGGGCCGCCTGCTAGGAAATAAAGCACACTACAGAGAAGCCCACACAAATGTGAACGACAGACAACAAGTGCCCCGGGTATATAAAGAATTCGTGTAAGCAAAAGTTAACCATTCCGAAAGCTAACAACGACTGACTGACGTCTGTGCATGACGAGATGGAAGGATAGATGGAAGTGGCCAAATATAGCCAATATAGCCAAAAATGAATGTAAAGCAGCCCAAAGGTAACTGCCTTCAAAATGTTTCTTGAATTGGTAAAGCTTTTCTCAACAACATTTGCAGCGTTTTTGTACTCTTTAGTACTTCCTGATATATTTTTAGACCTTGTTTTTAGACTGTTTTTGTTCATGTTGTTACACTCCGAATTTATTACTACAATATCACATGTTAACCAGGATTATCATTTTCCTGAGTATATTACTATTTTAACATGAAAAGAGGTCTGCAATAAGTGTAGGTGAACTGCCATTAGTAGCCTTGACTTATGTACGAATACTACAAACCTGGTTTTCTACAATGCCACGATAATTTATCATCAGGGAAAGTAACAATGCCAGACCCCATCTCTGATAAACAAAAAATATAGAAAGGTTGTTGAAAAGTTACATGCTGATAAACATTTTAGCCTAAATGTAAGAGTGTGTAAGGATCAACTTATACATTATTCTTTCGACGAAACGTATGTATATTACATTTTATACGCCTGTAATTGTGTTGTCTGTTATTTTTCTTAAGGACAAATCACATAAGCCAGTATAAATACCCATCCTAATTGTGTTTGTAGGCTACTTGTGTATGCTGCACAGTAGAACTACGTCATATAAAAGAGAGACATATTTCCAGCATTTATGTTGTGATTTATTACCATGAAAGGCTAGGGAGAAACCAGTTTTCACGGTACAGACTGCAACAAAAAGCAGAATGCCACAGACATTTCCGGTAGTTGTAAGTAGTATAAAACAACCATTCTCCGACACTACAGCGAGTTCAATAAAAGAAGCACCGGATTGTTAAATTTTTCAACCCCTCCTCCATTGTTTTTGCCTATGTTATATTGTACATAAGTACTATCATATGGCTTAGAGAGATTCATAAGAACTGCAGAACAACAGTATGGAAGTACGCTTGTAGTACGCGTTCTGTGCATGTGTGCGTAACCATGCTATCACATCCCTTCTTAGTACTTGTTTAGTGCTGATGTTTACTTTAAATTAGCACCATCACATACTAGGGAGGGATCCATCTATCAACACAAAGGGTGCACAAAGTAAAGAACATCTTCACCTTTCCCGATTTTCTCAGGTGGAGGTTGCCACCACACAAGAGGTACGAATTTTTATATCCCTTCTTGGTATTTGTTTAATGCTCATGTATATTGTAAATTAGCACTATCCGCTGCTAGGGTGGGACGCATCGAACATCATGCTAAGTTACACACAGCAAACATTGGTGCTACACTTCCTGGTATTTTCGAATGCAGGAAGAAGCCTTCTTTTCCGTTACAATAATACAAGGAGTCACGAATAGCACATCCCTTCCTAGCATTTGCTTGGCGCTTATGTGTATCACATATTAGCACTATTAGAATTCGTGTATCAGACATTATCGACCAAGACAATGGGCAAAGATCCTTCCAAAATATTCGGATATGGATACCCATTTCAAGCATAAAGGACATGTGAAGGCAAATCCCTTTTTTCCACAATTCCTCCTACTATATAGAAAATTTTAATAAGTAAAGCAAAGTACCACTGTCTGAAGGTAGATGAGCTATTCTATCACAAAAAAAAACTGCAGAGAGAGTGAAATTGTAGAACGCTTCCTACTTGCGTGTGAAGTCAAATGGGGCTAACAGATGATATACAAGAAAGTATTGTCCATTTTAGTAGTTGTATACAGACAGAGCTATTACAAGCAGTCTTTGTGTTCATTCCATGTTGTTCTAAAATACCACTATTATATTCATCTACAATGGTACAAGATCCGAAAACAATAATCCGATGACCCCTCCAGATATTGTCTGATGCAGGATAGAGGCTCGCTTGCCGCCATATAAGATTCAGCAGACTTTTTCATCCCTTCTTGTTACTTGGCCTCTGTGCTTATGTATATCGTAAATTAGCAGTATCAGATGCTAGGAAGGGACGCATCGCCCATCATGCCAAACTCCACACAGCAAACATCTGTGATATTTTCCCTTGTATTTCGAATGCAAAAAGAAACCTATTTTCCTCTAGAATAGGCACACAAAGTCACGAATAGCTCATCTCTTCATACCATTTACTTGGCGCTTATGTGTACCGCATGTTAGCACCATCAGATGCCAAGAAGGGATCCATCTATCAGCATTAAGGGTCCACAGAGAAAGGAACATCTTAACCTTTCCCAATTTTCTCGGGTTCGGGTACAGGTAAGAAATTACCAAACATTTAAGATTTAGGCCTAAGGAGACATTTTTTTCACACCCCTTCCTAGTATTTGTTTAGCGCTCATCTATATTATAAAGTAGCGCTATCAGATGCTGGAGAGGAACACATCGCCCATCATGCCGAAGTCAACACAGCAAACATCGGGGCTACTCTTCCTGCTATTTTCGAATGCAGGAAGAAGCCTATTTTCCTCTACAACAGACATAAGGAGTCTGAATGGCACATTCCTTCATATCATTTGATTAGCGCTTATGTGTCTCGTATATTAGCACTATCAGATGCTATGGAGGGATCCGTCTGTCACCATAAAGGGTCCAACGAGAATAAGATACCTTAACCTCTCCCTTTTTTTTTCGGACTCGGGTAGAGGTAACCAATTGACAAACATGCTAGATTTAAGGAGACACAGTTTCTAACATTCCTTTCTGGTATTTGTTTAGTGCTTATGTATATTGTAAAGTAGCACTATCAGATGCTGGAGAGGAACACATCGCCCATCACGCCAAAGTCAACACAGCAAACATCGGGGCTACTCTTCCTGCTATTTTCGAATGCAGGAAGAAGCCTATTTTCCTCTACAACAGACATAAGGAGTCTGAATGGCACATTCCTTCATATCATTTGACTAGCGCTTATGTGTCTCGTATATTAGCACTATCAGATGCTATGGAGGGATCCGTCTGTCACCATAAAGGGTCCAACGAGAAAAAGACACCTTAACCTCTCCCGATTTTTTCGGGCTCCGCTATGGGTAACAAGTTGCCAAACATACAAGACTTAAGGAGACACTTTATTAACATCTCTTCCTGGTATTTGTTTAGTGCTTACGTATATTGTAAAGTAGCACTATCAGATGCTGGGGAGGGAAGCATCACCCACTATATGAAGGTCTATCCCGAAAACATCGGTGTGGCGCTTATGTGTATCGCGTATTAGCACTATCAGATGCCATGAAGGGGTTCATATATCACCATACAGGGCTCACAGAGAAAAGGACATCTAAAGCTTGCCCGATTTTCTCGGGTTCGGTTAAAGGTATCAAATTGATAAACATACAGATTTAGGCCTAAGGAGACACTTTTTTCCACACCTTTTCCTGGTATTTGTTTAGTGCTTACGTATATTGTAAATTAGCACTATCAGATGCTGGGGACGCATCACCCAATATATGAAGGTCTATCCCGAAAACATCGGTGTTACACTCCCTGCTATTTTCAAATGCAGAAAGAAGCCTATTTCCTTCTGTAATAGACACGAGAAGGTACGAATGGTACATCATATGCTTGGCCCTTACGTGTATGGAATATTAGCACTATCACATGCTACGGAGGAATGAATTCGTGTATCAGACATTATTGACCAAGACAAGGGGCAAAGATCCTTCCAAAATATTCGGATGTGGATACCCACTTCCAGCATAAAGGACATGTAAAATCAAATCCCTTTTTCTTACAACTCGTCCGATTATATAGGGAATGTAAATGTGTAAAGCAAAGTAGCACTATCAGAAGCTAAAGGGGACATTATATCACAGCACAAGAACTGCACCGACAGTGAAATTGTCGAACGTTTCCTACTTGCGTAGGAAATCAAATGGGGCTACCAGATGATAGAAAAGAAAGCATTGTCCATTTCAACAGCTGCATACGGTCAAAGCTATTTCATGCAGTCTTTGTATTTATTCGTTGTTGTTGTAAATTGGCACTCTTATATTCATCTACCATCATTCAAGATCCGAAAACAATAATCCGATAACCTTTCCAGATATTGCCTGATGCAGGACAGGGACTCGCTTGCTGCCATATAAGATTCAGGAGAGTATTTTTTCTTTCATCCCGTCTTGTTACTTGGTCTGTGTGGCTTATGTATGTTGTAAATTGGCAGTATGAGATGTTGGGGAGACACGCATAGCCCCCGATATTTTAAGGTCCAAAGAGAAAGCAACAGTTCGACCCTTCCTGGTATTTTCGAATGCATCAAGAAGCACCTTTTCCTTTACAGAAGGCACAAGGATTCAAGAATGGCACATCCCTTCCTAGCATTTGCTGGCGCTTATGTGTATCGCGTATTAGCACTATCAGATGCTATGAAGGGATCCATATATCACCTTAAAGGGTCCACAGAGAAAAGGAGATCTAAAGTTTTCCCGATTTCCTCGGGTTTGGTTAAAGGTAACAAATTGATAAACATACAAGATTTAGGTCTAAGGAGACACTTTTTTGCACATCCCTTCCTGGTATTTGTTACGCGCTCATGTGTATTGTAAATTAGCACTATCAGATGCTATGCAGGGACGCATCGCCCATCACGCCAAAGTTCAGACAGCAAACATCGGTGCTACACTTCCTGGTATTTTCGAATGCAGAAAGAGCCTATTTTCCTCTACAACAGACATAAGGAGTCCGAATGGCAGATCACTTCATATCATTTGCTTAGCGCTTATGTGTCTCGCATATTAGCACTATCAGATGCTGTGGAGGGATCCATCTGTCAACATAAAGGTTCCACCGAGAAAAAGATACCTTAACCTTTCCCATTTTTTTCGGGCTTGGGTAGAGGTAACAAATTGCAAGCATACAGGATTTAAGGAGACAGGTTTTTAACATCCCTTCCTTGCATTTGTTTAGTGCTTATGTATATTGTAAATTAGCACTATCAGATGCTAGGGAGGGCAACACCCACTATATGAAGGTCTATCCCGAAAGTAACAGTTACACTCCCTGCTATTTTCGAATGCAGAAAGAGGCTTATTGTCCTCTGTAATAGACACAAGGAGGTACAAATGGAACATCCCTTCCTATCATTTGCTTGGCGCTTATGTGTATGGAATATTAGCACTATCACATGCTACGGAGGAATGAGTTCCATATCAGACAATGTTGTCCAAGACAAGGGGCAAATATCCTTTCAAAATATTCTGACATGGACACCCATTTGCAGCATAAAGGACATGTAAAATCAAATCCCTTTTTCCTATAATTCGGCCGATTATATAGGGAATTTTGATGTGTAAAGCAAAGTAGCACTATGTGAAGCTAAAAGGGGCATTATACCACAGCACAAGAACTGCACCCACAATGAAATTGTCGAACGTTTCCTACTTGTATATGAAGTCAAATGGGGCTACCAGATGATAGAAAAGAAAGCATTGTCCATTTCAATAGCTGCACACAGGCACAGCTATTTTATGCTTTTTTTGTATTTATTCGTTGTTGTTGTAAATTGGCACCCTTATATTCACCTTCCATCATTCAAGATCCGAAAACAATAATCCGATAACCTTTCCAGATATTGTCTGATGCAGGACAGGGACTCGCTTGCTGCCATATAAGATTCAGGAGAGTATTTTTTCTTTCATCCCGTCTTGTTACTTGGTCTGTGTGGCTTATGTATGTTGTAAATTGGCAGTATGAGATGTTGGGGAGACACGCATAGCCCCCTATATTTTAAGGTCCAAAGAGAAAGCAACAGTTCGACCCTTCCTGGTATTTTCGAATGCATCAAGAAGCACCTTTTCCTTTACAGAAGGCACAAGGATTCAAGAATGGCACATCCCTTCCTAGCATTTGCTGGCGCTTATGTGTATCGCGTATTAGCACTATCAGATGCTATGAAGGGATCCATATATCACCTTAAAGGGTCCACAGAGAAAAAGACATCTAAAGTTTTCCCGATTTCCTCGGGTTTGGTTAAAGGTAAACATACAAGATTTAGGTCTAAGGAGACACTTTTTTTGCACATCCCTTCCTGGTATTTGTTTCGCGCTCATGTGTATTGTAAATTAGCACTATCAGATGCTATGCAGGGACGCATCGCCCATCACGCCAAAGTTCAGACAGCAAACATTGGTGCTACACTTCCTGGTATTTTCGAATGCAGAAAGAGCCTATTTTCCTCTACAACAGACATAAGGAGTCCGAATGGCAGATCACTTCATATCATTTGCTTAGCGCTTATGTGTCTCGCATATTAGCACTATCAGATGCTGTGGAGGGATCCATCTGTCAACATAAAGGTTCCACCGAGAAAAAGATACCTTAACCTTTCCCATTTTTTTCGGGCTTGGGTAGAGGTAACAAATTGCAAGCATACAGGATTTAAGGAGACAGGTTTTTAACATCCCTTCCTTGCATTTGTTTAGTGCTTATGTATATTGTAAATTAGCACTATCAGATGCTAGGGAGGGCAACACCCACTATATGAAGGTCTATCCCGAAAGTAACAGTTACACTCCCTGCTATTTTCGAATGCAGAAAGAGGCTTATTGTCCTCTGTAATAGACACAAGGAGGTACAAATGGAACATCCCTTCCTATCATTTGCTTGGCGCTTATGTGTATGGAATATTAGCACTATCACATGCTACGGAGGAATGAGTTCCATATCAGACAATGTTGTCCAAGACAAGGGGCAAATATCCTTTCAAAATATTCTGACATGGACACCCATTTGCAGCATAAAGGACATGTAAAATCAAATCCCTTTTTCTTATAATTCGGCCGATTATATAGGGAATTTTGATGTGTAAAGCAAAGTAGCACTATGTGAAGCTAAAAGGGGCATTATACCACAGCACAAGAACTGCACCCACAATGAAATTGTCGAACGTTTCCTACTTGTGTATGAAGTCAAATGGGGCTACCAGATGATAGAAAAGAAAGCATTGTCCATTTCAATAGCTGCACACAGGCACAGCTATTTCATGCAGTCTTTGTATTTATTCGTTGTTGTTGTAAATTGGCACTCTTATATTCATCTACCATCATTCAAGATCCGAAAACAATAATCCGATAACCTTTCCAGATATTGCCTGATGCAGGACAGGGACTCTCTTGCTGCCATATAAGATTCAGGAGAGTATTTTTTCTTTCATCCCGTCTTGTTACTTGGTCTGTGTGGCTTATGTATGTTGTAAATTGGCAGTATGAGATGTTGGGGAGACACGCATAGCCCTCTATATTTTAAGGTCCAAAGAGAAAGCAACAGTTCGACCCTTCCTGGCATTTTCGAATGCATCAAGAAGCACCTTTTCCTTTACAGAAGGCACAAGGATTCAAGAATGGCACATCCCTTCCTAGCATTTGCTGGCGCTTATGTGTATCGCGTATTAGCACTATCAGATGCTATGAAGGGATCCATATATCACCTTAAAGGGTCCACAGAGAAAAAGACATCTAAAGTTTTCCCGATTTCCTCGGGTTTGGTTAAAGGTAAACATAAAAGATTTAGGTCTAAGGAGACACTTTTTTGCACATCCCTTCCTGGTATTTGTTTCGCGCTCATGTGTATTGTAAATTAGCACTATCAGATGCTAGGGAGGGACGCATCGCCCATCACGCCAAAGTCCAGACAGCAAACATCGGTGTTACACTTCCTGCTATTTTCGAATGCAGAAAGAGCCTATTTTCCTCTACAACAGACATAAGGAGTCCGAATGGCACATCCCTTCCTAGCATTTGCTTAGCGCAAATTGCTAAACATACAAGATTTAAGGAGGCAAGTTTTTAACATCCCTTCCTTGCATTTGTTTAGTGCTTATGTATATTGAAAATTAGCACTATCAGATGCTGGTGAGGGACGCATCACCCACAATATGAAGGTCCACACAGCAAAAATCGGTGCTTCCCTTCATGCTACTTTCGAATGCAGAACTAAGCCCATTTTCCTCCACAATAAACATAGGAGTATCGAATGGCACATCCTTTCCTAGCATTTGCTTAGCGCTTATGTGTATCGCATATTAGCACTATCAGATGGTACGGAGGGACGCATTTCATATCTCACATTAATTACAAAAAGAAGAATGTCAACTCCTCCCAAAAGTTTCGGATATGGATACCCAGTTCCAGTATACAGGGCATGTGAAGGAAAATCCCTCCTATCATATAAGAAACTTTAATTTTCAAGCAAAGTAGCACTATGTGATACTAGATAGGGCATTATAGCACATCACCAGAACAGCAACCACAGTGAAATTGTGGAACGCTTCCTATTTGCACATTAAGTCAAATGGGACTATCAGAGGATAGAAAAGAAAGCATTGCCCATTTCAGTAGTTGTATACATACACAGCTATTACATCCAGTCTTTGTATTTGTTCAACGCTGTTGTCAATTACAATTCTTATATTCCTCTAACATCATGCAAAACATGAAAAAATGATCCCATAACCTTTCCAGATTTTCTCCGATGCAGGGCTGGAACCCGTTGGCAGCATGATTTAAGAGACATTAATTTTACATTTCTTTCTTGTATTCGTTTAGCGCTTGTGTATATTGTAAACTAGCACTGTCAGATGCTAAGAAGTGGTGCATCGCCTACTATACCATATTTAAACACAACACAAAATGAAGACCCCTTATTGAGCAGACCCGTCGAAGGGAGTGAGGAATGTTGCACCGCTGCTCAGCATTTGCTTAACGCTTGTGTGTGTTGCATATTAGCACTGTGAGATGCTAAGGAGGGACGCATGGCCCATCATGGTAAGGTCCTCACAGAAAAGATGGGTTCTGACCTTCCTGGTATTTTCGAATGCAGAACGAAACCCGTTTTTCTCCACAATAGATATAAGGAGTCACAAATGGCATATGACATTCCTAGTATTTGCTTGGATTTTATGTGTATCGCTTATCAGCTCTATGAGAGGTTACGGAGGGATGCATCCATATGAGACATTATCGACGAAAACAACGACGCAGAACCTCCCAAAATATTCGGATATAGATATCCATTTCCAGAATAAAAAGCAAGTGGAGGCAAATCTCTTCTAGTGTGTAAGAAATGTTTATGTGTAAAGCAAAGTAGCACTATCTGATGCTAGAAAGGCCATTATATCACATCACAAGAACTGCAGAGAGAGTGAAATTGTGACAGCCTTCCTGCTTGCTCGAGAAGTCAAATGAGAGTACCAAATGCCAGACGTGAAAGCCCGTTTCAATAGTTGTATCAAGACACAGCTATTACATGCAGTCTTTGTATTTGTTCCACGCTGTTCTAAATTACCACTCTTATATGCTACTTGATCTACCGAATATAAGATCCGAAAAAGCACATAATCTTAACTGATATTGTTCGATAGAGGAGAGTGACTCGTTTGCCGCTATATAAGATTCGGGAGACATTATTTTACCTCTATTCTTGGTATTTGTTTAGTGCTCATCTATATTGCAAAATAGCACTATGACATGCTAAGGATGGATGCGTCGCTCAATATATTATAAGTACAAGAAAAGGATCAACATAAAGAGCCATTATTCAACATACCAGACGAATGAAGAGAGAAATGCTGCAACTTGTACTTCCTTGGCAGTTACGTGTGTTGCATATGAGCAATATTAGGTGCCAAGGAGGAATCCTTTTCCCATCATACATTATCGCCTTGAACAAAAAGGCTATAATCCTCCACAGTGTTTTCGGATATGAGAACATGGCCCACTTTCCAGCAACAGAGATTTATAAAGGCAAAATTTTTACAACTCTTCATGATATTTGAAAGCGCTGCTTTACAAGAGAAATTAACACCATAAAGCCAGGAAGGAAGCCAGTTCACTTCACAAAAAAGTGCACAGATAATAGAATTGAAGAACATTAACAGACACACAAAACTATCAGAGATGCGTTTCAGGTGACCATACTGTGTAAACACGTTTGATTGTGAAATGTTCCGGTGCACGTAAAGCCTGTTTCGTGACTTGGGAACTAATGCATATTAAATTTAGGGACAGACGGAAAATGGCGCATAATCAGTAAGACTTAGTAATCACAATGTCATGGTGACCGGCTGAGGAGGCAGACTAAATCCACCCAGCGAATTAAAGGCTTGTGGCGTTAATCCAGTTCATTAAAACTTCATTCACTCCGTCCCGTGGACTGAACTAAAATTGGCTTACATAGTAAGCTTGTAACTCTATCTGTTAAAGTTAAAGAATTGTCTTTCTTTTCCTTCGACCAAAACGAAAAAATATGTGTTAGTTCTGCATTCTCAATGATTTTCATGCAAACAAGCCAATTACTTCATGAGACAAATAAATGTAAGTGCATTTTGAGTTTAAGCAGAGAGTTCTAAAACAAAAGTAACACTTTGTAATTCCTTTGTCAGTCAGGATTTCGTTCATTCACAACTTGAAAATAACAGAAAATTTTAGACCTGGACAGTTTTATCAACAATTTTCACAGAAAAGCTGCCGTGTGGCGACAGACATTCGGAATCGGTGTATGGTGCTATATTTCCTCAGGTAGCATAATGGGTGCTGTAAACCTATATCTATTGTTTTAGCTAAGGGTTACTTTCCCACAGTTATGTGGATAGAACAGCAGGCGTCTGTATTCAGAGGTAGAGTACTGTGTGTTAACACCTTCGTTCTGCATTCAGTTTGTGGTGGAAACTCTTGTGTACTACGCACGCTCATGTGGATTACATGGAGAAAAATGCCATTCAATATTTCTAGAATTCAGAGGTAGCATTACAGAATATAACTGCTTCTTTACAGCTCTCTTCTTTGCTTCTCTGGTCATCTTGATCACAGAGGCTTTTAACAGGTGTTATTATCTAATATATGTATGCTTACATGAGCCTGAATTACACATTCAATCTACCAAAATATAAAGTAGTGAAGTAAAACTAACAGCTTAAATTTAAGATCTGTCTGATTAGTCAGTAATAAGCATTATTAAAGTCACATGAACAGTAGAGTATAATTAGAAAGACGTTTTAAGGACAATGTCTTGGTGAAAAGCTGTAAACTTGAGGGCAGACATAATCCACTGGGCGGATTAAGACAACAATCCACTTCATTACGGCTTGATTTACTTGAACGCAATGAGTGAAACTAAATTAACTTAAAATACAATTCAAACACAATTAAATTATTGCAGCGCTACATAATTATTTAGAAAACAAAATTTGAAGCAGTAATTCCACAACCCTGCTTTCAGATTGAAAGCGTACAGTAACATTATAATAAAGGGTAAATATCAGTCAAAATGACTGAATACATTCTGGCAGCAGGTGCATTTGGTACGGAATACAGACTTGACATTGTGAAAGCAGTCTGTGGCATTTGATGGTTGTTCAAACATGTGTTATAGCTGCCTTTTTTGAGACGCGACTAATGAAAAGCACCCGGAGACACCACCCAAACTAGCCATAAGACCAGGTTCTCACCCCATGGTGTGACGCCTTCTCTAGAAAGAGGTAAGCAACTACATCTTGTTTTTAGACTGTTTTTATTCAATGCATGATGTTACACCCCGAATGTATTACCTGTATATCACATGTTAACCAGGATAATAATTTTTCTGAGTGTTACTATTTTAATCTCAAAAGGGCCTGAAATAACCGAAAATATAACAAATGTACGTGAACTGCCATTAGTAGCCCTGACTTATGTACGAATACTACAAGCCTGGTTTTCTACAATGCCACGATAATTTATCATCAGGGAAAGTAACAATGCCAGACCCCATTTCTGATAAGCAAAAATATATAGAGAGGCTGTTGAAAAGTTATATGCTGGTAAACATTTTAGCCTAAATGTAAGAGTGTGTAAGGATCATCTTTAAACATTATTCTTTCGACGAAACGTATGTATATTACATTTTATACGCCTGTAATTGTGTTGTCTGTTATTTTTCTTAAGGACAAATCATATAAGCCAGTATAAATATCCATCCTAATTGTGTTTGTACTTGTGTAAGCTGCACAGTAGAACTACGTCATATAAAAGAGAGACATATTTCCAGCATTTATGTTGTGATTTATTACTATGAAACTCTAGGGAGACACCAGTTTATCGCGGTACAGACTGCAACAAAACCAGAATGCCACAGACACTTCCGGTATTTGGTCCGGTATAAAACAACCATTCTCCGACACTACAGCGAGTTCAATTTTCCATCATAAAAGAAGCACCCGATTGTTAAGTTTTTCAACCCCTCCTCCATTGTTTTTGCCTATGTTATATTGTACATAAGTACTATCATATGGCTTAGAGAGATTTATAAGAACTGCAGCGCAACAGTATGGAAGTACGCTTGTAGTACGCGTTCTGTGCATGTGTGCGTAACGATGCTATCACATCCCTTCTTAGTATTTGTTTAGTGCTGATGTCTATTTCAAACTAGCACTGTCACATGCTAGGGAGGGATCCATCCACACAGTAAAGAACATCTTCATCTTTCCCGATGTTCTCTGATGCGGATTTGGGAAAAATTTGACAGCACAAGACAAGACTTAAGAAGATACGATTTTGTTACATCCCTTCTTGGTATTTGTTTAACGCTCATGTATATTGTAAATTAACACTGTCAGATGCTAGGGAGGGACGTATCGCTCATAATACCAAGGTCCACAGGGCAAAAATCGGTGCTACCCTTCCTGGTATTTTCGAATGCAGAAAGAAGCCTATTTTCCTCTACAATAGACACAAGGAGTTAGATATGGCACGTCCTTTCCTATCCTTTGCTTGGCGCTTAGGTGTATCGAATATTAGCACTATCACATGCTACGGAGGAATGAATTCGGTATCAGACATTGTTGGGCAAGACAAGGGGCAAAGATCCTTCCAAAATATTCGGATATGGATACCCACTTCTAGCATAAAAGACATGTGAAGGCAAATCCCTTTTTTCTTACAATTCGTCCGATTATATAGGAAATTGTAATGTGTAAAGCAAAGCAGCACTATCTGAAGCTAAAGAGGACATTATATCACAGCACAAGAACTGCACCGACAGTGAAATTGTCGAACGTTTCCTACTTGTGTGTGAAGTCAAATGGGACTATCAGACAATAGAAAAGAAAGCATTGCCCATTTTATTAGCTGCGTACAGACACAGCTATTTCATGCAGTCTTTGTATTTATTCCTTGTTGCTGTAAATTGGCACTCTTATATTCATCTACCATCATACAAGATCCGAAAATAATAATCCGATAGCCTTTCCACATATTTTCTGATGCAGGATAGGGACTCGTTTGCCGCCATATAAGATTATACAAACATTTTTTTCTTTCATTCCCTCTTGTTACTTGGTCTCTGTGTTTATGTATATTGTAAATTAGCACTATCAGATGCTGGGGGGGACGCACCGCCCTCTGATTCAAGGTCCAAACAGAAAACAACGCTTCGACCCTTCCTGGTATTCTCGAATGCATCAAGAAAGCCCATTTTCTTCTACAATAGAGACAAGGAATCACGAATTGCACATCGCTTCCTAGCATTTGTTTTGCGCTTATGTGTATCGCATATTAGCACTATCGGATGGTACGGAGGGATGCAATCTATATCAGACGTTAAGTACGAAAAGAAGAGGCACAGCTCCTCCCAAAAGTTTCGGATATGGATACCCAGTTCCAGTATACAGGGCATGTGAAGGAAAATCCCTCCTACTATATGGGAAATTTTAATGTGTAAAGCGAAGTAGCTCCATGTGATGCTAGATGGGGCATTATAGCACATCACAAGAACTGCAACCACAGTGAAAATTGTGGAACGCTTCCTATTTTTGCGCTTGAAGTCAATTGGGACTATCAGATAATAGAGAAGAAAGCATTGTCCCTTTCAATATTTGTATAAGCAGCTTTGTATATGTTAATATTCATCCACCATCATACAAGACACGAAAAAAGAATCCCATAACGTTTTCAGATTTTGCGTTTGCCGCAAGATTTAGGAGATGTTAATTTTACATTTCTCTCTGGCAATTGTTTAGTGCTTGGGTACTTTTTTTTTAATTAGCACTATCAGATGCTAAGAAGGGATGCATCTCTAAATATATCATGTTTGAAAAAACACAACATAAAGACCCATTATTCACCATACCAGACGAACGGAACCAGGAATGTTACACAACTGCCTACTATTTGCTCAAAGCTTGTGTGTGTTGCATATTAGCACTATTAGAAGCTGGGGAGGGACGCATCGCCCACTATACCAAGGTCACAACAGAAAACAACGATCCTTGGCGGTACTCTCGAATGCAGAACGAAGCTTATTTTCCTCTACAGCGGACGTAATTAGTCACGAATGCCACACCCTGCATTTCATATCAGGCATTATCGAAGAAGACAAGACGCACACATCCTTCCAAAATGTTTATATATTGATATACATTTTCATCATAAAAAACACATTAAGGCATTGATATTTTCACAATTTCTCCCATTAGGAAAACATTTTAAAGTAGCACTATCTGATGCCAGAAAGGGCCTTATATCACATCACAAGAACTGCAATGACAGTAACATTGTGGAAGGCTTCCTCCTTGCGAGTGAAGTAAAATTGGACTCTTAGATGCTAGAGAAGAAAATATTGCCCATTTCAATAGTTGTATCCAGCCACAGCTATTACATGCAGTCTTTGTATTTACTCCATCTTGTTGCAAATTACCACTCATACATTCACCTATCATTATACAACATCCGAGAAAATAACCCCATAACCTTTCCAGATATTGTCGCATGCAGGAGAGGGACTCGTTTGTTGCAATATAAGATTAACCAGACTTTATTTCATCCCTTACTGGTATTTGTTTAGTGCTTGAGTATGTTGTAAATTAGCAGTATCAGATGCTAGGGAGGGACGCATTGTCTACAATATCAAGGTCCACACAGAAAACAACGCTTCGACCCTTCCTGGTAATCTCGAATGCAGAAAGAAGCCTATTTTCCTCTACAATAAACATAGAAGTCACGACTGGCACATCCCTTCCTAGCATTTCCTTGGCGCTTATGTGTGTCGCATATTAGCACTATCACATGCTACGGAGAGATGCATTCAATATGAGATATTAATTACGAAGAGAAGAGACACAGCTCCTTCCAAAATATTCGGATATTGATACCAATTTCCAGTATAAGGGGCATGTGAAGACAAATCCTTCCTATTATATAGGAAAGTTTAATGTGTAAAGCGAAGTAGCACTACGTGGTGCTGGACAGGGAATTATATCACATCACAAGAGCTGCAACCACGGTGAAATTGTGGAACGCTTCCTGTTTGCGCATGAAATCATGCGCATGGGACTATCACATGATAGAGAAAAAAAACATTGCCAATTTTAATTCTTGTGTACAGAAACAGGTATTACATGCAGTCTTTGTATTTATTCCAGGCTGTTGTAATTACCACTCTTCTATTCATCTAACAGGATACAAGATCCGAAAAAATGATCCAATAACTTTTCCATATAAAGCTGGATGCAGGAGAGGGATTCGTTTTCCGCCATATAAGGTTCAGCAGACTTTTTTTCATCCCTTTTTGTTACTTGGTTTCTCTGCTTATGTATATTGTAAATTACCACTATCAGATGCCAGAGAGGGACTCATCGCCCACTACATCAAGGTCCACGCACAAAGCATCGATGCTACTCTTTCTTGTATTTCCGAGTGCAGAAAGAATCTCATTTTCGTCTACAATAGACATAAGGAGTGATGAATGGCACATCCCTTCCTAGCATTCGCTTGGCACTTATGTGTATCGCATATTAGCATTATCAGATGCTACCGAGGGATCCAACTGTGGCCATAAAGGGTCCACATGGAAAGGAACATCTTAACCGTTGCCGATTTTGTCGGGTTCGGGTAAGAGTAACAAATTGCCAAACATACAAGATTTAAGCAAACGCTTTGTTTTACATCACTTCCTGGTATTGCTTTAGTGAATACGTATGTTGTAAAGTAGCACTGTCAGATGCTGGGAAAGGACGCATCGCCCACTATATCAAGGTCCACACAGAAAACAACGCTTCGACCCTTCCTGGTATTCTCGAATGCATGAAGAACCCCATTTTTCGGGTAAAAGTAATATATTGCCAAACATACAAGATTTAAGGAGACACCTTTTTCACATTCCTTCTTGGTATTTGCTTAACGGTCATGTGTATTGTAAATTAGCACTGTCAGATGCTAGGGAGGGACGCATCGTCCATCATGCCAAGATTCTCAGAGAAAACAGCGGTGCTACCCTTCCAGGTATTTTCGAATGCAGAAAGAGCCTATTTTCCTCTACAATAGACATGGGAGTCATGAATGGCACGCCCTTTCCGCGCATTTGTTTGGCGCTTATGTGTGTCGCATATTAGCAATAACAGGGGTACGGAGGGATGCAATCTATATCAGACGTTAAGTACGAAGAGAAGAGGCACAGCTCCTCCCAAAAATTTCGGATACAGATGCCAATTTCCAAAACAAAGAGCATGTGAAGACAAATCCCTCCTATTATACAAGAAATTTTAATGTGTAAAGCGAAGTAGCTCTGTGTGATGCTAAATGAGGCATTATAGCACATCACAAGAACTGCAAATACATGGAAATTATGGAACGCTTCCTGCTTGCGTGTGAAGACAAATGTGGCTATCAGATAATAGAGAAGAAAGCACTGTCCATTTCAATAGTTCTATACAGGCACAGCTATTACGTGCAATCTTTGTATTTGTTCAACGCTGTTTTAAACTACCACTCTTATATTCGTTTACCATCATATAAAACACGAAAAAATAATCCCATAACCTTTTCGGAATTGGTTAGATGCAGGACATGAACCCGTTGGCCGCACAATGCAGGAGATATTAATTTTACATTACTTCCTGGCTTTTGTTTAGTGCTTGTGTATATTGTAAATTAGCACTATCAGATGCTCAGAAGGGGTGCATAGCTTACTATACCATGTTTAAAAAAAACACACACATACAATGAGGACCGATTATTCACCATACCTGACGAAGGGAGCCTGGGATGTTACACCCTTGCCCAGCATTTCCTTAACGTTTCTGTGTGTTTCATATTAGCACTATCAGATCCTAGGGAGGTACGAGTCGCCCATCATGCCAAGGCCGTCACAGAAAACAGGGGTTCTAATCTTCTAGGCCTTTTCGAATGCAGAACGAAGCCTGCTTTCCTCTACAATAGAGAGAAGGAGTCACGATTGGCGTTTGACATTCGTGGCATTGGCTTGGCTGTTGTGTGTATTGCATATTGGCACTATCAGATACTACGGGGGGATGCATTCCATGTCAGACATTATTGACGAACACAAAATATTTGGATATACACACCCATTCCCAGCATAAAAAAAACAAGCGAAGAAAAATCTCTTCTATTATATACGAAATATTAATGTGTAAAGCAAAGTAGCACTATCTGAACTGCGACGACAGTAACATTGTGAAACCATTCCTGCTTCAATCGGGACCATCAAATCCTAGACGGGAAAGCCTTGTCCATTTCAATAGGTGTATACAGACACAGCTATTACATGCAGTTTTTGTATTTGTTTCACTCTGGTGTAAATTACCACTCTTATATGTTGTTTAGGAATTCATCTACCGAACACAATTCAACGTTATTCAGCCATTATTCACATACCAGACGAATGAAGAGAGGAATGCTACATTCTGTCCTAGTACTTGCTTGGCGGTTACGTGTGTTGCATATTAGTACCATTAGATGCCAGAGAGGGATCCTTATCCCATTATACATTATCGGTTTGGACAAAAATCCTACCATACCCTCCACCTTTTTTCGGATATGGCAACATGGTCCACTTTTCAGCATCAGTGATTTATAAAGGCAAATCTTCCTGGTATTTTTAAGCGCTGCTTTACAAGAGAAACTATCAAATGCACTATCAAATGCCAGGAAGTGAACCAGTTCTCATCACAAAAAAACTGTACACATAATAGAATTGAAGAACTCTAACAGGCACTATCAGAGATAAGTTTCAGGTGACCATACCGTGTGAACACGTTTGATCGTGAATTGTTCAAGTGGACTTAAAATCTGTTTAGTGAGTTGGGGATAAATGCGATTTAAATTTCGGACAGACGGAAAATGGCGCATAATCAGTAAGACTTAGTAATCACAATGTCATGGTGACCTGCTGAGGAGGCAGACTAAATCCACCCAGCGAATTAAAGGCTTGTGGCATTAATCCAGTTCATTAAAACCTCATTCACTCCGTCCGGTGGACTGGACTAAAATTAGCTTACATAATAAGCTTGTAACTCTATCTGTTAATTTTTTTCTTTCGAAAACGAAAAATATGTGTTAGTTCTGGATGCTTAATGATTTTCATGCAAACAAGCCAGATATTTCCTAAAACAAAGAAACGTAAGTGCGTTTTGAGTTTAAGCAGAAAATTCTAAAAAAGTAACGCTTTCGTTATAATTTCCTCGTCAGTCAGGACTTTGTTCATTCACAACTTGAAAATGACAGAAGATGCTACAGCTAGATAGTGTTATCAACGGTTTTCACAGAAAAGGCTGCTGTATGGTGACAAACATTCGGAATCGGCGTATAGTGCTACATTTCCTCAGGTAGCATAATGAAAGAAGTGGGAGAGGTAAATCTTTATCTAAAGCCTTAGCTATCGGTTACTTTCCCACAGCTATGTGGATAGAACAGCGGGCTTCTGTACTCAGAGGTAGAGTACTGTGTGTTAGCACCTTCGTTCTGCATTCAGCTTGTGGTGAAAACTCTTCTGAGCTACGCACGCTCATGTGGATTACATGAAGAAGAATTGCATTCAATATTTCTAGAATTCAGAGGTAACATTACAGAATATAACTGCTTCTTTACAGCTCTCTTCTTCTCATGTCTGGTCATGTTGATCACAGAGGCTTTGCAGGTACCTGAAGTATTCAATAAATCTACCAAAATATAAAATAGTGAAATAACACGAACAGCTTTAATTTAAGATCTGTCTTATGAGTCAGTAATAAATAGTACTAAAGCCACATGGACAATAGAGTATAAATAGAAAGACTTTTTAAGGACAATTTCTTGGTGAAAAGCTTGAATCCACCGGGCGGATTAAGACAATAATCCACTTCATTACGGCTTGATTTAGTTGAACGCTATGGGTGAAACTAAATTAGCTTAATATCCTACGTAAACACCATTCAATTAAATACAGCGCTAAGCACATATTTAAAAAAATATATATGAAGGAATAATTCCAAACTCATGTTTTCAAAGTGAAAGCCTACAGTAACATTATAATAGAACGTAAATTTCAGTCAAAATGACTGAATACATTATGGCAGTAGGTGCATTTGGTACGAAATACAGACTTGGCATTGTGAAAGCAGTCTGTGGCATTTGATGGTTGTTCAAACATGTGCTGTTACAGCTACCTTTCGCATACGCCATTTATGAAAATCATCCGAAGACGATACCCAAGCTAGCTATCCAGATTTGCACCCCGGTGGCGTGACACCTTCCCTGGGAAGAGGTAAGCAACAAGTGGCGAAAAAAGAGATTATCCTCAGGAAAAGCTGGGTGGGGGTTAAGCCGTTTTGAACCACCTGCTAGGGAATAATGCACAGTACAGGCAAGCCCACACAAATGTGAACGACAGCTGACAAGCCTTCCGGGTATATAATGAATTCGTATTAATCCAAAGTTAACCATTCCGAAAGCCAACAACAACTGACAACTGTGGATGGCTAGATGGAAGAATAGATGGAAGTTGCCTGCTTCACAGAGAATGAGTGTAACCAGCCCAAAGGTAACAGGTAACAACATCTACAGCGTTTTTGTACTTATTAGTACTTACTAATATGTTTTTAGACCTTGATTTTAGAGCTTTTCTATTCAATGTATGTTGTTACACCCCGAATTTATTTCCAGAGTATCACATGTTAAACAGGATAATAATTTTTCTGAGTATGGTAATAGTTTAATGTGAAAAGGGGTCTGAAATAACCGAAAAAATCACAAATGTACGTGAACTGCCATTAATAGCCCTGAGTTATGTATGGGGACAAGAAAAGTGGTTCTCTACAATGCCATGCTAGGGAAAGTCGCAATGGCAGACCTCATGCCTGATAAACAAAAAAATATAGGAAGGCTGTTGAAAATTGATATGCTGGTAAGCTTTTCAACCTAAACGTAAGAGTGTGTAAGGATCAACTTATACATTATTCATTCGACGAAGCGGATGTGTACTACGCTTTATACACTTGTATTTGTGTCCTCTGTTATTTTTTCTTGAGGACAAACTATATAAAACCAATGTAAATATCCATCCCCATTGTGTTTGTACTTGTGTATGCGGTACAGTAGAACCACGTCATGTGAAAGACAAATATATTTCTAACATTTATGTTGTGTTTTAGTACTTGCGAAACGGTAGGGAGAAACCCTGAAGCAGAGACGTGAATGTCACAGGCTGTTCCGGTATTTGGCCCGGGTTTAAACAAGCATTCTCCGACGTTAAGGCGGGCTCAATTTTCAATCATAAAGGAAGCACCCAATTGTTAATTTTTTTCCAACCCTTCATCCGTTGTTTTTGCCTGTGTTATATTGTACATCAGTACTCTCAGATGGCTTAGAGAGATTCATAAGAACTGCAGCTCAACAGAATTAAAATAGGCTTGAGGTAAGCGTTCTGTGCACGTGTGCGTAACCATGCTATCACATCCGTTCTTAGTATTTCTTTAACGCTGTGTCTATTTTAAATTAGCACTATCACATGCTAGGGAGGGGTCCATCTATCACCACAAAGGGTGCACAAAGTAGAGAACATCTTTACCTTTCCCGACTTTCTCGGATGCGGGTATCACAAGATTTAAGGAGACACTACTTCCTACTACATCCCTTCTTGGTATTTGCGTAGCGCTCATGTATATTGCATATTAGCACTATCAGATGCTAGGGAGGGACCCTTCGCACATTTTGCCAGGTCCACACAGAAAATATCGGTGGTATCATTCCTGGTATTTTCGAATGCAGAAAGAAGTCTATTTTCCTCTACAATAGACGTAGTGAGCCACGAGTGGAACATCCCTTCGTCGAATTTGCTTGGTGCTTATGTGTATCGCATATTAGCACTATCAGATGCTACGGAGGGATGCATTCCATATCAGACATTACTGATGAAGACAAGGATGCACAGCTCCTAACAAAATATTCGGATATGGATACTCATTTCCATAAAAGGCAAATTCCTTTTTCTTTACAATCCCTCGTATTCTCTAGAAAATTTTAATGTGTAAAGGAAAGTAGCACTATCTGATGTTGTAGAGGGCTTATATCACATCACAAGAACTGCACCTAGAGTAAAATTGTGGAAGGCTTCCTGCCTGTGTGCGAAGTCAAATTGGACTAAAAGATGCTACAGAAGAAACAATTTGCCCATTTCAGTAGTGGCATACGGACACAGCTATTACATGCAGTTTTTATATTTGCTTCACGTTGTTGCAAAGTGCCACTGATCTACCATCATACAAGATGCAAAACAATAATCTCATAACCTTTCCTGATATTGTTGGATGCAGGAGAGGGGCCGGTTTGCCTCATGATTTAGGAGATATTAATTTTACATTTCTTTCTGGCATTTGTTTAGTGCTTGTGTATATTGTAAATTAGCACTATAAGATGCTGAGAAGGGATTCATTGCTAAATATGCCATATTAAAAAAAACCGCAAAATGCATACGGATTATTCACCATACCTGACGAACGGAGCCAGCAATGTTACACCTCTACCCAGTATTTGCTCCACGCTTCTGTTTGTTGCATATTAGCACTATTAGATGATAGGGAGGGACGCATCGCCCACCATACCAAGGTCCACACAGAAGAAGATCGGTGCGACCATTCGCGGTGTTCTCGAATATAGAACCGAGCCTATTTTCCTCTTCTTAAGGAGTCCCGAATGGCATATCCCTTCCTAGTATTTGCTTGGGTCTCATGTGTATCGCATATTAGCATTATCAGATGCTACGGAGGGATGCATTCCATATCAGACATTGGTGACGAAGACAAGGAGGCACAGTTGCTCCCAAAATTTTCGGATATGGAAACCCATAAATGACACACGAGGGCAAGTCCTTTTTTTCACAGTCCCTCCTATTACATAGAAATTTTTTACGTGTAAAGCAAAGGAGCACTATCTGATGCTAGAGAGTGCATTATAGCAAATCACAAGAACTGCATCGACAGTGAAATTGTGGAACGCTTCAGGCTTGCGTATGATGGCAGACGGCACTATCAAAGGCTGGAGAGGAAAGCATTGTCCGTTTCAATAATTGTATCCTGACATACCTATTATTTGCAGTCTTTGTATTTGTTCCACGTTGTTGTAATTTACCACTCTTATATGTAGCGGAGGAATTCATCTACCTAATACAAGATCCGAAAAAACACCTTAACTAATATTGTCGAACGCCGGAGAGGGGCTCGTTTGCCGCCATATAAGATTTAGAAGACATTATTTTACATCCTTTCTCTGTATTTGTTTAGGGCTTATGTATATTTTAAATTACCACTATCAGATGCTAAGGAATGCATCGCCCACTGTATCATTTGTACAAAAAGAATCAACAAAAAGACCCATTATTCAACATGCCAGACGAATGAAGACAGAAATACTACATCCTGTTCTAGTACTTGCTTGCCGCTTATGTGTATTGCATATTAGCACTATCAGATGCCAGAGCGGGATCCTTTTCCCATCATACATTATCGCTTTGGACAAAATGTCTACAATATTGCAATATTTTGGGATATGAGAACATGGCCCACTTTCCAGCATCAGTGATTTATGAGGGCAACTCTTCCTTGTATTTTTGAGTGCTCATTTACAAGAGGAATTCGCACTATCAAATGCCAGGAAGTGAACCAGTTCTCATAAAAAAAATAGAATTGGGAATTCTAACAGACACACGAAATGATCGGAGATTCGTTTCAAGTGACCATACCGCGTTAACACGTTTGATTGTGAAATGTTCAAGTGCCCGTAAAGTCTGTTTAGTGAGTTGGGAAATAAAAGAGAATGAAAGTTAGGGATAGTTGGAAAATGGAACATAATTAGAAATGCGTAGTAATCACAATATCATAGTAACAAGCTTGGAAGTTGAGGGCAGGCTTAATCCAGTCAGCGGATTAAAGGCTTGTGGCGTTAATCCAGTTCAGTATTACTTCATTCACTTCATCCGGCAGACTGAAACAAAGTTTGCTTACATAATAACTTGTAACTCAATCTGTTCAAGAATTGTCCTCCTTTTCTTTCTACCAAAACCAAGAATATTTGTTAGTCCTTCATGCACAATGATTTGCATGCAAAGAAGCCAATTATTTCCAGAAATAAAGAAATGTAAGTGCGTTTTGAGTTTAAGCAGAGAGTTCTAAAACAAAAGTAACACTTTGTAATTCCTTTGTCAGTCAGGATTTCGTTCATTCACAACTTGAAAATAACAGAAAATTTTAGACCTGGACAGTTTTATCAACAATTTTCACAGAAAAGCTGCCGTGTGGCGACAGACATTCGGAATCGGTGTATGGTGCTATATTTCCTCAGGTGGCATAATGAAAGATGTTGGTGCGGCAAACTTTTATCTATTGTTTTAGCTAAGGGTTACTTTCCCACAGTTATGTGGATAGAACAGCAGGCGTCTGTACTCAGAGGTAGAGTACTGTGTGTTAGCACCTTCGTTCTGCATTCAGCTTGTGGTGAAAACTCTTCTGGGCTACGCACGCTCATGTGTATTACATGAAGAAGAATTGCATTCAATATTTCTAGAATTCAGAGGCAACATTACAGAATATAAATGCTTCTTTACAGCTCTCTTCTTTGCATGTCTGGTCATGTTGATCACAGAGGGTTGTTATCTATTATATTTGTGGTTACATGAGCCTGAATGATGCATTCAATCTACCAAAATATAAAATATGAAATAACACTAACAGCCTAAAGTTAACATCTGTCTGATTAGTCAGTAATAAATTGTATTAAAGCCACATGGACAATAGAGTATAAATAGAAAGACTTTTTTTAGGACAATGTCTTGGTGAAAAGCTGTAAACTTGAGGGCAGACATAATCCACCGGGCGGGTTAAGACAATAATCCACTTTATTACGACTTGATTTAGATGAAGGCAATGAGTGAAACCAAATTAGCTCAAAATACAATTCAAACACCATTAAATTAATTACGGCGAGAAGTAATTATTTAGAAAACAAAATTTTGAAGCAGTAATTCCAAACTCATGTCTTCAGAGTGAAAGCCTACAGTAATATTATAATAGAACGTAAATATCAGTCGATGTGACTGAATACATTCTGGCAGCAGGTGCATTTGGTACGGAATACAGACTTGACAGTGTGAAAGCAGTCTGTGGCATTTGATGGTTGTTTAAACATGTGTTCTTACAGCTACCTTTCTCAGATACCTTTACTTTTATCTTAAGCATCCGGAGACATTACCCAAGCTTGACACCTTCCCTGGAAAGAGGAAAACAACAAGTGGCGAAAAAAAGGATTATCCTCAGAAAAATTTCGGAGGTGGGGGGCGGGCGGGGGGGCTTTCCGTTTTGAACCACCTGCTAGGGAATAAAGCACAGTACAGGCAGGCCCACACAAATGTGAACGGCAAATGACAAGCCTTTCGGCTATATGAAGAATTCGTGACGTCGCCACTCTATGCCATGCTGGTATTTTTCCAAGAATGGCCCCTGCACATCTGTAGACGATAGGGCACTATCGAGTTCTCTTTTAGACTTAGGGCGGATAAGAACAACTCTACCTCTGCTACCATCACATCTTCCTACTATGACAGCTTGTATCACAGTCGGCCTAATGCAGCGTCACCATTTGAACAGAGATCCCGTCAAATAGCCGTTTTGATTCAATGTGTGTATTTAAACATACCGCCTTCCTTTGTACCAGACTTTCCACAATGGAACTTGGTTTCCCCACATATCTCCACTGACCTTTACTCTAAGACTAACAAATCTGATAACTGAGCAATCTCCTTCTTACACGCTAAAGGCCATATCCAGTCTAACTGGTCAGAGTACCTGCAAGTTTATACTGACGTCTAAATGTCCTGACAACAGTGGATTGGGAGCGTCATTATGTGTACCAAAAATTAAATACAGCCAGCCCTTTAGGCTCTCTGACTCTCTGGCAGAGTTCGCTGCCGAGGCCACTGCAATTATCTGTGCCCTTCAGTTTTTGGTGGAACTAAGGCCAACCCGGGCTGTTAGTTTTACTGACTCTTTTTCTTTTTTACACGCTGTGTTGAATTTTTTCTAGAAGAAGTCCTCTACACCTATATTTGAACTACTCTATCGATGCACCACACTTGATTACCGTGGCCTCTCTGTTTCGTTTGAATGGGTGCCGGCTCATATCGGTATTCCTGGTAATGAGCAGGCTGACCAGTTGGCCAAAGAAGGTCTTATGTCGCCTGACATAACGCTTACTGTTCCCTCGTCGCTAAGCGAAGCAAGTAGCTCAGTAAAGCAAAAGTTCATAGATATGTGGCCGGACGAATGGGATAGATCAAATGGATATTTTTCCATGAACACAACACGCTGGTTACCTTACGCTATGACCTGTCGCTTAGTTGTCGCCATGACGAAGTACTATTTCGACTCCTCTCCGCTCACCTACCAACCAGTCTATACTTGACCAGATTTGGTCTCCACGATACAAGATTCTGCGAGGAATGTTCGTGGAGGACAGTATCCTCCACCTAATGTTTCGTTGTCTACGCCATACATATCTCACGTATATTATGTATTCAGAACCACGCCCCCTCGGCACCCGGCGTTTTCACAAAGTTACAGTACTGAGCCCTACGAAACATCACAATAGGATAGTCCAGGCGGTTGCTAATATCCTAACTCGATGCCATAGATTCTAGGTACCCCAGCAAATAGCTACTCCCATGAAGTGTAGTGAATAAGTAGAGTATATCAGTATATTAGTTATGTAATTACACACCACATATATATAGATATATGTTTGTTTTTTTTTTAACTGATAAGTATCATCTACTGAGTGTAAAGAACGTCAAGTTCTGTCTCGCCCCTGTGGGACGGAAAACGCCATTGCAAACCAATTCCCTCCGCCCCACGCCGCCCCCCCCCCGAAACTCAACCGTTCCGAAAGCTAACAAAAACCACTGACGATTGTGGATGGCTAGAAGGAAGTTGCCAGTTATACAGAGAATGAGGCAGTATTTTTTGTACTTTTTGTTACTTACTAATATGTTTTTAGACCTTGTAGACCAGAATATCATATGTTTATCAGGATAATAATTTTTCTGAGTATGTTACTTTATTAATGTGAAAAGGGGTATGAAATAACCGAAAAGAGACAAATGTACGTGAACTTGCATTGGTACCCTGAGTTATACATTCATACTACAAAACTGGTTTTCTAGAGTGTCATGCTAATTTATCAGCAGGGAAAGTAACAATGCCAGATCCCATCCCCGAAAAAAAATATAAAAAAGCTATTGTACAGTTGTATGCTGGTAAGCTTTATAGCCTAAACTTATACATTATTCATTCGACGAAACGGATGTATACCACCTTTTATACACTTGTAATTTTTCGTCTATTATTTTTCTTGAAGACAAACCATATAAACTAGCATAAATATCCATCCTCATTGTGTTTGTACTTGTGTATGCGGTAGTGTAGTAGTTACCTCATGTAAGAGAGAGATATATTTTCAGCATTTTCTTGTGCTTTTTGTATTAAATATGTTATAATTTAGTACCGCAAAACGCTAGGGAGAAAGACATTTATCACGGTACAGACTGAAGCCAGATCAGAATGCCACAGGCACTTCCGGTATTTGGTCCGCCATTAAACCAGCATTGTCCGACGCTACAACGAACTCAGTTTTCCATTGTAATAGGGACACTCCATTTTTAATTTTTTTCAACCTTTCCTCCATTGTTTTTGCCTATATTATGTTGTACATCAGTGCTGTCAGATGGCTTAGAGAGATTCTTAAGAACTTCTTAAGAAATGAAGTACGCTTGTAGCACGCGTTCTGTGCATGTGTCCGTAACCGAGCTATCACATCCCTTCTTAGTATTTGTTGAGTACTGGTGTTCATTTTAAATTAGCAATATCACATTCCAGGTTAAGATCCATGTATGACCATAAAAAGGAAAAGAACATCTTCATCTTCCCCGATTTTATCGAATGAAAAAGGAAAAGGGAACAGTTTGCCAACACACAAGATTAAAGGAGACGTGATTTTGTTACATCCCTTCTTGGTATTTGTTTAGCGCTCGTGTATATTGTAAATTAGCACTCTCAGTTACTAGGGAGGGACTCATCGCGCATCACGCCAAGCCCCCCCCCCCCAAAAAAAACATCGGGGCTACCCTTCTGGTAGTGTGAAATGCAGAAAGAATCCCAGTTTCCTCTACAGAAGACATAAGGAATCACATATGGCACATCCCTTTCTACTGTTTGCTTGGCGCTTATGTGTATCGCATATTAGCACTATCAGATGCTACAGAAGGATGCATTTCATATCAGGTATTATCGAAGAAAACAAGGAGTCAGAACCTCACAAAATATTCTAATATGGATACCTGTTTCCAGGCAAAAACACACATGAAAGCAAATCCGTTTTTTACAATCCTTCTTATTACATAGAAAATTTCAATGTGTAAAGCAAAGTAGCCCTCTCTGATGGCAACAGAGCATTGTATTACATCACAAGAGCTGCAAGGTCAGTGAAATTTTGGAACGAGTATGAAGTCAGATGTGACGATGAGGTGCTAGAGAAGAAAACATTTCCCATTTCAGTACTTGTATACAGACACACCTCTTACACGCTATTTATTGCATGTTGTTGTAAATTTCCACTCTTATATTCACCTACCATCATGCAGGATCCGAAAAAAAATGTCACCTTAACTAATAATGTCGGATGCAGGAGAGGGACTCGTTCGATGCGATATAAGATTTTACATCCCTTCTTGGCATTTGTTTAGTTCTTATGCATATTGTAACTTAGCACTATCAGATGCTAAGGAGGGATACATCGCTCACTACATCATTTGTACAAAAAAGAATCAACATAAAGACCCATTATTCACATACCAGACGAATGAGGACAGAAATGCTGCATCTTGTCCTAGTACTTGCTTGGCGGTTTAGTGTGTTGCATATTAGCACTATCAGAGGTCAGGGAGGGATCCTTCTCCCACCTTACATTATCGGTTTGGACAAAAAGCCTATAATATCCCAGAGTTTTGGGATATGAGAACATGGCCCACTTTTCAGCATCAATGATTTGTGAAGCCAAAAGTTCCGTTATTCCTGGTATTTTATGAATGTAGTAAATTAACATTATCAGATACTAGGGAGGGACGTATCGCGCATCACGCCAAGGTCCCCCCAAAAACATCGGTGCTACCCTTCCTGGTATTCTGGATTGCAGAAAGAAGCCCAGTTTCCTCTACAATAGACATGAGGAGTCACAAATGGCACATCCCTTTCTACTATTTCCTTGGTGCTTATGTGTATCGCATATTAGCACTATCAGATGCTATCATTATATCACATCAAAGGGTATGCACCAACAGTGAAATTGTGGAACACGTCCTGCATGCGTGTGAAGTCAAATGGGACTATCAATGGCTGGAGAGGAAAGCATTGCCCATTGCAGTAGTTGTATACAGAAACAGCTATTACATGCAATCTTTGTATTTTTCCACGCTGTTGTAAATTACCACTCCTATATGTTACGGACGAATTCATCTACCTAATACAAGATCCGAAAAAACACATAGTCTTTCCTGATAATGTCGGATGCGAGAGAGGGACTTGTTTGTCGCCGTGTAAGATTCAGGAGACATTATTTTTACATCCCTTCTTGGCGTTTGTTTAGTGCTTATGGATATTTTAAATTAGCACTATCATCGCTAACTATATCATATCTACAAAAACGAATCAACATAAAGACCCATTATTTAACATACCAGAGGAATGAAGACAGAAATATTACATCCTGTCCTAGTACTTTCTTAGCCCTTATGTGTATTGCATATTAAAAATATCAGATGATAGGGAGGGATCCTTCTCCCACCTTACATTATCGGTTTGGACAAGGATACACGATAAGTACGTCGTCGTTGGATCCAGTCTGCAACAAGCTGACATTATCTTAGCACCATTGGACGCTTCCGGAGGCAAAAGTAGACCATCGCCTCTAAGTTCTTTTGGATGTGAGGAGAGCCCTCAGTCAGCAAAAATCGAATATGAGTGTCCAAATTTTAGCGATATTACAACTGCGAAACCCTTTCTTGTGTTTGTTTTGTACTTATTTACATGTGTGAAGCGAAAGAGAACTGTCAGATGTTGGAGAGAGAAGCCTTCCCGATCTTAATAAATGTATAGAGAGATGGCTGTTGCATGCCTTCTTTGTGTGTGTATAATGTCGTTGTAAATTAGCAGAATAACATGGTAGGAAACGATTCCTGTACCACTATACGAGGTCCCCAAATAAAAGAAAAATTTAACCAGTACCTATATTATCGGATTCACGAATGAGAACAATTCCCTTGCATTTGTTTAAAGCTTCTACATAATATAAAATAGCACTATCAGATGTTATAGAGGGTTTTAAGCAGTTCATGCCATCTCCAGAGTAAAAGAACTCTGTAAACATCCTACACGTGTAGAAACACGAATGCTATAGCCTTTCCCAGCATTTGCTTGACGCTTATGTGCACTGTATAGTAGCACTATCGGATGTTAAGGAAAAATATCTCTTTATGTTATAGTCTTTCCCAGCATTTGCTTGACGCTTATGTGCACTGTGTAGTAGCACTATCGGATGTTAAGGAAAAATATCTCTTTCACCAGGAAGACCAGAATTGTTTAAACCCCTCTTGGTATTCTCTGACACAGAAAGAGATCCATTATTCAGCATGCCAGGCTAATGGAGATATGAATGTTACATTTTGAATAGTATGCGCTTGGTGCTTATGTGTACTCCATATTAGCACTATCAAATGCTTGGGAGGGATCAATTTCCCATCATACGTTTTTAGCCGGGAGAGAAAGACCACAGCCGTTCCCAGTATATTAAATATCGTAAGCAAGTTGCTGCTTTTTCAGCATAAATGATATATGAAGGCAAACTTTCTACAACTCTCCCTGGAACTTTTAGACCTATTTTACAAGACAAATTAGCGCTATCAAATGCTAGAGAGGGAAACAGTTCTCGTCACAAAAACTGCACACATAATGGAACTGGAGAACTCTACACGGTATTTACTTCGCGCTTGTGTGTAGGCAAATGAGACTTGATGTTTACATCCCTTCCTTTTTTGTTTAGTTTTTGTATTTGTTTAGTGCTTATGCGTGTATCGTAAATTACCACAATCTTATTCTACGGAGAGATCCATCTCCCACCGTGCAAATTTCACAAAAATGGAACTGTGCAATTCTTTATGGTATTCTCGGTGCAGAGAGGGTGCAGATTTTTCACCATGCTAGACAGAAATGCGATATCCTTTCCTAGTATTTGCTTTGTGTTTATGTGTATTGCATAATAGTAGTATCAGATGCGAGGAAGAGGGTCCGTTTCCTATTTCTACAACTCTTCCTGGTATTACTAACGGTATTTAACTAGACAAAATAGCACGATCAAATGCTATGATCAAACTACCCAAACAATAGTGTACATACTGTGTGATTGAGAGTAGCCAGATGAGATTTGAGGTTTACATGCCTGCCTGGTATTAGCTTACTGCTCAGGTGCGTATCATTAATCAGCACTATCACATGCTAAGGATCTAAACTTCCACCAAAATGGTTCACAAAAACGCATCTGTGCAATGTTTTTTTGTTGTTTTTTTTTGCATTTTCGGGTGCAGAGAAAGGCCCATTTTTCTCCGTGCTAGGCCTTGGCAAACATAATCTTACATCCTTTACTTGTACATATATTTGCTTTGCGCTTATGTGTATTGAATATGACAACTGTCACATGCTAGGTATGGACACAGTGACAGTTTCTGTTTCAGTCCAGTCATAATTAAGATGTTAACATTGGTAACCTTGCCATTACCTGTCTGCGTTCAGCATAAGCACCATGAACAAGCACTGTAGCTTACCCTTTGTCGCTTTAATGTGCTGGGTTGGGCGTCATCTCAGGTGTTTTCAGCATGGCAACAGCATGAATATGTAGTCATTGGATCCCGTCTGCTACAAGAAGACCTCATATTAGCGCTATCGGACGCTAGACTTACCATCATAGACAAAAGACAAAAGTAGCTCATCCCCTCTTAGTGTCGTTGGACGTGAGGAGGGCACTATCGGATGAAAAGGAGGGATGCACTATCAAATGTTATGAATGGTGCAACGCCCCTCTTTGTATTTTCCGATACAGCAAGAGATTCATTATGCACCTTACCCGACGAATGGAGACAAGCATGTTACATGCCTGCCCAGTATTTGCTTGACGCTCATGTCTATTGAACATTAGCAGTATCGGATGCTGGAGAGTTATTCACCTTCCACCGGCAAGACAAGAATTGAACAACTCAACTTGGTATTCTCGAATGCTAAAAGAGACCTATTATGCACAATGCCAATGGCGTACGGAGACTTGAATGTTACATCCCTGTCAAGTATTCTCTTATGTGCATTGCATATTAGCACCATCAGATGCCAGCGAGGCATTCATTTCCTATCCTGTATTATCAGATTGAAAAAAAAAGGCTACAACCGTTTCCAATATTTTTGCATGTGATTGGATTTGGGGGTTTTCTAGCATAATGATATATCAAGACAAAGTTTCTTCTACCTGTCCTGATGTTTTCAGTGCTACTCTAGTAGAAAAATTAGTACTAATAAATGCTCAGGAGGGAACCAGTTTGCATCATAAAAACTGTTCAAATAACAGAACTGGAGAGTCCCACTTGGTATTGGATTTGTGCTTATGTGTAACCAAAGCAGATTTGATGTTTTCATCCCTACATGGTATTTAATGCTCATGTGTACACCGCAAATTCGCACTATCATATGCTAGGAAGGGATCCACCTTCCACTATTGAAGATTCACACAAATGGAAGTTCAACCGTTCTTCGAACCGATAGCAGAACTGTGAAATCTTTTCTGTTACATGTAATTGTCTTGTGCTTGTGTGCGTAGACCAACAGCACTATGCTAGAGAAGGCAGCAAATTATCACAATAAGATGCTAGGAAAGAATCCATCTACCATAATACAAGGTCAGCAAAAGAGTGAAAATCTGGACCTTTACCCAGATTCCTGGATGTAGGAAAGACAGTCATTCGGCAACAAACAAGATTTCCCATCATACATTATCGGTTTGGACAAAAAGACCACAACACTGCCGAATATTTTTGGGTAGTAACAGAATTGCTTGTTTTCCAGCATAAATGATATTTGAAGGCAAAATGTTTACGTTTTTAAATGCTACTTTATAAGACAAATTAGCATTATCAAATGGTGTCATCACGAAAATTGCGCGGATATTAGAATTGGACAACTCTTGCTGGTATTACTTTGTGCTTGTGTGTAGCCAAATGAGACTTGATGTTTACATCCTTTCCTGGTATTTGATTAGTCCTCATGTGTGTGCCGTAAATTAGCACTGTCAAATTCTAGGGACAGATCCATCTTCGGTCAGCGAAGGTTTACAAAAATGGAACTGTGCAATCTTTCTTCGTATTCCTTAGTGCAATGAAAGGCCCATTTTTCATCGTTGTAGGCGTCAGCAGACAGAATGTTACACCCATTCCTACTGCATATATTTGCTTTGCGCTTATGTGTATTGAATAGTAGCACTATCACATGCTAGCGGTGAACACAATGGCAGTTGCGGTTTCAGTCCAGTCATAACTAAGATGGTTACGTCCCTAACTTTGATATCACCTGTCCTGGTGTTCAGCATAAGAGCCATAGGCCAAGTAGTGTAGCCGGTCCCTTGTCAGTATTATGTACTCGATGGAATTTCGTGTGTGGAGTCTTTGCCATGGCGTTTAACTGAGGCAACACGATAAATATGTCGGTCGCCAAGATATGGCTGAAACATTGTTGATTTATATAAAAATATGTCCCCATTGGATCCAATCTGCTCCAAGCAGACGTGATTTTAGCACTATTAGACGCTATCTAGGGATACATTTCACATCATACATTTTATCCAAAGACAACAGTAACCCATCCCGTTTAAGTCATTTGGATTAAGGAGAAATGATCTCAACAAAAACGGCTCACTGCCAACTTTTCACAACCTTTCATGGTATTTATTAAGACCACATGTATAAAGAAACTTATCACTATCAGATGTTAGAAAGCATTTCCCACAACAGAAACCGAGCCGATAGTAGAACCGTGAAACCCTTTCTGGTATTTTCTGGTTGCATACTTTCTTTGTGTTTGTTTAATGCCGTTGTAAATTAGAAGAATGATTAGATGAAAGAATGCATCCACCGTCATTCAAAGTCTACAAAGAAAAAAACATCTTAACCTGTTACCCTTATTCTCGGATGCAGGAAAGACAACTATTTCCCAGCACACAAGGTTTTTACTCCCCTCCCTTGTATTTGCTTAGTGCTTTTGTATATGTGAAATAGCACTGTTAGATGCTAGAGATTGATTTCAGGCGGATCATATCATTTCCACGGATAAAAGAAGTATACAAACGTCCTAAAATTGTAGAAGCACATTCTTTCGAAGTAGTTGCCTCGCGCTTATTTGTATTGAACTTTAGCACTATCGGATGATAGCGAGGGACGCGCCTTCCTCCAGCAAGACAAGAGTTGTGCTAAGGCCTCTTGGTGTTCTCGTATGCAGTAATGAGACCCATTATTCAGATAATAGAATTGCAGAATCCTACTTGGTATTTCATTAGTGCTTGTGTGTGTAACTAAATGAACCTTGATGTTTACATTTCTTCCTGGTATTTGGTTAGTGTTTATGTCTCTATTGTAAATTAGCACTATCATATGTTAGTGAAGGGTCCATCTATCACAATACATGATCTGCAAGGAAATGAACATATTAACCTTTACTCATAGTCTAGAGTGCAAGAAAGAGAACTTTTTTCCCAGCTCACGAGACTTTTGCATCTCAGATGCACTGTAGCTGTTGCTGACTTGATTCCGAATCAAGTTATAACACTTTTACTACCTCGCTTGGTACCGAGCCTAAGAGGTTCGTCGACTGGGCTCAGTATGTGAATCGGTTGAGTGTCGTGTCTGGTGTTTTGGTTGTCCCATAGTTTCAGTGAGGCAGCACTATATGTTGGAATTGGATCCAACATGCTACAATCAGACGCCGTGGAAATGTGAATAAAATAATATTGAAAGGGAAGTTAAACCCAAATCAAAGGACCAAAACTTCTTAGTCATATATTCTGGGATGTAGAAAAAGGATCAATTTTGCGGCACACAGCATTGAAAAATATATGATTTTTAATCCTTTCCGGTATTTCTTTCGTGTTGATGTATGTCGTAAATTAGCACTATCGGATGCCAGGAAAGGGGGCTTTCTCCAGTCATAAAATGTTCACTTGTAAAGATCAGGGAAAGGCCCAAAGTATCATGCTGTAGGAAAGGGATCGATCAAGGAAACATTTCCACGTGCTTTCCTGACATGTGTATCGTTTTAATGTGTTTTAAATTAGCACCGTCACGTGGTGAGGGGAAGATATATCCACCGCTGTATAAGATCTATGTAGAAAAGAATCCCTTAACCTTTTCTGATATTATCAGGCAGGGAGCCATAAATACAGAAACAACTTTTACATGTCTTCTCGGTGTTGGTTTTTGTGCTGACGTATATTGTAAAATAGCACTATGAACTGCTAGGGAGGGTCCCACCTTTTGCCATACAAGGTGCACAAGTCAAATAATTGTACACGACCAAGGGCAATGAATATAAGCCAAGACGCCATCCCTGTTTGCTTTAGAATGGTCCAGTTCAATGGTAGAGCTCAAACAACGTGTGTGAGTGAGGTGTGACTAGGTAACGGATCCCGGACCATGCGGTAGCCTGAGAAAAAACAAGCTATTTATTTTGTAAGGTTAGCTCGGCGCTCTCCGTTTTTCATATTATGAAAAAATGCACGGTAGTTGAACACGGAATTTCGTTTTTCCTGGAATTTCAAGGAGTTTCAGGGCTAAAAATGCCCACTCTAAATTTTTCTTTCAACTTGTAAGAGTAGAAAGTTTACTTGTTGAACGTTTTCATTTGGGTAAACTTTATGATGTTGACGCCCCAACATATGTACAGGCTGGATAAAAATTTCAAAGTAGGTAATTATCCTGTCTTCATTTCGGTAGAGTCCTCCTGTTTGAAATTGTTTAATGTTAATTTATGGTCAGTGGTATTCACATTGGTTTGACTGAAAATACCTATTCAGTATAGGTAAAAAAAACAATGTTGTGTTTGTTGGCTGCCTTAGATTGAAAATATATTTAACTTCCAATTACTATACACACAAAAGGCATTAGAACATGACAAAAAGGAAACGAGCTGGGTTATAAATTCAAGTTGTCCACATAAAACAGAGTCGGCACCAAAAGTCATTGGGGGTGAAGGTGTTATCTCGGGATATACCTGGGAATCAGAGGTCTACAAACCTTGCTTGGCCTGATTTGGTGTGTACTTTTCCCACACTTCAAGCAACATAGATGTTAATTGTGTGTTTACTCCCAATATTGACAAGAATCGCCTTATCCCGACACCGACATATTACTGTGAAGTTTACCCGCAGGAGTTTCATTTCCCAAGGCCTTGCGGCTCGATTTACGGTGATGATATTGGGTAAGCCCTAAACAACTCAGATCTGATACAGAGCCAAATAAAGCTATCCCACATTGCCTCGGAAAATGAAAGGAAATCTCAGGCTGTATCTCTTTACTCCGTTTACTTTGGAGGTCCGGGTGTATGTTATTGCTGACTGAGTTACGTCGTACTCTGGGTAATGACGATTGATTTCATTCATAAACCCCATTGTCTCTTACCTGCCACCATATTTTTGTCTTTCCCACCATCACTGACAAGAGTCTTGCAACCAGCAAAAGAGATAATACACCAAGATTTGAACATTTAAAAAAAGAACGGTCTATCACCCTCATATGGTTTGACAAGGGAGTGTTTTGGAGGCAACATAAAACAATTTTGTAAGCTCTCCGGAACAACTTCACACAAAACAAATATTTCGGGATAATTTTCAGTCTTGAAGCTGGGATTGAATTTACGTCTCGTGCATTCCCTCGATTTCAAAAAAGAAGCTTTTGAACAACTTTGAAACACACCTCATCCCTCTTTGTTTCAAACAAATCAAACAAAGAGTGAGTGAGAGTGCTTGGGATTTAAGATCGGACTTAACAGTGTTTCAGTCGTATGACGACAAGAAGTCCGTCTGGTGTGTGGGCATGTAGAGTGTCTTCCTGTGGCAGAGCGACACCAGACATGATAGCAGTCATGTTATACTGACACCGGGCCAACTAGCCCTGTTTTCTCGCCCTAACGTCTGAATCCCGGCCCTCTCCCGAAAGAAACAAACAAGTGAACTGCTGTGCGATATAACTCCACAAATGATTGAGAATGCTTTTTTTCTGCAGAACTGGCATGGCTGTTATTTTCATTAGACTAAAGATCTGTCACTCTGGTTTTGTCAGTTCGGTTTCTCTCGCGCTTTATCAAATTGTAAGTGTATAATTTCTTTTTGTTCTTTTCTCCAAGCCGTTGAGTGTAATTTGATTAATTTACATGATATCTAACTGGCTCCAAAATGATTTTTATATCTTTCGGTCAAAATGCGATATCCTTCACTCTCTAAAACATGATAAATCACACTTTTATGACTTTGGCATGGGAATTCTAACGTCGGCGAAGTCAAAATGAACTATAGGCCAATAATGTATTTATATTCAAGTATTCTTCTTGAATTCACACAGTGCATGCGGCCTAATTTTTTTTCGATCCATGGACCAAGGCAGGCTTGCTTTTATTAAAGTCGGTTATTTTTAATACTTAGAAAGCTTTACGTATCATGCTGGTACCTTTTTTGGTAGTGTCCTTATGGAAATGAATGTCATTTGCATCTCCCTCATATTTTCTGAGCAGGAAAGGAGGTCTACTTCTGGTCAGTGTGATTTTCATGAGAAAGTCATAATATAGGCGATCTGATAAAGCCGATAGGACGTTCGGCAATCCTGGCTAACTAGTCTTGGCTGTAGCCACAGCGTCCGCCTGGCTGTAAAATGACTATACGTCCCACAGCTTGGACACAATGCTGGTAGACGTGTTACGACACATACACGGGATGGGTCGCTGAGGCGACGACGGCAGACCATACATCATGTCCCAGGTATCATTAATGTTTATATTGCTCGATACAGTAGGAGAACACACCTCACGTGAGGCACTGGTTGATGTATCTATAATTCCAGACCACATTCACACACGCTGGACTCACTAAGTTTATTGCAGGGGTAGAAAATGGCATTTAATAGTTCGGTTTGAATAAATACAGTGTTGGGGTGTATCGTAAAAGGTTTATGGTAAAGAATGTCCCATGCACTAGGTCATAACTTTTGTTCACCAATGTCAAGAGAGGACAATAAGGACAATGACAAGATCATTCACTTAAATGGACCTATGCTATTATATGGTAGGTTATGGGCTTCTATGGTTTGTGTTTCGAAAGTACTGACCATATTCCTGGGGCCACATGGAATACATGTATCCGTCGAACGGCGTGCTTTTGGTGGACCTGGCCTGTTAGATACACGTTTGCAAAGCGAAACTCGAGGATACCGCCTGACCGTTGGACTTAAAACGGGATACGTACACAGCTTAAACACTTACTGAATATCTCCGCATTATTCTCTCCAGATTGATACCAGCAATAATATCAATACCTTTCTGTTTGTAAGCCTTTATGCCCAACGATGTAAAATTGTACCCAAGGCTCATGTTGAAATAAAAGACAATTGAAATTCAAAATTTTCCTTCTTACGATTGAAGAGGAAGTCAGCGTGAGCTGGACTTGAATTCACAGCTATCATAATGGTGAGAGGCATCTGGGTCATTACACTGCAATCGCGTGGTAACTCCCTCGGTGCAGGTCTCAGGTGCACACTATCCTGCAGATGCAATAAACAGCCCGTCTTCACAAACTGGGCATTTGATGAGCGTGTACAACGTAATGTATCTGACCACATTACCATGGAATGAGAGCAAATGTTAACAAGTAGACGCATTTAACACAATACAGATATGACGACTCCATATGACCAATCATATGTAACCAGCCATTAGTGAATCACCCTTAAAGTAAACTAATGTTTTTATGTATTGTTTTGACATCCTCAAGTGGCTTTTTCCTGTTTGTCTCCCCAAAGAAAGTAAGATCTGTATATACCTGAATACTCCACTGCTTGGCAGTTGTTGGCAGTGTGTTGAACATACCTACCATTGCAGGTTTTGACTGCTGGCATCTCTCGGGGTCACTCAGTGCGGATAAACCGGCTTGTATACCTGACTGTTGTGGGTCGTGGCAGAATGGTTAGAACGCATGCTTCACTAGGAAAACGAGAGGGGTGAGTTTAAATCCATTCTCGTACAGGGGATTTTTACGATTTCCCTGTATTCCTCATAGCGACCGACAATGCTCTTTCACGCAGTCTTGTATGGTGTTGGCTGGAGATCATTTGCTTTCTAGTAGTATAAATGTTGTTAGTGAAACTTACCAAAGCTAGGTGGTCCACTCCATGAACTTTGATGCACCCATCTTGACTGCCATCGTATTAGAGAGAAAAAAAACAATTACGTGCCATATAATACAGGGAGGTATTACTTTGAAAGGAGTGGAAATATCAATAATAGTGCACAAATGCTTACCTGTCAGTTTTCTAGACGGCAGAAGGTATCATTGTCAGAATGAGATTTGTATTTACCGAAGCTTTCTTAACAATATTACTTTCATGCAGTGAAATAAATACAGCAGTATTTTAGAAATGAGACACATCAGTTACCGGATGACAGTGCGACATGGTAATGTGATTACCACCTACCCTTGTCCCTGGGGTTTATCTTGTTTGCTTATGGACGGTCCAGCGGTTAAAACAGTTTACTGGCAATTTTACGATGTAGACGAAAAAACCTGCTGAAAATGGATGACTGTAATTTTGTGCATTGCACTGTTTCATTCAATTCTACCTCTCCTTAAGGTGAAAAAACGGAACTTGTATGATGGCAAAAAGACAGATAATTAAACGTGGTTAACCTCTGTACATCTGAACACGTTACTAATAGCAGAATTCTAAAATTGAATGCATTATATACAAAGCACTGTTCATGTCATACACTTTCTATTTCTGGCGTATTTGTGTCATTAGTTTTTCATTGCATTATCATCTGTCATAAAATCTCTTCTCTGCGAGGAAAGCGGTAATTTTTTATTTACTTTCTGTACTCTAGACATGCGAGATTGCCATAAAACCTTAAAATGTAAAACACGACTGGATGCCGACAAGCAAATCGTTGTTTTCTGATCTGGTCCAACCGCCGGACCGCAGGGGTTGAAAAATGAAGATACAGAGTCCCACCAGCCTGTATTTCAATGCCTTCTTTATATTTCCAAATTTCTAAATCAACAAAGATTGGCAGCATAAATGGGTAGAAGACAAAGGTCAGAGATAAATGTTGTCGTTTCAGGCTGTCAATGACAACCGCTTAGACATCTAGAATGTCTTTGTTTAGACATCTAGTTCGCACCCAGTGAAGTCGCCAGTCCAGCGATCACGGACGTAGCTGCGATCTAATTTATGGTCAGTATTTTGCTGCATGATTGAGAACTTGTGTGTTGGTTTATAAGAAAGGACCCTTGCTACTAGATAGGAAATCATCTCCAATATCGGCTATTTTCAGCCATATCGTGGTGAATCACTGAAAGAATTCCTTTTCATATACTATGGAAATATCGACAAAAAGCGTGGGAAAATTTTAGCATTATACTGATTATACTGGGGTCGCTGGGAGAGCTACAAGCTGGTGAATCTGTGTTGGAGCATGTTGTTGAAATCCGAACAGGAGATAGTGGTTTCTTGTCAGTTTACCTCAGATGGGCCTTTTCTAACTGTCCATGTAAATGCTTAGATAACAGAACCTTCGGCATCCAATAGCTACTGAGCAGAAATAGGTAAAAACACAGTGAGGTTTGTAGAAACTCGTTAGACGTCACTTAACTAGAACTATAACAAACAGTCACAAGGCCAAAGTACACTTACTGGCGAATATGGTCGACAAAGTGTTCATGGAAATCTCACCATCTGTGTCATAGTTGCCACACATGCCATAGCAGTGTCTAATTCGGTTTAACCAGGGGCTATTAAAAGTATAGGTGCCCATGTACAGCATGGCGCTTTTATGAACAGTTGCGATGAGAACGCGACAACGAAACCTATGTTGGCATTCATCCTGGACGTTATTCCTTGACCACGGTTTTAATTTTTATTTTGAACGTCATACCTAGAAACTCGTCTGTATTTCGCAGCACTGAAAAGTGGCAACTATCTCCCTCTTGCATGACATCACATTTACCATTTATATAGCTGTATGAAAGGTAATCCTTTGGCATCAAGTATTTAAGGGCGTTTTTAATAATGCCTCTTGCCAAAATCACCGATCTCTTTTTCTCAATCTAAGCAGAACAAGACTTGACATAAAAAACCAATGATATGACTGACATGGTCAGACACACTAATGAAAACTATACTCTCCCCTTTTATACAAAACTGTGAACAGGTAATTGTCTAGTGGTTAAATGCGTTTGTTTTCCAGTCACTAGAACACATGTTACGGGTTCAATCTCCGCCTTGAACAGGGAATCTGTGCACTCTCGTAGTCACCGCTTCTCAGACCTTGTTGGCAATAAGGGATGAACGATGCTTGTGAGACAATTTGACGTTTGCTGTATTCTGGAATAAAATTTATTTGTTTGATTGGTGTTTTACGCCGTACTCAAGAATATTTCACTTATACGACGGCGGCCAGCATTATGGTGGGAGGAAAACGAGCAGAGCCCCGTGGAAACCCATCCACAAGTTGCTCGTAGACAAATGACACTGAAAGTTTTATTTCCAAGGTAAAAATTTGCAGGATCAATAGTATAAAAAAACACAACAGATGGTGTGAAGGGAGAAAAACATGGCCATTTGGGGATCCCTGCTTGGCCAGTCAATGAAAGAAAAGAAGAAAAAAAAGAAAAAAATACCCCAGCAATCTAGATTTTGCCTAAATTCAAATAATTGTGGATAATCTGGAACAAGCAATCCATATACAAAATGGACGTATAGTGCATTAGGAACATTAGGTGACCTTACTTAGACTGTAGACAATTCGTAAGATGTTAGACGATTTGATTTTGAGTACTTGGCAGTTAGGCGATATATTTGGTTACACCACAGAAGTAGGTGTACTCACTGTAACTGCCGAGATTGCTAGCAAGATGCCAACTTTGCGACTCGGTATTGTTCATGTGTGATATCACAAATCACGAGCTGAACAGTGAGTGAGGACACTCAAACAGGACAGCAGCAGAGTGGTTTGTCAGCTGAATGACGGGCCGAAATTCCAACAAAAGCTCCAAGAACTCGAACATACTCGAGTCCCCGGAGTCCAGCTCTTGTTGGTACACTCTATCGATTCGTTCCTGATGCGTTGACGTCCCAAAGTAACGGCCTGACACAATATCCCGGCATGGTGTTGAAGTTTTAGTCAATACGCTCCGTACATAAAACAGGTCTTACCAGGTTCATCTCTGGCCAAATTGATCCCACTCCCAGGAGTTTCCCCTCACAGAGTTCTCCTCACAGAATAATGGGTTGTGGCGGTGTATCGCTCTGTCCGCCCCAATCTCGGACTACGCTCTCCGTCTACATCTGGCGACTTGTGTCCGTCCTGAACCACTTCAAGCCAAGGTCAGATTACAAGGTTTCTCAGGAAAATCAAGAATAAAATGCCATTTAGAGCTCCGTAACGCACTCCCGCTCAGCCAGAATCTATAAAGTTACCCTCAATAGACAATCCTGATATCTGCACAACAATTCACGGATGTTCCTTTAAATTTCCTGCCTAGGCGATAAAAGCCAGTTCCTCAGAATACATCGTTCCGTCAGCAATGAAATATGAGATATTGCCCCACTGGCCTGCCCAATGTTTCATGCTGAGAAGTATCCAGCTTGGCTCACATTTCGTCTGGCTATATATATTAATCCTAGAATCCTATATTAACAACCATGAAATGACACACGGCTTTAATAGGAGATTTAGTTTCTAGGATAAAGAAATTGTCCACTTTGGACAGGGAACAATGGACAGCAAGCAAATCTCGCTTTAAATATGAGTGTTAATGGCAAATGACCATCAATAATATAGCCTTAAATCTCTATAATGGTATGAATCACTAGCGAGATAAGAGTCATCGGTATACAAGAGATCCTGTCCACGTCAGTTTGGTCAGCAGGGCGCTGAAAAATGATTTGCTTCTTTAACTCCGCATGACTCAACTCGGCTGGTTTTGTGTAAGCTTTCGGCGGTTTATTTCGATCGCCCTCGTCTGATCAGTGAAATATTCCTAAGTACACCTGGCAACTGCACGATGAAAGAATGCTCACGAATAGACAACTTAGTGTTAGCTTGAAGAGTAACATTAATGGCCTAAATTGGGGAAGATGGCTTATTTAGTGGTGACTGTAACAATCATAAATGTTCATTTATATTTTTATTTGTTATTTTACGATAACGTAATTGTACAACCTCTTGAAATGAGATGCAATGAAATCGTGCGACCCTTCGGGTGTCTATGTAGAGAGTAAAGAAAAAGAGGAAAAGCCTTATCCACGTACGAGTGCATTGTACATACACAAGAACCTTGACAGGAAATCTTTAATGAATTTGTATTGAAGTTTTTTTTATGTTGGCAGAACTTTGTTCAGTACGTGATTTTATGACTCTCCATAATGAATTCTTGCATCTGATATATATATGGTAGTCACCGTCTCCTGTGCGCCCTGGCCATCATAACAAGAAATCTCTGGAATCTGTATGCATTTCAATAGTGAACAGTACTCAGAGATCAATTCCTGAAAAGATTGTATAATCATGGTCTCGCTCAATGCGGAAAGGAATAACAACATAATTCTTGTAAATAGCACAACACGCGTCATTACGGGACACATACTATTACTTTGGTGGTGGGGGAGGGGCGGGTGGGGGGTTGAGAGAGTATCGCGACAAAGATGTTAGCATGCTAGCGTATCACATTGAATAAGGAAATTCTGTCATCAATGCCTGGTAGTTTATGGGGAGGTCTACCGGCAACGATGGCCATGGGTTTCTCGGCTCTGAAAGGTTTTGTAACACCATATGGCTGGCCACCGTCGGAAAAGAAAAGAAATACTATTGAGTACGGCGTATAACTAACCAGATAAATACTATTACTTTGTATTACATTATCTCTGCCCTTGGCTCACTTTTCCTATCTGCACTATGCTTCCTTTTTCACTGTGTTAGGAGTGCAAAAATGGCATTTTCGTCGGAAGAAGTATTTAATTTGTCACCAGTGTAATTCTTTGGCTCAATTAACCGCATTTCACATTTCTCCTTTTTAAAATCCTCACTTGCTTCCAGGAAGAACCATAATTATCCCCAGTAGAATTAGGGCTTAATGTAAAACGCCGCTGACTGCAACAAAAGCGTTACTGCACATCACGAGAAATACACGCTAGCTGACGTTGTGGACAATTGTTAGAGGAGGCACTCTTATTATGAACGATACAATCGCAAATGAGAAAATGGGGGAGTAAAGAACAGACTATGCCTTTTTCACGATCACTAAACTGAAGACAATTACCTGTGAATTATATAAATGCCAGTATTTCGGCAATTGGCTGCATTCAGCGGATAAAAGAGATAGATTTGGTACCCACTCTAAGAGCCCCAGTAGGCTTGAGCTGGAGAACTGAGAGAATCTCGTAATGGTCTAAAGCAAATTGGATCCATGTAAAATCATTAAGCTTACATCATCTGATGTCACGAGAGAGAGGAACTATTATGCCACAGGCGCATATAATGTTACCTTATTAAACTGGTATTTGGAATTTGAATTGTTTCGATTGAATGTCATGTGCATTCAATAATATTATCATTGTAAGTGAGAGACTACATAAAAACTCTTTCAATAACACGTTTTGCCAGTCTTTTACGCTGTCCATCCAGACTTGTTTGCGGACTGGAAACCGCAGTTTCAAGCTTTGGATTACCAGGTGGAAGTGTCGTCACTCCGTTTCGTTTTTGCTATAAAATCTATAGCTTAAATCCTAATCTTACAGGTTAAATATTTGTGATATATGCCTGATGTTTGGTTTCCTATAATTTGGTCTTGCGAACGGTCAGGGGAACTGACAGTATGCCGCGTAAAAGGGTCTTTTTAATTCCAGGAAATTGGCAAGATATCTGTGTTTATTATAGTTCCACTGACGTTTGAAGTTCTTGGGATATTCAATTTCGCCAAACAAACTTTCAGTGGAGATCGGTCCTGCCTGGCAGTAATAAACACGGAATGTCTAGATGTCGGCGGATAAGACGTGAACTTCTTTATCGGGGTTGTTTTAATTACTTCCTCTGCGGCGACTCCAGGATAGATGTCGTGTTAGTTCAGCTTATTGCCTGAAGCGAGGCTCGGGCCACAACGGTTCTTTAGCTCTGCCGAGTCCGAAAACTGGAACCGTTGTTTGATAAGTCACGAGCATACTGCTATTCTTCCTTGTTGAAACCAACCTAGAAGTGGGAAACGAGGTTGGGATACGCATCCGCATTGCAGGATTGGGTTATCAAGGACACTTTGATCGAATATCTGTACTTTTCTTGTTTTAACTGTAACACCTAAAATAATAAATTTGAGCACACTTGATGTCTGCGTAAATGAAAACAGAAAATAAGTACTTGATGTGCCCCCGTGCCTCTACTTCAGAATTGATTATTATCTTGATATGAGCCATACACTTTTGAATAACGTAGACTTTAATGTTCATTAAAATGCTCGGTGCATAATTGAGGCAAAGCGGTCAGACTTAAGGCATAAAGTCACTAAAATCTCTGGATTACTACAACAGTCAGCAAACAAACACCATTAGAAGCACACAAAGAGAGAAGATTTGATTGTTACAGAGGGCGATATATGCAATTATACAGTAGATGTCTATCTGTTATTGTATTGAAACCACTCGTTTTTTGCACAGATATTTCAGTGCTTTTTCTTGGCCAGATATGCATCCCGGTTATAGGTAAAGAGACCTCCAGAGAATATACCTCGTGAAGGTGAATGATCGCATCATTTGGATTGTGCAACAACTTGATCTAGACGTTTTGATGCTATTTCTCATAACTCATAATGAACTTGTCTGTTGGTCGGATATTGCTGACTGAGGTGCAGACTCGGGCGTGCTTTTATCGTTGTTACACACGTTTGTACCATCTGGAAAATAAAACACTCTTGGTTTCAAACAAATTTATATTAAATCGACCACGCTGATGGTTATTCAGGTTTGAACAGGGATGAATATATTTCAGAAGTTAGAAAGATTTTTGATAGTCAAACGTGTTTATTACTATAAATGTGTTCATCTTAGAATAAATAACTAAGGCCAGTGGATAGCAGGGTACGTCAATACTAATATTGTACTCTTAAAAAAATACAAATCTGGTGAAACTGTTTATATAGAGTTGATGAATCTTTTGATTGTTGTCTACAAAATGCATTTCAAAACTTCGATTAGATCTCTTTCTTGGATCCAGTAATACATACAGTCTTTCTGTATAGAATTTCAATGGATAAGAAGAGAAAGAAAGGTAAGAAACATCATTCAACACCCAGGATTCCGCATGTCGATTTCCACTGTGGTTACTGAGAGTCCACATTTTGCCCGAAAGGCATTAGGTTGTAATGCTGGTGAAGAATGAGGCAGAATGACTGCTGACTGGGACTAAGGAGGGTTAGGAGTTAACGGCAGCAGCGATGTAGATAGACGCCAAATCAATGGTTACAGGATATGCCATTTGGACAATTGCTCCGTGGATCCATGAATGGCCAGCCTGGAGGAGGAACGAATTAGAACAAATTACAAAACCCACCAGAGTTCCACCCAGTCCAATAGGAACTTATTACACCATTGTGCGGGCCACGATTACGGTTATTTTCCCTTTGTGTGTCAATTTTGGACTGGTGTAAATTTAGCGATGGCCGGCCAGGAATTGCCACTCCCTAAGGTTAACGTCACGATCGTGGTAAAAAAATAACCGTACAGACCCTTAGTACATCCGACTCCTCCGTGTTTACCCGTCTTCAACAGTCCTATCGATCAGTTCGCAGATTCCGTCTGCCAGTGTGACGAGCAGCAAGCAGTTGGAAGGCACTGGGGGCAGACACTGCCACTGACACTGCAGCAGCTATATGTCGAACAGGTCGCCGAAAAAGAGAAGATTGTGACAGTCGCAAGGGAAACACGCCTGTGAGCCGTATATGATGAATACTTTCTTCACGTGTTATAATGTATACTTTCTTCACATTTGTTGTACTTTGTTAGCAAGATTCGAGGGCTTATACGTGCATTAAATGCAGAAGTTATGGTATAAACTCTACGAAATACACTTGCACCCTATATCACAGACTTGTTCCAGTTGATTTCCAAACTAGAGAATCCTGTCGAAGCATCTTTCGTATACTTGTTTTTCTATATGATTATCGAACCGTACTTTTTTTTACACTTTTTTAAAATCCAGAGTCAGATCTTGAACTTCTAAAGAAAGGGTTAGAATTGTACGAATACTTGATATAAATGCTACTGACGTGGTATATTTAAGCGTGATCTCAGAACTGAGTCCAAGTCACTGACCCCCAAACTACCTTTGTTCAGACCATTAATTCCAGAGCGTCGTCATATAAGAGAAATATTCTAGCGCACAAAGCCAAATATAAATTTAGAAGAGGGAATGCCAGATATAAAACCAGGAAGGTTTTCGGGCGTAGTACGGAGTCGTGAAAGTGACATGGTGCAAAAGAAAAGTATTGGTAATGAAAAAAACACAGTATTTAAATTTTCCCGTGTGTGTGCCTGTGTTTTTTTTTTAATAAGTCGTGCTTTCGAGATAATTGACCAATAGGAGCTCACAATCGTCTCCTGAGTACGACCTAGTAAAGATCTCGTGCCCACGACATAATAAAGATGTCGTGCCCACGAGATAATTTTGCGTTCCTATTTGTGAGTTACCTTGCAAGCACGACCTATGAAAAAATACACACACACGGGAAAATTTAAATACTGTTTTTGTTGTTTTTTTACTATTACCAACATTTTTCTTTTGCATCATGTCACTTTTGCGGCTCAGTAACATCCTCACAAAGTCGTGCTCTCGAGATAATTGACCGGTAGAAACGCACAATTATCTCGTGAGCATGACTTAGTAAAGATCTCGTGAGCACAACATAATAAAGATGTCGAGAGCACGAGATAACTGTTCTGTCGTGCGAACGACTTAGCACGTAATTTTTACTAAATCGCACTCAGGAGATAAGTGTGGCTATTTGTCAATTGTCTTGAGAGCACGACTTATTTTAGAAAAAAAGGGCACACACACACACACACACATACACACGGGAAATTTTCGATACTGTGTTTGTTTTTTTATTTTTTAACCAATATTTTTCTTATGCACCATGTCACTTTTACGGCTCCGTAGCCCTGTGATGTTTTTGAAATCATTTTTTTATATACTGGGCACCTAACACAGTTACAGAGTTCATATGTGAAATGAAATGATTAACAGGTATTATTTTTTCACCGTAAAGATGTAGACAGACGATCTAATGGCACGTTATCATTTCCATGCCTCTTTACTTACAGCACACATCTACCTGCCATCTCTAAGGCCACGAGTAGTCTGCCATGGAAAGTGCATCCGTCAAGAAACTGTGATATGACGAGACAGTACATATGCTACTTAATGCTTGCTAAAGAACCCTGTACCTGTCGTTAGGCTATAATCCACTTTACAGCTCAGAGAAATCCCGCTATAAGACGTCGGTATTACGTTCTATGCAGGGGGCTAACTGGGTTAGTGTTGAAATGCAGCCTATTGTGTGTACTGGTAAACCCGGCCTTATCCCTGATCATAATTGATCGGTGCGTCGATAGTTCTGAGTACGTGCCATGTACACTTGTCTCAAGCCTTCATTCGTATTTTTACCGCTCGCGTCATCATAGTCAATTGTCTTTGTGATAAAATAACGCCAGACCCATGCGCAGAGCAGCTCGACAGGTGATTTATAATAAGGGTCTATATTTATGGACATAGCAACGTAATACCAATTGAGAAAGCCGTTTGATTTATTGTTGGTTAAGTACAATAGCTATCACTGTCTCTGTATTTAATCGTCGCCATCTTTGGTGGCACATTGCAAGAGGAAAAAAGAATTCCATATAACCTACAACTTTCTGGTAACTGAAGTTTTGAACTGACATAAATCCATGTTAGATCGGTAGAGCTAGAACCCCTAGATTAGTCATACTCAGTCACACTGCCACCTTTCCATGTGTCTCGACTCCGGTGTCGGAGGTTAAACTCAAGCTGATATATTCCTTGACGCCGATTATTTCGACCAAGCTGTAGGCCCAGTCTAACCAAAGTCAGGTCTGTAGTGGTTAATCTCTCTATATCAACTTGTCGTGCAATGTGCCAGATTTGAGCTTCGAGCCCTTCCGAAGACGCCGAAGATGACCGGATATGTCACACTTTAGTATCGGTACCAGGCCTTAACTGTCCAGATATCCATGGCCGATAGACTCCTGAACAATATGGTCACTGACTCGCATCCATCTCTAGTTAGTTCGGCCTGGGCAATGGTTATTTACCTGGCGAAGGGCCATGCTTTACCTCCGTTATTCCAGCGTCTTCTCCCTCTGAACGGAAAAAATGAATGAATGACTGCTCATTGTTTAACGCCCTACTCTGAACGGAAAAGTTCTTTGCGTATAAAGCATCAAGCATCAATGAAGTAAACAATTCTACCCTTATATGCAGTCAGATTCCTGGCTTGAAAACACAAAGCATCAAGTAAAACGTAATGAAGAGCCGACTTCACTGTAAAAACACGATGACAAGATTTCTGTTGGACGAATAGCGGACGTCAGTTAAATCGGCTTTCAAGAGGAAAATTTGTTGTTTGACTCTCCAGAACCCTTCAGTATTGCGAGGAAAATATTTCATTTAAAAAGGGGTATAATTACATGTATAACAGATTAAATCCACCTGTGCATTTATGGAGAGGTATACGTGTACATGATCCTATTTAACTTGGACAAAAACAAAAATTTGTATAATTTTTGGGTGGTTTTTAGGACTTTCAACTATGAATCCTGATTTGTATTTCGTGTCTGAAACATTTGCAAACCCTTCCGACGTCATTTGAAACCATGCCTTAATTTATACATAAACCATACTGGAATTGTTGCTACGGATTTCAGGAGAAATATGACTTGTTAATAGCGATTCTAAGCCTCTCTTTTTTCAAGTTGGTGAGTGGTGGCAGGTATATATTCGTGTTGGAACATAATATTAAGTAATACCAGCTGCAGAGGGAAACTCCGCTAGCAGGTGTCTTGATTTATGGCTGTATTGTCCCACTGGATACTAACAGCCAGTATGTAGAATTATTTTTTTTATTCGGTTAACCATTGTAACACTGTTGAGATGTAGGATTTATATGCGGTTTTTGATTTCTTCAGACTGAAGTACACTCAAAGTACGCTTGAAAGCGGGAATAAAGCAATATAGGTATAAAAACACTAATTCGATTTTGTATCCAAGATTCAGGCACACAGAAAATGGTGGGGAGGGGTAGGGATTGGCTGTATCTCTGAAGTGTTGAAGTACTGCCAGGTAATTTTTCGGGTGTAAACTATGACAAATAATGGTTAAAGAAAAGTCTATTACTTGTGGCTACAATTAAACATAGAAAATTTCATCCAATGGGCAAGTGCTTCCCACACCCTGTTCCTATGGCGATAGGACGCTAGTACCTGCATTCCAGTTGACTTATTTTGATAAAATGGTGTTCAACCCCTGATGATATTTGGATATATTTGATATAGGCCAGACAGTATGTGTCATTTGGGCTAACGAAACTTAGGAAATACAGTTTTAAGAGGGTGTTGTTTGTGAAATTACTTCATAAATAGTAAGGCTATTTTTTAGTGTTTTCATACCTATAAGTTGGCTTCTTGAAGAGGGATATTTCAGGACCCTACCCCAGATACCAAAAGGCAAATTGACTGAAGATAGTGATCGTGGTTTGGAGGCCTTCTGTGGTTTTGTAAATGGGCGTCGTGAGAATCAACATTGTGAGCCTCTGAGGCTTTTTAACTATTGATGATCACATTGTCGCTGTTACCATGTTGTCAAAAGGTTACGTTGTTTTTTCACCCGAGCGCAGCGTTTTGGTGGTAAAATAATTAATTAAAGTAGCCAAGCTTGCGAGGCAATGTTTACACAGCAATAATTAGAACTGTGACCATGTAATCATATCTCGACGGAGCACATTACCGTTAGCCGAGGCGGGAGAAAGATAGTCTCTCGGACGACCCGGCTTACTGGATTGTCATCAACCAGTGTTACATCAGGCTCTGTGACTGTGTTGTCATCGGCCAAATCCTATTTCTAAATGTCATGATCAATACATGTCTTCCTATAAAACATGGCGGATGAATGCAGTGGGAGGTAATAGCTGGATGTGAGTGGGCTTTATGTAGCACCATGAGCACAGCTGCTCTAGAGGTTGTTTTACACCCACGAAATGTCTACTGAAACACAAGTCGTCTGCATCATTTCTTAGCGTAATTTGTAAACAACCACTTTATGAAATATGAATTAAGAATTAGTAAGAAACCATACTGGTTCTAATGTAAAACCTCAAATATTCAGTTACTTAATAGGCCGGTAAATGCATAAACTGCGTAACACAACATAAATAATGTCTTGCCTTCAAAGAGTATTTCCCAATTTGCTGTTGGTTTTCAGAACAATCCCTTGTAGCAATTTGCACACAGAAGCGGATTCATGTCATTCTGTTCTATATGTTGACCTACCCCATGGTGTATACATTCACAACCATTGCAAATAGTACGTATGACAACATGTCTTGGCTGTTTTATTCCCCAAGTCTCCTAAGATAGAAAAAAAAACAGAGACAGAAACTGTCGCCACATTATGAACGAATAATTAGTTCGGTGGTCTGTCAGCCGTTGAGGAGGCAAAGTTTCGACAATCCTTTACGTCCGTCTGTTTGTTTGTTGACAAGTGGAGGTAGACACGGGTAGGGAAGTGAATACGCAGATCTTTTAAGGGGTATTACCTTATTGCAGTATTATGCTTTGGATCTAAAGAGCCCATGGTTCAACCTCAGGACTAGCATGCTTCAGCGGAATATGGCGGCGATATACCTCACTTATGGGGCAGTTCCGTGGTTTCCCAGGAAACTTAACGCTTTCATGTGGGTGAAAATTTCGCATGAAGAGATGTTAAAGACAAATGAATTAAGTAGATAAATAGATAATAAATGGCAGCCTTCATGTATTAACATTTTCAGTTGGTGCGTTTGATCAACAGTTACTGGCTTACATTTTATAACAATCACAAAAGCTTAACAGAAACATGACTTCACGCCAATCAGCATCGTTTAACGAGATTGTCTTCTCGTATTCATGTGTAATATGCAATTTCTGTGAGTTCGTATGACTTCACAACCGAGTTATCAGCATGCTTACCCTACGTTATATATATATATATATATCAGTATATACACAAATCTTTTGCAACCCACATAATACCATAAGCTACGACGTAATTACCTCGTCAGTTTACTCAGTCGTATAAAAGGTACTCAGGTCACAATTAACCTGCCGAACCGTATGTCCATACTAAATCAAAATAGGAAAGCCAATTGTCAGGCATATAACTTGACAACCCCCTCAAACAAGGCAAGCTTCATCTAAAAGGCCACTTCGTGGTGATTTCAAATATAGTTTTCATAACTTTTTTGGCAATTTCCCACTGTTTAAAACGAAAATGAAGACCGGGGTCCTACGGTGGACTCCGTGGACCATACTGAACAGGCTGAAGCACTATGGCGTCACAGGTTCTTTCGAGCTGCTAAACATCCTCTCATTGCTGTGTGCCTACGCTCCAGTTGGACATACATATATATGTACCACAACGCCTTTATCTGTATTTGCTGTGGAAATATAACAGTTACAATACGTTTAGCAACATAAATACAGAGAAGCTTTCAAGTGGTTTGGGATTGCCTTTCATCCAAAGATTACATTACAAAGATAACACCTTGTGAGGTCATGTGGATGAAATTGTATACGTAGAGAACATGTAAAGGAGATAGCAGATAACTACAGTCAAATGTTGAAACAGATATGAATGTCTTTGAAGAAAATAACTCGTACTTAACACGTTGAACCTTTTGAACCGTCAATATTCCATATGAGGTTAAATTCAGATGAAGCTTGAAGTTGTGGCCAATTTCAAATACAATTCTAATGTAATGCTATAGAATTCAGACATTGATTATAATTGTTCACAAGGGTAAAGTAATGACTTCAATACATGTTTGACAGGAAAGTTGGTGAACCTGATGACACTGCTTCCAGGGAAGAAGCCAACACCATCCCAATCCTCCTGCAACAGGCCTACACACCACGGTGGACACAATATATGTGCTTAATGTGAGAAAGGAGTAAGCCACATCTTGGGCCTGTTTTACGAAGTCGCCACAAAATGCGCCTGTCGTAACTTCCATGACAACGCATAGTGAAGAGATACATCGCCATGGTAAATGCGCTTGGCCCATTGTAGCTACAGCTTTGTATAAGGCTGCACTAACCAGTATTGTTTCATATAAAAATGTATCTAAAAGAACAATGAATATTGAATTTTTCTTATCATTGAAAACAATATAATGGAAAATTAGTTCGTTCGAAAAAGGCTGCTCAGTGTCCGCAAAATAAAATATATGTAGCTATTTTAAGAGCAAATGCAAAACCTGGGGTCAACACGATAAGGTTCTTCCTTTTCATTAGAGTGATATTTATCTATGCGGTAGTACGTACAACAAACACTACTCGAACGACCAATCGATTTTCCTGGCTGGAAATACTTGGAACAGATGTTCTGGACACAACAAAGACAACTCAGTTTTCGCTCCTCCTTGATAAATGTGTATTACAATTTCAATGTTGCGTGAAAATTTTCGTCTGGAACTATTCAGTCGAATACAATATTATTCTATGGTGCTTTAGGGGAATAACAAGTGTCAGTGTATACTATTTTTAGTTTTATCACAAACTTACGTGACTCCCTTGGTCCATATTCATGCCGGCATCTACTCTGATGCGTTAATGATAAGGTTTCACCCCAGATACCGACATAGGACTAGCCAGCGACATTCTGTACTGGGTCTGGCCGTGTATACGATGAGTAATGGCCGTTTTGTTCCAGTGCCAACCATCAAACGCAAGTTGCAGAAGGCAAAAACCGAGACTTAAAACTAATCTGGAAACGGTGATATCATCGTGCAATATCATCAATATCACACAGCCATAGAAACCGCGTTGTAAAGGAAATCGAAACTCTGGTTGCTTGTTCATTTAGCCATGTACTTAGTTTTCTTTAGAAAACTGCATAATATTTGCCAGGATTTTTTCCTCTTGTTTTAGTAATGATTGTTGTATATTGAGTTCCACATCAAAGCAAATTTCACAATCGTATTCGCCGTCTGGACTACATGTGTAGTTAAACGAACGAATATCACGATTAGTGCTGTGATATTAAAGAACGCGAGAAATGATCAACTGGGCATAAATGTATATGACACGGGTCAAGCAAAGGTATCAGACATCAGCTACATAAGTCTGATCTTTCTTTCACTAATATTGTCGTAAAGAGAAGTGGGGTGACATCGTCATGTGAAACCCATTTTCCTTCCTGGTGTCACTATGCCATTGGATGTGGAGTTAAGTGTGGTGTTTCAGTGAAGCACCGCTATCTGACGATGTCGGCATTGACATTGGCCTTCTGCAGGGAGACACCGCCTGCATATGAGCAAAGTTCGTCATTCATTTCAAGGTGGAAGAAAAACCCTGGCATAACACATAATTAATAAATTTGCCGAATGATCTGGTTAGTCGTTAATGATGTGTTAAAAATTTAAAATAAATATAAATACGAAATTATTATTTGATGGTTTATCGAACAAGGTGAACTCAAAACCCTCATGAACTGTAGAGCTCTGTTTCAAACATGCGGGATCTTCCGGACAGTTACATGCATACAGAAAGTCAGATAATGTCTATATTGTGTCAGATAATGTTTCACTAATGTTCGATGCAGGTACCGTGCTCCATTTAATTGGATACAGAAACTACAGCTGTTTTGTGTAATCCTGAAGGTAATTGATGTTGAAATGCTATAGCTGTCAAGCATTTGTTTAACGTTTGTACACCAAGTTTTATTTTATTGAGTTCTTGACAAGATGTTTTTAGCGACAGCCAATATCTGTAATAGGCTCTCTATGCTTTTTTGAGAAGAATAAATTAAGCTCTGCAAATGATATTAACAATGGCATCTACACTGCTTTCATTATAGCGAGTGGTAAGCTAATAAGAGGGCATTCACACGTAAACCCCCGCTTACAGGCGCATATCTGATTACACTAACATGGTCGAAGAAGTTTAAACGTCTTCATTCCAAAAGAAATTACCACAAAATGAAAAACTGTGTAAATCAAGGGAAATGTTTGTATGCTTTCAAAGCCATGTGTTGAACGTCGTGTTGTATGTGTTCATGTGAAATGGATTTTGTCTCTTAAGACAATGATGGATTGGTCAGCTGCTTCTTGGTGTCTTATCTCTCGATGTTAGATTCATCTTCTCGTGTTTGCGTCCTGATCCTGGGTCAAGACGTCCTAGTCCTCACCCGTAAAATAAGGATGACCCCACCCCCCTGGAAAAAGGACAACATGAATCTTAACAGAAACGATGTATACACCGATAGATCACAGCAGGGATCTTATTCATTCACCTGTGAACCGTGTATTGATACCACTGTCACGTCGTGATGGAGAGCGGACGCACACATACAAAAGATTTTAAGACACGGAACCTTTAATGGGGTTCAGAAAGCAATGCATGCAAAAACGTCGTAGGGTTTCAATGGGTTTATCGGATATATCACATCACGAAACCTACGGCTCTCATCTTTTGATCCAAATGCTTGGCGGGATTCTCTCTTCAATTCTAATTCCTTTTTCTCGTTCTGAATGGAAAATGTAATACTTTAAACGATCTGGAAATCGAAACCACAGCTACACCCATATTTTGTAGCAAAACATATTAAATCTGTTTTAAATGGTACATGTAGGTAATGTTGAAAATGACAATGGAAAATAATTTACTTGATTGGTGTTTAAAGCCGTACTCAAGAATATTTCACTTACACGAAGGTGGCCAGAATTATGGCTGGAAAAAAACAGGCAGACCTCCGGAGAAACCCACGAAAATCGGCAGGTTGCTGGCAGACAGGGAGCCTTTAATGGAATGACCGGAGGGTAAAATAAATTGTTGGCCTTGAGATGCTCACAGTTAAATACAAGCCAATACACCTTGGTAGGTTCACATTTGTCTCGTCTATTTTGTTGTATTTTTTGGATGAATTATAAACATCATTGAACTTAACGAATCTATGAATCAATAAGTCAAATGATCATACGTCCACACCAATGGGAAAAATCCTACCGATTCGAGTAATACATGCATGAATCAATCGATTAAAATATATAAAAAAAAGGCATAACTCTTTCCACAGTAGCAAACGTGCATTTCTGCCACAGTCGTGCGTCTCATAAGTTTCTTCCAATGCACAAAGCGTGCTACATGGCACTGGTACAGATTTATGTGGCTGGAGTCAGAGTCTTAATGCTCGATGTTGACGCGCCATGTAATCTGATCTGGAGAATGTCACCGCGACATCATTTGATCCAAACAAGAACGGAATCTCTTCTACCGGGGGAATTTCGTTCATCACCAGCATGTCAATTATTCACGGAGAACCTGTTGACCTAAACCACATTCCACCAATCAGGAAATCCCCAAGTTTCAAGGAAAGAAGCATAATAAATTGTAGCATATTATCAAGCAACCCACGTCTTCATGGTATACAAAACTCGACTGTAGTTGGCTGTTGCAAGACCGAGCTAAGTAGGTGTTTGGCTGAGCTACTTTACTACTTTCACCAAGTATTACAGATCAATCCATCCACTCTGACAGCCATTCATTCACGTTTATCATACCCGCTCTGTTTTTACTTCGGTCGCTGTAGTCTTTTGTGCTTTAAAGACAATCAAAGCCTTAAAATGTTGCAAATGGAAGATGACTGCACATCTGAAAGTAACAACATAATGCAGTTTAAGCTAACTATTTCTCTTGCTTCTACGTTGCAATTTCTCAAATGAAGAATTTTAACATTTATCAAACATTTGCAGTAATAAGTCAGACATAGTAAGTATTTATGCCACAGCTGAGGCTGTCTACCAGTGAAACAATATCCATAGTCAAAAACCCAATCAGTCCCATTAATTAAATTAGGATTACCATCATTTCAAAAAATGAATCAGTCGGAATTCCCCTTTCGATTCCCTTGAATAATCTGATATAAATGTGCAACGTTAATCATCGTGAAGCAGGCTTGCCATTTTAAATTTATTTACTTATTTATTTCTTGGTGTTTTTACGCGGTATGTATGAATATTTCACTTATCCCACGGCGGCCAGTGTTAGGCAACGTTCACGCTAGGCACGGAAAATGTCCGGGGACCATAACGAATTCCGTTCCGATTTCGTCGAAAATGGATATTTATTGTAAAACATACAACCGTTCACATACACCGGAGCTGAATTCGTGTCAGGCCACAAATCCGGACATATGGGTAGCTGACCCATTTTTGTCGGCTAGGAGAGAAAAATCGTGATTGATTTTCACTACACACCGATCACCATCGATCAACATTTAAACATCTGTGATAAATGAAGTGGAAATGAATATATTATTGTACAGTCTTAAAGACGGTAACTACAAAGATGTGCAAAAAGATGGACTTGTGCAATGACGTCGTCCAGAGGGTCGGAATTTAAAGCGGTTGATTGGTTTTTGTATTTGGCTGGTTAGCTTCCATTGTCACACATCGAAAACTGGTTGATGTATAACCCAGTCAGCGCGCTAATTCACAAAAAATAACAACCACGTACGACGTAATTTCTAATTACAAATGTTACTTACTAGTGATATTGTCTGACGAGCCATTGTTAAAATAGATAACGACCATTTTATTGCAGTGAAAGAAACGAACCACAGGTATCACAGAAAACATTTAGAAAAATTCAATCGCTTTTCCATATCCAAGTAGATAGAATTCAATTCTGGGAAGATAACATCATCTGACACTTCACTCCAAGTAAACATGTTGTAAAAGGCGTGAAGGACTTGGTCAATCACCAGCTCTGAAAACATCACGTGATACTTTGGATGCGATGTAACATCGCTTCAGCTCTTGATTGCTAGTGGGAGTTCTTAGGGTCAATAGACAGTCATAGATTTACGTGCAACTGAAAAAGCCTAACTGTGTTACAATGCTTTCCTGTTGGGACAGGAGGCTGCAGTAATTTGTCCTGGCGAGTTGGCAAGAAATCCGCCTCGGGACAGCCATTGCCTGAGAATAGGAAGATTTCGTGGCAAAGTTTTTTTCTTACCCGGTAGCAAAGCCAGATTTATAAAGGAAGCGCCTGCCCAATATCGACAGAAAAGAACCTGTTCCAAACACCTTACTATGTTGGAGATACTTCCTGATGCTGATACCCAAGTAGTCTGAGGCGAAGCCACGAAAAAGGACTGCTGAAAGACAACACTATGTCCACGAAGTTCAGCCTGACTAAATTGCGGAACTCAAGGAAACTTTGGCCGTTTGAAAAGAAGACAGAATCGAATTCTTGAGCTGAGAATGAGATTGTAGTTTCTGTTTTTTTCTCTGTCTTTTTTTTTTGCCTAAAGCGTCACGTACACTTGCATGTATTTTTGGAACCGCTTGGTGTTGTTTATGACCGTTGATGCAGGAGACCCCCGAGACAATGTGACATCACTTCAGATGGCTAACATGGGAAAATGGCACCAACAATGAGTGGCTAAGTACTGAAGATCATTCGCAATTTATTTTCTTCATAAACATTGTAGAATTTTTAAAATATTTCCAGAACATCTCTGGAAAGCGTTTTGGGGAATTAATTCAAGTTTAGTGGTTCATTTTATGTTGACTTTAACAAAATAAATTTACCTAGGAAACCGAATGCGGCCCCGAATTGAACAGATATGAATGCAACGCCCAGGAAACGTGTTCGCCCGCGAATTCGGTTCGCGTCCCGGGGCAATTTCCTTGCATAATGTGGTCTGGGGAAACTGGACAGAGATCGCGGGAAGTCTATGGCCGCCCACAGATTGGTGGTAGACCTTCCCACGTATTTCCATTTTATAGCACATTTTTACGAAAACCTCTGAGGCAGTCTAAAAATGTTGCAATATCTGTAAAATGATCTCACTGTTAAATAATCAGACAAGCTCCAGTCGACCAGATGATCTCGTTATCAAATCAACAGTCACCCGTTCGGTAAACACTAAGCAGGCTATGCAATCAATAAAATAAATAGGACGAACGTAGAAATCAGCTCATATAACGGACACGTCGTTTCCAAGACGACGAGATTGTGATCCTTTCTCCGTGAAAACCGTCTTACGCTGTGGAGATGTTTATCCCACAACTGTATCTTTGTAACCCATTGAACGGAGCACTCAGGATATTTGATTTAGCAAGACATGTATTTTCAAGAATACGGCGATGTATAAAATGGCAAAATTTCATACCTATGATAACGTCAGAAACCAGGCAGAGGGCTCTGAGCTTCATTTCAGTAACAAGTGCTAAGTATTAAAACTTAGTTTTAAATCCTAAGTCTTAAGTTTTAGCAGTCACAGTAAAGCATACATGGTTTTGTTTTGCGAAATGATGGCATGTTGTAAATTTTAACCTGTGTTACGGCTTACGGCTTCAGTGAAATGCTGCCCTGCTGGTGAATATGTGTCACCAGTGACCGATTTCTTACCTTAGCTTAAGCTTCGTTTTAACACTGAAATTCACAACGCTATTTCATCATTAGAACACAAACTTACACTGAAGAAGATGAATAATTACTCATCAGAGTATGTGAAAGTCTACCGTAGAGTCCATTATAACTTTCCACCAGGTTTTTTTTTACCACAGTATACACCAATGGCATTGAAGTAGGCTAGAAAAGGGCATAGGATTTCAGATGTGTCATTTCCAGAGATAAAGAAGCAGAAGATGTAGTTTGTGACGAACCAGTAAATTTGAGCAATGCACAGCCAGGCTAGTATCTCTGACGACTGCAAGGCGTTTTCCAGGGTGTTCTTCCTGGAATAGTCCGGTCACCTGCACCGAACAATTTATGATTAATTTCCCTCTGATAGGAAACTCTCTCCTGTGACACGTGAGTGTTTAGCATGTGCCCAAGCAGAGGAAAGGTAATCTGTAAGCAGACACGTTATTCCTCAAATCAATCTCTGTCTCTGGCCTGCTCCTTACTCCGCGAATCGAAATTGGCCTGAATCTGAGCAAAGGAAAAGATGGCTGAGTTCTGAAAACTATTCAACTGTTTTATAATTTTGAGCTCTGTGTTTCTCACGAATTCAGAAAATGTACTGCATACAATTTTATGTACTTGTATCAACGATGTGAAGGATCAAGATATAGAAGCCACACAGCGACAGGTGCACCAATTATCAAAGCGTATTGGAAAGACTTCAGTAAGACGTATTATTCCATTTGTATGTTTACATGGACATATTCATGGAATTAAAATTAAAGTTACCTTTCTGTCAGTCTGACGGGTGGACAAAACTGGAATGCCTGAGATAAACCACCTAGACTTTGCAGGAACAAGAGACTGATGAACTTTCCGAGAGATTTCCCCTCAGTGTTTGTGCCATATTGGCGAAACGCAGGTAATATCCACTTCACAATGTTAAGGTATCTTTATAGCTTCGCTATAGAAGATTCCTTGATATCTTCCATTACTATAACCAGTTCAACCTAGTCGCAGGCTAGTCTGAACAGTGTCATTCAATAAAATCTCTCAGCACCCCCTATACTTCCCTTTTAATGTCGATGTGGCGAGACCATGAGATCTCAATCGGGAACCTTTCCCATCAAATAAAATTCGGGTCAAAGCTGTGTTGTCCATTGTTCATTCCTGCGTTTTCTGGGTCAACTGATAACGTATTACTCGTGCAGAGCAAGAAAACAATAGACAAGTCAGCTTGGGACCAAATCGTCATTGCGTGGTAAAAGGTTTCCCAATCTGCCTTTCAGACTTAAGCCTAACGCATCTTATTGTTGCATGTATTTTCACTGAACGCGAAATAACCACCAACGTGTTGTAACGAGAATGTTGATACCCAACGATATTCATGTACGATCACCTAAAGAACGCCACGGGTGTTGTTCACCGCTTGTGGCCAGGGCTAGGTGAACAGTGACTGGACGGGAATTTTGTTTAATCAAAATGCTCACTTTTTCCTGAAATGAATTCATACAATTATACGGCTATGTGACATCACCAAAACTGTTTTGCATAAGAACATCATGTATACCTTTATACCACATTTTAATGGCATTTATCCACACACCAGTTAGTTATTTTTATATGTTTTTAATCTGTGACAAGTCACTTATTTAGTAGATTGGTGAGTCCGTCTGTTGGTCTGTATGTTTGTCTATCTCTCGATCGGTCGGTGTGAGAATTGGTATCTCTCTGTTTGTCTGTTGATTGATCGATCGATCAATCTCTCAGTCTGTCTGTCTCCTCGTCGGTCGAATTTCTGGCATCATGTGCATAAATATGGTCCATTCAAGAGGCTGAATGCAAGACACGAAGGCTTTTTTAAGCCACATGCGACAAATGCGAAACCTTTCCCGCTTATGAAACACACCAGGTCCAAACAGTGAAATTCGGCGTTAATTCTTTATTTGGTAACACCTCTTGGAAGATTTTTCACTGAGCGGGAAATTTTACCGTGCCACAGAGTACAGTTTTGAACTCACAACTTATTAGTATTAGTAACAAAGGAGTGACCTGTAGCGTTGGACAAGTTTACACCAATGTAGACTTACACCAATACCATAATATGCATTCACACGTACATTCTACAAGACTTCCTTCTTGTTTCACTCCCCACGGTGTGGCTGCAATATTGCCGGACTGGTGTTAAGCCATACTCATGCAACCAGTTCTTTTTGCTTCGTGAAACATAATCTTGTGTGAATCAGTGAGTTTGGACGACAACTAAAGGATGGTTCTTTTAACACCGTATTTCTTAAGACTGGGAGTTCTGAGCCGGAAGTTTAAAGAAATGCAGTGTTGGAAGAATCCTCCATGTTTTGTCATTCCGACTCATCTTACACCATATTAAAAGTTTCTCCCCAGTCGCTCGGTTACTGCTGCTACAACACGTATCACTTCGACACAAGCATGGAGCATTTGCAAGGGCTATTCTCTTTGTTCCTGAATATGAAGTGTGAATATAAGAGCCATCGGTTTTAAATAGACGCGTTTTTAGAACACAAGACAGGCCATCTATTCACAGGAAAAGCCTTGGGAAGAGTATGTGATGAATTAACACTGGACTATTGGACGCCAGTGGGTCACACACCCTCTGACGCCTTTATAAGACTAGATCTGAACCATTTGCATTCGGTAATTGAATATATAGCCGTCTCATACAATAGCCAGTGCAGCTTGGCACGTAACGGGCATCTCAAGGGAAATGTGGCAGAAGTAAACCAGATGAGAGCTTCTAGCAGGGCCACTATGATGTAAGATCAACATCCCAACTCAGGCCGCTTGAACTGGTGTAAATAAATGATAAGAGACTTTCAATCTGATGCGCCAATTGGGACTCTGATATCGCGAATGCAGATAGATCCGATTGTGAAATTTCAGTGTGAATGTATTCGTCTCGAGGTCTGATTTGGCGTCCCGTAGACTCCAGGCGTTTTAGCGGGACACTCGCTTAACCCGAATAAGTAAAGAGGGATGCCGGTAAATAAATAACATCAACCGAGTGCCACCATTTCAACTAACAGAAAGATACATTTTTACTATATGCAACTCTGTTTGGATGCCTGTAGACTTTGACGGAAGTGACGTCTGTTTTCTTAAGATCCAACAAAGTGACTCTGGCCTCATTATCCAAAGCATCTGTGAAGCGACTAATACTGCTTCTCTACAATTTCTTACCTATTCCTTCATCTGCCCACGTGAGATGATTGGAGCAGATGGAAGCTGAACTAGTAACAATATGTGTCCATCAAGACTTCATTTTACAGACGAAGTTTTCATGGACATAAGCGAGGAAGCATATAGGAGCCACTCGTAACAAGAAAATATAGCGAGGAACACACTGTCACTCGTGTGACTGCTCAATTTCTTTGCTTCTTTGCTTGCTTGATTGCGGTTTAGCATAGCGAGTAACATTGTTTCTATCTGGGATTTGTTCTTATACCTACAAAGCCTGACCTATTACGCAGCCATCCGAATATGTTTTTGTACTTATAATTTATGACGGTCAGTAGTATTTTTGTTAATTTATGCATTCCTTAATCTGCTTGAAAAGATGAGTCGGATGGAGTGATAGACACGTAAACTAACATCATACCCCTCCGAAGTGGCTGAGGAACCACTGGAGTGTCAGAACGAAGTGGGAGCTAGAATTCTTTTCGCTTAGCATTCGGGGTAAAGCTCCAGACTAGTCAGACGCTGTGTCCGTATTAAATGACTGGGTGCGGCGTTCGGTCTAGTGTCATAATCGTCGTGTGGTTCCTGATGCAAACAAAACAAAAATTATGGGAGCATTCCAAAAGAAATACAATTTGAGTCGTGAGAATAACGGCTATGTTAAAGTCCACAAGAACACAAAAACGGTCATAATCTTGTTGAAACTGGACAAAATGTAGCGCGAAACTTGAACTTGAGGTGACACAGCCATATAGCAAGTTTTAATTCAAGATGGCAACTACTTTCGGAAGAAAAACTGGACAGTCCCATTTCAGGACAAAAACGTCCATAATTTTTCCAAGATGGACATAATTCGAAACAATCTACAAATTGTCCAGGCGAAGCCTTTAAGTACCTAACAAAATCCAATTCAATATAATTTTCCGTTTCAAAAAGAAATACGGAAAACTGTGAATGTCCAAAACAGGACGAAAACGAGAAAAGGGTTGTCGAAAATGAAGGAAACGGTGGAAAATCCTAACTAAGTCTTTATGCCGTCAAGGTTCAGTTTCATTAGATAAATTGTTTTGAAAGAGCCCGGAAAACTGCTTGGTGGCTGACGAACTGACTGTATACATATATAGCAAGGGGTAAAGCTATAGTATCTTCCGGGTATCGACAGGAAGACAAATAATATAGAAAGTGATATTAGAACAGAAAGGCAAAAACAAAATACCGAAGACAATCCAGCTCGGCTGAAAGACTATAAGGAAAAAATGAGTCTAACACATTTAGCTTCTTGTTGGGGTATAGTACCCTAAACTAAGAGTTCTGTGGGAAGATTCATAATATCCCCCTGGCCAGAACCCTGGATGTATCAGCCAGCCTGTCATTATTCAGTCCTTAATGCTGTAAACAGTTATTTTCAGTTACTCTGCATCGCTTGGGCGTAAAATAATGCTTTTAGTATTACATGTAAGATTGACACAAAGGATGTCATAGAAGGGTTTCCTCATGATACAAAAATTATTGCGCTCATCTGAGCAGATGTTTTCGTGTATAAGGCGAACTATCAGTCTTTTAACAAATATAACATCAGTACTAACAATAGTTTTTTGCCTCTGACTCTTTAACTCTAAAATACAAGGAGACTGTCCCCACCAGATGTCATCTTACAGCCTGAAAAGAGCATGTAAGCCAAGTTATACAATGGTTTGCCCGTCACCAGTGAAACCAGAAGAGAATGACTAACTTGTTGATTGTCCTGTACCACTACCAGTTATAAATACCAGTGGGTTCTCCGTAGAGTCCACCCACCTGGTTGTAGTCTCTATGCTTTAATATGAGTTAACACTATTACATATATTGTTACAGGAAATATCATATGTGGTTTTTAATATCCAGAGATATTTGTCTTAGAAATGATTCACGTTATGTTTGGTGGTGCAGCTTTTGCGGTAGTTTGTTATACTTTATATAAGAAATCATAAAAAACAAATCTTTTATGAGTACAGAACAGAAGTTTATGTCTATCAAGCGGACCACATATAACAGAAGCTCGAGAAAGACAGAGGTTGTCAATGGTTTTGTCTCACAGAGTCTCAAACTGTAAATAAAGTCAACAAAACTGAGAAAAACATTATCGGCTACTTTAAAGGAAGCTGGTTTTCAACCGTGATGGTATTAAATGGAATGGAACCAAATAGACCACTTGGTAAAATGAACGTAGCACACACACACACACACAGTGAAAAGGAAACAAACCTATAGTCATGGGCGGAACTAAAGACATGCAAGAAATGAAGGGAAAATGTTCGTGTTTTTGTGTGAAACGGCTATCCGTTGGTGTCAAAACAGCGATACATTTGTTTAAGGAAAACTACAATTACGTATGTCAATAATAAATTCAAACATTTGATTTTCAGCCAGATGTTCAAACTGTCGTTCAAAATTTATTGAGATTTGGTTCGAGATTCTGTCATTTAATTTACTTACAGAGTCTGTCGCTATAGTTGACACACTTACAGATTCATACACACAGCACCATTGATAGCAAATAGGTCTCCAGGAGAACACGAATAGGGCTGTATGCGCTTTCCGATACGCTGTTATAGCCGTCCATTACGCGTGTCAAACTTAGCGTTGCAGTAATCAAGCTTGAACACCAGTCGACCAGCTTTCCAGACAATCCGGTTTTTACACATGGACAAAAGGGACACTTTTGTAGCTTCGCGTCGTGGTGTATTTGCGAATGAAAGTCTAATTAGTGAGATACATTGACACGCAATGCCCGGTTTCTCCCAGTGCAAATATTCTTTTCATCATTCATCTGAAACCTCGGCCAACAACCGGTCACAGCCGTAATCTCACACCGTGCCATTCTATAACCACATAGTTCCCTGCGGTCAGAGAGACCCTTTGGCCGAGGGCCAGCGGTTTGAAATGTCGAGGGTGATGGACGAGAGGAAAGGTGCTTGGTGTAGAAGGGTTGCTAAAGCAAACTGTCCGCGTTCCGCAGAGCGCATATCGTAGCATGCATGCATGCCTGTGGCGTACAGACTTCTGTCACTACTTATTTCACCCTTTCTCTGTCGGTATATTAAAACTTCGTTGCACACGGACAGAGTTGGTTTTGTTGGCCGTACCAATATCACTACCTTCTCTCCTCCGATTCTTCTAGTACAGGCTGATCCGTTTTGTCCAAGAACGCACCTTTTGGGTGGATACAATTCCCGTTTGTGATATAGTTCTGGCGAGATCCGTGCGGTCGGGTGCGGGAAGCCAGCAATCGTACCGTGGTGTTTTTCTCCAGCATTTTTTGCCCGCTCGAGTTCGAATCCGGGAGACGACGTCGACTGCTTAAAGTAGCAAAGGTGTACTTCCGGCCACAACACTTTTCCAAGCACGGAAAAACCCCAATAAGAAGGCAGCGAAGATCGGCCTGTAATCAATGAAAGAAGAAATACTCAATTAAGAAAGTTAAAAAGCAGAGTTTTATTGGATGTTTTCTTTTCCTCATTATCTCTGAAGTGCTAATATGTGTCGCACTTTTACGGGACCTTATATTTTTTTCACACAGTATATCATGAAGGAACAGCAAGTTCGAGTTTCACATCGCTTTACTGCTGATGAGCTTCATACTCTTCATCCCGGTTACACCATAGTGATTAACGAGCAAGGTACGAGACACTGGAGAACGAAGAGAATAAGTACAACGAGATTATTCCTCCTTAAACACATGGCTGTCTGTTCTTTTAATGACAGGCGCGCAAACTTTAGTACGAGAGACGAATGTTGACTTGTCACGCGATGAGGGATATCTACCATGGAAATGTACTGGAAAATCCTTGGTCTGTACTTATCTATCAGTGCACGTAGATTGCACTATACAGGCAAGCAGATGAACATTGGCAGATATCCATGGTGTCATGTGCGCTTTTGTATCTCCGAGCGACATAAGCAGTGTAATGAAACCATCTAGGATTTTTCCTGGGGTTTATTGTTCTGCTGTGTGAATCATGTGGGGTGAGACTGAAAAATACGAGGAATTGCCTAAGTCGTCTGTTCCACAAATTAAACTTATTTCTTCCTTAAGACAAAATGTAAAACCTGCAGCAGATGAAATTTAGAAACATTTGTCCTAGATACAGATTATAAAGTCTCATATATATTGCAAAAATCGGATAGAGAAGCTTTTAATGATTCATAAAAAACATTAGGCTGATCAGATATGTACAGGATCGTTTACACCTGGAGCACGCAACGGTTGGTATCTTCCTTGGGCATGGGTCATAATACACCAGACCAATATATTTCTTTTCTTTCCAATCCCTCCAAAAGTGTTAAACAATATATTAAAAGCTTCTTAGCAAACAACGCAGAGTCCAAAAGTGTAAAGAAAAGAGAGAAAGAGAGAGGAAAAAACTATGCGTAATTTGTTCTTTCTATTTAATTCAGACAGTATGCCAGGTGGGATAACCAGCTCCCATGAACTTTCAACCAGTGCAAATGTTGTTGGGTCTTACTGGTCAATGGCAGAGTTTTGCTAAGCATGTATGGAGAACTTTAAACTCTTCCCACCTGATCCAATACTTATGGACGATCAACTGAAAATGAGATATCACTGATGTAAACGTCCGCACATCAGAAGATCCATGTAACAACTCGGACAACCTATGTCTTACACCTCGGGTGAGTGACATTTTTCTGTGACATAGAAAGTTACAAACCCCCAAAATATATATAAAGTTTTAATCTCTTAAGGATCTGTTTCTAATATTTATGTTACAGAAATTGCATCGCGTGTATTTCATTAAAGTAAGACTGCCAGCGGTATGGATGGAAGAAACTTGTGTGCTGAATAGATGATGCATGTATATGGTCGCAGTCTTGCAAAACTTAGTACTGTCAAACATAACATTCAGCATTTCAGCGGATTGTCCTATGAGCTATGTTACAAAACCCGATTTTAAAATATTGTTATTGTATTATTTTTGTATTCCTTTCTGCCCCAATCGGGTCAGTGTCTGACCTACATTTTCCTTCTGCGTTCGTTATAGCTTGCACTGGCATTCAGTCTCACGTTCTCGAGACCTCTGTGTTTGTGTGTTTCGTGTCATTGTACATAGAGCGTACATTCTGGAAAGATGCTTACGATCAAACCATCCAGAATTTTCTATACGTTAGTCTATAAATACGGACGACTAAGGTAGAAGTTTCTCAGTCTTTGACGAAAGTCCACTTGAGAGCAGTCGTATTTATGTCTACTTGAGGAAATCTGGAGCTCGGTTTCCACGCCATTCGACATTGTTCAATTTGTACTCCATTTTTCTGTACCTAGTGTTTTGTGAGCTTGTGCTTCTCCACTCGCTATTTTGTTTGAGACGGTATTTTGGAGCTTGTAGCGCTCATTGTCTTTTTGTGCGATTACATACATTTCATCCCAGTTTACCCTGAAAGTTTATTTGTATTTCCCTAGAGTGAAACATACATCGCCAGCTCGGCCTCAGGAACGCTACTGTCAACCCGTCCGCTCTGAGAAGTTTCATCTTCACGGGCAATTGGATATCATCGGCGTGCCATACCCTACAGTTCGTCACTTACAGAACTACCATCCTTCGAGTCGAGAATTCCAAAGAGCTGTGGATTCTATATTTACGTGGACTGACTTGCCTTTGTAAGCCGGGATATCCCATCCGGATTTGCACGCTATCACCAGTAAGAAACTGTATATTTTGTAATTATCTGTATTGTGTTGTATATTAGTGTCAGTTGCACCATTTCTCTATTTTGTTCAAATATATATATCAAACTTATTCGAGCGTCTTTGTGTTTCTTTGTTTGATCTTGTGCAAGGCCTGTCACTGTCTGAGAGTTGTACAAGCTATTTGATTATCATTTTTCCTCTCTGATAGTGGTACCCTTACAGGGATCAGGTACGAATTTTGAGACACAACAACAGCTAATATCAGTGGAGTAAAACAAAGAGCAACTTGCCTTGGTAGAAGAATACTTTTGGACGAAGGTCACACGACGGAAGACACTGAAATGTGCATGATTTTGTTGATATGGAAACTTTAAGAGTTCCATTACTAGGCTCTCATGCTGACGTCATGCTAGTAACGCCCGAGAGACGAGATTCTACGAAACTATTTGCGATGCTAATGCACGGTTATAGAAAACATTCCGATACATCGAGGCCTTATGATGCTGATTTAGAGAGGGTAAGCTGTTTTTAGGGAGACATTCTCACTTTTATCAATTTTTATCAGTTAGCGCTATTGCCATTCATGGCCTCTATCGAGGTTTTCTCATCGGCGTGGCTATCCAAAAATGACGACCCTTAGTAAAACTACAAGTTTTTTTTTTTTCAGTATTATGGCCATGACGACCTGTCGTAATTATTTGGTTTTAACTGTCGTGATCAAACGCACACATAGCAATAACTCTGACTAACAAAGTGGAAGCGACATTGGGTTAGCTTCTAATTCACAAACGACTTACCCGAAAACTTTCGTTCATCGAGCCATAAATGATCGGATTTACAAAGCTGTTTGACATGGCCAGCCAATGGACGCTGAAGTAAATGCCTTGCAATAAACGTTCCAGATCGGCCGATTGACTCATGTATGTGAGCATGCCTGGGCTGAAGTGGATGAGAAGCATGAAGATATGGAGCGGCAACCAGCACAGCCCGAAGACCAGCACAATGGTGATAAGCATCTTGACAACCTGAAACAATCACAAATTCAGTAATAATACTTAAAACATGTAAATAGATTTATTTTTTTTTCTTCACTAGTCTGTTTCCAAGATCATTTCATTTATAAGATGGCGGCCAGCATTATGGCTGTGCCAGGAAGCCGCGTAGAGCCAAGATCATCCTCAGGTTGTTGGCAGGCCTTTCCAAGGATGGCCAGAGAGGAGGCCAGTTAGAAGTGAACTTGAACTAACAGCGAACGCATTGGTGAGAGGCTCTTGGGTCATTGCACATTAAAAACCTCGCCCACGGAGCCGCCATTTAAATATAATTGTGGAGAAAATGGTTACATCGAGGAGGAATTGTTTTTCCTCCCGTAGAGAAAACTTTTTCATAGTTTTCGAAGTTTGCGTGAACATATCATTGTTCGCTGGTTTGCTTCTGCGTTTATTGCCTTTCGGATAAACTCTAACTACTTTGTTCTTATGGATAATTTTAATACTAAAACCTATTAATCACTCCATAGTGTGTTTTCCTCTGTTTTTCTAATTCAGGCATCCGCGTGGAATTTTTTCTCAGCAAGGCTTGTAAGCGAACTGCTTCTCTTTACATAGTTTTGTCTTATTTTTTACTTTGATATATATATATTTCTTTACCTTTGATGATTTTCGTCGAAGTTGTTTCGAAAATTGGTCTTGCGATAACTAAACTTAAACGTGGATTATAGCTGTGGATTGATATACACGTAAGAAGACAGACTTCACCGTTAGGTGAATTGAAATTCCCTGAATGCGTTATTTCACAAATAGCGACATGTATATGTTAGTTTTGTTCTTGTTTTCCATCCAACGTTCGATGAGATTAAATATCGGCGCAAGCTTACAACACAACCTGCTTACTCTGGCTGTCGGATAATTCTGTTATAGTAGCTTATCCACATATCTAACGTTTTTAGTTAAGTGTTGGTTTCTTTTTAATGAAAAAATCTGTACAGTCCAGTGATCTAGTGATGGCATTGTCTTATCGAATGGCGCTTAAATCTGGATTCCATAGCCTCTTTAGTTACAGCTTGGGTATATTTCCATGAATTGATAGATTTGAATGAATTCCTGATCATCTTGTCCTCCCAGGACGTCGAGTGAACGTACTCCGTGTAATACATACAGAAGAGAAAAATGTAAGATAAATTGCACAATATTTGAATCTAATTGCCCAATAAATCAAGATGGCTATGCATGAACAATCTCTTTGCAATTTGACGGAAACAATGCATGAGCAGCTCGTGAGACTCCTCTCAGCCTTTAACTTTCGTTTTTGATGCTGCATGTTGTAAGTCAGATTTGTCGGATAAACACCTAACCCCAGTATCGTGAAGCGCGCTTAGCCAAGTATTCCCTTAACTGCCATGACAACGTATGTTGTAGAGATAAGAAATGCACTTAGCGAAGTGCTACTTAACACTAAGTATGCTTCATGAAACCGGGCCCTGAGAAATACACAAGCACTGCAGCATTATAATAGAGACCAACTTGCTTTAGCTGCGATTTGTGTCTTTCTGTGTGACCCTCATAGTCTCCTATTGTATTCTATTGTCACAATATTTCCCAACTGAGGACCTGTCCCAAGTATCACGAAGTTGTTTTAGGCTAATGTCAGGCTTAGACTTAACTTGTGCCATTACTCCTTAAATACTAATTTTCGTTTCTGCCATTAAGGTCAAGGGCAAATCTTAGTATTGAAATAAAAATCCTTGAGAGCAGTTTCTCTTTTAGCCAGTAAACTGTTTTGATGTTAAGACTAAGACAGCTTTGGGATCCTATGTCCAGTGCTTACAATATCTGAATTAAAGTCATAATTAGAATATAGCGAAAAAAGTTCCTTCCCATAAAATGCCTGCTCATGATTTGCGTTTTTTTTATTTATCTTAATACGGTGATGGATTCCAATGGGCTGTATACACAGACACTGTGCTAACTGGCATCGCTGGAGAAAACGATGCCCAAGGGCAACAGGAAATGAGGACTGGCTGGGAAATTAGGCATCGTAATGAGTAGTGGATAGTTTAGAGAGCACTTGGCAGGCTGTAACGTTTGCTACCGCAGGGACATATGCTCAAATCGAACCCCTCCTGTCGTTTACACAGCACTTTAGCGCAGACCAAGTGTCTTGGCATTAGCGGGTATTCATATCACCTCAATGCAACCGATCAAATGGCCACCCTGCCACCCAAGTTCAAATATGCAAGGAGTGAGACATGAATCATTTCCACACCAAGAGTAAATGTTGTCCTGCTGAAATACACCCTAGTCGAGTGTGTAGTTATACTGTAGTAAAGGGTAGAATAATGCATACTAGAGTGGTTACTGTTAGGTTCAGTTCGTGTTGACTTCGAGTTAACTCTATTGCCCCTATTTTTGTACAGGCCGTTATATGACTATCATGGACTATCTTAACACTCTCTTAAATTGTTCATGCGCAGTCTTCTTCAGAATTCCAGTGTGTAATTGAAGCATTGCACATTACAGTTTGGCTATCGTGCCTGGTTAAGGCAGCAAAGTCATTAATGTAACAATTACTGTATGAAAGGCCTTTGAACATGTACAAAATTAGGTTCCAAATTTAGACAAAAATTAATCATACATGAACAGAATAATATAATCTGATTTTGCTGCCAAGATATTGTGTGGACGGCTACCTACACCATTCTGTGAAATGACTGGCCTTTCTTTCCCTTGGAACTGTTTATTACCAAACGCTCTCAATGATTAATGGGAAAAATGGTCCAGGCGTCGTATTTAGATTTCTTCTGGAAAATTGCTCTGAGAAACAGAGTGAATGGTTCTTATTCGGCCACAACAACCAGTATTGTCCATATTTAGACTAGTGGACTAGCTATTCATGCTTTCGATTCAGTCTATGAATAACGAAAAGCCAAATGTACTATATTTTCTCTGTTGCTCATTACGGTGGTCATTTCGACAGGAAGACTGAAGCCAAGCAAATTGAAAGCTATAATATCGTATTAAATAACCATATCCAGATATAACTTGAAGGCCAGGTAAACTGTTTACAGGTCTTGCTCTGGATATTGTTTTCCTGTGTATTACTTACGTGGCCGGCATCCTCAACTTCCTGATGTCACAAAAAAGTGTTGATACAGATAGCCAAAGATCCAACAAGGTTTTCAGACTGTTATGTGATAAATGTACTAACCTTTACGCCAACTGTGTTTGTGTACGGTATAAGTTGTAAATGCATAACAGGGATGGTTCAGAACAAATCTAAAGGTGATCCGGATAATTCCATTTTCGGATTAAATTTATTGCAATATTCACTTTACGAGTTGCAATAAATGGAAAACCACCACACAGACAATTTTGCAACACATTAACCGTTACAGTAATGACCTGAATTCTGGTCATTTTGGAGAAAAAAACACCACTGAAAAACTTCATGTGATAAAAGAACAACAAATGTTGCACACCTTTCTTTACCAAGTAGAGAATGCAAACAACGATTCAACGTAACAGTTACCAGAAGTCTTCACGCAACGCTTGATGTTTTCAGCCATATTCAAGGATATTTTGGCTGCATTACGGCAGACAGTGTTCTGGGTGAAGATACCAAAGCACCTGACCGAATAAATGCAAAACGTAAAGACCTAAAGTCTCTGTTGGTTAGCGCTGTAGCACAGCGTAATGACTCAGGGACCTCTTACCAAAGCGGTAACTGATGTAAGTTTTAGTCCAGTTCATGCTGGCTTCCTCTCCGGCCGTACCTGGGAAGATCTTCAAGCAACCTGTTGATGGTCGTGGGTTTCACCCGGGCTTTTCCCGATTTCCTCCCACTTTAATGTAGCCGCCGTCGTATGAGTGAAATATTCTTGAGCACGACGTAAAAAAAGCTATAATATCGTATTATATTAAAAAGGAAAGACCTATGACCAACGGGAAGTGGATTCGAACACTCAACCTTGATGGTCTAGGCCCTTAAGATGATCTGGACGGCGAAGACTCTTTTCCCTAAAGCCTGTGACAGTAACACAGTGTATGCATTCTCCAGGATGGCATGCTAGAGTAAACTTCATGTGCATGTACGTACCGAGAATGATACACTTGCGGAAAGCACGCGTGTGCTTTATTTATCCCCTCAGTGAATTAGGACTTGCCTGATTGCAATATCTTGAGCGTCTGTGTTTTATACTTGAAAACACACAATTCTCCTGTGGGCGTACGTAATTGAGGCGATGATGCGTGGAATTGTCCGCTTGCTTTGCAAATTGGTTATTAAAAGCATTCCAGTATGGCGAGGATGATTGTTAAAGGCGACAGAAGGGATGCCGTGTCCGTGCAAATTGATGGGACTAATTAGATTCTTTGCCTGTCCAGACCTTTCATTTCCAAAGCTTTGATGGTTATCCTACATGCGACGCTGTTACACTTTTACAATAACAATAACAACAACAACGATAACTTCTGCAAGGCTATGGTCCCATGCTCCACCCGAAAGGCTCACAATTTGGGAAACACTTGCCCATTGCACAGCGTTCCAAGTGCTAGTTGACGGTTTCTAACCGCTTGCCAGTGCTTTGCCACCCTTGAAAATTCATTACATATTGGTCAGGAAAGGAGATAAATAACTGAGGCCCCAGAGCGAAACATGCTTTTAAATCACGGCAAAGTGATTTATTTCAAAGCCATGCAATGATTAGTGGCAACATTTTGTGCCCTCAACAAAATAGATGCATTCGCTTTTCTTGCCACAATTTTTCTTGCAGCCAGATAATTGGCCCACACTCTGACAGGCGCCGGGACGCCACTGCAACAAGAGATACGTTTTTGCTTGAGGATAGCCTTCGGTATGGATGTTGGCAAAGTATTGCGATTTCTTTCTTCTGACAAGAAAAAAAAAGGAAAAAAAAAAAAAGAAGAATTGTTGTCAAGAGACGAGGAACATGTCTACATGCGAACATAAAGTCGCACATTCCCTTTTCTCCGCGACAGAAGTATCTGCTTAGATACCGTGGCAAATGAAGTCAGACTTTGTCTTAGCATCAAAATAGTAACTTATTTTGCAGTAAAATTGTGACTTGCCCCAAGAATGTTTAGCTTAATATTAAGAATTGCCTTAATCTTTCATGATGAAAATTAAAATTAAAAGAAGTTCAGAAAAGATACTATAAAAATGGTAAGAAATGCAACCCAAGCCTGAGAGCAATGTTATCCTGGGACCTGCACTGTTTTGGGGATATGACATTACACGAGAGCGCATCTACATTCCAAGTTTAAGTATCTTAATACACATTAATTTCCAAGGAGCCAGTGGTTCTAAGCATTTGCCCTTTAAAACGGAAGATGACAGATGCTCTGAGAACGCGATTAGTGCATTATTAACGTATTAATCAACCATATTAATGGTTAGTAACTGGATCGAAGAGAAGATATGATTAGAAATGACATACATTTGATGCGATCACTGTGAGTTCAAGTCCACCTCATGCTAGCTTCCTTTCTTGTAGTATACGTGAAGGTATGTGGAGTGTTCACCCTGGGCTTTGCCCGGGGTCCTCCAGTATTAGTGAAAAATTCTTGAATGCTTCTTAAAATACCAATCAAATCAGATTGATTTATTTACTTATTAGTATTTGATCGGCGTTTAACGCCGTACACAAAATTATTTCACTTAAATGACAGCGATCAGCATTATGGTGGGAGGAAATCGGGCAGAGCCCGGGGGAAGCCCATGACCATCGGCAGGTTGCCGAGTAAAATCAATCAAATAAATGACATACATTTATAATGGAGGAGAAATTGTGAAAAATTTTTCTAATACTAGCATAGATGTGGATAGTTCCATTAATTTAGGACCTACAGAAAACGTCCTGGCTTGTTCAGTATTAAACTGTATCAAAACTGATCTAAAATCCTCTGTTTCCTTGAGGATTTCCCACCAGTGTGTGTTAGGTTTAGAGCTTGGGTTTTCCATCAACTTTTCATTCGACGGTTGCCGTATTGAACTGTGACATTTTTCATTTCCTTTATTAAATTTTCCAAAAATGGAGAGTGGTTGCTTGAATCATTTAATAGGAAAAAGTGGTCGTCACCATTTTATATTATGCAATATACCACAAATGACTTGGACTGAGTGTCAGAAAACTCAGAAAGGCTTTATTGTGAATCAGTATGATACGAGAACGATAAATCTAGATATATTACCATGTACCATCTGGTTTTTACTGAAGCTAGTTATTCTGCCTCTGCTCATTGTATATTGCTTTTATCAGATAACCGCGAAGACGAGATTCTTGATTTCCCTTGGATGATTTAGCAACCAAAGGCAAATTAAAACTAGGCAATGACCATTTTTCCAAATCATGCAGACTCGGTAAGATTAGTGTGAGACGTGGAAGCTTTCGCATATGTACCATTTATCAGATATACTTGAAAAATGTATCTTTTGTAGAACTTCAAATCCTTTTAGTTCTTTAAGAGACCATAATATTGTCCAGTCTGTCATTCGTGTCTCGACATTTAGCTCATACAGGGTATTAACTGACGCCTACACTACCAAGAAATAACAGCTATTCGCTTTGTGAAGTCACTCGAGCGAAAAGTTCAAAATTGAGCTCTCAGTAATTTTCCTCTAACACATTCGTATTCGTTGACATCCAGGGGTACCTTTTCCTTTGGGCGAAAATCATTCCCCAGAAGCTACCTTAAAAGGCGTGGTATAGAGACTTGCAGAGTGTTGAGTGTATTACTTGGCTACCTTATATAGACATGACACTAGATAATAAAGACGATGACTGGCAAACAATCGTATAGAATGACCATTGTTGTGGTGAAAGAAACGGAGGCTGTATTCTAGAAATATACAACCAAAAGAGTAAAGAAATAAAGTATTTTAGACGAATAGGAAACATTCGTGCTACATGAATTACAGGAATTCCGAAATGGAATTATTTTACAATTGTGTATGGCATTATCGATTTTTGCGATATCGCTACGTGTTTAACAATACGTGAAACTTAATGAAAACCAATAGCCGTCCCAAAGAGCTATCGCTACAGAGGATTTAAAGTTCTAAAGAAAAAAAAACCAGAAAAAATAAACCACTTTTTTGCATGTGAGTAGTAATTTCAGTCTGTATATTTCGAAGCCAAACAATAATTACTGTCCGAGCGATAAGGCTGGTGTTGGTGTAAAAGCTTATCTTGTAACCTGATGCCTAACCAGTGTATCGGGACATCGCTTTGCAATTAACCAATGTGATGACATTGGTATTTGATGCTATAATCAATTAAATTAGGCCTTGGAAATAGTCAGGGCGGGGGGCAAGCGCTGGGATTTTCGCATGAGGGACCATAGAACGTAATCGATGTAACGGTATAACCGACGACAAGAGCTCCCCGTTACCGCCTCCACTGGTTACTTACGATCCCAGCAAACTCATCGCCTCAGTCGGTGTTATAAGACACTTAGCGTTGCAGCCACTGAGCGCATAACGACTTGCGCTCCGTTACCTACTCTCTGGGAGATTGCATCAGTTTCTATGGAAATAAAGTGCCACATACTCGCTGTGATTTCTGCCCTCAAAGAGAAACATGTACGATATGCAAGAAACATCCAACAGTATGAAACAGCTTAGCCAAGTTGGGACACAGGAATCGTTGTGCTAAAACAAAAGTAATGGACACAGAGAATCAACTATACACTGTGATGGCAAAAATGAACCTTGTTCTAAAGGATGTTTGTACTATTGTAAACATCGTGCTATATGCTTTAAATGAAAGACCATACTCTCTTAACAGCCTCATCATAGGTCCCACCGGCCAAGTCTGCCTGCATAATGATTAAAACTAACGTCTTGAATGAAAGTGTACATAAATCTCTACATTAATGAGTATTTTTTAAAGGAGTAACTTGTAGGTATGGAGGACACTGAATGGGACACTCAAGCGGTTTGTAGCATAAGGTTGAAATTGCCATAATACATAGTATTCTAAATTGCAGTGCTGCAGAAAGCTTGTGTACCACGTAAGTATTTTATGAGACCACATAAATGGAAGGAAAGACAAACTAGTGCCGGGTACGGCCATTTTGTTTAAGGTGGATAGAAATTTTACGGGTCCCTTATTAGGCACTACGCTGGTTCGACAAATTAAGACTACACTAATACGACGCACGAGTACACACGAGTTGTTGTCATAAATTGTTCGTGTTAAGACACATTAAGTACCATCTACATGAAAGCTTTGAAAAATACATACTATCTGTGCAGAGGTCTCCCCAGGTGATTTATTTTCCATTAACGTTCCGGTCTAGATGTAAACGGATCCCAACATTTCCAGCAGAAACAAACATTTCATAGGATACATGTGAAAAAGGGTCTATTCTACAATTTTTTAAATTAAACAGTCTTTGTTTTCTGATTGCTTTGAATCTATTAAGCCCTCTGTCTGTGTTTTGCCATAAAATACATACTATAATACATTATACATACTAGCGACGTGCGGGGAGTTACGCTATTAGAACACGTCACAAAGACTCACACAAAAAGTAATGAGCAACCAAGTGCGGTCTTTCACTAAAAACTTAAGAGCCATTACATCAGTGCAGCAGACGTCCTTCTTTGGTTCAACCACAGAAGGCACGCATGCGATCTCTGAAGCACACACCCAACCAGCTTCCTCGTTTTGAGAGACTTCGCTTTCCGTTCCGTTTTGCACTAAGGTTTACTGTATTAATAACACCAGTTGCTATCGGATGTATCATGTTTGTACAGCTCATCGTGTTGAATGTGCACCAGATCAATACTGCTGGACGAAATGCGTGTATGAACAACGGCCCGAAAGGCCCGTTACCGTAAGACAGGGTATTTAACCGTTTAACGCCGCGGTACACGCCATGTAACGCACGAAGTTGTTATCATATCGCAGTCACACGGTAGATCTACACAGCCGAATACATAACACAAACTCGGCACATAACACAAGAGAATAATAAGTTACTGTGCCGTTTGCAATAATACACAAAAATATACTTTTTCCTTGCATCTAAGACGACTGATTTAAACGTGAATTCATTAGGAGAAACATCTTTAGCCTTGTAAATGAAAAGTGTATCCATCGAAATGACAACTTATGATGTAACAAACTTCTATGTTTTTATCTCTATTGAAACAGTGTGTTTATTAAATGGTAAAGTGTATTCTTAGATTTACCTGAAGGGGTCAAATAGGTATGCGAGAAACACAATAGGTATGCGAGAAACACAACAGGTATGCGAGAAACACAATAGGAGAAAGCTTGGTTTCCTCAATTTATCAGGGGTAAAACTAATAGGGGAAGAGACTTCAGTTCATGACCATCCCATGTTGGTTAGGCTGTAAAAGATGACTAGGTTGAACGTGGAATTTTCTACACATCTCTGCTTGTTAACAAATGTGTGCGGGTTATAAGTGTGTTTGGCCCTTGACGGTTATGCCAAGCCGGCTGCAGTGTGGTGTCTAGTACCGAGGGCGATTCAATAACACCATTTCCGATTCAAGTAAAAAACTGAAAATGAGATTTCATAGATTATTTTTAGGTTCCAGAAATAAAAAAAAATTACCAAGCTGATAAATATTGTGTGAAGACAAACATGTCTGTAAATAAACATAACTTTGAACCACATTAAATAAATATCCTAATGAAAGCTAACTGGCATTGTTATGTTGAGCCCCTTGAGTGTTGTGGCTGTATTTGAAACTTTCACATCAGGCAACACAGAGCAGATGGAATGGTGCGAGAATGTGTGTAAAAGAGAATGTGTGTAAAAGATTTCCTTCACTGCAGCTAGACGTATACAGATCAAGCCTGGAGGAGATTAAGTGCAGTTTAAGTGCTGTTTATAATATACGCCAGGGATACACCATAACCTGCTTTCATCAACACGTACATATCTGACACGTCAGTGTCAGTTTCAGAAGAAAAACTTACAGTAAACCAATTTCTGGTTTCGTGCCCCATTCGTATGTAAGCATAAAAAAATAAGGGGAACATAAGACACGACTGAAGACATGACTTACTACATTCCATGTGTACACGCGCATGTTTGTAACTGTGATCACAATATCAAGATCACAATGAGGTACTGTACTGACCAGACACGATCGTTTATTTTCCGGGTGAATATCTGATCCTTTGATCCAAGTAAATATTCGAATTAAACAGACATGAATTAAAATCCAGGAACAGTATTATACCTCCGGATACAAGAGTCATGAGCTCATAAAATTCTTAGGAATGCAATGGATTAAAACCACGATTATCCCCGTTGACCACTATTGGTAAAGTTTTTTTTTTCTTTCTGAGTATTTTCTTCTCGAACCAGAAAATGGTTGTGCACCATAATTTTGCTGATATTCCTCAAAATTGTCGATATTTCCGTAAGCAACACTTTGGCTGATTTTTGAGTCATTTAATGTCAATTTTACACATTCAATTTTATAAATTTATTATTGCGTCAATATGCGAACGTTTCATTTCTTTTAATCTATATTCACATATATTTCCTCACCATTTGCGAAAAAGTAAAGTTTAACCCATACCGTTATTGACAAATTCTCGAATATACAGTACTTGTCCTTCCTCCAAAAATCTTAACTAAGACATCGACCTTTTGATGAAACAAAAAGCACAAGTATGTGTCTCTTAAATCTCGAACATATCTTACCTTAGCCTTCAAGAAGATATCTGCATTCGCTTTTTACCCGTCACACCTATACATGCTCTACTGCTTTTCTATTTTGTGTCACATCCGCAAGACGTCCACTGTGCTTTTACAAGAGGTTTGAAGCATTAAAAAGAAAATGCATTCTTTTGGGCTGCATTAGGTCAAGAAAATAAATATTTGTGACTTTCTTTCTGTCATTTTACCCCCCAAAATATGCAAAGTATTCCACTTATGCAAAATTGCATTTGTTGGTTGGATGTCCAAAACTGCATTACTCCGACAAGCAATAAAGATAGTCGCTTGTGTGAATATCCTATATTCATGAATAAGCAGATGCCTTGTACAGGCTACCACGTCTTAGCTAATGTCCTATTCCAGGCTAACAGAATTGATCAATTTTTTCAACTCTCCTTAAAACATCTCAGTCAAAGCAGATATTTAGTTTTTTGAGAAAATAAGCTTTTTTTCAACACTTATTCTTTGCACGTGTTCATCGTGATAAGTGTTTATTTGGAATTGTAAACATCATCTTTATTTTATGTATGGATACTTTCCATACATAAAAATACAGTAGTTAAAGCTACTCCCGCTTTTTCTATAGGAGCAACCGAGTTCATTGTGCCGGAATGGTAAAGGATTACAAAAGAATAACTGACTCAAAGCTACACTGTCATTTTACGCCCAGTATAAAATTCGTCGCCTTCAAATTCTTTATTGCTAAGTGTAATGAAATTCGAACAACCGAAGAGGGGAATTACACAATAAAAATATTCCGCTGTGAAAGAAAAAAAACTGTCTGTCCAAATTAAGCGATTTGGAGACAGTTCTTTCAAACGACGTGTCAATTGTAGTCCGTAGTATTATTTTTAAAAAAATGCCGACTTCAATTTTAATCCCTTGCGATGGGTTCTGATGACTTCCGGTCCCTGGAGGGCTTTCATGACGCAATCACAGACCCTGTAATTTGAAGTAAACATGACTCAAGGGATATACAGCTGATTCATGGTTACCTTATAACTGCCGAGTTGGTCCATTATAATTTTCGTGGAATTTTAATTTCTCACCAAGGCAAAAACTACGTTTTAATGTCAATCGTTGTGATAATTGGGTGAAAATCACAATGTACAGTAATACGTCTGACGTTTATAGCGATATCCTGGGGATTGTTGGGGCTTGTTCATCTGTTCGACTCCTGGGGACTTGTTCTGAAATGTTATTGTCAGCAGAGACATCACGCTTTGTTAAACAGAGAATAGCTGAATATTTAATATAACAATATACGCACATATCATTATTGGCTGCAAGCAAACGTAAAAACAATAAAGTGCTCTACGTTTTTGTTCAGAGAGAGCTAAGGACGAAGGTCTTCAATCACGAAATCAGCATTGCATTACAGAATGCTTCGTTTGTAAGGGTATTGCCGAAGGAATGTTCCGAAACCATACACTCTCAACCTAACATTCACAAATAACGAAGCAATCCAAGTCATGATTGAGCATAGTAATACTTTTTGTCTCCAGTTCATGAGTATCAGGTGTTCTAATTGCACACTACCTCGATACCTGCAGATTGGTGTTTTCTATCATGTACAGCCCGTTGCAAACCATCTCAAGCCCACTCAACCTTCCTAATAACCTAAATGGACAGAGATCTACATTAAGTGATACATAAACCAGCGAGTCTATGTATTGGATCACCGAGTCTTGGAATTTATTGCTAAAGAAACTGGATAAAAGACAGCTAGCTTTGTCAGAGATTCGACTGTCGTGTTCTGCAAGGTAACTACGCTAACAAATTATATACACTGCCAATTCTTACAGAATACAAAGGATCCTAAATGCATTTATGGTCGATATGAGTTAGCTTCGGTAATGCAGTCACCCTTGAAGTGAGCCAAAGGCGATCTATTGCACTTGAGCTGCATGCCCAAAGAGTACGAAAGAAAGGGCTTGAGTATTAAAGACCTGAAGTTTTTACGTTCGCATACCACCGAAGACGAGACAGGAATAGTTCCAAACTCATACCAAAACGTGACTTGCAAGAAATACCCAGGCTCAGTCGCTAAAACCATCCAAATCCCTACATATCTGCGATCAGTGAGTCTTTATTAAATACTCTGGTTATCTGGCATGATGCCAAAATAATCGAGAGGCTGAAATATTGGTTCAAATTCATAAACGTAAACAGTGGAAGTCATTGATAAGTTGAGACTGTTGAGTTGAGGGAAGCCGCCACACTCGTCCTTCTGCAATTACGTTAAAGCTTTTTATCCAAGCACCATTTCAATTTTAAAAGCAAAGGTCATGGCCAAGTAGTAGCGAGTGTAATTTTTATTCGGCTAAAGTGCCCATATCTCTTTCAATTGGGTTTAGAATCACGTCAACAGCTGTGACATGTCGTATTTCAATAACGTCTTTTGATTACCCTATTGATTAAAGTTTATCACCTCCTTCAGCGGGATTCAGCTTCTTTCGCCTTTTTTCAACCCATTGCAATTTATACTTCATCGCCAAGACCACAACTGATCCAGTGTGTTTGACAATTTCTATACATTCGCATGGAATGGACAGAGAACTCTTTCATAAGGCTGAGGAACAGTCGGAGCCCTATATAGAACTTCTGGATCATTCATTAATGTCATTTCTTAACTCGACTGTATTTATTCATTTGTTCTATTCATAAATAGTTCGTTTCTCATCTTTGACACCTGCAGATTATTCTTTTTAAAGTATGTGTTGTTTTCATGCAGTAGTTAATTTTTATTCTTTTTCTTTGCGCAGTCATTCAATCCTTCATGCAGTTAGTCAGTTACACACATAGAGCCATGTGTTCTGTCGTCCAACCATTGACGTTTCCAGTAAGTCTAATGGGTTGTTTTCAGTTTTCCTTCATTACTTCAAGCATTTACTCACTTCTTCCTCTGTTCTTTAATCTTAGGAGGGCCATTTAGAAAAATCTGGGTATTTTTAGTGTGTCTAATCCTTACGCTCAGGAGTAAGGCTCTGGTACCTGCCAAATGGAACACCAGTAGACCAGGTGCCCCCGCGTACCCCTCGGGGTTAATAGGGTATCCTGAGTTAGTGTTGGATCCTCGGAAACTGTTGCAATTAATGTGCAGTTCATTCGTCACTCAACCACCCTAACCTCCAGATATCGGAAGTCAAGAGATAAAACAAGGACTTAGTCGGCCGTAAGCTATCTGATGCTGACAACTAACTGCAATTTGTCCCTTGTTTACCACTGACCTGGCTATGGATTATCTGTGTCCTACTTCACTGACCTGCATCCTAAATTTTGTCGCTAACGAAGGGTCGTGCAAAGAAGCCAATGGCTAACGACGTCAATTTTTCATAAGAATTAATTATAAATATTGACACAAGTGTAGTCGGGGTTAGCGGGTTCATCAGCGAATCAAATATCAACGAGGAATCATTGGACTTAACACGGCTTATTGACAATTAGGCGCGTCCATACGTGTCAGAAGCGGCCCTATGCCTCACAAAATTGATGGACTTTCCGCACTTCACTCCAGAACTCGATAAACGGAGCTAGTAATTCATTTTACGCACTCTTTCTGGCAAGAAACCTGTTTGTCCAGAGCACTTTGTTGGAGCTTCCTGATAAGCCACGAGTTGATCTTCGTCGGAGCAGGATCTGGTCTCTCAGATGTAATTTCTCCTTCCGGATCCGCACCAGAGACCCGCTCCGCCTAGATTGTCACAACTGATTTAGAATCCTCCCAACCTTACAAATTTCACAACAGAACAACTAGATTAGTTTGCCATGGTGGTGCAGCGAAGCGCTTTCAATTAGGATCAACGGAACACATAAAGTGTTGATAGTATGAGGAATACATCAAGCTTTACAGATTATTGGGGCTCATTCATGACGGCACAGTGAAGGGAAAAGGGCAAAAATATCATTATTGTACAAAGTATATACTTCCTGGATCGAAGAAACTTTTGGGTTTTTCAGATTGAATTCGTTATCAGTTTTATTTAATCAGAGCAAGTGTGATGAAAACTAGACCTTCACACTAAGAATAGTGTCTTCACTGTCTTTTAAAGAGCTATGAAATAGCCGGAATAAAAGCAGCAAAAAACGCCGATTCTATTGGCTCCATATATATAAATGTTACAAGAAACAGAGATCTCTACTTGACTGGAGACGCAGTTGTCCATTTAATTGTGAACTTAATCACTTGTCCTAAGGTAGACGCCTTAAAATAATATTCTAACACATCGGCGACATCCCTACTGCATAAAGAATAGAGACGTCAACTGCATATACCACAGGCAATTTTTTGCGTGACAGAACACCGTTGTCAACGAGTAAGGGTGCGGTATAGAATTTCGTAGCTTTTGGTACCGATCTAAAATCTTATTAAACTGTTTTAATGAGTTTTGACCACTTAGGTGGACTGGTTTTTAGCTCATGTGTTTTTGATGTACTACCGCAGTGCTAGGCTTCAAAATAACCTCTGCTGAGATGGCAGAAATACGACTGTGGTGGCTCAGCTGGGGAACTGAATATGCCTGACAGGGTGCTCAAACAGTTGCTCGTTTTTGTTGTTGTAAAGGCTGGCCTGTCTATGTGGGAAAATTGATGGAAAACTGGTAGACTGACTTATCCGTATTGTGATTTTTTTTTTGTGATAACTGAACGTTTGAAAACTGGACAGAAAAGAATATGGCGCGAGAGTCGAAATTGGGTCAATATTGGGCCAACAGTCACAGTTTTTTGTTTACATATTTTGAACATTTTACACTAGCACACGGTTGGAGGTGTGATGTAACTTGTTGCATGAGATTATTTTATTCCGTTTAAAGGTATATTTTGGGTGTAACTGGTCATAAGAATGATATTATTAGCACAGATTTGTGTCATTTGGGGGATATGTGCAGTCAGTGCATTCCTACTCGACATTCCCCGGGAAAACTGTGGACTACACCCTAACGTCATAGCGTTCACCGGGATTGTTCCAACCGCAGACATTAAAAGAGAGGACACGTTAGTGCAGCACATGCCGTCTGCCAGTATGAAAACAAATATGACTACACCAACTGCCATGCAATCCTTGGTCCAGTTGTTCGACGAAGGGTTAACTTTAACCCAGGGATAGAGCTAACCCTGGGTTAAATGGTTTATCCCAGGGTTAACTAAAAACTATGTTAAATCTGCGTTGCTGAATTTTGGGTTAGACATAGTGCTAGCTACAAACCCAGGGTTAAATAATTGCATTTTTCATGTCAGTAGTTGTGATTGGTTAACTTTAAAAACTGTGGAGGTCAAGGGTTGTAGGCAGAGAATTCTAGTGTGTGCCATAGCAACAATGGGAAAAATACATATGCACTGTAATCGCTTGTTTATGCCTGTTTAGATAGAGTGCATCTTATAAAAGTCATCAAAACCACATTCATTTTTGTGCCTCCTATCTTTCCTGTACAAAAAGCGTGATAACATTGTTGCAATATACTATCTGCTATAATTGACGAACTATGTTGTCATGCCATTGAGTGATTGTATCGCTCAATGTCTCTTTGTGTGATTACGTACATTTCATCCCAGTTTAACCAGAAAGTGACTTTGTGTACATTTGCGAGGAGTGAAACATACATCGCCAGCTCGGCATCATGGACGCTATCATCACTATCACTGTCACTATCACTGTCATCCGTCGATTCGAGAGTCCTCAAGAATTGTGGATTCTATATTTACGTGGACTTACTTGCCTTTGGAAGCCGGAATATCCCATCTGGATTTGGAAGCTATCATCAGTGAGAAACTATATATTTTTTAAATTATCTGTATTGTTTGTTTTGTTTATTTGTATATTATATCAGTTATACTATTTGTCTATTTTGTTCAAATATATGGCTTGAATTTAGTCAAGCGTCTTCGTGTTTCTCTACTTGATCTTGTGTAAGGCCTATCGCTATCTGGTAGTTGAACAAACCATTTGTTGATCAATTTTCCTCTCCCATAGTACCCTTACACTAACTCATTTAAAACACTTCCATCCATGGGTTAAACTTAACCCTAGGTTAGGGCCAATTTAGCCCAGGGTCAACTTTAACCCCGCTTTGAACATCACAAATTTATTCCAGGGTGAAAGTTAACTCAAGTTTGGTAGATTTAACCCAGGATTAGTCGCTAAGACCCTTTTGTACGTCAAGATATTAAATTTGAGGGTAGGAAGCGGGAGTGTGGCATTCGGTAGGAAACAGAATCAAAGAATCAGCGACAGGGTTACCAATTTATTTCTACGAGCAGCCTTGAAATTAAAGAAATGCAGACAATTCTATCAGGCGGGTAATTGTGGCCTGTGTGCAAATACACCTAGTATTATACTGGCTTGTACGTTTACCTCAATTAATAATACCCTGTCACGCTGTTTACTTTCGCAAATGAAGTTTAAAGTTAAATTTGTTTACTTTATCATTCATATACTGGCGACATTTCAGGATTTCTTTCAGTGATAAAAGTGCTACCTGTTATAGTTTATAGATATCACTTGTATACATTAGTTTTTAGTACTTTACACCCAGACGTCATTACGTCGAGAAAAGATACATTTTGTTTCATGACGTTCCATTCTGAGCTCAGCGGGATGATGTCACAATATTCAAAAACATGGACTCTGTGGTTGTTTTACGTGGGCTTTCCCTTAGAAAGATCGAGGCAAGAGGAATGTATTCAAAATAAAGGGGTGAATAGGTATCAATCTGAAAAATAGGAAAGGAATAAAAACTGAAAATTAATGTAAAATGTATATGAGCGAGTGAGGTGTTAGAATAGAAATAATGGCTTTATTCACTGGGTACATGCTGTGATTATTTCTTAAATATGGGTCCTCTGTGGCTCAGTCGACTAGCGCGCTAGCCAGCGCTATGACCCAGAAGCCCACCACCAATGCGTGGGAAGGCCTGCCTGCAAACCGGGCTCTGCCCGGTTTCCTCCCACCATAATGTTCTTCAGTAACACCAATCAAATAAATAAATACATATTTCTTAAATATAATAAAAGATAAACAGGCCTTTACTGCTGAAAACAAAATGCAATACTTTGTCCGTAACTGTGGACTGCAGGAGACGGATGGTTGAAACAGCCTAATATAACCATATAGTTAATCAGAATCTTAGCCGATTGTACCTGTCTTTCAGATAGTAGCTCAGATTTACCTTTAATGTACATTGGTATATATGCTTGATTTTTTCTTACCGCCTTGCTCAGTAATTTAATGTAAGTATACATAAATGTTCAAATCCGTCTGTAGGGACACAGTTCCAATATATAGCTATGTCTCCAATTTTACCATTTCACAAAGTTCAGGTGATTTGTGCCATACGTCTGTGGTTCTGTAACAATCAAGGACAAGCGATTTTGTAACAATAAAGAACAAGCAGGTGATGTTAAAAGCCATAGCTTGACAACCACATTTGCTTCTATGGCTGCTAATGTAAACCGGAATTGCGCAGCAACTATAAAGACGGAATGGCTTTTCAAGTATTTGAACAATAATGCGAACAATAATAATTGTCCCTTTCTGCCAGACTTTGCGTTTAGAGTCAACAAATATTGAAAACGTGTATGGGATGGTTTCGATATTTGCTGAGGTCGTGGAAAACAATTTCTGGGCTTAGAAAGGCTGTTCACATGGTCTGTGCGACAGAAAGATGCTGCTGGCCAAATAGAAGTCCATATACCATGTTAAAGTCCCTTAAGGCTGGTATACAATTAAGGTACATTTTCCATCGGATTTTCCCAAATATGCCATACTAATGAATACAAAGATATTGGCCGAGTCCAAGGAATAAGGAAAGAACCCGGGTATAATACAGACTCATGAAAATTCATTTTTCGCGAAGTATTCTCCCTTGTCATCTGCAGGTATGATTCATAGGCGAGAGGGTAGCGCAAAGACAAATCCCTGCGGAAAATAGCCAGCTTAACTTTCGCCGTAGTACCCAAATAATGTGTGTAAATTGAATAGTCCGATCCTCGATATAGAACACGGCAATACGGCCGTGTAGTGCAAAGTTTACCAGTCTGCAAGTATTACGAGGGAAAAGGCGACGTGATTCCAGTGCGATCAATCGTAAATACGAGAAGTTACCATAGAGTGCTCTACCCTAGCCATTGGACGGCAACATCAACAAGCCTTAGGCGTGTTGCAGATTTGGTGTAGATGTAAAATCACACGTTTCAATATACCGCACAGAACCAAGTAACTCAGAGAACCTCACGACATAAAGTGCCCCTAGTCTTTCCACTATTTGTATAGGACAATGTATTAGTAATACGGGTGATGTAAGTATTGGTTAAGATTTTTATGTGCATTCGCTCGTCTGCCAATGCTACTCGAGACATGTGGTAATGGAGGCGGGCAGCATCTAACACAAAACATTACGAACAGACATTTATTTATTTATTGGACATGTTTATCGCCATACATTCCTAAATTCTTAATTTATAATATGTCGGCATGTTTAACTGTCGAAGCAAATCGGATCTCCCGAAGATATGCACGGAAGCTTGACATGTTACTGGCGAACTGAGTCCAACTCTGACATACGTCATATAATTGGATGGCAAACGATAAGACTGCCACCACGGCTTGAAGAACAATGAACGTTTATCCATACAACGTTCCGTCTGAGGATAGAATTGAACCGAGGCCCCGTGCACTTTAAAACATTTGGCCAGGGTCCAAGAAGTGACTTGAATTCATCCTCGTAGCAAACTAAGTTACCGCGGAATCAAGACTCAAACACCTTGCTTTATGAGCAATGCAGCGGGTAGCCCACGAATACGAATAGTGTCTTGGGAACAATACATTTATAACGAGGGTTGTGAGGCATTGTTGTAGTCATTTGCATAATGATGGGAAAATGCCTTGCAGGGTTGACGATCCATTAAGTCTGTGGGCATTCCAAGAGAAAGGCTCGTTATTGCGCGTTATAGTATGCATTACCGGATTCCGTAGGACTATAGCAACGCCTGTCAGGACTCTTTTCTCGCAGAGATTCCCTTAAACCGTCAGCAAGTACAAAAGCTACAAGTAAAGGCGCAGTTCAGAGACTACGTATATCATGTGAAGTAACCATAAACAACTATTAGGAAATGTTACGTGGAATAAAAAGCGGAGAAAGATATTGCATAATTTAAGTCTCCGATGGAAGTAAAAACCAGGAACAACCTTAAGATGCTTAGAAGATTCTTTTCGTCCTACATTATTGGTAAATTTTCTGATTAAAGAGGAACCCTTTTTGGTAAAAAAGAATCCTGCTCATGTAAAAATAGTGCCTTAATTTAAGCCTTTTTATTCCAAGTGTTGAAACATATGTGTTTCCTTTATTTTTACACTTAGGCATTGCTGTGCTACCGGAGTCTGAGGGCACTATTTATTTAAAAGAAGCAATTGTTTTTCAACACAATAAACAGCATGAGTCCGCTCGAAGTGAATCCGCTAGCTATTTATCAAGCGTGTACATCAAGTATATTAGTGATAAAGAAATGTTGTATGAAAAATGATCAAACCCCGATGAGTTCCATCCAAGCTGAAGCCTGGCTGATCTGGTTCATCACATAACATCGCATGTGTAAAATTCTAAACAAAATCCGCGAATTAAACTTTTTAAGCAAATACTGCGATAGTGGAAAACATTTCTATACTGTATGAAATGGGTTTTTTGGTTATTCCTGATTATTCCAGATGTGATTTCCTTCGCACGTTTGTTAACACTTTATACACGTCATGAATATGTTGTTAACGCGCTAGCACAGCGCAATGACCCAGAGGCCTCGAACCAATGCGCTGGCTGTGAGTTTAAGTACAGTTCATGCTGGCTTCTTCTCCGACCGTGCATGGGAAGGTCCGCCAGCAACCTGCGGATGGTCGTGGATTTCTCCGGGCTCCGCCCCGTTTCCTCCCACCGTAATGCTGGCCGCCGTCGTATAAGTGAAATATTCTTGAGTACGGCGTAAAACACCAATCAAATAAATAAATAAACAAATCATGAATACGTTTAACATGCTTTAACAGGAAAAGTTTAAAAGGAAAATCAAACTAATCAACATGTAAAGACAATACATCATTCAGTACTTTCCTCACTTTCTTACCTTTCTTTTTGACCTCAATTGCTGAGTATCCCGAAATTCGTCGGCGTTGCCCGGAGTTTGCCGCTGAGATAAAAGACGGCCGACTATAGTATAGGTAATGGTCAAAATAGTCAACGGCACGATGTAAGTAATGAACAGAATGAACATGGTATAAAGCTTCATGAGCATATCTGAGGGCTCGGGCCATTCTTCGGAGCATTGGACAATATCAACACCGTTAATTCTGTCATTTTTTACCCGTCCAACGACAAGCTGAACTGAAGACAGGCAAACGGCGATGCCCCAGATAATGGCTATGGTAAGTTTGTATCTGGAATGGGTGAGTCTTGATTTCAGTGGATAGGCCACGGCCCAGAGTCTGTCGATTCCTATGGCCATGTTCGTGGAGACACTTCCCGTGACGGACACCAGCTGAAGGAAGAGGACGATGGGGCACATGGGCGCGGTAAACACCCAAGTCTGCAAAAGCTCCAGTGTAAATGTAAACGGAATACAAAAAATTGCCATGATCAAATCGGCAATGGCCAAATTGATTAGGAACGGGCGGAGATCCGTCCGTGAACGGTGACCGCGAGAAAATATCACAATTGCCAGAATGTTGCCGATAATTGCGGCCGACACAGAGAACGAATAAAGAATAATAAGCACTAGTTTGGAATCTTCTGATATCGTGTTCACATTGTACACCGATGATTCATTGTTCGCGCCTGTCAGGTTTAAAGCTTTGGTGGCAGCTTCTGGAGGATCCATGCCATTCCTCGACGACAGTTTAGCAACTGGCGGTGACATCCAAACTCAGCCGCTTAGCAAGCCCATCTCAGCAACACCGCACCCGCCAGCGACGTCTCAGTTAATGCCAATCGACCGACGGATGGTTTATCTGACCAGGGGTGCATCTCTAAGATTGATGTAACCGGTCGATTTACTCCAACTCTTCAGTCAAACTTTTGTCAATAGACCGGGGGGGCAAAAAGCAACCATTAACACTCAGCACCGGCACTTTGCCTCACACACAGGCGCGGTTTTCACATACACACACACTCTCTGTCGCTGTCTTGGCATCTTCTGGAATGGAAGAGAACAAAATGAGCTTTGCTCAAACGCCGGTTGTTAGCAGTGGTCTGTTGTAGGGTGAGACAGATTGGCAAACTGAGCAGACTGAGCTGGGAACGGCGTTTGAATATGGCACAACGTGCAGCATACGATAGGCCCAGTCAGGGAAGTCGTCGTATGTGATCGCGCAGCTAGGTTCTGCTGACTGTTAGCGCGAATTAAGAGTGCCTGCCCGGCTATAGGGCGCTAACGAATTAGAACGTCACAAGCAGAAACAGCTTGAATATCCCAGCGGCGGTGGGTTTACTAAGGTGCATTGTCCGCTATAATTAGGCATCGGTGTCGTACATCGATCTGCCGTGCACTTGCCGACAGTGTTTGGTATTACGTATTGTAACGTTATTCGTACATTTTTACAACACCGCCATATACGCCGTGGCAGTTAGCACTGACCATGAGGATAAGCACAGCGAGCTATACACTGATCTCTTAGTTTACAACCTAGCCCACAGCATGGTAACAGCCGCAGTCAAAGTGTACAATTAAATTCTGCTCTTTTGTGTGAAATCCATAATTATATTACAAATGCCATGATAATTTCATATGATCTGATGAAATTCAAACGGTGTAGGTGTACTCTTTCATTATTTTTCGTCAACGCCGAAAAACAAACAGGCATATAGGTCAGACCCACTGTGCCGTTAGAGTATGGAGATAATGGTTTCGTGTCCAGTGCCTGACTGTGTCCAATCTTACGAAGACCTGGTATCTAATAACCGCGTGCCAACGATCCACCCTCCTGCAAAGTCAATCAGAAGTCAACCATTCTACATGAGTGGTTTATACATGTACTTGCTCATGATTACAACAGTAACCTAGAGAGGCTTACAATAAAATACTTTACAACGACAAATGTGTCATGTCTTAAAATAGTATATTTGATCAGACGAGAAATGTCGGTGATGATTATTACCTTTGGCTTGTTAGAACAAAAGGTAATAATCAGAAATATGGTAAGCCGAACAGGGTGCACCATCCGTGGACTCAAGCATGACTTGTGGTCTTCTCTAGGTCAAGACCATTCATTAACGGGTTTAACTATCACAATGTAGCTAATATTAAGTTACGTAAAATCCCGTCAGTGCGGGATAGTAGCCTCAGGTAAACCGAGTGCAATCAGCTTTTATATAACCCGAGGTGCTTGGTTCATGCCCTGTAAGTCAATTGACACTTCACCATAGGAAATGGATTAAGTCACTGCCGTCTCCAATAGCTACATTAATTCTGACATTAGTTCGGGTCTGCTGGATTTACCGCTTATCTATTAGAACGTCAAAGAGTCGCTATACGATGCAGATGAGAAACTGCTTATCGTTTTGAAAAAAACATAATTATTCATTCTTTCATTTAGAACATCAAAGAATGTAATACACTAAGTCCAGCAGACTATTATCAACATCATTAATTAGCGCAATGCCTTATACTATGTATTCACTGATTAGATCGTAATCAGGTAAATAGTTCCGCCATGCCTGGCAGAATTGTTTCTTTGGCCATATAATCTGATCGATTGTCCAAAGATATGGTAAAGATTTAACAGGAAAGAGCAGCGAACAGGGGATTTATACATGTGGTCGTGAAGGTATAAACCGGGTATCGTGTATACGTCTTGTCTTAAACACGCCTTGTATTAAAGACACTTTAAAATCAAACGAAAGCCACACGAGAATTATGAGCTGATGTACAAGAAATTCAAAATGATTTACGATTCATAGAACCTTAGACGTATCACTAGGGTAAATGGACACGGCTTATTTGTCTAGTGCCGGAAATAACAGGCTTCTAGAAGCTGCGTCACTGCGATGCTCCAGACACCGAATCTCAGGGCAACGAGGCTGAAGACACGTGAAGGTTCCATGCTGGACGGCTGCTTATTCATCCTACCTTAGACAAAGCAGACAAACAGCAGCTTCTTATCTGTTGTATATTTACTACATGTAAATGTCAAGGCAAATACACATTTCGCGAGCTCAGCTGACCTCGTGAGTTATAAATGTATTGACGGCCACCGTTTAGGTCAAGAAACTTTCCAGGGAGAACATACTTTGGTTTAAAAGTAAGAAAGAAAGAGTCTGGTGACCAACGAAAACGGGAGGTTCCACGCGAGCCAGTTGGAATTATACGTATGGACAGGAACATAACACTTGGAATATTATCCAACCTACGCAAAATCTGATCTGTCATATATAGTAGAAGCATCGTAATATGTTCAAAACAGACTGCAGTGCTCAGAACATTTCTGATCGTTCAACATGTATGTTGTCACATTGTAGGCCGGTTTGGGCAACGGTGTATTGGGAACATCAACGTGACTGCCTTCGCTACTGCCTGAGGAGTTAAGCACTGGAAAAGTAAAAAAATCTTGTCTGGACTTCCAAATCTACAATTTGTGCATTTAGACGAGCACTTTCGAATATGCATCTACACGCTAGGGCTTTATGGTCTATATTTTGAATGCGCTTGCCACTTTAAATGGTTTGATTTCAGCAATAGCTCTTTTGTTGTAACGTCATTTGTTTACGGCTTCTGGATCAAAAAAGGAACACTCAGAATTAGCCGTGGGACTTCTGATTGCAGCTAAATTATAAGTTCATCTTTTATTATTTAATAACATCATCATATCAACTGCTCAGATTGACGTTCAAGTACTCATTTTGAGCATACCCTACAACTGGGAAAAGTGTAAGAAAACTTTCTCCTCGAGGCAATGTTTTAGGACATTTGTTTAGCGTAGAAATAATTATTTGTTGATAAAAACCATATTCCGGTAAAACTGAATAGCTTTCTAATGGCATTATTTTGTGAAACACTTTGACGTTTTACTTAAATCACACATTTGCACACCAGAAATGCATATACAACGAACAAATAGGACGTTCAGGGACCTCATTCCGGGGAAATGGAATAGCTATCTGTTGGCATCATGTTATCAAACATCAATGTTAATGATGCTCTGGTCTAACAATCACAAGTACTCCTGAACAAATGTATTTCAAAAATTTCCGATTAAGTCGATTATGAGGCAGGACTTTTAGAAAAGTAAGGCTTCCAAAACAAGTCACGTCTGGCCATAATTTGCTAACCAAAGGCTCAAAGTGGATGTCAGTTTGTTGAAATTCATTGAATAATGGAAATAACATTCACCTATAATAGTTCACGTCACCAGGTTGTCCAAGAAGCAGAAAGCTGTCGACAAGGGAAGTTTCATACCCCTGGTTTACCACCGAGTTATTAATATTAAAAGTGGCTTTGAAACCTGTCCGGTAATTAAAGAAATAAAATGGAAAAAGTCTTTAATAAACCGTTGGCAAACCAAAACAAATTCCCCAGACTTGAATAATTCTACAGAGGTCAGGATATATACAATTACAACCACTGTAATAGGGTTATACGAGATTTTTTTTTAGGTACGAGGGTAGAATGGATTCTCTAAAATTTCAAGCCACCCACTTCTGACAATGTTATACAGAAGGTGAAGGAAATGTAATCCAAATATGGTTTAGTTCAGGAAACCAAGTTTGCAAATGAATGTAAAATGAGAAATCATATGAAATGCTCCCAACCTATTAGAAACCGTCGATAGAATGCATGTGAGAGGCACAATTTATGAATAATATAATACGAGGTTTAAATACATTGTACAAAATTGAATTTTCAACTGGTTCCCCTGAATCGTCTTAGAACTGTGAAATGTGTTACGAATCCATTAACCAGAAGTGTGTTCATGGGATATCGACGGCCTTTCCTTTATAGTCTATTACATCCTGGACTGTTGAATGGAAGTAAAGCGCAATGAGTATTTAACGAGTTACGTTACACGTGTAGAAAGAATCTTTCCCAAACATGTAGAGGTGTGTTGCATTCCTTGGTCCCCCAAAAATCTTTCAAGGTCGATGATCACAACACGCAAGACGGCTTACTTGTTTGACTGATGTGTATGACATGTATGCGACTACATTCGAGATTTCATTTAGCCAATAACACCCAGGAGTAGACGAAACTTGACCAAGGAACCATTGGAAATTATTCTATACCTTGACCAGATACATAACAAGCATTCTCAAATAGAGATATGAGGAGGCAAGAGATAATTGGATTCGAACAGGGGGTCTGAGAAGCAAAGTCAGAAATGTCGACTTTTATGAATTTTTCCCAGAACAAGATAAAATATTTGTGATAGTAGGCGAAGTTTCCAAATCACAGCCTAGGCCGTCAACTTATGAAACAATATCCAAAGTGAATGTCCCAAATATTTACTATTATTTATTATTGGATTGATCTTTTACGTCGTGCTCAAGAATATTCCACCAATACGACGGCAGCCAACATTATGCTAGGAGAAAATTGGGCAGATTTCGGTGGAAACCAGGACCATTCGTAGGTGGCTGGTAGACCATACCACGTACGACCCGAGGGGAAACCAGCAGGCTATCTCAAACTAGGACTCAGCACAAATGACTAACTCTAAACACATATTAACTTTAGAAGAGGCGTAAACATCGAAATAAAAATATGGATTAACAGTCCCCGAGTACATCATTTTAAAGCGACAAATTTAACCGGTAAGAAACACGTTAATCCATCAGCCCCTTGGCTATTTCGGTTCTCCTACACAAATGCTATTACGAATTATCTGCTCAATGGGCAAAGGAAATAGTTGTCCATAGGGTTGACTGATAGGTGAGTGAAGCATATTGATCTGTCGGGGGAATGATATAGGTGATCCGTCAGTACTTCCAACGAGCATGCTAAGAGACGGTAACACCTATATTTGCAGAACCACGAGCTCAGAGATTTCCGCCCCAAGTGGAAGCTATATGAATCGATTGGAGATGATAGATTCAGAGGAGCGAAGCGAATGAGATAATAAGGAGCGATGTTCCATTGTGAGGCATTGATCCGCGAGTGAAGAGATTGACATATCACACTGTACGGCGTCCACAACAGCTGCTCCTTGCCCCTCAAGCCAGCCGCTCCTGTCCGTTAGCTGTCACCTTCACTAACTATGAGTGCTCCAGACTACACACAATTAGGAGAAAAGGTTCACTAATGTGACGTCTACAGAGGTCCAGGTCCATCTTTTGTGGTATATGTTATGGAGGGCATTATCTCGTGTAATTTGATAGACACTCAAGAATGCACGTTAAAACTGAGAAAGCATCTCTTATATCGTTTGAAATTCTAAACAAGTTCCTGATTTCTTGAATTATTAAGCACTTTGCCTGAATGATGTTTGGTGAAGTTTTTTATACTTGTTTATACTTATATTACTTATATATATATATATATATACATTTATTGGTGTTCTTACGCCGTACTCAGGAGTATTTCACTCATACGACGGCGACCAGCATTGTGGTGGGAGGAAACCGGGCTGAGCCGCGAGAAATCCGGCAGGTTGCTGGCAGATCTTCTCGTGCACGTACGACTGAACAGAAAGCCAGCCACTGACCTGGACTTGAACAAACAGCGATACCTTTTCCGAAGGATTCGTGAGCCATTGTGCTGACCTAACACGCTAATTACTCAGCCACGGAGGCCTCACATTTGTACATGAGGTGTTATCCTCTCTTGATCTTAACATCTTTTTAGCCCATCTTTCCTTTGGGCACCAAGAAACCAAGCCTTAAAATGCGCCTTGTAAATTTTTATGAGGCTATAGCCAGGGATAAATATAAATGTAGCTCGGTGTATTTCATCTGGGTTTTCTCATACTCATAACTGATTTAATGGTACAAATGTTTAGGTACCTTGACCTGATATGCCCTTTCCGGCTTTGACTGGACTCGTCCAGGGATAATTTAATCATATGGTATTAGTTATGCCTCAGGCGTCATTTTCGATGTCTAACTGATGTGTCATATGATGGACCATCACCTAACATGTGTCAATGACTCCCACAAATTATCAGATTCTCACACTATACCCACTTTCACAAGCAGTTAATGGAGAACGAACGGCCGTTAACACTGTTTTGCATTGGTTGAAGATCTTTTGTCTTCTACAAACTCCCTTTCTACTCCCACAAAGTATCAGGTTCTCACACAATACTCACTCTCACAAGCGGTCATCGGCGACTGTGCGGCCGTTTCCAGTGTCTTGCATTGGTTGAAGGCGTACAAACATGACGTTTACGACTGTACGTCACAGGTGGGGAAGTTCGTCAGTAACTGGCCAAAAGCCAGTGGTTTACACCGGGCAATCTGGTTTCCTCGACCGGAAAAATCGTGAGTATCAGTCAATCTCTCTGTGGAGCCGAATTTATTTTTGTAAGGTAGGTATTGTGTAGTTGCTATATGTTGCTGTCAATGTAATCAGATTTAAATTATCTGAGCACAGTGATTAAAATATTGTTGCTGGCAAAACCATTCTGAAATATGCAAGGTTTCATTACCAGGTCGTGTCATATCGGGATTTCATGATTGTCACAGATCTTCATACCGCCAGCGCTAAAATGTAATATCGCCTTACCCAAGTATGAATAAAACGCTATGAAGTATAGACAAGGAGAAAAACAGCTGGTACATTAGTGTGGAAGTAGGCGTGAAGCGATGCGTACAGTTTATAGTGCATTATAAAGCACGCACAATACGCTGAATGGCGGCTCAGAAACATCATGCAATCTTTGTCGAACGTAACATATGTGTTCTGCGCAACATCTGCAGGGTATATAATAGTGAAAGCTGTTTATAAATATGTCTTTCCACTTATATAACCTTAATTCTATTGACCTATATATACACAAAGGTTCTGAAATGTTTCTAGAATGTGTTTTCTATTTGTTCAAACCCAAACTCGCTCAAACGTGGCGTGTCCAGGTGGAAAGCGTGCAATGGTCACCATTTAGACAAAAATTATCCTGGAAAGCTGTGTTTGAAAACTGACAGCTTCGATTTATTGAGTTTGGTAAATGACAACCCCAAGCCAAAAGAGATACAACAGTGGATGATCCAGTGTTTGTCTCACCGGATACAGATGGGCTTAAACTAATTCTCCACACAACTCCACCAGCGGTAACGTCTGCACTGAACCACAGTGATTAGTGCCCTGAAAACTTCCATTCGTTTCGGGTAAGATTTTTTGCTGCCCGTTTGCTCCTTGGTATAGGAAGAGATAGCGAATTTTCAGTCTGGACAGTTTAAGTTGTTTAGATAAGTTCAAATGGTTTAAACGGTGAAAGTCAGACAGTAGACTTAAATATGGTTTGCTATTATTCTTCTGTTTAACGTATAAAAGCAAGTTAACTTGGCTTCCATGCAACGAGTATAATATAATAAACATCACTTTATACCACACACCAACGGTTTGTGGTGTAATTTTGAAAATCTTGGTTTTGGTAAAATTTGCGATTTAATCACAAACAATCAAACACATCTGAAAAAAATATCAATTTTTTGAGGTATACTACATCTCAAATATGGACATTTTAAAATAATTTAAAAAATTTGGTATCTTGGTTCTTCTGCGCATGACACTACTATAGAAAGAGACAATTTCTGGCGGCCCCACTTCATTATTTTGTCTTAAATCTGTATGCAAATGGCAGCTGAGTCAGATTTAAATATTAATAATATTCTCGTCCTTATCAAATGTAATTTACCTTTACCTTAAAGAAATAACAGAGTACGTTGTCACGTGTTCTCATCCCGCGCCTATAGCCCACTTCCAGGAAGCCCGCTTTGCGTAAAGAGCACGTAACTAACATGGCAACCAGTGCTATGGTACGGTAGCTCCATGATCGTAACTTTAAGAGGACTTGGTTATTAGTTGCTATTAAAATCATTCCATTTTTTACCTAATTCACAACAGTTTTTACATTCAGATATGTTGAAATATACTGAAAGATTTCAACTAATTTACACCAGCCGGGGTGGAAATCGCTGAAATGTTTCACGTTTTAGGTAAGTCGAAAAGTACACCTATTGAATGTGCAGCTGGCTTGCGGGTGAGAAGGGCGGGCTACATCCACGTTACACATAATGCAGGATATTTTATGTGATATGGTCATCGGAAAACTCCCAAAAGCTGGTTTTATCTTTTCCCCAAATTATCATCAACAACAGTTTTAACTGATTATTGTAAGAAAGCGACAGTTATCCTCGCTTCTCATTATACCCGTGTGGGTGTTTAGCGCTAGGCTTCCCCTCCTGATCCAAGCGGACCAAGTTAAGGTACTCCATCATCCACTTAATGAAAAAACCACTGGAAATGTCTGCTCATTTTATGTTCTCTGTTGCATTGATTTCGGCAGATTAAGGTAAGGATAGGGTTTCCACCATCCATTGCAGCTGGTTTATCTGCCTCGCGAAATGTGCGCTCAAGATCAGATATCATACGTCAAGGAAATCCAAGCGAGGTAATAACAAAATCAATCCATTTAACTTTTATAACAGAAATTTTAATTTCTATATTTCTGTTAGAGTGTAAATCATTTTACACGAAATCATGCTAAAAGAAAGCTTCAGTTTAACAGCAAACGCACATTACCTGCATAATACTTGGTTAGTGAATGCCTTTGGAGAAATTTCAAATTCTGCTATATATCACTACACAGTGAAACGCAACATTAAAATGTGACTTCTTTTGAACTTTTCTACGCAGATATCATTGTATATATTGTTTTGGTTCAGGGCAATGTCATGCGAGAGTTAGAAAAGCTGGACGGACAGTATAGCAGCCACTTCCACTGGCACTAGTCTATGCGTTAAGTTGTTGAGAGACGGCGGAACAAAGGTAAAAGCAATCATTGGGTGTCTGGTAAGTGCTAAGTCATTTGAAGCTTGATGAGGCAGATTCCACTGGTGTCCCATACACACGATAACGAGACAGACAATGTCTTCATGGGACTTAGCATGGCCTGTGTCCATGCATTTAGATAGATGACTGTTAGCTTGGTTAACCTGTTATACCTACGGTGAAGGAGCCTACGAAGACAGTTGGTATCCTCCTGAATACAAAGTGACCTGTCGGTCGTCTGCGGAGTCAGCTGTTGTCCAGTTAGGATCGTGAATAGAAGAGTAACGAGTTTTCAGTCAAAATGCACGCACATATTTATCCATTACTCTTACGGATTTAAGGTGAATATGGGCGCTCAGCCAGAATTCTCCTCACCAAGATGTCCAAGTGATATTTTTGTCTCATTACTGAATCACTAGAGCACCGTATCACGAATAACTAACGATATGTTACCAGCCCATCATCGAGTCAGTCTTTTGTCTGGCGTGACGTGTTGAAAATGAATCTTTCAATATTATGAGTTCGGTAGGCCTACCCTTTCTACCCTTTTTTCACAATAAGTCCTGCAGTTTCTCGAAGTTCTTGTGTTTGATGAGTTGTAGCACCTGAGTACAAAGACACGGGAAAGAAATACCCGAGTTGTACACAAGTTACCAATACAATGACGGGAAAGTTCATTTTCTAGAAATTGTAGTAGGCAGTCAGTTCGCTATGCGAGTTACAGTCTATCTGTTCGGTCCTTTGTGACGGAACTTTCGTTACTGGAGTATTTAGGTCTACGTGCTCTTCAAATTTCTACTTCATTAGAGACCATTGATATCCTTCCCTTGTGTTGCTTGTATTGTTCTTGTATATTGTGTGTGAATTGTACCGTGTAGATCTTATTTTTCAGCTATGTGCGTAACTTCATGTTTCATGTTTCTTTGTTCTGTCTTGTGTAAGGGTTTTCGATGCCTGGGAATTCAACAAGGCATTTGTTTACTGTCTATCCTCCTAAATTACAGAAATATTAAAAATAAAACTCAAGAAGTCAATTATATTTAAAGCAACAAATGAGATGATTCATGCTTTATGGTTGATATGTATACTTGTCAGAAACGCTGCCACTGAATTTCTAAGCATTTTATTTAACACCTCATCAGAGGTGTTAAATACCTCATAACACGATCAGATAGGCGCACACGAGGTTAGAGGCCTAAATCATGATACTTAGATATATATACATAGATATGCCAACTGCTTTGGTTTCGTCTCCAGTGTTTGATCTATGCATATATATATATATATATATATATATATATATATATATATATATATATATATATATATATATATATATATACTATAGGTGGAAATATATCATTACTATAGGTGGAAATATATCATTTTGTATCAGTAGTCCTTTTCAAATTAAATTATCTAAACCATGTCTGGTTTGCAGTACCTAACAACGTTAAATTCACTTGCTTAAATTTAATTCAGTGGAGTAGGGATATTAGGGAGTACGTGGATGTGAGGTACAGGACCATGGGCACAGCTCTGAACATGAGTCTGCCACGTGTCTTGTGCGTGTGTCATTCACAAAAATGGACTTTGTCTAGTGTGTCTAAATTCCCAAAGTGAGTATTTTAGAATACCTGAATAACAGGTTACTGTACGGAGAAATCTGCTGATTATCTGTAAAACGACTGTGTACAAACGTGCAAATTAACAATGCATGCATATCATTGTTACACAGTGTGTGTGTGCGCGCCATTGTGGATGTATTACACAAACCACACAAATTGTGTTCTGTTTTACGCAACATTATGTGGATGTGCATTATTGCCACAATAATGTGTACCACCTATACACAGTAGTTTTTAGAGAGCACGTATATCATGAATAAGGGAGCAAACAAACAAAGAAATCGCTCGAAAGATACGATCACACCACCGTGCAATAGACGAACAAGACAAAGGAGGTAATATATGGTGAAATAAGGCGTTCAGTCCAGCTGTAGGCCTAGCAAAGGGCTGAGGCAAGATGAATACTGAAGATTTGTTTGGATTCTGTGTGATTACAAAATGAAAAGGTAGAAAATAATATAAAATTTTTTACAAAAGACAACAAACCAAAGCACCCTAAAGAGCTTTAGACGCCCAGAGGACTGGTTCTGGAATGAAAACATCCCGCGGTTGATGACAAGAGGAACTGTTATCCCCAAACCTGAAGTATGAGTATTTCCATATGACAGACAGCAACCTTGTCCTAATTGCATGTAAGCAATAAGTTATCCCCATGGACAACATATCTGTCCTAAAGGGTTTCTGAAGCGGTTTTAGAACACATCAAAAGAACATCATCTGATGAAAACGGAAACATGTGATTTTTTCTTGTGGTTCAAGAAAATACGCCTAACGCCATTACCGATGGCCAGACAGAATGATTGGCGGTCATTCTAACAGAACCTAAGCCTACACATATGAGGCTACGAGTTGTATAGTCAGACTGACAACATCAAAACAGTTACACTTATGGACTGAGACTTGACTACCAAGTACGGGTGTTCAGTTTCCGTCCTGTTTTGAAATGTAAACACAAATGAATTGTTTACTCTTGGTGGCTCTTTTAAGATTATGAAGTAGTATTACATTGCGTCATAAAATCATAATGTAACAAGGAAGAAAAATGTCATGAGGAATCAAACAATTCTACAACGTTGCGTCCGTTCCATCTTGTTTCCTGCAACCAGCAGACGGAAAGTTGGAAGCTATTTTGTGGTTCATATCTTTCCTGCAAAACTTGTTACATAAACTGAACATATATACAGCAGCCCACATTGTAGTCTGGGCAAAATATTGGTGTAAGCGAGAGGTATAATGACACAGACACAGGGCGTATTCGGTTTCAGTCTGCATTAACAGAAGGCAGACAGTGTAACTTCGCGATAATGTTAATATGGAGGAAATGCCAAGAATAAATTTGCTCTGTCATGATCACTCGTTCAGACAGATATGAAGTCGCGACCATATGGTTTCCAGAAAATTAAGAAACATGATATCATTAGACAACTGTCCAAGAGTAAGTCCAGAGAGTCTTGTTTCACAGTTGCCCAGGTCTGCCGTGATGGTGTGTCTGTTAAACATCCGGGTAACACGATGTCCGTTCCCAGTCGTGTCGACACTTGTAAGATGATGCCCCCTTTTGCTAAGGCGAAGCCATATACATAGCATCATATAGTTGCGTTCAATTATCCTTACGACTAGTACACATCAAGGTGCTACATGTATATCAAACAAAGAAACGATAGGACGTACATAGCTCTGGTGTTTCATAACTAAGTTTTAATGCAGCCAATGCATGGACATTTCTTGTTCTGTTTGGCAAAAAGCTATCAACGACGTTCTCTATTACCATCTATCAACGTGACATATGCTACATGTAGGAGGGTTCCACATCAAAGGGACAGAATCTGCAAAACATGAAGTTATTGTAAGTAAGAAGACCATTAAAAGCTGTATCTGTAAAATACCTTCACTAATTTCTCAACAGTGACATCACGTCAACTTTTCTCTGACTCTAGAGCAGGACTGTAATGTCAAATTAGCTGTTCCATTGGCATACACACAGTCAAGGAGTGCGATTCACATGATCCTTATTCAGGACTGAACGTAAAGGTGTACTGAAAATTTTGTGCCGTCACTGATGACACACATTATCACTATGGTGCATAAAGCTCGCTATGCATTCAAAACATTTGACTGCATTTCATTTGGTGGAAAAAATCCTAAAAAAGGCAGTGAAAGTATTTTCAGATATAGTTTCTAATGGTCTTACTACTTACCGTGACTTCAGTTTTGTTCGCCAAAGCTCGAGGATTTTCTCCAAAGACTCTGGTTTCCTCGACTCATCGCACATGAACAATAGGGGAGATTCGAGTTCAGATTCTTTTAGCCCTGGAGGTAAAAGAAGTCCTACTGTACCATATGGCCTGTCAAATTGTGAGGCAAATAGATTTGATTGCATTTAAGATAATATGGGCTTGTGAAAAAAGTTTGATAAAAAGTTATTTAGAGCAGACGAAAGATGCAGAAAATTGAGAATATGAACTTGTAATCTTAAGGAAATCCTGAGGGAAAGTGATGTCAACTGAGCCTCTGGAACAGAGCGAGAGATGTGATCGTTAAATTAATGTCAACAGAGGTTGCCTAACATTTTTTGCAAGTCACATGAAGCAGTGTGACATTTTTACCTCCAACGACAAAGGAGTTCAAATTGGAATCTCCACTATTAAAGAATTCTTGAGAATGAGATTAAACAACAATAAAACAAATGCTGTTTTAGTTTCAAACGCTACACTTAGATTGTTGAAGAAAATCTTTATACATATGCTTGTTTTCATTTTTGCCTACCCTTTATGTCACTTCTTAGTTCAAACAACAATCAAATAAATAAAAGAATTACCACGTACCTGACAGAGGCCATATTACCAAGCCGATTGTGCTGAATTTGATACTGCCAACTGTTAATTCCACTGAATTTGAAGTGCTGTCTTTGAAGTTCATGATAAAATGCGCAGTATGCGTTAGAGTTCAAACACATGTACAAGATAGGTATCATAAGTTGATTCTGACTTAAGTCTATGACCGTTTCGTGATACCGGGGCTTGGTAGATTGCTTATACAAATTGCTTATCCGGTTTCGATTTGACCAGGAAAACCACCTGTTTTAAATGCCCTCAAACCTTGCAGGTTAGCAATAAATGAAATAAAATTATGAGGCTGATCTACTGGCAAAAACGTTAGTGCTAAAATATACAAAAGTGTCTCCAGTAGATGAGTCTGATAATTTTATTTTATCTATAATGCTTTAACAGTTTGCTGTAGGAATATCGTGTCTCAATGAATTAATGCAGCGGTCTGATTCACATTTTACCTATCATTTGAACGTGACCAGTATAACAATGACAATCCTCACTCAGAGACTGGTCGGCGAAGAGGTATATACAATCTCTCTATGTACAGATTCTTTATTTCATAAACTGATGATCTGCTAGATCACTTACAAAATGTTAGTTGATATATATGCTAATCAGAATTGCTCTATCATTAAACAAAAAATTAATTTTTTAATTAAAAAAATTAAAATTAATTAATTTAATTACTTGTGAAAGTATAACGGCGAAAAACGGGACAAATAGACTGTAAATACTTCTAGGCACCAAACATGATGTTAATGGGAAGACGGTTGCTGGATAAAAAGAGCTTTTGCTCTGCTGTATTAGGAGTATCCTTGCCAGGGAACTTAAATCAATTGTTTCGTGGCATCGCGACGCGGTATTACTGAAACATAGCAAGTGCGCATCACGTCATTAACGATACATTGTGAAAATAGTCAACATGCGTGACTGTTATATAAATGTGCAGATATTTAACTCAGGCCCAAAAACGGCATAATAAAAATGCCAATACATTGTGGTAAAACTTACTTCGCGCATGTGAGGTAATAGTGGCAAGGTGATAACTATTGTGACATCAGAGACTGGCTTTTTCCAAGAAGATGGACGAGAGTTCCTTGTCTTGTGAATAAAATAGAAGACAAGGATAGTCAGTCATAAATAATGGCTGATGTAGATGCAATACCACAATTTCAGTATTCAGGTGCATTCCTGAGCTCTGTGATCGATTGTTGTTTATGGCCATAATCAATAATGTTTTACATATAAGTTACCAATGGTGACCAGTTTTATAGATGGCGGAAGCGGAGTGTGCGGTGCAAAACCACTGACCTTTGGCAAGTAGTTGGGGATGTCGTTTTACATGCAGACTAGCTTACAGGCCATATTAGAGGGGAAAACTAAAGTAAGATGGTTCAATGCACTATGACCCAAGGCCTCCTGAACAGTGAGAACGAGAAAATGTACAAATTCTATGTACGGGGTCGATACTGAACTCGTGCCTCGTGGTTTGGAGTTACGCGCCACTCTCCTGATCTCTCTCTGTATAACTGATTGCAATACTGGGCTCCTGAAATATAGGTTGGCAGGATAAAGTGCTGAATTCAATTAAGGTTTTAGCAATGTAAATAGCGACATTATACTGCTTGATTGATGGCTCTGTGATTGTGTAATTTGACTATTTGGTTTAATTAAGAAAAAAACGTTGCCAGCTTAAGGTTTTTCTCTATATAGCAGCTTCATTTAGTTCGAACAAGTTCTTTTACTAGTACAACGGATACGAATGATTCACGCATTTGTTTGTTTTCTCTTGGTGTAGTCCACCTTGAAGATGTTGCCCAATTACTTGCCGGTCAGTGAAAGACGGTAAAAAGAGAACCAGCATATCAATTAACAAATGGAGTGTTTCCCGGGCAGTACAATATAGGCTTGGTATGTTCTCGAAGTCTTTGCAGTTTCTTGTCAGTAGCATTTAAACGATAAACACGTTCCTATTTTAACTCGAGGGAGTGTCCTGATGCAATGAACTGGTGTCACCTGGGGGACAGTAAAACCGCGATTATCAGGCCGTTTTTGCCACGATGCCACTCTAGGGTATGCCCTTCCTTCTCAGGGAAGTTCAAAATATCGGCAGGTTTAAGACCGTATAAATCCCGATTGCCAAAACATCCCTTCAAGTCGCCTCTTAAACTATCGCAGCGCATCTTACAGATTTTGGAGTGTGGTTTTGTGTATTTTACGCCGATAAGCCTTTGGATTATGCCTATAAACCGCTGCATGCACATACGTCGCATATGTCACGGGTAAGGAAGAAGAAATAAAGAAACCGTGTATTCCTGTTGTGGTTACATGTATATTGGTGTGTGAAAAAAGCAGATCAGGTATTCTCAAATTAAGGAGAATTAGGACATGATAAGACAAACTTCAGCTAAGATAAGCATTTTCAGCTGATAACAGGCCACTGTCATGAAAAAGAAAACTTGCGATGTCTCCAAAATACATTCATTTGTAATTCCTTCGCAGTCTCAATACCCATTAACTTAGACTGGCGGAAAATCTCTCCTATGCTTTAACAGAACATTGATCCTGAATGCCGTGTCATTCGAAGATCGCAGCCTCCACTCCAGGAGACATTGTTAGAGAGACGGTCTTTGTAAATCCTCTAGTCTTATGTGAATATCCGCACAAATTACTTCTGAGCCGAACGATTATACTTACCTCAACGCTAATATTATTTGAGCTTAAAGTGAGTAGAAGTTTTCCCGAAATATCGGACTCTCTTGGGGAAATCGGGGATTGGGATATCTGTGGGGAGACTGGGTACCAGGTGACCCGGACGTAAAACTCGTTATTTTTCAGCTAATGTGGTTAGAGAAGGAGTCGCATATGCCAGGAAGAGAAAAGGTTCTTATAATCTGAAATAACGAAGCCTATTTAATAAAGTAACTACACTGAAGACACGCTTCTACAGTAAAAATTCACCTCGGAGTCCATAGCTCAGTATTGTGCTGAAATTTGGCCAGGTTAGCTGTGTGCATTGGAGACTGATGAGGTAAAGCTCTCTTTGAACGAAACGATCCTGGACGGATTCAGAATAAGGCTAGCATTACCCGCACACTAAATCGACTGAAATGTACGTTCTTGGGGACGGTTTTACAAAGCTGTCGCAAGGAAGCGTCAAACGCATTTACCATGGTAGCTTATCACTGTATGTTGCCACGGAAGTTCCGCCAGACGCAGTTTGCGACTGCTTGGTAAAACTTTAAAACTATTTGAAACAGGATAACGTGGAGACGGAGAGAAACTGGAGCAGGGATTATAGCTATCAGTATTTGTTCCCCGAGTTTACTTACATCTGCTTGGAACAATCGTCAGCACAATAAAAGACTGCAGCACAGACGAGAGCAGAGGCGAGCGTGATAGTTGGCAGATGGTCACACGCAACCGCTGAAATTAAATTAAAGGGTCCAAACCGCAGGAAAAACGCCTCGTTTCCTGCTGTGGTGTAGTTCCTGCTGTAGAACTTGTGCACTGCCTAAGTGTTTTGTGAGCATACATACACCTAGGGCGTGACGTACTACAGGAACGAAGAAATGAGTACACAGCTTTGCACACTTTTGTTAAAGTGAGAAGAAGTTTTACGAGTTCCTCATTGTCAATTGACCTCATTTGGGATGTTATTCTAACTGTTCCAGTAAGTACACTAACATAATGGCATATTCGGCAGTGATGTTCATTGCAATTTAATTGTAAAACACGTTCACATGCTATTTTTATTTACCTAGGAAAACATAAACTTTATAGATAAGCAACACTTGTTCCGCCGTTCGTCATTTTTTTTACACGGTAAGGTGGATAAACGTGCGTCAGAAGCAATCATTGTAAAACCCATAACGTTGTGGAATTAGGAAGCGTGATGTAACATTCAGTATTAGAACATAATAAGCCTGACCTGCAGGACAAGTCTGAATGTCTCTGGCAACATGTCTGAGTGGCATAAAGGTTCCTCGATATAAGACGTATGACGTCTTGATAAAATCAAATTTGAACGACGTATACAGAGAGTTTCTGTAATATATTAAGGGCGTCACATTACCGCTCATTTGTGCTAATTTAAATGATATCTAGCCACAGGTGACGTCACAAACACACATGGTTCATATCCTAGAAGAGAGAGGTACATGTATCAGCCTGTTTGACATAACAGGTTATATGACCTAAAACATAAAACTACAATTAACATCACTCAATTTATTTTACCTAAATCAGTCAAAAACATGACGTTTGCTGGCATATAAGTTGATATTATTTAAGCACTGAAAAGAACAGTAAGAAAAAAAAAACATAAATTAACCAGACGCCGCATTCCATCGGTTACATATGACCGACTACCAAGTCTATAATACTGTCGTTGCTGCTCTTGGTTTATTTTCTATGCTATAGGCTACATTACAGCAACTTATTTGTGCTCTCTGCAGTCGCAGTTGTTAGTTGTTAGTTAGTTGTGTGTAACTTCTATACATTGTTTTACAAGGCATTTGTCTAAATGGACAAACGGACAAATTAATGAGACCTAATGAATTATTGAAATCCGCACTTTAATTCCATTGAACCAATGGTATCCTGGTCATTGGTACTCGAGAAATCTATTCCTTAACTCCCAGGAAGGAAATGAAACCAACGTGACGCAAAGTTTCTGTGATCTGAAAGTCGAACATTTTCATCCCATAGATAAATGGCACACAGTTAACTATGGAAAAAATGCACGTCTAAAGAGCCTAAATTCCCCGCCACGTAGTTAATTGATCTTTAAAACAAATTACCCATACATGCAGTTGCAGCCTCTTTTTTCTACCACAATGCGCTGCGTGGTCTCTATACTATCATCCGGACATCTATGTGACCTAGTTGCAGATGAATGCCTATGTAGGCTGATCAGACAGGAGAACAAAACACTTCTGCTCCCGATCAGTGCACAGTCTCGTTGACATCTAGCCCGCGAAGGAAATCGTGGTGACCTGGAATTCGTTACTTGTATCGCACCAACGACTTCTACAGAAATATGAAAGTGGTAAAGACTGGGTCAATTCAAAACAGTTTCAATCGGTGTTTGTGAGCCATTTCGAAACACAAAGTACAGAACAAAACATATATATTGTTTGATGGATATAAACAAAATAAAACTGTAAAAGAACGTTTTGTATAAAGCTTGATGGCTTTTCTGCCAAACATTTACCTCTCTGACGAAATGGACTCCTTTAAAGAGAAGTTTATTAACCTTTTCTGTATATCTGTGTACCCTTCTTTGACAAGTTTAACTCATTGAATGTAATATAAACTGAATAATCAGAACTCGGTTGTGACAAAGTGGGATGACGTAAACTATGGTTGTTCGGAAAAAGTTCGAAGTTAGGGTAAATAGCCCTTTCATTTACACCTTACCCAACATTCAGCTGTCATAAGTATATTATGTTTATTTACACGTTCCCCAGCCTTCACTTGCTCTGTATATGTATATACCACTTTAACACTTCCTCTGTTATATAAGTATGCTCTTTCCATTTGCTAATTATGTTCCTTCCATTTACTATGAAAAAAAAAAAATCAACTGGGCGAGAAAACCTCTGAAAGTGATATAAGAAGAAATGTTGTATTTTTTTGTAAATAAATCTAATAACTATGAAACGGCGACAAGCTCTGCAACAGTCATTTCGGCAATGGCGTCTGAACGATGAACATTTTCCATTTTTCTCAATTGCTAAAGGGAGTGTACCGATGTAATCTGTGTTGTCAGTTGGTTAGACACTTAAACTGCGATTATCTAGTGATTTAGTCGAGGCATTATACTGGGATGGGCCATTCCTATATTACGGCAAGGGCTCTGACATTGGCAAGTTTAAGGCGTTATAAATTCTGACGGTCAAACCAAGGGCACATCTCTCCTTTCCAAAGTATTGGATCTTAAAGTCCGACACGTGTTATTATATGCACTGTGGTACACTCAGGGCTCAGGAATCTGCTAAGGAAATGTCCGCGCCTGACATAACTCTGCTGATGTACCCTGTAGGATGCTTTTCATGTAAGATATGTATACCAAAGCAAAATTCTGCATATTCAGAACTCGGGCTTCTATTGTCATCGCTCTTCGGCATGGCGAGCCATGTAATTCATGACTGGTGGTCAGGGAAATGATTATACAGCACAAACTACATCTCAGAGTTTTAACGCGATTTGGTGTGGAAGTATAAACCTCTGGACAATGAAATCAAGGAAATTTTGGCTTTTGTAAATGTATTTTTTAATCAAACCATTTGGAAACTATCAGATTTACGACATGAAGTTCCCAACCCTTATACTTAAGCTGGCGGAAATGTTCCTTCTCTTTAATAGAACATTGATCCATTTAACCCCTCTGTTCCTTGTTTTACCCAATAGCCGCAAAGTCGGCGTTGGCAGTGTTAGAGGTTCTTTGAATGACGACCGGTCGTCCACGAATACCGACACAAATTGCCTCTGAGCATCATGATCGTACTAACTCACCATTTTTATTTGTTCTTGAAGTGCGTAGCAAGTTTCACCGAATAGCATACCGTGATGGGAATATTGAGGAATAACTCTATGGTGACTTTAACAAGGTTTATAAGGTCAGACATGCGTATGTCAGCGTCACATGGGAAAATACTGGATGTTTGAACACACTGAAGGCTATTCACTAAAATGACACTTATGCAGACATACTCTTCAAGAAATAAAATTTGACTCTAGGCTTGATGGGTCTGCAATGTGGTTACATTTGGCCACGTCAGTTGAGAACAACCCAATTCGGACTGACAAAATAATACTTTATAGTTGAACGAAACGTTTTCAAATGTATTCAAATCAGGTTCCCGAACCCCAAATATACATCTTGTCGCCCAGGGCGTTCGTTTCAAATGTCTTCGTGGAAGGAATAGTTTCTTAACTTAGATGGTGTATTTTCTTTGAATGGTATTGGGTGAAACTTGACACAGTAACTCCCGCTGACATCAATGACCAACCGGCGAAATGTTAGTTTAACTCAGCACATACCGGTAAACCGGATATTCAGTAATACTATGTGATCGTGGACGGTCACGCTACACAGATGTGAAGCGTCTCCGTGCCAACTGATCATTTAGATTTCATGAGTTCACTACAAGGAATTCTGGCATGGAAGACATCTGGTTTTATTTCTTTGTTTTGTTTGAGATTTAACGTTATTTCCACCGTTATTTCCGTTGTTTCACTGCAGCATTGTTCTAATGATGGCTTATTTATAGTGCTGCCTCATAGAAATCTTGATTAGAAGACATGAGACTTGATCACCCAGTCTATCACAGGGTTTCGGCACTAGGGCGACTATATAATAGAGCCCATGCTATGTTCTCTTACACTTAATGACTGAGTGCTAAAATTGTCATTACTCAAGACTCTGGTAATACTCGACTTTAAGTGTGAATCCTGTCTCCAGTCTGAGGGCATGACACGTTAAATTCTCAGTCAAAGGGAATTCACTGTGATATTGTAAGATGTAATTCACTATACTGTGGTAAGATGTAATTTACTATAATATAGTAAGTTGTAGTTCACTATAATGTAGTAAGACGTTTACTGGACGCGGTAGGAGTGGTAGGTGTCTGGTTATTGCTGCAATCGGTTTTAGTTCCACCACACTTCACACAGAAAGATAATTTCTACATCGCACCGCACCCTCTTTATTCAGTAACAATGTGCAGATAAAATAATTTTCCAAACTCAGTAAACCTAGAAAAATGAAAGCATTTCGTACAGCAGGTACTGATTGATCTTCAGGTAAAATTCCTGCCTATAAGGAAGTTCGCATGGGGTTAGCTTGGCAGGACAATCTCGTGGAACAGGTAGTCAGGAATTAGCATGGGACAAGTTTTCTAGAACTGGCATGGTGCAGACCTGTCAAGAATTCCCCTTTGCGGAAAGAAAGAATGTCAGGGATTTTCCCATAAAGTGCGTTGGTGTCTATGGTTAGGCATATCCGGTACGAGCTATATAGCAAACAGGTTTTGTCAGGTTCTTTTTTGCACCGTGCAAAGTAACACCCAGACACTAACTGACGTCGACGAGAAGGGGAATTCCATGCCACACAAAAATCACGTGTTAACACGACTAACATTATACTAATTGCACCACTTTCCATACCTCGTAAACACAGACTTTTGTTTAAAGCCTCCGTTACGTAAGAAATATATAAACCAAGGCCTGCTTTATTCCACGTTATCTGACAAACATACTGGGAATCCAATACGCTGCATGTCGAGGTTTATATAAATCATCCGATTGAGGAGGGAAAAATGGAGGCTTTCATAGAAAGAGAACTAATCTCCGGCTAAAAAATATTAATTTATGTCGATCACGTGTCCGTTGCGGACTTTTTTTCTGGACGACTTTTCCTTTCAGTCAAACAAACGTGAGATTTTGTCCAGGAAAACGTGTCACAAATCTAGTCGGTGGAGGACTGATGTTATCTGAGAGCCGATGGACTTCACAGTCTTATGAAATTCTTTTACTTGGGAATTTTTGTAGTATACTACCTTGTGTTATGCAATTATCAACATACCCACAAGAGCAACTTTTCAAAGATTGTAATTCACAGTAACATTGGTAACAAAATATTGCCCTCTCAATGTAATGTCATTAGCATTGAAGACCTTCAGATATGTGAAAAGGCAAACAGCAGGAGCATGCGGGGTTATACGAAAGAACTTCAAAGATAGGCACGTAGTCGAAATACATTGGCAAATGTTTAGCGACTTGTGTGTTTTCATTCCCACCTCCCACAATATCTGTGTTGACCGAACTACACTCAGCAATGCCCGGTATATATTGACCCAGAACCAAAGTTAGCGTCCTTTGTCTAAATAGTCCTTTTCCCTTCCCAAGGTAACAAGGCTGCTCCACTGATGTATTGTGCGCTGGACGCAGTCTTCATGGCAGTTGACATCCAAACAGTGTTTCAGTGTAACCTGTGACTTTAGTAGTGAACGTGGACAGCCAATTCTAATGACGGCGAAGACCGGAAGTAGTTTCTTCGGATTACATCTCAAAGGAAGACATAAGACTCATGACCATGCATGCAATGGCTTAGCTGAATTTCAAGTCGCCTTCAACATAATGAGCCCATATCTTCGGCTCTAAGTAATGGCAACGAGTACCACAGAAATCCCGATTTACACCTCATATCTACATTAATCGTCCTTAAAGACAAGGAGGCCGCTGTCAAGAAAGTTTGCCTGGGAGCATTGGCCCACTAGGGTTTTTGGATACTATTTATTTGGATCATATACTTAGGTTAGCGGAAAACAACTTAAAAACCCATACATATATACTGATATATGACAGTACCTCAAACCGCTTTTTAATTTTAGCTCAGATTCACTGACGCTTGATAAAGGCCGAATAGGATCCTTTTTGAGTGGATGGAGAATCTTCGGTGGTACAATGACGCAGATGTAATTTACCCTAAAAGTACAATTACTATACACCATGATTGTAAAAAAATAGCGATTTATACACTCAGTTTTACCATCAAGGGTGTAAATTAAGGTCAAACGCAGATTTTTATAAGGGAATTCCCATCTTTGTACATGAAACATGATTTCGTCAACCAAATACACTGATGCATGTTTGACATCAAGTTGGAAAAATGTAAGCTTTTCGGGAGTATTGTAATGGTTCATTACATCATTTTAGTGAATTTAATCAATGGAATAGTTTCTGTACAGTCACCGTAATTATCGTTCAGGACTTGTTAATCATAGTTCACCATGGTCCATTGAACTCGCGCGAGCAGGGCGTAAATGAGTTTTGAAGTTGGATTCCTGTCTTTTGGTGAAAATTAATATCGTCCTTAACAAGGCTTACGCCTCGCATAGTAGATGTATAAGTTCATCAAGCATCAAATGAATGTCACCAAAACATACACCTGTAATAGCTAACTATTGGTTAGGGTACAGTAATGCAGAAAAGAGACGCACTGACGAGCAATGCTGTAAATTGACGTTACAACAAAACGCTAGATTTATTGCTGTGGTTACTGAACTCTGTAATCCGTGGCGTGGAACTAATTCTGCTGACACGCTGGACTGATGAAGAAGTGTTCACCGCTCAACTTAGCAGACAAGCTACAAAGTATTATACATCGACATCGCCATAAAATAACCAACACCATTCTCAATACCAAAGTGAACCGAAGACACCAACTGTTGTTCGATCGCTCGTTTCGATCCGTGGGCCTTGCAGAGTTTCAACAGTTTTGACCCGAATCAGCAGCTGCAATGCGTCCACCCAACGGTTAGGGAGCGAATATTCTGGGTGATTAGTCAAGAGCACGGTGGTTTCAGCTGTTTGAAATTTCACCAGTCGGCTTGGGGCACACAGTAAACTCCTGACTATACTGAAGCAGACAGCCAGGGAGGGCGAAAGGCATGACGTTGGTTTGCTCCAAATACCACCATGTCAAATGACCTGATAGCTTTTGGTGTCTAAAGGAAGCCTTCGTTAGTCAACCATGAACACTACTGATTTGGTAACCAGATGGTAAAATGTCTACTGTGAGAGGAGGATAGCGCCCAACATAGGACGAACATATAAGTAAAAGAAATAATGCTTATTGGCTCCAAGTCAACCGGGATTTAAAACTTCGGAAGTAGGTATAGTGAACCTTGAGGCTTTAGGAACAGCTTTTCCACATAGATCAGGAGGACAGACAAGACGGCAACGAGAAGAACCTGTCTTATTGAGGGTTACGCCTGACAGACATGGCATAGTTACATTACTGGCAGTCAAGTCAAAGTTAAGCCTATCAGAGATAGGCAGAGGTTTAGGTTCATTGGAAAGGAAGACCATGAATCTGTAAGCTGTAAATATAAACACATCTTCGGTTTGATTCATTAATAAATAAAAAGTAAGAAGAGAAAATATGCCCTGACTTATCTAAATATAAAGGGCCGTTGCATTTTGGTTGAAATGTAGGTTTGTAATGAATTTGTGCATTCCCGGCTCTTATTAACCGTGTCACCTTGCTGATAACAATTGGTATGATAGTTTGCGTACTCTGACATTGCTTAAAGATCATTTGTTTTGTGTGTATATGTGTGTGTGTGTGTATCCCACGCTATGGCGTAAGTGAAAACATCGTGACAGTGGCATGAAACCAGGCTGAAATAAAATAAAGGAATGAAATAGGACTTATTCTAAAAAAATTTTCAGTGCTTTATTTTTGGTAACTGAAATGTTGATTCATGTTTTTTGAAGATGACATTAATGGAATGGTCTGTCTTTTGGTATTTATGCCCCCCATGTCAGTTTTATTTTCCGTTATATCCGATACGAACTGTTATATAAAGACACGTTTGGCGAAGATCTTTTTGCACCGTTCAGGAGAGTATACACAGACCCTAACTGACTTCGAGGAGAAGAGCGATTCCATACCAGAAAGAAACCACATGTGTGTAGTAGGGTTTTGGCATTCTGTACGCCATCCCCATCACTTTGGATACCTCCTTTACACATAGTTTTTCTTAAAACCTTCCATAATGTAAGCAATATATACAATGTCAGACATATCGCCAAGGCCTGCTTTATTCCACGTTATCTGACAAACATACTGGGAATCCAATAATGCTGGAGAAAATATGCTGCATGTCGAGGTTTGTATAAATCATCAAACTTAGGAGAGGAAAATGGGGGCTTTCTGCAAAAGAGAACCGATCTTTCCGTCTCAAAAAACGTGAATTTATGTTGACCATGTGTCACGATTTTTCTTTGCAAGAAAACAAACATGAAATCTGGTCTAAGGAAACGTGTCACTAATCTAGTCGGTGGAGGATTGATGTTAGCTGGGCTGGCATGTTTGTAAGACATTTGACAGCAGTGCCATGATGAAGTTAGTGATCACTGTCAAATAATCCGATAAACAGAGGAAATTTATCACTTATCTGGAGCCAGTCTTGAGTTGTTGGTTTTTTCAAAGATAAATTTCAAATTCCATATTAGTATACCCAGAAATCTCGAACAACTATGATGCTATTTAATAAATCACTTTCTAAATGATATCAACAAAGCTATGTCCTTGCCCATCATCACAATCTTTAAGCATGTTCTACCTGTGAACTTTGCCTACCTGTTGGGTTTTTGGTAGATCTGTTGGCTGGGTGGGCTATGTTGTTGTGTTCTCTGGTTCAGCTGCCCGTGAGATTCTTAGTCAGCACTACAGAAACTCTACAACAGCCACAAAATGTAAATCCCAAATGACGACAACGCTCTAATTCAATCTACTTTCAAACTCAGCTGTCAAAGGTTTTTGTATGGCAAGGAACAATGGTTTCTTTGGAGAGCCAATCCATTTACCCTTAACTGTCAAATTCTTTTATTCGGATATTTTTGCACCTTTGCTACCTTGTGTTATGCAATATTACCAAGATATCCACTAGTGCAACTTTCCCAAATTGCCATTCACAGTAATATACGTGACAAAACAATGCCCTCTCAATGTAACGTCATTTGCACTGAAGACCTTCAGGTATGTGTAGAAGCAAATAACAACAGCATGCGGAGTCATACGAAAGAACTTTAAAAAGGGGCATGTCGTTGAAATACATTGGCAAATGCTTAGCGACTTATGTGTTATTCGTGCCTCCCACTTGAACAATATCTTTGGTGACCGAACAGAACTGAGCAATGTTCGGTATATATTGACCCAAGACAAAAGCTAGCGTCCTTTGTCTAAATTTCCCTAACCATTTTCCTTCTCTGGGTAGCAGGCATGCTCCTCTGATGTATTGTGCGCTGGACACAATCCAATGGAAGCTTACCTGCGTATAGTATCTCCAATATAACCTTTGAGTTTAGCAGTGAAGGGAAACAGCTAATTCTAATGACAGTGAAGACTGGAAGTAATTTCTTGGGATTACATCTCCAAGGAAGACATAAGATCCATGACCACGCATGCTGGAGCTTAACTGAATTTCAAGTCGCCTTCAACATAATGATCTTTAAACTTCAACGGGCCCAATCTTCGGCTTTCACTAATGACAGGGAGTACCGCAAGAATGCCGGTTTACACCTCACTTCTACATCAATCGCTCTTAAAGACAAGGAGGCCGCTGTCAAGAAAGTTTGCCTGGGAGCATTTTTTGAAAGGATTGCTCCTTGAACTTAACAGTTTATATTTATCAAAGTGACGAATCATCTCTTCACACAGTCACACGGGCTTTAGACCCCATGAAAAATTCTTGATTTCTAGTTTAAAAGATCCACTTGGATCTAATAAATACTGTTAATCTGAATCATATGCTTAATTTGGCAGAAAGTAACTTAAAACCTCATACATACATATTGATATTTGACAGCACCTCCAACCCGTTTTCAATTTTAGCTGATTCGTACTTGGTATTGTCGGAATAGGATCGCTTTTGAGTGGATGGAGAATCTTTCCTCGGTGGTACAGTGATGAGAGGTAAATTTTTTTTTTCATGCAAAAGAAAAGAGGTAAGACTCTAAAAGTACAATTACTATACAGCATGTTAGAGTGGTGCGATTTATATATTGTGTTTTACCAGTTAAAGGTGTAAATTAAGGTCAAAGGTAGATATTTATGAGGGAATTCCCATCTTTGATATTTGTGAGGGAATTCACCATCTTTTGACATCAAGTTGGAGAGATGTAAGCTTTTCGGGAGTATTGTGATGGTTCACGCAATTATTTCAGTGAATTTAAGCAATGAAATAGTTTCTGCACATTCACCATAATTATCGTTCGGACTTGCTACACAGAGTTCACCATGGTCCAGAGAAATCGCGCGAGAATAGCGTAAATGAGTTCTTAAGTTGGATTCCTATCTTTGGATGCAAATTTGTATGGTCCTTAACAAGGCTTATGGGGATATGTAACAAATATTCACGGGTGATGTAAGTTTGGTATATATTTCGAAGGAAAAGTCATTCCAGCCAAAAATATGTACGTCCTATCCAGGATGTCAGATCTGTTGTACGTGTGAGCATAGCGTGAACTTAAATCCTGGGGACAACCATTCACCTATGTATTTTCTTAATGTGTGTAACACAAAGGCACAATCATATATTCATGAGACAATTCGTAAGACAAAACTTTCCAATCCATCTGCTTTTAGACCTGACAAGAATGGATATTACCCGATGCATTTTATACCGGGACTATTACATCTCATACAACTGTTATGTTGTCAACCGCCCACCACAACTGGCAAGCCCGTGCATCATTCCTCACAACATCTGCCACTGTTAGCAGGTTGGTAGCGGGTAAGAACGACAGTAGAACGGTTTCCATTCTAGTTGCAACGGTTGCTTTTAAGAATTATTTGTTTTTTGTTTGTTTGTTTTTTTTTTGTTTGTTTGTTGTTTTTTTTTTGCATCTGAAGTATTAAGCTGATCGCGAAATTGAAGACTTTTTATGTTCTCTCGCAGCATTTGGTGATATATGCAACGACGAATTTCACTTCCAGACTAAGCATTTTGGGTGGTAGAGTTCCACTTACCCGTTGAAGCATGATACTAATATCCAAAAAAGGTGGTGAATTATCCTTGACCGTGAAATACAGCTTTTACGAATCTGGTTTCTTCTATGAAATGCTCTCCACCGCCAGTTTTCAGTTTGGTATGGTTATTGCTGTTGAAACAGAAACTCCATGATCTTTATGTCAGACCATGACCACAAAGACCAAAGAAAAATTGACCCCAGTGTTCAAACAGCGTATTAAGACGGCCATAAAAGCTTACTATGTTAACTTGTTAACTCGTAGACTATTACTGTACTTCTAAAGTATGTTATTGACCTCAGCGATAATCTGTGACCATTTTCATTCATTGTATTCGATATATATAGCGGAATCCTGTTGGTGAAATAAGCATTCCCGGGGCCTGGTTCTTTCGCACTGTTTAAATGTTATTGTGTGCATGCATTAACTGTGATGACAAGATAGCATTTTGAGTACCTGTACACCAGTAACATCTAGTACATTGCATTTAACATCACTGTAATATTTTTACTTAATTCTGCTCAAGCCATGGTCCTTGGCGTGTATACACGAACAGTTAGAATAAACCCCCATCTCTCGTAAACAGACAAGAGGCCGAAATTCACCTATAACTTGTGACAATTTTCCAACTGTGACACTTTCGTTGCGGCTCTGGTTTTATTCTTTATGGTGTAGTATTTTATATTCTTAATGGAATCCGTGACAGTCGTTTGGGTGTGGACTTGGACATTAGCTTCTGTGCACAAAATCTGATGGCATTACTCCTTGCACAGTAAATGTATAAGTTCATCAAGCATCAAATTAATGCCACGAAAGCATACAAGTGCTATGGCTAACGATTGACTAGGGTTTAGTAATGTAAAACGGAGACGCACTCACATGCTACTCTCTACCTTAGCGTTAGAACAAATGGCTACAGTTATCGTTGTGGTTTGGTGAGCTCTGTAATCCGTGGTGTGGAACTAATTCTGCTCACACGCAGGGCTGATAGACAGGTGTTTACCGCTCGGCTTGGTGAGCCATCCACCAAACAAAACACGTCGGTTTTGTTTCTGGCCAATAACCAATAGCATTATCAACGTCAAAGTGCACTGAAGACCCCTGGTGTTGTTCGATGGCTCGTTTCGATCCGTGGGCCAGTGACAGCTTCAGCAGTCTTGATCCGAATCAGCAGCTGCCTTCTGTCCACCCAAGGGTTAGGAAGCTGACACTCTAGGTGACTTCGTCAAAAGCACGGTGGTTTCAGCTGGTGGAAACTGGATCGGTTGGCTTGGGAGCACATTAAACTCCTGACTATAGCGTCAAAGCGGATTACCCATCCTCACTGATCAAACATGATGTCCCAATGGGTTACTGCCAATAAAGTAAAACCCACAAACACAGAGCTCCTGATGGTATAATACCACTGTACCAGACAGGCGGGGAAAGCGAAAGGTATGACCTCGGCATACCCAAAATACACCGCCGTGTCAAATGACCGGATAGCTTTTGGTCTACAGTACATGCCTTCGTTACTCACCGAGGAACATTAATGATTTAGAGTCACTTTGGTATATGTCTGTCAGGGGTTCTTCTACCAGGAGACAGTTTGCCTACGCCGACGTAACAAGTTGTGACTTCACTTGAAATTGGGTTGGGCACCTATCCCTGTCTGGGAACAAAATCTTCATCCCAGTTTAGCGCATTAAGCTTGTCTCTCGTGAATATTTACAGAGGGTTTTCTCTGCATCCAGGTTGAATCCAGCTTGCATCCAAGTTTATCAAAATTCACAGCTTAATTGGGTAATAAATAAATGCCAATAACAACTGACCATGGCAGTAAATATGAGCAACAAAAACTAAAAGGCATTTTGGAAAAGCCTGTGGCTATAAGATGCGGATTTTGCTCCCCTTATTTACTTATGATAACACTGTTTTCAATATTCAACTGGACAAACAGAAGGAATAGTTCGAACCAATGGCCAATCCACTTCTGTTATCACCAGAAGTTGGAAATATCCCCCGAGAGAGGAGAATAGCGTCCAAGATATGACGACTGGATAACTGGAAGAATGAATGTTTATTGGCGGCAAGTCATCCGGGATTTGAAGCTTCAGAAGTAGATCCATTGAGCCTCGAGGCTTTAGGAACAGCTTGTCCACATATATCAGGAACGCAGCCATGGGGCAAAGAAAAGAGAATGTGTTATTGAGGGTTCCTCGTGACTGGCATTGCAAAGAGAGATTACTGACAGTCTGGTCAGAGTTACGCTAGCCAAATATAGGCAGGGGTTTAAGATCAGTATAAGGACGTGTCAGGGTAATTTAATAACGTGATCTTGTGAGCAGTAAACATACATAAATTTTAAAATTAAAAAACAGGGAAAAGAAGCCAGTTTCCACTCCCAGAAATAGTACCCGGCAATGTGTGCAAAAATTGTACATTTTGCCATGAAAGCATGAAACTTGGCAGAATGGTAAATTGGCTGCCTCTACAGATTTCCAGACGTAGAGCCAACGTGAACATGCCCTCCACTGAACAAGACGGCCATTTTGTTTCTGCCATTACCGAACAAAACATTTTTTCGTGCAAAATGTCTGCATTCTGCCATAAAACCATGAAATTGGCAGAACGGGAGAAGATTAGGTGCATCAGCACATTTCTAGATGAAGGGCTATCTTGCTCTTGATATCCACTCTATTGTCTCCGGCGGCCATTTTGTTTCCGCCATTGCGGAAAAAACATTTTCTTCAATGTCTTTGTGACAAGGCAAGATATAATGACAAGAATATCAATTTTGTCACTGTTTGGATGGTTCTGCTGTGTATTGGCACAATTTAAAACAGCACATGGTGTGCAGTATTATCTGTGATGTAACTTAAGATGCCCCCTCCCCACAGTCCCTGGCCGTTCATTTGAATGCACAAAGCAGTGCTCTTGCTATGTGTCTTCGTAATCTGCTGGAGTACACCGAATGTCAAGTGGTGAGGGGCGGTTACCTTTGTATCGCTTTCCTTTCAATTGCCTTTCAATTGCCTTTGACAGAGAATTCACAGATTCTCTCGCTTATAATGCTTGTGGTTTAAGAGTCACCGTAAGTGGTCGATGGCACTTGTATGATCATTTGCAGAGTCTAACAATCATCGAAGACTACTTTTCTCCCTGCATTATGATGTGCATATCTGTATGATAAATATGGGAAAGACCGCCAGTAACTTGCCAAAGGTGGATGATTTACTGGGGGACCTTTCATTTCTTCCACAAAGAAGATTAAACGCCATAATACAAGAATTCCTGAGTAGGATGTTATTCTACAATAAAATCAACTTATAATTGTAGCGCATGCTCTGTTCGAATTGTAGAAAACTCTTGACGTGTTTTCGTCAAACTGCTGTCAGCTTCTTAGGACTGACAAAACAGCTTCGTCATGTATGATGGCATCAGAATCGGGAGCATTATTCCTTGCCTTCCATAGTCTTCAATGTAGACAGCTTGCGAGATATGATTTGCCAAGGAAGGGTAGCTATGGTTTGTATGAATGGTATTTAAACAAATCGAAATGATTGCCATTTATTGTCTGACAGACTATATACAAATCTTTGAACAAAACAAAAATTGACCTGAAGTTCTGGCTTTGGGTGTTCTCTTGCAATTGGTGGACAGGAGTTAGTTTCTTGCAGTGAAGTCACTTGCTCAGTGATGTACATATCAACTATCTCCTACCATTTTCTCTGATAATTGGTTAGTTGACATCTGATAGTTGGTTGCATATATCACAGCTTGGTCAATGATTTCTGTCCTGTCTGATTTTGACAAGTTCTTAAAATGGGTTCCTTTTCCATACCATTACGTCTACCAATGTTTAGGCCTGGTGGGTATCTCGTAGGGTGTATACATTCAACCTGCTTACAGTATCTTGGTAGAACCTAATCATTTCAAACTCGTAGACCTTGTCAAAACAAATAGCCCTACCACCTCGAATCACTGATGCATCATTTTGTTCACAGGATTGACCGATGACCATTGTTGTCAATATTCATTTTGTCTTCTGAACTGATCAGTTACCTTTAGTAGGGGTAACTATATTGAGACTGAACATGTCTATCACATGAGCTGGGAGCCATTGCGCATAGTTAAGTGTGATCCTAGATGAAGAACCAGGTGCAAAGTTGGTCAGATTCTTTGTACATGTACATGGGAAAGTTTCCTTAGTGATAGTCAGTCTAAAGATTTCAGATGTAACGCAGAATGGTAAAGCAGAAACTGGGAGATGTCTTGGGACAGCAACGCATCGAAGCAAAGTGGTGAGTTGAGTCACATCGCTGCCACAACCTTTGTATCACAGGTCAAGGTAGCAAAAGGTCTTCTGTCGGGTTATGTAGCCTGCGGACACTGGAGAAGCGATATGTACCTTGCGTTGAACCAGAGCCAATGAACCAATGATTTGTAGACTCTCTTTCTCAGTGTGTCGAGGTTTTAATTCCGTCGGTCACCAGACTTTAAAAATGGTAATCGATGCTATCTCACATGGTGCACACCTCTGACAGGCTGGGACAATAAAACAGGACTGGTCGACTCGGTGTCTGTATAATGGATGTATGTCAAGTCTGGTGTTTTCGGCATGATGTGCCAGTGGAGGCAGCACTTCAGCGCTTGGGCTCACTCCGCCACAAGAAGACTCTGTATGTATTCTAAGGACTCCTCATCACCATATGACTGAAAAATTGTTAAGTAAACGTAAGCATTTATTGAATCATTTTCAATGGGCAGCTCTCCAAGAATGACGATGGTCACTATAGTAAGCAGGCAATTTCCACGGTATCTCTTTGGCTGTGGGGAAAAGTGCTGTGTGGGGACATCAGGATTGATTTCTTGCACTGCCTTCCAAGCTACATCCGTTGGATGACGTATGAAATGAGCATGACGGGCTCCGAGGAAATATTGCGACATGGACATTTTACTTTCTTCTGAAATGTCTGCCTTTAGTCTTTCCGTGGTAGCAGTTATATTTTGTCAGAACGGGTCAGACGCTTTTCATTTTCAACCTTAATGGCGTGGTATAGCGATGAAAGATTAGGACAGATAGATTGCATTTCCGTAGAATCACCCTGAAGCTCATCTCCAGGCAAGTTTGTGGTCTATCAGTAGCTGCAGATGTGAACAAATTAGATTACCATGGAGATTTACTGGGCAGATTTGTGATGGTGATACTAACGCAGGTTAGTATGACAATGATACGTAGATGACCGTAGTGTTTCTTTAACTGAGCTGTTCTGGAAATTCGTTCTTACATTGGGCTTGGACCGTGAATGTTATACTGCAACACCTAAACTGCAAATGGTTTCTTCAGTGCATTTACATGCAACTGTGAGAGCAATTCGACTCAATTTACATGATCCGCACTTTCTACTTTTGCTAGATTACCCAAGAAAACAGACATTGGTAATCAGGTATTGTGTAATCCCGTACCAGGGTTAGGAATAAAAATGAACCATCAAAACATGGGTGGTGAATCCATATTTGTCATCGAAACTCCTACAGCGACAATGACGAAAATACGTTTCTGTATAATGGCGGAAACAAAATGGCCGCCACTGTCAAAATAGATCATTTTCGCGATGGATCCACATCAAAAATCTCCAGAAGGACAATAATCTACAAATGTTCTAAGTTTCATGCCTTTATGATAAAATGCACAATACTTTTCTAATTTTGCACACATCGTCTGTACATTTTGACATTTTCAAATCGTAACCTGTGTTTGCCACCCATCGAGGTGTATTGTCGCGTATTCCGACGAAACCGATGACAATGACTATAGACTTGGAATGCCCCTTCTAGGTTAAAGAGTGGTATACGATTGTCGCTTTAACGCGGTGATTCCAAACTTAAGTGATATTCAGGTTACAGTATAAACTGGTAGAGTTGCATTGACGACACGGAGGAGTGCAGACGTGGTATCGAGAACCAGCCCATTGTGAGGTTACCTCTGCACTACCTTTGCTAATTCCTAACCCTGTACATATGTCTTGTATATATTCGAGCTTGTATATATTATAACACATAAGTTTGTAGATACTTCCCCTACTTCCAGATACTATTTAACCAGGATTATATATCAGAGTTGAGCCCGACAGTGGCCGGTATTTGGCCATATTCTCCCACCCCCTCTCTCACACTTTGTAATTAGGTGTGTGTGCCTCGTGTTTGAGTGCATGTCTTCAATCGCAGATTCTTACGTGTAGAAGGATACATAGCACCATTAGACTGATAGCGGCTTGTGGGACTCTCAGAACAAATATTTGCATGTATATAATAAATACCGTTTGGAAATCTTCATTTAGAATAGGGCTATAGTTTGCTATACCTTACGTATAGCGATAGGATTGTACTTTTAGAGAAGCCTGTACTTGCACTGTCACTCTGCCATACTAACAGAGCGCCTATCGTTGTGTCTCTAGCCCGGAGCAGCTCCCGGGCGACCCCCTTTGTTCTCTTGTAACAGTTATTACGTAATAGCCCCCCTTATCCGTGCGCACCTATATTTCTGTATTTACCACACTAAAGCTGCCAGCATGGACGACCCCGAGGGGGTGAAGAAACCTCAACGGAATTTGCACAGATCCGCTCTGCAACTAAACGCAGTCGTGATCTCTCTGCAGAACGTACCAACTCAGATGGAAAAAAGATAGGACAGTCGAGTCAAAAAAATAACCAAAACAACCACAACGTTATAATCACCTCCTTGGGAGGTCTATCCATTTCGGCTTGGAATAATATAAAGTTTGGTCAAGGTATACAACAAGCTATAGGTAACGTCAAGGAAGTCAAGAAGTGTGGTGGAAAAGACCTACTGATTGTATGCTCAGGTCCTGCACAAACTAAAAAAACCTTAAGCTTAACGACACTTATGGGAAGGGATGTACAATGCCGACTGCAGTCATCGGCCATGTCTGTTCGGGGAGTTATATACAGGGTGGGTGAAGAGTTGACAGAAGATGACGTTCTAGGTGCCCTAAAAAAGAGTAGGTGCGTAAAAGTTGAAAGAATGTATAAAGGAAAGGAAAAACTTAAAACATCGTGCATGTTATTAGCCTTCGACCTGGAGGAGCTGCCCACGGAAGTTACGCTGGGTTATGAAATTTTCCCAATCAAACCATACATACCGCCTGTCCTTCGATGCTTTAAGTGCCAGGCTTACGGACATATCTCTTCTTCTTGTAGGGGAAAGCGAAGATGCCCGAGGTGTTCGGGCGACCATGACTTTGAACACTGTGACAATTTAGATAGGCCATTATGTGTCAACTGTGGCTCTCCTGGTCACTCGTCAGCGTACCTCGGTTGTCCATACAGGAAACAAATAGACAGAGCCCAATACATCCGGGTGACTCAAAAGATCCCGTTCTCTGAAGCTTTAAAAAATGTGCAGTTTGAAGACAGACAGCCGTACCCCGAGAGTCCTGCAGAAAGAGCGCTGTTAGAAGGAGAAGACACCACAACCCCACCTCCAGCACAGCAAACTACAATACAGCCCATAAGTCTAAACGTATCAAACCCGTCATGAAGTCTACTTCAACCCAAACTGAATCCACCTCCTCCACACAGACAGAAGATCTGTCCGTTAATATGGCCACTCGCATCATTGCCTTCTTTGCTGAAATCATGCTAAAAATCTTTGACCTGATTGACAACAAGACCTTCGTTTCAGAAATACTCTGCATCACCCAGGCACGTTTGGGGCCTGAACTAGTCAACTTTCCCAGTCTAGCTCCTATGTTGAACAATTTAGCGGAAAGTATCCATACATAATGTATACTTTTACCAACATGAATGTAATTTATGTCTTGCTTTCTCTCTTAACAATGGCTTTTCACCTACTTCAGTATAACGTACGAGGCATTGGTACACACGGGCAAGAACTTAAATTCTACATTTCTAATATAAATCCTACGCCACATGTCATATGTTTGCGAGAAACATTCTTAAAACCACGCCTCAGTTTTACCTATCCCGGTTACTCTATTAGTAGAATCGACAGGCATACAAGGGAAAAGGGAGGCGTTGCCATATTACTTACACATGGACTCTCATAGTCTGAGATCAAAATTCCTCAACTTAAGAGTATCGATGCACAGTGTGTTAATATATCTAGATCTTCTGGCCCTGCTGTCAGTATCGTAAACATCTACAACCCTTCCAAACATGTCGAACGGGACGATCTTAACATAATTATGTCTGTAGTTAGCCCATCGTTTATTCTATGTGGTGATTTTAATGCCCACAGTCCGATTTGGGGATCTTCTAACACTAACTGTAATGGGAAAATCATCGCCCATTTTATCGACGACTACAACATTTGTGTACTTAACGATGGGACGGGCACTCGGATAGACCCCCACTCAGGCACTGTATCCCTCCTTGATCTTACACTATGCTCATCAGACATAAGCTTATCGTTCGACTGGTCAGTCGATGTGACGTCTCCCTGTGGCAGCGACCACCTCCCTATTTTCGTCTCATGCCAGTTTACTCCCCACGTTAATGAAGTCGGTCAACCTTCTAGGTGGAGCACCAAACGTGCAAACTGGTCTGTCTACCAGAAAGAATGTATAAAATCCTTCTCCGAGGTATCCATTCATAAAGATGTAAATATATTTTATGACAATATTGTCAGCGCAATTAATGCAGCAGCCGCTAAGGCTATCCCCAAGACAGTAGGAGGAACTTTCCCAAAAATGCCCGTCCCTTGGTGGAATGAAGATTGCTCTAGAGCTATCAAGGAACGGAAGCGTCTTAAAAACCGTGCGCGTAGAACAAGGCTTTGCGAAGACATCATCCTATATAAGCGTGCTAAGGCCGAGGCGCAGCGTACAATCAAGCGCAGCCAAAGAGAACACTTGCTTCAGTTTTGTTCTAATTTGAAAGAGCACACGCCTTTGAAATCAGTATGGGCCCAGATCAAATCCATAACTGGGAAAAGTAGATTCGTCTCTTCTCCAACTATTGTTGTCAGTTATGTCACTAATGCTGATAAAAGCAATGTATTAGCTGATAGTTTTTCATTTGTCTCTAGCTCCTGCAACTACCCACCAGACTTCATTCCTCACAAAGAAGACACTGAAGAACTACACCCCTTTACTAACATTATGCCCGAGGATACGCCAATTAATGATGATTTCTCTCTCTTAGAATTAAAGCAGGCCATTTCAACATCTTCGGAATCTTCCCCAGGAGAAGACGCCATTACGTATTCAATGTTACGTAATCTACCGGAGCAATGTATCGTACTTCTGCTTCTCTTATACAATACCATATGGGCTAATATGAAACTTCCTTTCCAGTGGAAACAGGCCATTGTAGTCCCTATACCCAAGCCTGGTAAAGACCCCTCTGTTCCCTCGTCATACAGACCTATTGCCCTCACTACTACTCTGTGAAAAGTGATGGAGAAGATGATAAATAGCCGACTGATGTGGTATTTGAATAAACATAACATTCTTAGCCCTGTCCAGAGCGGTTTTAGAAACAGGCGATGCACTGCTGATCACGTCATCACCCTGGAGAACAATATTCGAAACTCCTTGTGTAATAAAGAATATCTGTTCGCAGTATTTTTAGACATAGAGAAGGCGTATGACATGGTGTGGCGTACGGGAGTATTAATTAAAATGGAAGGCATGGGTATTGCGGGAAGAATGTTAGGATGGGTTAGGAATTTTCTCACTGACCGTTCCATCAAGGTCAGAGTTGGCCGGGACTACTCCAGACCAGTGCCCATTGAGAACAGAGTGCCCCAGGGCAGTGCCTTGTCCCCAACTCTATTTAATATTGCTATCACTGACCTACCCCGTGTCCTGTCATCTAAACTTAAATGTACTGTATTTGCCGTTGACAAAGCCATGTGCTGCATTTCGAGAAACCTCAAGTTGTGTACCAAATATATCCAGCAGGGTTTGGATGATATTGTCGAGTGGGGGTTTAAGTTCTCGTCTGAAAAAACAGAAGCAGTTATATTTACCAGGAGGGCCATAAAGGATGTTAAGATTACCTTAAATAATTTCCCAGTCACACTTTCCTCCTCTTTCAGATATATCGGGGTAGTATTGACGCAGGGCTTACTTGATCTAAGCATAATGATTACACATTGACTAAATGTAAGAAGGCCATCAATCTGATGAGGTGTGTCTCTGGGCGAGAATGGGGTGCTGACAGACACTGCCTGCTGTTACCGTACCGTTCCCTCATCCGTTCAAGGCTAGATTACTGTTGTGAGGCCTACGACTCGGCCTGTGCCAGTCTTAAGTCTAGGCTTGACGCCATTCAGTGTGCGGCGCTGCGAATCTGCACAGGTGCAATGCGAACGACGCCACTCAATGCCATGCAGGTGTTCTGCCAAGAACAGTAAAGCAAAAGTTCATAGACATGTGGCAGAACGAATGGGATAACTCCGACAACGGCAGATTTTTCCATGAACACAATTCACTAGTTACCTGTCGCTATGACCTATCGCTTAGGTGTCGTCAAGACGAAATACTAGTATTTCGACTCCTCTCTGATCACCTACCCATCAGTCTATACTTGAACAGATTTAGTCTCCATGATACAGGACTCTGCGAGGAATGTTTCGTGGAGGATAGTATTCCCCACCTTATGTTTCGATGTCTACGGCATACATACCTCCGTCATACTATGTACGCGGAACTACGCCTCCTCGGCATCCGCCTCTTTAACGAAGTTACTGTATTGAGCCCTACGAAACAGCAAAATAAGATATTCCAGGCTGTGGCTCATTTCCTAACTAGATGCCATAGATTCTAAACACTCCACCATAAATTTTTTTTTTTGGTTAACTGACCAACATAGCTTACCGAATGCTAACAACCTCAAACCCCGTCTGGCGTGCATCGTCCCAGTGGGACGGAAAACGCCAATACAAACTAATTCCCCCCCCCCCCCCGTGTAAACTGGTAAGTGTAACACAGACGTCTGTACTCAAAGACCATAACTTTGTGACATCGATTCCCTACAGGAGACTGCCTTTTATGAGTTCCCTTATTTTCTCCGGCTGCAGTTGATCGTGAATTTCCCTCGGGCCCTTTTCGTTCCCCTCACTCCATCCACACCATAATGCTCATTGTGGTCCTAGACGACAAATATTCTTGAGTATGGCGTAAAACACCAAAGAAATAATAAATGCGTAAAAAAGATAGTTTTTTTTATGAGCGTTGCTCTTGACCATATGGTCAGCAAAATGTGGAATTTCATCAGGAAACTGAGTGTACTACTTTTAAGGTCGTCCGAATCATTGTGGTGTTGAGTTAGATCGCACTCAGAACCGTCATGAATTGAATAACACTCTCAGTTAACAGTTAGAAAAGTAACTAAGGTGTACCCACCACCATTTATGATCAAGTCACTTATAGGTTACAAGTCATAATAGGTTTCCGGTATTAATTTTCAATAAAACCAATGTTTAGTACTCAATGGGAATGCTTATTTCTGGCTGACGTCAACAAAATATTCAAAGGTTTTCAGTGAGAAGTCGCCGTTATGATTATTTAAAGTTACTTTTCTTTCTGTTAATGTGAAGGAGTTCTGATCGAAGAGAGTTCCAATCTATTCATAGTATCATGGCTTCGTTGATATTTCACATACAATCTTCGTGTTAATTCTACTGCTGGTAGTGAAGTTTGTATATGGAAATTATTTGCCCAAACGACACGATCAACTGGTTTGTGATAGCGAACCACTGTAGTGATTGATGAATATCGACCTCAATATACGAGCACTAAAGTGAAGTAGGTGTAAGGGCCGGGCGGAAGGCCATCACTGCCCGATAACCAAGGGCGATGGCCTAGGGCAAAGTGTTGATGCATTCTTGAATAAACTCCAATAATGTCAGGAAGAATTTCAATCCAGTGTGGGACTTTTCGATTTGTTACATTAATGTGCCCTTCTGTCGATACTAGTAGACAGGAAGCTTGTTTCGTTCGGAAAACACTAATCCCTTCAAAGATTGTGGTTCAGGGGTAAATGATGAAGTGCTACTCTCCAGATGGAAGTATATATGAACGTATATAGAGATTTGTATCAGCAGGTGTTTAATCCCAGAAGTAGATGTAAGGGAAATCGAGGTTGGAGACAGCCATAGAGGATCAACGATCACGAAGTTGCACTATCCAGAATGTGCACACTTATAACACATTTATCTCTAAAGATTTTGAAGAATTTATAACAGATCTGGACTCTGATAAACGCTTGGTTTTGTCGTTATTCTGGTTGCAATTTCAAGTATTTCTTCAAACGGTGCTTAGTTGTCATCATTTATGTTGTCCAATCTATTTGATTTCAACTCGAGTGTGTAGGGTTCTCTTGGTCCATGTCGGCTTTAGACACATATTGTGGATAAATGAGTGAACCTCAGTGAGATAATCACGATATATTTAAAAGAGGGCCAACGTAAAATCCGCTGGGCTCCTTGTGCTTGAATGCTCCGGGATACCATTAATATAGAGGTTAAACTGACCATGGAAAAATGTATCAAAACTATGTTACTCACCTTGCTGCAAGAACGCACGTCAAAGTATTTTGTTAAGAACAAAAGGTTTTGCTTGTCCCTGGGGAATTCATAAGTGTTTTCACAAATAGGCGAGGAACAATTTCACCCATGCAACATCTTATTCAAATGTCATTGCGCTTTTAATAAGAAGCGTCTTGTTCTTTTTTTTTAAATTTTAGGACTGTCTGTCAGTATTCGGCCTTAAAAGTTCGCATGACAAGCGTACATTTGGTACATTATAACCAAATGTAAATAAAGACAAAGCCGGTTGTCAGCATTTGGCGAATGGCAATGCAGCCGTATTCACAAGTGCTTTTTATATGATTACAACTTATGTACGACTCGGATCTTTAGCGAAATAATTTTATGGTGTGGTGAACAAAATTAATAGCTCACTCCAGGAGTGGCCACGAAATTCTGCTGTTAGACATCCAACTTGCCCCTAAGAGTTAGTCGTTTGGGTTTCTATCCAGGAAACTCTTTGGAGGGGTCTAAGATGTTTGTTGAAGATGAAAAAAAACAACATATTCTTACGCACTGTTTCACAGGTATACAGTTTTCACTACAAACCGCAACCAGCTTGAAATTACAACACATGCACACACAAATACGGTTAAAATGACGATCGATTATTGGCTCATGGGTACAAACTTTACAGAGAGTTTGCGGTTACAAAGCCTGAAAGCGGAATAATGTTTCAAGTATAATTAATCCAGTCCTGCAGAGACAACTATCTCCATTAATTATACAAGTGGCGACACTGGACCCGTCGTTAAGTTGCCACTGATAAGTTTCCCAGTGCAAAATATATCTATGCCATTTGAACCTCAGATTTACAGTTTTTAAGTTTTTCATGTGGAAATGGGGTTTTATGCTTTGTAGCATAATGTTAACTTCCGCACAGAGTAAACCCACCGGAATTTAGTTTACATTTTCCTTTTGTTTTATTTTGCGTTCGAGCAATGAGAGGGGAGGGGGAGAGATTGGGCGCGCAGACAGCTTTCGGTATATGATATTAATTGAATTGCTCAACTCGGGCAAATTCAGAAATATAATCCGTCTGTTCTGTCTTGGAATAAAAAATTTTCTATCGTTGGACACATTTTCGAGGCTTTCAATTCTCTGAAGAAGAACTTTATCTGATCTAATTACCAGGACATTGACAGTTTTAAAAACCGTATCTTGTCTGGGCTGAAGGACAATAAATGTTTTCCATCCCAAGGTCCAATTTGGCTTGACTCAATTACTCTCAAATGCATCTCCTCGACCAATGCAGGCTTGACTCGTGGACGTCTTATCTATTTCTGTCTGATTGCTTTGTCGGAAATGTACGTGTTTTCCGACATCCGAGAAGGTTAACTGGAAGAATGGTTGGAGGGATACATACAATTCTAGTTACAATGGTCGAAAGACAATATGTTTAGCAGTCACTGCTACAGTCCTGTACAAATCACGACTTTATCTGAGCGAAACTAAAGCCTTCTCAATGTAGGCCTTTAAGGATCTTCTCTATTGAAAGGGAATCTGTTGATGTGAACCAATAAAGGCAACTCAGTGGTCTGGACTGGAAGGCTTGTGCCAAAGTCAGAATGCCTCCTTTCTCTAAGGGACAATAACAAGTCAATAGGAAGATCTAAATCGTGACCAAGAGATGAAACCCGGATTGCAATTAAACTGCCTGAGACTGTCAAAGGCACGTTTCATTCGATTCCAATGGAACCGTTCTCCGACTGGTTTCCAAGTGCTAATATCATTACCTTACATGGGCTCACGATTCAGACAGTATAGATTGTTTGTCTCAACGATACTTCCTACATTAGCCCAGTCTTTTGATCTTCTGATATGTTTCTTTAGAAAACAGTTGGAAAACACAATGGAATACACATTAATGAAACTAGAACTTTTATGTATAAAATGGATTTAGTGCAATAACTAGATCATAAAGCATACAGTGGGTTTAAAACGGAAGGTTTGTTTATTACTCTGTTTAATGCCATCATATCTTGAATTCGGATGCTTAATTGAATTGTACATATAGGAATGTTAGGGTAGCCTTCAACATTGGGTGTTCACAAAATATTACATTTGAAAACTAACATTCTTGAAGCATTAAACTGTGAAAGCAAGACATGTTTCTTTGAGCTGACATAATAGATGGGTCATACCAGAACAAAGAAAGACATGATATTTTTTCAAACCGGACGAAACAGATCAGAACTTGGTTTCACTAAAAAAAGTTACTGACCATATATTAAGTTTCAACTTAGAGTGCAATAAACACGCATATGCATGTGGAAAGTCAGGTAAACAGCTAAAGTTCAAAATAGTACCAAAATTTGAAAATGGATGAAACAGCTCGAAAGTACGTCGGTATCACATAGGTATTTGACAGCTTTAAAGAATTGAACACGGACAAATTTCGACAATTTATTTTCACAAACCTGCCCCTTGGAATAGTGAACCGCTGCAAAGGTGTGTGGTTTTAAAAGGAGAAACTGTTGATTGGCAGTTGTCAGAAATATTCTTCCTAGGCTATACCAACAACTGCAATAATTGATACAGCATGTTTATTTCACCATCCAAAAAATGATAAGAATAGGCTGGGTAGATAATATGAAATACCAGGAGTTTTACAAACACATCTTAATTTCATAGGAAGACTTTACTTTTAAGAGCATCTAGTTTTAAAATTATGATAAATATTCATAACCCAGGAGGTTCTCACCACTGTGAATACTGTGAGTTCAAGTCCAACTCTGGCCGACGTAGGCCTACTTCCTCTCCAGTCATAAGTAGACAAGTTTGCCAGCAACCTGCGAATGTACGATTGTTGTACGATTTCTTTCCACAAAGTATATAATGCTGGCCTTCGTCCATAAGTGAAATAATCCTTCGTACGGTGTATAATACCAGTCGAATAATAAGTATTCTTTATAAAAAGATATTCTTAATAAATTGTAAAATTTAAAATCTAAAATTTAACCCAAATGTTTTTATTTGAAATATTCATTTTCCGCTTTGTTCTCTTTAAGAAAACAACACTTTTTCATTCTAAACTTCTCGGTTCTACATCAACATTTTGTCCTGTTCATGTCCTGTGTCGATATTACATTTTACAACTGTCACAAAGTGCTATGTTTACCTGAAAGAAATATCAAAAAAAATTAAAAAAAACAATAAGGGTAGAAATTTATTTTACTTTGCTTCAACCATTACTCCTCTCTATGCGTCAAGCAGTGATTTATGAACGAATTATTGTCTTGCTTTTCCGAGTTAAATAAATTCTACAGTACTTTCCTTCTGACTGAAAATCCTTGCCACGCAGTGCTTTCTCCAACTAAGGCCTTTAACATTATTAATGTTGCACGACTGACGTACAAGCAGGAGAAATGTGAGGACTACAGGTAGCGTCATCTGTGATGTTGCTTTCACATAGGTCAACTTAGTTTTAACCATAGCCATTTTTTAACTGAGTGACCCTTACACTTCATGCTACCAGGGATAGAGAATAGAAGGTAATAAACGACCCAGTACAATATATAATGACTCACTTTGTTGTTAGAGCCAAAGTAACATGCGTATATGTTTGGTGTAGCTAGGTAACGGAAAATGGACCGTGTATAATGCGGCAACGATAAATCGGCCGAAAAACGTTAACAATTTGTTTTGAAAGATTAGCTCAAGGAATGCATTTCTCACGTCCAACAAACTCTTCAGAGTTCCTGAAAAAAGTTTGAGTCGGTCCGCAATTAGCGAGTAGGTCGCGTTGCCCGCAACAAACATTCTTTTTAATGTTCACCTGACCGAATCACTGGAAATTTCGACACATTGCATCAGGGAGCAAAAGAGTGCCTGCAAGCAAGACTCAGATCGTATTGTCTATAAATGATTTGAGCCGTATTTCATCACTTTGTGCTGTACACTGACAATGTTGCAACGATGCTTACCTGGCCAAATAGAAGAAAACATTTCACGGATGATAAAGAACAGGGCGGCAGTACACTTCAAAACTGGAACTACTTCCCTAAATCGTAGCAGAGTTAGGTAGTCGCCTACGTATGTTTCCGTAGCGTCAAGCATCGGTCCCGTAGAAGACCACGGTGACAATTTCACTACAAATAACAACTCGAAGCCTGCCGTACAGTTGGTACGAGTTGATTCCTTGAGTCAACCGGAACATAAAAATCCGAAAGCCGGCGTCGGTAACCACCTTTCAACAGTAATACAGCAGTTGAAACTTTTGAATCGTGCTTTTCGAAACATCATCGCCATGTCTTAAATTCGAACTGTTTCGCTCCCAGAGCCCCAAAAGATTAGATTTTTATATAAGGTAAGGTGAAATTTTGTGACCATGCATTATTAATATATTGTAAACACATCAAAGAAACTGGTTCTCGTTTTATGCCTTTGTTTGACATGTTGATATGTTTATAGATCGAGCAAATATGCAGGTATGGGCCAGTCTTTCGATGTCACCTCACATTACCGCTTCTTCCGACGCAAGATCAAACCATTTATTGGCCACTGTAGTAATGGAGGGAAGGGTTTGTTTTGAATATTACAGTAAGTAGGCTATCCATGCGGCTGTAAAGAAAAAGGGAACAACTTTCCTGCTGTAGAATTGTTATCTAATACTCTCTGTTCAGATTGCCACAGTGTAATAAATACTGATACAAAATACACTGGTATAGCCCAGCAAATTTTATCCATTGTTACCTCAAATATAAACATAACTTACCAATCCGTTACTTGTGGAAATGTTGCGTTCAGTGTTGAGTTTCTGTATATCTTCCTATAAGTCCTCCAACATAGGCTTTAAATGGAAATAATTTAACATTAAAAAGTCAAAATAAAAATATCATTTCCATTTAGCAAGTCCTCGACTGTTAGTTGAAGTAAAGATTCTTGTTACTGTCCACAGTAAGATAAACGTGCCATTTGGTGCACTTCTCCTGAAGTGAAATGCGTTCTCAAATGTCGATATTGCTGGTAGAGTAACACTGGACTGATGTATGGCTTGGCCAGTTATAACTCACGACGTGCTGTAAACAGAAGTGATAAATGTAGCTGATATGTGCCTTCAATCCAGTGTATCAAGCTTATTGCATACTGCCAGGAATTAGCGTTAAGTGGGCTCAACAAATATTCTAATAATGGTGCAGTCATAGAAAATTATAATTATGTTTTACTTTTCCCGAAAACTTGAAAGAGTAGGGATGTTACTATTCATATGTTCATATATTCATATGTTACCTAGAAGTTTTCCATTTATTGGAGATGAGTTGTACAATGTGTTAAGTTTCGACAATACCGGCGTGTGTGACTTTATGGGAACTGTGATAGTTGCCTCAAACTGTTGCTCACTCCTTTCACGCAGAGAATGCCGTTTTAAGATCTAATCTTACATAAAACAGGTCTCTATAATTGAAAATGCTGAAGTAGCCTATGTATTCAAAAATGTAAACATGACTACCCCACGTGCTACCACTGAAGTAAAGTTATTGTGAAATAATCCCACTTCAAAGAAGCATTTCTCAACTGTGTAACAGAATGTGAGTTTTCCTTGACGAGGTGTCAAGTTATCTTTTCACTTATTTTGTGCTGCTTTCTTTGGTCGTTTAAACGAAAAAGCAACTTAAACTAAAAATAATGGCTTCATTGTTTCTATTATATAACTACAATCAAAGTCCATTGTTCCGACGAAAATATACTTTTCTTCAGACTGGACACGGCTAGACAATAATAACACCAGAGGTACTTGCAGAAGTCTATTACGGTTTTTTCAAAGAGATCAAAGAGAAAAAACATCTTCATGCCGCAACAAAAAGCCAGAGGACAATACGTCTATAAATTTGAAGTCCATCAAGGAAAATTCCTGTAGAGTTGATAACAGAAATGCGGCAGACGTGAGCGTTTAATGAGCCGCTACAAGTGACGGCAACTTTGTGCAAACACTCAATCAGCTGTGTTCAACGGGCTAACACAAAGTGGTTATCTATTGGATACCGGGATTGCGTTGGAAAGCGCACGCGCTGTCAGGTATGCACTTTGGAGAGGGCTTGTAACAAACTCCATTAGTCGTAATGTTCAGCTGGCATTCATAGTAATTTGTCGGCTCCATTAGGGGCCTTTACACAATTCCCAGAGGAGAAGAGGAGGGGTTAAGTGAACAGGACACGACTGTCTAATGTAAACGCAGGCACGACCCGCGGACAACGAGAATAAGCGCGAGGCGGGCTAATGTCACGAGCAAGGTCTTGGAAAGTGGTTATGATAACTGCTATTCATCATATTAACCACGAAGTATGAAACTTCCAGAGAAGGCTATCATAGACGACAAAAGGACGTCGAAAAGAACTATTATCTACAGAGCTGCTCTTTTTATTGATTGTCCTACCATGAAAAGGAGGGGTATAATCTCTTCTAGTTTGGTACTCTTGGCAAGCGAACAAAGAAGGGATCTTTTCAAACGCTGGTGTAGAGCAGCTCATTTGTTTCCCGCGTTCTTTTATCCAAATGAGATTGTCCATCTGCCATATTTGCATTGTTCATAACCCATTCAGCGAACCGCCTTGCATCCGCCAATAGTAATTAGAGCGCTATATGGTGGGATAAAAATGGATTTCCTTCTGTGTGCCGACGCATCACCATCCATACTTACTGTCCTTGTAATTTGCATCCTGTTGCACTGTGCAATCGACAAGACCGGACAACGATGTTGGACACAATGAGTTGATGTTTAACCACCAGCACCATTTTCAAACACTGACTAGTATATACCAAGGTGTAACAACGTTGACAGCTCTTCGGTTCTATACAGCTAGTGTAAATTTTCATTTGACTCTGTCAGTGCTGGATTTAGGATGATCATATCCCAGTTCAAATCACTTGGTAACTTCTTGGACAATAACATCTCAGTCAAAGTTTCCAAGCATAAGCCATGGGTCCATTTAAGGAAAATCTGCTGCAGGAAAAGCGAACAAGGCCTTCCAGAAAGCTTTTGGCATATATACACCCTTGCACAACATCTTCCAAAACATCTTTAATCCTAACCTGCTGCTTACCTTTTTCAAACATTTTAAGAGAGGATGCTTTTTGCTTTAAATAGAACAGGTGAAGAGTGAAGAAGTATTTCCGTTGTGGACAATTTCATTACTTTTTTCACACACTTAATCATACAAAACTTAAGTCTGTGAATTGGCAAATCCATTAATCTATGTATATCGGCTACCTTCTCAAATGTTTTTTCATCTGCGGTAATTTAGGCTACAATTAAACAATGACTCGCACTTCTCTTGGGTAGTAGGCCTATATACATGTGTAACATAAAACTCGTAATACGACTGTAAATAGCATTAACTAGTCCTGAGGAATACCATTATGCTACATTGACTAGTACGGAGAAGTAACCAGTTTTCACCCAAAATCAAAGGAAACTATTGTTTTTATTTTATTATCCTGCAATCATTGAAAGCACAAGAAAACCAGAAAAGAAACGGTTGCACTGGGCCCCCATGTACAGCCGGTGAATCCCGCACATCTGGATGTTATGACCCTGGCGTCCTCAACTAGAAGATTTATAGCCTTACAACTTATAACCTGTTCGAGATATGGCCAGTTCCTCAATGATTTATTCCATGAAGTCGAACGGATTCTGATCGAATGTCTTCACCCTGACAAGGCATTCCGATAACACGGTGTATATGATCGAAACCACATCAGGCAGCAGGATTTCTTCTTATCTGCATGACCTATTGTTCTTCTTATCAGGACTGAACACCGCATACATGTCACACCATTTAGAGCCAGGCGTTACAGTTGTCGGGTTGCTTCCATTTCATCTAACCACGGGTAAAATATGGAGCAATTACAGCGGCAAGTAGGTCAGATGGGCATAACTGAATGCAGTTTGAGCGAAAGTGCAATGATGTTACAACAAGTATTTTCAATTTTACAAGACACATAATTTAAATGGAAGTGAAGACTGGCAAATATTAAACAGACACTAAAAAGAGGCGTGAATGGCCAAATCAGTATAAAGTGAAGAGTTATGACAAAAATTTAACAAGGAATTGAGAAAATATATCCATATAACAATGAATGTGTATGAATAATCTCAGTATACACAGCTAGATCACTTGTTACTTGTATCACTTGTTACTTGTTATATTGCATGAATTACGGATAGTCATTAAATGCTCAGGGTAATCCTAACTTTTGGAACAAATCAGTATTGTGGATTTTCAACAAATGACCGGACAAATTTACAACAACAGATGGCTCAGTTTAAAAAAATGTATTGAAATTCCCCAAGTATATTTACATGGATACACATGAGCATTAAATTAAAGATAAGTTTTAAAAAATGCACCATTATAATTGATTTAGTATGATTTAGAGTGTTCAGTTGTATATCTGGTCAAAAAGTAAAGTTATTTTCAGTGTTACTAAATGTGTTATAGCCTGATAAATCGACAACTCCTGGATTTCAAACAAATATGACAATCTTCACAGCAATAGGAGGCTCCGTGGCCGTGGAGGTTAGCTCGCCAATGCGGCTTTATGACCCCGTGCTTTTCACCAATGCGGTCGCTGTGAGTTCAAGTCCAGGTTATACTGGCTTCCTCTCCGCCCGTACGCGGGAAAGTCCGCCAGCAACCTGCGGATGGTCGTTTGTTTCCGCTGGGCTCAATCACTTTTGCTTCCACCATAATGCTGACCATTGGCTTTCAAGTGAAATATTCTTGAATAGTACGGCATGACACACAAATCAAATCAAATAAATTAATAAATACAGCAGTATTGTTGACTTTTGTACTGAGGCGAGAAGAACAATCACTTTTTCCCCCGTGCAAGGACACCATAAACCACTTGACCACTAGATTGTGTTCACACCCTTCATACACCCCACACCACAGCTGAGCAGAGCTGGTAAGGTAAGGTATCAAAATCACCGGTGTCATTATATACGTGTCCAGTGATTAAAATTGCAGACACAGTCGCCTGATCATGTGTTCTCTGCATGTAACTGGGTCATTCAAGACACGCGAAGATAACATTTCTTTCATAGCTGGAAGATTTCAAGACATAACGTTTTGAAAGGCTATTTAGTTTTCCCAGTAATGCGCAGAGTGGCTCAATACATGGAGGGTATGAGGCTGTCACGGACCCTCCAGAATCTCTGTGGGGAGAGGGGATGTATGTTACTATCCATATAACACCAATCAACTAAATAAAAAAAATAATGTAATTAACTTCAGAATATCCAATTTAACTAATTCATTTGAATCATTTGTAACCATGTGTACCTCACAAACTTACATTTTCTTATCAGGAAACTAAGATACAGTAATAGATCGTGGGAGATAGTTTTATTCAAAATAATAATTTCCCGTGATCTTTACATCTCGTTCTGGGTTTCTACCTAACGCTATTGCTGCACTTTAATGCATAGTAACCACTGTTCAATGTATAACAATCTGGAAAAATGATCCTATAACTTCAAGTAAATAGTAACCAAATTGTGCAGGAATGGGATGTGATTTAGCTATTTGGCGTACCGGTATTTCCAAAGGCCAGCAAAGGGAAGATTCGCTCACAAATTTATATTAACTTAAGCAATCTGCCAGGAAACTGAGGAACGGCGTGGGTTTTTCCGGGCTCTGCCTGGTTTCCTCCCAGCATAATGCTTGTCGCCGTCGTATAAGTGAAATATTGTTGAGTCCGGCGTAAAACACCAATCAAGTTAATTAATAAATAATTTTACTTAAGTTACTTAAAAAAAGCAAACGAAAACAAATTGGTACATGACTGAATTATTTCTTTGTGAATTGATACGTATACCCCAGAACACGTGCCGAATTAGCAGGAATACTAATCCCACGTTCTCGTGATTGGCTTCCCTCTGCCCGTCTATGATTTGCCAGCAATTGTTTGATAGACGAATTTTGCTTATAGGGGATATGTACTTTAGAAGTACGCTATACAGTGTTACTTCTCAATTATTCTTGTCTCTTAACTTAGATACAATCTCACAACTTTATGAATGCATACCTAAGATCTTGAAATCGGCGATCTTTGTACTCTTGCATTCAAATCAATAGGTTAGATTAACTACTGGACAACAGATTGTCACTATATTTTAGCTGGGTCTGCTTTTGATCTCACTGGAAGCATTCTCAACAATGGGTAAATTAGATTAAACGCTTGGGCAGGATAATTGGTTAACTGGTAGACGTTTAACGCTTGACTCCGAAATAGGTATAAACCTGTGGCCGATGACAAATAACTGACTACTTTTCTGTGATGTGACTAAGAACTTTTCACTCGCCATATAGACAGACATTAGTATGCCAGGTGTCAACCAGACTGATCCCCCAACGTAAGTATAGTTGCAAAGCCAATTTCTAAAATAACACGTTAAAAACAGACCACCAAAGAAATAATAAAATCAGAAATTTCGACTAAGTCAGTGATTTTCAAAGGTGTAGGAAGGAAGAAGTTGCATACATTACAAGCTCATAAATATAACCAATCGTATGCCATGCCAATTTAAAAGTTAATCAAAAATATGTTTCTCTGTTGGCTTTTGATCGCAGCGTTTAATATATCCACCGTTATTCAAACGATCTGTATGCAATCATTATTCCCAAATTACGCGTGGAATTAGACAGAGATATGAAGAAGAGCACCTACACAGCCTGCCTGTATTTACTCTCCAGAATTAGACTCATTGGACTATGAAACTTAGAGAAAGAAAGCATCTGATCGAGCATTAATGGCACTCCACTAGTTTTGTGACATTGGTTTACGCACAATGCACGATCGAATAAACGTTTCTAGCCGAGCTATGTATATGCCTTATAAAAAGTACACTTGATTTATTTCTATCCAAGTAAGGTATGTCATCTGTAACAAACACTAGTGTCGTTCCAATCAGCACCCCGAAGAAGGGCAATGAATCTCGAAAAGTTCGTGTCAGAAACTGTGACTGTACCATGTATTCCCTGTGTCCAGGTGATTGAAAAAGATGCATCCTAACAATGTCGCCAGGGTCCGCCCCCATAAGCAGTTCGTGAAAGATGACTTCTGCTGCGCATGCTTTAAAGAATGAGAAATAATCCAATATAATATGATACTTGTCGTTAGCCGCATAGATTCATCAGTCTAGATTACAGCTAGCGGAGACTGGGCCGAACCTCGCTACCGGGTTTGCTTCGAGAGGAGAAAGGTTCCATGTTGACTAGCACAAAGTCTTTCTGATTCCAGCTGATCGCTCTCATAAGATGAAAGGAATTGTCATAGGAGTCAAATAACATATCGTTTTTTCGTTGATTAATTTCTGAGAGTCGATACTAATCGGTTCAGTACCATTCCATTCCGAGTTATTAGGCTGCGGTACACTGTTGTAAGTCAAACAAATCCATTGGGATTGGAATTGTTCTGATTTTGTGTCGGCAGCGTCTGAGAAGACCAAAACAGCACAAGTCTCGTCTCTTAACTCAAGTATGAAAGCCCACCAAGACCATAATCGCGGCCTGGTATCTCGAAATCTCACAATCTCGAAAGATGATCGTGCGGCGAAGATAAGTTGTTCTGTGCTGCGATGCCTTTCCAGAATGCTGGGAACAGATGTCCCACCTGAACCCGGCTGCATCACTCCTTAGGATCGTGGCAGACCTTCATGGCACACATTCAGCTGAGACATTCAGCTTCAGCTTCAAAAACATACAAGAAATACTTAATTATGATTTCCTTTTCAGGTGAACCTGCTTATAGGACATGGTACACTGTGGTCGCACTTGAGTAGCCAACACAGATTGTATGTACATCAGTGTATTTAAGTTAAGCCACATACATGCGTACTTTTTGTAAATATTGAAAGCTCACGTGTGACTACAGCCACTCATATGCCTTCAACGAAACAATATTTAAAAGCAACTATGCCATGTTAATCACAATCAAGGCTATTTGTTTTAACACATATATAGGCGTAAAATATACCAGCCTACAGCACAAGAGAGTAAAGGAGAACAGCAACGACAGTGTACTAGTTGGCAAATGATCACACGTTACCGCTGAAATCTGGCCCCTTGTCAGTTTACCTCAGTTAGGGTTTTATTCTAACTGTTCGTGTAAGTGTTTAAGAGGTAACAACTTACACTCCAAATAGCATCGTAGCTTAAGTAGAATTAAGTAAAAAAATTACAGTGATGCTAAATGTAATTTATCACGTCACTGGTCTAGATTTACTCACAGTGCTGTGTTGTCATCACATTTAACATATGTATACACAATAACATGAAAACAATCCAAAAGGACCCGACCTACGGGATGCTTAGTTTAACAGCAGAATCCAGGTTTACGCAGAGATATAACATAAGACTACATCTGATTTATTTATTTGATTGGTGTTTTACGCCGTACTCAGGATTATTTCAATATATATGCGGAAAAGACTACATCAAAGAAAGTAAAACCAGAGCAGGGACGGCAGTGTGACAGTTGCCAAATGGTCACACGTTAGTGGTGAAAGTTAGGGTTTTTGTCTCACTGCTCATATAAGTGTTAAGAAGTAACACCTTACACACCCTCCAGCACCATGTCTTGAGCAGAATTTGGTAAAACAGATTACAGTGATGTTACAAAAACGTACTTGGGAGGGTCATGCAGAACCCATCGGAAGGTCATGGGTTATTTTCCCTGTCCACTTTTTCCCTCCACAATGCTGGCAGCGGTCGTTTTAGGGAAATATTCTTGAGTAGGACAAAAAACATCAATCAAATAAATAAGCAAATGAATACATGAAAGAAAATTCGGACCCCTGAAGTGTGGAAACGGGATGAGGACATCTAGTCCCGTGCCCTACGGTCAAGAACTGCGGCACAAAAATGATACCATTCTAGTCACCTACGTACGTGACCGTAGCGACCAGCACCGGTCACACATAAGTCCACGGCGACAAAATTACAACAAATAAGACTTCGAACCCTTCGTCACATTTGGTATGAGCAGATTCCTTGAGTCAACCGGAACATAAAAATGTCTAAATCTTTCAACAGTAATCCAGCCGTTTAATCTTTTGAATGGAGCTTGTCAAAATTCTAACTTCCCCGGGTGATAGGCCGCGAAAATTTTATCCCATCATACACATATTCTTTACTGCACATGAGTAGGCGTTGGATGGTACAAAATTTTCCCGGCCTATCGCCTGCCGGAAATTGGAATTTAAGACATGACGACGATGTTTCGAAACGCTGGGTAGAGTTCGAGCTGTTATTTGTGGTGAAATTGTCACTGTGGACTTCTATGGGCGCTAAGGTAATGTACGTGGGTCATCAGCTAGCCGTGCTAACCATTCGCGCACGATTTGTACCGTTCTCGTACCGCGGGTCTCTACCCGTGAGGCGCGGGACGCGATGTTCACACACGGCTTCAGAACTAAGGTGTTCCTATATGTGATCTGTCTATGCCCTTGGCGCGTGGCGTGTATATCTGAGCTAATGCCATGGACATGTTTATCTACGACAATGTACCGTTAGCAAGGCCAGTGACTGCGTGCAGGCGGAATCAGCTTTAATGTCTATTTTATATCGGGATAAGTTGACAATCGGGGTGTGGCTTTTGGTCGTCACGCAAGGCGCTGAATTACGAGTGCAAAGGATAAACGCAAAGTTGTCGGCTTGAATCACTGTTTCACCGGTGATAAAAAAAAGATTACATACATGTAGCACGTTCTCCATTTAGACCAAGAGGGGGTTGATTTTTGCCTAAACAAGTCAGTGGCAAGCTGGTGGCGGTTTTGCACCCGGTGTATAAACTGCGTTAAACACAACTGTCATGGCGACACATACTGTTGAGATACGTCGGCAGTGTAACTAGGTTTAACGAAACGTCACACCCTCTTCCTAAAAAGAACCCCTTGAGTGAATGTGAACTTTCTTCTTGATGCACGATCAAATCTGAACAAAACCGGAGCCGTGTCAAAAAATTTGGATAACAAAGTAAACCACAAAAACCGACTTGTTTTAGGTGGACTGTGATCACCTATCCATTGATCACCCAAAAACATTCCCAGTAGGCCATCAATTTGACAGAACCATCTTCATCGATGATCATATTAGGCCTATCATATTCTCTACTTTCGTCACACTATAACCATGTTTAATTCTTTTTATACTGTGGGCAAAAAACTGAGTGCCCTGATCCAATGCATTTAGTTACTGCTAAAGAAAAATGTCACCATAGAGCCAACCACAGTCTAATGGTTTTCAACGCGCGGGTGGGTTTTTTTTTTTTCAGACATTGTCTCATCGGGAGAAACGAGTGCAAATTGAACTTTGGTATATTTTGAAATAGAGCTTTTTTGAAGGTATTTTGGGTTTTTCTTTCTTTTTTTTTTTTGCGACTAGGCGTTTTTACCCTTCCGGAAAATCGAGTTTTTTTAGCTATCTAGCATTAAATAATCTCTGCCACCACAGCGAAGGGCTGTACTATGTCCCAAACTGCATGTAACGTCGGCAGCGGTTATGCGCGACATTATACGTGGTTACATTTCCGATACCTAGCCACACCTCACCCACGTGCCATTCATTGTGTAGCAAACGGGGATGGTGTGTTGGCTTCCATCGTTGCCTTTGGTATCATAGAGCACTTTGAATAAGTGCTTGACTTATTCATCTAAAAGCAAAACAGATGTTCAGTTGAAGTTAATCTGTATTAAAGTGACATCATAGATGGCGCTACTTGTAGATGTAGTTTAATGCTCTCTGTGTGGTAAGATTGATTTGTATCACAAGTAATATTATGGGGTTAATTGCAAATCAGCAGGCTCATAAGCAATTACATTTAGAATAGAGATTAGAACAGTTTATTTGGCAGGGAAAAATTCTTGAATGTTGAAGTAAAGATTTTATTAAAACAATTCAAATATACAGTCTTTTTGACATTCAAATCCTCTTAGAACATTGGCCTACCGGTAGCATATTTTAAATATTTATATGCTAGTAATAAAATTATGAAGGGTAAACTAAACTTTGAGATGCAAAATAAAGTAGAATAATAAAACATAAAAGGAACCTAGGGTTTAAGAAAAGTATTTAAGACAAAGAAAACCTGTAAAAGTATACGTTTAGTCATTATTTAGAAAGGTTAAAATCTTTTCTTGAAAATTTCACTCTGGCCCTGATAGAAAATTTCTGGAATTCTATTCACATTTCTCTGTGCTAATTCAGTTAATATTTCTAGGATACCGTTTCAGCTAGGGGCTCCTGCTTGGCGGGAGGTTTTTTGTCTACTAAGGGAATAAGCATTTTTACAAATGTACATTCCACTCAACCTTTATTGACATGCATGCAACTCGCAGGCTGTCTTCTTCCAGCAAACAGTAATAAAAATACCCCAATACTGTACAGTGCTAAATCACCGGAAATGCTTAGGCCTACTTATAAACATACACGTTTGAACTTGAAAGAACGTGTTGCCAACAGGGTTTTTGAATGTCACCATCGAAAAGCATAAAAATGAGTTTTATGTCCTCTATACGATGAAAGGCTTGAAAAGATTTTGCCTTATTTACACGCATTTGGAATTTTAGCATTTTTTTCAAACCGGGCCATGGTGAATATGTACATAGTATTAATCTTCAGGCAGAATGAAACATGGATTTCTTGGCTAAAATTTGAAAAAAGCGAATCTCTGAAGATGCTCATACGTTCCTTATTGCTTTTCGCTGACATAGGGACATTTCCGGTTATTTCTTCCTCTGTAGCCGGACAGATAGAACGTTGAACCCAAGTCTACCCATTTCCAGGTGGACCGTGCAGAAGAATTTTTGCCAGGACAGTTTCTGTAAGTCTCTCCTGGAGGGACAGGTTTAAGAGGTGGTGGAAATGTACAGAGCACAATTATTTCAACACATATAACGCTATTGAAATGCCATGCTATATATTCCATTATTTGACTCATTCTGAATGCGCCCGATGAAGTTCGACTTACGCTCTATTACCAGTGCTTCCTGTGAACGAGAAGGTTAAAATCTGAATAATTAAACTCATTTGTTAAATGGTCTGGCTGCGTGTGCTAGAAATTAGAAATTAGAAATTAGACTGTTTGACAAGGGGAATAATTCAAATGAAACATCAGACTGACTCTTACACTGCAGTTATTTTTCTTGAATGCTTAGGTATTCCTCAAACCAAACCGAATGTGCTAACATGGACTCAGTGTTGGACATGTTCTAGAATATTTATTCGAGTATCAATCACAATAATTAACTCTTATGGACTGAAGCAAATACATCAGTTATCAATTCAAGAAAAATATTGACATCTAAATCTTACGTAATAATTCAGGTGAATCCGTTGGTGATGTGACTGCACTTTTAGCATTTTTTCTGTAGGAAATCGGTCCCAATGCCGGGGTAGGACCCCAGTGCTGCCTCACTGGAACACCATGCCGAATAAGCCAAGTAGCTGCTTCGAGTGATGCATCATTAGTTATGAGTAGAACGGGTCATATGTGGGATCAACAAAAGCACGTGCTATAACATTATACACCTAGACGATAGTCCAAAAGTCGCCCCAGGGTCCGCGTCCTTGTGGATTTCCGGGTAATTGTTCTTTTGACCATGGTGACAAAAGGTGGTCCACTATGTTGTCGGGGACCATTGTGCAATCTTTCGTACGCTGAAGACTTTTTGTCTTCCACCAATATACTGTGCATGTCTGTACGACAGATGTGATAAATGTGGTCGTAAGGATGAACAATTTTGACCATGGTGTTACCAGGTTTTAAGCAATGATTTTAGCTGCAGACCTTCACAGAACTGTCATTAGCGTGACCTCGCACCGGTATACATGACGTCTAGTATGACGTCTTGTCTTCTTGCGCGACGTCAGAATATAGCAATTGACTAGACTTGCATTATGACGTTATCCCAGTGAGCTCAGACTGGAACGTCATAATAGCAAAGTCTTTCACTTTCGACATCACGGCGTCTTGATCATGGGTCAAGGTGACTGGCAGTATAATATCAAAATGTAATAACACAAATGATATGTAACTAGTGAAGATATCACTTTTAGCAGTGAGAGAAATACTGGGATTTCACCGATGTAAAAGTCATAAATTAGTTTTTTGGTCTGGAGGGGGGCTACAGTGGACTAGTGCTTAGCGTGCAAAACAATGGCCCAGGAGCCTAGTGATCGCTGTGAGTTTAAGGACAACTGATCTTGGCTCTTCAGTGCGGAATAAAACTTCAGTCAAATAGGCAAATGAATAAAATAAATGAAAAATACTTATTTTTTCATCCTTCACCATCCAGTCCTCAATAGCCATGGTAAAATAACTTAAGCTACGCTGTACAGCAAATGTGACGCAGCTGTATAAATTTATCCCGGCAGTGTGGAATTTTTCTTATAATGTGTGGGCAGATAACGACAACTCTTGACTTCATGTTATTCTTTGAGTAAGAAAAGTTGTTTCCCTTTGATCATGCAGTAATATACGCCAGAAGCAGTGTATTGAGGTTGACGACATATTGTGGACGATAGAGATAGGGTTGCCTTACCCACCCCCGGCTTGTTCTACCGTAGTCTTACCCCCACCTTGGGGCGCCATGGCCGAGGAGCTTAGCGCGTTAGTGCAGCGTAATGACCCAGGTGTCTCTCACCAATGCGATCACTATGAGTTCAAGCATAGCTCACGCTGACTTCCTCTCCGGTCGTTCGTGGGAATGCCCGCCAACAACCTGGGAATGGTTCAGGGTTTCTACCGGACTCTGCCCCGTTTCATCTCACCACAATGCTGGCCGCCGTCGTATAAGTAAAATATTCTGGAATAGTACGGTGTAAAACACCAAACAAATAAATAAATAAATTAATTAATAAATACCTCCAACCTAAACACAGAGAGTCGTACCAATGGACTACGTGTATCAGATGCATCGTTATATACAACTAATCGAACTCGTCCCAATACAATAGCCAGGATATCCGTGTGTTCGGGTTGGGTTTACTTCATAAGTTTGCCCGTTGGCTGGCCGAAAACGGCGGTTTCTATTGGGCTCTACATGGACCCACCGAACTGAATGACATCTTTTAAGTGTCTTCTACTTGAATGTGGGCGTACAGCCTCTATCCAATAAAATAAATTATTAAACAGATAATAAAATCAATAAATAAGGACATGTAAGTTGTTCAAAAGTGTCTAACCAATTCAGTGTCCGATGTACAGAATTGATTTCGTCCCTCGTCCTTTTGTCCAAATGAAGTGGCGTAGTAAGGTGGTAGGCGGTGTACTTGTTGTTCACGCGATTGTCACTTTGTTTATATAAAGGTAAAAGCTGCTCATAAAGCCCTAGCTTTTTGATGTCTACCGTGGGTACCTTCCTGTTCTAGAAAGAATGATAGCACACGTTTATGACCCTAACCTGTTTTCAGACACGAAGGCCGAGTCATCTCCATGACGGAGCGGCCCCTATAAAACCGTTCTCCAACTCGTTTCTATTCGTACGCCATGTTCGCGTGACATATCATTGATGTATAAACTTCCGTGCAGTTTAACAGACCCGCAGATGGGGGTAGTCCGGTACGCCCTTAAATTCGCATACGGCTTGAACACAAGACTGTATATTCGTAAAATAAGGAGTTAATTGAAACGGTGTGTACTTTTGAGCGAACACAGCTGAATCCTGTGACAAGGCGAAGGTACAATGATCTGATTGGTACCGCCTTGGATGTACCCCACACGCTCAATCTCACACTCTCCCAATCTCACACTCTCCCTTTCTTGCGTGATTATGTTTCATGGCCTTTTCCGATAAATGTAGTTGTGAGGCCATGACGTAACTGGAAGGTTGAACATTACTAATCAATGCTATGACTTTGATAGGTAAAATGCGTGCTCTTCAGTAACAGTTTTGGAAATACCAGTACTTTTGTATAACACAGACTTCTCCTGAAACATCAGAGAAGTTTCAGTTGAGTAGGCTTTTCTGAAAATGATGGTGTTTTATATGAAAGTATATTGGGAAATAAAGTCTCATTCATGCGACTCAAACTGTTTTATTTCTTGGACTGACAGGATCTTGTCTCCTCCGTATGGTCTAAACATTGTTTTTATGAGGCCCGATTTAACTGGTCAAGTGTGACTATTTGTAAACTAACAGTATGGTAACAGTATTTCCTCTACGCATCAAGATGGCCCCCAGTGGCCGCGCATCATTCAGGTCGCCTGGTGATATGCCGCGCATCATTCAGGTCCCCTGGTGATATGCCGCGCATCATTCAGGTCGCCTGGTGATATGCAACACGTGAACTAATAAGACCGTATTGTTAAGAAAGCATGTACTGGTTCCTTTAACAATCCTTCAAGAACATGCATACGACAAACAATTTCCATTACTGCGCGTCAGAGTTACGAACTAAACGAACTCAGAAACAGTTCATCCCGCAGCGCCGATACTTATTCCTGTAAACAAGAACAAGTGTCAATTGTTGACTTTTGTTTTTACGTGTACCTGAATACCCTCTGGATTGTTTTTGCCACTATGCTCACATTTGACTTGAGTCCGTCAGTAAGCAGTTCACCAAAGCATGATGGTGCCCCGTATACATTAGTTATTAGGCGCCTGGAGATTTGACTGATGACTGTACAATTACTCACTTCATGAATCTGACCTGCACTGGGAAGCGTTGTTTTCCAAGATTACAGACATATACAGCACTAGATAACTTTGATCGTTGTCAAATGTGCAATGTGGTCATTTACCATAATGGATAGTAATAATTTAAATCAAGACTCAACGCTACTGACAAGTGATGATTGCCTCGCTTTACATGATTTTCTTTAAGTTTCTTGCTTATACCAGTTTTCTTGCTTCTGTGTTGTTTTGGATTGAATTTTTTTTATTTAATTTCTCTTACATTGATTAACTGGCTGGTAGCGTCTATTATATATAGTTGATGATTGATATAAGAATATGTATTATGCCGCTCAGATCAGTCATTATTATGGCGAATACAGAGTCACATATCGGAAGAGTTTGACAATTTTTAACGATTATTCCACACGAACGGGAAATCAGGTTATCTGTGACAGGTTACGGGCTGCTTATCAAGTAACCATCCGGGACATTCTACACCATGAATCCGATATACACATCGCTTAACGTCAAGGATTCCCAACGGAGGAAGGTCAAAATATGCCGTGATGTCCCGTCATAACCGAACAAAAGGTAAGCTGGAAAGGAATAATAGATATAATATACACAAACGAATTTCTTTATTAGGAGGTATATATAACCCGATCCGTGGTTAAGGATGAAGGTATCTCGGTCCTTGAGAGCAACACCTAAGCACTGCGTGTGTGACACAGTCTGCTTCTCGCAAACGCTTTAATAATTCACGGTAAGTCCCGGATTTGAAGGCCTTACCAGACAAGTCGCCTGGCGCTGTTATCTCACGGGAGCTCAGTCTTTCGCTAACAGGCGAAATAATTTGACCAATTCAAAGTTACATTCTTCTTACTTCTACGCAGGATCGGTTCATAGAGGAAATATCACATGTAAGTTCTAAAAAGTTCTCACTGATATTGCCTTGGAAGCCAGGTGAAGCAGTGCTAAATACAAGAACAATTGTCAAGGGGATTTCCTTATCACTAAGTCATCTGGACGGCCGACTGTCTCTTTCTACGGTTTATTGTGTGAGTTATTTTTGATACTCGGTTACTTTGATCAAAGGGTCCAGTGGGATTTGGAAAAGAGTTTAATTTATTTTTTGCTCCAGCAAAAAGTTCTCTTTTAATACAAGGCTTGCTACAATGTGGTAGAAGTCCAATGCCAACGGGCGTCAAGGCTTCTTATACCTCAATCAATACAAGAACGTCAGACCATTTACTTCCGGGAGTGGCTACAGTGTTCCCTTGAACACATATTTTTGGCGTTCAGTTATGAACGGTTTTTTTGCTCTACTCTCGTGTTGGATAACACGGGTTATCCTTGTCCAATTAATGTAAAATATTCCCTGTCGGCATTTCAAACTTACATGAAATATAAATTGAAAGAATATCAGTTTCGTAGTAAATGTCACCAGTGATTGTCTACCCTTCAGATTCTGATTCGACGCTAAATGAATTATGAGGAGTTCAGTCGAACTTCATTATTGTGTTGCACTGTGCTTTGTGTGGTCCGTATCTTGAACTACTGTGTATTAAATCGAACTACTACTGACTTTCTCGCCATGTTACTGATGTGTAGATGCAGTGTATTCTCACCATGTATGGTCATATACAACGCCATCTGTGTACTTATGCGACTTTTTAAAAATTTTTCATTATTTCTGTTTTAAAGTCATAGCTCATTCTTACGATGACGGCCAAAACAATAGATGCAGGGAACGGTTTTGAAGCCCATAGTAAAACAATAACCTTTGACAAGTTATTCACGAACATTCCCACAAGTGTGAACGTCGAAAGTTATGCCCCTGTTATGTTTCTCAACATTTGCAAGTGTAATTAGTCCAGAAATTAGAGAACATGTAAAACTAAAGAATACAATAATCGCAAGTATGCTTACACCTATGAAAAGGATAATGTTTCCGGTCTCAAACAAACGCATATCACAAACGAAAACAAAAAAGGGACTAAGACTAACGTGATAGAAGTTATTTCATTTTATGATATAGCGCGAGATTGATCTCGGTACACGATCGCAGTCCAATGGCTTGTTCTCTATCTGCACAGCAACGTCAAAATGAGTAAGCCTGCGACGGCAAATGAAGTCTTGCCAAAGTCGTCATATAGGAGCAGTCATTGTGTCAGTGTATTATCTGTGGTGAATCGGAACCTTCCAATACTGCGGGATAATCAGTCGGTTTGCCCACAGAAGAAGAAATAGCCGACGTCTGTTAACGTGTGGAAGATTGAAAACTAGTGACATGTGATTGGTCTATATGAAGACCTCGGAAAAGACACTCCCATCTCTATAAAAATACATGACCTCTTTCCTCAAAGCAACAATCTGACTCTTGTATACTGCCTTTCTACTGATGACATATAAATGGTTATGTATTAATCCACAGTCCCAATATACAACTGAAGTATATATAGTTATGATGTGGAAAAAAGCTGTGAGCTATCCAGCAAATCACTGGCTTTCTGTTCGGTTCATCTTCTACAGAGTTCTTCATCATATAAGTATAAGCATTCTTGGATCCTCTTGGGGATAATAAATCGCCTGACCACTTCGATGGTTGGTGACGGCATAACGGCCAGTTTTAATCCTTTAACACGGATTTAACTCATGTTTAAGTGTTTTGAGAGGACGCGAAACTCTCTCCCTCAGTAAGTTACATTTTAGGTTATCCTGCTCACCAGTCTGTCCATCATAACAACAATTCCCCAATTCTTCTAGTAAAGTCACCATCATTAGTTTATATACAAGTACAGTTACCCATAACGTAATGTACTAAAGCAGTCTACCCTTTCTTTTGTGTGGCGGTAAGAAACTAATCGCCTACGGCGATTGCCCCAGCCGATCACTTTACGCCTGTTAAACACGTAGCAAGTCTTTCCCTTCTTTATCAGTGTTTGTGGACAGGCTCTAGATTAGCCTCTGGGGAGAGTGAGTGACACGAAGTCGATCGACCCCGGTTTTCTCATCGCCGGAGATGTTGGCATAGAGGGACTCACTTAAGGCTTGTCTCAAGATCTTCCCGCGCTCGATGTGTCGTGACTCAGCGCCGTCATACGCCAAACTCATTAACCGTTTAAGGACAGTAAGAAATTGTCAGCTACAACAACCGCGAAACTTGTGCGTGGTAAAGTTTTCCTGACGGTTTGTTGTAATTAATGTATCCAGGGCAAACTTTGTAGATTTGTATCAATAGCCAGTAATAACATGACTTTTGAATCACTGACGCTTCATATGTTACTCGATATGGATAACTGGGGCTAGGGACTAAAATACAGCTCTCATTAGTTCGACTGTGGTCGTAGTTCGCAAAAATGACCAGGTACTTGCACAAGGGCGGTGGTTTATTCCAGGCACTGCGGTTTTCTAAACCCACAGCTCTGACGTGCGTCGTTTGAATGCAGAATGTGCAATATACAAACAAGAATCAGTTGTCTTTGGACATGTCAGGGTATCACTAATCTGAGAAAAAAAATGATAAAAAAATGGTTTGTTCAACTCTCAGTGGTTACTTCTAATATTTAAACTTCAAGGAGGAAAATGTATAGTAGGACTTGCGATCATTCAGTGTGGGTCGGAACATTTTTTTAGACTGAAGATCCTAAAGTAAGAAAAAGTATAGTGATTCAACAACGATAGTGTCTTGACGATTTGGATTGCTGACTTGTCTCTCACAGTTAACCGTATGTTATCTGACATTCTCCAGGTGGATAATTGCCATGCGTGAGCAACACAAATCATCGTCTTGTTTTATATCATGCTATATGACAATGAGAGGCAGGAATAGTTAACTAGTCGTACATAATCAAATCTGAGTCTGTTGGGAAAATCAAAGCTTTTAGAAACGGAAGGCTGTTTTATTTATTCATTCCGTACACATGCTTCGCAAGCTGTTATAGCCAGATTGGGTACACGCAGTACCAAAGATGCAGCATGTGTTGTTGGTGAGTTATAGGGAATGTGTGTGAAACAGTTTATTGTGCATATATATATATATATATACACACACACACACACACACACACACACACCTCTGTGTGCTTTACATGACGTGCAGAAACAATAACTGCATGGTGTAACCCTGGTGCAGAACTGCCGTTTACATGAAGGACATATCAGATGTTTCAATCGTAAATGACACAGAGGAAATGGTGCAGTAGATGAATGATACGCTCATAATTTCAGTACATTTATACACATGATTACATGGGAAAAGCAGTTCGAACAAACTACTTGCCTTGAGGTCACAGTCGAGATATCCACGAGCAATTAAACACACAACTGCAAGTGAATAGATAGGCAAGTCAATGGGATTTATCGATGTTTAAGAAGCGTATACATGTGATTGTAGAACCGCGATTCCGTGTTGATGCGGCTTTGTCAAAAGAGAATAATGCTGATACCTTCTTATGTTATATTGAATTACCTATCTTTCAGCAATCTCTTAACAGTCAACACACAGATTGTAACTTGTTACTGAATTTACATCTAAAACCACTTGAGGTGGTCACGCCGCTATGACCAGAAACGTATATTTCTTACGCCTTTTGAATCATAGACCCGTGTGGGTTTTCTAACTTGACCGAGTAAAATGTTATCAGAATTAGTATCGTGCCGTAATTGTTATTACAATGCAAGCCAACACCAGAAATGTATGTGTGGAAATCTCGTATCATGTCAAAATATTGCGGAACAGTACAAGAATGTTAACAAGGCACAGAACAATGTCTTTGTCCTGCGAAACTTACAGTCATTTAATTAGGTCTTGTAACATGTCGCCACGCATAAGTTATATATTCTCAACTTCAAAGGGTTCTTTAGTTTCCTCTTGTAAAGCTTTATACACGCATATAAATGCACTGGCCATTTGATGTTAGTAAAATGTCCTCCTTTCCTTCATTATTTGTATTAAACACATCCTGTCAAGAATGAACAGCTTTTACAGTGTACTGGGTTACAATTTGAATTTGTGTTTTGAGTACGAATGGGTTTCGTTACAACAGGCTCATTAAATCCAAAAACAATGCCCCCACTGCTAGACATTGCTTTCCGTTCCGGAGTCTGCTGGGAAACTTGTCTAATGATTGTCGTATAGCGTCTGGTATGCAGAGGCAGGTGGTTGTTATGTGATGGAGCCTAAACTTAGGGCGGAATCATCTCAGGGCAGCTGATATTGAGTGAATTCTAATGCCTCCCGGGAACCCGATCTCCAAACTTAGGTATGAGTTATTATCAAGATTTTCGAGTTACATGTAATTCGCCTCGATTATGAGAGAAACACACTTACTCTTTGAACTCACTGGTGATATCGACATGTAGGCATACCTTTGGCTTCTAATGCTAGAATTTGGCGAAAAAAATCAAGCTTATACTGATCGATTTAACCATTTCAACCCACACTTCTGTTGTGACAGTCAAACTTGCATATGACGTACAATATAGGTTTAGAAATGATAAGGCCTGGTTTTTTAAATGTACCTACTGCAGTCCGATTTGTTATCATACCCTTTGATACGTTGATATGGGCCGTAGAATATCTCAGTGGATCTAGTCACGAGCTATATTCTCTTTCCACTTGTTACATCCCCATGTTATTTTCAGATTATTGGTTTAAAAAATCTCGCCAGCTACGTGCGTTTAACCAAGGTTTACAGCGGCTTCCGGGCCGGCTCCCATTCAACAGGGCCTATCTCTTCATTTAATTTCATTAGTCCAGGCAACGTTAGGAGCGGCCAAAAATAGTCTGTTGACACCCGTTGATGAACCCCGTGCGGTCAGTCCACGCGGAGAGGCGCCTGTTTCTGTCACACTGACAACCTCCAGCAGACAACTGGGATATCATGTGCAAGGCTTAATTAGAAATCTCCTCAATCAGGTACCTGAGTATTCATTCGGAGACACTCGTCTATCATCGTATCTTTCCGGCGCGTAGACTGAACAGGACATGCCGTAAGTGACAACACGACATTTGGGGGGCGGGGGGGGAGGCACACACTTGACGTGTCCAATTTACAAATACCTATAAATCTGATGAAAATATTAATCCACATGAATTAAATGAAACCAGAGAGGGTGTTTTATGAGACCTCGAGCGTCCTGGTGCGTTTGGCAATGGTTGACGAAAAAATTGAAAGAAAAAAGCAGTTGAAAATTATATTGTCTTTCCAAACTGGGCAATTGTTAATGCACGCTTTCTTTTACAGGCAGGGCCGTACATTCGATGATTAAACAGTAGAAAGATTTCACACATCCATTGTGTAAGACCTCTTCTGTGTGTGCAACCCATATCAGCGGCCATATACGTCATTACAACTATAAATATCTTGTAACTTTATTTTATTCTGGTATTAATTGTAAGGGATTCTCGTTTCAAGGTTGAAGCAGTTTTGGTTAAAAGTGTCAAATCTCCCTTTCGAAAAACGAACAACAAGCAGACTGTACTCAAACTAAGGTGTGGTGTCTACAGCATGCGCCCTGTACGTATATTATATCCGTGTTATAGATCGCCCTCACAATCGTCACGCCATGAACCGGCAATGACCATAACATTTTTGACAGATCTCCCAGATAGCATGCTGTCAGTAATGGATATTTTTAGGACCCGCTTGAAATTTAAACGATGTTTTTGTCATAAAACTGCATTACATACAAGCACACAGATGTCGTATCTCGGGAATACACAACAGACTCAGCCCAAATTTTTGACAGATCTCCCAGATAGCATGCTGTCAGTAATGGATATTTTTAGGACTCTCTTGAAATTTAAACGATGTTTTTGTCATAAAACTGCATTACATACAAGCACACAGATGTCGTATCTCGGGAATACATATTTCCTTTGGGTTTCTTGAATACTGATGCCATAGCTAGTTCAGATATGTTACCCACATTGTCTTTTGTAACAGAATGTTTGTCGCAAGCACAGAACTACCTCAGTGACATACCAAAATCTCCAGACACCATGTGTAAATTCACTGCACGGCGCTAATGATGCAACAGTAAGTAGCGTCAATATTAGAAGGGTGATCATAATAATAAAAATCTGGAACGCCCCTAATGATTTTGTTTTATGCATTAAAACATTTCTCAGCCACCCAAAATAGTCAAATGATTATTTCTATTCCATTGGCAATGATGTTAGCTCCGACATACCTGTCAAAAAACACCAACATTTGACACCATTGACTTCATTAATTGATTTCCATTGAATATATATCTGAAGATTATATTCATGGTTGTTTTAAAACCGCCATTTCACACGGCAATGCCTTGTCGCGTTTTGTTACATACAGAGGTTGGCATGCAAATGTGTCCGCTTTGTAAATATGTCTACACTGGGATCTGTTAGGCCCAGTAAGAAACGGGCGTCATACAACCGGAATAGTGACGACAGCCACGTTATACACGAAGTAAAAAATTCTTCTCTAGCATAGGCTGAAATAACAATAGTTTCTGTCGATGGAATCTCTCCTATCTCTTGCCTTGTATTTCTTTACATAAATAAGACATACCTTTGTGAAGGTGTGGCATGAAATTCATCGAACATTACAACAAGCGAATTTTCCTTGTATCTGGTAAAAGTTTGCAGAGAATTCGTGTTAGGGAGATGGAAATCGTTAATTGGAAATACTGATTTGATAGAAATTGTAAAATCACTGGCTCTTATCTTTGACTGGGAGAAACTTTTTTTTTACCTTTTAGAAATGACCAATAATATTGAGGGTTCGAGGAACGAAGTTTTTCCAATTTCTTCGTTCTGTTTGCAGCATAGGTGTGTCTGCTGCGCCTGAGAGTAGTTTTGTATTCCTTTTTGTCTTCAGTCATGCTTAATCTATTGACATTTGATTTTTCGCCTCTAAAAAGAGGCGTTAAGTTTGTTGAAGAAAAACTGGCGTTTAATTATGCAGTTCGCATCATACCAAAGAGCAGGGCTACAATCGCTGTTCGTAGCAATAAACTTTGGACAGAATTTGAGAAATGATGATGCACATTCTTCTAGTACAGAGACAAAATCAGAGCTGAATTTTCTATCATCTCAACATTAAGGTCACTGCTATCTAGATCAGACTGAATAGCAGTAATCTTGTTACACACAGAACTGGAGTGTAATAGACTTTTGTAAGATTCAACCTTGTCATTATCCCGCACATATTTATGTATAATTGGGTCAGTAGGTCCTTCCTCACTATTGTTAGTGATTAATATGTTAATAACTAGGGAGGTCAGTGACTTCACACAAAGTGTGTTTACCGGCAAGAATGCAACGGCAACAACAAGCTTTCAACATAACCAAATATTCGTCAAAATGGAGTCGCACAAACTTTAGGCCAGACTGACGGAAAGTTTAAAAGCCCAAGAGTTACCTAACTGCTTACTTACATGTAAACATTGCGTACAGTCATGTAATAAATATATGACCAGAGACAAGTCACCTCTGTCTATGCGTAGTGTTTGCCATTCCGGTCCCACCTCTACCAACTAAAGCATAATTTATAGACACACTTTCTTTTAAATGCGGAATGTGAGTTTGTTTTCAATTTGATGTCGTGAGATGGGTAAAAACGCTTACGCGAAGGAATGCCACGAAGTATGTCTCTATGCCACCGGGTCAACAAATGAAGTGATACACATTAGCTGTGAGAAACAATGCCTGAGAATGACAAACGCGTCTTACAGAGGAGACGTTAATGCACAGAATGAGGTTCCCGAGCAAGCAATTCATTTTCTACTTCATATATTGAAGCGGCTCTCAATGGATTTTCGACAGAGGCAATCCCTAAATTTTTGTATTTATTTTGTACAAATTATCTCACTCTGTACAGCCTGGAACATCCAAATCTACTAGATCGTTCGCCCAACGTTACTATGAATAGGACAACATCGTTTTAACAAAAGACACTGGAGCTCGGGTGAGAAAAGATTGTTAGATTTGGTAACCAGGCCTTGAACATTCAATAAGGCATTGTTAAGGCTAGTGTTTTCCCCATGTCCTATTCTTGCACTTCAGGTATGGCACCGTCATCATTAGAATGGCTGTATTTTTCACTTACATGATGAGTTTCTTCTCGGTTATTTTCACCATGGGTTGGTTGTAAACCTGGGCAGGCGGGTTGTGTGGATGAAAATGTTCTCTCTTTCGAAAAACTAGCTGGTGCTTTCCGGGACATGCCTGATGGAGTAGGCGATGGCTGGAATTTAGGTGTAGCAGCATGTTGTTCATTTGTCCATCGTCTTTGATCTCTAGAGTTGGATGTTTTCTCGATTTCTGTTGTGTTGATGGAATTCTCCATGCCTGTTCAATTCCCTGTATGCCTTCATTGCTGTCCTGCCTGATGACTTCAGCAACCAAGTATGGGAAAGTTGTCATTGATGCGTGGTACATGCACAACATCGTGCTAATCGAGAAGAGCTTAGTTGTCGTCACTAGCCGTATTTCTAGACGGCATCCTACTCATTTGCACAAATGTCCGCCAATCCGGAAGCATCTCTTTCACAACTTGTCGGTTCAAAACATGTTGAGCAGGGAGCAAATAATGACTTTTCTGTATGGGTTTTGTTTTGCGGCTTTGTAATCAATTATTTTTTCTGTATTTACAATTTCATGAGGACAGTCTCTACTAATGCTATGGTGTCCGCCTTTCAGCAGGTAAGTGTTTTGTATAATTGCTTAGGACTATGTCGCAGAAAATCTCGACCGGCTGCAATGACCGGTCGAGGCTGGTGTTTAAACCTGCACGCCCTAGTCTATGGGCTCGCTCCAAGTACATGCCATAGCCCAAGTTAAGTTGTACACAAACCTACCTATATAAAAACAGTTCTCCCTTTGATTTTCTCAAACGCTCTGAATATTAAATTTTGTCTCCTGGTTCTTGATTCAACGTCACTTGATTTATATTCCAGAATTTTCAATGTGTTCAAATGCTCGTCATAATTTTATTGAAGTACAGTTATTTTAGAGTGAAGTTTGTCAACCGACTCTTGTTTCAGCTCTATAGCAAATACACTCTGAGGGAAAAAGGTTCTCAGTAGAACCATTAAGGGTTTATAGAGGTGGCGCTGTGGCAGAACCATTATTTGTTCTAAGAACCTTTTACGTAGAACCCTTTAAGGTTCTAGGTTAATCCCTTGAAAAAGGGTTCTTTGTAGAACCTGCTTAAGAACCCTTTTTTGTTTAAGGCTTATTTCTAGAACCTTTATGTAGAACCATTTATGGTTCTTTGAAGAACCTATTCCCAGGGGTTCTATGTAGAGCTTATTTAAGAACCAATTTTAGTGCAGGAAAAAGTCTTTTACAAGAAACACTTACAATCCAATAAAAAATTTGTTGACGGTCAGGGAAAACATAGAGGAACTTAACAACTTAAGGAAACACCAACTGACACCGACCCAAACTACAGGGTGGTGTAAAATAAGCATATGCCAATCATGCCAATTTGTACAGGATGTGACATCTTGATGAAGTATAATTCTGAGAACATACAGTCACTGTCTTCCTGGAATTTTCTTCTATATACATAGCTGTATAAACAGTACATGCAAAATAACAACAAAGAACCAAATATTTGATAAAATGGTCGGTTAAAATATCAAAGACCACGGTACAGGTGTCAATTCAAAAAGGAATCAATGTGTAACATTAAAACAACATGTAACACCTGTGAGATCTTTTTTTCATGATCCACATCAAGGAGCCAGATAGTTTGGTAAGTATAAGGGCATAGTACATGTAACAACGAATGATGTGCTACACCGAAATAATAAAATGCTTCAGTGACCTCAAAATACGGCATTACACTGAATGGACACTGTCTAGTAACACCGTACAGTGAGTGGTATCTTACATTTTGCTCTATACACTGTAGATGGTACTTATGGCTTGCAGAAGTTCGTAGGACACTGGTAAGCTCTTCCAGTTTCTCTGACATGTCATCATAGTGACACATACAGAATCGGCAAATTCTGCCATGGGAGAAAAAACCTGAAAATCCGGCCAGGGAATAAGCAATGAGATTGTTAGCCGAATTAAGAGCCAGGGAACCTCAAACATTGAGCACACATTCGTTCACTGTAATTTTCACTCCTTCTTCCAGGAATTTTAGTATGTCAGCCAAGAGAGGTTTGAGAATAGGTGTAAATCCATATTTCTGCACCAGTTTGTACCTCACAAGGATGCACAGGTGAATATGTTTTAGCTGTGATCTGTATTTTGGAGGAAGATTGTCAATTAGAAAATAAAAGCCAGAAACCTTGTGCAGCAACTTTTTGCATAAAATTGGACTTCAACTCCTCTATCTCATCACTAGAGTTACAATGTCTAAGTTGTCAACACATTCATCTTCACTGTTGACAATAACATCTGGCAAATCAAAAGAATTGTCTAGAATATTCTCAGGAAAATATTGCACTTGCTGCCTTACATGTTTCTGCAGTGACTTTATCTTGATATTGACGAGGGCATCCATCAAGTTCACAAGTCACACTGAAACTTGGCTCTGCTTTGTGGTATAATTGAAGATGGTTCAGTAACTTGAAATAATTATAACATTTCACCTCGCACTTTGGACACTGATGGAATGCCATGCAGTATTAATGAATCTCACCAACAAATGCCTGCAAAGATTCGCCCATGTCGTTTTCCTCAAGCCAGCGGCACCCATCTTGTGTTGTCCATTCGGCCAAGGTTGCCATATCTACAAAGAAAAATACATAAAGCAGTGTTAGATTATCCGAAGGCATTGATCCTCAAAGGATGGCATTAAATAACAAACAAATAAATAAAACTCAAGATTATGAAGGGAACACTAAAAGTTTATATAACTTCCAAAAAAGTGTGACAATTCACATGCTATTAACACATACTACCTATGACACATCACCCGTTCAAAATGCTTGGTTACGAAACCAGCGCCTGATGAAAAGGTTATCTCCCCTGTGAGTCCATCTGTGGGGACCAAAGAATTTGTTCGAGAATTAATGCATAGAGACTCCTGCGCAAATGCATTCAGAGGCATAAGCTGTTGTAATCTTTACAATTAACTTCAAAAGCAGATAAATATCCGGAACACAGACCAGAATTGTCAAAGGTCAGCAGCTTACGGGACAAATTTGTCTCACAACTGAAAGTAATCTAAGTAGCCACTATACTTGGCCATAACATGTTCTTACCTTCATTTTCAAAAGAGTTATACATCAAAACGATTCTCAGTTTACAACGACAATAACAAATAATAAAAACCCCATTACATCTTTTTCAGACAATTAAAGTATACCACCTTGCACACTGGGACGAAAAGTACAAACTCAAAGATTTCATGACTACCCTAGTCGATTTGGCGATGGTAATTTTTTGATTGTACATACATCACTACAAAAAGTCCAAGTTATTGATCGTCGATGGTACTCGTAGGCATAGCTTACACTTCAATCCCTTCGTGTATGGTGAATAATGGATCGAGGTCAAAGTAACTACTATCAGCTTAAGCTTACGTACATATGCGATCCCTTTGAGCGAGTTGCCCCAGCGACTGCCGTGGGGCTGTGGTGCCCTGACGAGAGTGCCGTTGAGCACCACCTCAAGCTACTCAACTCCCTTTGTTCACCACTGACCTCACTCCACATAGTCTTTCTCGTGAAAGCACAACTGACTTGTCCCAGTGAACTTTGTTGAGTAAATAATCAGTTTTCAGTTCTACAGCGCGGTAAGTATGATAAAGCTCAGCAGTTAAAAACCACTTAACCTCAGTAAGTTTGTCTTTACCTAAACATTTTGTACTATTCAAATAACAATAAAATACGTACCTTGGTTGTACAATTCCTGAAGTGGTTAGTATAACTTGAGATTCTTCTCTGATATAAGCGCATGCGTCTCTCGTCGCAGTCGAACACGTACTGACCCGTTTCCGGTGGACAACAGATTAAATTGTCAAGTGACAATGCTTTGCGGCAAAATAAGGACGGTTACGAATGGAAAACATAACTGAGAGGATATCGTCGATTCACATAGCCTGGAAATTTGAGCTTGGACTATATCGAGCTCTGCTAGAACATACACATTTTCATGAACTGTCCACAGAGCCAGCCCACCCCACCCACCCCCACGCACGTCCACACTGTCCGCCATCTTGAAACGAATTTTCTTATAACAAGTTTCCAGTCATATCTCGACAATATGGATACATGTGACTTTCACGTGAGGCTTCATTACAATATAAATCTATATGTACATGTATAAGTATGGCCAGGCCTGGTCGGCTGAAAATCTAGTGATGACATCAAAAAAATAATAATTAGTAATACTCAATCCGACTCCATTCCAAACCTGATTGCATTTTCCAGAAGTCTATCCTGAGTCATATGTAAGAAGAATGTTCCAGTATTGCCAATTTCAGGACCTAGGCATAAATGATGTAAAATAATCTTAAAGACATAAAATCTAAAAAAAAATGACTATTGATCCATATAGGATTTTTGGTCTGGCCACATCAGTCTGGTGTTCATTTTGGCATTAGAAACGAGTTGACTGTACATGTACATCAAGGTAGAGCATGAAACAACTAAGCATAGTGTGTTGACTGTCTTAGTGTTGCACTGATAAAGAGGCCCAAGGCACAGGCCTAATGCAAAGCACCCCACAGTGCGTATGTCAGCTGACATTAGATAAGAGCATCTTATTTTAGGGGGTATGGGTGATGTTTGGGGTCAGTGGTGGTCGTAATTGCTTGGTAAATTCAGAACTGTGGGCGCTAATGTGAGCCTCTCATCAATGCGGTCGCTGTGAGTTCAATTCCAGCTCATGCTGGCTTCCTCCTCGGCTGTACGCGGTCTGCCAGGAACTTGTGAGTGGCCGTGGATTTCCCTCGGCTTTGCTCGGTTTCCTCCCACTCAAGTTATATATTCTTGAGTACGGCGTAAAAACCCAATAAAGTAGATAAATAAATTCAGAGTTGCCACCCATGCACTAATAGACAGCTAGGACTACATCCTAGTGAAAGTAAACGTCCATGCTCCAATGTCATTAATGCAATTTAACGATGGAGCGTTAAATCTGCTAATATACATGTATATTTATGTAGCCTCATATATATACATGATGGCTGTATATTATTTGCCTCAGGATGACTGGGATTTAGCCTGGGATCTGCAAATGTCTCTGTTTTTATAAAAAAGGGAGTCTCAACACTCCGCCAACCACCTTTAGTCTGTTCACCATGGAACACATAGATAATGTTTATCTACATTTCACATTCATTCCCAAAAGCTGAAAGAAAATGTACACTTTTCTGTGGCTCCTTGGTGTTTCGGGAGTTCAGGTTCTGTTCGGCTCATTTTATTTTCTGTGTAAATGGCACTATTCATTGTTGACCCAAGCGCGAGCTGTATTTCTTCAACTGTCCAACAAGACTGTTCTTGCATCTTTTTCTGTAGTTGATTTCCAGATCCCAACAATAACTCACTTTCCGCGCTCCGACAACTCCCGATCTGGACGCTGGTCTCTGAAGTGTTTAGCTTAAAGTAACGGTGTACCATCAAGTCCATAGTGCAAACCCTGGTCATAAAGTTAAACAATAGGCGCGTCAGTCCTACGTCCACATCTATCGCCGGCATGAGGGGTATTCGGTAGCCAATAAGGTGATCAGAAACTTTATCATTAGAGTCTAGTTTTACCAATCAGCTGTAATTTGCCAGAACGATCGTGATCCTTGGTGAAATGGCCGACATGTCTTGTGTCCTCTAGAAATCCCCACTTAATACCCACTATCCATCTTAATCTCGTAAGCAATTAACTGAAACATTGCCTCCGGTTACTCTCGAATTTGTTACGGACTGATGGTGTACCTCTATAAACTATCATCGATAAGACGACTTTCTCTCGACTGTTTGCAACAGTTATTTTAAAAGTCATTGTCTGGCGTAGGAAAGAGTAGAGGGCATCAGTGATACTATAAACCGATAAGTGATTCCTAAGGTCTGTTCCAACCGCTATTTTATTCACTAGTGATGACCGTAAGTTTGGTGTAAACCCATGCACCTAGACATCCTTTATATCTGGACAGTTTCCTTCGTGTTGCTTTAAGTCTCAATGACTTACTAACTGAACGATTGGTCCACAGGCTACGTTGGAAAACTTAACCAATTAGGTTAATTAGTGTCTCAAGAATGATTCATTCAAGATGATCTATGCATGATTTCGAATAATGGGGTTGAAACCTTCATGCAAGACAGGTACTAGTAATTTTAATTTAAAATGAAAGACAGCTCATACTCTATGCTACGTGTGCCAAAATGTTGGACAATATTAGGTTTTTTTCCATAAAGTCTTTTTTTGTAACAGCCACTACGACAGAGGAAATTGACGTTTGACCCTGTCCTATCGACGAGCATAAAACGCGGCCATTCTGTCAGGGATTTGAGGTAATTGTTCGAAGGAACTTGAGAAATTGTATGCTGTTAGGGTTTTTTTTTTTTAACTTAAGTATATTTCTAAATACATAACATAAAGTGATCTAATAACTTACTCTTTTAATAACACAATGGACTGGAAAAAATCTGCATTTTTGTTCACATCTGCGCTAGTTTATTATTAAAACGCATGACTTTGAAAGAGTGTCCTGTCCCTGTGTTATTATATGTTATATTGACATCCAACTCAGAAAATTTACGTCACAGCTTATAAACAGCTGATATCATAGCTTTCTGATTGGTCAGTCTCACATAAGCTTAAAAACATATCCCCATTCGGCAGCACAATACTCCACACTTCAAACGAAGATAATTCACCAAGAAATGAATACAATTTCAAACATTTTTTTATTTCAAAGAGAGTTTCGTAATCTTTTTAATAAACAGTGTTCAGTCATGAACTGCCTTTCACGTTAAGCTGTATTTCAAGTCATGAAAGTATCAAAATTTCACAGAATAATTTTGCCAGTAACAGCGAGAAACCATTACACATGAACACACATAGACGTGAGGTCGTAGCTGTTCAGTTTAATCACAGGTTGTCTCAGTTTATCATTGTAGTCACTGTTAGAGTGGGAGTCAATTTGTGGAAAGCAAATATTTCTTGAGTATTTGTTTTGCAAGTAATTTTTGAAATTACAAAGTATGAGACAGAAACCTAAATATAATAACAGACTTTACCATGACATCATGGCCACATATGGTGCGTTCAGTTCCTACACTTTGTGGCAGCCTCACTGCCTCAAGTTACTGGTATACGACATAAGTTTGCCTGTTGTCTTGGGAACAGCCACTAACTGAATTGTCCAGCTTTGGCCACGATTTCTTCCCTGTTCTGCATCAACCCACTGATCTGATCGACATATTTTAAGTGTCTTTTTTCATCAGTGAGCCTGCAACTTCTACCCAATAAATTAAATTGGCGGATATTTAAATGAACAAGTAAATAAATGAAGACATGTAAATTGTGCAAAAGCGTGTAACCAATACAGTACACGGTGTACAGAATTTATGTCGTCCCTCGCCATTTTGTCCGAATGAAGTGGCGTAATAAAGTGGTAGGCGGTGTACCTGTGGTTTACGCGAGCGCTCACTTTGTTGTTGTGTGGGTAAAAGCTGCTGATAAAACCCCACCTTTTGACGTCAGTCGTGGGTACCTTCCTGTTCCAGACAATGATAGCACACCTTTATGGCTGTAGGCTATTTTCAGCCACGACTGTCGAGTCATCAATGAAGACGGGGCGGCTCCTATAAAACCGTTCTCCCCACTGGTTTCTATTCGTACGCCATGTTCGCGTGACATATTATTGATGTATGTACTTCCGTGTTGTTGAACAGACTCAGATTGGGGTAGCCCGGTAGACTCGTAAATTAGAATACCTCTTGAACACAAGGCTGGGTATTCGTGAAATAAACAGTTCCTTGAAACGGTGTGCACTTTGAGCGAACACAACTATCTTTTGACAAGGCGAGGGTACAATGGCCTGATTTGATATGGATGGATCCCACATGGTCAATCTCACATTCTATAAATCAGACTCTCTCAATCTCACACTCTATCAATCACACTTTCTCATTCTCACACTCTCCCTTTCTCGCCTGATTATGTGTCATTGCATTCTCCGATAAAGCCGTTGTGAGGCTATGATGTAAATTCAAGGTTGAACATTTTCAACAAGGGCTATGGTTTTGATCGGTAGAATGCGTGCACTTGAGTGACATCAGAGAAATTTCCCGCGACTACGCTTTGCTAATTGTTGAAAAAAAAACTGATGGTATTTTATACGAAAGTATTTTGGGAAATAAAATCCAATTCATACCACACAAACGGTGTTGATTTCATGAACTGACAAAATTTTGTCTGATCGGTCTGGACTAAGCATTGTTTTCATGTTAATGTTTGGTAATTGTGACCGTGCAGCATTTTATGTAATTCCAAACCACGCAGTAATTTGCAATAAATTGTATGTTTGAATTATTTTTTTTGTGTGTGTGTTTTACGTCGTATTGAACAATAGTTTAATTATACGACGGCCGCCAGGATTATGTTGGGAGGAAACCGGCCAAAGCCAGACGGAAACCCACGACCATCGGCTCGCGGCTGGTACACATTGCCACACACGACCGGAGAGGAAACCAGCCAGAGTGGAACTCACAGCGGTGGCATTGGTGAGAGACTCCCGGGTCTTTGTACTGCGCTATAGCACGCTAACCACTAGATCACGAAGGCCGCTTGTGAATTGCAATTGACATCACCCCATTGTGCTTAAGCCTTGGCGTCAGGGTTAGTGTAAGATGTTACTACTTTAATCATTACATGAACACTATAGGAAGAGGCCCGACTGGTAAAGTGTGACCATTCGCTAACTGTCACATTATGGTTGCTGCTCTGGTATTACTCTTTATACTGTGCTATTTTGTTACAGTATTTTCTCTACCCGTCAAGATGACCCCCACTGCCCCCATATCATTCAGATCCCTTGGTGATATGCAACATGTAAACTTACAAGACCGTATTGTGAAGAAAGCAGTAGTCACTAGCTTCCTGGAAAATGAAGTATATATTGGTTCCATTCACAATCCTTCAAGAATGTGTATACGGCATACAAATTCCAATAATGAGCGTAAGGGTTATGAATTAAACTTAGTAACAGTTGACTCCTTAGCGCCGGTATTTACACATGTAACCAGGACAGCTATCAATTCTTGACTTCGCTGTCGTGCACTTGGAAACCTTTTTGATTGTTTTCCACTTGACACTGTGCTCACATTTGACTTGCAATCATTATTTGACTTCGACTTCGTCCATTATATATAGTTGACTATTGGTGTACGAATTTGCATTATGCCTCTTAGATCACTCATTAATATGGTGAGTCAGAAGAGTTCAACAACACGAGTACAGGTATTCCACACCAACCTGATGGGAAATCAGGTCATCTGTGACAAATGACCTCTTGCTTATCGAGTAACCATTCGGGACATTCTACATGAATCGGATAAACACATCGCTTTACGTCACTGATGCCGAACGTCAGAAGGTCAAACCATGGCGATATGTCCAGTCATAACTGAATAAAAGGCGAGTTGGAAAGGAATAATAGATGTAATGTACACAAACGAATTTCTTACTAGGAGGTATATATACCCCCGATCCGTGGTTAGGAACGAAGGTATCCCGGCCATTGACAGCAACATCTAAGCACTGCGTGTGTGACACAGTCTGCTTCTCGCAAACGCTTTAATAATTCACGGTAAGTCCCGGATTTGAAGGCCTTACCAGACAAGTCGCCTGGCGCTGCGATCTCACGGGAAGTTAGTCTTTCGGATAATGGAACCAGCCAGCTAACAGACGAGATAATTTGACCAATTCAAAGTCACATTCTTCTTACTAAGACAAATCCGCAGGTTGTAGCGTGAATCGACCAGTTCATGGAGAAAATATCACATGTAAGTTCTAAAAAGTTCTCACTGATATTGCCCTGTAAACCCTTTGAAGAAGTGCTAAGTACAGAATTCTCAAGAACAATTGTCAAGGGGATTTACTTTTCACTGACTCATCAGTACAGTTTTCTCTTTCTACGGCGCGGTGATTTATTTTTGACAGACACAGTTACTTTGATCAAAGGGTCCAGTGGGAATTTCGAAAATAGTTTAATTCATTCTTTTCTCTGGCAAAAAGTTCTTGTTTAATACAAGGCTTGTCAGAGGGTGGCAGATAGTCAATGCCAACCGGCGTCAAGGCTTCGTATAGCCCAATCAATACAAGAGCGTCAGACTATTTACTTCCGGGACTGGCTACAATGTTGCCTTGTATACACACTTTTGGCGTCCAATGATGAACGGTTCTTTTGCTCTCCCGCGGCGCTGGATCACAGGTTATCGCTGTCCATTTACTGTAAAATATTCCCCTGTCGGTATTTCAAACTTACATGAAATATAATCGGAAAGAATATCAGTTCCATAGTAAATGTCACCAGTGATTGTCGACTCTTTAGATTCTGATTCGATGGTAAATGAAATATGAGGAGTTCAGTCGAACTTCATCATTTTCGCCTGTCGCACAGCTTTTTGTATTGTCTGTATCTTGAACTACTGTGTATTAAATCGAACCACTAATGACTTTCTCGCTATTTTATTGATGTGTAGAGGCGGTGTATTCTCACCATAGATGATCACTTACACAACGCCATCTGTGCACAGTCTGTAAAATTAATATGTCAGTCTCTCGACTGGACAAATGAACATGTACATTTACCCTTATTTACATGGGGAAACACTTCTATGCGTCTTGTGCGTATGTTAGAAGGTCTGCCACAACCTGTGGATTGTCATGGGTTTCCCCGGGTTCAGCCGGGTTTCCTCCCAGCATAATGCCGTCCACCGCCGTATATGTAAAATATTCCTGAGTACGGAGTAAACACCAATCAAATGAATAAGTAAATTAATGCATCTTGTGAGTTTGTTTAATCTGAACGGATATGAATGTCACTTGGAATATTACTCCATGGCTTACAATATAGGATAACACAGTTCATAAGAGGTCGGTTAGTCAGTGTTGTCGTCCGATACGTTTGCCACATTGCCGTTTGTTCCATGTGACGAGATGTATACAACCAGCTCTGGGTTGGGGAAAAAGATTCGCTAGAGAAGAACGCGGTTTTTGGCCAACTGGTGGTAAGTGTTGCCGACGGGGACGGAACTGGTCAACGCCACATCATCAATTATTCAAACATCCGCGTTGTCCTGAATACCAGGTCAACCTGTCAAAGAGGCAATCGGGGAACGCATGAAATAATGCCTAGACCAAGGCTTTATTTAGAATTGATATAGAAATGCTTACCAGCAAAAATGAAATCACCATGTAAACTGGGACTCGCATGAAATAATAACTAACCCCGGGCTTTATTGGAAGGGATTGGAAGAGGTGTCACAAAAAACACTTGGCCAACTAGACACAGCAAAATGAAAGATGAAATCTCGAAAAGCAGGGCTTTACTTTAAATTGACTTGCTTTTGGAGATGCAAGGAAAAACGCTAAACCAACCAACCACAGCAAAATCAAAAGATGAAACCTGGACGTCGACAGTGTCATCTGGGCTTGTTACCAAACAGGTAACAGGATTCTCAGTCACTGTGCTGCAATTTCACTATAGTAAAATGCTGCAAAATAAACATTAGCCGTGCATCAAATATTGTATCTTATTGAAGACCATTGTGCTTCTCGGCAGTGATGGTGAGAGAGAGGGTGAAGAGGCTGGTGTGTTCGGAGGCCGTGGACGAAAGAAGTATAAAAAGTGCAGGAAAGCTTTCTACGTGATTCGTATGTACATATAATTACATGTTGTCTGGTTTGTAATTGACTGAAAAAAGTGTTACCAGCAGAGCAAGCTGTTCGGAACGTAGTACTTCTCTTTCAGAATTAATGCCTTTCGGAACATAAATCCCATCTCTTTCAGAGATAGTGCTTTTTCAGAGTATTATATTCCGATTGGGTATAACACATATTGTGCCTAGAGTGGCACGCCTCCAAGTATAGGTTACCTTTCCAGTACTGTAAAATGCGCTTCTAATCGGTGAAATGGACAAGGGGTGTGTAAGTGTGGTTCTTATTCACAATGCACGTCAGTAAGTACGACAAACCCCCCCACACATTATCCATAGTATTCGTCCTATATGTAACCATATCCAGCCTCCATCAGCCTCGTCGGCACCAGTTGATAATAGAAATGTATTGTAAGAAATACAGGGTGCGGTCATGTCATAGTATATCAACAACGTACATTGTCTGAGTTAGGTGTGATCGTCAGAATTGTAAGTGAACTACGCGCGTTGTATGGTTTCCCAATAGTCTGGCCTGTTTATATGAAAAGTGAGTAAAATGTCGTAAGCGCACGAGCTCCGTATTTTGTTTATGTGATTTTTTGGAAATTTTTTTTTTTTATTTTTAAGTTTTTTTTATTTTAAAATTACACTCCATTTTTACGATGGCATTATAGCTGCAGGAAGCCGTTTTCAAGCCAATAACCTCTGACAAGTTACTCACTAGCATTCCCACGAGAGTGTACGTCAAAAGTTATGGTCCTGCTGACGTCAGCTATATTTCTCGACATATGCAAGTCTAATTAGTCCTGTTCCATAAATTAGAGAACATGTACAATAAAATACATAATCGCAAGTATGCTTACACCCTACGAAAACGTTAATATTCCCGGTCCCAAACAAATACATAACTAGAAAAAGGCTGTCAAGCTCTGGATAGACAGGTGGAATTTTTTTTTTATTTTATGATTTGCGCCTCCCTTGGAAATATGACATCAGCACAAAAAACCGGCAAGATATTGATCCGGGCACACGATCGCAGGACAATGGCTTGTTCCGTGTCGGCATATCGACGTCAAAGATGAGCAAGCCCTTCGAGGCGAACTAAAGTGTTGCCAAAATCGCCATATGGTGATCTTTCCAATACTGTTTGATAAACGGCCGGTTAGTCCACCGAAGAAGAAATAGCCGACGTAAGTTATCGTGTGGAAGATTGAAAACTGGTGCCATGTGATTGGTCTAAATTAAGACCTCGGAAAAGACACTCCCATCTATACAAAAATACTTGACCTCTTTCCTCAGGGCGCAACAGTCTGACTCCTGTATACTGTTAGTTTGACTTTGTCACACGGATACTGATCATATACTAATGGTAATGGTTTAATCGATAGTCGTCAATATAGAGTTGAAGTATATGTAGCTATGTTGTGGCATAAAGCAGTGAGCTATCAAGTAAATCACTAGTGTTCTGACCAGTAAATTTTCTACAGAGTTCTTCCTCATATACGTATAGTAAGAATAAGAACAACTCAAAAATCAATTTTTTGGATTCTCTTGAGGAATATATATCGTTTAGAGCAATGAGTCATATAGAAACGTACAAATCTGTACCAAACACGATATTTAATTGTCCAACTGTTTAGATTAACTCCATGTATCTACTACACAAAGTAGACATAAATTTTCAACAATCGTTACTTAGAATCACTTGTGTTGATAGGAAGTAATAAAGTTGTGTTAATAAGGACCATTGTTGTAAATTAGTCTTCCTAGGAAATTTTCACTTTTGGCAACAGTCTATGGAATTGCTACATGCACTTTCAAACATTGCTTGTTACTTCAAACACTGATTATTTGGAGCTTGACCACTCCAGTGGGTGGCGACGGCATAACGGCTAGTTCGAATCGTTTAATACGGATTTAACTTATGTTTAGTATTTTCAGAGAACGCTAATCTCTCTCCCTCAGTGAGTTCAGTCATCCTGCCCATCGCCCTGTACATCATAAGATCGTTTTCCCAATACTTCTAGTAAAGCTACCATCGTCAGCTTATACACAACTACAGTTACCCTACTTACCACAACCTAATGTACTAAAACAGTCTTCCTTTTCACCTTAAAGAACTAAAGTACGTATTGACACATCCATTCAAAACCGCCGGGCCACCTAACGGCCGTATATTGCGCCAGGCAGCCAGTTTCATTGGCGCTCTCTGAAGACATTCGACTTCAGCTGTGGAGAGGTACCCTGTGTAGTCCCACTTTGATAATAGCCGCTTCAGGTCCTTCATCGACACTAACTCTCCCAATCACCCACACGGTAAATATTTATTGAAGCCGGTGCTTGAAAAAATAGAGGATTCCATTGAACGGTGTTTGGGCTAAGAGGTTGTAGGTTGTGAGGACAGATCCGCCGATGGCCAGCACCCGGTAATCACTTTATACTCCTTGTTCTACCCATTGTAGCGGAGAATCTATCCATCTTTTGTGTGGCCTTAGGAAACTAATCGTCCACGGCGATGGCCCCCGCCGATTACTTTACGCCTGTTAAACACCTTGCCAGTCTCTCCGTTCTTTATCAGTGTTTGTGGACAGGCTTTAGACTAGCCCCTGGGAAGAGCGAGTGACCCGGAGTCGATCGACCCCGGTGTTCTCATCGTTGGCGATGTTGGCACAGAGGGACTCACTTAACGCTTGTCTCAAGATCTTCCCGCGCTCGATGTGCCATCAACCAGTGCCGTCCTACATCCAACTCATTGGGTATTATTGACGTTTTGGTGTAATTAATGTATCCAAGGCAAACTTTCTAGAACTGTATTAATGGCAAATCATAACATGATTTTTGAATCACTGACACTTCTTATGTTACTCGATTTGGGCTAAGTGGGTCTGTAGGCTAAAATCCAGCTCTCAGCAGTTCGACTGTGGCCGTAGGTCATTGGTGTGTTCCAGTGCTATGATATCTTTACCAGTGGGTACTTTCATTACCTAAACTTCAGCAAAAGCGGAAGATGTATAGTAGCACTCACTTAAGAATAGCCAGTGTGGGTCAGTGTACAGCGAGTCTTAACAATTTTGATTGCTGACTCGTCTCTCTTACTTAACAGTATATGTTATCTGACACTCTCCAGTAGCTTGCTCGTCGCGTGTATGTAGCACAAATCACCACCTTGTTTTACACTGTGCTTTATGACAATAAAGAACAGAACAGGTTTAGACATAATTAAATCTGAGTATGCTGGAAAAGTAGGTCTAATGATTGTCGTATACCGTCTGGTATGCAGAGGCAGTTGTTTGTTATATGATGGAGCCTAAGCTTAGGGCGGAATCATCTCAGAGCAACTGATATCGAGTGAATTCTAAAGCCTGTGGGGAATCCCACCTCTAAGCTTGGGTATGAGTTTTTATCAAGATTTTCGAGTTGCATGTAATTCGCCTCGATTATGAGAGAAACACACTTACTCTTTGAATTCACTGGTGGTATCCACATGTAAGGCTACCTTTGCCTTCTAAGGCCAGAGCCTGGGGGAAAAAAATCAAGCTTATATTGATCGATTTCACCATTTCAGCCCACACTTCTGTTGTAACAGCCAAACTTGCATATGACATACAATATAGGTTTAGAAATGATAATGCTCCATAAGGCTTGGTTTATTCAGTGTAATATCTCAGTGGATTTAGTCACGAGCTATAGTCTTCCTCCACTTGTTACATCACCATATTGTTTTCAGATTATTGGTTTTAAAAAATCTGGCCCACAATTTGCGGTTAACCAAGGTTTACGGCGGCTTCCGGGCCGGCTTCCATTCAATAGGGCCTATCTGTTCATTTCATTTCAGAAGCTCAGACTACGTTGGAAGTGGCCAAAAATAGCCCGTTGTCACACGTTGATGAACCCCGTCCAGTCAGTCCACGGGAAGAGGCGCCTGTTTCTGTCTCACTGATATCCCCCAGCAGACAACCGGGATATCGTGTGCAAGGTTTAATTTGAAATCTCCTAAATCGGGCACCTGGGTATTCAATCGGAGACACTCGTCTATCATCGTATGTCTCCGGCACGTAGAAGGAACAGGACACGCTGTAACTGACAAGAAAATTAACATTTATTGAGAGGAGGAGGGAGAGGGGAACACTTGACATGTCTAATTTACAAATACTAATAAATTTGATGAAAATATTAATCCAGTTGAAATAACTTAAACCAGAAAAAGGGCATTTTATGAGACGTCTGGCATCCTGATGCGTTTGGAAATGATTTACATGAAAATTGGGGAAAAACTCAACTGAAAATTATATTGTCTTTCCACAATGGCAATCATTAATGCCAGCTGTTGGCTTACAGGCTTGACCGTATATTTGATGTGCAAGCAATAAAAAATATCGAACATCCATTGTACAAGACTTCTTCTCTATGTGTGCAACGCATATCAGCGGCCATACACGCCATTATAAATACAAATATCCTACAGTTTATTTTATTCTGCCGAAAATTGGAGTGAATTCTCGTCGCACTGTTGGAACTTTGCTTAGAAATGTCAAATGTTCCGATGAAAAATGGACAAAGGGCAGACTTTTCTAAAACTAAAATGTGGCGGCTACGGCATGCATCCTATAGATTGTCGTTTATTCAGAGGGTTTTCGTACATTATATCCATAATGTAAATCGCCCTCACAACGTCGCGTCATGAACCGGCAATGACGTTTATATTTTGACAGATCACAGAGATAGGAAGCTGTCAGTAGTGGATATTTTTAGGACATTCTTGAAACATAAACGGTGTTTTGTGATAATATTACATACTAAGGTACAAATGTCTTGTTCCTAGAATACACAACATTATGAGCCCAAATGACGTCAAGGTTCAGTAAATATGCAGTATCCCGTGTTGCCAGAAGATACCATATCTTTCACATCATTGGAGTATATAGTATTTTGATGCGATTGCGACCACTGCAGTACACTTTCCCCATAGATAACAGGAGTTCAAGTACCCTACTAGTAAACCTATCTCCAACGGTAGAAATTCACGCTGAGACAATCTCCTTGTAACATATATTTGAGAGTCGCTGTTATTGTACTATATTACAACCAGGTGGCGCCTCCCAGTGTCAGTTGGTTAGCGCGCTCGTGCAGCGTTATGACCCAGAAGCCTTCTACCAATGTGGTCGCTGTGAGTTCGAATCCGGCTCGAAGGTCTGCCAGCAACCTGAGAATGATTGTGGGTTTTTCCCGGGCTCTACTGGTTTCCTCCCACCATAACGCTGGCCGCCGTCGTATAAGTGAAATATTCTTAAGTACGTCCTAAAACACCAATCAAATTAATAAATAAATAAATAAATATACCAGACTACATAGGAGACTTAGCTATGGATTACACTTTTAGTTGTATTAAAAATATCAGACCTGATGCATTGCACTGACTCGAAGTAAAATTATCCAAATTCCAACACTTGCACTACGAAAATACAGAGATGGATCACATCAAATACCACAACTCCGCTTACTTTATGTGCGTTTCCTATCATGAGAACTCCATTGCCTCAGCATGAAAGATGTCAGGATTTCATGAAAATATTTCACACACATATGCACTACACAGATAAGATTGAGTATAGATAATTTAACTCTTAACCATACTCAATGGATTTCGATAAAATATACAGATATTATCACAAAAACAAAATAGCATTTATACCACGTAAAGTCAAAGAGTTTATAAAGACCGAGGCAAGAATGGTATCATTTTCTTCATAATATTTCTTAGTGGCACCAAACAACATTACCCTTCTAATATCAGAGAAAATCTCAAAAAAGTCCTTCCCTATACAGTAACCAAACTTGATAAAAAAATCTTCTGAAGATTTAGACAAGAACTGTATCCTTTTGTTCACTTCACATGGTGGGACCAGCTCACATTTTCATTCTGCCTCTTCTTGCTGAAAAGTGAAAGACACATCCCCTTACATTGGATCAGACATGATTGGAGAAACTTTTCTGTATGTCGCCTGCTGTCTTATCGATAGCCGCAATAAACCTTGTCTCTGTCCCATGATAAAACTTAATTGTCTCGACGAAAACTCTCTAATAAAAGTAGTGTACCTTTACTGATGGAAGTCGTGCTGAAGTAAGTCTGTGGCGCAGTCCTGTAAGGATGTGAGAAACAATGTCGGAGTTGCATATACAAAAAACATAGTTTACAGAACGTCGTCATTTGCTTTGGAAGGGTATGTATGCCTAATAAACACACTGGAATAAACAATATACTTTGAGGAGTGTTTACTAAATATGTAAACACAACATATTTCCGTTATTCTTATGCCAGATCTAGTTCAGATATGTCGCCCAGACTGTCTTTTGTAGCAGAATGTTCGTCGTAAGCACAGAACTGCCTCAGTGACAAACCAAAATCTTCAGACATGATGTGTAAATTCACTGCACGGCGTTATGACGAAATAGCGTCACCAGTAAGTAGCGTCAATATTAGAAAGCTGAGGATAATAAAAATCTTGAGCGACCAGAATGATTTTGTTTTATGTATTAATAAAAATTCTGTTTTGCAATTTTAAATTTATTTTTATTAAGAGAAATTTCGTAAAAGAGCCACCCAAAAATAGTCTAAATACTGTTTGTGTTCCATTTACAATGATGTTAGCTTCCACATGCCTGTCATTTGACCAGCATTTGAAACCACTGACTTCAATAATAGATTTCCATTGAATACATTTCTGAAGTTATATTTATGATTGCTTTACTGAGAGAATGTCACACAGGTTGCAACCCAAAGGAACCAGAAAAAAGCCGCCATTTCACACGGCAATACATTATCGCGTTTTGCTACATACAGGGGTTGGCATGCACATGTGTGGACATTGGGAAATTTTAGATCTATGTAAGTATTCATATTACCGGCCATCTGCTGTTTTAATTCGCTGTAAATTGAGAGAAAATTGGGGGAAAGTGGAAATACAATATGCCAAATATAATCTATATATGTGGGAGAAAGTGACAGGAGACAGATTTATGTATCCAATCGGGAGCGGATGTACAAAGCCTCTCCCCGATCCCATACGTATGCGAAATGGTGTATACACATGTACAAGACACGTGATATCAGCACCTATATGAACGACTGAATGAATTTGCACAAGGTCACTCGGCCCATGAGCATACAATGTAACATACATGTTACATACATCGATGGCGGACAGGCGTTAAAGTACGGCATACAGGTGCATTTGAAATACAAGCACTGAATCAGAGGGGAAAAACCATTCGTCATAATTAACACGACTGTCCAAACTGAAAGCTTTGAATACATAAAGAGCTACATTTCCAAGCAATTGGCCGTTGTCAGTTTTCACCATTTCTGCACATTTTTCCTCAGAGGGATGTTCCTGGCAACGTCTAGGTAAATATTGCTTTCTCACATCCTGGAATAGTGTACATTTCAATAAAAAACCGATATTCATCTCCAACTTCATTGCATTTGACACATTTTCTTTCAGAAATTGCATTTGTCATATTTTCTTTCAAAAATTGGACATGACACATTCATACAGAGAAAAGATTATCGTTAGAACTCTACCTCTTACACGGAGTTGTATAATTTTTGACCACAGATGTTCACGAAAGCAAAAGCTTCTGGGAGATCTACAATACCACAAAATGAACGCTTTACAGAGTTAATGAAATTGGTTATAGGGCCATTTCAGATGAAAATGTTATCCATAGTACTCATTTCCTTGCGAAATCCACCTTGGGCCTCACTGTACACGTGATATTTCTCGGCCCAATCCGTTAATCTATTATTAAAACCTTTTGTGAATAACTTGCCTAGGCAGCTTAATAGTGGTATGCCTATGTAATTTTCCACAACATATGAATTACCCTTTTTATGTACGGGAATAATAAAACCCTCAGTCCGTTTTGGGGGAAAATAGCCAGTTTCCAGTTTTAACATTAAATACACATCTCATCTAGCAGTAGGTCAGAGCCTGCCGCTGTGCCGCTTTTTAATTGACAAATAAGGAAATAAACTTCTTCGGGTGCTATTGGGACATAAAGCTCATCGAACATTACAACAAGCTCATTTTCCTTGCATCCGTTAAAAATTTGCAGAGAATTCATGTTAGGAGGTAGAAATCATCAGTTGGAATACTAATTTTATAGAAATCATTGGATCTTAAATTTGACATAGGGAAACTTTTTTTCACCTTTAAAACTGACCAATAATATTTAGGATTCGGGTAAAGAAGTTTTTCCAATTTCTTCGTTCTGCTGGTGTGTCTGCTGCACCTAAGTGTAGATTTGTATTCCTTTCATAGTATCACTCATGTTCTCTTCGCTTTCTTTACCCAGACAATGATTTTTAAAATCGTTGCGAACAGTCAAGAAAAATTCAAACATAACCTATTCGATGATAGTTTATGGAGGTATACCATCAGTCTGAAGCAAATTCCGAGAGCATATAACCAGAGGCCATGTTTCAACTAATTGTTTTCGAGCTTGAGATGAATAGTGGGTATTAAGTGGGATTTCCACGGGACACAGTACATGTCGGCAATTTCACCGTGCAGCCATCTAGGGATCGCAGTCGTTGTGGCAAATTATGCCTGATTAGTGAAACTATACTCCAATGATAAAGTCTTATTGACCCTCAGGTTCGCAACTCCGACCACCTTGCCCTCATTCCCGTGATACAAGCACATGTAGGACTGACGCGGCCCCTGTTTAACTTTATGACCAGGGTTTCCATTATGTTTTGACGGCATACCGTTACCTTAAGCCACACACTTCAGCGATCAGCCTCTAGACTGGGAGTTGCCCGAGAGAAGAAAGTGAGGTATTGTTGGAAATCTGCAAATCAACCGAAGAGAAAAATGAAGGCGTTGCATCAGTGGCGTTGCATTCTGAATTTAATATTTATTTTATTGGGGGTTTTACGTCGTTCTCAGTTAACTCGGTTCTAATGCCAAAATGAACACCAGGCCAATGTGGTGATGCAAATATAGGGATCAGTAACTTTTTTTCTGGGTCTTATGTCTTTAAGCTCTTTATACATTATTTATGCATAGCTCCTAAAATAGGTAATGCCGGAACATTCTTTTTCACATATTACGCAGGATCGTCTTCCAGAAAATCAGGTTTGGAATGGCCTCGGGCTGAGCATTACTAATTATAATCTTTTTGGTGACTGTAAGGGTACCACTATCAGAGAGGAAAAATAAAAACCAAATGGCTTGTTCAACTCTTAGACAGCGATAGGCTTTACACAAGATGAAAGAAAGAAACACGGAGATGCTTGAATAAGTTCAATACATATATCTGAACAAAATAGACAAATAGTACAGGTGACAATAATATATAAACAAGGCAGATAATTACAAAAATATATAGTTTCTTACTGATGATAGCGTCCAAATCCAGATGGGATATTCCGGCTTCCCACGGTAAGTCAATCCACGTAAATATAGATTCCACAGTTCACGGGAATTCTCCAATCGAAGGATGACAGCCCTGTAAGTGACCAATAGCAGTGGGCACGGCACGCCGGCGATGTTAAATATCCAACTCTCCGGAAAGGCCCAACTTTCCTGGGCAGAGGGGTTGACAAAAGCGTCCGTGATACCGAGCTGGCGATGTATGTTTCAGTCCTCGGAAATATACACAAAGTCACTTTCAGGGCAACTGGGGTGAAATAGGAGTCATACAATGAGTCATACAAGTCAAACAAGAACGTCTCAAACAAAATAGCGAGTCGCGAAACAAGAGTTCACAAAGCGGAACCAACGAAAATGGAGTACAAAATGACGTATGTCGAATGGCATGAAAGGTGATATCTCCTTACCACATAATATCCTTCAAGATCTACGAGAGTAAATATGACTGCTCTAAAAATGGACTTGAGGAGATGACTGCTCGCAAGTGGATATAAGTAAAATGATTGCGAGTTTAACAATTTCGTCGCTCATATTTATAGACTAACGTAAAGAAAATTCTGGATGGTTTGTTCGTAGACATGTTCACAGTATGAACACATCTTTCCAGGACGTACGCTCTATGTACAATGACACGAAATTCACAAACACAGAAGCCTCGAGAACACGCGACTGAATTCCAGTGCAGGGTATCACGTACACAGAGGGAAAATGTAGGTCAGACACTGACCCGGTTAGCGCAAAAACAAATAAAAAAATATAATACAATATATGATGGACGGAGTTCGTAACAGTTAAATCACTACGTTGTCAGCGGGGCAGTTCTGGCCATACAGTATGCATGTACTTATAGGTTTATACTACAATGGGGCCTCAAGTGAAAGTCACATGTGCAAATAATGTCGAATTATGACTGGAAACATGTTTTAAGAAATTCTGGTTCAAGATGGCGGACAGGGTGGACGTGCGTGCGGGAGCACTGTGAACAGTTCCTGAACAAAAGCGTCCGTGATACCGAGCTCGATTCAGACAGTGTCCAAGCTCAGTACGATAATACAACTGAGGGAAATGAGATCTGGGAAACACAGAGAAATAAACGTCAGCGTCAAAACACAGGCACAAATTTCCACGCTCTGCGAATCAATGATAAACCGTCGGTTATGTTTGCAAAACTATCTGCTATAGAGCTGGAACAACAGTCGGTTGACAAACTTAACTGTGATGTAACTGAACTCAAAGGAGAAAACCATCTAACTCTAGAGACCCAAGACGATGGCCAAAATGAACAACATGCTGATACACCTAAATTCCAGCCAACGCCTACTCCATCAGACATTTCTCGGAAAGCACCAGCTAGTTGTTTCAAAAGGAAGAACACTTTCATCCACACAACTCTCCTTCTCGGGTTCACAGCCAACCCATGCTGAACATAGCGGAGAGGAAACTCATCATGTAAGTGAAAAATACAGCTATTCTGATGATGGTGATGCCATACCTGAAATGCAAGAATAGGACTGGGGCGAGAAAACTAGACTTAACATTGCCTTATTAAATGTTCAAGGCCTCGTTACAAAATCTAACAACAATTTTTCCTCACCCGAGCTCCAGTGTCTTCTATGAAAACCATGTTTCACAGAAACTTGGGCGAACGGTCTAGTGGATTTGGATGTTGCAGGCTTTGAACATTGCTAGTTAAATTGGGTATCTGAAAGGAAATCTGCAAAGCGATAATCGGGCTGTATAATTGGATACATCTCGCTTAGTTAATAGTGAAACACTTACTTCATCTGAGGGTGACGATGCTCTGTGGATTAAAATTCCTTCTGTGTTATCTGGATTCTCATATGACCTTTACTTGTGCCTGTGCTGCGTACTGCCGGAGAGTTCAGGAAGACAGCCTTTTGTGTCCCTCAGCGTGTTTGACAGAATCGCCGATATCTTAGAAAACCTGCAAGACAACCCCACAAGCAAATTTATTAGAGGTGGAGACTTCAATGCCAGAACAAGTGATCATCCAGACTACCTGCAAGAAGATGAGCATGATTTTCTACCGTTACCCGACATGTATGAACAAGACTACCCGCTAGACCGATCTTCCAAACCAAAAACTCCAATAAACAAGAAGTGCTTGATTTTTGCAAACATATATCTACACGAGGTGTGGAGTCGATCGTGCCATTGGAAAATTCACTTGTTTCACACACCATGGTAACAGCACTGTTGACTATGTTTTAGCTAAACCAGATTTTCTTTGCTTAATAGAAAACTTAACAGTGGACGATGCAAATATATTATCTAGTCACTGCTTGCTAACTTTCTTATTAGCTCATTATGCGGCTAATGATTCACATATTAGTCATCCAGTCACAAACAATATCGAGGAAGGACCTACTGACCCAATTATATATAAATATGTGCGGGATAATGAAAAGGTGGAATCTTACAAAAGTCTATTAAACTCCAGTTCTGTGTGTAACAAGATCACTGCTCTTCAATCTGAAGCAGATAGCAATGACCTCACTGGCGAGATGATAGAAAATTCTGTTTCTAATTTTTTCTCTGTACTAGAAGAATTTGCATCACCATTTCTCAAATTCTGTCCAAAGTTTATTTGCTCCGAAAAGGGATTGTAACCCTGCTCCTTGGTATGATGCAAACTGTGAAAACTGCCAGTTTTTCTTCAACAAACTTTATTTTTTTAAAAAATGTTAAGTGATTTCAGAAGTCTGTTCTCACCCCTATTTTCTGAATCGGTGAAGTCCAAAACCTTGTTCTAAACCGATGCACCCAAACAACCTTTATGTCTGGACAGTTTCCAGCATGTTGTAGTAAGTTTCAGTGACCCACCAACTGAATGATTGGTCCTATGGAAACCAAATTGAGCAACTTGCGTCTCGAGAGTGATTCATTCAAATTGATTTTGTTCTATTGTTAGATTTGTTTGTATACAGTAGTTAAAGCCTAAGTATTTTTTTTACTAATGCAAGTTTCATGTAGGATCAAGTGGATCGATTTAACATAGCAAAATCAGTTCTGAAAGAAAACGTCCAACAATTAGCTTTATCTAATTATGCCATGCGTTGTTAATCCGAAACTGTTATTTTCGTCTGGCAAGTGCACTTATCACTAGAAAAATAATTTCTGGGGACACGGTTTCTGTGATTGTCATTTTCCACTTATTGTTATATTCAAGGTGTAGCATAGATTTCCCGCCAGGAGACAAAGTATTTGCCATCAAAGAGCGCCACTACAAGTCAAGTCGCACGATGAAATTGCTTATGTATTTGTCCACTGCAACTTAGAACAGCAGACACTGTGAGATCTCAATGATCGTCGAGCTGCGAAAAATGTTGACCAAAACATATGCTGTTCTGAGTTTCAGTGGACAAATACATCAGCAATTTTTATCGTGCGAACTGAATTGTTTTCTCGCTGTGCTAAAATAAACCGGGTAGATCTTAATAAGTTATGAAAGAGGTTGGACTTGAAAAATAAATAAAACTTTTAGGAGTCTTTCTAACGATAGAAGTCTTGCATGGTGCGCATGACCAGTCATGAAAAGCAATCATGATAAGCGTAACTGATCTCCATAGAAATCTCAGGGGAATGCTGGTAATATATTGGCAGCAATAAACTTGTGTTTTGAGCTAAAATCAAATTTCTTCCTCCAGTCATGTTAATGCAAGTGTCCTGTGAACTCGGTGGTCACCTTAGAGATCTGTGTGGTCTTTTTGATCCCTATAGCTGACACCGTCGGTGACAAATTTTTGAGTGCTGGTACCATTAAAAACAACACATTCAACAGTTATTCTTGATGTTATGTCTCAGTCATGTGCTTCATAAATTTCTGGGGACTGGTTGGGGCAAAACAAGCTCACGTTGCTCTTACTTGTGAAAGAATACAGCCAGTCTGGTATTTAACTCTCAGCTTGACTTGCGGCTTGATTTTCATTGTGCAATCAAATCTATAAAAGAGCTAAAAGGCTTTCAAGACAAATACTACGTGTAGAGTGTAATGACGGCAGGCTGTAGATGGCTTTTGAGGGTGGTGAATAAACACATATAATTGTGCACAATCTGCAAGACTACTGCCTAGCAGCGGTGATATCACAGTTTATAACCAATAATCTTAAGAATGTTATCAGTTTGCCGAGGAGTTTGCTATATTTCGGTTGTACAAAACGGTCTCTTTTCTTTCTCTGTTGACCCCCCCCCCCAAAAAAAAAACCAACAAAAAAGTCACCGGCGACAATGTAACACAAATCAATTCTCTGCGGTACGTCTTCTATGCTAATACTCAAAAATTAACCGACGTTCGTCAGGTGTATACTGGTCCATGTCGAAACTTACATCTTAGTGGATGAATTATTCAAATAGAGGCCTATTTAATTTGGGCTCCAACTGGAAACGTGCCCTTAGATGAGAGGTTGAACTCCGTAAAGGACTAATTATACGAGAGTGGGCGCTCCATTGCATGAAGAAAGCTATCACACCTTATGGTAGAACGCGTAGATAGAAATAATTAAAACGATGAGCTCCCAAGAACAAAAACTCTTTACAGAATTCGCAGGGTTGCCCCACGAAGGACTAATTATATCAGAGATTTTTTCAAAGAAGAAGAGCATCTTTTCCACGCAATGAAGAAAAAAGTGTTTGTGACTAGAAGTTACTTCACTGAGGGTTTAAAGATATAGGGTTTGCCAAGTCGGGAGGGAAGGCTTGTAACGATTGACACAAGGACTGTATCATTATTTTTATATCATATGGTGGCATCATCCCATATTGTTATGTCTTACTGACGCCGTCATAAAACGTCTGTGCGACTGGCTACTAATTGCGTACCTAGACGCCACATATTTCTGTGGGATTTAATGTGTGAGAAACAGATTTCCCATTTTGACATATAGCAATCCATCCCTGGATAGAGGTTAACTATCAACGAAAACCGTCATTTCCTCTGAAAACTACATATCTAATTTGCAGATGTTTTCACAAATAAAGAATTTACATTGATGTTATGGTTAGCAAAAAGTGTAGGATGTCACGATGTTCCAAGAAATACAATTAGACAGATGGGGCCTCCGTGGCTCGGTCGGTTATCGCGCTGGCGCAGCGCAATGATCCAGAAAGCCTCCCACCAACACGGCAGCTGTCAGTTCATGTCCAGCTCATGCTGGCTTCCTCTAGGCGTACGTGGGAAGGTCTGCCAGCAACCTACGGGTGGTCATGGGTTTCCCCGGGCTCTGCCCGGTTCCCGCCCTTCATAATGCTGGCCGCCGTCGTATAAGTGAAATCGTCTTGAGTACGGCGTGAAACACCAATGAAACAAATAAATAGAATTAGACAGGTAGAAATCGTAGTGTTACATGGTCCGACTTAAGGTGAAAAATATGTAAGCTTTGAATGATGCAAATATGCTAGCAGTTATGAGTAATTATGAAAGGCATAAAAAAATTTACATGATATGTAAATTCACTGCACGAATTGCAGATACAGAAAATAATTACGCTGACATGATCAGTGTTAAATGGTGATGACAATATAAACGTGGAATATATATGTCGGTTGGGAAGCTGCGAGAAGAGCAGAATTACTTGTTGCCCGGGAGTCGGCTCTTCCTATGACAATGTAATCGTATTCAGTATTGTTTTAAGTATTAAGTGTCTGCTTTGCAATTATCTGTGGATGCCCATTTACGATAGGGATGTCTCAACGGATGCGCCCACAAACGTCGGATAACATTAGCATATAGCATTACTGTCCCAGCTACAAGAGAGTTAGCTTCCAAAATGCTTGACATAAAACATCGGCGTTCGACTCGACTCACCTCATTCACTGACTTTCATTGAATACATATCCGAATGTCATATTCTTGATTAGTTTACTTGCGCATAGCCATTGAGATTTCGGATTGATCCACATCATACAACGATACCTTACAACGCCTCATTAGATACAGAGGCTTGAACGAAAGTCGGCTCTGTGAATACGCCGGCATTGGGTTGTCTCTGCCACAAGAGACACCGTCATGCTATGACCACAGTACAGTAGGGTCGAAAACGATGTCCGCAAATACAAACTGTGACTTAGCGGTAAATAAACTAAAATGCAGAGTTTCCATTCATGAAGTCTTCCCTTATTTTGTCATTATTTTCTTTACGTCAATGAAGTGTACCTTTGTAACATTTGATATGAACAATTTCAAGAACGCTCAGATAGCGTTGATATATACTGTTTCCAGTATGCCTCAAAGTATTCCACTCTAAGGGTATAGTAATTTCCCTGATTTAACAAAAATGGCTTATTAATCAGCCGCTGTTTTGTATTGCTGTACAATAGGAAGGAAATACAAAACGTCAAATGCCTTTAACATGTGTAGGAGGAAGAGGCTGAAGGAAATATTTATGTTTTTAAACGATAGGTCTGACTTTCCAGAAGGGCGCAGAATGCTATATACATGTACAACGTACGTGAAAACCTTTGGAGATCACGTAGCATTTGGTCAACAATTTCTTAGTCATTACTGCACAATAATATAATAAAACATTGTACAGTAGTGGTTGCAGTACCTATCGCTGACTTTTCTTTATGGGAAGAACCAGTTTTATCATTTTTTGTTCAAAGACGACCGTCCCGAAAGACGAGCCTTCCATGTTTTTTTGGTTTTTTTTTTTTTTAATTTTTTCAGTTACTTTCCTGATTTCTGAAAATTACTCCCTTCCTCCCTTCATCAAGTCTCGGATTTAGCTAGATCTTCTATTCTTCAAGCATGCAATGTCTTCCTCAATTTTGAAGCATTTTTAACAACTTCAAAGTTGAAAAGGAGCAAATATGAATCCTAGGCGTATAGCACTGGTCTGTTTGATGTGTGGAAGTCTGAAGTCTACTAACAAACCACAAACTTTATCACCGTCCAGTTCTCCAGCAACTTTCCAGAACCGTCCCTATCCCGAGACTCCTCAATGCAAATACATGTATATAATGTCCTCTGGGAATCCCTACTTAATACCTATTACTGATCTGGAGACCGTAACCAATTAACTGTACCATTGCCACAAGTTTCTGTAGAGGTGTACCCGTATATGCTATCATCGAAAAAAAGTTAAGATGATTTCTGCATCAAATTTCCAGAAGCTATGGATAGCTAATCTGCCCATAAAACTCCATTTTTAAAGAGCTGTACTTAGTTTAACTCTATCGTACTGTTGTAGACATTGCTTTTGATTCATTTCCATCACGAAAATACACCTGCCCAACGTTTCACGTCAGTAGCAATTTATGTTGTGTTCTATTTGGCCATCAAACTTAATTGAACACCAGATTCAACACTAAACATTATCTAAATCTGTCATGCGGTGTTAGTCCGAAATTATTATTCTCATCTAGCAAGTGCATTTTTATCAGCAGAAAAAGGTTTCCTTGGGACACTGTTACAATGATTGTCATTTTGCATTTATCGTTAGATGCAAGGCCCATCTTGTAATTTCCGCCAGGAGATTGGGACGATTTAAATGTCTTCTAAGGTAAAAACCACCGTTTGTCAAAGCGTTCATAAAGTATTTTCAACCACAGGGCGCCACTGCTCAAAATCTGCTCTCTAATTGATCGGCTAAACGGGAGGAATGTTGATCAAAATCCGTGCTATTCTGGATTGCAGTCAGCAATGGCATGTACATTTTTATTGTGAGATTTGAGGTGGAACAAATTGTTTTCCCGTTGTGCTACAAGTAAACCGAACAGGCTTTCGTGAGAAAGAAAAACAAATTGGAATTGAAATGTGAATAAAATCTTTGTAACGATAGCAATAACCTTGGTGTGGGAGTCGAGTCCTATAAAACAATGACAAAGGTAATTTATCTCCATGGAATGCTCAATCACATGTTGCAGGGCAAGAAATTTATGTTTGTAGCTAAAATCGTATTTGTCGTTCTATTTGCATTATTTCTTGCTACTGATTTCTAATTTTCGAATTGTTTTGAACATGTTGTTAAACTTCACGACTCAGATGACGCGATGCAAAGAACACATGGGAACATTAGGTTCTTTCCTTATGCGCTTGTGTGCGTCCTCAACGTGGCAGTTTTTTTGAATGGGTAGCATTTGACAAAAATCAGAAACAGCAAATCAATTTTTTTTCTTGTCGATCACTTTTTGTTACATCATTAATGTTGAGCTGTTATCAAACCAGAATACATTTAACGGACAACGCAAATGCATGTAACATTTTCTCTCAGTGTGGCTCTCCCATAGAGCAACGTATAACACCGCCATTAACTAATAATCGGGTGGAACGTTCGACACTTAACCGTTGATGATTTTCTCTCATACTTAAGGCGTTTTGTCACTTATGGTTATCAGTTACGGTAGTGTTGGTTGCTTCTTTCAGGATGGACGTTATATTTCCGCTCTTAAACCAGGCACGAGTCAGTCAAATTTCGTGATTACAATGTTTTGAATGGGAAATCTAGTCTACTCTACATGTTAACGATAATTTTGAGGAACCCAAAACAGGTCAAATAGAAAAGCTCACCTATGCACTGACTGATGTTTTAGGATTGTTGATGAAAACTTATGATTTTGTACAAACCTGTAAATTTCTTATCTGTTATTAATTAGATAGGAATATCCTCAGCCTACACAGGAGATTGCTGTACCGCAGTTACACAAACATGGTTTCCTAATTTTGGTATTACACCGATGACTTCTCTAGACCTCCTACATTCACATTAATAATGAAAATCAAGTAAGATTTCTAAGGTTTATACGCACCCATGTACAGGAACCTACACATGCATATCCTACTGGATCAGTTATTCCAACAGAAACCCATTCAATCTGATGTCCACCTAAACCAGTGCATTCAGGTGAAAGTCTGACCTCTGGAAAAGACTAATTATACACGTAGCTGAGATGGTGTTAGATTGCGTGAGGAAAGCTAGATTGATGTACGTAGCTAGATAGGAATATAGATAGAAATGATTAAAACGATGACCTCCCCGAAACAAGCACTGTCTTATAGAAGTATGGTCTGGTAAAAAAGTTTACCAGGTAAATTGTTTACAGTTTATCATCTTTGCCGAGATCGCAAAACTTACATTGATTTTGTTTGTTTATTTACCTGATTGTTGCTTAACACCATATTCAGGGTCAGTCTTATGGGTAAAGAAAAGCAGAGAAAAAAGGGCTGTCGAGCACTCATTGTCACCGACACTCTGACGATAAGATCGAGTCTTGCACAGCACTTTTGCCTTTAGTATATGGTATTACTCGTGTTTCAGTTTTGGGCTTCCAGTCATTTACTGTTATTCACACGACCAGGTGATCATGTACTCCTATCACTGATCTAATATATTTTCACATTGACAACGTTCTTTACTTACTACAGACAATATTTTCATAATTGCCTCGCATAGCTGTAGAAGCGATAGATTTGTTGCCAGTTAGCAACGGGAACAAGCTAATAGCCTTAGAGCTACGACCATTAAGCCGCCCGGCACTAATGTGCGTATGAAATTGAAATTCCGGCTGACGGTTATAATTGGGGCCAGCGTGGTGTTGACCGTTAAGCCTTTTGGGTTCTACATAACGCTTCCTTAAAGAACTTGCCCCACATCAAGATCAGAATTTGCGCAGCGTTATGTCCACTATTGAACTGTGTACGTTGTTATGTTAACTTGGGCTGCAAGCTACGTTCTACTTGTTTAAGTGGCATTTAGAAGTTGGGATGGAAGTACACTGGAACATGTCTTTCTTATGGATGTACAACTTCTTGGTTTATTATCACGACGTTTCGATGTAGATACTAACATCGTTTTCAAGTGATACGTTCTTCTTGCACATGGGGACGCGAATCTTTTCGCCGTTCCCCGCTGTTATACATGTGCTTAAACTTAATCTCTTATTTTTTTTTTGAACAATGAATAAGGTTAAACTGTATTTTCATCCCGAATTTGGGGATCATTATCAAGATACAGCTTAATGCCTGTCAGCACGAAATATTTTGAAATTTTGAACGCAGTTGTGCCAAAAATGAGTTACAGTTCAACATGGCTTTGTGACATTTATTTTTGATTTTTTCAGAATCTGGTGAAGAAATTAATCGAAGGGTGTTTGCATGGGTGTAGGACAAAAGCATTGTCACTAAAGTTGAAAGTTTGAAGGTAAATTGTGAGTTTTCTGATTTATAGTTCTATGAATCCCAGTTTAACTTTCTTCAAAATGCAAACTCCATGCATGATGTATTTAGTATAGCACCTGGGTGAAGCTGAGGGCTTCGTGACCCTGGTGGATGACCCAGGACCCTGTCCCCAGAGGTCGCTCTAAGTTCAACATACTAAAGATCTCCCCCGCGCTCTGTCCGGTTTCCTCCCACCATAATGTTGGTCGTCGTTGTCGTGATAGTGAAACATTCCTAAGTACGGCGTAAATCACCCATCAGATCAAATCAGGTGAAGCAGAATTGGCACGGATACATTTGCACAATATAAAGCCTCATGCACCACCGCAATCTGACGAATGTACCGTTGAAAACATCGCAAAAACCACGGGTTAGCTTAGACTCCTTTGAAAGCCAACCAAGCTCATTTCATCATCATTGTCAACATAATTTAAAGTTAATTAGGTTCTAATAAATACACAAAAACTATGACATTGCATTGCATCGAGCAAATGTTTCCTTGGATTGTTAAGTGTGGGCCGATCCAGATTTTAATCATTTACGATTTTTCCGACGTTTTGATGAGGATGACAACAAGAAATTCAACCTCTTGAATTTCTGATAACTGTTCTTAAACGGTCCGTAATTAGTGTATTTGATCAGTTAGCTATGTACATGAGCATCTGATTTCTCAACTATTTAGTCATTTACATTATTTGGTACAGTGAGATATACACATGTGCCACCGCTTCAAAGCTATTTCTACCATGTGGGCGTCATGGCATATAAGCACATAAATATATGCGTGACATCAGAAGTTAAAATTATCTAATACTGTTTTTATGAACTGGACCAGGATATACTTTTAGCGCCTCATAATTCTCTAATAGTTAAATCACAATATTAGTCGTTTGTGTTTTTGTTTTTGAGTAGATTGTTTATTAACCTATCACTTTTTTAGCCCATGGACAACTAGTTGACTCCACCGATAAAAGTTGCAGTTCATTCCATACTTACTTGGACTTCAAGACAGAGATGAGTGCTATATATGACACTTATATGCGCACTTTCCTAAACAAAAGCTAGAGGCCACGATTTAGGCACTTCACTCGAACAACATGTATACACCAAATCCATAATGTCTCCGTAGAGTACATATTTCTAAAATAACCCAATAAGTTAAAACGTATATACCAGTGAGACGAATTTTTGTGTACAGCGAAACAATTAGCCACAGTAAATATATACGTGTGTATGTAGATAACATATGACAACCAAGAGAATGATTATTCCTATAATGCGAGACAATCTTTAGTTGGCGGTGGAGGATTCAACTGCCCGTTTGACAGGGTACTCATCAACCTGTCAAGCAAGCAAGTTACTTTCTTAGTAAATCATTTTAAACGGACGGTTTATGTTCGCCATTAAAGGCAGTAACGTTTAAATAACTTAATTAAAGGGTAAGGGCTTCGAAGCACAGCGGATCATTAAACAGTTTTTAATGTAGACCTCAAAAACACGGGGCATTTGCACAACTATTTTGTCCAAAACCGAGGTCGGGAGATCCGGAACTAATTTCGGGCCGAGTAATGTCAAGACTTTCAAAATGGTACTTGTTGCTGCCTCGCTTAGCACTCAACACTGAGAGGTTAGAGCAAGGAAACAGGACATAAATCATGCTAAATCATGTTCCAGTGGAAGCAGCAGTTTGGCGGTAAGGACTCATCCTGCCACAAGAAGACATATACTAATGACTCCTTGTCGCCATCTGACAGAAAAAGCATTAAGTACGAAAAACCTAAGCACATATACTTACATACGTTATCTCAAAAGCAGATGTCAATTTCCACTTAAAAAATGAATGATTATGGGTTAACGCCTCATCAGCAATGTTTCAGGCATATCGTGGCGAGCCAATTAAAAGAAACACACCCGTTTTGATTTCCGAATGGGGCAATGGTTTCTATAACTAACAAACTTTGTGTTTCTCTGCATGGCTTGGCGCTCGGCGTAAAATAGAACATCTATGCTGGTGTCGACCCGATTTCAGCATCTTGTGTGACTTAGTGGGGGCCTTATGTCTGGTGTCATCGACAAAGTGTTCCACTACGGCAGCGCTATAGTTATATGGGCATTTAGATATAATGCTTCATATAGGCATGCTGTTAACCTAGGCGCGGAAACCGACACTGTATACCAGCCGTCAATCAAAATGGGCGTTTCGGGTGAAAAATCACCAGATCAGTTTCAAAACCGACAACTATTAAAACCCACCAAAGAACTAAGAATTTATACTGAAAAAATAGGACCGATTCATACGTCCAAATGCGTCACTCCATTTAAATCTGACCAACCAAAAGACCCCATCGATAAATAACGCATATGTACATTTCTATCCTTCATGTTACACGAGCACTAAGCTTATTGACTTCTTTCAGCGATCTCAGATGCTGGGCGACAGATACAGGATAAGAAAACGTCCACGACTTCATCAACATTCGTGTTCATTAGAATTGCAATTAAAATTAATCAAAAGTATCGTTTTGCTTTTGTCGTCAGACTGAAACAAATGTTGGTCCGGGGATTAACCGTGGCACAAATATTGTACAGAAAACTGGGACAGACGCCCTAAATAATATTAGGTGCATTACACCTTCCGGCATGCATTTGTTGCCGATTTAATCATTGTCAGATGTTCCTATTTATTCAGGTTAAGTTAACCATCTCTGACAGGAAAGTTGGTATCCACCGCACTTACGGATCGCAAGGACTTTGTGACAGTAAGCGGTTGGCCGAGCTCATGTGGCTGTTCGCGCAGCCGAACGTTGGCTGAGGACCATCGAGCCTCCACCAACATGGCGTCACAGCTGGGAAAGTTCGCCAGGTGACCCGTTATTGGATTACACCGGGCTCTCTGATTTCCCCCGTCGTATTAAAAGCGATTAACTCCTGAGTATTGCGTCACAGAGCAATGGGACACGTGAACCAAAAAATCCAATAAACATATAACAAACAAAGCGAAACTTCGAACTCGGCTACGAAAATCCGTCTCAAAAATAAACAAACGTATATGCAAATAACTTGTATCTCGAAGCAAGCAATAAGTAAGTATTGAAAAAAATGTAATTTTCTAGAATGTTTCTTTTTTCTTTCACAGCGTAAACAAGGATATCTGAGTTATATATTCTATCCGTGAATGAAAAAATAATATACGTGTTACTGTTTTGCACTTTACATTCATATTTTACACTCCAAGTTAGCTTAGCCCTACACTCAACAACCTTTGCCATGGCACGTGTACCGGAAATATGCAACGTATACCGGAATTACCGTATACAGTTGCAACACTACTCAGTCAACCCGGAAAACCTTGTATGTGTAAGTTAAACTAGTATACCTCGCGACGCACCTGTTAAGAAAATGCTCACTCCCCACTTCCCAACCCGTGCGGACGAAAGTGTTCTAGTCCTGTATCAGCAGAGCAGTCTGTCGAACGAATGCCAGAGTTCACACTTGGCATGATGGCAGGCAAGAAAAATGGTTGTTCTACACTGGAGAGAGTGCTTGAAAGCTATATATATATATATATATATATGCACTCAATGGTACCTTTAGAATGAAATTAGGGTTAAATATGATCAGCATAGATCACCATACCAAGAGTTGAAGATGGGCTAAACTGAATCCGACTCCTCTCACCTGACGCTGGCTTCCTCTCCGGTCGGTTTCTGAGGTCGTAAAAATGAAATATTCTTGACTACAGAGAAAAACACCAGTTAAATAAATAAATAAATATGATACAAGTAAGTCGTTGCAGTGTTTTGCTTGTTCACTATTTTACGGCCGTTTCTTCAACGCACCACATTTATTTTATTCATTTATTTCATTGTTGTTTAACTCCAGGATTTTTCACTGACGCAATAGCATTGGCAAGTTTCTGATAAATTGTCCCACCTGTGAGTCACAGAGAGTATAGTGAAAATAGTTGACAGCCATACGATCATCGTCGACCGCCTATTTTCAACACCCTGAACAGTGGGAGCTAGGAAATCCCCTGTCTCAGAGTGGGTTTGAACCCGTACAGCATCTGTCCTAGCGATTGACTGGCAAGCGACCCGCTTCTACAAGCGCCGTTAACCACTAGAAAACAACACAACACTGAAGTACATGCGCACATGTGCTTGGCAACGTTTTTTGTTATGGGTAGAAGAAAAACTGTATTTCGCCAGTTTGTCAGACTGAGTCATCCCCACGTTACCTGGGCTTTAAAGGTTAAGGTAATGACACCCGCTTATGGTGCCTTTTTTAACGTTCGCAGTTACGAGTTTAGCGAAAAACAGGGCACCATCTAGCGTGTGATAGCAGGACTGACTTAAAAGCACTAAAGTACAACCGTCTCAACCAACCGCTGAAGAGACCTCGGTATAGCACTTTGTCGACAATGAATCACCATGCCGTTTAACCTGAAATTTATATGCTAACAAACATAGTTGGTACCTGACAGGCTTTCGAACACATTGGCATTATGCCAGGATATTAAAAGAGCCCCAGTTTTACGGAATGTAGACATGGCGTGCTTACGTCACTCACGGGTCTACCCCATCGTTTCCGACACGTCCAAACTTACAGATTTCAAAGCAGCTTCCAGCTTCCCTACATTGTATTAGGGCGTTTCTGCATACTAATATTCAAACGAAGTGTAAACATTGCGATATATAATTGCCTGGCCGCGTTAAAAAATAATGACTTGCACATGTTGGCTAATTTCTTGGTAACAAAATACGGTGCATATTTGCACATGCCATAAGATAGAGAATTTATCATTAGTCATCAGTGGTGTTGACAGTATCATGATTGATTTAAGCGCGGACGCCACGGTACGTCTACTTTACAAATAGTAGGCCATCCTAATCTACCCTATTGAATACTTACATACCGTTCCCTTGCATTACGAGAAGGTCTAACGACTACAGAGCGTGAACCGCATTATAGTAATATGAACAACGTCCTGGGACAAGTGAAGGGTTTCACGTCCTAGGTTCCACACTTTTACTTTTCTACGCATCATTAAAATATAAGCTTATTAGACTTTCGTTCAAATTGATGTCGTTGAAAAATGTGTCATACTATATCTATTAATAAAAGTGCCATTTGAATTTTGACTTCGACATACTCTGGTTGTATGGCTTTATGGCTGGTTCGAAAACTTCTCCGCGGAGAGACAGTTTAGGCTGTATTCCCCCCCGCCCTTTTGGATTTTGTGCCAAAATAGTGAATACGAAGAATGTATGGGGAAAAACCTGCATGAATCCTCATACAAATAAAAGCAACACTATCCGGATATTCTGTGGCCCGTTGCAAGACATACTCCTCTCCGCGCCTGCGCTCGCTTAGCATGACTGACAGCAGCAGACAAGTTTGACCTTTCGATCGTGTACGACACACGTTGGCGTGTTCAGACCAAGCCTCACCAATATTAAATGTTCACGCGCCGACCTATAATTAACTCTCGTAAGTAAAACTACTTTACGTGACATTTGGATGTTGTGTATACTTCAGATAAAGGGAATGCGTATCTAGCGTTGAACAGAAACAGAGGATGAGACAGAGTTTTGCTGATGTGTGTTTTCCTTCCTGTCTCGTAGCCATGGCCTTAATCGTCGTGGTTCGGTACAAAATCAGCTAGTGGTGACATTGACAAAAAGTGAGTGTAGGGAATTGTGCATGCTGTGTGAGCAGTATGCTTTCCAGGCGGAATTGGATTTGCACCCATCATCCGATACCGTTATGAATACAAGAATGGAGCTCCGCCTTCCATTAAGAAATGCAGACGGTGTATCCGGTCTTCATATGTAGGTTAATAACCAGATAAATTTCCAAAACAATCCTTCGTAAAAGTACTAAAAGAGGACATCTAAAACAGCAGTGATGTTCAGCGTATTTCAAAGTTCAAAAGTACGAGCTGTAAGTGTACACTTTAGGTCACAAAGGGAAAACACATTATTCTGGTAAAATTATACCACGAAATTAGGGTGTTTCCCTTGGGTGTAATTATTGTACATGTAAATGTGATGTAACGATAGCTAATTCCACTAGGCTTTGAACTCTTAGCTGTGCTACTGAGTCACGCAGAGTTTATATCCTGGATGTACAGAGCTGAATGCGCATTAGAGAGCCCACGTTGTGAATATATCCATGAAAGCCTAAAAGGGATCGCAAATAATGGAAATTCAAACGTCGGAATATTCCTAGTCCCAAAGAGTGAAATTAGTTAGGCATGCAATATTTGGCTTAACTGAAAATGCAATAGTTGTGTGTCATGTGTGGTGAATGGCACAGTGGCGTTGTGTGGTATATGTAGTGAATAGTAGGACGCAAGAGGGTGGCATATGTAGTGAATGGTAGGAATAAATTGTGTGATGTATGTAGTGCATAATAGGATGGAACTGAGTGGAGTTTGTGGCGAATGGTAAGATGGCGTTGTGTGGTGTTTGTTGTGAATAGTATGATTCAATTGTATAGCCTTGTGGTGAATAGTAGGATGGAATTGTGTGGTGTATGTGGAGAGTGGTAGGTTGGCGTTGTGTGGTGTGTGTAGTCAATAGTAGGATGGAATTGTGTGTTGTGAATGATGGGATGGCGTTGTGTGGTGTATGTAGAGAATAGTACAATGGAATTGTTTGGGTATGTACTGAATATCAGGATGGCATTGTGTGGTGTATGTAGTGAATAGTAGGATGGAATTGTGTGGTGTATGTAATAGACAGTAGGATGGCGTTGTGTGGTGTATGTGGCGAATGTTAGGGTGGGTGTGGTGTGTGTTGTGAATAGTAGGGTGGAATTGTATGATGTATGTAATGAATAGTAAGAGTGAATTGTGTGGTGAATGTAATGAATAGCAACATGACTTTGTGTGGTGTATATAGTGAATCGGAGGGAATTGTGTGGTGTATGTAGCGAATGTTGGGATGGCGTTGCGTGGTGTGTGTTGTGAATGGTGAGGTCTCGTTATGTAGTGTATTTTGTGAATGGTAGGATATCGTTGTGTGGTATATGTAGTGAATTGTAGGATGTCGTTTTGTGATATGCGGTGTCGGTCTATGATGTATGTGGAGAATGATAGGATGGCGCCTAGTGGTGTATGTAGGAAATGGTGGGATGGCGTTGTGTGCTGTATTTAGTGAATGAAAGGATGGAATTTCGCGGTGTATGTATTGGTAGACTGACGAGATGTGGTGTATGTAGTGAATGGTAGGATGGTGTTGTGTGATGTGTGTAGTGAATGGTAGGATGACGTTGTGTGATGTGTGTAGTGAATGGTAGGATGACGTTGTGTGATGTAGTGAATGGTAGGATGGCGTTGTGTGATGTGTGTAGTGAATGGTTGGATGGCGTTGTGTGTTGTATCTAGTGAATGGTATGATGGTCTTGTATGTAATGAATGGTAGGATGACGTTATAGCCTAGGGGCTTCTGTAGACTGAGCTTCTGTCGAGGAGCTGAGGATGATGCTTTGGTTGATGAATTGTAATAATTTCTTTCTTTCTTTCCTTTGGGGTTGAATATTGCCTTCATCCCTTTATTCATCTCTGTAAAGGGCCTCAGTGGCCTATGGGGATATCGCGCTAGTGAAGCGTAATGGCCCAGGTGTCTTTTATCAATGTTATAGCTGTTCAAGCCCGTCTTCTCTCTGGTCGTGTGTGGGAAGGTCCGCCAGCAACCTTCGGATGGTCGTGGGTTCACCCCGGGCACTTCCCGGTTTCCTTCCAACATAACGCTGGCCACCGTCGTATAGGTGAAATATTCTTGAGTATGGCGTAAAACACCAATCAAATAACTAAATAAATAAATTCATACATGTAGATGTTCAGCCTCAGGGCCGACATATTTATAATGCTACTTCATTAGAGCACCATGAGATGCGTAACACCCAAGTGCATCACATAGCACTGACACCCGATCGATTTGGCTTACACCATTGTGGTTGACATCACTTTAGGAATGCCGGGATAGTTAATGTCTTCGACATGGCCAAGGGCGTGACCCCTGGCCTTCAGCTTTAATAGGGGTGGATCCTGTAACCCCTGCCGTGAAAGTTGAATATCTAAGCGCATAAGGTATATAAAGGGAGATATTAGGTTTCTACGGTTCCGAAATAAGACAACGTTTGCAGGTACATCTAATATTTTCTAACTTTTATATTTGCAATATTTCGAATATATTTAAATATATTTAATATTTTATATTTTACAAAGTGAACATCAGTTGTTCAGTTGTCAACTTGAAGGGCAGCGAAAAGGTTTCATGTGTATGACGGCTGTCGACGATCATAGGTGATGTGTAATCGACAGAACTCATTAAAGATTGCAATGAATGAGAGCTACGGTTGCGTGGGATTTGACACAATGCCATGGCCATGTGCAGCCAAAATTAGCCCCAACTCAATATAACACAGCAACCCCAAATCCCGTCTTCAGCTGTAGATACAATATGTACACCCTTAGACTAAGGACACCGCACTACGTCAAATATTTATTCCTACCCATTTAATAATGTACAACGTTCCCAATTGCAGCTAAACCTGGTTTCCTTCAGTAAGGCTACATTCACGATACAGAGACTACTGCTCTTTATAGGATAACATACGTAGAGAAACGATCGATTAACTCCTCAGATAGGATCAATGGATTTTCGACCTGAGCTATAAGGTTTTCTGATGAGACTTAATTAACAGTGCTGACTGGTTCTTATAAGAACGACCGAAGCTTTACGTCGTTAGAATTTATAAAGCCGCGCTAGAGTAAACTAAAGCTGGAACAATCTTTGATGTGATAAACTGGACTGTTTCGTGTATAACCGGCTTCATTAGAGATAAGTCCACTTGTGGTCGCTGACATTTCCTCGCTGTTGTAGCCGCTTTATCTACGTGTACACTTGTGTATTTGCTGGGATTGGGCTGCTCTTAGAATTACAGCGTTAACAAGATGAGGCACCACACGTCTTGGAATTACGAAATTAAAAAACGTTCGCCGTTATATGATACAGTGCCAGTGCAACAACAAGGCATTATAGAGGATAAATTCAATAAATGCAATCATAATTTACTAATGTATATATATTCGTTTATCTTTTTTTCAATTCAGTCACTGACTAATCTATCCACTGGAGGTGCATGCTGGCTGCGTAGGTGAGATAAAATCATTGTAATACGCTGCTCTCGGATCTACCTAAGCTGTTCCATCAATTAAACTAGTCAGATTCCCGGCGACCTAATGACTTTTGTCGGTCGACCCCAACTCCTTTACTACTGACATCGCAAATTCGAATTAAATGTTACGCTCACTCAGTGTTTATGGAATGAATGGTAATGTGAAACATTTAAAAACTGAACATACTGGCACATTATAAACACACGCTTTTAAGGTGAAATAAAATATACAAAAATCAAGTGAAAATCTAGAACCAAATGAAACATATTTGCTATCTGTTTAGATGTATCTTTTAAATATTTAATTATACCGCTTCATCAACAACGATATGAAATAACAGAAATACAGAGTCAGTTGTCTCAGGGAATACACTTGGGGTCCTGGCACCATCAAAGACAAGGAGTTTTTAAATGAATTGAAACTATAATTCTGTTCACTGGATCCATACACGTCGTTTTTTACCCCGAGCTTGACTGGATTGATAATTTGTCTTTTTGTCATTGTTGTCTAGCGTCAGAATCAAGAATTTTTAACTTTTATACGATGACGACCAGTTTGGGTGCAAAAACTAATGGGCCTTTGGCAACTGACTGAGTAACTTTTCTACATGTGACTCTGTACTTTCCCGAAGAGCGTTATATTGCTCAAATGGCTACATCGAGCGTCAACAAGACACCACAGACAATGAGAGACAATACAAATTTTTGTCCAGAGCCGGGTTTGTACTCACCCCTCGTGTTTGGACAAGAGCCATTTTCCAAGCTGGCCAACAGGACTGAGGTCCTATCCTCTTCATCACAAGGTCAGTCCACGGTTAGAATTAATTCTTGTGAGTAGCTCATCTATCCCGCTAATGTGATTTTTTTTTCTCATCTTTTCCACCTCCCATGATGAAGAGCACGCAAAGGGAGACTAAATCGAAACATCTTGTACATTGACCCTAACTATTGCGACCGGTTATCTGAAAATCCCCGTGTGACACCTCTCTTTACCACTAGCCCTAACAAGGATGACAGATGAGCTACAGTGACCCTTGAGTCACGGTCGATGATGCCATTGTGATATGTAAACTAGTTCTCAGCCAAACACTACAGTGGATGTTGCTAGGGTAATAATTCATCGAGATATCATGTATAAGACATTAGCGGTTACATAGAAGGTTGTAGGCGTATCGCTGAAAGGCCCACAACGGGTTAGACACCGGAACAGCATAATTTAGACCCCCCATGCAGCAACTGACACTTGCCCTAGCTAATATTCCCCATCTGCTTGTCCCCATCGCTCACGTATTCCGTTAGCTTCCGACAATTATTCCTCCGTGTATTTAGCTATTTTAAGCCGGTATAATAAATCGCTGTCTTGTAATACTTGCAAACCCCGTATTAAGGATGTTTACAAAACACGAAGACAAAACTTGTCTGGTGAGACCAATTTAACCCAGACTCTGATCAAGGTGTTGAAATCCTCACCCTCTATCAGTTGATGGATTACTTAATTGAATTGAGTAAAATGAATCATTCTCCACCTATCCATTCACCGCCTAACGTAGACCCATTTTTTGACGCTCATTTACACGATATGAAACTCTGCTCGGTGCCTCCATAGCTATTTAATCCTTGTAATAACTGAAGCACAAAACAGGCAGTAACAAAACAGATAACAGCCACACAGTCTATATGTGTACATATGTACCTATGTGTCCTGTCAATATCTATATCAAACCACGCCCTTGCTAATGGTAGAGAGGAAATTTTGTATCCTATACACTGTGATAACAAACAGTGGGTTTTCAATGCAAAAATGTGAGCGGTTTATACTAATTTCTTTCCTGTAGGTAAACACATCACTTTAGACAATGAAATGACAACCAATTGCACAGATAAATGTACATGGTGATGTGAAAGCACAGCATCGTCTTGCAAATTTTTCACAGCCAAAGTTTTATCAATATGACAATCAGCAGCTAAATTGACCTATAATGTTGGAACTGCGAAACGCAGCATAATTCTGTTTTAAGTCAATATTGTAAACCTCTGTATGTTGCAGATTTTTTGAACAGTAATTTTGTACACCTCTACACTTGCCTGTGTTGTTGGCAGTGTTTACCTCTGTCGCACAATACAGCTACCCACTATGTATGTAAACAGGCCGAGGGATTTTATACAGTGACTGAATTCCACACTACCAAGTGTTATAATGTTGAATATCAGGCTGTTTCTTCTGCAACACATTATATATGTGTAGGGGTATTTTATACAGTGGTTGAAAATCGTTATAATGTATGATATCAGGATCCGTAACAATTCAGTATTATAATACTGGTAGCTGTCTTAGCCTTGTATGACAAAATTGTATGAGCAAGTTCAGTAATAATACGGTAAATATGATATAACGGAAGATATGACTGAAGTCTACTGAAGTCTTTTATGGGCCATAAAATCATTTTAACAAAGCAGTAACCCGATTTAAGCACTGCTAGTTATATGATACCTTAACGAGTTCCTCACAACCGACTGTTAAATTGGCAATATTAACTTTTGTTTCCCAGTTTTTATAAACATGGGGACATTCGTGGACGAGAATGTTAGTGGGTTATCGCAGCACCGTGACCCAGGAGCCTCGCAATAATGCCATTACTGTGAATTCATGTCCAGCTCGCGATTGCTTCCTCTGCTGCCGTATAAAGTGGGAATGTCTCCAGCAACCTGGGGATTGTCGTGAATTTCCCCCTGAATCTGCTCGGTTTCCTCCTATTATAATGCTGGCTGCAATCGCAAAAGTGAAATATTCCTGAATACTGCGTAAACTATCAATCAAATAAATCAGTAAATAAACATAAGAAATATACATTGCAATATTGATTTTTGGAAAAGCTAAAGTTAATAATTCTTTGTATATGTGGCTTTAATATTTCTTAACATGCAGAGCTTGTAGATGAGTATAGGTTGTGTTAAAATGGGTGTTACATTAAGGAGCTTTGAACAGCGACATTCGCACTCAAAGGCAAGGTATCGCTCGGGCTCTGTCCAGTTTCTTTCGACCATAATGTTGGCCGTAGTCCCACAAGTGAAATATTCTTGAGTACGGCGTAAATAACCGATGAAATAAACAAAAGTAAAATACAAGGTGTCGTGTAGTGGACAGTGTGCAGGTTTTCAAGGGGAATGTTTGCATTAATGTTTCTCAAAGTGATGACATAATGCATGAAAATTGCTTACCGTCAGAGTATACTTATTATGACAGGATACTTACGATGACAGAATGCTAACCGAATTCTTATCATGGCAGAAAGCTTACTCCTAAAGTCTACTTATTATGACAGAATGCTTACTGCTACAGGCCACTTATTATCACAGAGTGCCTACTGCTACAGGCCACTTATTATGATAGAATGCTCACTGCTGCAGGCGACTTGTTAGGGCAGAATCATTACTATAAGTCGAAGTCTTTTTCCAAAATCTGTACCTTATAAACTGATCAATATATGATGATGATAACTTAATCCTGCACTCTTCTAAAATGGGTCGATGGATATATGCATCAGTATGTACAGCGGAGTGACTGCATTGTCTGTACGCCTATCCTCTTCCACTGCCAGTAAGCAGGGTACCTATATCGATAGAAAGGCTGAGTAAGAATTTACCACTCCGGGAACAACTATTCACGGATACCATTGCAACGATAACGGCTGTGAACAGCGGACCGATTCTATTTAGCTGTTGATAACCTAAAACAAAGCAGCTTTATTAGTAGATTCCCGTCGGCCCGAAATAGCAGTCAACAGAGCAGCTGGCTTCCATTGGAAATAGCCGGTTTTCAAGGATGTGGTATTCACCTGTCGGGCAGCTGTGTTTACTGCGGGCACTCACTTACTGGCCTCGGCTAATTATGTCTCCGTTAGTTAATGACTGTCGGCGGTGATGGTTAGGAGGAGTAGTAACTTTGTGTTACCAGCAACTCCGGTGGTTGAGTGTATCCCAGCCAGCAAGATAGCGCTTAGGAGCTCCCTTTCAGCATACAGTACTCTTGGCGCGATGAGAACTGACAGTTGGTAGGACAACGTCCGAGTCAGTCATATGCTTCGCCGAGGAACAAATTTCCTCCGTAAGGTTACTTACGCAAGAAAATGTGAAGCCTCAAAACATGAAAACCGGCTTCAACGGATCAGGGGACTAAAAGAAACGTGAGTAACCGAGACCGATTATAGTATTGACCTTGTGAAAGAAGAAAAAAAGCCCCCTCCCCCAAAAAAGAAAATGTCATTAGAAATCGATAAATGTGATCAAATTAAATAGTTTCACCCGCAAGTTTGATTCGGACTACCGGCATGATACGGACAAAAAACGTGCTATAATTCAGATCAGTTTATGTAAGCTGTAGGGAGAAGAAAGGGTGAGGGAGATAATAGGCGCCTCTGGCATTGGTTCACTGCATGGTTTACCTGGAAAGCTAACACGTCAGTGGCCCTCCCAGCCCAGCCGCATCACTTGTGCACGGTATGCCAGATCCCGTCGACTGCGATGACATGGCTCCATAGCCATACCCCAGCAAGGCGAAATCAATCCAATCGGAAATCAGCTAGGACACGCATCGGTTCTCCAATCCCTCGCCCGCTCTGAGGGTGCGCTAGTCTATGAGCAACTACCTGTCCCCATCGTTTTCTTGCGAGAGGAAGGAGTTTTCTGAAGGATGGGTCACCAGACGGGCTTGACCGTATCCGGATTTCTTCGGTTGACTGCACTGAAACCGATAAGTTTGGCATTGCCGTGCTTTGTTAAGGTTCTGGTGAGATGTTTTAGTGTCAGCTTTCTATAAGTACTTGGATTTCTCTTTATTATTAGCCATATTCGCAATGTTTCCTATCGAATACAAGTACGGTAACGACATGTCGGCCAACGACGTACTCGTGACTATTGGCAAAACAACGATTTTACCCGAAAAACCTGTCACGCTCTCTACCTCAACGATTCGTCACAATGCGACAAATTTAACAACTGCTACCAACAACTCCGGGATTTCCATGGAACTGATGTCCTCGGAAACTCAGAGAGGGCTGATATTCCTCTACACCATCACAACGTTACTTTCCGTCACGGGTAACGTATTTGTGGTCGTCGTCTTCGCGAGGGGACGACGCTCCCGAACGGACCTGAGGCCGTTTCTCATTAACTTGGCCATTTCAGACCTTGTGGCTTCGGTATTCTGTTTGCCGTTCAGCTTCACTTATGTTTTACTGGGGACTTGGGTATTTTCCAAACCCATGTGTCCCGTGGTTTTATTCTTCCAGCTCTTATCGGTGACGGCAAGCGTGTTTACCAACATGGCCATCGGTGTTGATCGCTTCATGGCCGTTACATTTCCACTTCGCTCCCGAATCACCTCGGCCAGATCAAAGTTTGTATTAGCGTCTATATGGATCTTAGCCGTTTGTTTGTCATCCGTTCAACTGTTTGTGGGAAGAGCTAAGGATATAGCCGTCACAGAGACAATAAAAGCCACCCAGTGCGAGGAAAACTGGTCCGACCACGACCGCAGGATATATACACTATTTATATTATTTGTTACATATATATTGCCATTATCTATTTTGACGGTGACTTATTCTATTGTGGGCTGTGTGTTGTGGAGACGTACCTCACCAGGAAATGCGGATCAGGCTAGGGATATGCAGCAGCTTAAATCAAAGCGAAAGGTAAGAGTGTATATATATATATATATATATATATATATATATACACACACATAGATAGATAGATTAATCATTCTGCTTAAATAAATTATAGCGGGAAGATGGAAAATCCTCATCAATCAAACAGGTGAATCTATTTTGGCAAACGGCCCACCTCATCGAATGTACGCCGTGTTAAGCGCTGTTGTGATGTAGATACACACATGTAACGAGAGAGATATGGTCTTTTTGTCTGATAAAGGTCTTACTTTTGCCCTAGTTTTTATGAATACCGAGTTAGTTCGTTTTTTCGTAGTCGATGAGTTATTATCACTTAACGCTCTATCACTTTTTCCCTTCTTTCTACCTTAGTGGTTGAAAAAATGCCGTTATGTAATGCTACAGCGTATTAAGTCAAACAACTTAGTTTGGCACCACTGAGGAGCGGTTAGGAGCTCATCACAGTGCACCGCAGGGAGCTTTCTTTGTCATACCACTGACATACTTTCAGCTTACGCCGAAGTTTTTGCCATTGTATGCTGACAGTTACTCCACGGCTACACTCTTTAGCGCAGTACCCCATATATTCAAAGGATTCTTTTTAATATGTGCGTCCAAATCTTAATGCTTAGCATAATTTTGCACATATGCATAACTGCTGAATGATGCATCAATAACACACGTACACATGAGAGTATTATTATATTATACCTCATTTGTACTTGCCTCTGTGGGCAGATGTACAGTAAACACCCATCCATACATAAAGATGTACACACAAAACGAGACGCAAGAGACTAGGTACATGTACACGGAACAAGGCTTAGCACGTTCTGTCGTTCAGTAGATATTTCGTTGCGAAGTATATGGGTTTTTCTTAACACTTCGACGCGCAGTGAATGACAGATCAGCCTGTCAGCTTTAATATTTCGTTATCTGTAAATTAGATGACACGTATATTAACAATTAACTTCATGTTCTTTGGCATTAAACGATCGTGGACCTCAATTAGTTCTCATGATAATTTGTCTGTGATCACACAAGGAATACTTATTCAACCAATTTGGTATGCTGGTGTGTATTTTATATACCAGCGTCACGAGTTCGGAAAAAGCTCTTGTAAATAACTGAAGCGTCTTATTATAACATTAGACAGTTTTCCGGAATCCACTATTTTTTTGGCAAAATGTAATGCGAGACTTTAACTGACTACAAGAGAACATGGGGACCTCAAGGCGAGACACGCGTGTTCCACTTGTACAATGTGAGAGTTTTTGTTCTTGAAAGGGAGCTGTCATCAAATTGTACTCCACTGCAGCTTTCAACTGAATGAATAACCTCGACGCAAACGCTCTCCTCCCACACCCACTTATACCACAGAAGCCTGCAGTCCCGAAAGGAAGTTAGCGAGTTTGTAGTAGGAGTTAGCCTGTGGCGGCCGTATTACAACATGGAGTGTAGCGTTAACTGTGTTCTTATCAGTTTTTTGTTGTTGTTCCATTAACCTCTAAGATGAAGAGAAAGACAAGTGCATAAGCTCAGCCTTTACGTTTGTTCAAGGATTTGTCGCACGTTTGCGATGCCTATGTATTATCGAAAAACTTAAATATGAAATCCAATGTGTATTACATAGTGTGCTGAACCGCAACACAAGGATAATACAATCTGATGCTTATTGTTCCTGCTTTTAAATACTTGTACAAGTTGTTTGTCGTTGAAAAAGAAATTTACGTATACCAGCCACAGACACCACAGAACAAAAAACTATAATTTGCGTATACCAGCCACAGACACCACAGAACAAAAAACTATAAAGTGAGAAATCGATAAGGCTCGTGCGAGTTTTCCAGACTGCTTAGTCGGTATCTTACTTTCCTTACTTGGGAAGATGTATAGAGAATGAAGGCAAATGTAAAGTAAGTGGCAAAGAGAGTCCAAACCTTTTGAGTTCTCAGACTTCAGATTTCGGTGAAGGCAGTTTTTTCTGTACCTTGGTACCTTATATGGTGATTTTATTGGTCACCGAGGGTAACTATATGTGGGCGATTGCTCGTTACGTCTGCTCGGTACGTTCTTAAAACACACTTTAGAACTTGATCTTAACCAAAACCCCTCAACTCAAGATGTCGCCAGACAGGCGTGTTGAACATATTCATCATTAGGACTGCATTAAAACACTTTTGGGTACAGGGATATTGTGTTTATTTTCTTAACTGACGACAACATCAGGCTTGATGATGTGGTAGTTTACATTAGGCAAAAAGTGCAACAACCTATATGCGCTATTGAGTGCCAAGTTTGACCAACGCAGCATTCTTAGCTGTTCAGAGTAATTTTTGTAGTGATTTGACAGAAAAAAATCCTCCGTGGTTTTAGCGATTAGAATGTCTGTCTTTCAGTCTGGGACAGAATCCCGTGCTGATTGCGGGCGGAAAGTTTTCTCTTCTATGGGAACGGTCGGGTTTTATCGGTGGGTGAATCCGCAATGCCTGGGGTAAAGGATACACATTAGACGAAGCAGCAAGAGATGGATTTGAACATACGACCTCATAAGTCAATAGCCTGACAGATGCAGCGAGCATGTGTTTTAACTATCTGAGCCAACGAGAGACCCTACATGTAATTGTTTGTGTCTCATATGATACTAGTAAGCTGTACTTATCGCCTGCACTATTAACTTAGCAGAAAAACGCCCCAACCAGATAGCACCAAATTTGACAGCATGGTCGTTATATACAAAGAATAAGGTGTGGAGTACATTAAACGCACAAGTTTGTATAAGGCACCCCTCCCCCTAATACCCAGCCCGTGTCATTTCGTTGTATTACACATCTCTGAATGGAACAGCGTTTTTCGGTACTGAGTACATGATTTATTCTTGTCCACCTCTTCTTTCAACTCTTCCTGGCCATGTGACCGGATATACCTCTTTCTGTCGATTTCATTCAGAGAAAATGGTGCCAAACATGTACGACTGATTTTTTTTTCCATTACATGGTAAATACGCCTCATTATCTGTCTCCGGGGAACCTCGATGATTAAGAGCGGAAGTGAACATGTGTGTAGGGGTAAGAGTATTAGAAGAAGTTGTATATTTCTTATGTAGTTCAGCCAGCAGCAAACATATCATAGTATATGGTATCTTCAACTTTTTGTGAGTCATTGGAACGGTCTCATCTGATGCGGTTTTCACACCAGTGGTGAGAAGATGCTTGTGTTTTCTTTTTTGCTCTTTTTTTTGTTTTTGTTTTGTTCAGTAATAAGTAATAAGGCCCTGTATATCCAACGTCGAAAGTTGAGGTCACCAAAACCCTGATTCTATACGGAAAACTTATCCTTGCAAACCAGTTCACACAGCCTTGCATTATACAGAAATCAGACAGTTTTTGGTCAAGAAACTCATATTTCGAGCAAAACGGTATACAACAACCCAGCCTGCAGTCCGGTGGGGTGTAAGGAATAGCACAGGGAAATAGCTGTGAGCGACTTCAGATGTTGGCTGCAATTTGGGAGTGAGCTGAGCGTAATCTCACCGATCTCTCTTGGGGCGTGGGAGCGTAAGGATAGCCTCGCCCACAGCTTGTCTTCAGTTAATGGATGTATTGTGTCGACATATTCCAGGCGGACCTGCGTTTGGCCGCGTAGTGGAACAAGGAACTGGTTGGCATAGAACTTCTTCTCGTTAGGACTAGATTAATTCGTTCTCTTCTATCTCCTGATAGAGCTAATTATCTTATTATGTCTTTTTGTGAATTGCGGTAGAATAGTAAATGCCTAGACTGTATTACAATAGAATTGGTCCTGATAGACATACGTTGGAAGTTAATATCCTTCTCTCGCCGATAACTATAACCTTGGTCCAATATGGTTTATCAAGTCTTAGATGCAATCATTCCGATTCTACATCATGCGGTCAGAAATAGAGAATGTGCAGAGATTGGCTCTGTCTAGAAAGTTGAATCAAGTGAGAATGGAGGCATCTAACAGCATAAATGCAAAACTGATTTGGAGGCCATCAGCTAAATATAGAATGACTATATTATATTTGTGATATTAATGCTCTTTGATCGTAAATTTTCTTGGATTTGTGCTTGTAAGCTGAATGGCGTATACGATTTCAGTGAATAATCCAGCATATCTTTCTTCAATAAAACAGATGAGCTGTTGATTTGTTGACCAAATACTCTTGATGGCGTATGTATTTCCCTACAAATGGACATCGTGCCAAGTCCATCTTTAAAGGGAGTTTTCATTAAACTGATGGTAGAGGTTAACGAAGTGTGTGAATGTTATTACTTCCTGTGGTCTCTTTGTTAGAAATTTGAGTGGAGTTATCATGAACTGTGTACATCACATTAATAAAAGCACTTCGTTAAGGTGCACTACTGATACAGTTAGAGTTCTTCCTGCAGTTTCCAACAACCCAATAATGGTAGTTAAAATGAGTTTTGAGGCACATAAGAAATCAAGACAAAAACCAGCATGCAGACGACCAATTAAAATCATGCTACATCGTTCGTGGTTAGTTTTCTGTTTAAGCAGATGCTGGACGAAACGTTAAGGTCATTAGAGCATATGTTGTGCGTTGTCAAACTAGGCCGATGTACATTTGTTTAATGCCATTGGGTTATTAATTAATCAACCTCTGCATCAATCAATCCTTTGACATATTGATAAATCGAGCTAAGGTCATCCTGAACATAATTCTTTATCTTATTTAATTCAAACAACGATTTGCACTTAATCTATGGATAAAAACACTTTGGCCACACACAGATCTGGAGGAGCAGTTGATTTCATGACACTTGACTTTGCGGTCCCCAAGACAAGTATCATGTAGGCACCATCTTCACAATCACATGATCTCAATGTCGAGTTTAGAGTACCGCGTTCCTTTTGAATAATAATATTGTGTTCAACCGTAAACAGAATTAGACAGGTCACTCGCAAACAAAAAACAGGATTTTTATAAACTGACTCGGTCAACATTTTATCTTTTTAAATAAAGAAAAACCTCAGAATGCATATAGCTCGTAAGTCTATGCAAAATATCCTTTTAGTCTTATAAATTTCTGATCACTACCTACAGTTAATATGTTTCATGTCATATTTCAAAAGTTCTTTCCTCATCAAAATTAGGGTCTGTGGCCGAGGGGCTTAGCGCGCTAGTACAGCGCTGTGACTTCAAGCCCAGCTCCCGCTGACTTACTCTCCCGTCGTACGAATTTTCCCGGGCTCTGCTTTACTCCTACCATAATGCTGGCCGTCGTAGTATAAAGGAAATGTTCTTCAGTACGACGTAAAACGCCAAATAGATAAATCGTCATCAAAATGACTTTGAGACAGAGAGACAGAGAAAGAAAGAAAAGAGGGAAAACTGACCTAAGTTTCTTTGACGTTGCAAAGAAACACCTGCACATCGGCAAAGCGCGTAGGCCGAAGCTTCTCGCTTCTGAACAGTGTACAGTGTTGTGTCATGAAGGGATACAGTGACCAGACGGTTGTACTGGGACGATACTTATGCCCACACGATCTCATTACACATGTAATCACTAGCACTCTTTTTCAGGTCTTATTTTAATTCAAGCTACCAAGGTAGTGAAAATTTTCCCTTGGCTTGCTTGATGCAGAGCTTCGAAATACGAGAAATTGGAGCTCAAATTCTCCGCAGTGTTAATCCGTCAACCATTACATGGTTCGTCATAATGACTATTTCCCGAACGAAACCCATTTGTATCAGGGATAAATGTACATATCAAGGAAATGCTCCAGGAACCTGGCATTGGCCATCCCCGAATATGTCGGCTTGGTTACGTGCATATGTGTTCTGTCTCGGCTGCGATGTAATAGCACCATGGCCGACATGTGATTGTGAAACAAAGAAACTCTTGATCTATGTGAACATTCGAGAATGAGTCATCCTGCCTTGTGATTTCAACGTGTTTCGGGGTTTTTCGAAATGTACTTTATAACTCAGGTACAATATTGTTTTACACAATACGACAGCTGGCATACAATTCTCACGCACTCTTTCTTCAACAATCTTGAATCTTGAATCGGGACAAGGTATGTAGTCTTGAAATCATATCAACCTTTGCTGAACTGCTTGTGTACGGGTGGTTAGGGTTGTTTATCATGTACGTCTTACGATGCCCGCTTGCTTGCCAGTTCCTTTTGCGCTCAATAGACGGAACTGGTCATTGCTGCTTACAGGTGGACCCCTCCTGGAAACAAATAGCATCGAAGGTATTGTTTGTCTAGATTCCACCAGTCACCGTAAATCTTCAAGTGGCTGTCCCAGGAAAATAGCCCATCGTACTTGCCAAGGTGTTTAGCACAGAAAGTACAGGACTCTTTGTGGTTACGTCCATACGTACCGCCCGTGGTCGGCGACTGTCTGAGGACAGTTTATCATGGCACATCAATCCCAGAAGATTTGAACCCAACTCTCGCGAACGTCCGTTATCCCAGGGACTATAAATTAATCCACCGAACTAAGGCGTAGTAATACAACGCTGTGCTGAAAAGCCCTCATCCATAACCTTTCAGGCTACTTTTTTCTCCACACGGGATACATTTTAGAGAAAATATCCCCACTTCTACTTAAACGTCTTAGTGTTACAGGAAGGAGCGGGGTGAAATTTCCACTCATAAATAAACAAACTCTGGACAAGGTGTTTGGAGACTTTAACAAAACAACTAGCAGTCTGAAAGCGTAGGTTTGAAATTATTGTTAATGAAATCACGTATCTCGGCGGAGGTCTTCGCAAATGACAACAGCCTTTCTTTGCCTTAAAATAAATTCCTTGTGATAGCTGCATTAGAGCAGTAAGCTTCTATTTCAGAGCCCTCAGGCTGGGAGAACACTAGTAAATTTTAAAATCAAATACACTTATAAATAATTATCGTGTTCTCTATTCTTCTCTTGCGCGATGGGCTTCCAGCATTCTTTAGTGTTCTCTGAGATTTCCGCAATATTCCGAGGAAGCCATTGGGCACGCTGATGATCATGTCGCATTTTTACACGTTACTTATTGCGGTGAACGACAGCCAAATTGACATCTCTTTCCTCCTCAAACAATTCTTCCGTAATAAACAGATGATCTGATAAGAAGTAATTTGATACCAGAAGTCTGAGATACACATCATTGCTCGGCAGGAATTTATCAGTCTTGGTGAATTTCTTTTTTCATTTTTTCAAAGTTGGCGGTCGTGTTGTGAATTCCTGACGCTTCATCTGTTTCTCCATGGATACGGGGCAACTAGGTTGTGTTCATTGCCAATGATAGACCGAGTCCTGCTTACATGAGGTTATAACCCTGAATAAAATCATTTTCTCGAAATCGGGTAAATCGCGGAGTCTGGGTAAGATCGCAGTTCTTTGTACTCTGGGTCAAATCCTGTAACACCACCACGACAACTATCGCCACTATCCCTTTTACCAAAGTATTAAACCTCTAGGCCTTCTCTTTGGGTCACATTCAGGATAGGCTGGCTGTTCATTAATTCAACTGGTCAATATCTTTAATTTTCATTTAGTTGGATACGCTACGGTTTCTGAATGGGTCGCCCCAGGATTCACCAACGTTTTTAATAAGATCATGAGTCATTTGATTAGTAATTTATAGTTTTAGCTGAATCAGCTTTTCACAAAACCTCAATATCAGTTTGCACAGAAACTTAGCACTAAACTGTGGAAGATCCTCTAGTACCTTCATTACTTCGATGTTTACCAACTTAAGAGCAGGTTTTGTCAAACTCGGGCAACATAGATGCTGACGTCTGAGTGGAATTTGAAAGCTGAGATAACGTTCGTTCAATGCTCTTAGCAGTTCATATGAAAGTCGTCCATCAGTGATGATCTCAGTATTTGAGGATAACATTTGGAATTTTTCCTCTCAGGCCAAAGTAACTGCTCCGTGTATCTATTTATTGATTTGTTTGATTGGTGTTTTACGACATACGCAAGAATATTTCATTTATACGACGCCGGCCAGCATTATGGTGGGAGAAAACCGGGTAGAGCCCGGGCGAAACTCACGATCATCAGCAGTTTGCTGGCAGACCTTCCCACGTAAGGCCGGATAGGAAGCCAGCATGAGCCGGACTTGAACTCACAGCGATCGCATTTGTCGGAGCGTGTTAATCAACGGAGCCACCGAGGCCCCATTTTGAGGCTCCTGTCAATGCGTCAATTATCTGTACAGGTTGACAGGCATGAGCGTGCATGTGCGTCTTCCAGCTTTGTGTTCCGTCTCAAGGAGTACCGACAGAGCTCGTTTTTTATGGTTATAAGATGTATTTGCGTCAGTGAAAAGGGAGTCTCACGCTACATAAATCCGATGTAACCATATCCATCCTTCGTGTTATGCTTACTTAGCGTGCGCTTACAGCAAAGTCGATGCGACCGTGAGGACAAGTTCAGAATGAAGCTAAAAAGCTCCCACTAGAAGACATTCACCTTTCTTGGACTGCGCCAGGGTCAGACAAAATCAAGCCAAAACATTCCCGACGCATTAAGTGACTTTTGATTTCCGCACTTTGACAACTCTTTTTTGTTAATTTGCAGGGCATGAATCAATGTCTGCTGGGTAACAAGCTACTGTTTGAGTTATATCCAATGTTAAGGGAGTCTGTGAAAAATCCATAAGTAAGGCGTATGTACGACGTCTGTCAGATACGTATACACACTTTTGTGAAAACCAGTTCAGGATGAAATTGACAAGCGGATTTCAGCAGAAAGCAATTTAAAGCAATTCTGTTTGATGCTGGCTATACAAAACACATCATACACAGCCATATTGCATCATTCATATGCATCTTTGGCAGGTTTTTGTATTATTGTTCAGTAGTCCAATGTTCAGAAGTTGCACCACTGAAAATCAGAAGTGCTTCATTTTAAAAATTGTCCAGCACACCAGTATGCTCTTCCTGGTTATAACAAAAGCTTTCCTCATGCAATTAGCACGCTTTAAGCTCTCAATTACAAGTCAAATATAGTGGTTTTACGTGACATAATTATTCCACACGCTGTTACATTAATTCTTTTATACTTCGTATGGGATCGACTTTATTGATTTTTTAAAGCGTTCAGGTATAATTAGTCAGGGCGTTTACGGGAAATCCAAGGCCCTGTAAGTGTACCTTGTGCATAAGTGTTAAACCCGCTACTCCCTTTTGATACGCTGTGTTTATCGCGTAGTTTACTGTGCGCTAATTTCTAAGGAAACGGCTGAATGCCTTGGGATCTATTGACACAACGGATTCCCATATATGGGAGCTGGCAGCACCAGACTGGCGACGTTTGGCCTTATTGCCCAGTGACCACAAAGCCATTCCATTACATTAAATTGCGATCGGTGCTCATTTGGTTTCCATTGTTGCACTGTAGTTTGTTTAATGGATCAATGGCTTCAGTGACAAATAATTCAGGCAAAATGTCTCATAAGAGAATAACTGCTTGCTTCCGTTACGCTCAGAGGTGACGGGAACCTAAGCCACTATGCACACAAATCGGCGTATTGGTTCCTAGGTTCTACCTAAAACCAAGATTTCATTCATTATTTGAGTGAATATACTTCTATAAAAATAATCATTTTCTGTAATCGTATGGTGTCATGACGTTTGCTTCTGAAAAAAGATACAAAATGTTTGTAAAGAACCTCCCCAACAAATAATGTATGTGAAGATTGCCTTTAAGTGGACAGCAGGAAATGATATTGTAAAAGCGGTCCCTGAATTGGCAACAGTCCATGATTTTGGGAAGCGCCCTTTGAATGGGCAACATACAATGATATCTGTGAAGTCTGTGACAACGCCCTTTGAATGGCCAAACAGACAATGATGTCTGTGAATGCGAAATGCGAGACTATGGCATTTTTAATACCTTCCGTCAGCGAGCACCTGATGTGATGCTTATGCGAAGGTTGATCCCGTCACACGATGGATATAGGATTTCATAAATACTTGTGTATTGCTAGTCAATCCCCTTAAACAGCTAATGTGCAATCTGAATAACTGGCTGGGGGATTGTAACTTGGGAAATATTATACTTGCTACCTTCTTAAATGGTCCATGCACCACCTGTTTTCCCCGTGGATAGCTTTTCGGTGATGAAAGCCGCGACAAGTATCATGAACAAGGTTTCGTGTGTGCCGGGGTATTGGGAATAGGTGGTCCCTATATTACAGCCCTTAGAGAAACTTTACATAGGATTGCATAACATATGTTAGGGTTGAAGGTTTCTACAGGTTTCCTTTTTACAGTTATGTCACAACAATTGCAGGTTTGGTATAAACATCGAGGGGGTCGTAATTACTCTTCCATCGCGGGAATCACCTTACCAGTAGCACCGCATTAATCATCATTACTCCAACATAATGGAAACCCCTTACCAATAGCATCTCAGTAATTGCGGAGACTATCTCGGAATGACCATTGCGCTATCACGGTTGAAATCACAATAACTATTGCCCTTGCATCGTTGGGATGACCATCAAGATAAATTCGTAGAAAGCATCGCTGCATTAGCTTTCGAGGAACGCTTGCATCGCGGGACTCACAATAACGCAAGAACCACGCCACCACCACAACACCGCGATATTTAGCATCATGCTCTCATCGCGAGAATTAACGGTACGTTATCACATCGGTACTCGTCGTTATTTCAGTTACGAGAAAGATGCCATTAGGCTAAAACGCTGGTATTCCGTTCATGACTAATAACGTAAAGGAATCACCCTCTAAAGGACACTGGGGTGGAAAGGACAGGAACTCCCAAGGCTAGTTGTTGGTAAAAGACGACCAACCTAGCGATTTCCAGGGTGGGATCGGTGAACAGAATATGTCATCCCCCTATATGAAAAAAGTATTTGTGTTCTGGAGGGGGTGGAGGCGAAGGCCAGCATTATGGTCCATCATTTCGTGTTTACTAGCATGATTGTATGTAATGTGCATTACACAATGGATAATGCTTGCCATAACGAGCACAAAAACCTGGTGTATCTCTCTTCTTTGAATGCTTTCTTCGTTCGCGCTCTTGTCGTGTTGATGGTTTACACGCAAAACTGGCTGAATCACAACAGCAGACTGAATGTTGTGTTGCTAACGTTCGGACGCTAGATGCTTTCAGTTGCCCAATTACTGCACAGGCAGTGGAGTAGGCCTCACTTGCGGCACGATAACGAATCTTAAATAAGCATGTATGCTATTAGGTACCAACACGAGTCGTTCATTTACCAAGCGATAACACTAAAGGGGTTCTTGTACTGCATGAACATCGAAATGCACTCAATATGTTCTCACCAGGGCTCCGTATCAGCAATGAAGTGCCCTTGAGAACGACGAGCTTGTGCAACGTTGTTAAAACCATAAGTTCATAGTCGAAAACAAAACCAAAAAAAAAGGAGAAGAAGAAAAAGGCACAACTTTGCAGCACAGAAAGCGCTCGGGTTTCATAGTTTATGGTTTACTCTTCAGATTCTGCATGCGATATCTGCAGATGCTGGCTGAAGGTACAGGTGGCTGCCTAGATTTTGATCATGTAGTGACTAATGACTGACATCCTAGTGACTCACAGCCTAGGTGGCCTACCAGTTTCTATTTATTTTTCACATGTATATAAATTCTAGATTTCAATGCAGTAGATTTTTCTGCTTGAGAACCTCTACGCAATGTTCAGCCAATGTTCATATATATTTGTTAATTGTGACTTCAGATGGGTTCGATGTGCAAATCTTTATTCAAGGGAATGCCACTTGTATAAGATATAACGCAACGTCGGTATTGTTATGATGTAATTCAGCACCGGCAGAGAAACATTCCACAGAAGAAAGGGCGGGAGGATGCCGGGGGTGAAAATTAAATTGCTTTGTCGAACAGGCATGGCATAACTAAATCCAGTAATTGCGGCCAGGAACGGTGGTATTTTTTGTAATGGAACAGACTAATTGTTGCAAATTATTAAGGGCTTACAGTTGATATTTTATATAAACTTTGCCTTCAAAAAATGTCGCGCCAACTGACATAATCTCTTACACACGACACGGCTGACTTGACAGACTGAGTGGACTACCCTACTGAAAACGAAAATGAGAGAAACATGTAGAAGTCTGTTGTGCCGTTTCTAAAAACAAGGATACACGAATGTCACTTCCGGTGCCGATTGGTAGGTCAAACCAGTGAGGTGTTTGACGCACAAATCTCTTGATCTGCCGTCATAGGTGATATAGCCATCTGCCGTACCCAGTCAGGAACGGATTATACGTCACGTGATGTAGTAATGAAAGTCGAGTATAGGAACTAGGGAGGCCCTCAGAAAAAAAGTTTCTGTGTTTGCATTCATGCAGCCGAACATAGTGCGGTTCACAAAGTAGCATAGATTGTGAATCTAACTATAAAGGAAAGAATCCCTCGGTGCATGTATGGTGGGTATCCTTCGATACTCCCCTCAACCATTCACCATCCGAATTGGGCGTTCCGGATCAATAATCGCAAGATCAGATTCCAAAAATGGCAAATAACACAAACAACAAAAGGAGTAAGAAAATGCATCAGATGTAAACACTAGGACAGATTCATGCAAAGAGAAGCAGGCAACAGTTTTCAATAATGACGGAAAGTAACAATGATTGTTTTAGGTGGATGTCTAACATGCCAAAAATTTTCAAGGAATTGTATTTACCTCGAACCTCGAGCTGCTTAACAGTCGCACAGGGATAATATCAATACGTACCGTTCAAACCTTGCATGACATCTATCTTCTTGAAAATGCGACCTAGATAACATGCATGCAATTTGAAAAATGAACAGGTATCTTTTGGGTGCTTCTCATATTACATTACTTGCCTAATTACTGTGTTCTGCGGTTTCAGAAATGTGTGATTTTTATTTCTGACACTCTCTTTGGAGACAGCATGCAAATGGTGAAATGACTAGACTCGTAATGCCTGCTGTGGCAACAGTTGTAATTTGGTATAAGATGGCGAAATGTACCTAGTACAAAAAGCTCTGTGAATAAACGCTTGTTGATGTGTCTCATGGTATCGCTTCAGTTGACACAAAAGCAATCTCATTCAGCTTAACCAGTACCATAATCATAAAAGATTACTCTATTGTCTTCTGATTTGATGAAATTTTCCAGAAGGTGGGGGAAAAGGAGAAGGTAATAATCGGACATCAAAGCTGTCCGAAGGGAGAGTTTGCAGGCGCGATTGTCTGCAATCGGATCCTGTGATTTCTTATTTCTCTGATTTGATGGTAGCTGAAACCACTCATCCACTCTGTATACATCTTTACTTCCTAAGTTGATTGTAAGCCTGTCAGAGTATTTCAAGCCATCTGAATGCGGTGCGAATTAAATCTGTGATGCAAGCAATCTCACAGTCGGCCTGTGAAGTTTATATGGCTCTAGTCTGGTGTAATGCTTGTATCCACGCTATTGATTACAGATTATTGTCATCACACTCGCTGAATAATTCCTGATTAACTCGGAGGAGAGACAATAAAATAGCTATCAAATGAAACCCAGAGCCACAGCGAATGTCATTATGTAACCAGGCTTGCAAATCGCGTTTCGATTCAAACTCTTCGGCCCTAAAACTCCCCAAAGAGTAACCTTAGCGTCCAGCAAACCGTTTACCGTTGATCACACCGAATGACCCGCTGATTTCTGGAATTAGCTAGAAATAGCATAAAGTCGATGGACTTGGCGATTCCCGGTGATATAATGACAGATGTTTTCAAACTGATTCATGGTTTTCCAAAGAATCGTGTATATTTTCGACTTTGGCGGAGATTTACATTTTCACCGGGATGAATCACCTTGGCATCTTGCCCATTCCCTTTCATGTCTCTAACTCAATTTCAGACCGAGTCCTCCACGGCTTAGATGTATTCCTCTCAATCTCGATGGATTTAACTTATCACAGGATCTAATGAAGCCGACACTACTAAGACCAAGCCCGGCCCGCTTATAAATGATTCAATAGTTTTTTTCACCTTCACTTTGGGAATCATTCGATTGTAAGTATAATGTAGAGCTGCACGCCGGTCGTATTAGTGAAAAGGTTCGTCTGTCGACACATTTTGGGAAATTCATGGCTGGTATATAACAGAACATGCAGTGGTATGAAATGATGTTTTCTGAAAATAAAATCAATCAGTATAACATCTAGCCGCAGAAACTGCATCATTTCCATGTACTCCCAACGATATCGCATGTCAACAACATTATTCATGAACATCTCTCTGGCATTGTTCATTAATGTACCACAATACCCTTCAAAGTTAGTCTGTCAAGCTATACAATGGTTTATTTGTTGAATGTATACATGTCCAAATGTACAACTTGTGACTAAATAATCTAGGATTTCACACGTCAATGTTTGAGACGCTTCAGCACTTGTATAAGAAACGTTTGCTACACGTAAACCCTCATTACGAAGTTTTCCGGAAATATTTGCATGGGTTACCCAGGTTTGCCCACAGACTAATCCGTCAAAGTCACCTTTTATTGTTAGTCTTGATCTGGAGGTTAGTATAATTTCCACAGCCAATTCACCACTTGTCTCGGAAGCACCAGAAATATTAGATTTCCACCCTGTACGCATCCCGTTCACACATGTATATATCACACAGAAACAATAGTCTGATGTAATACTCAGTAATGGGCTTTCTGTTGTGAAGTCATTTGTCACGGTTCTAGGAAGATCATCGCCAAGGCCCATTTAACCGGCACTAAAAATGGCGTCCTGGTATGTACAAGGGTGCATTTGAAGCCATCGTCGTCATAATTATCTTTAAAACGATAAATAGTACATCTTGTGAGTCAGTAATTGCTTAATTTATACTTATACATGTCTCCGGAAGGTATCCTTTGTTTTGGAATTTATAGCTTCATCGGGGTACAATACAATGGCCATGTTCCTTGTAGCATTTTGTAAATTAGAATCAAGCTTCATCTGGGTCTAATTTTATGCGGCAGTCTTGCATGGAAGAAAAATTCTTAAAGTTTATCGGTTCGATTTCTGTAAACCGGGTTCTTATTGAGCGCTGATGGTCGGTTTTCTTCAGTGCAAAATGCCAGGGACATTGGCCACATTTCAAGAACACCTCAGATGATTTATCGCCGTTTTTCATGCGGCCAAATTAATCAGAGAATGGCGTACATCTGATATGGATAGATGTTCCTACTGTCATTTTGTCAAATTTGCTAGGCTGTAGACTAAATAATGACAACTGCTTAACTCTACTAGGTGCAGCCGGCGTTAACATTGTACCGTCGAGGGTTTAAAACAAGGCAAGATTTAACGCGCTAATGTGCAGGTTCACTAGGTCCGAGGACATGAGCGGGAGTCGGTGACTGAAAATTATGAGTCAGTATTCCATGCAACGCGGATCCTACACGACCTATATTACCACAATGCCACCCTAATTATAGTTCTACCCATCCCTCCAAAGCGCATGTACAGCACGAGGGGTAACTATAGCGTTTATACACTACTGTGTACTCACTGACCTCACTGTGGCACACGTATGACAACCACATTACCCATCAAAGCCCATCACTGGTTACATTACATAATTGTTAAGACAAAAATAGCGGTTATTTTATGATAGAAGCACTTGGAAACACTGTGAGCATTCATGTGTGCAATTATCCTCTCACGCTGTGAATGTGTGTTTTTGCGAGTTCAGTTGGTTTACGATACAATAATGTACTGAGTTGCTGGCGTATCACCTCGAGAATTAGCCATGATGTCCGTACAGATAAGTAAATTACCAATTACATAGCAGATTATATACTTTAAAACACAAATGCCGTATACAAATATAATCTAACTATCAAATTACAGTGTCCGATCGCATTCACTTTAGAGACATAGGTTTAGAATGTACTTACTTCATATACTTCTTTAATTCCTCTGTGGTTTGTGTTGAACTTTGTTTTGGAAATTAGTCTTGCGTTTATTGACCAGGAACGCCCATTTAGTTGACGGCTGTACTGTCGGTGCAGGTTTAGAGACTATATTTTGCGATGTATAAAGTGAACATAAAGTCAGCCATCAAAATTGAACTAATTAACAGAAGGTGTTCGAACAACATTTTTAAAAAATCTACAACGCTTATCAGCAGAATAAATTGCCAGTGATGTGAAAATACCTATTCATTCATTTGGTTACACCGTTTTTCCTGTTAGCCATCAGAAGTGACGTCACATTTACTCGCAGCTCTTCTGCACCATCCGTAATAGACAACGCCGGACTGTTCTAAAATTACATGCAAGTGTGCGTGATCAAAAAAACAGCAGAAAACTAAAACGCCAGGTATCCAACTCACGTGTTTCAGTTTTGTTTTGTTTTCAAACGGCCTTAGTTTCTTTGGGTTTGGAAGTTTGCCAGGGCGAACTTCGTGGACACATCGCCGTCTTTCGGCGGTACTTTTCGTATCTGCGTCTCCGCCTGCATGGGTGTAAGCACTTGCTCTCTGGACATTACGGAATATCCACAGCTAGGTTTGGAACAGTTTCTTGTTTGTGGATACTGGAAAGACATTCTCTATGTAAACCTGGCTACCCTGCACTGTTGTAAAATTTTTCTGTAAAATGGCGGGTAAAGGATCTGGGAAGAAGCTGCCAGGTATTTTCGCTGTAAAATAAGTCATTATATCCGTGATATAATAGTGTAAAATAATATATGAACGCCACAAAGATCATGTGTTTCTCCATTCACCCCCGTTTAGCACTAAACCCACTGTAGTAGTAAAACCCTTGTGGAAATTCCCAAGTCAGTGGAGTAAAAACACGGACTATCAGAACAATGTACGGGAAAAAAAATTATGACACGAAATCTTCTCATTCAAAGGCATTGGCTGTCCCGATGCGGTTTTCTTGCCAACTCGCCCTGACAAATTACTGTAACCTCCTGACCAACACGTAAGTCTATTGTGACTGTGACAGTCGTTCGCAATTCCACCTAAATCTATGAGTGTCTACTTGAGCTGGTAATTGGCTAAGACCTTACGGGCTTCTACAACGTGGCTTCTGGGTATGCTCAGTGTGAAATGTCCGCAAATGCCGTCTTTCCAGAGCTAATTCCATCTTCTCGGCGACGCGATTTATTTTTTAAAATATTTTTCTGTGAAATCTCAGGCTTACTTCTTTTTTCTATGTACTGGTATATTGGTAGACTTGTTGTAAGCTTTGGTAAGCTTTTGTCAACGAGAATAAATACAAAATTATCGGCTAGATGTGCACAGGACGTTGACAAGATGGTTTTCTTGATGCGTAAGAACATGGTCTATCGCTCAATATAGCAGTGTTCTGATCTATCTAGCGGCAGCCAATCGACAAAATGACTGATCCCTGTGCCATTTTAACACAATGCGGATTTGGATCCTATTTTTCTCGCTTACACCATTGCAATTGTAAAACAATGGCCATTTTTTATGTGAACGTTCTCGAAAGAGCTATATTTGGACTTGTCAGAACCTATTTTTATACAATGAATGGTAATATGATTGTTATCTATCTGTGCTCATATCTGTACGTTTCCAGGCAATTGCTAGACAAACCCGTTGCCTAGCTAGCCCTAAGTGCAGGTGACGATCATGGTAGCGAAGGGAAATGTCCAGCACTATAATACGCCAATACGGTTAGTGTTATTACGTCGAAAAGTGTAGGCTGTTACGTTATCATTTATACATTTTCTGATAAACTAGCTAAGAGACAAGAGATCGGTGAAACGTGTTCAGCGTGTATTATCCCAGATTAACACCTAGTTACATCCATCTTAGTAACATAGAGTCCCCTGGGTCATGGGTTGATAGCCGGAATTGCTAAATACAGTTAATGTCCGAATAGAGTAGCCTTGTCCCAAATAAGAGGCGAAGGCCGTAATCTCCTAATGACGACCAGCTGTCCCCCTTGTACTGAAGGTAAATGGATCCCAGAATAAAGACACAGTCATTAGATGGGGTATTTAAGGCTCATATGGGGTGTGAGCATTGGGAATGCCCCCAAACGGACAGAAACCAAACTATGATAAACTGTGTCTCAATTTCCCTATGAAGATTTGATGTAGGGAATGCTCCTAACACAAACCAAACTATTACAATCTCATTCCAAATTTCGTCTGCATATATTTGGTACACAAAATTAAACAACTTTGTCTACATATATTCTAGACTTGCAACATTTCTTAATACCGCCCTACTTCTTTTCTGCCCACGTGATGTGGTTTAAATTTTCTAGGGCTCTTGGGGATACTTAATGTAAGGTTAATGTTTTGTGCTGGATTTTGCACCTTGCTGCACATCATGTAACGTTAATAGTGTTGCACTTACAAAGTGTAGTCCAGAAAGACTTAGAAGAAAATTTGTAGTGGAGCTTCTAGTAGATTAAATTGGCAGACATTTGAATCATGTATGTAGGAATACTTTTCTGTTTGCCCAATGCCGAATACTTTCTAGGCCGACCATACATCTAGGTATTGGTAGGAAAGAGATTTGGGTGTGATTAACTTTCAAACGTACCAAGGCTAAGTTAGTGGCGACGTAAAGGCGATATGTTAGGGAACAACCAGTGTCGGGCTACAGCTACGTCACAACCATGGCCAAAATGTGTCTATTCTGGTTTTCTGAACAACTGATAACAACGGGGCACACGCATTCCTTGCACACTTTTGCTCGAACCTAAACAAAAAAGCAACCAGTGTATTTTTCACTTTTGCCACACAAGCCGAAAAACGTCTCGAATCGACAAGACAATGCAGTTCTTTCTGTCTTCTGTTTGGAATGTCTCATCACCTTCTGCTTTTTCCCTTCTTTGTATTTTTCATATTATCTTACTTTGGTTTTATTGGGGGGGGGGTTGTTTTGCAACGATGCCATCAGGTCCCACTTGTATGAAGTCCTCTTAACGTGTCGAGCAGGTAGCTGCCATGGCGACGTAATGCCTACAGTGCTGGTTGTCATCGTTGCTACGTACTCATAACGTTCAGAGGACTTCGTACAGATGGACTCTGGATATCAAAATATTAATATGAAACTAGAAAAATACTTCATTAATAAAGAAATGTAAAGGCTTTTATGGAATATTTGAGAGGGGAGACTGCCGTACGATATATATCAATAAAATACTGTCAAGGTCACATTGGCAATGTGGCAGCACATTGGCAGCTTGTAACAGTGCATCACATAGAGAACTGATTGTTCCCTTAGTGTGCCATCTGAGGTCAAATGACCAAACGCCAGATTTCAAGATGCCCACGGTCTTCGCTGCTCTGGGTTATCTCCCTATGCTCTAGTCTACTACACTATATATGGTGTACTGTAGTACTCGTTATCACAGCTCCATTGCCACTCTGGCTGCAAATGTACCCCAAACTGATCTCAGAGGAATGGTTACAAAAGTGCTTTATTATTTACCCCAAAACTCCAGTTATAAACACCCAAACATGTTTTCTCTGAAACTCTAGTAGTTTTATGCGGTCTTAAAAAATCGTAACGAGGCACATATCCCTTTTCTCTCAGTTCACTGATATCCTTAGTAATATTATTGTCTTAAGCTAGAGACAAGTCATTTAATCATCATACCGTTGCCCAGTAATTAGTGATAATTAGAAGGAATCACGACGTTGAGTCCAAATTTATAACCACAGAGGTGGATAGCAACGGTATAAACTATTTCAAATTACGGGCAAAGTAACATTTTTATGAAATCTGCCACACTGTGCCAAAATGGATATGATTAATATCAGTTTGGACATTTTTGCGCTAAGTTACCATTATTCGCTTTTGACTGGGGAATATTGTGAGATGTAATCCACGCCTACATGATTCGCCTGGTATCATATGGTCACTGTTGCATGATACCAGCAAGGTACCGCTCTTTAAAACACTTCAGATCTAACGCGTGAACAGGAGAGTCCCTTGGATCAATATTTGTTAGGTTATTTATTTCATAGCTGATTGGCTTTATAAAGACGAAAACTGTGTATTACTAAAGTGGATATTGCAGTATAGCCAAACATTCAACAAACCCATTGACCTGAAGCTGCTATGCCTTAAAACTCAGTATGTATTTTCATCTAGATAAATCCTTGTAAAGAGTGTTTTACTGGTCCCCAAACTTTGTTCTTTTGGTGAAAAACCTTTTGACGATAAAGGGCTTACATAGTATGAAATATATAAAATTTACAAATAATTATCGGTTGGTATTAGTGTAAGTGCTTGCTAACTAATATGAGGAAGAATTAGTATGGTTTGTGAGCAAAATTTACCAGGTACTTTTCTTTAGCGATTAACAAGAATGGCTGCGTTTTGCTGGCCGTTTGTTAATAAATTCGCTGGTAAATTAAATTACTCACAACTGTGTCATAAAAGATGACCATATATTATGAAATTTTGGAAAATGTCTGCAATGTGAGCCAAAAGCTTTTTTGCGGGGCTGGCAAGGTCGTAGGGTGATATTATTCAGGGTGCATGATGAAAAACACCGGCAGAAGAAGAAGTATTGCAAATGTTCTTTCATCCCAGGGTGATTTGTATAGGTTGACCTGAATGGCCTCACCTCAGCAGGATCCTTCTGCTTCTTTAGAAACACTGCACTAACAACTGCGGACAACCTGTATCAGTTACGACTCGTCTTATCAACTACCATTAAGGAGTGGCAGATATGGTACATGTATATTAGTTTACGTTTGCTTACCCACTTTTCAGCGAGTCTTATTGAGGGCTTGTTTTAACTTTGCCAGACTACTTCTCAGTGCATGCGTTGCAGAGCTTGCACACTGCTGCGTTAAGTGGCAAGACATCAGCTTTCAAATTACCCGTGTTGGCTGACGGCTCCACCGTGCGCTGAAGTGTTTATGGCTTACTGAACAGGTGTACTAACACGATAGCCTTGCTAGCTGGAAACACTTAGGTCTAATTGACGCGAATCTGATCACTCCTGTTGTATATCAGTGGCAGCATAAAAGCGTAGCCCTTTGACTTCGTGTAAACACACACGCTTCGCGCGATGGACAGTAATGTTGAGCAAGGTTGTCTGTCATTTGAAGAGTTGATGACTGGCATTTGCCATAAATTTTATGGGTTCAAATTTGTGAAACGTGATGACGTCACCCCGGCTCATTTTGAATAACACACTATACATTGATGAAATAGTTTGATGTCACTTTAACCCGAACTCATTACAGTCTGCACCCTAATATATACATCTGTTCACAACATAGCTGCATTAGAACTGATCTTTTCGTATCATTTTAATGTACGTGTATACTGTTGTTGTTTTTTTTCCATATTCTAAGAAAAAGTTAATTTGCCACAACCTCCCATGGTAAATTGTCAGTTTTCTGATATATCGGAATGGTCCACAAATTCTGACCGGAGAATTCTGTTTTATTTGGGGCAGTACATTACATGTACACGTAAGTGACAAATGCGGTCCGCAGATTAATGACCTAAACTTATAAACAACTTTCATGGACAACGATCCATTACGTTTGATATCATCTGAGAAGTAAATCAGACAAATGCGATAAATCTTTCATAAAAGGCATTTAAACGCTTTCCTCGCTTGTTCAAAGTACTCCTTTCGGCTGACAGTTTTTGTTAAAATGGTTTGATTTTGTGTCAGGTTTACCGTCACTTTCAAAATGTCCGGTTGATTCGATAACTAAAAAATGGAAACTCCATGATAATAACCCATTTACAGATCCAGTGAGGTTCAATATGACTCGTCCCGAAACGTTCGGCAAAATATCATTAATGCACAACAACGACATTAAAAACCAGGACATTAAATATGCCATTGCAATCAGTGTATCTGTTTTTTACGGCAAGAAAATCCTAGTAGACCCATTAAAGAGCCAATCATGAGATTTATATTGCAAAACGTAAAATTATGTCGTTTGAATGAGAGCGCATTTATTCCGGCGTTGGTTTTTTAACGCCGTCATGCGCCGTTCTATATCTCTGCGGTAATCGTACTAACGATGTCGTCGACCTTTGGGTGCCTCTTGTAACATGGAGACACCATGCGATAACCAGGTAACACTCGAGTTATTGTGTTATGCGGTAAATGGAAAACATCTGGTGCAACTCTAACGCGAGAAAACTTTCAACGTGTTTTTAAGCAAACCAAGAGCGTAACGACCACTTAAGCATCGAGACTGTTTTTCAGAATTTCTGTCTCGTTGCAGATGATAACATGTTTTTATAGTTATGTTTAGCAAACCTTTAACTGTCGTGTAGAGTTATTTCATATACTGACATTAGGATAGTCCATAAATTTTCTACAAAATTACTTGAAACAAGATGTTCTCTTGTCAATTCGCTTTTATTTACGCAATCGAGAGGGTTTCAGAAACGAGATTTATATCATAATTACTAGAATACTAATGACATGGTTTTGAAGTGATATAAGTTGAACAAAGGAAACAAAGTTGGGATTGGTGCAAACTTGTTACTAGCCATGGCAAAACCAGTTTAATACAGTAGAAACATTACCATTGATCTATTCTTACCGATTTCGAAATGCTTTTGTTATTAAATAACAGTTCTTTTATTTCACACTCAAGCCCATATATACAGCATACGAAGGAGTAGAAAAGAGAGCATATTACGTGCGGTTTCATCTTCATATATAGAAAAGGTTTACAACAGAATGTTTTGTCTTTCAGCAGAGATTACAAATTTATAGGAAAGTTAAAAGCAACTGTTAATTTAAAACCAAGAATGAATAATTTTGACTCTGATGGGCAAATTTCATTTTCATTAGCCTTGCCTTACTGTCCCGCTGACTGTGGTATTGTTCTCTCTTTACAGGTTGTCAAAATGCTGGTGATAGTTGTGTTAACCTTTGCCTTGTGCTGGTTACCTCTCCATGCCTTTTTCCTCGTCACGGATTTTAACCCCGATTTGTTGAAGTTCGAGACCGCTGAACAGGAACGGTTCTTGACGTCACTGTACTACTGCGCTCATTGGTTGGCCATGTCCAACTGTTTGGCCAATCCCATCATTTATGGCTTCATGAATGAGAGTTTCAGAGTAAGTATGCTTGTAGAAGAGCTTGATTTTGTGACAGGCCAAGACCGATTTACTGACCATTATAAGTTCTACGCAGATGTTTGTACAAATTTACACTTAAAACCTTAACTTGAAATGCGTGACATAGAATAAAAAGTTGCATGCTACATCTTTGCAATGATGTAGTTGACAGTCTTATGTATTAGACAACAACAAATTTAAACCCAAGAGAACACAGAGTTTGCAATGAACGTTCGGTCGGCATATTGTTTACAGTGAAATATTGCTACACGAGTGGCCGGAAACATACATGATCCTGACGTATGATCCAACATGTCTTCAAAACTATGTTGCAGTATTGACGTTTTGAGCCAAAAAGAAAACGTCTGTCATCGTCATGTATTATATTCACACTGAAACATGTCAGGCGTGTGTTTCCTGTTACTACGAAAGTAGTTCACAACGGGTTGAATTATCCATTTGTTTGATTGATTTTCACGACATAATTGCTACAGACCACTTCACGTTTAATAGTCATTTTGGAAGTACAGGAAACTAACATGAGGAAGAAAGGGACGTAAATTAGATAGAAACAGGAGCCTGTAACACTTGTTATGCTCGCCCTGAAATAAGAGTTGTGAATATAAATTACAAGCACTACATACAAAACGAGTATTTCACTATATTATGTACTTAATGATGAACTGTTTGCTGTTTCTAAACTTTTACAGATCGTGTTAATTCGAAATATGAGTTGAAAGCTAAACTGTGTAGTAGGTCGATGAAGCAAGATTGTCGGTCGGATTTACTGAACACACGCTCTTACATATTTGACCAAGTTCGCGTATTCAGTGTTCTGGCAGTGCTTTATAGCTAATATTCATCGAAATAGACAAAATGAAAAAGAAAGAAAAATCGAGGAAAAAAAAAACAAAAGCAAAAAACAAACACGTAACCTGCAAATCGGTGAACGGGACATATTCTTGATAAAGTAATTGTGGTCATTAGATGTGTTACCACTAGACCGTTTATGGTCATACGTAAACTTTCATTCATTTTGTGAAATATTTATGCTAGGTATACTGTAATAAGATTTTAGTAATATTACGTGTAAAAGGTCTGGCTACAAGCCGCCAGGTGTAAAATAACGGTCATAATGGCTGTAATATCATCGTGCGAAATAATATGTGAATCCCCCACAGATCACGTTTACCTCTTGTTACGGTTGTTTTACCGCTAAGGTGACTGTAGTGGTAAAACTCTCACAAAAATAGTTAGTGTGGTAAAACATGGACTTTTCTAACAGTGTAACCTTTAAACATTACCGCTGTAGTCCGTCTGGATTACTGTATAACATTATGCACTCGTGCATGGCATCATTTTATCAATCGCTACGACCCCTCTCACAGGCAGATTAAAGGCAATATCTGGGTTATCCTTTGATAGACATATGCAGGAAAACGCCCCAATCTAACGTGCCGTTTAACAATCACTGCTAATTAGGTACCGAGACCAAACTGTATCGTACAGAGGAGATACAAGTCGAAAATTAATACACCATATGGTGAACGGCTCATTTTAACGTGCCAGACAGGATAGGTTTTGGCGCCTGGGTGACCGAGCTCTGGGCCGAAATAGCGGGTTTCATACGAAGTGCCAGCAGGGGCCAGGATTAATTTCCATGGTATAACATGAGATGTCTAATTTAAATCTCAAACCTTAGGCTGACCTTTAGGCTACGAGGCTACGCACTAACCAAAATGATACTGACTCGACCAAATGGCTGCTCGAGTACCTCAGCTGCACCTTTATCATTGTAGGTCAGAATAGATATATATATATTTTTTTTTTCATTTTGATGATCTAATTAGTTCAAAAATTCATGGTGCTTTAGTGACAAATGTCCAAATTTCTATATCTCAGATTAGAATGTTTTGCAGATGACAGCTTTTGAAAATGTTTACTAGAGCTAAAAATTAATTAAGAAAAATATAAATATTTAAATTCTGGATAAATAATTATAAAATGGATCATTAGGAAATGGTTCTTATATTTTTACTTCATTTTGCATCAATAGCGTGGTTTTCATTTTGAAAATTTAGTACAATAGATTTATGTATTTGATTCATTTTTTCGCCGTACTCAAGGATATTCACTTACACGACGGTGACCAGCGTTATGACTGGAGTAAACCGAGCAGAGTCTGGGGAAAACTCACGACCGCAGGTTACTGACAGACGTACTGACCCATGTACGTTCGAACCGGGATTGTCCGATTGAGAACATATAGTTGAAAAAACCCTTACATATGGGAACGGTACGTTGAACAAAGTGCTTTTTCAGAGACCAGTATGTACTTCCCAAAGAGAGGTGCCAGGAGGTACTGTTACCATTATTCATTTCTGAGGCGGTTTATTTGTTTTTTAATGTCAGAAATATTGATTTTTGTTTCACAATTATTTCTTTCCAGGCCGACTTGATCTGTTTGTTTTATCGTTGGTTCCCATGCTGCAAGTGTTTAAAGAAGATGATGCCAACGAAGACCAGCGTGTCGACGTATTACACTGTGGACGACCGAAGAAACAGTAACTTCAATTGCTACCGGCAATCCAAGCAGCTACTGGCCGTACGTTCGGAGAATGGACACCGTCTGTTATTTGAGGTGGACGCATTGAACAACAAAGACAGTTCGGACGTCTAGGGACGACTTGGCAAAACTTCAGACGGGTCATAATAGGAGGAGCTCCTTCTGTCGGGGTCTCAAAACCCACCAGAGAAATCGTGCCTGTGATTATCGACGGCCTGGTTATACAGTTTTCCATGACGACCTGATAAATCATGACACGCAGCACAATCTAAAATCTTGACCTATCTGCTATGGCATGTGTGAATCTATCATTCCAATTAATAGGCGTTGTCGTGATGTTCAGTGCCGAGATTTTTACTGCGGACGCGCAGGACAGCCGAGTGGTTCGACCACTTCAATGCCCCGGAGATGGAGCCAGCAAAACGTCCAGCTGGTTTCTGCCTCTGACGTGTGTACATATATCGCATGGTTTTCCGTACATTTGCTTCTGACATGCTGCATGGAAATGTCTAAGATCTATTTTCCTGGTGACTGTCTCATGTGAAATTCTCACGCGTACAAAAGACAGTGGGTATAATTTATTTTCATTCATCATCTGTTTTTGTTGTGTACAATAAAACATCACCCTGTCTATTCATTAATCCACATTTGGCTTGACCGCTGTCGATTTGGGGAATTTTATCACATCCTATTTGCACTGAGTGAGCAGTTTATTGAGATGAAATGGGTTTTCACATCCTATTTGCACTGAGTGAGCAGTTTATTGAGATGAAATGGGTTCCAAAATAATTCCAGAACAACAAGTACAATTCGTCCATTATCACCACAATTTACCTGTTTTTCCCAATGAGCAACCATCACGAGGACACATTCCCAGCCAGAAACGCAAATACACTTCATCCAGATTCTACTGGTTTCACAAAGCAATTTTCAAGCTAAAATTTGAAGTCTGTTTTACACTTTATTTTTGGCATTTCCTAACTGATGTGTTGAGACAAATCCGTTGCAAAACAAATTAAACAAACAACAACTGTTAAATAAAACATTTCCGTGAAATTTGAAATTTTGTGCTGTAGGATTTGTGGAACCAGCCCACGGCTTCATCCCCGCTCTCGATCTTATGGTTGGTTGCTAAATCACTCGCCTTTGCAGAGCCATGTTCACACGATAGGATTTGTAACCACGCCATTCGCCGGCCTATCCGGAGGAAAGTGGGATTTGCTTTGTTCAGTACAGTTCAATTGTAGCATTCGATTGAAGCATCATGGCTGATCATAAGCTGCAAATAAATTGGATGTTACAGCTGATACTACGAATACCATCGCCTGAACATATGTTCAATTCACTACTTTGTAATGAGGAACTTGGTTAACTTTTTCTCGCCTTGAAAAAAGCGGTCCAAAGCTATGAGTTCCTTTGTTCTATCCTGTATTATTTAACACCTCTCTGTGCATGTAAAACATTTACGTAATGCATGTACACTGGCACCACGGCGTCGCAGCAGGAAAGGATGTGTTGTTCTGTAGTTTTGACCCTTTTGTGCAGCCCGTCAGTCACCTATTGCTCTGAAACCTAGGTAATGTGGTCCTTTTGATTATTTTGTTACGAAAGCATATAGCAGAACACATTGTTATGTTTATAGATATAGTGACACTGTGCATGGCAAATGCTGAATCCGCACAGTACATCAAGCATGATAATGGTTTTCTAAATCCCTATACAAGAGCTTAGGACAAAGTCTCCCAGGTATACTAGCCAATGCCTCCGAGTATCAGTCTGAATTCATCCCGCTACAAAAAGATTCACAAGAACATGCCATCAGTCCAAATGCGTAGAACGATTCAATGGCCCCGAAAGCGTATAGCAATATGTTTTGTTTGTCCTCAAAAAACGTTACGCTAAATCCGTCATTTGAGGGATGGTGGGTTGATTTAATCGGCAATCAGGAAGGGAATAACTCGTTAGATCAACGGAAATGCATACTGTCCTCCATTAAATAATGGATTTAACGGATTTTTTTTCAGGGTGTTTGTCTGGCGTTTAACGTCGCTTTCCATTTGTTTCGTTGGTGTTACGATGGTTTCGCCATTTAAATACGTGTAGCAGGGCAGCTTCGCCTTGTAGCAGCACAATGGCAGTGCCGCCTTGTAGCAGGACAGTGACAGTTTCGCCTTGTGGCAGGGTAGTGTGAGTTTTGCCTTGTAGCACCAAACATTTGCGGTTACAACCTACCATAAATCAATTTCTTGCAGAGAGCTGGCACATGTCAATAGGTTAATTATGTATTCCGTCATTCGTTAATTGCCATTCCTGCCGTTGAAAGTAGGACAAACACATATATACAGCTTGATATATGCAAACCTTGTATGCAGCCTCTATCCACAAAGTATAAAACACTGGCTCCATTGTACGAGCATGTTAAAACATGCGTCTTTGTGGTTAGAAAATGACAAACATTTATGTTTGTAGGGCATAGTATATGGGATTTATTGACCGAGATTTAGATGTACCCTTCCTTCTCTAGCAACATACAGTCCCTTGCACATCCCATCCTCTTCAATCATTTCTATCCAACGTGATATAGATGTACTTTATATGAACAGTCCCAACTGAACCCGAAAACCCTTGATGTGTAGATCTCCAGATCACAACGATACGGAATCATTGGCCGCTAATAAAATGCTCAGAACTATTCCACGGAAGCATTATTTTGAATCAGAGCATACAATTGTTCTAGTGTGGTCTGTTTCATCAGGAACCAGCTTAAGGGTATGGGAGATGTTCTAACCAGCATTTGCATGAGATTAGTGCCGTCGGGTGATAGGGGATGAAGGTGGTTGTGTTGGTGGGAGCGGGGGGGAGGGGTTGTCAGTATACAGGTCTGCAGTTTAAGAAGGCATGGAGTAAATGCATATATTAAATCCACCAACTCCCATATATATTATATAGTGCTCGCCTAGAACATGTTTAGTATGCACTGCTTATTATAAAAACATCCGTTACATGTCGCCATTATGGGAGAGACAATTACTGAATTATGCAACTGACAGAAGAGGAGGTACTGGCGGCGTGCTAATGAGCTCGCGACTACATACCTCACCCGATTAGTACACAAACAAGACTATGTGCGCAAGCTCAGAAATGCTACATTACATTTAGTTACAGCTGGCCGGAATTATTACTTGTTGTTAATGACATATTCAAGAATGTTTCACTTATTGTAGCGCCGTGGCCAGTGTATAATTGAGAAAGAAAGAAGTCCTATTTGAAAGAACGACTGATCTTTGGCTGGCTACACGTGATAAATTTTCCACGTGGCAAGGACAAGGATGAAAATAAGACAAGACGTTGTTGGGAAACAACAGGTTTAAAGTGAACTTCATGTAAGCTTACACGAGAAAGCACCAGGCAAAGTGGAAATTCGTGATTCTGGAGAATTCCCTGACGGAGATTGATATTTTACCCATGTGTGATCTAGCGATTGAAAAGCTTTACAGATCAACCACGATCTGCTCTCAGACTGGTATGAATGTTTCTTGTTAACTGCAAATGTTCTAAATGCAGGATGAATATCTTTTGGTTGTATGTTGAAGTTTTTAACAGAGGAAGGCTTTTCTCATTACACTGATTATTGAATAAATATAACACTTCTTTAGTCATTAGCACTCTGACCACACTGGATGACTGATAACAGGAGATACGATGTTCTGCAGATCTTAATTCCATCCGATTTTCTTCTGCTGATCCTTCCTAAAAGATCTGCAGATATCTGGATTATTTTAGCAGATAAGATCTTTATTACTTTTGGCCAGTACAAGTAGTATATGCGTTTCAGTTAATACTTGCTTGTGGGCATCTTTGAATTTCTATTTCAAATAAGACTTCGCATACCGTGACCTGAAAATGTGCTTTTTTAAAATTAGATATTGGCAGGGTCAAACACACGGATAAAGAATCAACACTGATTGGCTGACAGCAGAGATAGGAGATCCTGGATTAAAGTTTCTAGTCTAAGGATTCTATAATACGTGCTATTGAGTTTGCCTATCTCACGCAGCAATTACTATGTATCCTTCAAACTGATACACCTTTGTTGATGACACATCAAAATTTATTTAAAAGATATACTACTTCAGGAGGAGATTAAGTCAGAAGTATTGTGAAAAGTTCAATGTTTAAACTTGTAAAACTTGCTGTAAATCAATAGATTTCTTCGCTCACCACGCAGTGCGTTTAAATTAGCCCGCCCTACTTATAGATTCACAACAGAATAAAGAATGAAATATATACAACAAACTATGTGTGAGAATGCTTGAAGTTGTTAACAGCGATAGTCCTAGTATCCAAACATATTTATTCAGTGTGATTGTCGTGGAAAGAAAAAGATGGAAATTTTTGGAAAGGATAAATAGATAACTGATTTTCCTACAGACGCAGATTTTTATAAGGTCTTTTTATTTTGGCCATATTAATCGAGGTACTTGCATGTATGCATGAGATCAAGTTAGATTATTTTTAATAATAAAAGTGTTTTCAAATATATTTATTTACGAAAAGTGACTAGCACAGCTAAATCTATGCAGATGGATTTAAAATACAGACGCAGTATAATAATTTATAGCTGCCGTTTCTGTTTTGAGCTGAATTATTCCTACCCAGGACAGCAAGGACTTTCTGCTTGCGGCAGATTCTAGACGAGATATGCATCAATATAGGTGTGTGGAATTTGTTACGTTTGGAGGTTGGAAGAAAATGCTATGGACTTCGAGCGAAAAAAAATGTGCTTGACCTGAGCTGACCAAGCAGTGTTTCTGTGGCAAATAGAATAGTACAGGGTCAAGTCACAGACATGCGCAGGATCTACATTTGGTGCTTCCTGAGCTCCGTGTTAGATATAAGTTTAGTACTGACCAACTTCATACAGACACCCTCGACATATGACGAAAACTTTGATAAATGCAAATCAACATTAAAGGAATGTTGCAGATGAAATATCGTTGCCAAAATGTTGTTGAGGAATTGTACAGAAGTTGTTTGAATTTTTTGTCTTCTATTTATCCTTAACATACCGCTTGTAAGTGCCCTGCCCAATATATCTGTTTTAAACTAAAATGTTTCATGAAAAACTGCAGCATTCACAACGGAAATATGGCCGTTTGTAAACCTTTGAAACAATAGTGCCCATTTGAACTTATGGGATTAAATATTATCATCTCCATCCTGAGGCGCAGTTGGTTGGATAGATTGCAGGAGACCCCACAGGAAGCAGTGAAACATTGCCAGAATGTGTACCACTTTCTCCCAGCATGCTTGTTGACGTTTCCGGTCACATGACTAGAAAATGGCGTTTCCTCTGTGACCCGAGGGCAACTATGGAGGATGCTATGAGAACTACATTTCCGCTCGGTCCTACAGGCAGATTACCCACCGAGCAGAATAACAAGTGAGACTCTGTCAAATACGAAAGTAGAAAAGTCAGTTAGTTATTGATCACTTTGAATTATAACCTAATTAGCTCTATTTATATCTTACCGACGTATAAAAAATCCATTTTTTTTTACATGGTGACGCCTTATTCTGTCTTTCCCAGGCCGAGGGCTACAGGAGTGTTATCCTTTCTCATCTAGCCTACAATGATGAATTGCACCGACATCGCTACCCACAGAGGCAAATCGATCTGAGCATTGTATTATACACACGTCGAGATTGGTACTGGATCCACCGATGGGACGCTGGTGAGGGAACTTATCGAACTAGCGTGGGATATCTGAGGCACAGAAACAGACGGCGTGAGAATCTATATCCCCATACATCCAACTATAGAATTACAAGCCGGTATGAGCTTAAGAAATACCGTCAAACAGCCGGGTAAAAAAAAATTAATAGATTTTGTTTGTTTGGTAAAATTTTTGTGGTTACCGGCTGATGATGTCCATGTACATATTGAACCTAACCTTCTCATTTCATCCTTTCTCCAAAGGATCTGAGGGTTTCCAGGGATTTACGTGAACTCTTTCCCTCGCTAAAGAAGAACGTCTACAGGGAACCCCTCGCTAAAGGCCTCCCATGTAATTCCTGATCAACAAACTCATTCGCACTACACGGAAATTGCAGCGTTTAGCACCGCCTGAAAACTTACAAAAATCAATATGTAACATTACTGCCGCTGATTTTGACAGGCTTTATGATGTGATAGACAATTTTTGCAGCAGGGCATCATCTTACAATAGACAAGAATTCCGGCTTTATAAATGGCATAGTTCTTAAATATCCTAAAAATAGATATCAGAACGTCGAGAGCAATATATTATTCAAAAGTTTGTACTGGTAGTATAGCTTTATTCTCACCGGGATAGAGAGAGAGAGTAGGGGAGAGAGGGGAATTGTCAGCTTTGTAAGTTATAAACTGTCACGTCTGCCCAAACTTCTAGAGAGTGCTAATCCTCTAAACAAACAGCTTCACGTGTAGAGACATTTTGTTTGATGAGAGCGTGAGGTTTTAACCTAGGTACCAAAGCAATGAGGAAGTGTATTGATCGTCATTATGTTTGACAACAGTGTAAGTACCTACGCCATAACATCGTAATTATACAGGAGTGGTCAACCATAAAACTCACTGTTAGATTCCAGAGCGTCGATAATTCCTATTCAAATAGAGAAAAGAGATATGCAATCAGTGGTGCTGATTTGAGCTGATGCCTTTGACCTTCTATATCAGTGACTGGCCGCTGAATATTGAGGACAGGTCAATAGTATAGTCATGATGCATTGGAAATATAACTGATTTATTCTATATATATATATATATATATATATATATATATAGCAGGGAATGTTGAATTGAGAAGATCCTCACGAACGATGAGCAGAGATTACTGTTATAATGCTTTATGTATGTTATAATGAAACGCGTACATATGGGAAATTTGATTAAGAGACTTCGACTGATTGCGTCAAGTTTTTATGGTGTTCTCTAATATCGTCAGATATAATTCACTCACAGGCATCGTGATATTTATTTATTTATTTGTTTGCACAGTACGTAACAATATTTCAGTTTTAAGGCGGCTGCCAGCAATACGGTGGAAGGAAGCCGTTCAAAACCGTGAGAACATCAGGGAACATCCGCAGGCTGCTAGGAGCAATAAGAAAGTATAAAAAATAATGACAGAAATATACCGACGGAATATACACAGTGCTTACTTCTGTCTTGGTAAATACGCTTAATCCCACAATATTGTCTTAAAAAGTTCATTAAAAAGTGATTAAGCCTGCCTATCTGATGCTACCTAACACTGATTCAGACAGAAGATTGCCTGGCTATACTGGCATACACTCAACTTAAGTGCTCACCGGTATTTTAAGAAGGTTCCCTATGGCTACATTCTCATCAATGGATCAACGTGTCACTAATACTTGATCATGCTGACAATGACTGCTCCCGTGGGCATGTAAGCAATAAAAAATGGATATACACACTGGCCTAAGGATATCAATTCTAATTAATCCCACATGATGCTTTGAATTAACTCTTGAGCATTGCAGCAATGTCGATAGTGGAGAAGCATAAGGTCAGAGCCACTCACAAAGCCTGGTTTCTTCATTCCGTGTAGCCTCACGCTTCCTCACTTATGGACTGATTAACGGAGAACGCATAAGCAGTCTTGCACAGCTCAAGTAATTGAGCCAATGAAATACACAGTATTGACTTCCACATGTCTAATCCAATCATCTCTCATTATCAGAAATCAGGTTAATAAGAGGAAAAAAAACAATCTTTTCCCTCATAGACCGCTTGACTGGCACGTGTATGTAGTCCAGCATATAACCAAAAGGCAACGTATGACGTGAATTCGTGAGATCAAAAGAGTTTGTCACCAGCAGACTGTGCCTGTAGTCTTCGTCAGGTGAATGTGTCAAGGATGTAGACGAACGACGAAATAGTTCAGGCTGACTTGTGTAAGACACTTCACCTCAAAATACTTGTTTACAGATCTCGACAGAAATGTGTCAGCTTAAGATCTGATTTGAACATCATTTATTAAGAGATTTCAAACAAGACCAAACAAGAGCGTGATCCACGATTCGACATGACTTCCTTAGGAGCAGGTCAAGTAACACTTCGCTCTCCTGTGGTTAAGCTTTAATTCCCAAAACACCATTCATCTACAAAACACTTGATGGCTTTCGATACTTGCCACTTTACAATTATTGAACATGTTTGCCTGGACAGAAATGCGGTGTCCACTTGTTAGGAGCTTACGATTTACGATTTGGTAAATCCGGGTTTGATGCAGAATAACGTCAGGCCTATGTTACCACTTTGGCTGGGTGGCGCCTTTAATCAGGTGTGCTTTCCATGGTTTCCCAGTGAGACAACATGGTGGCGAGCTCGGCGCTGATTTCTCTGTTGTTGTTTATCCCCATACTCCTGACTTTCTCATATTTAGTGTATGTGTTTCACGTAAGAATACTCGAGAAATATACGTCGACCGATTAATGACACAAAGGCCTCGACAACAAAGGAAGAAGGTAAATCTAGAAAATTCCCAACTTGGGATTTCCACTGATTCCATTCTCGCGTTGCCTAGCAATTGTTACCGCTGAGATTGGCCTGTGGCAAGTAGACGCCTTCGCGATCGAAACTTCAATCCCCAGGTAAATAAGAAATTAAACAATCTGTTACCTGACAGCTTACGTGAGACGTTAGAACGAACCTTCCCAGTACGGAGAGGCAACAGGAATAAGTAGGATTGGAGATATGTCGTCACGACAAGAGAGTGACATCCCGTTGGGTGCAATCTACAGTTTTGCATGGGAAAGTCGGCAAAAATGCATTGCCTGAGCATATACCCAAAATGACACAAATCTGCCCTGGTACTTATTCACATGACCTGATACATTCAAAACATAACTTTAAAGTACTAAAACTATCTCATGCATCATCTTACACAATACCTCCCACCATGCGATCGCTTGAAAAACGTACACTTTTTGCATCATAGTGCTCAAAATAAGTAGAACAACAATAACTTTTAACCCAATATTCACCCAATCTCGACCATATTCTTTTTGTCCAGTTTTCAAATGCTCATTTATCAAATACATCATAAAACAGATAGGTCGACCCACCTGTTTCTCGTCAATTCTCCCCAAAAGACAAGCCAGTGTCTACAACAACGACAAATGTTTATACACTCTCTCAAGCATGTTCAGTTCTCAAGTAAAGCTACCTCAGCTGTATTTCTGCCATCTCAGCATAGGTCATTTTATAGCCTACCACTGCAACACAACACACACTTAGATGTGAGCTACAAGGCATAATCCCAGTGCTCCCGTGTCATCAAACCTCACAAATGCAGTTCAATACAATTTTATACTAGGACCAAAAGCTGCGAAACTGTATAGCGCACTCTTTACGGTTGTGTCAAAATACCAATTTCAGCATGGATTGGTATATAGAAAACTAATTAAACAGAATTAAATCAATTTTCTCAGTTTTGTTCCCGATTGAGCTTGGGTATCAAGTATTAAAAAGTAATGATATTTTGCCGATGGTTATATCCATACTTGAATACTATCATGTCAAAGGATATGCATATAACCTTACTCTGATCTGGGACGTGACTTTGTTGTCCTTATGACATAACTCGAAAACTGTGTGTAATGGACAGCTTACTTCGTGTGCTGATGTTCTGTGTAAAACTTTAGTACTTTCTGTACAGATGTGCCTGTACTTGATTTTTTTCTAACGCAGACATGAAAATCTAAATGAGGTGACGATATAATTGCCACAGATGTCCCGAACAAGGTTTTCTTGTAATAAACATGTTTTCTTGCCTCTTGCATTGTCCAAGAATGTGGAAAGAAAACATGAAAACATCATCTTCTCTAAAAGATCAGAGCAACTCTCAATAAAGCGTTAGAGCGTTAGAATTTCACAGGCGTGCACACAATGTCAAGATTTAGTACAAGTGTCTGTGTATACATGGTGTGCAGAACACTGTAAAGAGCTGATAATTCACATTGTTGGAACATAAATGACGGTAATAAACAATACAATCTTTAAAACGACTAATTTGCTACAGAATTGCTAACAGGGCAGTGGTCACATCATTGGGTATTTGCCAAAATATAGCTGAATATTATATGTTGACATATTCCGGAATGATATTAAGTTAGTTTCTTTATGTGTTTCCAGACACCAAATATGACATAATTATGTTAGTGCACATTCCGGAGTGAATTTAAAGAAATAAGATAGGACTCGAGAAGAACGATTGATTGAATCGGGTCAATATCCTGATGCAATTCTAGACAAAAGCCTCTGCAAGATTCAATGACAAGCTTACAAGATTCGGCGCTTTGTCAAGTACCTGAAAATCCATCATACCTAAAGGCTATATCAGGGAGGAACAGGACGCTGGGTTTGGACAAACAACCTCACTAGGACATGGGTAAATTGAGTTGAGATAAATCAATGTAAAAACTCCCACTGTTTAGCTTAACGTTCATTAAGAAAAACAACACCAGGGATATATAATACAGGATGGAAGAGTGGGAGAGATACACGGTGCTGTTAGCAGGAGCCAAGTGTAATAAGAATGCACTGGGTTTTGGCTTCATTTATACCTGGTCAATGAAAGGGTTTTATTATGATTGATAATGATGACTGATTGAAAATCGTTATTTTTTTTATAGCTTTTGCTCTTTTTTTTGTACAGATAACTGGTAATAAATCAAGACGAATTAAATGGTATTTACATCATCCATCACAGACAAACCTCATCTGCGTTAGAAATGTCTTACGTTAGCTCCTCATCGATACTGAAATTAATGCCGTATTTTGCAATCGTGGAAAAAAGCTATTTGATTTTGATTCTAAACTTCTTATCGCTGGTTTATTTGAGTTGCTGCGTTCAACGATTCAGGTTCAAATTTCTGACGTTCCTAAAAGGTATGGCTGCAGGCCCTTTATTACACATAAGGTTCTTAAAATGTATTGATCGATGACTTCCGTAAGAGAGAGACATAATTTCAGTTATAAATACTATTTTTCTATAAATATTGAAGTGATATATTGCCCACAAGTGCCAGACGATAAATGGTGTTTGGATGCAATATACAAAAAATAAGAAACATCCAAAAATGTGAATATATTGCAATCCAGAGAGAAAACCTTGATTAGCAGAGAAGGAGCCAGTAAGCTAAAGGAAACAAAATTCAGCTATACTGGGTATGAAACGTAACTTGGCTGTGTACACTTTTTGTGGTAATTTGTTGTCAATAAACCAGAAGGATCCAAAAAGAGATAGACAAGCCAAAGCAGTACATCTCGTAGGGTCTCCATATTTGGGGATTAGACATATGGTGCTCTAGCCAATAAAAGTGCAGAATTCCGGACATCCTTTTTACGCCACTGATTTGGCTACGCTCAGTGACTGAACAGCGCCATGTGGTAGCTAACATTTGATTGCAGACACGGACAGCAAAGTTAATGGGGAAGATCCACTGACAGCTGTGAAACATGGCCTTCACATGCAGAGCTTTGCGTCCGAGCACAAGTTGTCAAGGACCACCTCGGTGGCTTGGTGGTTAGAGCATCCTCCTCGAGGTCGAGAGACCCGGGATAAGTCAAGGGTCAGTACATAGTAAAGAGCTTAAAAATGGTACTTGCCGTTGCCTCGATTGGTGCCCAGCACTGAGAGGTTAGAGCAAGGAAGCAGGACTGGTTGGCCCGGTGTCAGTATAATGTGAAAGGGTGTCATGCCTGGTGTGATGTTCCTGTGGCGGTAGCACTTTGGCGGCATGGAGTCGTCCTACCACGAGAAAACACAAACAATATGTATGTTTTAATGACTCTTCGTCATGATATGACTGAAAAATTGTTAAGCACTACGTACAACCCAAGCATACACACACACCTACACACATACAAGCGTTCAACCAAATATAAGAACTCCCAATTATTTGTATTTTTACTCTTCTTCGCGAAGAGTTAATTAATTGCAAAAAATCGTAAAAGATGCGACAGATTCTATCAACAGTCTTAGAGTTACCACCATCCGAAGATATTTCATTTTCATCCATTGCAATAGTGGTGTATATAAAGTCATTCCCATTTCACACACATACAAAATGCTTAACTCTTACTATCGAGTCTGAAGTATTCATATTTAGATTTCTTCATTCAGTGCTGTATGATACCCACCATACAGATATTTCCCGAACTACAAGCAAAATAAAATTGTTTGCATTGCTTCATGATATGTTAATTGAAGAGATATGTCACAAGGGAAATCAGTTGTCTCCCTTGATTCTAATGATTATGCATATATATGCTGATATATGTATGCTCCTGACAAGGAGCATTTATAAAGTGGCACAGCGATTATCTGTGTAACGTTTTCTTTAAACATTCGAGGTGTAATTGTAATGATACATACGCAAATAATAAGTTCAATTTTTAATGGTGGTTCAATCCTGGATAGAAGATTTAATTAAAAAAAGATCTTATAGGTCATGATCCTAGGACTAATCTGTATGGTGTCAGTGTAGTGTGGTAGGTATTTGACCTGTTATAGTGTCTTGTGTGGTGTCTAGGCCATGACTCTCCAGTGTATGCGTAGCTGCATAAGACGGTCGTCTTCCTACCAAGAGTTACCTCTATTAAGACATGGCAAGGCACTTTTGAGGTGTGGGCCAACACTAAAGGAACAAACTGTTGCGTTAACTTAAAGCTATATCTGTTGACATTCACGGATATATAACGTTGGAAGTCAACACTTCATATATTTGACTAGTTTTAAAATCGCACCAACTTGTAAATAAATAAATTTCAATGTCAAAAGAAAATAGATGTAGGATAGTGTAAACACATAGCGATGTTTAGAAAAGCCTTTAATTTCCTCTTGGTCAGAAAGTGAAATACTTCAAAGTTGCTACTTAAAGCATGTTTGCAAAGAACTCACAGAGTAAGCTGTTTTGTGTGCACAAAGCAGAGGGTGTCTGAAGTGCCATTCATGTTGTGCATTCTAATTCATACCAACTTACAGAGTGGAACAAATTTTTTTCCTGGAAGCATATAATAGTTCTTTTTCGAATTGTGTTGTTTCACAACCAAGTTGTTTTGAATAGGGTTTGAAAACAGGATCTGTTTGTTGTGTTTGTCAGGTGGCTAAATTGATATATCATTTTTTAATTAAAACTATAAGACTGCTTTATAACTAATATTTTTTTTGCATTTTTTTTTATCTGTTTTGTAACATGAAGTAATTTATAAGACATTCTCTTATATAAACTGAACTAAACAATCACCTTACGTCTGTAGCCCCGTTTAAAATGCATGATTTATCAAATTAGACTACCCGCTTTTACTGGAATAGCTCAAATTGTCTGAAATAACGTTTGTACGGGTCGGGGTCCACTACTACATTTGGCACCGTTTAAACCTGGCTTGTGTTATGATACCGATGGGAAGGCTCGTTGTCTATGTGTCTGCGTGAAGAGTGCAATGGATTAACATGCTCACAGTATCAGTCAGTTGGTTTTCGTGCATATGTATTGTTATTTTATCCATATACAGATGACAAAGTTGTTTTTTTGTATTATTTTTCCACGTCAATAAAACCAGATTGTGACAGCGGCAAGCTTAAAAACTGTTTGCAGAAGATTTCATATATTTTTTGTGTTATCGGGTTACTAGTCAAATATATTAGCCTTCCCCAAAGGCTGTCTAGTCAGAGTTATACAGTGTTGCTTATAAAGTAGGCGTTTGGTGGTACCTTACTCTACTTTATCAATTACCCTGTCATTCGGTGATACGGATACAACCCAGGCATGGTACATCGTTAGAAACCCTGCCAGAGAAAATACATGCATTTATCATGTTAAATAACAACTTTATATTTCTCCGTATGTCCAACAGCAATTAACCATTGCTAGAGAAACTTATCAATTTCTCGGTCCCATCTCCATACAGGTTCTGTTTGAGGAGGTGATTTTCCTGTTAGTCTGTCTAGCTGGCCATTTTAGTGAGTGATAGCTTTCCAAGAGTCCGTGGTTTAACCACCCCGCCCACGTCCTCCCCTCGATCCTTCCCAGTCCTGTCACCTCCATGCACCCATAAAACTGACCATCGACTTATCAGTGAACAAACCTTGAGCAGGGTGCTGTAAACGATAGCCAATTAGTGTTTGGTGGACTGAGCTAAGACGTTGCTCTCTCGACTGATTTCAACTGTTCAGGTTTCCTTATAACATTACTTAAACATTCACTGGGGTTTCTTAAGCCCTTGGCACATAAGATTACAGATTAGAATTAATTGTCGCTGGTTTGACGTTTTGTTACCTGGAAAGGGTTGGTGGCCTCTGGTTCCTTCTACCCCCGAAAGCCGTCGGGGAGAAGAAGTAGTGAAAATATTCTTTAGTTATAAGGCGATGGACACCAATGAAATCAATCAATGAATCAATTTTCAAGTCAAAAAATTCATATGGCTCTTAGCGATTGGCGGCATTCGTCTTGATTGTTTCATTCCTGCAGCCAATTTCTTCTGAACGTAACTGGTTGGTATAATCAGTGATGGTGATTTAAGATTTCTTTGAGCACATCACCTCTTGCTGTTCTAGCACGTGAGTTATGGATGTACAGATACTGCCAGCGACTACACGCCATCAAGATTAACAGACACAAAGCTTCCTTCAGACTTTAAAGTAAAGGCCCAGAATATCCGCTTATTGAGGTTTCAAGAAAAAGAAAGGCATTTTTATTAACAACCTAATTTGTTCAGGTCTGTAAACTCAGAAAAGGGGGAAAAAATTCAGACCTAATCGGTATAACGACTCGGGTGCAGTGAAGCTTGCCGAGCTCAAAACAGACGCATGCCACAAACACATAAAGCCTGTCAAATACTTAAAAAGAAGGTTGTCAGACATAAACGGGCAGCTGTTGGCACCCGTCTGTGATCTGCCAAATTAGGTGCAGCAAAAGTGTTTATTGAGTCAAGTGAACATTTACTTTTTTTATTGATCAATGCAGATTAAACTCACCCGCGGATATGATGGGTTTAGTTCGAGGTCATTTTGGTGGGAGTAAAAGAATTGAGAGGCACGACTTGGCAATCAAGCCTGTCACTATCGGTCAGTCTGGAGCTTAGGTCACTCTATTAATTTCTTTGAGATGTCTTTCCTTGCGACTAAAACAAATCCATCCATTTATTAAGCCAACAGCAGACGGGATTTGCCTTCTGTGGAACAAACATACTCAATAAGAAAAAATATAATGAAGATGTGCTTAAGTGCATAAGAAGTAGAGATAAAAACCATAATCTCTGACAGAAATAAAATGAAGTAAATCTGTGATTTATCGTTTTATAACGAAGATTTGTCTCTCAATAGTAGTCAATTTTACAGAGCAAAAATGCCTAGTCTGCTTGTGCTAATATTTACTTCAGTATTGACAAGTGTACATTGTAAATTAACTGCCAATTAACAACCAGTTAATGATAAAACTACACTGCATTGCACATAACCTTAGCATAACACTAAAAGTCCATTTCTGTTGACTTAACATATGGGTTATTAAATATAATGCTGGGGCCACTGGGACTGACGTATTGTGTAGCAGACTTGTTCTATGTAACGGGCAAATCGCATTGATCACAATCAGTGACAAGGTCGGCATGACATTTGTTTGCTCTACACTCTTTCTCTCTCACACATCGCTAGGATTTTCCCCAGGCAAAGCGGCGTATGACTTTCTGTACATATTTAGAGAGCGGTTATACCCCTGTAACATGACGGGGTAAATAACTTTGTTCTCAGTTTGCCAGGGGAAAACATTACTCGTGTGTGGAAACACGATGAAAACTTTTTCATTATTTTTGGCGGTGTCCAGGGAGTTAAATACTGGTCGTATAGATCTAAACCGTGAGATATAAGATACACTCGATTACACAGTAAAAACTTTGAAGTTTCAACAACAAAGTCTTTCCAGCCGAACGTTATCTCAGATCGCTGTGTTTAACATTCAAATTAATTCTAGCACGAGGACTAGACTGGATGCAAACAGTGTGAATTTAATGGAACAGACAGAATTTATTAATTCCAAACATAAATATGAATACGTAGACTCATTGTGAAAATTTTGAACCCGCCCAAAAATAGCAGTTTAGTTAAAACCAGACGATTATCATGCAAACTTTGATGATTTTCGGGCTCGGTAGAACTTATGTGCGTGTGGATTATTAGTCTCACATGTGTAGCAGAGGGCTGGGTAGGGATGTAGGTTTACCATCTCGCCTGTCTGTCAGTCAGCCAGTTTGCCAGGAATCAGTTTTGCCAGGAATCAAAGTTTCCAAAGCGGTGCATCATACACGAAGCTTCTCCATGACATGTTACCAATTAACTTCAAGTTTCTTGCCGAGGAAAGTTACAGACCTTTTTCAACTAAATTGTGACTATATTTGTTCTGTTCTGAACTTTCACATATCTATTATTCTGACGACACAAGCCGTCAGGGGGGATATGTCTTGCTTTCGCCATAGATCCACAATGCTTATTAATCATGCCAAATGACAACAGTTCTGTCTGTCGTGGCTCTAATTAAAAGATTGCTACAACAACAACAAAAAAAGAAAGTTGACAATACTGTTGGTGTAACAGAAAAAATGTCGAAAATATTAGAAGAAATTGAACTACATTTAGACTACTTTTGCTGTACTGTATCATCATGTAAACATTCGTGATTTTGAAAAATGATATAATATGAGTGGATCAATATTTCGGTAGAAACGATAAGGGGTAATCCCAACCCGGTCTTAACTGAGTATAACTAAACAGTGTGCAATAACCTGGCAAGTGTGTTCTCCTGGATATTTTACAATATCCCATCTTCTGTATACACCCCTAACTTACCTATATCAGAATTGTGAAAATTAGACTTTGTGTTTCTGGGCGTCAAAATATGTGCACAGAGACATACATACATTATGTAGATATTGCGCAGTGGGCACTGTGCGTCATTCCCGTAATTCCCAATGTATACAGCTGTCTTGTATTTCTTCGCGTTAAAAACGAACTCAGTTCTCTTGTATCCTGAATATTTTCCACTATTAATATTTAACCACACATGGAGAATCAATTACTGTATTAGCGTAATGTGTCATTCACCTGATGACATGTACCGCGTAATATGATAATGATTGTAGGAGCACAAGTCTATAAACGAATGAATATTTCCGCGTGCTTTGGTAATGCTTCTCATTTTCCAGACCTATCAACATATCACAAACGGTTTTACTGACAAAAAACACTTGAATGGTAATTTAAAGATTTCGAAAAGCCATATGGAATTCTAAAACCATAAAGCAATCTGCTATTACCAAACTGCTTATGACAGCACTGAAAATGGGCTTGAATTTTGTGGCGTAAATAAATTTGTTTGTTTCCACACTGAAAGCTTCTGTTTTTCTTTTCAATCCTTTTTCTTTAAATACAGCGTCAGCTAAATACATTTTTTCGTGCAGCCTGCCAAAAAGTGGGATGTTGACCTTTTGGAAAGATTCTTGAGCGATGGCACCAAACTGAGAAATATCCATAATACATCATTATCAGCGGAAAGTTTGAAATTTAATATCAGGTCAGAAAAAAAAGTCATTTATTAATTACATGAGAAAGTCAAGCGTTCGTGTTCTTTATGAGATATATCTTAGAGAAGCCCAGACAATTCAGGAAATCCCGCTCAACAGACAATTATGTAAAGTGGGGGTTTTTGCTAATTTTTTCCTTTTCAGTGTTCATTACTAAATGTGCTAACCAAATGAAGTCGTCGTCCTGTTTGGACTGTGCATTACATACACCTGTAGTGCCTTCGTTTTGGAAGAGAATGGAGCTAAAATCGCCACTCTCTGCGTTTAGATCACCGATTATTTCCTCCAATAGTTCTATTGCTGATTTCTCATTCCACACTGCACTAGCATGTTTTAATCAACCTAATCCCTTACTCTGACATTTTTGTCCTCTGAATAAAATTTTAATCGTTCCTTTTAATTGCACAGAATCAACGAATGTTTCTTTTTTTCGATACATGCGCTTTCTCCTGAGGTTTCACGTTGTTTCATTTCTATACCTTTTCCTACACCTTCATGGCTCATTGTTTTATTTTGCACACGCTTCACAGATGAAATATATCCATTTAAGGTTGAACCTGGTCATTTATTATGCAGGGGCCTCAGTGACCGTGGGGATTACCTATCTAGTGCAGCGTAATGACAATGAAGCCTCTCACCAATGCGATCCAGCTCACTCTGGTTTTCTTTCCGGTAGTACGCCGGAAGGTCCGCCAGCAATCTGCTGATGTTTGTGGGTTTACAAAAATGTGTGACATCACTGCGCTTCAGCCGTGCAATATGGTCCAAAAAGTGTACCGAAGCACTTTATACTTTACTTCCAATTTGATCACTGTAAAAGATATAAAAAATAATGGAGACCATTTTTGGAATTAGCGGGAATTGGCCTTTTAGATTATGTATACTTTATCTAAAGCTCTTCCGGTGTTTTAAAATGTGTTGTATGAAAGGTCAGAAGCTGGCTCTTAGGCACAGGATTATATTCACAATTCTGTATATGCTGAGTTCGAATATACGTCGCACTGAATGAAATGATAATGTTTCCCAAAACATGCAAGCTTCCCAGGAATATTATTTCTTCTAATTCGATCATTATTTTTCATGAGATAATTTGAATATGGAAATGCGCGGAAAGAAGAGCAAACTTAATAGGGACGGTTTGCTCGTCAGCATGAATCGTGCTTGTGGTAAGGGGGATTACTTCCTCCTTATTTCTGGGGTTTCACGATGTGTGAGTCATAGCAACGTAATAAGACATTGTGTGTATAAGGGTAACACTATCGGAGAGGAAAATGATAAAAAAAAGGCTTGTTCAACTCTCAGATAGCGACATGCCTTCAAGATCAAACAAAGAAACACGAAGGCGCTTGACTAAGTTCAGTACATATATTTGAGCAAATCGAATAGCAGGACAACTGACATTAATATACAAGACAATACAGATGATTACAAAATATATACACAGTTTCTTACTGATGACAGCGTCCAAATCCGGGTGAGATATACCGACTTCCAAAAGCAAGTCAGTCCACGTAAATATTGAATCCACAGTCCTTGGGAATTCTCAGATCGAAGGATGACAGTTCTGTAGTGATGTGCGGACGGTTTGACATTAGCGTCTTTATGCCGGGCTGGTGATGTATGTTTCACTCCTCAGAAATTCACTTTCACGGTAAACTGAGTGAAATGTACGTAATCCCATAAAGAGACAAGGAGCTATACAGGATCCACAAGAATGTCTCAAACAAAATAGCAAGTGCTGAAACACAAGCTGAAAAATTGCTGCGTAGAGAAAAATGGAGTACAAATTGACCATGTCTAATGGCGCGAAAGCCGATATCTCCACATCCCACAAAATCCTTTCAACTGAACGAGAGTAAATATGACTGCTCTCAAATGACCGTGAGTAAAAGACTGCTCTCAAGTGGACATAAGTGAAATGACTGCGAGCTTAACAACGTCGTGGCTCATATTTATAGACTAACGTAAGGAAAATCCTGGATGGTTTGATCGTAAACATGATTACAACATGGCTACATCTTCCAGGCTGTACGCTCTATTTGCATGACACGAAACTGGCCACACACCACAATTAATGCTTCCCTGTCGGGAGGGAAGAAGCTAATCCCTTTCTATTTTTAGAGATATTTTCCTTTGCTTCCCTGGGCTGCCCATTTTCATTTTTTTGCTTGATGGGTGGTATCAGTTTGTAGGACAGGCTTCAAAGTTTCATTCCAGGTAGAAATTTGTGTGTTTTTCAGGAAATGGAGGCGGATGTACACAAGGCAAAAGTAGTGATAAATCAGGGCTCACTGATCCGTCACTGGGTGGGATTGACTCCTGTCAGGTGTTCGTCAAATTTGCGAAATATTTCATCTGTCATGCCCTATTAGGAATTTGACTGGGGTTTTCTCAGGTAACAAGGACTATGAGGTCCAGAGGATTTAGGGTTTGCAGATTTAGGGACAGTGCTGTGAGACCAAACGCTAACATGTAAGTAAATGGGAAATTAATTGTGGTGTTTGGCCTGATAGCCACAGGGTGTGAATATACGTTTTAGGCTCTCAGTGCTCAGTTTTCGTGATTATACTCGTGATATTTGGTCAGTTAGGACAGTTTGGGATGCTCAACATGTGTATGTATAAATTTTGGCACTGTCTGAAGAAAAATGTAAATTTTGATCATTTTCATGTTTCATAGTGAGTAAAAATTACAGGTTGTATCAAATTTAATTCGTGGCGTGAACATTTGCAGCTCCTCAGATGCTAGTAGTATGCGTTCACCACAGGGGTATTGGTATTCATTTTTACTAAATCTGTGGTGAAAAGAAAAGTTTTTTTTTTCTCCAGAGTATAAAATACGAAATATGTCCAACTGTTTGCCTTCTCAAAATGGTACATGGCGATTTTTTATGATGTCAGCGTCTTTATTGTGGGATATCTTACCAGCTGACCAAAATTCAGACTGCTTCATGCGTTAATGTAAATATTTAATATTGCTTTTGTTGTTGCTTTGTTGCTCTTTTTTTCTGCTGCTTGAATGAAGCTTGTCCTTGTCCAAAGCCGTTACTCTGTCTTCTTGAACTGTGATGTGCTGAGGTGGACAGGGTCCGCTAGTCTGATCAGCTGTTACTGAGGGTTAGTGGCCTTCACAGCCTTTCCAAAACAGGTAGCTGACTACCCGTTTGACTCTGTCGTCACATACTTTACCTGCATATTGAGCAGCCTGGGGTTTTTGCCGAAGTCCTCTCTCAACCTGGGGTCATCGCCACAGTTATTGAACAACCTGTCTGGGCACTCAGACAGATTTCATTCACGCCCGTTGCTAAGAAGTCACGTACCAGTATAACAGTTTATAATCAAACTCAGCTTTGTTGTTATATGTACTATCTGCCTATGTGTATGTCCGTCTTTCTGTATGTATGTCTGTGTGTCTTTCTGTCCATCTGTCTGCTCAAAGGCAGTGTCACTGCTACTCACTCTAGAGCTCTCAGTGTTAATTACTGTAACCCCAACATGTCATCAGCAGTAATTATGGTCAGTTAATTGCATGTTCCCAATTCCATATTTTTGATCAAAGTTTCACACGCTCATAATGAACCTGTGACAATTTTTAACTGATTTTTAAATGATGGCCACGGTACATTTATTCCCACATTTGAAATCTGTCACCTTTTATGACACTTTTTAGCCTGACAGTCTGAAACTTATTTGCCCACATGAATTTTTCTTCCAAATTTTATAGCTTTATTCAATCTCTTGAACATTGCGCCCCAACATTAACTGTTATTCTCATAATCCTATGGTTAGTGACGGGTTGAATGACACAGTCCTGATTGGCTGACACTGTCCTGGTGATTGCCTGTAACTGAGTGGCATGCTTATGGAGGTCAGGGTGGGCGGTTTAGCGGGTGGGGTTACTGACCATGCCTCTGTGGCTGTAGATTGTCACATGTGATCACTTTTGGGGTGTATACTTGACTGTGAACATGGCTTTTGTTGTTTTCTTAACTCTAGCCTATACTCTCCATTACTGACCTGACAGAAACAGGAAATGTGCAGACTTGTCAATACCCACACATATGCATTTTTTCATAGAGACAAGAATCGGTGTCTACCATGTAGACTTTTCCATATTTTATGTACATTTCTCAGCCCGTAGCAGTCCTCAGCTCTGCCTTCCCTGTTGCACTCTACTGTGTGGCCATTTTAGGTTGGATTCTTTTGAAAATCAGGGCTGGGAATTGAATTGTCACCAAATGTGTCTGTTTTTGGATGACATTGTGTAAACAGTGACTTCCAAATGTCATTTATTCATTAGTTTTGTCTGCTCTTGTAGGTTACAGTAAGTTGTTGAAGGAACTTTTTACAGAATGAAGATATCTTCACTGGTTCTCAAGTTATGAAAGTGTGGAGTTCTGAATTTCACAGGAAATTGTAAGTCTTTAAAGGGGAAGTAAGAAGGATGGGGGTTCCCTTGGGAAATTTCCAACTGACTCTCTGTCTTTGGTTGGAATTGTCTGTCATTTGTCAGCTGTGCTTGAAACATGTTAAGGTAATTTGTGACCAAAGCATGGTAAAATCAGACAACACAAAGAACCCTGTCAGGCCACACACCACAATTAATGCTTCTCTGTCGGGAGGGACGAAGTCAGTCGCTTTCTATTTTTAGAGATACTTTCTTTTGCTTCCCTGGGCTGCCCTTTTTCATTTTTTCTGCTTGATGGGTGGTATCAGTTTGTAGGACAGGCTTCAAAGTTTCATTCCAGGTAGAAATTTGTGTGTTTTTCAGGAAATGGAGGCGGATGTACACAAGGCAAAAGTAGTGATAAATCAGGGCTCATTGATCCGTCACTGGGTGGGATTGACTCCTGTCAGGTGTTCGTCAAATTTGCGAAATATTTCATCTGTCATGCCCTATCAGGAATTTAACTGGAGTTTTCTCAGGTAACAAGGACTATGAGGTCCAGAGGATTTAGGGTTTGCAGATTTATGGACAGTGCTGTGAGACCAAACGCTAACATGTAAGTAAATGGGAAATTAATTGTGGTGTGTGGCCAACTGATAAACACAGAAACGTCTAGAACACGTGACTGAATTCCAGTGCCGGCTATCACATACACAGCAGGGAAATGTAGGTCAGACACTAAGCCGATTAGTGCAAAAACAAACAAAAAAATAAAATACAATATCTTAATGACGGGGTTCATAACAGTGTACGAAATGAATCACATGTGTGTCAGAAACGGTTAGCACCGTATGATTGTCATGAGGAACGAGGAAAATGGTGATAACAATCTCTGCACTCTCCCTGTATAATTGTATGAGCTTTAGTTCTCTATTCTAATCTACACACAATGGTGCTGTGCATCTCTATGAGATGTTACGCGAATGAATACGATGGAACAAATTACTTGCCGCTCGGCGATGCTATGACGTCCTCGGTGTACTGACCTGCATTGTTGGCTTGCTCATTATTCATACATTTATTCATGGTTCGTGGAATGCCTACATGTGTTATACGCTTGGCAATTAGGAAGGAATGCAGAATGCACGCTGTAAACACAGTATACCCACGGCTAGATACCATATACTGTTACATCAAGATTAGAGATATAGGATCCGTTGTTCTTTTGACGGCCTGTTCTGATGAGTTTAAAGAATGTACAACTATATTCCAACGCGACTAAGTCCTGAATCAATATTATATTTTGTCGACATTTCGTGCATATTTCAAGAGTTCTACACAACACATGATTACGATGAGTCGGCGACGAGTGTGTTGGAATATCAGTGGAGTCTCTTAAACTGGACAGAATTATAGTCTTTAATATCAGTGTCGCTGAAATTGCAAGACGGAAAACGCACTGGACAGTCCGCATACAGCTTACAGAGTAAAGTTGGCCTTTGGTTCGAAAATACTGTAAAATTTTTTATTCGTTTTATTGATGTTTTACGTCGTACTCAAGAATATTTCACTTAAACGACGGCGACAGGCATTATAATGAGAAGCAACCGTGCAGAGCCCGAGGGAAGCCCATGACCATCCGCAGGTTGCTGGCTGACATTCCCACCTACAGTACGACCGGAGAGAAAGAACTGTAAAAGTAATCTGAACAGTAGCCATGTTGCATTAGACGACAGATGTTTTCCTGTGCTATGTAGATAGGAAGCAACGATGATGACCCATCTATTACCGGTAAAACACCGACGTCGCCGCTTTCCAAGACTCCCTTTTATTGTCGGTGTTATCCCCAGCAGTTGTGGTCAATCGCCCAGTGTAGGCTCTGGGTGAAAACGGATACTCAATGTCAGAACAACTGATGTATGGCTAACGACATGTGCTAACGTGATGATTAAATCCTAACGTCATCCTGCGTTCTGTAAATGACACCCCATGCCATTTAATCTGATAGGCACGAAAAGGTGTGGAACCAGCAATAAGCGACAGGTCCTGGTACTAGGAAGTAGACTGACACGTCAGTAATTTGGGACAATTACGGCAAAATGGTGACACGTAAGGCAAATGGTACGAACATCCGTCGAAGACACGAACATATGGCCAAGGCATGTGGTGTAACGCCTGAGAACTCTTTCTTCCGGTTAAACTGCAAAAGTGGCCAGTGATGATACTTTGGAAACCACAGAGTCAGAAACTTTATGTGTTATTCCCAAACAAACTTCATCAAAATATCCCCGACACCCCGATCCCTTGTCCCCTCCATGAGCCTTCGGCTTTGGGTTAACCTGTGTGCCATGTATCCAGACAAAGTTGTATATGATCGCCGACATTTGACGTCATTGTCACCTGATTATACCCATAATGTCATTTGCTTTGGAGAGGGAGTTCCGCAGAAGGAAGAAATTATCTGACGCAACACGGCACAGATATCAGGACAGAAAATACGTAAATCTCATCATACAGAATTACCTTACACACGGGAGTGAGAGGTAACCTGGCTAAGTGACCAAGGTGCTCTAATGGGGCACTTTCTGAAATACTCACTCATGAATCATACGCATGTCGTCGCGACGGATTATTTGCTTATTTGATAGGTGTTTTACGCCGTATACAAGGGTGTTTCAATCATACGACTACGGCAAACATTATAGTGGGAGGAAACCGGGCCGTGTCCGCGGGAAACTCACGCCCATCCACAGGTTGCTGGCGGACCTTCCCACATACCATTTGAGAGGAAGTCAGCGTGAGCATTTGTGAGAGGCACGCTGCACTAGAACGCTAACCCCTTCTGTCCCGGAGGCCCCGCCTCGTTTCAACAAAGCCAAATTTTGTCAAATCATTCAAAATGTCAAAGACATATTTGGGAAACATTCTCCAATTCTCTTCCAGCTGGTGTCGTAACATATGTGTGTTCAACATTTTCTGTTTCCTTAATCATGGTACAAAAAACGTTTAATTGTTTTATCGCCTACTTTGAGCTTACAGGCCAAGGTCTAAAATGACGTTAGTTTGAAGGGCATTGTTTTAGGAAGTACAATGAATAACTTAATAAATGTGTACGTTCAAGCCAATTGGCTATCTAAATACTGGTAAGATTTATTTATTTACAGCCATTGGATTTTGAGAAAAAGAACGTGATACATGCAGACCTTTCCGTGTTGCAAACATTCGTTCGTTTTTTAGCACAAACGTATTAACTGGTTCAGTCGTTATAGTAATGCATTTAGAACTATGAATCGACAATATGCTTGTCTGTTATTAATTATACCATAACTCACTCACCTAAGTAACAGAATTTTATTTTACCTTTTTTTCTTCTTCATTATTTCTTGGGTACCGTATTCACTTAACTTACTGCTGGCTCACATGGGTCACACGAAATAGCTAAACATATATTTAGCGAGGCAAAATTAGTGATGCCAATGCTATTGTGATATCAATGCCGTTATGGGAGGGGTTATGACAGGGTAACTCAGTAGTTTTTTTGCCTTCAAACCTCAATTTTTTCTCCAACATATGTCTTTTCATTTGAATGTGCTTCTCGTCGAGGAACAGTTTACATTTACTCTGATTTTTGGATAGGTTATTTCATTTAGACAAGACAGCGATTCACCTTCTTCATTCATTTCAAGTCCTTGACAACTAGTTTAAGCAGATTATTTTTTCAGGTAGAAGATTTTCACTTTCTAGAGTGTACATTTTGTATACATCAGTATTTTTGTCTGTTTTTTTATTATTTATTCTTGTCTTTTTCGTGCTTTAATTATAGTCTCGCTCAAGTTTGACATAAATCCAAATTAAGTAATAATAATTAAGAAAAATGATATGTCCTGGGGCTTCTCCATTGATGAGACTAGGGCGTTTGCCGGAGCTATGTAGTTTCGTGTTCATTTTAACTCAACTCCGTTGTCTTTACATATCACTTAAAAAATCTATTGCATACCGAGAATTATAAATATTATTCACCATTTTATGACCTATATACCAGTCATTTTTACCTATGTAAGCAAGTAGTTTTTATTGCGTCATATTCCGCACAATATGACTCTATCTCCATGGATATCTCTCACAAGACAAAACCTGGTTAAACATACCGCTTCTCGGACTTATAATAGTTACATTCTATGCCTCTGCACGTAGCGTCAACGTATAGCGCTCTTTGATGCCATGTGTGCGTAGATTGATATTCCTGATAGCTTTCACCGATAAGACGAGAGAAAACAGCAACGTCCTCTGAGAAGAGAAAATGTAAATGTATGTTGACAGATGTCACTGTACAGTAAATGCGGAAGTCAGACCAGATGTTTTATTTGATCAGCTTAATGAAGCCTTTGCCTCGGTCAAAGGAACGCGGTCTGTTCATTTTGTATAATTGCCGGAGTACACACACAGAATTGTGATAGAGCAAATTGAGCCGCTCTATGATTGCCTTACAGTCATCTAAACAATATCTCAGCCCAGATATCAGGCCAGATTGCACATTGCATTTGTAGAAGCTTTTTTTGCCTACCTTTTAAACAAAAACCTCTTTTGATATAAGAATTGACCATTTTTGAAATAATTTCTATACCTGAAATAGAAATTTACCCGTCGGGTTTTGAAATAAAACATGCTGAATGCTTCTGGGATAAAATTTTTCAATAGGGCAACTTATTTCAATAATGATCAAGGTTTACCTTAATATTTCATTCCAAAAATGGTTCCTACAGCATTTGCTAAGCATTGCTATAAACGGTCTTAAAGACAGTCAGAATGTATTCCACAAATAATGAATAGTATATGTACAGTACAAAATATGTAAGATACTCTTAGTCATTAGTCACTTTTCATTCTTTTCATTCAAAAGGAAAAAGGGGAAAGAGCCCAGGGGAAATCCACGACCTTCCAACGTACGACCGCGAAGAAACCCAGCGTGAGCTGAACGTGAATTCATAGCCACCACATTGATCTTCTTTTTATGCAGCTCACGTGGTCATACTTGCTCGAATACTAGCATATTGGAACCCATTCTACCTCGCTTGCGTTGACACTCACAGTTTCAGTTTATGAACTAAAATTTTATACATATGAAAGTTGTGAACTTCCCTCCGAACCATTAACAATTTATCACTCTCAATGGTATAATGGGGGTATGTTTCTAGGTGTTGTATATGTCTGTGGAAAGGTTACACAATCACTGAGCATGGTGTATGTTGGTCAGTGAATCTGTGTATTGCAATTGTAGGGGGAAAACAGAGATAATAGTCAGTTTTCAACGACTGTTTTATGCAATGAGGCGATGGTCTGCAAATTTACAAGGTATCGCAGGACAACCATCTCTGATTCTGCAATATTCTGCTATAGTCAGCGCTATGCTGAGAACAACAGAAAATTTTTAACATGTCCAAAGCTCAACGTTGGGAAAATATCTGCACCAATCGTATTTCGATTAACAGCTTAACAGCCCCCCCCCCCCCCCCCATTCCTTACAACCGCACCTTCATACCCCCCCCACCTCACCCTTCTACTGCAACAATACTGGTATAAAAGTCCATCGCGCAGTGGAAGGCTGTCTTAAGAATTGTCCACTGGGACATACGTGTACAGATGTAATCTACGTCAGGTAGTTTCTTTAGCGGTGTGTTTGTGTAGGTGCATGCAAATCAGCTATGGTCAATGCCTTTCACGAAATGAAAATCTAAACAGGGATAAGGAAACAAGTCAAAGGATTTTCCCCGTGACCTTAATTATCTACTAACAACAGATGGACAACAGACTGTCTTTGTGCTATGACGATTTCTTCAGGTAATTTATTGTTGACCTTTATCTAATTCTCACTGAACAAAGCAAATCACTTCGGTATCCCACTTCAGCACGATTTAACCTGATTCCTGCTCCTTACATCGAATTAACCCGAGCTTCTTTGTATAGGGAGATGAATGGGATAATTGAATTTCAATGCTACCTGGGTCAAAGATCCGTTGCACTTTTATTAAATTACTGAATTAGTAGTGTTAGATTCTGGAATGATTTCCACATGAAACATTTCTTCTTCTCATTCAAACCATTACGGTGTCTGTGCTCTCATTACTGGAATGGTATGTCTGATAACCCGTAAAGTAACATTTCACCGAGTTAGTATGGTAAAACTTTTCGTCGTGCCTTCCCGCGTATAGCTATAGGTAGAATATTGGTGTATTACAGATACAGGCGCTGTACGAGATGCGATAAAGAAAGAATGATAATGATTTCGATGATAAAGATCTTTGCAGTACGAGTGATTTGTTAAAACACAAACAGCTCGAACCAAATAATCTTGTCAGGATGTCCCGTTTTGCCATCACGAATATATCATTCATAAGATCTACACACATTATTGACCACGCTACATCGTTCCCGGGATTTGAAACTGGGTCAAGAAAACGGCAGACTTCACGGATACAACTGAGTCTGGCGGGTTCCAAGTTTACTTATACGGCTATAGTGCTGTGGTCCATGACTGATGGCTAAAGGACGAGAAGTCTTCTCACAGGAGCGACACAGAGCCATGCTGATTGAATTTTCACTGGTCATAAATCATGGCAACAAAGTTAGTCTCTTTTAAAGGGAATGGGAAATGGCTCTCCGACGTAATCTGTTCTAAATCATTTCGTGGAGAAAAAATGCTCCGCTCTTGGCAAGATTTTCTTGCTCGGATTTTATCGTGCCAATCAAAAAAACTCGGCATTTATTGAACATGGGTTAATCACGTGATATGCATTACCCTAATACAAGTCTGGCAGCACTTGTTTTAATAGTTCAATTATTTTTTTTTCTTCAGGGTGCATGTTTTTTTCTGTCAGACTTAATAAGTGATCTGTCTTCACCATACTGATCGTCAATAAGCTGATATTTACTGACTTTGGTCGTTCATTCATGTACTTGAAACCTTGGCGATCTTCAGAGGTATAACTAGTGACGTAAAGCTATCGTCCTGTTGTGATCGTCTACCAATTATTTTCGGTCGCAAAGAATCAAGTGTATTGCGCCGTTTGCACCAGATGGTCACAATATTGTAAGACGCTCTATTCCACTAATGCTGGACACAGTCTTTGACTGCATTTACATGTGTAGATTCAGCTGGATATAGTAACGAAACTTGATGACATTCTAGATAGATAACGTTCGGTTTCTCTGGCAGAATTACAGATCTGCTGGGCATAAGAGGCCTGAGGCTAAAATTGTATTGTGTTGTGTTATTTTCAAGCAATAGAATTTGATTTCATTTGATTTATATCGAAAGAAACATCTTCATTACTGGGTGTTTTTACAAAGAATCCTTATCGTTCTGTGCGATATGCATAATTTTGGTATTCCATCTAAAAGCTAGAAAGAAACAACTCTACTTCGCCGGAGAACCTCTCTGACATGTGGCCACATAGAAATGATTTAACGCCTTAAATGGGACACTGTTTTATAGATCATATGTGTTTTCTTCACAGAGGAGAAAGCAACCAGCAAGTACATGTGGACCATTTCACGAGTGCATAGAATGCCCATTGCAATATCCGTACGCATGCATCTCCTCTTCGTCAATATTGTTTCATTAATCATTTCAAGCCTGTAATAGATGATTGATTATTTATTAGTGTAACAAAAAGCACGGAAAAACATTCCTGCTTAATTTGTAGTTAATCTAGTTACAACAATTGTGTATTTGTCGAAACTGACATTTATTGTGAGGGTGAAATGACACGGAAGGAATCTCATCTCTTTACAAGCCATGGTTGTCCGCTTTTATTTATCATCTTCGACCTAATCTGAAATAATATAATTATTTACAGACTTGGCTTCGTTCATGTTTTATATGTGTGCGTGTTGGGTGGCTTTTTTTCATAAATTTATTGTGTCGTGCGTTATTTATCTATATACATATACAAGAACAGCACATATTCGTTGTATATTTTGCTCGCTTTTGTTATTGTAGGGGGAGGTTACAGGAAGGATCACATGATCCTAATCTTCAGTGAAAGCCAGGTTAGCTTGGCTCCACAAGTGGTCTCCCTGCCGGTCTGGCCTTCGAACCGCTGTTTAACGCCCGTTACAGTACTTGATGATGGAATTGGATAATTTATTCGTGGTATTCGAGCACATTTTGCTGGCGAAGTCGTAAACAAGTCTTGGTGTTTAATGTGACTTGTGATCGTGGATCTAGGCCGATTTACACCGACTATTTGTACTTAATTGATTCCCACCAAGCAACATTGTTCAGAAATGTTCCAAAGACCGATAAATGTTTGAGTCTCTGTCATTAGATACGACATAAGTGATAACTTAAAAGCAGTGCCCTGAACGGATGGCTGCGAATATTCTTTAACAGCTGCAGCCGGCACACGAAAGGTCAATCACCTTGTCACCTATCACTGACGTGTCTACAGAGTATACTTATAGGTGGATCTTCCAGCGATGGGAAAAGGAATGGGGTATAGGGAAAGCAAATTCCACAGACCCTGTGATAAACGTGTACAGAAGTATGTGTTTTCCTAATACCACGAAAAAGAGTAAAACAGGTGGACAAAAAAGTTAACTTTGCAACACAAGCATTAATAATAGATTACACTGAATGAGCCTTAAGCCATTCCGACGTGTTGTTCAAATGCCAATAACGCAAGGAATTGTTCAACTTGTAATAAAAAGAAACGTAGTCAATTTACGTGCTCTGCTTCACTGTAATACACCAACTGTTAGTTGCAAACTGAGGTCAGAATAGAAAAGAATTTATCATGCAAAATGTGACCAAACTGTTGTTTAGCTATCAAAGAAATGTCCTCATGTCGAATGAAACAATCCAGTGATGCTTCAAGCGGCCTTTGAAAAGTGGTATGCTCTTTAACGTGGATATTCGGTTTGTCTGCTACGAATTCATAGCATCGATTTGTCGTCATTTTATTACTTTATTAATTAATTACTTATGGAAGATTTAAAAATCACATATCATTTACATACTTTAAGACAGGTTTTTGCTTATCAGATGATTTTGAGGAGCCACAGTAATTTGTTTTTCATTTCAGCTATCGTTCCATCGGCAGTCACCTGGCTTAAGAGGGGTGTCAGGTAACTGGAAAAGTGCAGTGTACGCTGTCGTGAAATATATTCACTCTGTTCTTAACAAGAAATTTAGATGAACAAAGCATAATGTTACGGTCAAAATAATTAAATAAACACACTAAATGACAGAATGGTTGTTGCATTAAACTCCAGATATTATATTAAATGGGCGGGCAAAGCTCTATGGGTGTCTGGTGATGGAAATCAATTCCCTTTTCATAAGAGAATAGCAGGTTGTAACTGACATACGAATGATCTCTGCCGCCCGTTCGATCAGTTAATCAATAAAACTTTCCGATTATTTATCTCTTGAACAAACGTCTGGATTCAGTATTACAAACTTCTCATTGGCGACAGTCTCTGTTGTTTTCCCATGATAAACTTATTTCAGTCACAGACAAGCATTTTTTGTAATTGGCGTTTCGAGGTTTTCGACGGCATGCACTCATCAGGGCATATTACAAGCTCTCTATTGATGACTGCGCTAAATGCTTCTGTCTATAAGCAAAATCATGCTACATCATTTAACACACCTGGATTCTGACAGGGACACAGGAAACTAGACCATGGTTCATAAAGCAGTTGTAATTTGCGACTGGCGTAACTTCCATGACAACATACAGGGAAGAGATACATCACCAGGACAAATGCGCTTGACGCATTGTTGCAACGGCTTTGTGGGGCGGCCACGGAAACAGGCCTTAATATCACGGTTTCAATGTGAGCTCGCACAAGAAATGATTCAAACTATAAACCGCCCCTTTCTGTGAAAGCATTTGTAAGCACCTCCTTCAACAAAACTTCTTTATAAAAATTTAATTAACTAGAAAGGAGAAGTGTGTAATCCTTCTATATAGACGCCTACAGGGATAGTAAATACCATGGACTCTTAGTTTGTAAATACAGGAGGTTTAGAAAGGTAAATATAAAGTTTTCGCCAGAAAATGTGCTATCCTGTTTTTACGTATATGGAATACGTATATGGTAAAATCATTTCCGAGAATCATTGGCTTCCTGTCACCTTTCGTGCAGCCAGTTTCATTAAGAGATTCCGATTATGCATACAAAGATATCTAAATTTCCAGTAAAAGGACGTTTCTTTCTGAGGCAAGCACAGATACATACACAGAAAATTTGTTCTACCGCAGAAAAAGGCTACAGAGTGAAAAAAAACATGGAACTGCTTGGTTAAATCCTGAATGCATCCAATGTGCTGTTCAGGACTGTCCAAATCCCTGACAAAAATGAGCCATATCTGATTTTTGGACCATTTGTATATGTACCGAGATGTCCCTATTACATGGACGGCTTTCAGTAATCCCAGGAGAAATAAGGTGACATACATGAGTTCTTACATTTTCATTTATTGATTGTCTTCTCATCGAAAGGCAGACGCCTAAAGATACGGTTAGTTAACCTTTGAATTCTTGCTGAAGAATTCCATCGATGTGAAACTGTCTCGAAGTCTCTGATCATTTCTTTATTTGTTGGAATAACTCTAAGTACATCTACAATGTCTGTGTTTCACTATAATTTATTCATTCATTTTTTTGTCGCTGAACGCCACCCTCAAAAATGTTTCACCAATACGATGGCGGTCAGTTTTGTCAGTGGAGGACGCTGGAGGTGCACTCCTTTGTCAATTACTATCACCCTTTGCTACATCTTAAATTTTGTTTTCGTTATTACTTGATAGCGATATGCATGCTATTTTAATTGACAAAAATTTGAACATATTCCAAGGGCTCGTAAAGTGTGTTATCAATAGTGATTTGGTAACCTACGAAAGACCATTTGTGTCGCACGAGGTGGAGACGTAAAGGGATGGCACTTATATATGACGAGCACACAGAGGCGGACATCCTTCAATTTACAATGGCTCGCTTGATGAGAAAACTAAGCGATTACATGCACATAAATATGAAGTCCGACATCCATATACCGCTCGTAATCCATGAAAGGGCGTTTCCAAGCCGATAACCTATCTAAAGGACACGTTTTCGAGCATGCATACAAGACATCCACGTATAACTTTGACACACGAGAGAGTTGCGTCTGACGCTGGCCTAGATGCGAAGTTCAGGAACTTCTGGAATTGACGCAAACTGGCCATGATAAGACGTACCAGGCAAATACTTCCCTGTTTCCATTCCATTCACATCTTCACAACATTCTGAAGTCATCAGTTTTTCCGCAGGGAATAGGCCCACACACCTTGTTCTGTTTTCGGTTTGGTCAATCAAACAGGAATATTAACTCTGAACTAAAGTACAGGAAACTCTAAGCGCAGCAGGATATCAGTCAATATACCAAGCTGGATCAGCTGCTCTCTTAATCGTTTTTAGCACGCTATTCGTGATACAAGGGACAAGGCCAGAAAATGAACTGTTAGTCGTGTTGACGTTAAACGCAACTAAACATCCCCTCAGGTGTTACCGTAATCGATCTGTAACTGAATCAATCAATTATCCCACCAGTCATAAAATCAGTATCAAAAATCAGTTGCCATGGATATGAAAATATAAGCTGATGTATAACTATCTGAATACACAAACGTAAAGAATACCCGTCGGCTGCTATCCACTTAAAGTATAACCCATCTAAACCAGTTCTCCTTTGACCGATGTATACAAGATAATTGACACTAGTTTTTTTTTTAAATACTTGTTCTGCATATATACTTTTCCGTTCCACTCTGTAAATGACTCAATACTGATTTCACTGATTGGAAATTTGCACAGCCAAATGACAAATGACGTGCAGAAACTAATGAATTGCTGTTACTTCCTTGAAAACGAAGTATATTTGATATTTCTAACAAAATGACAATGTTAACATAAAATACTAGGAAATCATCATTTTGATAATAACCAATGGTAAATCGGACCCGTAAACAGAGGATAGTTGTAGCAGTTAATTATGACTTACACACAATACTACATATTTAAAGCAAGGAGAGTTGCCCTTCCCTTTCCGAGTAGTATAACGCCATTAGTACGCCTGCTGCCTTACCAGAGACATGACAGAAGGGCTGTCAGTTTCCTACTCTGCAAGTCGCGGGGATATCTTCAGGCTCAGTCCGTTATAGTGGCCTGTTACATTTTCTACTGATTTATAATAATTCCTAGTCTATAAAAGGTTATGCAGCGAGGAAAGCTATATTTTTTCACCACTCAACAAACCTTTCCACACTGAAGAAAGCATTGTTTTTTTTATTGTTTTCCAAAATTTATACTTCTATTTGACAAGTTTGTTTGATATGTTTCGGTGTCCGTTAATGCGCTTATTCACATACTGTAAATTCTGAGCCGCAAAGGAAAAAATTTAACCTAAAAATCATTGTGAGTCAGTAGAAAATTGTAAAAAAAATTCGTAATAGCCCTCAGTAGCTTAGGTATCTATGAACTGTACAGAGTTCTGTCTGTTACCGGGTATTAAAACCTTCCAAATGTAAAGCTCTCCTTTATCATCGTCTGATCACAGCTGGCCGGTGCTATAAAATCCACGCAGGTAATTTGTTCCTCTCTTGTACTTGTATGGGGAGATTAGCATTCAGGCAAATAATGTAACCATTTGTATTTTTAAACGGCTAATTTATCCTTTATGTGCTCTGCCACAGCCTTGAATACGGGTACGATAAGTGAAAGAGGCTGTCCTATGAATAAAACCAGGCGATACTGTAGAATATTGTTTCAGTTTTTACCACATAGATTATTGTTACAGCTGCAATAAAAGACAATATAAGTAAAACACACCGTATTTCAAAAATCTGCGTTACTTTATGACACACTCTCAAAAAAATCTAAGTATTGAGTCTCAGTGTATCATCTGGTGTCTTTACTAGAGATGTAGCAATGTCCATTCCTTGCCTATTTATAGAGATGTGGCACCATGCACAAAAATATCAAGATTACTAAGATAGGTCACAACTTAAAACTGGGGCCCAAACTTCTGAAAAGGTACTTGCTCTTTCCACTTGGCAGACATAAACACTAAATGAAATAATGAAAACACAATTACTGAGCGTGTATAGGACCAATGGAACAACCAGTGATATGGAATTAACGTCCCTACTTCTCTCTGTGACAAATCACCGGATAAAACAAGCCGTTAATACACTGTATAATAGGTGTATGGATGAAATGCCGATAGTATGCAGTTACTGAGGTACGATATACCATGTATAGGCGGAAGAAAATGGCCCGCAACGATGGTGAGGCTGCGTAGACAGCAGCGTTCCTGGTAGGATTTTAGTTTCAAAATACCAAGATTTTAAGTAGTTAACAAGTGGCTTCTGTCCAGAAATAATCAGATCTACCAGTAGGGAGATGCGCACGGGGAAAAGACGAGTTCGGTGTAACAGCCTAGGCGTCTTTTGTATGTCATGGACGTCACGTTGCGTCGCTTTATGATGCGGGTTTGAATTGTAGCGTCCCAGTTGACAGAACCGTTATTGTGCTATAAAGTTTCCTGAAATAATACTGAATATTTTTGCCACCGTTAATCATACAGCAAAGGACACCGTGCGTGTGTTAGAGCCTATTATTACTCTGATATCCATATGAGCCTCTCGAAGGTCAATACAAGCACTAACCTTCGAACTTTATCAGATTGATGACCGTTCTAATGACCCAAGCTAAAGGAAGCCTTCTCGATAGGATTCTGTGTTACAAAGAAAATTGCATTACCCTGCGCCTCTGTTCGTTAAGGATCGTTGTGCAAAGAGATACATTTAGCAAAAACTCAGTTGATAGGAGAAAGGAAAGACTAGGTTTCACGCCGTATGAAGATTAATGAATAAAACGTTGGCAGAATTGGAGGGAGATTTTCGGCTCAGAATTTATATAAAGGTGGTTTCATGTTGCTAAAGTAATGTGATTGATTGCGTCTGTCTGAGCTGATCTTTTGTATATGTGTTGCAAGCAAAGCTGACATTGGTCAATGTAACCTTTCGTTTCTGGGGGTAAGTATAATTCCAATGTGAACAAATTCACACGTAAATTGCCTAATGTCATTACATGGAGCAGCCATAGGTGGATTAGGAATGAATACAGTCAGATTGAGTGTAATCCATAACGTGGACGAACTACTTCCTTTCTTTCTTCAATCAGCCTGTATTAACAAGATTGATCACGATTAAGAGTTAACTGAGTTAGCTTGCTATGATTGTTCTTGAAACATGAGAAAAGTTCTCTCAAATTCCCAGCCTTTAACCGGAAGCCACATATCCTTGTTCGGAGATAAAAAAAGACAAATAAATAGCGCAATGGATAATAAAAAAGCAATTCACAGGAGGTTCTCCCGCTTTTATCCTCGGAGTCATCGACCGACCTTGGAGAAGTCTCAAGTCCCAGTTGACTTCAGGTAATGCATAAATATGTCAAATTCATGTAGCGTTGGGGAAAATGTCAGCTGCCTTATTCAGTTTGAACGCGCATGGCTATAAACCATGATGCGGTGACAGTTATGTCCCCGAGTACAGGATTTCATTACGTTATATCACGGACTGTGACAGAACGTTAACCTTGGGGAGGATGGTTGCTGTTTTCTGGGTAGTCTTCATCCTTGTATGTTACGTCGATGTAGTAGGCGGTTACTGTTAGGTCTTGTCATACTTTACACGTGGAATATCTATGTATTTATTCATTTTCTTGGTGTTTTACGCCGTAATTGCGCAAGAATATTTCACTTATTTAGAACGGCGGCCAGTATTATGGTGGGGAAAAAACCGAGAGGTGGTGGAAAATCTAGATACTTCAAACACAACCTGGTGATTAATCGGCACTATATATTAATGTGCGTTTTTCAAGACTTCAACACAATTTAGGATAGTTGGAAGGAGCTTTATAGATGTATGTAATGACGATCTGTGTTGTGGAGAAAGCTAACAGAATCATTGACCTGAACGACGTTTACTGGGCAATAACTCGGGTTTATTTGTACCTAACTGTCAAGAGTAAGACGTGACCTATGTGCACATGGCATTCTGACATAAATGATATGATCGGTTAATAAAACGCAACCATTTGTTAATAACGTGTTTGTGGAACAGAGAATTGCTTTTCCATTTCTATATATTTTGATAAGGTAATATTCCGTGTATGATAAAGATATTTATAGTGGAAAATACTAAACACTGAAATTTTGGTTATATTTCTCACAATGCCCCCGCCCCCCCCCCACTCAGTCAGCCAAATTTCAATATATATATGTTTTCGAACTTTTCTTCCTGAGGATTTATCAAACATCCATAGTGTACGCCATGGAAGACACAGCTTGTGATGTCCTTAAACAAATTACACGTAAAACACAGAAAGTAATCTACTCTCTTACATCAGTTGGCAGTAAGGAATCAACTTATCTACACAGTGTCTTGTTTTACGCTGGTGTGAAATATTGACAAGTGGCCTCTTACAAACCTTAACGAGCGAAACGAATTCTTGACTTTTCAATTCTCGGTTAGCAGATACATACCTGTTTGTGAACACAATGCCGTATAGCGTCAGTGATGGTGTTCGTGGGTTACAGGAAATAACAGTAACAGAGGTTTAAACTAACGCCTTTCACTAGACATGTTTCAAGCCTCCTGATCTAAAGCTGCAGGACTGGGGATCAATAAACAATAACGGTAACAACCGGCTAAAAAACACTTTAAAGAAAAGAGCAACCAGGTTGCACACTGGCCTCGTGTAGCGCTTGGGCAGTCAGAGTTACATTCAAGAACTCACTTGTGACACCGATGCTTTATGCCGAAATAACCTTATACTTTAAGACAGAAATAGTAGTCCTCTTAACGTTACAAGGGACGTAATTAATGCCTACAGTGCTGGTTGCCATACGTCCCAGCAACGTTAAGAGGGCTTCATGCAAGAGGGCTCTGGCTAGCATGGTAGATACGTGCTCGTAGCGTGAAGAAGGCTTCGTGAAAGTGGCCCCAGTTTCCCCAGCGTGTGCCCAGTTTCCCCACCGTTTTGTTAAAGATTGTCCGGTGAGGGCTAACCTCGTCCTGTGAAATGTCGCTTTGCATAATTTGGTTACATAATTACAACGATGTAGCAACAGTCCTTCTCTTTTATAAAGGTGTCATACACACCAGCTTTACATATCAATATGCCAAAGCCAAACGATATCTCTGCATACCTGAGAAAAAAGCTTTATATGCGTCTATGATACACCTTATTTTGAGTACTTGTTCAAAAACTAAGATGGCATTAATACGACATGCAAGGTTTGGAATGATGAGGTTTTAGAATGTTTTTCTTCATAATAAAATATTAGCTATGTAAGGCAGATATCTCAGCCAGCAGTGCTTAAATCAGTGGATCCGACTAGATATACCTCAAGGGTTGATCATTTACGACACATCAGGTGAAGTATATGAATAGCAATGATTGTAAACACTACTAAATGACCTTCACGTTATTCCATACTGTAAGGGCACGATGATAAACAAATGGCTTGTTTAACTCTCAGACAGCGATAGGCCTTACATATGATTAAACAAAGAAACACGAAAACGCTCGAGTAAGTTCAATATATATAACTGAACAAAATACACAAACAGTACAACTAAACATATTATACAAGAACAATACATATAGTTACAAACTACAGTTTGGTAAGGATTACCGTCCAAATCCTGATGGAATATCAAGATTCTGAAGGCAAGGCAGTGTACGTAAATTGAAATCCACAGTTCATGGAATTCTTGAATCGAAGGATGACGCTGGCCTCCAAGTGACGAACGGTAGTGGGAATCGTCTAAATGCACTTTCCAGAGGGGACATGGAGGCGATAGCTTCCGTAATATCGGGCAAGCGAGGCATGTTTCCTCGGACTTGAATCCACAATCACTTTCTGTATAAAACTGGGATGACAGGTACGTAATCACACAAAGAGACCATGAGCGATGGAAGCTCCAAAATAACGTGTTAAACAAAACAGTAATTGGCGAAACACAAGTTCACAAATTGCTACGTACAGAAATATGAAGTACAACTTGTCCAGTGTCCAGTGGCATGAAAGCCTCGGATCCCAGATATACAGTGAATAACTCAGTACTGATTTTACCGGTTGGAAATTTGCACAGCCAAATGAAAATTTATGTGCAGAAACTAATGAATTGATGTTATGAAAACGAAGTATATTTGATATTTCTGACAAAATGACAATGTTAACATAAAATACTAGGAACTCATCATTTTGATAATAACCAATGGTAAATCGGACCCGTAAACAGAGGATAGTTGTAGCAGTTAATTATGACTTACACACAATACTATATATTTAAAGCAAGGAGAGTTGCCCTTCCCTTTCCGAGTAGTATAACGCCATTAGTACGCCTGCTGCCTTACCAGAGACATGACAGAAGGGCTGTCAGTTTCCTACTCTGCAAATCGCGGGGGTTTCTCAAGGCTCAGTCCGCTATAGTGGCCTGTTTTATTCCCTACTGATTTACAATAATTCCTATTTTTTACTATTAAAAATATTATCGCTGGGAACAAAAAAATTTAATTATATCCAAAAACAAATTAACGCAAGCAAAGAATAAAAAATAGGCACCAGTTGCGTCCATTCGTCGACCTCACCGCAACTGGTGCCTATTTTTTTATTATTTACGTGCGTTAAATTGTTTTTTGTGCGTTCCGCACCCCAGTAGAGAGTTGCACGGAGGAAACAGACGAGTTTGGTATAACAAACCAGGTATTCGATTATATAAAAAACACAGTGGATAATAAAGAAAGCGATTCAAAAGAGATTCTTCCCCTTATTTCAGTCAACGACCGACCTTGAAAAAGGATCAAGTCCCAGTTGACTTAGGTAATGCATAAACATACCAAATGGCTAATACATATAACATTGGGGAAAATGTCAGCTGCCTTGTACGATTGAATGTACATGGCTATATATCATGGCACGATGACCGTTATGTCCCCGAATATAAGATTTCATGACCTTATATCACTGACGGTGACAGAACACATCCTTGAGAGGATGGTTGCTGTTTTCTGGATATTCTTCATCTTTGTATGTTTCGTCGATTTTGTGTAGACTAGTTAGTGCTATAGGCCTTGCAATACCTTGCCTTTAGAACGTCTACTTATTTATTCGAATTGTGTTTCACGCCGTACTCAAGAATATTTCGCATATATTCAGAAGCGATATGGTCGAACGAAACTGGGCAGCAGTGGAAAGTCTAGATACTTTAAGCACAGCACTATATATTAATGTGCGTTTTTCAAGACTTCAAGACAATTTAGGATATTTCGAAGGAGCCCTTTTGATATATATAAGAACGATCTATATTGTGCAGAAAGGTAGCAGAATTATCGAATTGAATTACGTAGATAAGAAGGCAATTTCGGTTTATTTGTACATAAGTATCAGCATTAGATGTAACCCATGTGTACTTGGCTTTCTGACCTAAATGATAAGAACATTTGTGTTTTATTTAGATAATTGCTCTTCCATTTTCAAATAATTTGGTGAAGACTATACTCATTGTACAATAAAGATATTCAAAGACAAGTACCGAACTCAGACACGTTGGTTATATTTCCGACAATCACCCCCGTCCCCTTCACACACATACACACACCCAATTTCAATATATTTCTGCTTTGAGGCATTTTTGTTGGTAGGATTTCGCAAACATCCATTTCATACGCCATCGAAGATTCGGCGTGTGGTGTAGTCAAATAATTTACACAAGCGACGCAGAAAGCCATCCAGACGCTTACATATGTTCACTGTAAGGAAGCAATTTCTTTAGACAATATATTGTTGTATGCTGGTATAAAACTTGATCAGTGAAACGCATTTTTGACCTTTCAATTCTCGGTGAGCAGATACATACATGACTGTGAACACAGTGCTGTCTAGAAAAGGAGAATTCCATATAGCGCCAGTGAGCGCGCCAGTGGGTTACATGAAATAATAGTAACAGGGAGTAGATGCAACTAACAGTTGGTATCTCGGATGGATTAAACTAGCGCCCTTCACCAGACATCTAAAACTCCAACCTTATATTCATTCTTTGAAGTCGCTGAACATCACTTGTCTTGAGCTGGCAATGCCTCGGTGGCCAAATCGTTAGCGTACCTGAGGAGCATAGTAACTCAGAAGCTTGTCACCAATGCGGTCCCTGTGACTTCAAATCTGATTCAGGCCTACTTCCTGCCGCAAGTGGAAAAGGCGGGAAAGAGCCTATGGATGGCCGTGAGTTTCTCCTAGGATCTGCCCCGTTTCCTCTTAAAACGCGATTGAATTATTCCCGAGTACAACGTAGAACACTAATAAATAAATGAATAAATTTGTAAAATTTTTCCTGCATTGAACGACATATTCATCCAATCCTCTTGGTAACGTCTGTATCACTATAACACGACGTCAGTATTAGGCTAAATTATCGAAGTCCACGAAATCGCTGAATGAAACCAAACACTAATCAGTTTCGAGTAGGCGGTAGAGGAGCTTGCTGCCAGTGGCATGTGGTTTCATTCACCTCTAGTGACGTCACTGCGCCCACATTTGTGAAGTCACTAGCCTGATGTGTTACAACAAACTAGCTCGCCTGCTTTGATGTGACTTCCGGATCACCAACTCTGTCTTAGTGAATGCTCCGATCGTCGCTGAATCTTCCATCAGTCGCCCGCAATTCATCGAACTGAACTCATCTGGTATCTTTCCAAACGGTGATACTTCACTTCATATCGATATTTACTTCAACAAAGGCAGCAACAATTACATCAAGAAATATACAACATACACAAGAAAACAGAAGAAAACGAAGAGTTTTTATTATATCTTCCGATTTAGACAGTTAGTTGCATGTATACATATGAACGGCCCGGCACACAGGCACACGTATAAATGTTTCCTATATCCTATTGTTGCGGTATGTACTATGAACAGTTTTTAACAGACCATTGCCCACATCAACTGGTTTGTCTATCCATTGGTCAAATTTCAGTGAAATATGAAATTTACTGGTTACATGACAAAGAGCTAAAAAACTTCTTGGAATAGGGTGCAATAAACCTCGAAGAATATTCATAATTTGTTGGAAACGAACAAGCAAGGGAAATCGACAATACTAGACCACAAAGGTGTGATTATCACTGACACTGTCCACCATATGGTCGTGCTTATGACAGCGTCAACTGAACCTTGGAGTGCACAAGCACAAAGACAAGGAAGCTCTTACCGCTTGACACATCTGGTGGAAATAACTAGAGAAGGCTTCAGTTGGCTTCGTCTTTTAATAAACTTAAACATAATTACCCATTAGCGAGCTCTTATAGAACCGTGCCTCAGGAAAGGTTGTGTCCAGACCTGGCCACATCAGCTGGGAACTGAATGGCTCTTGACCTGTTTCTATAATTAGTTCTTAAGAATGTGTTTGTTTCGATCCAAAAAAAAAATAACAATAATAATATATAATCAATGGCTGACATAATTGCTCGTTGACCGACTTATTTATTGATTGGGTATTGGTGTTTAAAACTGTGTTCATTTTTTTTCACATGTAACAGGGGTTGAGTTTATGCGTGCAGGATCTCATCCACCTTCCCAGATGTAGAATCGAACCCGCGTTGATTCATTGGTCAAGGGCCTGATAGACACCGCGAGCTGGAGATTTAACCATGTGAACAAGTGAATCCTGTCACCTCTGCAGTTCACTCATAATACAAGTAAATCACGCCATGTTTAAAAGCGCTTCTTTCATAACTGGTGGATGTTGTTAGCTGGATTTTAATTTTTGCTAACTAATAGTTGTCCTTCAAAAAGGTAAATAAAGCTGTTAGCTTTCACTATGATGTCCTCAAGGACGCGACGATAATCGGATGTTACACTGAACATACATGTATTTGCGCATTGCAACTGACATTGCGTGTCAAACTATAGCCAGACCAGTGCACAACACAATGATTTCACGACGTTTTTGAGGAAGTGTGTGGCCATGAAAATGCAATGGTCTCTAATTCGAAATCCTTTGTTCTGCCACACACAAAACTTGATTTGTTTATAAAGAATTATGAGCTGTTTACTGAAGACCCTTTGTTACAAGGGCGTTCACTGTTCGCTGACATGTCCCATACAGCATGTCATTGTCAGTCCTGTGGAGAGGGCAGTGGTTTCAACGTCAAGGTCGAAGCTATTCCCTGATGAACAAAATCAAACAGGTCAGGAACACAGAAAGGCCAAAATCTATATATTTCTTTCCATTTTACTTTGGGTTTCGGTCAGAAGTCATTTGGATTGTTGTGTTAATGGGCAACAGAAGAGAGGGGAGAGTTTTGACACGTGACAAATGACAAAATGGTCACTTTCAAGAGCATAATGTCACGAAAAGCAGAATCTTCACAATAACTTTAAAGTGAACAATAATCCAACTAAAAGGTATACGCAAAAAGTTTTGGTTTGAAGACAAATGACTTAGAAATAATCACCGTCATTAAAGGGTCTCTCTAGTAACTAGAGCTACCCGTAAGTCTCAAAATCACCGACATCGTGATCAAGTGTGATACACGTGACTTGGGCTTAGCATAGGCCTACAAAGGTCTCAGTGCCCTCAGATAGTCCTGTGTACCAGACATCTACTGGGCACTAATCACCAGAGGTATTACCTGTGGGTTAATCTAGCGTGTTTCCCGTACCGCATGGCCAACCATCTGCAGACTGATGACCTGTTAAGTCGATGGTATTCTCTCATATCCAGAAATACCAATTTAAATCCTCCTACTGTCGCACATACATCACACCGATTGCAAAGTAATTAATTTATCCACCTGAATGGAGATTGTGTAGAATAAGTTTATTACTGCACCACAGTGATAAGGATTTATTAAGAGAGACGATTTCATGGGGTTTATTTCAGTGTCATGCAATTAAGGGCAGTGGAGTGTGCAATGGGAGAAGCAATCAAATACGGTGGTCTAGATACAATTATAAAAGAGTTATGGGCAATAAAACGGATGCAAAAATGAGCCCTCGTCACTCGGGGCAGTGTGAACGCAAATATTCGTCTTATCTGTATGTGCACTTAGGATATAACGACTACAGATAAGTAAATCCAGAAAAGAATAAATTAAGGGATTAAAAAGCTATGGTGTGATGTAATGGTAGGAATAGGAAATTTCAGAATTCACTATATGGGTATGCAGATGTCCACTTTAGTAATTGTATTATATAAGTGACAGGCACTTAAACATCAGTAAACCTTATTATTATACTTCACATAGTAATTCTTGGCTTTTATTGGTCAATACACGGTCACAAGCAAAACAATATTTCACGTGCACAAGGCAATATCCAACGATCTCGTTTCGTTTATTCTATACGGTAATCTGCTTTTGTGAGCAGTCTGTTGTCATTTTGTTTGTAAACAGAACGATTTTACCATGGCCTGCTCAGCCAGCGACGATGTACAACTTCAGAGATAAAGATTCAACAGAGCAGGTTATTTCTATTCATTATTGTTTCACCTTTTTCGGCGTAATAAAACATATATATGGGATGGAATATCAGAACTGGTTGAACATCACTCGTCTCGGGGCGCCAACTCCTGATATCTCATCCAACAACGTGCACTATGATATAGTATGTCCATTGCAACAGTAAGGACAGGATGGCTGACGCAAAGAGGTACACGGCTTGTAAGTTGCAAAGCACACAACGCCTGATGTATGAAAATAGAATGGGCAAATATATGTTAAAACAATATATCATAAGCCTTCAGACAAAAGTAAATAAGACTTTTTAAACGGCGCGTTTAATAGAAGCCAAAGTAGCAAATGGAATCCCCAGTTATTGAAGTAAATCATAACCGCGTTCACGCAGGCATGTGTGTGTGAATCTTAAACACAACGCATACACGTAATTTCATCTTGAACGATAACGTGTTTAAGTAGAGTGGTTCCCTCAACATGGTTATACTTATTATTATCATATTCTGATGGCAGCATGAACAACCATCTAAAAAGAATCCTTCAGTAAATATACATGTATGTATGCCCAAAAGAAAAGTAAGAACAATCAATGTAAGTCGAAATTATTTTCCATACAACACTCAGTTAGTAACGTATAAAAGGTACTTGAACATCCAAAGAGGTGCAAAAGGTCCAAAGAAATCTTAGTCAGTGCGCGCGAGCTCATTCGCGATCAAATGGACGACGTTGGCATTCTCTGCCTGATTTCCAGGGAGTCCATACCATGCCACAACTATTCAACAAAGGCCATCTTACTGAGCGGAAAGCTGATCCAGTGACCAACAAAGTTTGACGCTGAGAATTGCTCTTATATCAGGCTATATGTTCATTTTCCTGCTTGGACAGGTCACGTCAATTGCTCGAACAGGCGTGCTTTATACTCCTGCACACTTCAATGTCTACTCCCAATATAAATGAGTTACCGTTTGGGTACCTCAGTGAAGAATGTTGAAGGTTTTACTTTTGAAATAAAATATCCTCACAGCAGGTCTGCTTTGCTACACATATAGTCGTAACATTCATGTTAACAGCTACCCAAGTTCACTTTTTGTTTTAACTTTGGTACACACACATTATGTATAAAACATGTATTACTGTTTGCAAACTGAATACAAGCCCAAGGTGTTGACTTCGTGATTTGGGAGTGCACTCAACACGATGCACTGATTACATGATAGTTTTTTTTATTTGTCTCAATTTTTATATTGACTTTTTTGCCTCGTTTGGGGATAAACAAGCTGGATTATCCCGTTTCACTTCATGTTTTTAACTTTCAATGGATGTGATTGGTTTACAGTGTACCTCAAGGACATCATGGTTGCATCCTCAGCACATGATAACACTGATGATGTTTGTATTTCCCCCGTGTGATAACCTGACGTATGCAGCTGTGATCAGTCGCTAACAAACCATGTTTTGACATTTAGAAGGTTTAACCTTGAGGTGAATTCCTACTTCCTGTTTACAATGAAAGCTGGCAGCATATATCATCGATGTTAGGCTTCTGTAATATCGCAAACCGGTATCTATATTCTGCAATCGAATCACCAATAAAAAACCACTGGTGGGATGCCATGCGGGTTTACGGTTCTCAACGAACTTTTACTGAACATCTACGGTGTATGGTTTCGCTAAATAGGTCATAATTTTACCTCAATACGCCTACGTGGCGAGAAAACTCTTCTTAAAGCTTGCCCTGTTTTAGGCTCAACAACACAGTTCAATGTTTGCTATCGTCAGTTAGCGTAGCGCCCACGCCACGTGTTTTGACAGCTAATAGTTTCAGAATTACTTCTGTAAAGGGCTATGTGTGACAAAGATTGCCTTTCCATTGCTATCAATCTATTCGATTTATTTATATGATAAACCCATTTTAAACACCATTTTAAAAATCAGGACCGCCTTGGATACACCACGGACTTGTGTTAAGTTACTGACGAATTTCCCCATGCGTGGAGTAGACGTATTCATATATGCATACTACTGGAAGATAAGCGTTCTTCAAGGAACGATTAATAAAATGCTGAAACATGCACAGGACTGTTTACTTTTCTCAAGGTCTCACAAGGAGTGAGAGCGGTTGAATCCAAAGTTCTTACACAAGGCTGAAATTGAACACTGATCAGTATTGTTGCAGAAATAGGTTAGCCGTCTTAGTAATAAATATTCAATCCTTCATGGTTAATCAAACAGTGACACAAACATCGCTTCCGCCGTGAATACAAGTAAAATGAAAAGTAACGTCATCACGGGGAGATCGTGGTAAAATATCGGATGGGGTGGATCTTTCAATACATTGTCGATAAACATACATACTATCATAGTTAGTGGCGATATCAATTTGACCTGCTCCTATCCCATCGTCCTTCACCATATGGAATGGCATAGAGTGTGTTCACTGTTTACATTTTTAGACATCCGCTGTATCAGTCTGGTGTGTAAAGACAGTCAGTTTCCCCACAAGAAGAACAAAGCCTAGGAAAATCCATTCTCCCGGGCTGGAATCTTGGATATTGTTTTCAATAGTGACTTTACGCCATTCAGTAAGCCATTGGACGGTGATTGTAATAGGAGTAACAGCAACAGTTCACTCCGTAGGACGTGTAAACAGTTCGTTAATCAAACAGTGAAATCCGTACAGCGCGTCGAATAATTTAGCTGATTCCAAAGAATAAAGAAACAAACAGCAAATGTGTGTGGGCCCGTGTGTGTTTTATATCTTTGATAGAAAATTCTTTCCACGTTCTACAGAAAAAATTTGCACGGTCGACAATGACGCTTTTCTAGCCTCTGCGGTTAATTTTTATGCTAACAAATTGGAGTACACCGTGGCCGAGTCGAAAAAAAAATCCTTCGTGTAAGCCGAGCTTAAGGCTCATATGTTTGAGAGTTCGTCAATTATTTATTTGATTGGCGTCTTACGTCGTACTCAAGAATTTTCCCTTGTACGACGGCAGGGAGCATTATGGAGCGAAACTAACATGTCTGTAGTTAAATACTGTGGTTATTACTGGCAAATGATGGGATAAATATATATACATACCCATATACACTTAAACTGCATAAGAATGAGTTGGTGAAATCTTTACATAGTTAGACAAAATAATATAATGAGACAAATATAAAGTTACCGAAAAAGTCATATCCTTGATAGAGCAATAGTGTTCTGTGGTTTGTCGACTGATAAAGCTGGCACGCGACGTTGGCTCTTATTTTTAAAAGTTACTTGTTTTCTTGAAGGTCTGACCAAGTTGAATAATTGAGACACTCGGTAAAATTCAATTAACGGGCTGCGATTAAGAAAAAGTTCGAATGCTCTTTCAAAAGAACGATTCATACATCAAACCTCAAGCAAGAAGTTCGACAAGCTCTTGATTACAGGGGCTGTTGCCTGTTGTAAAAAGAATGCAGTCTTAGAGATTATCTGTTTTTTTTTAATTTAAGATTTACGTGGCATAATGGAAACTGCGTGAAAGAAAAACAAAAGTTAGGACATACCTTTCTTTCAAGAATGGTTCATATAATGGAATATATATTAAAGCCTATGTTTGCTCCCTTACATGGGGCTGTTTTTGTTTCACGACTAATGACGCAGGTGCATAAGAATTCATTGATCTGGTTCCGTGTAGCTGTTTTTGTAAAATCTGGACAGATCTTCCACGGCGCTAAATGCCATTCGTCTGTCACGTATGTGGAATGCTAAAAGACTGTATATGTGATTCTATATACATTTATTGAACAAGCTAGGTTTAAAATGCTGAAAACGAATTCCAAAGCCACGATATCGAGCAAAATGTCTACAACAAGGAGTCTCAGAATACTTTTACATGCATCTTTTTTTGCCATTGTCAATTATCTTTGGTGGTATAAAAACTCTCAGAGCTATGTCATTTTGAGTCATGGTTAATTTAATCATCAGAAAGAATATATCGCAGATCTTCACCAACACAACAGTGCACGGATGTCTGTTCAGTCCGTTGTAGTTCGTAGTCAACGAGAAGTCCACGGATATCTCCGAGTGAATTTGAATCAAACTGTATCATAGGATCAGGGAAAGAATGTACAATTTAGATACTATTCCGTTTATATTCGAACAATCAGCAAATACAATTACACGCGGTAACACAATTTTTACTGCGTACCTCATAACAGGGAAGCTTCCCTGCTGAAAGTAATTCAGGCCAAAGCTGTATATTTTATTATTCATCCATGCCTTTTCGTTAGCGAGTTTCAGGCAAAAAGAGATAGCGTAGTATTTATGTATTACAAGGCAACAACGGACAGTTCGATTTAGATATGAACCACCATTACGCTGGAAAAAGCAAGCAGCTGTCGTATGCCTATCGGTCGCCGCGAGTGGGGAAGGCTGTGACAAACATGATCCTATCATCGTGCATGAGTACAGTGTGACAGTTAACAGTGGAGACACCTGCCATTGTCTTATTCATTCAATTACGTAACAGGCCGTAATAAAAATTACAACGCTTTCGAGTATGAATAAAATATGAAAACAAAGATGTTGATTTACTGAGTTTACATTTTCTTCTTGTCATATATTTACCCTGGCTGTTGTTGATATGAATGTTTTTCTGTTCTATCGCATGACAAAGCTTGAGAGGTCAACAAAGGAACAAAACCCTTCCTTAACTGATCCACTCAGGACAAAGTCTTCCTTAAGCTGGTCAAACACAGCTTGGTGTTTCTAACGGGGATTCAATCAGCACGCTTTTCCAAGTACACACAGGACGTCACTGTGTCTCTGATTTTATTGATGAAGCACTACGAAATCTCATATCCAATATGTTAGGTCAAAGACAGAACTTCTGGTCATCATTCAGAAATGTAGTGGTGCACTACCTAAGGCATTGCCTTCTGAGTGAAACCGACATTCATATACCAGCGAAAATGGGCTTTCTGGGTGAATAAGGGCAACACCAGTCTGTGATAACGACAAATAAGTCTCATTTAAATGGCAGGATGGATGGATAGCGGTGTCTAATGTAAAAAACAAAACAATTTTAAAACTAAAGCGTATAATGTTGAAACATGCTCTCTAAACATGTGGGCCCTAAAGAGCAATAATCCAGGATTTCCAACAGAACAGTACTGAGGTGCCCTCTCGGTCAGAGCGCTGGTTACGTCGTGGCAATATGCTGTTCACTGGTGAAGCAGTTGCAATCGCATTCTGCGCTGTACATGAAAATGAACTTTCTTGATGACCTGTTGGCCGTGGTCCATAAAGGAACAGACCGCAGCTTAAATTACGAAACCGGTATCCCTCAAGTTAAAGAGCAACTCTGTCATATGTGCATCTGGCTTCACGTCATTGTACGGATTAGGTATTTTGTCATAGAAATACTTCCTAGCCCCGTAGATGAAAGAAGAATGGTTTTCCGTAAATGATTTTAGTAAAATAAAACAATAAACGCCTTCTATAAAGAGAGCACACTTTCGTCATATTTCTAGGATACGTTGAATGTCCGAGAAGTAAAAACTATAACGTCTCTATGGTGTAAAGACACCCAGTATTCCACAGCATTATAACTATATAAGTTACTCAGATTTAACAAAAGCAACGCGTCTGGTAGACATGCAACATTAGCCAATTCTCGAGTGAAAAACATTTACAATGAACTGATTTGACATATCATGCGGTTAAGTGTTTAACTACAAATGGATATTCGTCACCGTTCAGGAAAACCTGGATCTAATTCACTGAGGCAGGAAACCATGGTCAGGTTGATTTATTCCCTCAGGGTTGTGAAGCTCAGACTGAAGTGGCTTTTCACCGGGAAAGACTGTCACGGGTCGTAGTGAGCAAGACCATGGCCTCTTTAACCCATAACTCTGTGGGACAAACTTTAGAGACCAACAATTTATCGGTGTCTGGGTAGAGCCATAAACGTAGCGTGCCCAGATGCTTGAGTACATTTGGGGATTTAATATCTGACTGAGGGTTGTTCAGAAATCAGAAACAGATTTATGGCTGATTGGCTCTGATAATTCAACAGGCTCCTGTAATGAACATGCCAATGATAATATCTGGTGGGCATAGAAATGTGGGCCATGACACACTGGCGGGGTAAGAAACTATGCCAACGACCAACATGCTTGAACAGCATGCATTTTATTTCAAATATTCAGCGACAAAGAAATGCTGAGCGACATCAAAAGTGCGTTATGTCGCAAAATTATGTCACAAAATATGTTCTTATTTCCTTTATGACGGCAATTTTCATTGTCCTGTTTACGTTCGAGTTGGAACCGATTATTTAAAATAATATATTTCTTGAAATAAAATGAGAAAAATTACAGGAATAATCAGCAAACAAAAGTATGTAGGCGATGACAAAGAATCAATAGACAGCAGTAGATGGGCAAAAGACCTCCCCTGTTGCATTAACCATGAAACGTATTAAACAAAATGTTTTCTCATGGAGTTATGAAAAACAATTCTGTGCAGTCAAAATTTATTGATCAAAGCAGAATAAAGATATCAAAATATTTTTTCATCTCTTTTTTTCCTAACAATATGCATATGAGTCTGCCGATGTGGCTGTGCTTTCTGTAGGCACAGTATATTCAACCTCGCCATGAATCGTTTGTTACGGACGAGATCTTGCTATCTCCACTGGTATCCTGAAAAGGCATCTGTTTTGTTGAAACGATGCTGAATAATGAAAACATTCAATAAAATTCAATTAAAGTATCAGGATTACGAAAAAGTTCGAATGCTCTTTTAAGACAACGATTCATATATCAACCGTAATATCAAGAAACGCTTCAACAAGCCCTTGGTTCCAGTGGTTGGTATGTGTTGCAAGAAGAACTCAGTCAGTGAGATTATCTCGTTTTTATAGACAGTCAAGATTTATGAGGTGTAACGAGAAACTAGGCCACAAAACCTCTGGCCAAGTCGAGTTTTAGCTTCAAGAACGATTCATATGATGGATTATATCCTGAAGTCTGTGCCTTCTTTTTTAAATTGGACTTATTTCACGATTCATGACGCTTCTGAGAATTTTATTATCTGGCACCCTGTAATTGTTTTAGTAAAATCTGAATGGATATGAAAGATCCCTGGATGCCATTCGCCTATTGCGCATATGAAATGCTGAATGATCTTTATATCGCATTGTATATATTGTTCAAGCGCTTATACTTACAGACGGCTTAAAATGATACATGGTAGACAAAACACTGCGCCAATCTCAATAACAGAAGAGAACGCATTTTGGAGTTCACTAGGATATGAGTCATCATTTTGAAGGAAAGGACAATTGTCGTATACATATCAGCCGCCATAATTAAGGAAAGCTGTGTGAAACCTACACAAACGGGAAGCATGCTCAGGTGTGAATATGATCCAGTCGTCGTGATTGAGTACAGTGTGATAGCTAACAGTGGATCCCTGCCATTGGCTAACGTATGCCCTACACGTCATCATGCATTCAGTTGTTTCTTATTTATTGAACTGTTTGTGGAAACATAACTTAACCATTTACGTCACAGGCCATAATAAATAAAGTGCAGTATAGTATGAATAAAATATGACAAGAGCGATACGGCTTTTTCAGTAGGCATATTTTTACGCTGGCTTCCGCTAATGCATTACTGTTGATATTCACTTTTTTTCTATGACTTCAACGCGATGAAGCATGCACATTCAACAAATTAACAAATTGTGTGTGTATTTCTATCAAGAGTACAAAGCCCTCAATAAACTGATCCACGCAGGATAAACTCTTCCTGAAGCTGATCATATCCCGCCCGATGTGTATGTTAGGTGTATACCGGTGATTCCCTCAGTGCAGTAGGCCTACGCCTACGCTTACGCTTTTAGCGCTAAGGACGTCACTGTTTTCTCTGGCCTTATTGATGAAGCAAACATGAAATTTCGTATCAAGCAGATGATATAAGACAAGTAATACATACAATAATACATAAGACATTGTCAGTGAATGACTCTTTCAAATAGAATGCCGAATTGTGAGAGAGAGTCAGCTTGTTTTGCATTCGACAAGGATAGCTGTGCCTAATGATGATAAAGGTCTTCAAAGTTGCGGGTAATGTTGTTGATAAGTGTCGGAATGATAGCGCAGAAGGATGGTTTCAACACACGTTAACCCATAAGATCAATACACCTTCATTTCCAACGTAAAGGACCATGATCTAGATTTGTGAACTGAAATGTTCTTCAGGGCAGAACCCTGAGTACCTATTAAGAACTGGTCCACCAGATGTGTAAATCTTGCAAACGCGTTCTCTGTTATGGATTGAACAACTGTCTATTTTGATGAAGTTGTCTTATGGATTCTCGAGCCGAACATAAAATTGAAACTTTTATTAAGACACCACTGTCCTCGAAGTCAAAGGATGATTCTTGTATATGTGCACCTAACTTTACAACACTGGAACTGTGTCAGACGCATGTTTAAGTTACTCAGGTTTACCGACAGGGACACATCTGGCAGACATGCAACATTAGCCAATTCTCGAGTGAAAAGCATTTACAATGAACTGATTTGACATATCATGCGATTAAGAGTTTAGCGACGAAAGGATATTCGTCACCGTTCGGGAAACACTGGAACTAATTCACTGAGGCAGGAAACCATGGTCAGGTTGATTTATTCCTACAGAGCTGTGAAGTCCAGACTGGCGTGGCTTCTCACCGGGAAAGATTGTTACAGGTCGTATGACCACTATTTTGGTGTCTTTAACCCATGACTCCGGGGAAAAAACTCCAGAGGCAAACAATTTATCGCATGGGCGTCTAGGTAGAGTCATAAGCAGATGCCGGAGTAAATTTGGAGATTTAGTATCTGAGTGAGTGTCGTTCAGAAACCAGAAACAGATGTAGGGCTTGTGATAAACATGATAATAACACCAGCTGGACATACAGCTGTGGGTCATGGTACATTGGCGGGTTAGGCAACGATGCCGACGAGCAAACCGATAAACTGCGTAGCAAACCGAGAAGCTGCGTACATTTAATTTCAATGCTCAAAGCATGAAAAAATGCGTAGTAATATCACGGCGAGGAAAAAACATTTAAGGCTAGTTTGAATGAGTTTTCCCAGGTTCAGTCGAGTTTCCTCTATCCATCAACCAGTCGACCATCATGTAAGGACGATATTTGTATGCTTACACCCTGTATAGTTTAAATTCCTCTCTGATCAGAATACAAACTTCGTAGAAATATTAAAAGAAAAGAAATCCTACGGAAAAAAATTAAATGATGGCTCAAAAGGATTTTCAGTGAATATCGCCATTTAACCCAAATAACTGGAGATTTTTTCAGAAACAAAATCTTCGGCTGTGAAATTTTCCTGACGTGACGTGATAATATTCCTTAAATAACGCCAAATCAGACACATGTGACATCGAGTAAGGCATTTTAGCGTTTAAAAGGGCTAAGTGATTTGTGGTTACGCGTCAGCGTTTTGTGACATCATGTGTTCGCGCGTGACGTCACACGAGGCAAAGTGGAAAGGACATAAAAATTTGCTTCCGTATTCTCTGACGAAACCAACAATGTCGGCTTTAACATACTGCAACACTTTTAGCATTTAGGAAAGCAATTCAGACCTTGTTTTTGAGAAACAGATGTTTAGACACCAAGTTAGCTCTTTAACAAATCAAACCGAAGTGGTCATGTAATCCATTATTATTCATCATTGTGTAGTTTCGAGTTGTGTCATCAGTGACAACCTCTCCTCTAAAGCTCTATAGATGAGCCTCATGGGATGATTACCATAGTTGTTAATGCTTATGTCCGTCAAAAGAAAAAAAGACACCAGTAGATACTGGATTACTTTGAGAGGGAGTATTTTCCTGTTTCTTTTCCTCCATGAATTTTATAACCAATAAATGTACCTAAGAATCCAACAAGTCCTTCTGGATAACTTTCAGGGTAACGCTTTTTGATGAATCCCTACTGGTGCCACAAGTTTCGCTTACTAAGTCCCAGTTGTTTATTCTATGTATAGGATTATCAGCAGGTAGAGAGAGTGACGAATACAGAAGCTTGACTTTGCAAAGCGCATGAGAGAACAAGAATATGTTCATAGGCTGAAATATTATTTAAAAAGACTCTTATGCTTCACATACCACCTGGACGTAATGTTACTTCTATTTTCATGAAATAACAAATTCCTCAAACATTTTGCATATGAATAATCAACTTTCATTGCGATTTATGCAATATAAAGTTTGATTATGTAGAAAAAACTACACTGGTTGAGTTGGTCACTTTCAGGACTACACAAGAATAATACCGCTAGAATATACGTCAATAAAATCCTGCATGTGAGCGAAACAGTTGAAGAATTATAGAAGATGACTATGTCAAATTAGGCACCTTTGTAACAAATGAAACACAGTTTCGCTCAATGACTGGAACGTTTACTGATGTAGAGCTCCTTCAGTCAAAACATAGGGTTACATATCACTCGCCTGTAATTTTTCTACAATGCTGATGGATCGATCAACAACTCCTCGCTATAGCTGATCATTTAATGTCCACTATACCTTTCCAGGTTTTCCAAATGCAATCATGTTATGTGCTTATTATCACTTTAACTCTTACCCTGGGAGTTTTGACAGCAGAAGTTGAGAGGAGTGATCGGTTGTTTCCAACCTGTTCTGGATAATAGATGTGATAAAGTAGAGCCTTGTGAGTAGTGTCGTGATCGTCTGACACTAACATCTGTGGTGCTTTGAGGGTCATCAGTGGAATTTGTCAAGAGAGAACGCATCTGTCATTCTTGACGTGTGATATGGTCATTTCACAGCTAGCTACAGCCATGGAGAGAACAATGAATTCTATTTCTTACTGCAAATGTCCTCAGATACAACGCACGAAAATGGATAAAGTTTGAGCGACCAATGGTTTATCGCAATTATAATAAAAAAGAAAACATCCTATGAGGTGTGATTCAAGAGCCGCCCTTTCTCCACAAGAAAAGCATTCTGTAATACCTCACAAAAAAGTTACATTAATCACAAATTACTCTTCAAGGAATGCTTGTGAATTATCTATTTCATTCCTCGACATGATAGGCGAAGGAAAAACCGCAAATAATCCAAATTATATTAATGAGACATATAATGCAACTGATGTCAGCTAACATTTTCTGTCATATCAACTCTTCCGGCTTCTTTGTTGACATATCCTAAGATAACATTGTTCTTTGTATCCCCAAGTCAACATTTAAAATAACCTGCCATGCAGAATCATCATGAAACACCTGACGTTTGATGTCATACGATCTCTTATTTACGGGATTCTTTCTCTGAACACAGACGATATGTTTGCTATGACGTAGGCAAATGACGTAAATCAGTGAAGGCGACAGTTTCCCTTGCGTGGCTGATAAGATATATTGTATTCTTATGGGATTTTGATCCCTATATTTATTGACCGTATAACTAGGTAACATTTGGTGAACATCTTCTCAGTAAACTCATTTGATACTCGCCGACTGACAAGTGACCCTTTATGTTGAAGGTAATCTCTGTCTACAAAGCCTATCCCTGTAAGTATTAATTTTTTAAAGAATCAGTATGTGCGTACCTGAGTGGAGAATGAACACTTCCAATGATTTTACACGACTCGAAGATTGTAAGGTGTGACCCTATCGCAGACATTCGCTATGAAGTCGACCTGGACAGAGGAATTTTTAACCAAGACACAGCAATATTTTCTTCTTTGTGGGAGCTGTATCTAGGAACTCATTACATAGACTACAACGCTTAGAGTTATAATTCCAACCATCTGATTGAAACAGGTCTCTTGAAACACCCAATGGCAGCCTTTCTTCGTGTTATAAACAACCATGCATATTATGAATATGTAATTGAGTCAGTTAAATGTGAAATTTTATTGTTATCACATGTAAAAAGTTTGTTTTGTCCACATTTACATCTTTGTTCTAAAAATGGTACACAACTGGCTAAAGGGCCTTAGAGGTATAGCTGATTTTTTGGGCAAACCATGAACCCTTATTCCGATCATTCTATAATAGGACTCAAAGTCGGTAGATGTGGATGAAGCAAAGGTGGATGCCTTTATTTTGTTATATTGTTATTAAACGCCATGGTCAAGAATTTTTTATTCACATTCATATTCCTATTCATATTCATTTTATGGGTGGCGGAAACCTAGGGAATGTTGATTTAGTACGCTTACTTACATCCTACACTTTATAAAAAGTGCATAAAAGACGTGTACCACGGGTACACATTAAAAACAAACTTGCACAGGCACGACAACGTGTAGCTTCCATACACTTATTTGTACACCTAAACTTTACATGTGTACCAAATTTTGCTCCCGTGTTACACATGTTGGTTACGTGGTACGTTACATACACAAACACACGCATATGTATACAAAGTGGTACACATTTGTCCGCACGTGGTACCGTTTGGATAGTATAATTGTGTTCAGAGATATAGCCGGGTTTGTAATTTATCAATAGAGCACTAATGGCCAACTGTATTCCCGGACCGTTACTCTACCCTATTTCCTGTGGACTTTGTCCATCCGACCTCAGATTAAAGGGCGGTTAAGAAATTGTATTTCTGTGTACGATTTACCAAGTGTAGGAACCTATATAAATCCTGTGCCCTCACATACACACGGTAGGTGTTGTTATGGAATGTTTTCCTTGTGTAATAAATCAGATCTTTCTAGTATGTGACTGTACACGAAGGTGTTAACGTCATATCGTGAAAGTGATGTGTTGATGCCACACAGTCAGTGGAACAATGATTTATATTTTTTTTTTATTATTCGATTGGCGTTTAACTTTGTACTCAAGAATATTTCACTTATTCGACGGCGGCCAGCATTATAATGAGAGGAAACCGAACAGAGCCCTGTGGAAACCCACGACCATCCACAGGTTGCTGGCAGACCTTCCCAAGTACGACTGGAGAGGAATCCAGCATTAGCTGAGATTGTAATAGAACAACAAAATACCGGCATTACATATGTATGGTCAGATGGTAGACAGAAAAGAGTAAAGCTAATTTTGTTGTTAACAGGATAACCGTCCGACCGAAAAGAGATTCGAGCCCAATCTATGGTATATTGCTCATCACTGTCTTTGTAATAACGATTTTTGAACTCAGTGATAATGTAGTAGATTGGTCGTGTAGTAACATTGGTCAGTTTGGATTATAGACCAGCGTCGTCTTTGCGATGGAAACTTTATCCCAATACAAAGAGTAATCGCCTCGATAGAGAAAATACATGTGTTTTGTTACAGCTCATATAACTGGAAGGGTTTGTAAGAATATATGGCTCAATAAATCTTGGATAAATCTATGCACTATGGTTTCACGTTTAAGAATATCAGGTTGTATAAGCTGATTTATACAGGATTGCGTACAGCAATGTCCTTTAGAACCAATGCCTTTCCACAAATCGAGCATCGAGAGGCGGTAATATAATGGAAGCCTGTGTGTTTTAATAATGCTTTCAGGGGAACAGAAAACCCTACTTTGTCTTAACAGAAAAAAAAACCTGAAACGCGTAGAGAATTTGTTTCATTGTTGACAGATGTTGTTCAACTGTGATGGCGCCCACATCGTGTAATATCCAAAAAAATCGAGATAACACCAAGAGTCGGGCGTTTTTATTACTTTTATAATTCAGTGTGGACATTGTTCAAAGGAAGAACGGACTTCAAAGTATTCAGTGTATAAAACTGGCGCCTATAAACAATTGAAAGCGAGAGTTAAGAAAACTGCTGTGGCACACATAACGCTGTAACGGACAAAGACCAAGTCACTAAGAAAATGTGTGTATGGATAACAGGATGTCTTTAAATAGGACAGCCCTGACGATAGGTGTAGTCGGGTACCCACTGTCAAGTGTGAAGCAATGGCATTAAGACGGGTGACAACAGGTCATTGCCAAAGACATCCGCACAGAAGTTTGGAGTCGATTATTTATAAAATTAGTGTCATTAGTTATAAAAATAATTAAAAGTCTACACAATAAATCAGAAGTATGCGATAAGACAAAATATGATAAAAATAGAGCCAAAGAAACCAAAAAGCAACCAGAACAAGAGGAGAGTATATTTTTTGGATTTCACAGTTCAAAATCCGTTTGGCTACGGTAATCTCATTAATATTCATTCTCCTGATTTGACAAGAAAATGCTGCATGTTATATTGATTAGAGAGAAATTATCGAGTTCTTTTTTGAAATGGCTTCCATGAAATATGCTTTTGTCTCCCTTTACCCAAGTCACAGATTTCAATGAGGGCAAAATGTGTAAAGAAAACATTCCAGCCCAATCTAGACAGCGATATGCGGTAGGCCTGTTCTTCTTAACACCCCTGATGTGGGAGCGGACAGATGGAGAGCTGGTTTGTTTTGAAGTCGACGTCTAAATGGGACTATTCTCTACTCAGTCAAGCAAAGATCCCAATGCGTCCAGATGAGAAACAACTCCCGAAACGCCCACACTCTCCAAATACAAAACCGTTGAAGGAACAAACTGACAATAAAGGATTGTCCAATTTTAGACTGTGAGAAGAAAACAACAATGAAGGGTATCGTAGAAAAAATATAACATCACACTTCAGGTTTACCGTAAACAACAATCTCACTGGACGACATGAAGGGACAGGAATCTCTGAAAAGGTGAATGAAGCTCATAGAAGAAAAACTTCCCGATTGAAGAGCGGTGTAATCCTAAATATGTTCTAAGGCAATTGCTAACTGGAAGATAAAACAAACACAATGAGCGGCTCAAAAAATGTGAAATGCGTAAACAATCCACCATAAAACAGACAGTAAAATTAATACCCTTCATTTTTAACAAACCGTAAAAAGTGTATGAGCCAAGGTTATCGGTGAAAGCCTATCAATTGCATGGGCAGGCCTAAATTACAGCTCTTTTATCCCAGTATTATGTATTTAAGTATTTACCCAAGCGTAGGTGCACCCCAGTGAACGATTTGAACTAAATGTGAGCCAGCTATTTCTGCCTTCCTGTTTGTGTAACCAAAAACAGACTAATCAAAAATGTCATACCGGTATTATAAGGTGTCGTGTAATATGGGAACAAAGCAAATCTGTTCGAAAAAGTTTCCCTTTAGTTCTTTGATATAATATTCCACAGTTATATGTATAGTTGTGCTGCTAAAGAAAAGAGGTGTTTCACAAGCACAGGGACAGAGAGTGATGTCGTTTAGAACAACTTGGTTTAGCCGGGAAATGTCTCTCAGATCATCAGTGTCGAAAGTACACTAGGTCAACGAAGAAGGGTCTTTTTTACCGCTATGAACAAATGGCTGGAGTTGAAAGCAACCCGCAGTGTTTTTTATACGTCGTTATATCTCGATTTACATGTGACGCTATACTGATGTGCCAAAGAAATGTCGCTCCACTGTCGTAAATCTTAAGCTGTCGCCCATACTTATGCGTGAAGGGCATTTGGTTGCCCGCTGATGCGTTCATCTCTACATAAGAGTTGAGCATGTTAACAAATTAGCCGTGTGGAAGTAAAAAGAAGAAAGGTTTTTATACCTTGCTATTGTTACACAGTTGCAAGAACTTGTAAGTTTTGTCTTTGCCTGTGGGTGTAGTCGTACAGCACACTTATTCCTCAACCTCGATCATGCGATATCGTGTAGGTAATCTACAGCTCAGAAAGACAAAAACCTGAGGTAATCTGCCAATAATTCCTTTCAAATGAAATTCGATAAAAGAGTCACCTGCAATTTCGCTAAAAGTATTTTACTTTATGGGCTTTATTTTTTAGATGATGGAAACAAATCCTATTGAAGAGTTTTATATCCGAGCTGATTAGCACAATCCAGCAAATAGGGTCAGATTAATAGTTCTAGCAACACATGACCTCCACATTTTAATGCTGGGTATCGTGACTTTGTAAAGTCAATTTTTACTGTTAAAGGAGCAATTTTTTTTTAATTTATCAGGGTTCCCGGCTAGGATTTCAGAATGGGTTATAAACTGTTGTTCTGTCACATGTCTGTTAAAATAGTCTGGATCATCGTCCGATTTGTAGTCAAGGAAGCTGTTCTATGTAGTCAGTGAGAATTTCAATGAAATGTTGAATGATAAACCGGTAAATCTGCAACCATGTCTTTTAATCCAGGAGGCAGGGAATGGTATTCCATACCACAATGTGAATATCCTAAATCAAACAAAAAGTGGGGGGCACATTTGAAACCAGTTATACTAACACAAACATCAGACGAAATTCGAAAAGTAATTCATATTTTACAAAAGTATATGATCTATAGAAAAGCGTAGACTGTATATAAATACATATGATATAGGTCATCCCCAACCTGAGTAATCAATTTCCGGTCACTTCTTTTACTGAGGTCCTCTGATTCTTCTGATCTACAGCTTCGCCCGAATTAGCGAGGGCTGGATTTAGAAAAATCCAATGTCTCTACTCCAAGGAATAGGGGAGTTCTGAGATGGAACTCTTTTGCTGGTAAAGGTAGAAAGTGTCCTAACGTTTACTGAGAATATGCCAGTCGCCTGTTTTCCCCGTACTCTAGAGTACAAATAACGCCTCTTTCATTCTGAAATCTTCTATGTTCACAAACCCTCAACTCATCAATTTTCTCCATCGTTCGACTCCTCTAATAAAACTGTTTGTGAAACATTTTGCCAACGCCCTAGCTCCACGAGTGAAGCTGACACCAGATTTAACAATGTACCTCCATACTGAGATGGTCAGCTTCACAAACCTTCCTATGACTCAGGATGCGTACTTAGTCAATATTTACTTAGTAAATACATATAAATGGTGCTGAAAGGGTGTAAATTTACTAAAAACGCCCTGTTTATCCATGAATACACCTTTAAGGGTGTATTCAGTGGGCTAAAATGGTGTTACTATAATATATAAGCGAAATGGAGCAGCAATCCCTCAGGATTACATATTTTAGGGTGTAAAATTGTTTAAATTGATGTTGAAAGGGTGTGAATCATTGTGTGGTTGGGCTTGTACCACATCCCGAATTGTCTTTCTCATTGCATTTCTTTTAGTTAGGATAAGGTTTGGTGGGATTTCTTCTTTCTGAAGCCGCTGTCATCATTTCTACATTTCTTGGTGAATCACATCATTCATGGATTCATGTATGTGTATGATTTTCCGTCGCCGTATTACATGTATTCTTCCATATGTAGAAAGGTGTGATAAAAATAACGCCCCATAACATTGTACAGTGTTGGCTTTATGTCACTAAAATTAATTTAAATATTTGCTCAGCCTGGTATCGTTTGATCTTGTATTAAAAGCGTACTCTTTGGTAATGAACATCCACACCACACCTTACAAGAGACAATAGCATGGAGTTAAAAGGGTGCTTATCTGTTGTTAAAAGCGCATTAACTGACACGAAACACCCTTTCGACACCCAAACAGATTCCAAACAATGTCTTCAGTGTCACAAAGGTGTCAGCCTAAAGTTGAAAGCGTGTTTATGTAAAATAGTACCTTTTCGGCTTCTCAGAAAAGGCTGGGGTTATCTATTGCAGTACAAAAAAGTGCACACCAAAGTGTTGAGCAGTGAAACAAACCTGTAACCACATTGATGCCATAGGATACATTGTGGTGTTTAATAGGGCCCACGCTTTAGACCAGCCAGCCGCTGAAGAATCTAAACACTATTAGAGCTGTTAATTAAGTCCCGTTATTTATGATAACACATGATCAGAATTTGTTTTCTGTTTAACTTCTGTCTCTTATAGCAATGTATACAGACTCACATGCAGGCTATAGTTTATCTTATTTGACCATCATTGGTTTGATCATCGAAGTGATAGGAAAAATTTGAGGTCCTATATAGACCAATATTGACCAAAATGGAGCTAGACTCTGGTAACCTTATATTCTTATAAATGTTGCCCCGTTGTTTAGTAAATACACGCAGACATATTTATCTTTATAATATGTAAGACAACAGTTTTACAGCCAGCTTGCTCTACAGTTAAACCCCGATATTATAACAGCAGAGTTAATGTCAGCCAGTTTTTGAAGTTATCTGCCACAAAAGAAATGAGGCATACCTCCGTGTGTTCTTTGTGATTGATTTCACTGAAAACTCGTTTAATGTCCAGTCATAATAAACACAGTGTATCATGAAGCAGTATGTATAATGTGGAGTATCATTTCATGTATCAGTTTTGCAGCTGACGCGGATTTCGTACTTTATATATTCGTGGTGATACTGGTACTGGCCAAAATACTGACAAGATTGGCGACCTGTCTACAGACCATTGCTGATTGGAGAGAATGGATAAAATTACTTAACAAGATTCCAGGAGAATTAAGACGCATTGCCTAATTTGATGGGACAAATGGCAAAGCGCTATCTGCCATAGATTTATTCAATGAAACTGACGCCATGCTAGGTGCTATGTGACTCATGAATTTTCTAGTTAAGGAAAATAGTATTTAAAACAAAGAAAAAAGAAAAGATGTTGGCGCTTATATTTAGAATTGTGACAAAAAAATGCAAACCAAGCTGAAATTGATCAAGCAACAGACAAAGGAGTTAACCATATAAATCCTGAAAAAATGTTCACGCTTTGAAGACCCACGTGTACCGAAGATTTGGTTGCGTTACTCATTGTGAGTTTTTAAAGGCTTTGTATTTGATATTTTTTCACTAACTAGATAGAGATCTCTCAGTTTTGAACAAGATGACACTACAGATATTTAAATATCTGAGTCCGCCTGAAGGAAAGACAATGTATTTGTGTGTTGTATCTCATTTCTAAGATAAAGACCTACATAAAATGTAAACATTTCACCTATTACTAAAGAATAGATCAACACTGGTCTGTGTTATGCTTTGTGACATATGAGAAAGATTTTAGCCGTTACAATGTTCTGTTCAGTGTTTTGTATACAGCAAGTGGAATTTTAGATACATGCTCTCACAATAGTCACAATAGTCCTATACAGAGGGAAGCATGCAGACCACTCGAGTCTCTGTGGCTTGACTGTACTCCTACAGATACACAAAAACGCCATATAAATATTAAAAGGCTTTCAAGGAGATGTTCTTGTCAAGTCCATGTTTGTGCAATTACTGTATTTTTCAGTTATTGGACTGTGGTGCTTGACTGACGCAGGTGTGGAAAATCTGTTGCTTTCTGGGCTTAACACATACCATCCATCGTTTTCACACACTCTCAAACCAAGGGTGTGAAATGCAAGCTCTTTATGGATTCTATACAGTTGATGAAGGAACAACAAACGCAAGTTGCTTTGTGCTGTCTAGTGTCTAGTGTTAGTTAACATTTCATCCATTATTATGCACTCCTTTAAGAAACTGGAGCAAGTCACAAAACTAAAATTAAAAAATGTAGGCCTTATTATATTTTGCCCAGACAAAAATAACTACATCTTTACGGCCCTTTACGAGTAGTAATAACTCGTCTGTGTTATGATAGTATACACCGGGAAAAGCAAAATGATCCTTTCTATGTATTAGGATTTCTGTTACTGTGTTTTGTCAAATTTTTACCTAATTATCGCTCGATTTTGCGCTATATCACTTTCGTCTCTGTAATGTTTGTATTCTTAGGATATTCACACAATACAATCCAGTTGAAATTATGAAACCACAAAGAACTGTAACTTTTTATTTTCACCAAGTCCTCCACCGTGATGATAATTAATATAACTGTCCTTCATCTAAATATTATTTTGCTATGTTTACCAGCTACATACGCACATATGGTTGTTAAACTTTTAAATCCTCTAAGAGTTAAATATATATATATATATATATATATATATATATATATATGTATCATAATTTCCTCTGGCAGGCCATTAGGCCATAGTTGTACAAGTGACAAGTCTGTTAAATCTGTTACAAAAGAATTTCTGTTTTTAAAATTTAAAAGTCTGTTAAATCTGTTACAAAAGAATTTCTGTTTTTAAAATTATTAAAATTTGGCTGTACATGTAGTTTCCATCATTTTCTATGCAAGTTACTCAGTGGAAGATGTTGTTTAACTACTACTAAGCGTTTGAACAAGGTGCTACTCTGACATATATTGTATAGTTTCAGTGAATTGAAATTTGCAATAATGTCGCTTATCATAGGAACAGACTGGTTAAAAAATTACGGTACCATATTAATAATATCATATTAATTATGATCACAAATGATTACAGGATTAGAAGATTGTAGCAGAGAAAATAATTTACTCTATTGAAATGACAATGTGATGTCATCATCAAATCCAAATATTTTACAAAATGGTGGTCCTCATATTTAGAACTTTGAAAAGACGCTGAGTCTAGTTTATTTTTTTTCACAGCACATATGAAGTGATCACACCATTTTTAAAATATGTTGGAGAGAATCTCTACAAAGATTTACCAGTCCCGCTGTTTGTGGAGAGAGAACCATCGTTTGAAGCCACGGGCATTCTCACTGGACTGGATAAACTAAATGTATTAGCCACCTATTGATTGTTCTACTCGAGATGTGCAACTAAAGTGTACAACAATCTTACGGTGTTGGGAATCTTTTTATGGAATTACTTTATTCCAGACCAATTGTAGTCACGACAATTAACCATATTAAGTATGAAACAAGTTAAGCATCTGTCTGGAAATGAAAAAACATACATGAAAGATTGATTCTAAGACATAGATACGTGTTCAACGTTGTCGACACTTGCATTTGTTTTGACAGAAAAGTACTTTGTCATTACACAACAACTTTTTTAAGCCGAAAATTTTACGTGTAGTCTCTGTGAGTAAACTTTATATGGGAGTACTACCTCTGCTGTATTAGTACGTCATCCATGACGGTCTGTGGCTTGCCTCTGAGCAGGACTCATAGGACTGAGCATGGGATTGAATGTACTTGCAAATGCGGTTGTATATCATTTAAATAGATAATAGATAGATAGATAATAATCTTCTTCATTGGAGTATGTTGTTAACATTCTGAATGGCATGTAAACCATGTTAAATTGGAATGTACACCCTTTCTTAAAAGGTGTAAATTCCTGTTAGTTTGCAACTTTTCTGACAGGTGTCAATTCATATCTTTTTAAAAGGTGTTAATTTGCACCTTTCCAAAAGGTGTTATTTTACAACATTTTTGAAAAGCGTCTACTCGCACCTTTTCTAAAAGGTGTTTAAACCACAACCCTTTCAAAGGGTGTTAACATACACCTTTTGCAAAGTGTTTATTCACACCATTCCCACGGGTGTTAATCTACAACCTTTTTAAAGGGTGTTAATTCACACCTTCTAAAAAGGGTGTAAACTTATAGGGTGTGTGTCCTGAGACAAGCTATTTATACCCATTATGGGTGTATATTGACATCATTTTGGCTAAGAGTGTGAGCTGGCCGTTACACCTCAGCTGCGATCATAAAACCTTAAATAAGACCCTGACCTGGTATAGATTTACGCATTGTCGAACAGATGAACACCGTCTACATACAACTGTGCCTTTAGTTTTATGTTCCGATCAACAGGTAAATCCATGATGTTGTGCCGAAAGTGTTTCCGCTTTCGTGTAATTCGGCCATGTTTATACTCGAAATTTCGGGCAACAGTGACGATGAGAATAGAAGCGGGAAATAGCGATCAACCCGACACAGTAAAGGCATCCCGTGCGCCGAAATCGTTTGATGTGATACATGTTGCCGTAGGGTACGTTTTGTTTGTTATAAAATATCCCTTTACGTGTTGTTTACAGCCCACAGAAACCAGTTTTACGCAGGTTGGAACAAAATAACATCGTTTAAAAACTAATGTTCTGCAGCCACTAGCCACTGTGGCTCGATACAAACTATGTTGCTACAAACGCCTATGTTATCCAAAACAATTGCCTAACACTTCTGACAAATCACATGACCCAATAGGACTTCGGTAACCACCCACTAAAGAGATGGGCCAAAGAGGGCGATGTTATCACGAGTAAGTTATTATGACCAATATATAGAGTATAAATTTACTCCATCTGGTTTTGCTACAGGTGTTATTCCAACTATGCTCTGATAGTCAGACCAACTCAGATGGACTGACAAAAGCAACGACGCCTTGCGACGGATATGATTGTAATGCATGACTAGAAATCTGTTTCACGGGGACTACATTCTCTAAAATTGACTGTGTACGACAGTAACATAAAGCGTAAGAAACTTGAACAACTACGCCTTGTGTGCTTGGAAAAAGCATGTATATTGGTGGTACACACGATAGGGAGCCGATAGAACACAAAAGTGAAGACATTCAATTCTGTTTTTTGTTTTCTTGTTTTCATAGATTAATTGAAACGCATAGCGAAAGGTAATTTAATTCACTTAAAGTTGACACATCCTATAGAGCCCAGCCTTATTGAGACGGTTGAGGAAGAGATCAAAGCTGGCTACCTTCTTTGACACTAAATAGATCCAGGCAATGGTCACTGTTTTGAACAGGAATGTCCACCATATTTTACTGAGCGTTCGAAATCACCAACAACAGTTAGCAATCATCGTTAGGGAATACATCGTATAGATATGATTCCTACACTGATATATCGAGACCAATGAAACTACTGGCTCGAATGAGACTGGAACTCACGACTTATAGTGTCTAGCTCCACCTCTCTATCAACTGTGCTCCCAATCCAGATGGGAACATCTTGCTTGTTAGAGTCCTGTTATATGAAGTAAATGGTTTATTCACAGATACATGTAACATTTATAGTAATATGTATCAACAGGCTCCATGTTTGGAAAGCAATTAATCATCATCGTCAGGGAATACATCGAATGAAAACCATTCCCTGGCGATAATTGCTAATTGCTTTCGAAATAGTGAGTACACGACAGATTTCAGAGAGCAATGGATGAATGAATAAATATTTATTTATTTATTTATTTCATTGGTGTTTTATGTCGTACTCCAGAATATTTCACTTATACGACGGTGGCCAGTACTATAATGGGAGGAAACCGCGCAGAGCCTAGGGCAAACTCATGACCATCCGCAGACTGCTGGCAGACCTATCCACGAATGGATAAATAAATAAATAAATAACTACTATAAGACCTGAGAAAAAGGTTGCTGCCAACACGATACGCCTTCACAGTACCTAAATATTGTACACACCTGAAGGCCTTCGCTGTCTCAGATGGTGAAAGCTCTGGCTCGCTGCCACTGCCATGCCCTTGACTAACTGACTAATATGGTCCTCTGATCGAATACGACTCTCAAGTCAGGAGGTTTGATAGGTGTCTTGTAAAAGTCGGTGGTTTATACATTAAGTAAATAAATGTGGATCTGGGACAACGCGCACTGAGATACACGAATGCAGTCAGACTGCAACACATCCGATATACAATCAGCCTTAATGTTCTTGTCTGCTGGGTCATTTACAATATGTACTTCAATATTAACTAACTGTTTATAAAATATGTAAATTTAAACTCGGGTCTCACAGGGCCACCCTTAAACCTGGCCGTCGATATATATGTTCGAATTTCCTGAGTACGGGTTTTAGTACAAGTTAATCAGTCAATCAGTTCTTAGGGTCACCGCTTGTCATCGGCATAGTTTACAAGGCCTGGTGATCTTGAGGTTGCTTTTGCGCTAAAGCCTCCGCTTCACTTTTTCTACCCAATGACGTTAACACAATGATATTATCCTGCCGAGCCCGGACTGTGATTGGATGAGCCGGGCCCAGCAGCTCCTCTTGAATCTCGAGCTCTTGCCCGTATAAGGGGAGTGAACTCTCTAGCCAATCTCGTCTTTTGGGATCCAGCCGTGCGTAGCGGTTCCAGTACAGCTGGCCATAGAGTTGGTAACATCGCGCAGTCTGGATGTGATACTTGCCAAACTCGAACATGCAAAGCTCCAGGGAGCGCTCAAACAGCTTAATAGGAACATCTGAAACCGCAAGAAGAAGTTTCAAGCACAATTCATTTCAGATTTAAGTCTTGGATGATGCAAAAACCAAATACAAATGCATGACACTTCAAACATTTTCTCCAACCACTAACAAATTTATTTATGTATTTATTTGTTTAGGGTTTTACGACGTACCCAAGAATAGAATAAATAATCTCAGATAACGTCTAATACGAAACTTCAGCCAGATAGACATTTTTCGAAAGGTAAAATAAAAAAAACAACACTTGATGAAAAATGTAAATTGCCATTTCTGGACGTAACATTTCCCCCCAAAAAGTATAAGTAATTCTTTGTCACTGTATGAACCCTTTCACATCCTACATCTGGATATAGCCACTCTTCATCCGTTATCTGCCATCTTGGTCACCCGCCGAAAAGATTCAACGAAAACAGAACATCACGGCAACCATCTATCTAAACCGTTCTGAAGATTTTATTTTTCGGTTAAAATGTGCGATAAAACTTTATATTAACATGCTATTCGTGAAACAGGTTGAAAGGAAAGGGGGTTACACAGTATTGTGACTGAAGCCCCTGGCTTTTAACGAAATGGGGTTCGCACATTCTGGTGATGGTGTATCTTTTGTTTCTTTTTGTTTGTTTGTAGTTTGCATTTGTTTCTTTTTTTCACCATTACATCATCATTGTATTGGTTCACAGTAAACTTTTGTGTACATTACTTATATCATCGTTGTACGTGTTTGCTGGAACTTTGGTAACTGATATCACTTACTTCTATCATTACTGTATTGTTTCCTGTGGAGTTGATATAGTGGGCATTACTTACTAATGTTGTTATTGCAGTGGTTGTAGGGGACATTACTAAATTATATCATCGTTGTATTGGTTTGTGGTGGCTTTAGTATAGATAACATAACTTACTTATATCATCGGTTTGCGGTGGCTTTGGGGTACAGGACATCACGTACTTATATCATCGTTGTTCTGATTGTACTGGCTTTGCTGTAGAGAATATTACTTATTTATATAGTCGCTGTACTGGTTTGCGGTGGTTTTGGGTGGTATAGGATATCGCTAACTGATATCGTTATTGTACCGTTTGTCGTGGATTAGAGGGAGAGAACGTGCCTTACTTATATCACAGCTGAACTGATTTGCCCTGGCTTTAGTGTTGAGTACATTACTTATTTGTATCGTCGTTATACTGGTTTGCAGTGGCTTTGGTGTGGAGGATATCACTTACTTTTATCATGCTTGTACTGTTTGTTGTGGCTTTGGTATAGAGGATGTCACTTACTTATGTCATCGTTGTACTGGTTCGAAGTGGCTTTTGTGTACAGAACATGCGCTAGAGCACGTTTTTCTCCCAATTTTTCCAGAATGGTTTGAGCTTCATCTATCACCTCCCGGCAGAAGTAACTACACAGAGCCAGATTCCTGCCAAGTTCAATGTCAGTCTTGGACAAAAATTTCTTGCAAACCTGAAACAAAACTGAAACACTTTAGGGTATCGTTATGGAACGATTGTGCAGAACCATTTAAATTCCGAGATCAAGCGGACATGGGTTAATGACTAGCTTAAGCAGTCATTAATAACTAATACTTACGGAAAAAAAACATGGTCGGTTACAATTTAATAGAATGGAATGTCATTAACACCAGACATATACCTAATCTCAGTTTTGCCAACTTTTAAAAACAACTTTTAACAGTTTCTAATTTAGCCAGCTATTTGATTTCCCATGTTTTGCTTTTGACATGCGCCTGTCTAACCAAACACTCCACAAACCAGTGCAAAAGTAAGTAATTCTATTCCTAATGTTGTTGTTTAATGATTTCAGGATATCACAGTCTTGGTCAGTAGCTTGTTTGTTGGCATCCCAGGAACTCGACATCCTTCTGATGTCTTGGACCACAATTTACACATCGACTTGGCAATAAACATACCGTTTACTCTCCGCAAGAAGAAAAAGATAAGGTGAAGTTTCTTTAAATCACACAAACTGAAGAATGAGCTATACTGATATGCTTTTGATAATTTACATGTCTTATCTATATATTTCTCGTTTACAAGAGAGCTTCTTAATTCAGGGAATTCATGCAAATTGATCAGGTTTTTGGTAATCGGCTTGGACACTTGCATGGTTGGTTGACATTTTGAACATGTATTACTGGGTGTACTTATCTCGTTTTGTTCGATATGAGAGGCTGATTTGCTGAAAAATGAAAAGCGTCGTTTGATAACTGATTTTAGGCATAAATTTAATACTGGTACTTAACAAGAACACGAGACAAGCAATAAGAAAGGTAAAAAAAATACGGGTCGGCTGTGCTGTTGATACATATACACAATATTTGTGCTTCAGTGTCTGGCGAAATAAGTACACAACATTGCATCGTTTGTAAATGGAGAACCCGGTAAAAATATAATGAGAGTATGCACCCAGGTAGAAGGCGGACACCCTGTGCTTGCTGTTGGAATGCATCATTTTCTAATATATACGAGTCAGTGAAAGCAATTTTTACCTTCACGCAAAGTGCTCCATATACTTTGCCCATTCGCTTACAGTGCTGCAAACCAGGATTAGAGCCGTACACAAACTTCAGTGCTGTAAAAATAGATTTGCAACAATATAAAATATTTCAAATTTTATCGGTGCCTTTTTACGCCAACAAAACAGTGTCAAATGACATATAAAGGTCGCTCTCCGCAAGTTCACTGATTTGTCCCTGGCAAGATCTAAAATGAGACCTTTTGCCTGCCAGAAAATTGATGCTGAGTTGTCGGTTGCCTCGTTGGTTCAGAGGCTTAAACTGTTGTCTTGCTATAACTATCAGAACGATGTCAATGGAGGCTTCGTGTTCGACTCCCGCTCATGTTGCTTCGCCTGTGGCTTTAGGTCAGGCGAATTATGAGGTACCTACGGAAGGTTGGTGGTTTACTTAGGGCATTACAGACCCCCTGCACCCATTAACATGACCGCCGTCGTATAAGGGAAGCATTCTTGAGCACGGTGCTCAACACTGATAAAATGAAAAAAAATTTAGAGGTCAAACTTTTGAAAATCTAATTCCTTGTTTTCATTAGCAGATAAGTGAAACAACCGACTTCTCTTTCAAACAACAGCAAAAAAGGGCGAGAGTAATCTGTCTTCTTGTTGTGCAAGATTGCGATCTATATGACTCGGCAGAAAACAAGTACATGTACATGTCTTATAAACGTAGGTGTTAGGATTTGCATAGTCCTAGGTAACTCGGAATCTGTAAATCTGGACAATACCGTGTGTGGTAAGGTGGGGTAATATACCGCGTTTGCAAGTGTAGGGTTACAGCGCGTTTGTAAATTTAAGGTAATACTGTGGCCTGTAAATGTAAGGTAATATGCTTACTATGAGGGTGAATGAAACGTTTTGCAGTGTCTGTGAATGTAGGGTAACATCACCGTGTTTATAAATTTATGGCAATGCCGTGCCAGTAAATGTTGGACAGTATGCTTACTGTGTCTGTGAGTGAATAGCATGGCCGTGCTGTCAATGGAGAATAGCATCGTGTTTGTAAATTCATGGGGTGTAAATTTAGGGTAATAGGCTTAATGGGAAGAAATCTATCAGAGTCCGGGGGAAATCCACAATCGTCCTCAGGTTGCTGCTACGATGGGAGAGGTAGCCAGAATGAATTAGACTTGAACTCAAATTGAGAGGTTTCTGAGTCCTTGTACTGCACAAGCAGATTAACTTGAACCACTAGCCCTCAGAGGAACTCGTGTCTATAAATATATGTAGTATATAATGTACATAGTGTAACACCGTGTTTTTATGTTGTATTACCGTGTCGGTAGAAAAGGGTAACCAGTGCCACCAGACATCCGGACATCAGTTTACACTCCTCCCCATACTTCTGCCGAAGCTGTTCTAAAACCTCCTCCAGAAGAGACTGGGCCAGATCGTACTGACCAATGTCTAGTACGAACCAGGCCACCTTCACCTGTATTGGCTCTATGTCGTCAATGTCCACTAGGTTGTTCTCCTGTTCAATAACAAAATCAAAAGCTTAATATTTCTGATCATTTTGTGATGTCCCGAAGACTGTAACAAATAATTACGATTTAATTTTCAGAAATATTAACCTTTGATTTCTTTTTTTTATGTCTTGTAGAATTTAACAAGAAATTACAATTCCCAAACAAGAATTATTTGATGAGCAAACCAAATTACAAAGGCGGGCTTGTCATAATGGACTATAATTCTACTTTCTTTAGCATCACCGAATAAAAATGATTAACATGGTCCAGCATTATTCCGACATGTTAGACACGAATGCAACACTGTGTTGTATTCATTTGCAGATGCATGGGGGTAGGGAAATCTATATTGTAGAAACATAAGTCAAGAAATAAAGACAACAGAGAACTTTCTATATAAAAATGGCGTCATCTTCATATTACCTGTAAACTAAACAGCGGCAGACCATGATATTCATTCTGAAAAATGCCTCACCTTCTTGTATGCGGCCAAAGCATCAACATAAGCCTGAGCAGCAATGTCATATCCACCAATCAGCTGCCAATATTTCATTAACTGCAGCTTTGTGCTCTCCTGGTATAGAATTTCGAAGATTTCCAGTTCCAGCAGACAGGCTTTCAATCGTTTTAAGTCACCAGTGGCTTCGCAGTGATATGGTAGCTCTTCGGCCTTCCGTTCTGTGTCACAGCTGAATTAAATCAGAAAACTAACCTAGTAAATTTGATGCACATCGACACCGGTGGGCCATATTATAGTGTCTGCTCGAAAATGTTTGTCTAAATATTTTACACCTGAAAAGGGAACGGACGTACCAATGTTCAAAGTAGTCTGCCAGACGTGTGTGCCATTTCAGGGTGTCGGTCTCATTCCCCATGTACACATTACGGACCACCTTACTGATGGTACGATGGTAAAAGTCCAGGCGACCTTCTCCAGAATTCCCGGATGGTCTCAAGTACTGCTTCAAGCCCAGGAATATCAACGCCCACTGAAACAAAAGAAAAAAATTCTGAACCTTTTCAAAAACTGATATTTACTTCGAAGCATTATTAACAATTCCGGTTTCCACCTTTACCGTAGTTCTGTGGATGTTCGATCAGAAGAAAGTGTACCCACGGCGTCTGATGTTGCTGAATGTATAAGATCTGCGCTGACTTAAAGTCGACTTTATCTAAATGTCTGTGTTTCGAATTAGTCCTTGGATTACGCTTTCGCCACTGCAAGAGGTGGTTGACAACTGTTCGATTACTACATAAATGAATGAATGATTACGGCTTAACGCCACATCGGCAATATCTCAGCCATATCGTGGCGACGATTACTACATATTTATATTGATTAGTTCTAAACACTGCAAGGGTGTATTGCAGAAAACATTACAATGAGTAGCAATGTTGCATCAAACTACTCGGACATCCCTACCTGGGACAAGAAAATGTATAGGTTATAACTGCTGCCAATTGCCTTGGTGACAAGTGGCGGCCAACGGCCCTCGTCGAGCTTTGTCTTTACACCGTCTTGTACATTCGTTAGAAACCACACGCTTTTCCCCTCAATACGACATGAACGTGTGATCGTTTCATGTGAGGAAACTTCACCAGAAACTCGCCCAATTTCGGGAGCTTGAATTTAATCAAAACCACTGGATATACTAACCTTTGCCATGGGTATCTTGTCTTCCCTCTTTTTGTACCTTTCTCCTGTAGACCCACTCACTGGTGGAATGACTGGGTCTACAGCCAACAGTTCCACCAGCTCAGTTTCCAACAAACCAAACCTGGATGCTTCTATCAGGCACAGGGTGGCCTTCACTATGTCTTCTCCATAGCTGCGGATTATACGAGCTAACACCTGTACCAAAAGACAGGAACAACATGCTGACAAATGACAAAAACTCCCGATTTGAAATGAGTAACAAAACAATATTTCCATTAATCACTACAGAATATTTAAAACATATATCTACTTAACCGGCTCAGTTGAATTAACACAAATCAATTTAGCTCAGTTTAAAATCCTCATAAAATACTGGTGTGTTTTGAATTTTTGATAAACAGACAAGCCAATTCTTTTCGTAGCCACTAGTATGATAATAATTACAGGATGAGACGAACTATTCAAGATTATCCTCCCTTCACTAGAGAGAATAAATTCCCGCTACAGCTGCATTTTCGCATTACAGGCAAAGGGACAATGGTGAGAAATCGTTGAAGTCCAAAAAGTGCAAAGATTCTACTCCGACTCCCGATCTCCACCAAAATTTAATACATTGGCCCCATCCCATGGTTACCCTAAACACACCATTTTCACACTGCATAATTTGTTTCATGAAGTTGCTGACAAACAGACAGAGAAGCAGACAGAAAGGCAGACAATTAAACGGTGGCAATCACATAACAATCTAAATATCTCACTTTACATATGGAAAATGTGACTTCAAATCCACATTCTTCTAATAACTGAATAGGTGTTGTTACATTACCATGTCAAGAAGACCGATAAGCTGCCCAGGAAGATCAACTATTTTCTGTAAAAGTCCAGAAAAACTTCCAAATATTCGGAGTTCTTCACAGGCCACTGAGAGCCAGAGTGGACGGCCTGCGTCCTCTTTCGTCACCATAGTGGTCAGCTGTGGCGGCCAATAGAATAGAGGATTACATTAGGTTACACGCTTTATAATAGAAGATTTCTGTAAGGTCTACTGATTGATATTATTTGAAATGTTGAAAATGATATCACTGGAAACGTCGTACCTTGTTTTTGAATATATCATTGGCGTTATCACAAAATATCTTCAATACACAAAGATTTGGATTTTTTAGATGATAGCTATTTGACACCAACATGTCTGTGTCTGTGTTCTTAAACAATTGAAACGAATAGTTTCTTCTGTTTAAACTGGGAATATTTCATAGAGGAGAGGGAGTATGTTGGTAAAAAATATCTCAATTGCCTGATCTGAGTCCAAGGTTTTACTGTATTCTGCTAATATCTGTGTTACAATCTGCTTTCTGATGTTCACGTCCAGAGGTTCAACAAACACTTCTCTGGCAGGAGGTTTCTTCTTTTTCAAAGATTCTCTACACTTCCCGTCCAACGTACTAACCACCACTCTCATGTTACTGGCGAGACGACTAGGTAGCCAGCGCAATGACTGGGCGTTACCTTTAAAGACATGTAAACAAACGTAATAAATATAAACACAATCTACGCTGACTTTTGAGCAACATCTGAATTTTGAATATACAACTTTTCCCAAATTCTTTACATTCATCGATTCCGAATAAAATACGAAATTTTTTCGCTGTGCACACATTCGTATAACTTAGTCAGGAAGTCGGTAATTTCCGGTACTTAATATGCACACACAAAATCAACGATAGAATATCCCCCTTGCGTCATTATGATTTACATGTGTGCAATACATGTAGTACTTTCTAAGATACCGCCCCTAACATTTTGTTTCACACAGATTCTAATACACACCACGCTCTGTCATGAATTCGGTAAATTACGGTATTTAATATGTACACAAGGATTCAACGATGGAATATCACCCTCGTGTTATTGTGCTCTACACGTGTGCATACCCTGGGTTCAATACATACAACACTTTACAACACACCACCCTTAATTTTTTGTTTAACATAGATTCTAATACACAGTACACTAAGTCAGGAAGCTGGTACTTTACAGTATTTCATATGCACACACGGAATCAACGATGGAATATCACTCTACTGTTATTCTGGTCTATATGTGTGCAAGCCCTGAGTTCAATACATCCAGTACTTTTTATGATACCACTCTAACATTTTGTTTAACATTGCTTTCCCTGTTATTGGATGCCGACGCTGTGTACGACATAGTACAGGCGAGCTAAACATGGCATAAATAAACAGTTCTATACAACATATAACAATGCAGAATCTAATGAAAATAATTATCAAAATTTACTCGTAAAAATATAAAATGGCTTTTCCACTCATCGCTTTAATATGTACACAGGTGTTTTGTATTCCCCATAATCAAGTCATTAAAATTCAATTCTTCTTCACTTTGCAATCCAAAAAACATCAGTCAGAAGTCTAATCCTTACCTTCATCATCCATCTGATTCAGGGCATCAATGAAGACCACCAGTCTGCTGTAGCCATCCTTCTTCACCTGTGCCGAGGCTCGTACGAACAATGTCTCCATAGATCTAACCATCTCGTCCAGGTCAGAGGGGATCTTTTCTTCGGTCGGCATCAAATCCGTCCACAGGCGGTTAAGTACTTGGTACAGGTCGGTGGACCCAGGTGTAGCACCCACGAAGTGAAAGAAAGTCTGATAAACGGAAAAAGTCAGGGAACACAGTTCAGGTAATCGATGTTTATCGTTGTGCAATCAGTAAAGAAATACGTGGGTTATTCATGTGCTTGCAGTTTATCTTAAAGTTAAGGTAATCTTTCTTTTACAATATTTAATGGCCATGGTAAGCGTCAATGATTAAGAAAGAGTTTCTACGATAATGTCTATAGTTAGTGACGAAATTATAGAAAAGCCACAGATAAGCCGATGGGGGATAGCATTCCAAAGTAAAACAAATTTTCGTTATACAGGTACATACAAGTAACTTTTTTTGTCGAGACATTCACCGGTTGGACTAGCATTATAATAGATTTTTCGGGAAAAGACCATCCTTGATCAAAAAGACAATGTGCCTAAAGCCGGTTCAAGCTGGTTCCGCTGGCGTCTTAGGACAGGAAGCCTGTCAAGTGTCTGCCGAGGCATCGTGGTTTATTCGAGATTCTGATTGGTTTATTCCACAAATAAACACCAAACACAAGAAAATAGCTGAATTTAAAATAGTAGAAATTTTGAATCAGTACTGATATAAAGTGAGGGAAAAATTTTCAAACAGACAGAACACAATCCTATTTCTTACTTATAATAGGGTCTTAGTAAATTACCTTATACTTTGGCTTGGCCGTGAACTCTTTTGAACAAAAAGCCAAGACGGCACTTTTCCCGGCACCTGGTGATCCTACCAACGCCAAAGGAGGTGGACTAGAGTTATCTCCCTCTATGTACTCTCTCACCTCCCTGAGAACCTCGTCCCGACCCAAGAGTACCTGTAAAGATAAAGACACTGTTTCTTACTCGGAAACACTCGAAAACAAACGATATAAAATTAGACCAACATTTAAGTTGTGTGAAATCGCCAATTCACGTTACTTGATTATGCCCAAACCATTCATTCCGGGACTGTAAAGTTATCTTTATCTCATTTCAATTCTCTGAATTCTGAAATTCCTATAACCTTACCTATCTGTGGCCTCCAAAATCTGACATTTATTATGTTTGACCTGGCGACTTCATCTGTAACAACTGAACTCTGTATCTCAGATTCTCCTCTAGACATTGCTTGTCTGTTAGGGCCTCAAAGTTCTCAGGTGCACATCTTTGACTTATAATTCAGGAAGTTCTCCTGAACTTAACTCTGACCTCAGAATCATGAAGTTCTCCTGATCTCACGCCTGACTTCTGAATCATAAAATCCTCATGATCTTACCTCTCACCTCTGAATCATGAAAATGTCATGACCTTACCGATAACATCTAAGTCGTGAAGTTCTCATAACCTTACCTGTGACCTCTGAATCATGAAGTTTTCATGCTCTAGCCTCTGTATCTCCCCCAGACTCAGATTCTCCCCCAGACAGTCAGCTGGGTACTGTTTGTCAATCAGGGCCTTGAAGTTCTCCAGAACGGTCTGACCAAAATCCTCTAGTCCTGACAGCTCTAGTGTGGGGGAGTTAGGGTCAGACACCTGGGCCCTGTACTCCCTGATCTGCTGGGGGAACCGCTCTCGCAGTTTACCTGGAAAAGAAATTTGTATTTATTTATTTATTTAATAATGTTTCACGCAGTAATCAAGAACATCTGATTTGATAAGACTGCCTCCAGCAATATGATGAAAGGAAACCAGCAGATCCAGGAGGAAACCCACGAGGATCATCCGGAGGTTGACGGCACACCTTACTTCCCGCACGGCAGGTAAGGAAGCCAGTCTGAGTCACCTTTATGGGAATGCACATTTAACAATACACATGTACACCACTGAAATGAGGGACTAATTTCGGCACTATGGAGTATCGTAGATTTTTGTCCAACCATGTCTCCGATTTGATCATGATGTATGAGCATTATGTATGAACATTTTACCCCAAAATACGTTGCTTTCATGCCAACCTTTCAATGCTTGAAGTGACTGGACTGTGAACTCTTTGCTCTCTGTGCACGCAGATTTACACTCTGAGTTCTTGACCGTTTCTAGGAAGTCTGATGATCGCAACATAAACAAGGCCTGCATATTTACAAAGAGAACACACAAAAAACCACTGTCATGCTTCAAACGTAGTAATATTGTATATTACGTACATGGATTCAATTGTTTTTAATCAGGCCTGTATATCAAGTAATATGTCCTCCTCTGTGCAAATATGTCTTGAAATCAAGGCCGGGCTTTCCGCATAGATTAATAATATAAAAAAAAATCTACAGAAATTAATGTCAAATTTTACTGGAGTTAAAATCCTTTGCGAGCACAACCATTGCCAATTATATAGTATTGAGAGCTATACATTTGGGTTTTGGTCCCAATAGGCCCCGGTTAAGACTTCCAATGACGTCACGGACACACCAGGCATCCACTTGTACCTGTCAAAATGTCATGAAATGAGAAGGATTCATTTGTTCGTCTGTAGGTGCTGTTTGAGAACGTGAACAATTGTATTGTGAATAAATATGGTTCAACTAGAGCTGAATTGTGCATAAAAATAGACCGGGTAAAGTATGTGGATATTTAGAACCACCTGCACGGTGAGAATATGTAAGAATACGTGAAATCAGTAAACACCGCAAGAAGAATATTCATCTCCATTGATCTGTGACATGGAAGAGCAACTTGTTACAAAGTAAATGCCTAATTAATGCAAAACAGTAATACTAGTTTTAAACATCTGGTAAAATCCCATTCCAAAATTTCTTTTCATACTTTTCACTATCCATACATTTTATATATCGGCTTTGTACTTAATCTATCTTTTCGGCAATTTACGATCAAGTAAATGTTACCTGGTTTTGATATGGTCTGGCACCTCTGCGGGCTCGGGACACCAGCCGTACCTCTCTGACAACATGCACAGGAAGTATGGACACCCATTTTCCTCACGACACCTGCATCAACACGTCACCACAAGTACCTTCAAGTATTGCTTTGGAATCGAATCTGATTAATTTGGCATGATTGGCATGATCTTTACTCACACCGTTATACATAAAGGTATATACAATAAGGCGCAACCTAACAACGTTACTGTCCCAACTTTTTTCTTTAAGAGGTAGAACTAAGATTTGTCGGAACTGTGGAGCCTTTACACAGAGAATCTGGAAAAAAAACATCTCAACATTTAAGATCTGTTGTAACCAGAAGGTCTATTAAACGTCTGTGCTGGGGTGTATTTGTATCGTAAGAGTTCTATTGTTGTCACAGATGAGAGGCCATGTAATTACCTGTCAATCTGTGACAAACAACCAATAAAGGTTTGACTGGTGTCAGAGTCTTTGGGGATTCCCCACCGCAAGTCACACTCTATCAGCCGGAGTTTTCTCCCCTCGCACCACTGACGAAGCCTCGGGAATATCTGCTTCACCAAATGTTCTCTCTCCGAATTCATGTCTTTAAAAGTACTGCTGACAAACAGACGAATTGTCTTCCATGTTTTTCTCTGCAACAATATGACATCGTATTCTGAAATGTAATCACCAGAACGTTTTCTAAAATGGTTGTGGTTTGTCATAAAAAAAAATCCTTCGAGGAATGAAATCATTTTCCCAACTCCAGTTTTCTTCAATTTATAAAATTAATGCTACGCTGTTTTTTTTCTTGACCCTTCATAATTTAAAGGACATATGATAGGGTATTCCTAATAAATGAAAAAGGGAACAAATGTGTAAAGAGGGACTAATATATGGTGAAGGACTCACTGACTTGAGCTACAACATTGTCTCATCATACGGATTTATTCACTTCGTCATCTTATTGTTGTTAAACGCCGTACTCCAGACACTTTCACTTATAAGACGGCAATCTGTTTGATGGTGAGTTAAACCGGGGTGTCCGGAATTAACCACAGAACTTTGTCATGTAGCAGACAAACTTTTATAAGACCGCCTGGAGGGTGTGGAGATCAGGGATCAAACCCGGGTAGAGTCATTCCAAGGACTTTAAGAATGGTACTTGTTTCTGTCTCGCTTGGCGCTCAGCACAGAGAGTTAAAGAGAACTGGTGGGCTCAGCAAAGATGTGAATAAATGGGACTTCATGTCTGATGTTTTCGGCAAAATGTTCCAGAGGCTGCAGCACTTTGACAGCAAGAACTCGCCCTGTCACATGAAGACACAGCATACATACATTCTAAGGATACTTCGTGGTCATATAACTTAAAAATTGTTGCGTCCGACGTCAAACCCAAGCATGCATCCATCCATGCATACATACATAATACGTACGTACATACATACATACATACATACATACATATACAAACTTTTCTATGAGTGATTTTAATCCATATATCAATCTATGTAACGCATTGGTGATACAGGGAAGTGTTCTTCCACTAACTTCATGTGAGCTGCCCAATTCTTACCTTCCATTTACATACTGCCCGATGATTTTTAAGTTCAAGGTCATCGAAATGGCCCCATTAGAGTAAACGACCAGAGGAAACACTAAACTGACCAATCCTATACAGAGACCCTCAAACTAAGAGAACGTACAGTAGAAACCAAGCGCACATGAGCAGAATTGCCTTACACCACATTACCTTTGTGTCTGGAATGACCTTCATCGGTGTTTGCGTGTTCAGTTTGTCCACAATGTTCCACCAGTGAAGTTCATCAGCTCTTGTATCATCATATCCTTCATCCGTCAACAATTTACCAACGTCAACGGACATCCAGTTGGAGGCTGCTACACTAGACGGAGCTGATGAAGTCCTGGTCTTGGGCGGGTGTGGTGTTTGCATGCCGTTATTCAAAAGGTCCAGATGTTGTTGAGAGGCTGAACAGCCCATGTTTTCCTTCAAACCTTAACCATTTGCAATCATTAAAATGACTTATTTGATTGGTGTTTTACACCATAGTCAAGAATGTTTCACTTATACGACGGGGACCACATCTTGGTGGGAGAAAACCGGGCTAAGGGAAACGCACGACCATCCACAGGTTGATTATAGACCTCCCCACATGCGACCGAAGAGGAAGCCAGCATGAACTGGATTTGAACTCATAGCGATTTGGTGAAAGGCACCTGGGTCATTACACCAACCGCATCTATGGCCGAGGCTTTAAGAGATAAAGACTTCGCCCGATATTCATGTATGTTATTATAGCGCAACCCAGTACTCGGACAGTCTTATGCCCAGTAGAGCATCAAACATGACTTTCCCGACTTGGGGCCAGAGTTTGACTCTATGTATATTTCCGTTTTCTCTTTCTCGATTTCGGGCAAGAGTTTGACTATATATATTTCCGTTATTGACTCTATGTATTTCCGTTAGTTCCTTGGGACGATGTACTTAAACATTTAAACATTTAAAAATACTAAGATATTTAATGTAGTCTCCGCATTTTAAACCCCTTCTGTACAACTGATTTTAAAACCAAATCGTTTCCGTTTGGTTTTGATTTTAGAGGTTGTTAACCTCGTGTATAAATCCATGACTATTTCCAGGTTCTAACCACATTCTCGCCACAATAATACTGATTCGTGGCGATAAGCCCTAATCACCTATTCATTCATTCATTCGCTCACTCCGATTTATACCTGTCGACAAAAATTCATACCTGTATATATGTTTAGCTCCCTCAACATGGATGAACCCTATGTCTGCAGCTAGGCTACAACGTAAATGTTTGTAAGCTGTGCTCGGTTCATCGATCGCTAGTCAGTCGGTTGGCCTAGACCTACGTGTCCGTGCGTGTTGCCACCAATACAAACATAATGGTACTGTTCTGATAGTAGAACTGTAGTGTGTATTATTAGCGGGTACGGTGGACCCCTATTGATCTCTTCAGAACGGAGCGCACATATAACTGGTCAACTTAAGCATTGACCAGCAGGATTTTATAGACAATGGACAAGCATAGACAAAGGGTGAGCTTCTGTTGAAGCCAGAGTATAGAGCCTTCACTTGATTGTGGGTTAAAGGCATATGGAAGTTACTCTAGAAAATGTCACCTACAGTATACATATGAACACACTATGTCGTATATACCTAATGGGCTACATGTATAGCCTGTGTAGGATACCAACCCTACACGACCCTAGCTGATTGGATAAGTCAAATAGAGCTGGGTTTTCGCTTCCATATATGTAGTCTGCTCATTGGAAAAGTGAAGTACCGCTATACGTGGATATCGGCTTTCATATACACAGTCAACTGGTGTTGAGACAGCACATAGTTGACGGCCTACAGATTAATGTTTGTACAAGTACGCACGTGTATGTAAAACTATTATACATTTGCCCTATACAATTCTGCGTTTCAAGGGTTCTCCACGTAAGGAGGCTTGTAAATAATGAAACAGGTTCCTTTGAATTCACGTTCATATTTTAAGCCCTTAAGAAAAGGTAATGAGATGGATGCAGGAAAACACAGTGTCAAGAAGGCAACCTCTCTATCGTAAGCCCTGTTTATAATACGATAAGGACTACCATAAGAAAGGCGCACAGTGAAAGGGTATCCGCAGTTTCTTGGTAATTCCGTATTTGGAGAAGAAAATCAACAGCCATGGTTGCCAGATAGATTCTCTTTGACACGCCCATTGCTATGAATACTTAACACAACTCGAAAATCAAAATTTTTCTACCTTAAAAACATATGGTTGAGACCCTATATCAGGTTTTGTTTTATTTAAGACCTCGAGCATCCAGCTGAGCCTTGTTTCACAATGCCAACACATTCATGCTGTACTCTCTAATGTGGAGTGTTGTAAATTTGCACATCCACAATGGCAAGTGTATGAGGGGAAATAAACTGTGTATCTCTGACACACGTCTTTGTTGAGGTATTACACAAGCTACACGAACTGTGTACTGTTGGTACCCGCAATTATGTGGACTTTGTCACAAAAACGTGTACCAGTCCTACAGAGTAGTTTTTACAGCGCAGACATGTTCCATTGTAGTTAAAATCAGCATACCCTAGGAAAACTTTATGCAGGCGGGACATGGATATACATTCACAGTATTTGGATTGGTAAATCACGTAGACAAATGACAGGTATGATGTACGTATATATACAAGTGGGCATCGAGCTGATTATATAACTATCATGGCAAGAAATGGCCACAGTAGTTATTAAAACCAACTTGGCCTAAAATAACTTCATGGAAGAGAACTTGAGTGAATTGTTTAAACAAAACAATGGTTTAAACATTTCCATAGATAAATTAGTAAGGCTATAGTTGATTTCTTACTGTTGACATTTCTGATAATAAGACACCAAAAACTTGCCACAACTTATCCCGGGAAACCCAAATATCATCTGCTGAGAGTTAAGAAAACATTACCAATTCCAATAGGCACAAACATGTTCCAGTATGAGTACAAAAATGTATAAATTTCATAAGTGGTCAAATGGATGCAAAATTTCTGAGCTGAAAATAAATAAATAATGTGACATTTCCCTCAATGAAAAGGGTACGTTAAAATAGAACATACAAATTCAAAAATAAAATTTATCATAGTAAAAGGTTAATGGACATCTGATGCTTCACGTGGTGCTCAAAATTATTTCACTTATACGAAGGCTTACTTTCGTACCAAACTGTACGGAGCCTGGGAGAAACTCACGATCATCCGCGGGTTACCGACAAGTCAGGAGGCCAGCTTCAGAAAGATTTGAACTCACAGCCACCCCTTTGGTGAGAAGCTCCTCGGTTACTGTGCTGGGATAGCGCGCTAAACACCTCGGCCACGTATGCCCACATCAAACAAAATGTTTAATGGACATCTGATATACAAGTATACAAATAAAATGTTTTTGCTATTATGAAATGTGCACAATGTTAAAACAGAATAGAAAAATAAAATTCATCAAAGAAAAAGTTCACTGGATATCTGATATACATGTATACATATAAAAGAGCTGTATTTTTTCAAAGTGTGCAATTTTTGCGCAAAAGCCAACAGTGTTAGGATTTTAATGAAAGCTGTATAAATTCTTGAAATGTTGTGAAAAATTATTAGCTTAACATTTGTGAAAGCAGTCAAATAAAATGAAACATGCAAACATGCATCCAAACGGAAAATATACACAAACTGAAAAGTAATTATACAGCCATTTTCTTCAATACATGTATGACGACTAAAAATGTCTTTTTCGAAAGCCTTACCACTGCTTTTGTCAGACTCTTTCATATCGGAATTTACTCAGACATAAAAAGCCACACCCGACACATATAGTTGTCACATTTTCTGGTGTATACAGGCTCAGGTGTACCTATTCTATTGTGAAATCAGTACATACTAGTGTGCCATGAGTTTTGTGCGTAGAGGTGCCTTCTCTTTTCATCAAAGTAAAAAATGTAGTATAAGAAAGTTAAATTGGAACAGTAGATTGGATACTCATACATGTCACAGCCCTAGCTATATTTTGATTTTAACTCAGCTTCGTCGACTGAATATTAAAAAGTAAAATTCTATAGATGTTTTATCCAGAACACACGGTTTGATTTATTCCGGATGGGTACAATTGCACGGCTACTATTATTATGCACAAACCAAATGAAGCCCAATGCACCAAAATGACCCCCAGTGTTATATAAAATATTCAGTGGTAAAGCCTTGATTCCGCTATGAATGCATGCCGTATACAACAGTGCAATTAAAAATGATTTTTAACAGATCGATGATATAAATGTCATTATATTATATATTTGTTGTTTAATTCATGCATTGTACAGGTGAACACATTTACGCATACTAAATATCTTGCGATAATATCACAATGGTCTCGCCAAGCATTTCCAGTATATGTTTCAGAGCAGTTGGACTACGTGGATATATACGTGAATTACTGTCACACTTAATCACAGGAAATATGTAAAAAAAAAGCTTACAAAATAAATGTAAATAAACATATGATTACATTGTTAATATCATTTCTTAACCTCTCTACCTGATTAAGGTGCAAAGACAGAATCAACCATAATCCTTAACACTCTTTAATACCCTCCTGACATTTGCATAATCAAAGTCTTGGATAATTTGGGAACGCTGTACATATGCACGTACATGTATGCCTTTGCTGGTTTTAGTTCAAACACCGCCTAATTCATTCAGCATGTTTAATTTTAGGGGTTCTATTCCCTAGGCGTTTTATTCGTCGAACACACTGTCTCCTCCAGTGGCCAATGGAAGGAACGACAAGTCAGTGGCCACCACCTCCTAAGGTGGCCACCGGAGAGCGAACGGAAGGCACCCTCGTAGTTCCACTTCATTTCAAACAGCATCATGTTGTTCCGGCTGTTTCTTGGCTAAGGTGTTGGCATCGCTAAGTCTGTCCACAGTCTCTAAAATGATGATGACGTCTTCACGAGGCCGTACCGTGGTAGGGTGACAAGAGCCAAACAGCTCCTCCAAAATCTCCAGCTCATTTTCGTACAAGGGCAGGCACTTTTTCATCCACTCCATATTTCCCTCATTGACGTAAGTATTCCAGTATAGCTGACCGTACAACTGGTAACAGCGAGCAGTCTGTAGATGATACCTACCAAACTCTGATAGACACAGCTCCAGCGACTGCTTGAACAGCCCTATAGGAGCCCTATCTGAATCAAAGTAATTACATAATGAATGATCTGTGCAAAAAAATCAGCGCTATAGAGTTCAAAGGCGCAATTCCAGCTGCATCAGTAAAAACCGAGACAAATATTAAAATCACCTACATTGTCAAAATTGCATCAAACTATGTCCACTAGCTCCGTCCCACGGGAAACACTAGTAGAAATATTAAAATGATAACAAGGGAACGGTGTTAAACATAGCCAATGGATTAAAAGGATTTACAATTAATTCTACCTAACCCCAATATCTGCACAGTACTCAAAAACAAAATCTTCTGCAGTTTCCGTAAAATTCTCCCTCTGTCACTTTACAATCCTCTTTAACTCACGTTGAATCTGCCACATAAAGCTGGTTCCCTTCCACCCGGTGGCGCATATTACTTATCAGAGAAAGGCAAATGGTCTCCAAAACACTTCATGTAAAACCACCTAAAAGGCCGTAGACTGATTTTACATGCTTGACATATCACAATTTTTCACAGTACACATGTAGGTCTTTATATTTACAAAAACGCCAACTAATTATTACATTTAGATACACATCATGACCCAAGCTAGCCCAAACTTACCCATATCAGTATTGTACTGCTCTCTTTCACCCATGATGGACAGAACACGAGACAAGGCTCTCTTATCCCCTACATTTTCCAGAGTTGTTCGAGCTTTGGTCAAAACCTCTGGGCAAAAATAGCCACACAAACCCAACGTTCTGCCTAATTCTAAACCTTATTCCGGCCAATAAGTTTTGTAAATCTGAGAAAGAATCACAGGAAAAGTTTGAGCGTCAATGCATTGCAAAATTAGTTTCACTGTGAGTTCAAGCCCAGCTCATGCTGGGTTCCCCTCCGGTCGTACATGGATAGGTCTGCCAGCAACCTGCGCATAGTCATGGCATTTCCTCGGACTCTTCTTGGTTTCCTCCCACCATAATGCTGACCGCACTTATATAAGAGAAATATTCTTGTGTACGGCGTAAAATATCAATCAAGTAAATAAATAAATCATAATGCAATGTTAACAATATCTTTTGACTTCATCTATGTACAGTACATTCTAAAATAGGTAACCCTGCACATATGATGAGAAGTTATTTTTTTCTATCAAGACCAGCTCATGCTGGCTTAATCTCCGGCCGTACGTGAGTAGGTCTGCCAGCAACCTGCTGATGCTGGTGGGTTTCCTCCGGGCTCTGCCCGGTTTCCTCCCACCATAATGCTGGCCGCCGTCGTATAAGTGAAATATTCTTGAGTTTTAAAGAAATTTAAACAAATTAAATAATATTTTTTCTGTGCTTTAGAATTCCGCTTTGTATCATGCGACAATTAGCTGTAACTAAGTAAAAGCACTGTATTATGCGACATATAGATACAACTTCTTACCTGAACACACTGTTGCCCAAATTTCTGTCCCATCATCTGACAATGTAAGTACCCAGAATTGGAACCATACACAAATTTCAGAGCTATAAGGTATGAAAACATCAGAAATAGCGGAAATTAATAAACAGGAATTTTATATTTGACCTACTATAACTGTATAATGTGTCTAAATATCAGGGACACAGATACAATCAACAGGTCCAGACCACCAACATAAACAGGTGTCCAGGGTATTGTGTTGACATGGTTGAGGTGTACATGAGGTATTAGCATATCACACATTGATTTGACCAAGGTGACCACAAACACTAAAGATGAAGTCTGCACCCCAAACAAGTTTAAAAGGTTGGACAATGCCACCAAAAGTATAATCCCCAAGCATGCCATGTGCTAGCCTAAAGCATGGATCAGTCCATTCTTTCAGCCTAAATATTAAACATACGGGAAAATGGCATGGGTCACATTAACTGGTTTTTACCATGAAATAACGAAAAAAATCAAAAAGATGCCTACCTCTATAACAATACTACTAGGCCCATTACAGCAAAACTGAGCTTTACAGCAAAACTGAGCTTTACAGTGCATTACTGCTATACGTTGCACGAGGCCATCAGGATATGTCTGGGACAATGCCTGGATTATCCAGGGTCTCCCCTCGGTTTAGCTTTCTTGGTTCTTAATTTACCCAACAAGAAATTACAATTTCCAAACAAGAAATATTTGATGAGCAAAATAAATTACAAAGGCTGCCAAATTACTAAAATCCTCATAAAATACTGTGTTTTGAATTTTTGATAAACAGCCAAGCTACTTTTCGTAGCCACTAGTATGATAATAGTTACAGGATGAGACAAACTATTCAAGATTATCCTCGCTTCACTAGAGAGAATAAATTCCCGCTACAGCTGCATTTTCGCATTACAGGCAAAGGGACAATGGTGAGAAATCGTTGAAGTCCAAAAAGTGCAAAGATTCTACTCCGACTCCCGATCTCCACCAAAATTTAATACATTGGCCCCTATCCCATGGTTACCCTAAACACACCATTTTCACACTGCATAATTTGTTTCATGAAGTTACTGACAAACAGACAGACAAGCAGACAGAAAGGCAGACAATTAAACGCTGGCAATAACATAACAATCTAAATATCTCACTTTACATATGGAAAATGTGAGTTCAAATCCACATTCTGTCCTTCTGGATAGGTGCTGTTACATTACCATGTCAAGAAGATCGATAAGCTGCCCAGGAAGATCAACTATTTTCTGTAAAAGTCCAGAAAACCTTCCAAATATTCGGAGTTCTTCACAGGCCACTGAGAGCCACAGCGGACGGCCTGCTTCCTCTTTCGTCACCATGGTGGTCAGCTGTGGCGGCCAACAGAATTGAAAAGGGATTATATTAGGTTACACGCATTTTAATAGAAGATTTCTGTAAGGCCCACAGATTGATATCATTGAAAATGTTGAAAATGATATCACTGGGAACGCCGTACCTTGCTTTTGAATACATCATTGGCGTTATCAGAAAAATCGTCAATATATAAAGACTCGGATTATCTGAGATGATAGCTCTTTAATACCAACATGTCTGTGTTCTTAAACAATTGAAACGAATAGTTTCTTGTGTTTAAACTGGGAATATTTGATAGAGGAGAGGGAGTATGTTGGTAAAAAATATCTCAATTGCCTGATCTGAGTCCAAGGTTTTACTGTATTCTGCTAATATCTGTGTTACAATCTGCTTTCTGATGTTCACGTCCAGAGGTTCAACAAACACTTCTCTAGCAGGAGGTTTCTTCTTTCTCAAAGATTCTCTACACTTCCCGTCCAACGTACTGACCACCACTCTCATGTTACTGGCGAGACGACTAGGTAGCCAGCGCAATGACTGGGCGTTACCTTTAAATGCATGTAAATATATGTAATTAATATAAACACAGTCTATGCTGGCTATTGAGAAACATCAGAATTTTGAATATACACCTTTTTCCAAATTCTTTACATTTATCGATAACGAATAAAATACAAATCTCTCCAATTTTTCGCTGTACACACAGTCGTATAACTTAGATGTGGTAGCAAATCTGCCAAAGAGCTCGCCTGTAGGGGATAAATTCTAATATGCAGTACACTAAGTCCAGAATTCGGTAATTTCCGGTACTTAATATGCACACACAAAATCAACGATGGAATATCTCCTAGTGTCATTAGGATTTACATGTGTAAAATACCACCCCTTATATTTCGTTTAACATAGATTCTAATGAACAGTACATTAAGTCATTAAGTCGGTAATTTATGGTATTTAATATGCATACACTGAATCAATGATGGAATATCCAATTTGTGTTATTCTGCTCTACATGTATGCAAACCCTGAGTTCAATACATCCAGTACTTTTTAAGATACTACACCTAACATTTTTTTAAACCATTACTTTTCCTGTTATTGGACGCCGACGCCGACGCTCAGGGTACGACATAAGCTACGCTTGTACTTAGTACAGGCAAGTTAAAAATGGCATAAATAAACAGTTCCATATAGCATATAACAATGCAGAATCTGATGAAATATTAATTACCAAAATTTACTTGTAAAAATATTAAATGGAGTTAACAATCATCGCTTTAATATGCACACAGGTGTTTTGTGTTTCCCATAATCAAGTCATTAAAATTCAATTCTTCTTCACTTTGCAATCCAAAAACCTCAGTCAGAAGTCTAATCCTTACCTTCATCATCCATCTGATTCAGGGCATCAATGAAGACCCACCAGTCTTCTGTAGCCATCCTTCGTCACCTGTGCCGAGGCTCGTGCGAACAATCGATCTGACCATCTCCATCGATCTGACCATCTCGTCCAGGTCAGAGGGGATCTTTTCTTCGGTCGGCATCAAATCCGTCCATAGGCGGTTAAGTACTTGGTACAAGTCGGTGGACCCAGGTGTAGCACCCACGAAGTGAAAGAAAGTCTGATAAATGGAAAAAGTCAGCGAACACAGTTCAGGTAATCGATGTTTATCGTTGTGCAATCAGTAAAGAAATACGTGGGTTATTCATGTGCTTGCCGTTTATCTTAAAGTTAAGGTAATGTTTCTTTTACAATAATTAATGGCCATGGTAAGCGTCAATGGTTAAAAAAGAGTCTCTACGATAATGTCTATAGTTAATGACGAAATTATAGAAAAGCCACAGATAAGCCGATGGGGGATAGTATTCGAAAGTAAAACAAATTTTTGTTATACAGGAACAAACAAGTAACTTTCTTTGTCGAGACATTCACCGGTTGGACTAGCATTATAATAGATTTTTCGGGAAAAGACCATCCTTGATCAAAAAGACAATGTGCCCAAAGCCGGTTCCAGATGGTTCCGCTGGCGTCTTAGGACAGGAAGCCTGGCAAGTGTCTGCCGAGGCATCGTAGTTTATTCGAGAGTCTGATTGGTTTATTCCACAAATAAACACCAAACACAAGAAAATAGCTGAATTTAAAATAGTAGAAATTTTGAATCAGCACTGATATAAAGTAAAGGAAAAATTTTCAAACAGACAGAACACAATCCTATTTCTTACTTATAATAGGGTCTTAGTAAATTACCTTATACTTTGGCTTAGCCGTGAACTCTTTTGAACAAAAAGCCAAGACGGCACTTTTCCCGGCACCTGGTGATCCTACCAACGCCGAAGGAGGTGGACTAGAGTTATCTCCCTCTATGTACTCTCTCACCTCCATGAGAACCTCGTCCCGACTCAAGAGTACCTGTAAAGATAAAGACAATGTTTTTTTACTCCGAGACACTCGAAAACAAACGATATAAAATTAGACATTCATGTTGTGTAAAACAGAAAATTCATGTTACTTGTTTATGCCCAAAATAGTCACCTCCAAACTGTAACGATATCTTTATCTCATTTCAGTCCTCTGAATTCTGAAATTCCCATAACCTTATCTAACTGTGGCCACCGCAGTGACATTTATTATGTTTGACCTGGCGACTTCATCTGTAACAACTGAACCATGAAGTCCTCATGCCCACGCCTCTGTATCTCACACAGTTAGCTGCATATTGTTTGTCTATCAGGGCCTTAAAGTTCTCAGGTTCATACCTATAATCTATGAATCAAGGAGTTCTCTTGACCTGACATATGAGCTTTGAATCATGAAGTTTCCCTGACCTTACGTGTGACCTTTGAATCATGCAGGTCTCCTGACCTTACGTCTGACCTCTGAATCATGAAATTCTCATGACCTTACCTGTGAATTCTGAATCGTGAAGTTCTCATAACCTTACCTGTGACCTCTGAATCATAAAGTTCTCATAACCTTACCTGTGACCTCTGAATCATGAAGTTTTCATGCTCTAGCCTCTGTATTTCCCCCAGACTCAGATTCTCCCCCAGACAGTCAGCTGGGTACCGTTTGTTAATCAGGGCCTTAAAGCTCTCCAGAACGGTCTGACCAAAATCCTCTAGTCCTGACAGCTCTATTGTGGGCGAGTTAGGGTCAGACACCTGGGCCCTGTACTCCCTGACCTGCTGGGGGAACCGCTCTCGCAGTTTACCTGAAAAAAAAATCCATTTATTCAATAATGTTTCACGCAGTACCCAAGAACATCTGACTTCATAAGACGGCATCCAGCATCATGATGGGAGGAAATCAGCAGATCCAGGAGGAAACCGACGAGGATCATCTGCAGGTTGACGGCAGACCTTACTTCCTGCACGGCAAGTGATGAAGCCAGTCCGGGTCACCTTGATAGGAATGCACAGTTAACAATACACATGTATACCACTGAAATGAGGGATTAATTTCGGCACTATGGAGTGTCGTAGCTTTTTGTCCACCCATGTCTCCGATTTGATCATGATGTATGAGCATTATATATGAACATTTTACCCAAAATATGTTGCTTTCATGCAAACCTTTCAATGCTTGAAGTGACTGGACTGTGAACTCTTTGCTCTCTGTGCACGCAGATTTACACTCTGAGTTCTTGACCGTTTCTAGGAAGTCTGATGATCGCAACATAAACAAGGCCTGCACATTTATAAAGAGAACACACAAAAAAACCACTGTCATGCTTCAAACGTAGTAATATTGTATATTACGTGCAAGGATTCAATTGTTTTTAATCAGGCCTGTATATCAAGTAATATGTCCTCCTCTATGCAAATAATTCTTGCAATCAATGTCGGGATTTCTGCATAGATTAATAATATAAAATAAATCTACAGAAATAAATGTCAAATTTTACTGGAGTTAAAATCCTTTACAGGAACAACCATTGCCAATTATATAGTATTCAGAGTTATACACTTGGGTTTTGGTCCCAATAGGCCCCGGTTAAGACTTCCAATGACGTCATAGACACACCAGGCATAGACTTGTACCTGTCAAAATGTCAGAATATGTAAGAATATGTAAGAATACGTAAAATCGGTAAACACCGCAAGAAGAATATTCATCTCCATTGATCTGTCACATGGAAGAGAAAATTGTTACAAAGTAAATGCCTAATTAATGCAAAATAGTAATACTAGTTTTAAACTTGTAAAATCTCATTCCAAAATTTCTTTTCATACTTTTCACTATCCATACATTTTATATATCGGCTTTGTACTTAATCTATCTTTTCGGCAATTTACGATCAAGTAAATGTTACCTGGTTTTGATATGGTCTGGCACCTCTGCGGGCTCGGGACACCAGCCGTACCTCTCTGACAACATGCACAGGAAGTACACCCATTTTCCTCACGACATCTACATCAACACGTCAACATAAATACCTTCAAGTATTGCTTTGGAATCCAATCTGATTAAATTGGTGATTGGCATGGTCTTTACTCACACCTTATACAATAAGGCGCAACCTAACAACGTTACTGTCCGAACTCTTTTCTTTAAGAGGTAGAACTAAGACTTTACACAGAGAACGGTATCTGGAAAAAAAACCCATCACAACATTTAAGAACCGTTGTAACCAGAAGGTCTATTAAACGTTTGTGCTGGGGTGTATTTGTATCGTAAGAGATCTAATGTTGTCGCAAATTAGAAGCCATGTAATTTACCTGTCAATCTGTGACAAACAACCAATAAAGGTTTGACTGGTGTCAGAGTCTTTGGGGATTCCCCAGCGCAAGTCTCACTGACTGGGTCGCGGCTAGACACAGCAAACATGAGACTCACCAGGTACATATAACTAGAGAGGATTTCATGTGGGTTCCCTTCGTTTGTATGTCTCCATCACAAGTCAAACCATCAGTCGAACACATTAACAAAATAGAAATGATGGTTTTGTAATGGAAGTTCAAGCAAAAATTAAGTCACGCGCGATTATTTACCGTGAGAAACTATAAAAAGCATGTTAAAAGATAACGTTAATATGTAACTATCTTTTGTTACATTTCTCGTCTGCATACAAAAGCTCACCTTTACACTGTCAACTTGGTTCTTTTCGGGACATGCGATCCACCGAGAATATGATATGTTGGATGTAAAATCTGCTTTTAAAACGCTTATTCATCTACGTATGTATACAGAGTGGAAAAAGCATCACTGTTCATTTTTGTTGGTATAAATTTCTGTAAATCACTTACTCTCTGTTGTTTTCCTACCCTTCAGTATGCAGATCTGTGTTTAATATTTACCTCGGGGTATGCAGCAAATGTTTGACAATCATCACGTCTATTTGTTTAACCCAGTGAAATAAATGTCCCCATTGCAAATGCATTTTCAAGCAGAAGGTAACCAGGATGAAACCAACGGATTATACTTTTCAAACATACTACCGGCATAAAAATTACATGTAGAGTTAAATTGGACTCATTGGTTTCATGTTGCATTCATGTATGTTAAAAAGTGTCACATGTATGGAAATGCCCAGGGCCTAGTTTCTCAAAGCGTCTTCAGTTTTTCGGCTTCGGCAACGTAATACTATATACTTAGGCCTGTGTAGTGTTGGATTGAAGTTTTTTGCCTTCTTCCGGCAAAAAAACACTGACAAAGTTAAAGACCACTCAAACCTGAAATTGTGATGGGTGAACATAGCATGATAAGCTGCACCTGAAAATACCTTAACTGATTTATTTTAGGGTTTTTTTCACCAATTAAACTTAAAGTAAAGTCAAATATTTTGATTGTATGTTGGACTTTATGGACCATATTGAACCGGATGAAGAACAGTGACGTCTCACACACCTTTAGCTGCTAAAGAGCCTTGGTACAAGTGAATCAAGGTACATATTTCGTAGTATTAATTTTCAATTTTGATTGTCCATTGTCCATTATACACGCATATTTTTTGTGATGGACTAACCAGTAGAGCTACTGTCCCATCAGAGACTCTAGCTTAATACGCTCTGCTTTGGTGGTAGAGAAAACGTCAACATATTTAACATAATGACCCCAAAAACAGGATGCGATTGCGCCTATAATATATTTTCGCATACAGGTATACCAGGTACCCTAATGTTACTGACTGAAAAATGAAAGATATGTAGAATTGTTTTCCAGGGAGGCTTGTGGGGAATTTGAATTATCCATTGTCAGTTTTATGCAAAATATCAAACATTATAATTTGTGACTTGTGTTCATGTTTAATAAGTTCAAATGTGTCTAGTAAAAGATCCCCCTTTCTAACTTCCTGAGTTTTGGTGTTTCCATCCCTCTTGTAAAAATTCGCAACACTAAAGGCAACAACTCGTCAACCACATTATTCATCAATAGTCTCATTACCAAGAATCCCGCCACCTATATTTACGGTCCTTTTCCAGGTTAATCTGAATGCCTGTTGTTCCGACATCTTTTGCTTGTACCTAAGTTTATAGCTGAATACTGGCGATCAAATACTAGATCTTGTGTGTACGGTTATACAGAAGCAGTTCATACTTTGAGATGATCTGATGGATCTTGGAATATCACCAGCATCTGTTGCGGTTCGAAGATTACATTACAGAAAAGTGAGAGTTAAACCAATTTTGCTGATAGTACAAACATGTTCAAAATATTTTAACGTCGGAAATTGTTATATCTGATGCAGTTTGGGACGCTGATTCCGAATATGTAAATTTTGGAAAACCGGTGGTGACATCAAATCCGCAAATGGGTGTATCGCCATAACCAATGGAGCTAGAGACGCAGTTTTAAGGCCTAACATCATCCCAAGGCATGGAGACAAATTTTGTATAACCGGAAATGACTTCAGCAAACCGGAAGTAGTACATACCCCCCCCCCCCCGAAAATCACCATTTTTTCAAGTTTCAAAGTTGAAAAACTTCTGCGGCTAAAATGACAAGGCAGAAGAGCGCTAAACTTAGGTGGGCAGTAGGCTTGGGGATTGTCTTTTGTGAATAAAAGATTGGATATCCTCGGTCTTGTGACTTAGCCGCCATGTTGGGTTGAAAGGAAAACAGTTGAAACGCATTTTCTTCGGAACCTCAAATGCTATTGACCTGATATTTTACACTAGCAACAACTGTTGCCTCTGGATTATTTGGACAGAAAAAGAATGCAATATGTGAGCAAATAACCGGAACAGTAAGTGATGTCATGTGAAAACAAAAAGTTCGAATTTGAGTTTTTTAAATATGCTCCCCGACATAGTTTGGCGTCCTGGTGATCTTATTTCTTTCCTACGATGCAAATTGCGATGAAAGTGCAAAAAGGCGCAATTTTCCCTACATTTTGCGGGTCGCGTTAGAGAAGTTGGTCAAAACTGTAAAGCTCAAGATTGCTCAGTGGAAAGCACTGTATATGTAATGTATGTGTGCTGAAAATCTTTGAGCTGTCTTAAAAAATGCAGGATGTACAGGCTTCAAACGTTTACGAAAGGCAGATTTACTGCATTTAACTCATTTTCATCTATATACTATATAATGCATCTACAATCAATTAGTGTTTGGAATGAAAGTACAAATATCGTAACTGTGTTACCCGACGTGGTTTGACGTCATGATCACGAATCTGATCTTATTTCCTTCCTGCAGTGCACACTTTTGTCGCATATTGCGATCAAAGTGCGAAAAGGTGCAATTTCCCCCATATTTGCATGCGACGTGACAGAAAACGGTTAAAGCTGTAAAGCTCAAGATAGCTTAGTGGAAACACATACCATTTCTGTACTGTATGTGTGCTGAAAATCTTTGAGCTGTCTTAAAAAATAAAGGATCTTCGGGGCTTCAAAAGTTTACAAAAGGTTCATTTAGTATGTTTGGCACATGTACGCATATGATATATAATGCATCCACAATGAATTCGTGTTTAGGACGAATATACAAATATGGTAAGTGTGCTACCCGACGTAGTTTGACGGCTTGATCACGAATCTGGTCTTATTTCTTTTCTATGAAGCATAATTTCGTCCCTAATTGCGATCAAAGTGTAAAAAATCGCAACTTCACCCATATCTGGAGGTCATGTTACAGAAATACTTTACAGCCGTAAAGCTGGAAATCACCAAGTACAAATCACTGCATATGTGTGCCTAAATTCGTTGTGCTGTGTTAATAAATAGAGGACTTACAAGGCTTTAGATACTGTTCACAGGCCGATTTACTACATACGTCATTTACATCCATGTATATGCTAAATTATGTTATGTTATGTTATGCAATGCAATAATGGCTCCAAAAATTTCTAATCAGGTCATCCATGTGCTAAAGCATGAAGACACCATTGGTTAACGCAAATTGGCGACACATAGACATTCCGACTTGAACCTCCGCACTGCTGCTTTAGCAGCGATATATGTAATTATTTTCAGCAAATTTGTCTTGCGTTTTTTTTTTTGTTTTGTTTTGTTTTTTCAGAAAACGGCAAATCACGCAGTTATGAAACTTCAGTGTGTATGTCGTACAGATTTGAGGATTTGCACCCAAACTGTTGCTCACGTGACTTGGTGGTCATATTGGATTGTAATGAAAACCTTTAAAAATCTGCTTCTCAAAGACGCCTGAACATGTTGTTCTTACACTTAGTATTCAGTAGCACTTGAAGCTGGAAAAGGAATGTTGGATGGGTGGACAATTCTAGAAGCTTGCTATTGGGTAATTATGTTATGTGACCAAAAAAACTCTTTTCTTTTTCTTCAAAATATTTTGCTTTAAGGGTTATATATATATAGTAAATAACAATCCAGTTTTAACCAACATTGTGTGCCATTTCGAACAAACTGTCGTTACCATAAGTAATATGTTTACTATATGAAACTACTATGGAAGCTAGATCAGGAACGGTGACAGTGCTAGATTAAGTAAGGTCTTAATGTGTTGTAGCCATGGTAGCAATCCCTTTTCTTTCTGTTCATTACTAAAGAAGAATTATCTCAGAAGAGCATTTATAATATAATATAATTTATAATATAAAGTTATAAATAATTTTACCACCCCAAAAGGTCACGTAAACGTTATAGAGATGCATTGGGTACCGGTATACATAAAACAACCGATTGACCTAAAGCGTCAAAACCTCTGTATGATTATATTTAATTCTTAAGTTTCATCTTCTGTTCTCTTAACATGAACTATATATTTGATTCCCATGGGATTTACTGTCAGATTTCAGATATTCACAAACAACCGAACTAGTGGATATCCATGACTGTACCAAGTTTATATGTAGTGTTGTGCATGGGCATTCGTGTACGCGCTCACCGGTAACTCACATCCCATGCATGGATGTCACCGGGATTCAGTAATAGGAGTCAACTATTCTAGTCCACCCTAAGACGAGGGTTTTTGGAAGTACACGGTTTTGAAGTCTGACCATTTAGATACTGACATTTTCATAGAAGTGAAAAGTTTATTTTTGGTTGTTTTACCACCCAACAGTTGAAATAAAACTAGGAAACAGTTCTTCATTATAGGCCGATGTATTATCGAAACATGCGGGCAACATTTTTGATTTCTCATTGATTAGAAGCTAGAACATTTCCAGAGATTAGCTTTGCGACATATCATGGTAATGTCAAGCTACTTGAGTCAGTTCCTACATGTAATGTCTCTGTCTGTCTTCAAGACTGCATATTCAAAGTGACAATGACAACAGCTATGCCTGGAATATATGTGCTGGTCTTCCTTTGGCTCCTAGTCCCGTGACTTTGAAGACAGACCCAGCCAAAGGTTGTGTTTCTTAACTCTTCTTCGGTGACCCCAAATCTAGCCGAGGTCACATACAACTCATCCAGGTTTTTCCCGCCAAAACAACACGAGGTGGTCCGGGAAGCAGAAGGTATGACAACCTCTTGTATCACTTCACCTGGAAAATGGTGAGCGCAGATAATTGTATTGATTGTAAAAGGAACTGAAATGTCAAATGGACTACAAGTACTATATCCAACGAAGAACCCAGATAAATGGGCTGAAAACGATATAAAGTGGATCAGATACCATGGTGAATGAACTCAATATAATGTCAAACGGTTTAAGCACTACGTTACGTGCAACCAATACCCTATAAATTAAGTTCATTTCACCATTAGAAATCCAGAGCTACAGCTCTCACGTAACCACAAGATATTAGTATAAATTTAGTCTTCACAGACTACCATTAGGGCCTCTTGATTCCATGAGGTTTATCATTTGGGTTGATCATAAAGATTCTACTAGATGTATACCGTACTCAATACGAAAGAACAGAAAACTGCATTGTGAACTTGGACAAAGATTGCCATCTACATGGTATATAAATCAAACAGCCGTCTCGTAAACTTGTAAACGCTCAGGTATTCTGCCAGATTTGAACATACAGGATAACAGTCGCAGGCCTATCATTCCGTGCACAGATATTAAAGGTGCAATTTCAGTCTATTAATTACTTTTTGTCTACCTATAATTTGGTTCAGGTGGTATGATAGTAATAAATTACTTCAGGATACGTCGAGTAGAACTCACCTGTTTCTGGATCCACACGGATTACTTTACCTCTCGTGTAGCATGCCACCCACAACTTGCCCTCGGTATCGATTGTCATGCCATCCGGAAGGCCATGCTCACTTGTTTTAACATCGCCAAAATTCAACACTACTCGTTTAGAAGCTGCAGAGACAGAAACAGCAAAGACTAATTGTAATTTGTTCGGTTGATTTAATTACAAAAATAAAGATTTCAAGCAAAAGTTTTTCTTTTGTGTATACCAAGGGAAGCTGTAGCCAATAATATGTACACGCTATAATACTGAAATATCAAATGCCAAGAAATAAAGTCTTTTTTCGGAGCTATGTTGCCACTATTTCTGTATGAAACTATAGTCGTTAGATATTCTTGGTTTACTTCTGTGTGATACACCAAATTTAATATTAAGTCTTCCACAACCAGTTTCAATATTAATGCAGAATCAGATAATCAAATAGACGAAATCTTGAAGTAATATTTGTTGCTCTTAACGCTAATGAGCTTGGCTTCACTTCAAACAAACCTATATAAGGTGCCCTTGTTTATGCAAAGGTAAAAGCGACAAATTAGTCTGATATTTTAACACGAAACTGACAGAAACTTAAAATCCGACCTCAATCCAGTTTGATTAGGGAAACTGCTCTCCGTTTTCTCTTAGATACTGTAAATTACTCATTTGGCAGTGTTACAGTTTTAGAATTACCTGTATTGACTGTTCCTTTTTCCAGATCGTAATCGAACGCAAAGATATTGCCCGGTAAGGAGTCTATGTAGAAGATAATCCTGTTATCTTCGGACCAGGTTAGTCCGTTAGAAATGCTCACTCCGTCTATGTGTTTAGTCACAGTTTTTTGTTTGCCTAAGCTGTACAGAGAGCCTTGTTCCAGTTCCGGCTCGGCTGCTCTGACTTCCTGACCCATTGTTCCTGAATCATCAAAGAATAACGAAAATCCTTATAATTTACGACCAGCACTTCATCTAACACACACGATTTCGCACTTTTGGTAATTATCTTAATTAGTAGGCCCTTAAGATTGTATAACTCACTCTACGCTTAATGTTTGCCACTTTTTAAGGCATGTTTTACACAGGAAATGAAAAATTGTATGATCAGAAATTATCTGGAGCGTTTTTTTTTTTTTTTGTCCTTATTTATTTATTTTTGGGGGAGGGAGCAGGTCAGTGGCAGAACATCTCTTCGCCTACACATACCCATACGCTTTATGTATGTAACGTTCTCGGAAAACCCCAAGCAGACTATAATTATCAGCTGAAGGCCATTTCCTTTGAAAAAAAAAATTTATGCACTCTATAATATTCTTAAAAATTTACCCTGTAGTAAGCGTCATGCTGAATACTTTCCTGTTGGGAAATGTAGGCTATGACAGGTCTTTATACTTACCAGCCCATAGTCGGCCTTCCGCGTCACATTTCCCATCGTTAAATCTGTTGTTGGTGTTGGGATCTACCTCGGCAATCTGAGTGTAGGTGTTGGTGTCCCAGTCTAGGTGGCCCATAGTCCGCCCTACTGTCACGATATAACCCCCGGCACTATTGGGCACTATCATTGACGTGTCCGTACCTGAACCGTGACCCAAATATATAAATATATATATACTGCAGGCAAATTATATGGCTTGTAGAGAATTTCAGTGAGGAATTTGGCTTAAATCAAGAATCAAATTAATGTTGTCCCCGAAGGTAATTCACACGATTATATACATCTAATTAGCAAATTAAGAGCTTCCTCGGGTATTCAGAAGGTTGTATCATGCAGGTTGTAGGCTCTGGTCATGAAAACCAGTATATCTTACCATCATGCATTGAACTCAATTGCAGCAGGGCCCAATGAAACTTATATTGTAACCTTACTTCTTTACGTTTTCACTGAGTTGTGCTCTTCAAAAACAAAGCCAGTGTTGTACAAATATGACCTTATCAGTACACCGTATAAACCGCTGATCGTGTGAAAAACCTTTTTTTTCTTCGCATCATAACTTCAGTCCTGAGACTAGTCAACATTTTACCGATATGAAGTTTCTGATCCTCGCCGGTCGTAGAGTCCCACCTGTGTACGTCCCCGCGTTGGAGGTCCACATACAGCAGCGATTGTGTGGCGACGTCCCAATGGGGACCTTCACCTGTGGTGGAACACGAGTTCTTCAGGACAACGGATACGGACATGCTGATGATACTGGGGAGTTTCAAAAGATCCCTATAGTGGTACGGTGTCCAGTGGTCAGATCTGAAACGAGATAACATGGTATCTGTACTGATCAAAGAAGGTCCATTATTCCTGTGTTAATGGTGTTTATTTGGAGCAACCTGACGAACACTTTGAAAACTTGCATCGCGTCAAACATACGAAAGATACTGGAAGCCTTTCATTACACCTCCTTTTTTCAGTAAGTTTTAACTTTAGCACTCTGTAAAACACATACAGTTGATCGACTGGATCGGTTAAAATCCACACTGAAAAGAGGTTGAACTGGCTTAATGTAGAATGTTCCTACAGAAAATAGACAACTATGCGAAGAACATAAAACATTTGTCAAGATAATCAAAACAATCTAACACAGCTCAACAGTTCATAGTGTTTTCCACCTAGAATGAAACAAGCAATAAAGTACACTTTCATTTAGTACACTTTCAAACTTCTTCATGCAAATTACAGTCCATAATCACTTCTCAGTCCATAAATGTATGTCCATGTATATGAATCACACCACTATAGGTAAATGGCATTACTTTCCATGAACAACAAATTGTGAATCACACAGTAGAATCACACTATTCTGTAACCATAGGTTTCTGATGTTGTAGCTGTCCAAGTAGTTGGTTCTTTGCTGGTTGTGAGTAAAGATCAAGGCTGGTTGTATGATTAACATACAGCAAATCACGTCGATTCCTTCTAAACACCAAACCATCTGTTGTTTGCACAAGATAGGAACAAAAAGCTACCTGGCGGATAACTGTTCGTTTCTGCACCCATGGTTTCTGTTCTGTTATTGCCTGGATCACTGGTTTACTTCCAGATCCATTATGTTGACTGATCTCTGTTAATGTAGAGTAAGAGTCAGCTATAACTATGTAGATTTTGTTTTCAGCATAACACAAATCAGTGGCAACCTTTTGCCAAGGTCGTGCAGCTATGTGGCAACAGCGGTTTACTCTGCTGCTTGTTCTGTACGTGATACACAGTTCACAGTTTTTCACCACATTGTCCATGTCTTGATTCATACGAGGCTAGAATAACACCTCACGGGCTCTAGGTTTACACTTTTCTTGACCAAGATGACCTTTGTGAATTTTTGTCAGCATAAGATAACCCATTCGGGGGGAAATCACAATTCTAGAGCCTTTAAACACCAATCCATGATTGGTGGTCAGTTCATCTCTGTGATTCCAAAATTCAGAGGTAATGTGACATCACATGATCATGTTTGCGTTCTGGTGCCATCTAATCGTTCATCAGACACCTGTAGATTTGACAGCATTCCATCAACATACTAGTATGCTTTTACACCAGTCTCTGTACTGCCCACTGGCACCTTCTGTTTCTTGTGTGCTCCAGATAAAGCATCTGCTGTGAACATCAGCTTGTCAGTGCTATAACACACAGTTAGGTCATACTTCTGCAATCACAGTCCTAATAGTTGTAGTCTTGAAGGGCAATCATTCAGTCCCTTTTTGAACATGGCCTCCAAGGGCTTGTGATCTGTTTCAACTTCCACAGTCTGGCCATAAATGTACTGATGGAAATGTTCACATGTATGGGTAATTACAAGAGTTTATTTTTCAAGTTGTGCACACCAACATTCCACTTGTGTCATAGGCATAGGCGACTGGCAACCGCAAGTCGTCATGTCTTTGCAAGAGTACAGCTGATACTTTGATTGGTTTTGTTTGGTGATAAAATTGTAACACACGTTCGCGGGAAATGGCTTCCTTAACGTTCCTTCCAGGCCACCTCCTGTCCATCTGTCCACTCCCACTGTATGGTTTTGTCCACTGGTTTTTTCCAGGAGCTTATACAGTGGTGCGGCTCTCACTGACCCGTCTGGGATGTAACGTCCATGATAATTTATCATGCCTATGAAACGCTGTGTATCTTTCTTACATTCTGGTCTGAGAAAATCATTGATGGCTTCAGCTTTCTTAGCGGCAGGTTTCAGTCCATCTAGGAATGTCAGTTCATTCACACAGTACAGATTTATACAGTACAGACGTTTGTCTGGATTGAGTTTCAGATTGTTGTCTTTGGCAATTTTCAACGCCTGTCTGACAAGGTTAACATGTGGACCTTTATTCAGATAATGACGTCATTCATCGACATATTTAATCCATCAACATGTTCAAACAGCGAGTGTATCTGTCGATGATAGATTTCTGGGATACCAAATTATCTTAAATAGGGGTATCGTCCAAATGGTGTATTAAACGTGCATAACCTTGAACTTTCCTCATCAAGAATCATCTGCCAGAATCCACTGGAAGCATCCAGTTTTGTGCAGTAAAGAACACCAGCAAACTTGGACATTACCTCATCTCTTGTGGGTAATTTATAGTGCTCTCGTAAGATTGGCTTTATTAAAATTTTTAGGGACCAAGCATATGCGTAATTTTCCATTAGATTTGTTAACTACGACCATTGAACCCACCCATTCTGTTAGTTCACTTAGTTTTGTGATTACACCCATTTGTTCCATTCGTTCAAGTTTCACTTTTGCCTTCCCATGGATTTGAGAATGTGATTTTACGACATGGTTCCACCACAGGGGTACAGCCTTCTCTCATCTTTATGTTGGGTTTGGTTTTCAAGCATCCAAGTCCCTGAAACAATTCTGGAAATTCTGAAAACATGTTTCTCATTGACAGTTAACACTCGTTTAATCAGTCCCGTAGTGTCACTCATTTTCCTGCCTAACATTAGCTAAACATTTGCTGGGCTGACAATAAACAGTTCTTCTTAGCTGTCCATTGTATTCAACAGTTAGTACACATTGTCCAATAACTGGTATCTCACTATCAGCATATGCTGTCAGTTTGACAGTTGTAGGTATCACTTTTGGCTTTCATGTAGCTTGTTAAATACAGATTTGGCCAGAATATTCCCATTTGAACCAGTGTCCAAGATGAACGACAGTCTTGTTCACCAATAATGGTACAATCCATGGTTCCATACCGTACTTAGAGTCTGTGTTATCAACAAAAAATCTCTGACTGAGTGGACTCTAAGTAAGATGTACTATCTCTCTACTCGTAAGCCGTCTTTCACAACATGAACATTTTTGGCTTTACGCATTTTCTGAAAATTACACCGATTACATGTTTGTCCATCTGCTGGGAACTTTCCACGTAAAACGTTGCGATATCCACATCGGCTGCATTCTGGACCATTATGTTTTGGGGTTTTTTTACACTACTTTCGTGTGTCTTTCCTTTCTGTTTACCCTCGATTTTCCTGGCTGATCGTCACCAAACCCTCAGGTGATTATTGGCCGTTTCGTGCGCCTTATAGCCTTATCAAGGGTTAAACCTGACTCATGTAACAGTCTTATCCTCATCTGTTCAGAGATAATTCCCTCTATAATTCGATCCTTCAGGATACTGTGTTAACTCTCTGCACTCACAATTTTTAATGAGTAGCCTTATGTCTGTCAAGAAACTATGAAATGGATCACCCGGTCGTTGAACACGGTGGCTCAGTTAGTGTCTCTCAAATGTGGCGTTTTTCTTCGGGGTGCAGTCTTCTTAGAACTTCGCTCTCAAAGGTTCTGTTTTGTTTGGCTCGGACAACGGAAGACTGAGAAAAGAGCGGGATAACACACCTGCGCAGGGGCCAACGGTCGAATCGTAACAGTGAAAGACAACTCCGAAATGAAGGTGGGATGAGTGAGAAGAGCACAAAAAACTATCTGAAAATACCTTCATTGATTTTTCTAGATTTTTTCCCACCAAATTAAACGCAATCAAATGTTTTGATTGTATGGAGGACTTTATGGACCTAACAGGCTGAAGATCAATGACGTCACACTTTCCCCTTAGCCTCAGATTGTCATATTTTCACATTAAGTACAGATGCAGGTGTAGTACGACATATATATATGTATACATGTAGAACGTAATTTTTCATACAACAAAAAAAAAAACAAAAAAACAAAAAAAAAAAAAAAAACAGAGGCTGTTTAGAGCTGAAAGGGATGTGTGAGGTCACAGTTCTTCAGCCTTTTCAACTTGGGCCATAAAGTCCACCTTAGAATAAAAACATTTGGCTGCGTTTAATATGGTGGGAAAAAAATCCAAGAAAAGGTCAGTGAAGATATTTTCAGAAACAGTTTTTTATGCTGTATTCATTCACCACAACTTCATTTTTTGAGTGGTCTTTTATATTAACAGGGGGTCTCAGTCGGTTAGCGCGCTATCGAAGCACAATGACCAGAAGCATCCCACCAATGCGGACGCTCTGAGTTCAAGTCCAGCTCATGCTGGCTTCCACTCCGGCCGTACGTGGGAAGGTCTGTCAGCAACATGCGGATAGTCGTGGGTTTCTCCTGGGCTCTGCCCGGTTTCCTTCCACCATAATGCTGACCGCCGTCGTATAAGTGAAATATTCTTGAGTACGGCGTAACACAACAATCAAATAAATAAATCAATTTATATTAACAGTGACCACACAATAGTGAAGAAGAATGGTAGATGCAACTTTCCAAAAGCATGCGATCAATCATATAGTATATGTATGTGGGCCTACATATCGCCAGCATTTAGGTCCATATTTGGCGCTAAATCATCGATATTTATTTATTTATTTATTTGTTTAATAATCTTTCACGCCATGCTCAAGAATATTTCACCTCCAGAACGGCGACCAGCATTATATGGTCGAAGGAAACGCAGTAGAGCTCGTGAGGGCGAGCGACTATCCACAAGTTGATAGAATACCAACCTCTGCACATACGGTGAGAGAGTAAAACGGCCCGAGCAAGACTTGATCGTGAGAAATCAAAGACTGCATGTGTAGAATCCGTGATGTGTGCCTGAACATTCATGATGTAAGGCCTGTATAAAAGGTACTCCTCCTGTGCGCGATTTTACCACCAGATATATACCGTATATTTACATAGCTTTTAACGGGTCTACATCTTGTACTTTAATGTCATGCTTCTCTATGTCGGCGATTTGAATAAGCGTATATAAAGTCAAAATACTATTAATCTCCTGAAGAGAATTATTATAAAACAAAGATTTCTTAGTGGAGATAGTAAAGATACATACCTCTGTGCCAACAGAGAGTAACATCAATAGTACATGTCGTCCCCACCTGATATATCATAGCACGTACACATACATGTGTAAGACATGCCCGTAGTGACAAGGTAACCGGACAGAGGTCATTGATAGCATTTATCTAATCACCTCGGGAAAGGTGTCATAGCGAGCTCAGAAGAATTGACCAAACCTTTCATGTCTATGAGAAAATGAGAAATAAGAAGTGAAATATTTTGCACTCTCATTAATAACAAAAGGCTGTGCAATTTATTCATGTCAATGTGATGAATAATAACCTGTTTTGCCATACCTACGTGTGTGTTATATGCTATAGGTTATCTGTAAGCCTAGATAGATAACGATAATCAGATAATAAATGTTCGTAAATGATGTCATGCATGAGTGTATATAGCATATTCATATCAACACGTGTGCAATTTGAACAGCAGCAATTTAATAAATTAATAAATGGGCAGTACCTCATCTAAATATGTAAGTTTGATGGAGACCGTAGTTGGCTGTCTGTTAGAGTCTGGTTCTCGTCGCAGATGACCAATAAAGTTACAGGTTCAAATCCGACTGCAGGTACACACCTGGCCATGGCATAGTTGTTAGTCTGGCCGCTTCGGTGGCCCGCGGGTTAGAGTGTCCACCTCGAGGTCGAGAGATCCGAGATTAATCCCGGGTCGGGTCATACCAAAGATTTTAAAAACGGTAATGTAAAAATCGCTTGGCGCTCGGAACTGAGAGGTTAAAGCAAGGAAACAGATCTGGTCGACCTAGTTTCAATGTAATGACAGTGAATGGGTGAGTGTCATGTCTGGTGTCTTAGGCATGATGTTGACTATGGCTACATGGACTCGCCCTGTCACAAGAAGACACAGTATGCATTCTAAGAACATCTCGTCATATGACTGAAAAATTGTTAAGCACGACGTAAAAACCTAAGAATACATACATACATACATACATACATACATACATACATACATATATACATATATATATACATAAATTGGCTTAGATTAGAATAGGGTATACATGATTCACTTCCATTTCGCTTGGCGCTCGGCACTCAGGGGTTAACTCGAGGAAACAGGTCTGGTCTGTTTCCTTGCACCATAATACTTGCCGCTGTCGCAAAATGGAAGTATCCTTGAGTACCGCGTAAAACATCAATCAAACAAATAAATAATAGACTACTTCTATTAAACTTGTTTCGTGAAACCCATGTATTGCCAGACAGCAAATGTAATGCAATCCTATTTCGTAGCAGCGCTGGAAAAAGATGCCACTGATCCACTGAAGTGTTTCAGTTAAATTGAAGGTGGATTGTGATGATATATCACGACCTGACAACTGGCTGCCACATCGACGTTTCATAAAGAAACTTTCAAATCCAGGTGGATTTTTTTCTGCCACTGTTCTTAGAAGGAGTGTTCAGTCGGAGGTTGCTGTGGTAGTCAACTATCAGATCGTCAAGTATCATCACAATCCATGTTTCATTTATAAGAAATGGGTGAAAAGCAGGAAACGAGATATGAAGTATTCACAAGTATATTGTAAGGCAAACAATTCTTGATAATCACTTTTGCTTTGTATCCCTAAATGAAATCACTTTGGGTGTTTAAATAAGGGTGGGACGTCTGATTTTTTAAGTCACTGTAAAAGAGATCACTGATTAAATACTTCGTTAAAATGGTAAATAACTTTGCACACATTAATTACCAGTGGGGATTTTTAGTGTGCCGTGGAATGTAAATATACAGGTAACCAGGTTAGTTTGATCCCATATCCTATGCCTCAACAATGAAAAAAAAAAAGATGAATCAGTAACTCAGTATACTAATTATGCAATTTCATTTATCACCTATGAAAAATTCAGGGCTTCATTGTAGTTAATATATTTACATATATACACTGTCACATGGGAAAAAATATTGATTTAAAACGACAAATTAAATTTCTTCAAACTCTTCTCGATTTTACGTCTTTCTTCTGGTGATATGATCATACAGAACAACCTGGATGTATTTGGTTTTCTCAATCACAGTTCTGGTGGAGTTATCCCCCGGAGAGGCTGCCTGAAAACAGAACCAAACATTTGGAATAAATGAGGCAAACACTAGGGTTCCATCAAGCGCAAGGATCCAACAAATATAGGGAGTACAAAAAAAAAGAAACTGCACATGTCGGTGAATTTTCAAAATATTATTTTCAGAATACACTGCTAAGTTTACTTTAGCCCAAAGAAGGATAACTCTCACATCCAGTCAAAACACACAGTTAGAATGTGAGAATATCAGCAATCATAAAGTAAGTAACAGAAACCCTTTGACCAATGACACTACATCATAAGTAGATGCTCATTTCAGCGTTTGGTGCCATCACCACCACATGCCTATATATGCATACGTTTCTTATTTGGCAGAGTATATGTCATTTGTCAGGTACATATAGCTCTTACTCTCTCTATGCTTCTCTTGTCACATGTGAATGTATATTTGTCAGGTACAGTAAATCTTAAACTAGCTGTTACTTGGTAATGTAATCAAATTACCACTTTAAGAAAATACAACAAAATCACAAAATTTGAGTGGGTGAAAATGGGTGAAATTCATTCTTGTAGGTATCTGTAATATGTGAAACACACGGTTCAGTTATACCAAACACTTACCTTGGGATCAACATTTAGAATCTTCCTGTCTCTCTTATTTTTAAAGAGCAGGCCAGATGCGTTCTCTGCAATCACCTGGTAGTTAGGGGTGGGATTAGATGTGGAGGTTTGAGTCTCCCAGTTATAGAAGCTGAAATCAAAGAAATGCAGACAAACATCAAACAACTTCTGTAAGTGACACAAAAGCTCGCCAAAGTTACTTGCCTTATCTGATTTTGGTAGCTGATCTTAAGAAGGTGTTTTGAGAAAGGTAGGACATGATATAAATTGCACTGGAAACCTGTAAGGTCAACAAACAAAAGTAGTTCTTTATAACCTTCAGACATGTTTGCGTCTAAAAAACGCACTTTGGTTGTGAAATTTAAGGCAAATACAACGAATGTACATGTATATTTATAGTAGTTCCTAGCCTCCTGTTTCTCAATAAGAGATACACTGGTTACCTACATATTGACTCCAAGAAAAATATCACAATCTAGCTTCAATTTGATCATATACATGCAACAGGTGTCCAAGGGGTATATATGCACCTGTATAATTTAATCCATCGTATATTTTCAAACACACAGTAAACATACAAACCTTTTGGGGTCCTCTGTAGCTGAGGAGGTTAGAGCAATACATCGGTATATAGACCTAGGTGCCTCTCACAATCAGCAATCGTTGTGAGTTCAAACCCAGCTCATACTGGCTTTCCAGGTGTCATATATGTATGAGGGAAGGTACGTCAGCAATATGCAGATGGTTGTGGATTTTGCCTGGTTTTCTCCCACCATAAAACTGGCCGCCACAGTAAAATATTTTTGACTATGGTGTAAAACACCAATCACATAAATAAATAAATCAATATAAACCTATTCATGTTTGAATTTTCACAAATTTAGTACCTTAAATCTGATGGCCTTGGCAGTAGTCTCTTTTTACCAGAAAAGTATGGCTCAAAATCTTCAGTTTTCAGTCTGTGGGCATAGTCAATGTATCCTGATATTTCCTGTCCGCGAGCATTCTTGTCTCGAATAAACACAATTGTCTGAAATTAATCAAACCCATGAGCTTACAATTAACCAATGGTTTTCTTACTTGCATTTGTAAATCTTCTTTTAATAAATATGTGTCAGAAAAGTAAAATTTATTTATATCGAGTTACACTCACAGTCATTTTTCCTGTTCTGTTGGCTTCCTCTCTCTGTGCTAAGGTTTTCAGTAATGGGTCTTTCAATTCTTTGCCAGAGCTTGCTAGAGTTCTAAAATAAAACACCATGCAATATCAAGGACATGTTCAATTTGCCTCTCAGTTCAAAACCGTCAGTTACAGGGACTCACTATGTACACATTTCAGGTTTGTGAATTCCAACAAGATGATGCAACAGATTATGCACAGTAAATGGACAAGTCTTTTAGCAAAGAAATCATTTTCACACTTGGATGCAAAACCAAATGACCAAAGGTTAGTTAAGGTAAAGAATGACATGCTCACTTTTGCTGACTTCTCTTTGACAATCTGCTTGCTTCTGCAGCCGCCTTGCGGGCTTCAAACTCCTCTCGCTTCAGAACTTCTCCACTGCCCCTGTAACCTAACTCCACCAGTTGACGAGCAAGCTCTTCATCCTAGAATGAAAATTATCAAGTAAGTTAAATGCATATCATATTATTCTTCAGCATCATAGATGATTTTATTACTGCCTGACATTACATTAACATAAATTAGATGAATTCACAGTTCATGTGTAGAAATATATTTCACTCGAATATAAATAAATTAAAATACATTTTAATATGACAAATACAATATAAATAGGAGTTAAAGTAGATTAAAATGCACATCAACATTATACACTATGCAAATATGTACAGCAAATCACTGCCTCGTATCTCAGCATTAATGAAATTTGCATTTGTTACGTTAATCTCAGGATAGCACTATCCTCGTATATGCTACCTAGTATATGCTACCGGGCACTACTAGTGTCGTTATCATCACATGTGGGCAATGTTGTAGTTGTTGTTGTTGCAACAAACCCAGTTAAGCAGATAACCTTAACCCATCCATACAGATTTCCCCCCATTAAAATGTAAAACTACCAAACCGCTGGTATCTTTCATTTTAGCACAATACAAACCTCGAGGTAGTACAGGTCTAGCGATGTAATTTGGGAGTCTAGAAAGTCTTCGTAGGTGTTGAACTCCGTGACGATGTTGTCGCTTCCACTCGGAACCTCTTCCTCCATCTTGAATGTTCAGTGTTGATAGTTCACCCTTAGAGAGCCTATGGTGTGTTTCTTGATTTAAAGCAACTACCAGAATGTTTCAACTTTTGGGAAACCGCTATTGCCAGATAACGTTGAATCCTTTTTCGACGTGTACTTTTCACGACAAGATGTGACGGAAGTCACTCGTCGCGCGTATACAAGGTTTGTTTATGTAGCCATGGATACCAAGCGCTGCTACCCGCCACGACACACAGTGTCTGTACAACAACAACGCCTGTGGTTTCGGGCGAAAAGGAAATGGTAACCGCTCTGGACAATTTTCGTGGTTTTGGGTGTAATTTCAGTACATTTGTTGGTGTGATATACCTTTCATCTATCCTATGTCACAGACATTAAAACTCATAAACAACTATCCCAGATTTGAGACATTTAAATTATTTTGGGGCTGTGTTCTAGACTAGAGCGAAGTGCTTACTCAGTTTTCTGTATGTTTTAGTTCATCACTGTTTATGACACTGTGTGATTCAGACCCGTGTATTTTTCAGGTTAACATTGTTGCCATGATTTATATCGCAAGGTGATCATAACATATAAGTTTCTTCCTCTGTTATACTTGTCTGAAGAATCACTTTCAATAACTGAACCTAGTTTTAAAATAAGTAAACACAACATTCCAGTAAAATGAAGACAATTTTATTTGCAAAGTCTGGGGGTGATAATAGCAGTCATAAGTTTTGCATGTCTACGCCTTGCCTCTGTGTTAGAATTGAAGAAAATTTTTCACATTTCATTCCCTTTCTTTATAAATGACTATGACCTCTTAAAACATATGCTGAATTAAGTCACCTTATAACAGCTTACAGTACTTGCAATATAATGATTAAGGATGTGTGTTGAATTATTATGGATAAGCTGCTATCTGTTGTTTCAGGTTGCCATAATAGTTTTCATCTCATTAATTACTTAATTGTATGCCAAGGTATATTCATTGCTCTCTGTTTAATGCTTTCTCACTTCCTTTCAGGTGATTTCATTTTCAGTTCTGTAACATTTTAAGTATAACAGAAGGAAAATGGTTCTGACAGATTTGCCGTTTGAGAGGAATTCTCGTCTACAAAGTCGCTACGATTTAATAAGGCCCACCAAACGCCCCGACAGTGCTCCTCCGAATCACAGGGGCAGGAAACAGTCTGCAAATTCAAAGAAATCAAGTGAAGAATATGCTGGATTTCTAAAGTAAGGATTTTAAAATTTTTCAGGCTCTTGCTATAAACTGCTGCCTATGATTGCAGTTGAAAGTTTTCAAATGTGCATGTTTTTGTGAGCTATTAGTGTTGTTGTATATTTGAACCATTGCTATAGAAGTTACGATCTCTAGCTTGAAGACCTGAAAAGTTTGAACCTATGCCTGAATCATGATCTTGTATTTTGTGTTTGAGTTTAGTTCATATTTCACATCAGAACAAGGATTACTTATCTTGTATATGGATAAGTCAATGAGTGAATGATGTGAGTGCATCACGAATCTCTGATGTATTTTCAGCCACAATGCAGTGATAAACCATAGAATTGGACCGCATTTATCATATTCTTAAATGTCACAGAATGAACTGGTAAGTTGCCGTAACTGTGTTCTCGGAGGACCACACAACACTGATTAGTGCAACAGTGTGCTTAATCGTGTACATGTTCACTTCATTTGTCTTGCAGGTTCCAAGAGCGTAGCGTGGGTCCTAATGGATTTCTGGACTCTTCTCGTTATTGTCATTCCTTCACAGTCAAGTCCAAAAGGAAGACATCGCCAGGTCCAACAGGTGTGGCCCAGTCCCTGTCGGCTCCCACCAGCGTGTCACTGTCTGCAAGGATCGACCAGGACACCAGGGATTACGACAGGAGAATGAAAGTCATTGAGGTACTCATTGTTTTATATGAGCATATACATGTACTTACACATGAAGTGATGCACTTGTTAGTTAGTGTATTTGAAAAAGAAAAAACAAGAAATTAACACCGGAACATAGTAGCAAAAATACTAACGTGTTTGTTATTGATAATAGTATCACATATGTTTGTGTGTTAAGTGAAGCTAAATGTATGTACATGTATGGTATACATTCTATTGTGAATTACATGTATATTATACAACTGTGACTTTTGCTTGTATTCAGCACTTTAATGTGTATAGGTTTATTGAAACTGTTTCAGCATTACTTTCATTTCATATGTGCATGTTTTTTTAATGTTATTATTAGTAATTAGTATTTATGTACCATACTTTGTACAACAGGACCACATGTGGAAACACAAACAAGAGGAACGAGAACTGAAAAGGTCAGAAGGGGACATCATCAAGAATCAGCAAGCTGTCAGGCATTCACTAAGGAAATACGAGAACTGTGAGTGATCTAGCTCTTGTAGATATTTACAGGTATATAATGTAATACCTCATATGTTATGTTTTCAAACTTGGCAGATAATTTTAGTTGTATTCTTGATCTAGCTCTTGTAGATATTTACAGGTATATAATGTAATACCTCATATGTTATGTTTTCAAACTTGGCAGATAATTTTAGGTGTATTCTTGTCATCTTAAATTTGGGCTTTTGTGAATTAGGTAATTTTTAATGCAATATTACAAGAAGACCTAACTGACATAATTATCTTCACCAGTGGTTAACAGGAAGAGACGAGCAGAAGACAGAAAGTTAAGTAAAGGTCAGGAGAAGTACGTTGTCATGCAGAGAGAGAACACGCGTAGAAAGGAAGAGGTATGTCATATGCTGTTGTTGTTCTAGTGCGAATTTACATTCATTTGTGGTCTGCCTGAGCAACCTGCGAATGGTCAAGGATTTCCCCGGGTTCTGCTGATTTCCTCCCACCATAATGTTAGCTGCCGTCAAATAAATAAAGTATTCGAATAAGTACAGCGTAAAACACCAGTCAAATAATGCATGCATTTTCCATGTGTATGTGATGTTATCTCTATAGCGGTCAGGGAGGCCTCCGTGTCCGAAGGGGGTAGCAAACTAGTGCGGCATAATGACCCAAGAGCCTCACCAATGTGGACGCTGTGAGTTCAGCTCTTGCTGGCTTGCTCTCTGGTCATACATGGGAAGATCCACCAGCAACCTGTAGATGGCTGTGAATTTCTCCAGGGCTCTGCCTGGTTTCCTCTCACCATAATGATAGTTGCTGTTATAGAAGTGAAACACCCATGAAATATGAAAAATTAACAGGTTGATGTGTTTTTACAAAGATTCGCAGGCTATCCAAGCAAATACTTTTAAAACATTACAATGGCAATTGTAGACTGGTGCAAATTCTCAAAATCCATTATTTTTCTCTCTTTAAATTTTGTGTACTTCTTTTGATATGAAGCTGGCCCACATGTATATAAAACACATTTTGCTCATTGCCTTCTTTTTTTGTCTAGCTAACCAAAAGACGAATCCAGCACAACGTAAATATGGATCAAGAATTGAAAGATGTGGACCGCAAGTGTTTGCTGAAGGAGTAGGCTACATGCATCTTTACTCTTCTCATAAAACTTGATGCTTACAGAGAAATCTTTTTGGAGAGCACACAAACATAAAGTATCCAAGACACTTTATCTGAAAATGCCAAAAGTGATGAGGTTTTCCTAACTGTTTCTTATGAATTACAAGGACTTTTCCATACTTTTTGTATACCCGAAATTGTATGTACTTCATGTTGTCTGGTACAAATTCTTCATTTTCAACAAGGTTTAATTTAGTCATAACTGAATTGCATCAACAGTTGTTTTGTTTTCTCTTTATTCTAAAGAATGGAGCTAACCAGAAAATACCAGACTAAAAAAAGTGAACTGGAGTTGAAAAGAACCGAGAGGACGAGAATCAGCCAGGAGTTTGAGGCCAAGATCAAGACAAAAGAAGTAAGGCTTGACACTGTTTTATGATGTTCTTTACGGAAATGACTAACAGCAGAACAAAATTCTGTAGGAAAAGCCACTGACTGCACGAAGTCGCATTCCATTTGTACTGAAATGAACGCTTGAAATTTGGACAAATTAATGATTAATATGCAATTCTTAGTATGCAGAAGTAACAAGACAGGCTGTTTTATGCAAAACTCTGCTTACATAAATTTTCAGTTAGATTTAAATGTAACTTTATGATAACATGCATGGACGTTACCCAATACAATGGCTGTAGTACATTTGGGTGTTGTAGGAGGAAGAGTATAAGCTACAGAAGGAACTGGCTGATCTAGCCATTGGACTTAGCATGGAATCACTGAAACATAGACAGCAGACGTTTGAAAGGGAGAGGTTGGTAATGTGATTTTTAATTCTTCATTCTTGCTGATTGAGTTGTAGTTATCTTGAGATCATAAGAAGTTTCTGCACTGTGGAATTGAGACAGAATTCTTCTGTGTTTTTTAATTGCTTTTCCATGCCATGTATAAAATAGGAAACCAAATACTCTTAACGGATGTCCAATGCAGTGTGCCTTACTGATACAGTGTTTTGTTCTTTTTCTCCATGATGATTTGGAGATGAAAATTAAATCTCATCATCTATATGTCTTCATGTTTTCATTAATTGCTGATAAACAGTTGCTTATATATTCATGCATTTAGGACTGTGAGTTTGACATTATTTGAGTGCAGTATTGGATAATGTTACATGTGCATACTGCATGTACAGTATGATGATAATTCACCTGCACTAACTAATGACATACATTTCGCTGCTAAATTATGATATTTTTTATAAATGTCGCACAAAGTGAGAACACTGTAAATCGCTTTGAAAGTTACCAGTTTATCATTATAGCTAACATTCTGTCAGTAGACCTGTATGCACCTGATGTCAGAATTGTCGCTTTGGTTATTTATTATAAATATTACACTATAAAAACTGATTGTCTGCCATGTAAACATGAGCCGTGCACACACATAATAGTGACAATGTCAAAGATGAATACAATTTTGGTGATGACTGATTGTGAGAAATTATAGACAAACACTGCTAGAAAACGTCACAAAGGCTTATTATACTGTGTAAAATGTGGCAAATTAATAACAAAATTCTTATGATAAAAAGTTATACAATATCCCTCAATGGAGAAATATTACATTTTCCCCTTGCATTATCCATGTGAGGCTTTCATATGGTCCATAAAGCCACTGCAGTAAGCAAACTTCTTCATTTCTGAGTTCAAATCGTCATGGTAACCTGGTCCTGGTAACCTTAACAGGGCCTGTTGATTAAAGTTCACTTCAAGATTTTGAGCCTGGTAATATTATTCTATTAGTGAATTCTTACATCCTGTATTTCTTTTGTTTATTTCTTGCTTTCCAGTCAGAAGAAAAAGGAGCAAACCAAGAATATAGAAGGAGATTTGGCAAATGAGAAGTTATTAAACTCAAAACTAAGGTACTTTTTCCATTTCATAGCATTTCATTGAAGTAAATGAACCCTATCTAATATTGTTCAGAACCACAATATTGATAAGGTTTCTAAGTTTAAACAAATTATGAGTGTCTGAGGTCATTTAATTTTTGTCATAACACACTCAGAATGTTAATTTTGTAAATCTTGGGGAAGAAAAGTAGTATATTTCTTCTTTTATGTTTGCTTTCAGTAAAGGGGATGGAGACATCAAAGAAGCTGAAATGATGAAGAGAAAGCTGAGTGCTGACTTGTCCAAAACACAAGCACACATTGCCATTAAAACCAGGGATGGTAAGAGTGGGATGTTGCCAGTTGTGATTACTCAGGGTGCATTGTCTTATTGTGTGCTCACAGTGAACAGGAGGGAGCATGAAGGGGGTACATTTCATCGTTTTAATCACTGACAACGTCTTCATAACTGTTTGTGACTTCAGTACATGGTGTAGATCACAAAAGCTGAAGGATTGTAGTTTTGCGTTTGAAGGGACTCAAGGGGGGTAACTGTACTTTATGTGTCTTGAGTCTACCCCTGTGCTTCATTACTAGAGTTGTGCCCCATGGATAGGAATAACATCATACATGTATGTCCACTGTACATGTAACATTGATATTTGCAATAAGCAGTTTGAAATCATGAGCACAATTGTTACTTCAACTAAACGTACATGCAATATTCACATTAAGTCCAACAATTCAAAAAGCTGACAAGAAAAGGAATGTTTCCACAGTAAATGGGAATAAGGTACCATTGTATCATATATAAGCTGCTACTTGTACAGTACATTTTGTACGGCAAGTATTTCTTAGTAGTTTTTGATTTTATACAATTTTCAGAGCGTAAAAATGTTATTTTATTTGTTAATGGGCATTTTTCCGAAGGCAACAGTGTTATTTTATTTATTTATGGGTTTCAGAACACCGTCGTCTGACTGATACCCAGATGAGGCTTGCTGACAATGTCAACACGCAGAGGCAGTTGAACGATGCAGCCAGGTTTGCTGACATGGATTTAAAGGCTAAGCAAATCGATCAGCGACTTCAGGTGGGTGATTTGTGTTAACAGTGATGTATACTGTTGTACACCTGCTGCCTGGAATTGTTTGGATTTAATATCGGGGAATTTGCATGATCCTTTAGGTACTGGCCATGTTGGAGCAAAGCTGCTTTATGAGCCATTGTCATCCAAGACGGCTGGCAGGCTTTTATTCTGGTTGTGGAGACAAGTGTTGATTGCAAAGTTTTATAGTACGATACAGTTCTGACATAAACAACATATTTTAAATATTATAGTGCTGTTGCTGTGGCACAGTTCAGTTTGAGACAGAAACAATGTACAGTGAAGGACGTAAAATATCAGAATTCTAATGATGGTAGAACTGTATTTTGTGATTTATTTTGGAGATCAGATAATGTCTTACTGGTAAAATGTAAGTTTCAGCACCAAAAGTAATGTTTTATGACATTTATCATGTTAGCCTCTAAAAAGGCACCTTTTTGATGTCTCAATATAAAGTCATTAACTGCCTGTTATTTAAAATGTTACGTGGAAAATAGTCATGCTTGGAAGAGTGTTACATAATGCTGGGCCTGACAGTCATGATAGGCATAGAATGGACAGATGATTAAGTATTTCTCATTATATTGTAGCATTATCAGCATCATCAATGGATGTGAAGTTAAGATCTGTCTTTATGGTACATTTGCAGCTCCTTAATAAAGGTTACAATAATATTTTATGCCTGCCTGGATGGAGTTTCAGGATGCATTCTATAGAAAGAAGTTTGTGGTGGGGGAGAGGGGATGTCTAAAGAGGTAGTCTTCTGTCAAATCAGGTATTATCCAATGATTTAGTTACAGTTTTAGTTGTGGTATAGGCATTACCAGTGCATGTTAGTTATTACCTCTGCCTCGGAAATCTGAAATGAACTGTTGCCCAATTGAGGTAGCTGTGCAAATGTATGGAAATGCCAGTTATATTGCAAAGGTAAACTCAGTTTATCACTCACAAACCATACAAAATACTACACTTATATAACACTTATCCTCCTCAGTGTCATGTAATAAAAATTTGGAATTAAAGTGGGATAAACTGGATAAGGTTGTAGGGTGACTGTGCGACACTGTATGTTAGTGGATTTCCAAAGAACTTTGGGATGTTGATCTTCTTGAACTGCTTGTACCGTATATGTGTATATGTGTTAATCAGCTGTTTATTATATTATTACCACCAATTTTAATCTTATAATTATATAACATATGTTGCAGTATATATTTATGTGTTGAAAATATGTATTTTTACTTGTACATATATATAAACATTACCATTTGTATGCAGTTAATATAGATTTATGAAGGTGAACCCAAAACATAACATGACTTTTAGCCCTTTTATGTACAACAGTTTTATACAGCTGCAGCCAAGATGGGTTAATTAAAAGGAAAATTTCCACAAATTGGCTCAGTCTTAACCCAATGTTGTCAGGCCACACTAGACGTGAACTGACATTCCCACAAGTCACAGTGGTTTTTTTTCTTCTTCTTCTTTTTCACTACTTAGCAGGACATGTTACTTCTTTCTACTAACACTTTTATCTTGTGAGAAAAAGAGTTAATTCACGTGAATGACAAGGCAATAACAGATAAATGGCAAAATAAAGCTTAAATCTAAATTCCAGAAATTCTGATCTGAGAGCACAGATTTGTTGTTACTGTTACGTCCACTTACCTGGATTTTTCTGCTGTCTGAGGCAGTTTGACTAGGTGTCAAATGCTGAGTGTTTACCGGACAGATTAACTGATTCTCCAGAGCAAAAAACAAAAAAAAAACCTTCTCATTCTCACCAGTGAGTCATTCACAAGCAAAGTAACACTTAATACCGTCAAAGATTGACAGAGACGAATTTTCTTAGGAGTAACATGACGTAAATTAGTGATGTTAAAATTGTGGAGAAGTTTTATCTTTGGATTCTGTATCTTGAATCAGCCTTTATTAATTATGGATAATTAATGACTTACACAAAACATAAAAAACAGAGGAAATGGGAAAAAAATGAATGTATTGTCGACACCAACTTTTGGTCAGCCCATTTGACTTATAGAGTTTGAATATCTTAGAATTAATTATGATGTGTCAGCTAGTGTTCCTAATTACTGACACATGGGCAAAGCCTGTGTAAAACCCCAGACTCTGACGTGACACTCTAAATTTAATTAGAGAGGCAGTGATGAAAGTATATTTGCACTTAAAAAACTCAGCAGTCCTATTAAGTTTTCATTACGTCTCATTTTGCTGTTAATATTAGCAAGTGACGAAATAGAAGATGTGTGGGATGGTGTACATATGCTTTCACATGAGTCCGGTTACCACCAGTCACATTTCACATCTGCAGGCCTACTGTTTACCAACGTGAAGTAAGTCTATGTAAACAAAAATATAAATACCCTAAATAAAAAATTAGACCACAATGAATGAAAATGCTTTTGTTTGTGCAAAATGTGAGATAAAGACGTTTTTAAAAAACCTGTGTTGACGCATCTAAGACGGAAATCATTTATCACACTTGTCAGACATGTGAACCATATAAAATCTGAACAAATATAGGTCATTTTTGATGGAAACGTCTAGAAAGTTTAAGAATTATGCACTACAAAGCTCTGAAGTCTGTTGTGAACTCTTACCAGGAATAATTCAAATAAAAGAGTGAAACTTAAGGATGTTGAGCCTATCAATACAATTGTCTGAGCCCGTAAGCCTGTCTTATTATACTCAGTGCAACTGATATAAAACCACAGCCTAGCCAACCAGCAAGCAGTAGCTTAAAACATGCCTCAGTTAGCCTGCAATACCTTCATTTTTCTAACTTACATGTAGCATGTTTCCTAAAAGTAATGTATGCAATTTTACAGTGAAAAAATGACAATAAAATGCTTGTTTCCAAACTAGATATTGGAAGCTCTTTCAAATATGTTTGCAGATGCAAACAATATGGAGGGATAGCATAGCCTTGGGAGTGCATATTTCAACAACAGGTTTTTATGGAACATATTTGCTTTTTTGAGTTTCAAATAAAACCATAGGCAAATGAATGGGTATGGTATAGCTTGGAACTGAGCAATGTTCAGGGCCCTGTTTCTTGAAGCATACTTAGTGCTAAGTTGCCCTTAGCTAAGTGCACTTCCTATCTCTAAAACATACGTTGTCATGAAAGTTGAGGAAATATTTAGATAAGTGTGCTTCATGAAACTTGATTCAGAGCAAGATTAGCTCAGAAAGTTTCCCAAAAGCAATTGATGGCAAATTCTTAACAACATGTCAAGTTTTTATTTGTTTATTTTTGTGCTGTATTACTGGATTATTTGATATATTAGCTCCTTAAATTGTAAGGGGAAAATACAGCAGATGGAGATAACTCAAATTAGGTGTTTTTATGACAATTTGAACCCGTTGCATTACATCTATGATGACACACAAGCAGTATGTTTTATACATTGTTGTTGTTGGAACCAATTAGCTTTCAAGTTCTCTCGGTGTATGGTAAACTACACAGCTGTGGCATGTTCATTGTTGTGTTGATTTGGCCAGATGTACAGGGTCACTTCAAATAGTGACAATGGATTGTGTTGTTTTCGTTAATACATAGGGAAATGGGTTGTATAAAGTGTACAGGCAGGTGTATGATTCAAATCCACACTTAGCGCATTGAACCTTTTAAACTTAATAGCTAAAAATTTGACTTTTTGTGCATCAGTTTCACATTCCTGTCCAATAAGACCTGGGTCATTAGTGTAAAGCCTCTGCCAGCAAACAAAGCCGGTAATTGTGTTCTCGCGTTTTATATGACAACTGAGTGTCACTGTTTTGATGGTAGGTGACATGATTGTTGGACCCGTTTCCCACACCTTGGCTGCACAGCTTGACAGCATAAGTGTGTAGCAGGTTTTAATTACCAAGTTTTCCACAGCTTCTGGTGTGACTGGAGTGAAGGCCAGGTGTCAGCACTAAAACACAGGTGGACGTTTGAAGACATCGTCAAGACATTAATCAGTGCCAGACACTTACGTGAAGAAATTTAAAGGCTCAGAACACAGCTGTGTATGACGTTTTTTTCTTCGTATCTTCACTGTAATTGGTTTTCCTTCGATTTACTGGTTTAAATGCATCAGCCAATTGTTTCCGTTTTTCTCCATGTGTCAACATTATTTTGAATTCCATTCTGAATGGACTTCTTAAAAACTTCACCCATCATAATGGTGGTTATTCTTCAAGTAAAAACATTCATCTTTCTTTCTTTCTTTCCTTTTTTTTTTAGAAAAATGTCAGGCTATATATATATCATGTAAATAAACAAACACACTTAGTCTTTGTGTGTGCGCCAGTTAATTACCAGTACGCACATACATGTATATGGCTTGTTCTCACATGTTTACATCTGGTTGTCACCAGCTTGGCTGTTTCTCTTGGTTTCCCCTTTACTCAGCCAAGAAAATCTCCTGGCCAGTGTCATAGAAATGTAACAGTAATGAGAATGGAAGAGGACAACCTTAGTAAACATAAAAATCCATGGTGCGATATTTGAAATAAAATATTTGACCTAAAGTTTTGACCATGACTAAGATACCTGTCTTACCTGATTCTGAGAGTTCTATTTATCCTACAGTAGTGTTTTGAGGTTCGTTTGGAAGGTAGATTGATAAGGAATTTCAGCACTGAACGTAATGTTTGCTGACCTTTCTTTGCCTCTAAAAATAGATTTATGTGGATAAATTTTTTGGTGAAATGCATATAGTGTTTTGTGAAAGCTATATAAAGGACATTTTAACATGTGCATATATACATGCAGTCGTATTGTACGGAAAATCCAAGAATGACTGATCCCTTTGATATAATGGAGAATTAATGATAGATGTGAACAGTGCCAGTTTTAGCTTTCAGATGATAAAATGACTGAAGTATAAGATGTTGTTCCATAATTCATGTAGCAAATTACACATATTGAATACAAGTGTAAAGAAATCTCAGCTCAAATATTTTAATAATTTGTAATTTGTTTGTTAAAATGTTCATAGATTCTGGTTGTGTTCTGAAGGGGCAGTTGAAATTATTACTGTGTAATATTGTTGTCCATGCGACTGTATTTCTCTTTGATGAATTCCTACTTGTGGTAAACACATGAAACCCCATATGATGGCAAGTTATTTATTTGATCGGTGTTTTGCACCGTACTCAGGAATATTTTTCAATTATGTGACGGCGGCCAGCGTTATGGTGGGAGGAAACCGGGCAAAGCCAGGGAGAAACCCATTCCCATCCACAGGTTGCTGGTGGACCTTCCCTTCTGAAGAGGAAGTCAACATGAGCTGGACTTACATTCACATCGACCGCATTGGGGAGAGGCTCCTGGGTCGTTACGCTGCGCTCCCCTAGCACGCTAACCAACTGAGCTATAGAGGCCCCTCATATGTTGACAACATTTCACAACATTTTATGTGCTGAACAGGACATATAACTACTAAACTACATGTTATAGTGTGGAATATACATTGTATTATAGGGCCCTCCTTGGCTCAGTCGGTTAGCGCGCTATCGCAGCGCAATGATCCAGAAAGCCCCCCATCAATGCGGCCGGTGTGAGTTCAAGTCCAACCCATGCTGGCTTCCTCTCCGGCAATACGTGGGAAGGTCTGCCAGCAACCTGCGGATGGTCGTGGGTTTCCGCTGGGCTCTGCCCGGTTCCCTCTCATAAATTGTACCATATTAGTGCAAAAAAATTAATATGTACCATTCGTTGAGAGCAAGCACTGCTGTAGGATTTACATATGCAGTATGCAGTAGTTCATGTATATGCTTTATGGCTGCATGTATAATTTAATCATAGGCCCTGTGCTAATTGTTATCCAAATCTCCCCTCGAAAGCTAAAAGATTGTAATCACAGTACTCAGTAGCTCAATGTTACAGCGTTTAATACATATTAAGATTTTTGACCTTTCCTTTTTTTTTCCTTTAGAAAAATGCATGCTTTGACCTTATCCAAGTGTAAACTAATTAGCCAGGGCAATTGTATTTGTTAGCCCTATGTGAACTTGAAAAAAGTTTGAGTCCAAACAGTGGTTGAAGTTTGTAGGATTATATATACTGATAAAAATTGTCATCTGATTGTGTGGTTTACTGTTAAGATAACCATCATAATAAAGGTTCATTATTTCTTCAAAGCAGATTAGTATCTGAGTGAAAAAGAGATCAATCTTACAGAACAGTCAGATTGCTCAAACAGTAACAAGGTATTGATTGTCTTTGAATGGAGTGAAGGGTTATACAATTTGGTTAAGTGTTGGGTGGTCTGGCCTCGCGCCTTCTACAGACAGTCTGGTGAAAATGATTTATTACGGAGTACAGACACATGCTACCACGAAGCCAGTCATTAGAACCAGCTCCCAGTGCTTTTCTTTTACCTTTGATACTGACTGTAAATTTATTTTTCAACTCAGGTGACTGGCTAATTCATCTTCCCGAGAAGCCCTTTTGCTGACTTTGTTTTGTTTTTTGTTGTTTTTTTTTTTTTTGTTTTTTTTTTAAACCTTTTTGAAGGAGGGGAGTTGGTGGGGCGGGAGAATCTGTATGACTTTCCATCCATCAGCTAGACTGTTGTAGATTATCTATGCGTGTTGTGTCTGAGTAAGATTTGCCCGGTGATACTTGCACACAAGACGCCACTGATGTATCGTTCTGGTGCGTTTTTACCTCGCAGGTAAATAATGTGCCATCATTTGAAATCTGCAACGAGTGAGATTGATCGTCTGTGGTGAGAAAAACACGAGTAGGTATTGTGTAAGAGTGGAAGAAGGCCTGTCTGTTTGATAGGTCTGTGATTAAACACTGTCATTAAGTTTTTCCTTCTCATCTCCAACCGTGCCGTGATCACTTACGCCTGACGTATATAACGTTATCTCCCCTATTGTCTGCCACAGGCGCACAATGAACGTCGACAAGCACAACTCTCCAGCCGCATCAGTCAGAAGAGGGACAGGGAAGAAGCGCAGCAAGCTCTTCTACAAGAGAAGTTCCGCAAGCGCTACAATGAACAGCGGCGCAAAGAACATGAGGACAGTCTAAAGTTTTTCCAGGTGTGCAGCAAAATCTTACCAAGTTATACAAATGCCCACCGCCTCATGTTCTGTTCAATGACCAGGGATGCATTTATATATAACAACATTTTTTCACAAATCCAACAAGACTTTTAGTTTTAGCCACACCCATTTCATCCCTGATCAACACAGAGTCACATACTCAAATGCACTTCTCACTAATTCAGCTGTGGCTTCACGTTAGGAGGTTTGTTATGTGCATCTATCTGACAAAACCTGATAACCTCTGATCACATACATGTATGTACTCAGCTGATGGTGCAAAGTGCAGAGATACTTTTGCTCATTGTCAGTATTCTGTGTGTGACTCTGCCAGGTGTCTTGTCTTATGTCGTGTCGGCATGGTAATTAACTGAGGCAGCAGGGTGTAAATGTGAGCTTATAGACACATTCAACATGTTCAAAACATCACTTTTCAAACTTTTTGTGTCTAAAACAAATGGCCTCTCATGTGAGTGATGCATCCTTACAATTGTGTTTTTCACTATCACGAATTTCTAATAAGTGAATAAATTATAATGTAATTTACCAGAGGCAAATTTCACAATCACAAAGTGTGCCAATTCATGGAATGTGAAAAACAAGGTAATCATCAGACAGTTAGAAACACAGATTTGTATATTACAAATACAGGCACGTAGAAAATCTTGTACACTCTCCCAGAACACTAAATTTGTTAGATTTTGTTATTGTATGTATATCTAGTTTATTAAATTCTTTGTTATTAAATCTTATACTTATCATAATGAGGTATTTTTATATGTGACTTGAGTGTTGAGAGGTTTTTTTTTTATTACGGGAAAGAGATAGGTAAACAAAGGAGACAGTTTAAACAAGTCAACCTTTTGTCCTTTCATGTGTAAGTTGAATTGATTCCATTTATTTTAGCCTAAAGAAAGTGTCTCAGACACACAGACATGAATTTACTAACCATTTCTAACATAACTCAGGAAACCTGACAGACCTTGTAAATATACCTGTACATGTAAAGTGAGAGGGTTATAGCTGTAACTATTCCAGACACTATCTTGCGCGTAAGTTAGTTCCAGATGCCCCAATACCAGATAATGATTCCCCAGGCTAGTGCCATTCCCCACATCTTTAATGGAGCAGACGTAATTTCACCTTAGTGTTTCACCTTATTGTCTGGGAAAACATTTCGGAGAGGACTTGCTCTGATAATACCTTAGATCCGGGCAGAGGATAACAAAAGGATGGCCGTTGTTGTGGCAGTTGTTTCTCTGATACTACCTCTTAATGAGCTCCAGCTGGCAACTGTCTTCTCAAGAACAAACACAAGTTGTATTGCCTTAGCATCACCCACTAATTGAACAAAGTTGTGTCTACTTGTTTGATGACCGTTTCCTTTATGTTGTCGGCTTTCAGAAAATGGTGAGCAAAGGGGAAGAAACAGAACAGAACCTGTACAATAAAGTTCGGAATGCTGAATACGCGCGACAGAAACAGGAGCAGTCCGTCAAGCACCTTCAGCTAGCTCTCCAAGAAATCAAGCGCAAAAATGCCGAAAAGATTAAGCAAGAATTGGCAGATTCCTTCAGACATGAGAAGGAATGTGAAGAAAAGTTACTGCGGGAAAAGGCTGAACTTGATAAGGTAAGATTAGTGTAGCAATATGCATGTGTCATTATCACCGTTGTTTGTGATGCCTGCTTCTTTAATTTTATATGAATTACTCACATGTCTTACATTTGTGATATTGATACCCTGCATCCTTTGACAACAATGTAAACATTTCAGTGTAGCAGAACATTTGAAAACTACTGTTTTATTAAAAAAAAAAAACACTGGAAATCTTGAAATAAAAAATTTGTCAAATATTGACAAAGACGGTAACTCAAATTTCATTCCTTTAATTTATTATATAGCCAATATTGAAGAATAAATTTGAATATGCTCATAATTAAATAATATTTATCTTGATAGCTAGACAGAAATGATACTTTTAACTAGTCAACATAGCATGTTGTTTGAAAAAGAAAACTTCACTGTGATATAATCAGACTAAAGAGTTGAAAAAATGATTGCTGTTGTCTTTAGTATGGAGCATTTACATGAAATAAATCTGCATTTGTGCTTTTTTACCTTTTAATTTCTAAGAAATGCACATGCATTTTACTCTTATTACATAAAGTTTACTAATGGAGATAAGTAGCTCAATATATATATTTTTTTTCACGTAAAGTTTTTGAAGCTGACCTACATGAAATTACTAGCCCCTTAAGTTAATTAGTACTTGATCTTATGAATTAATCAACTCATACAATGTGACAATATATCTCCCGAGCAAAAAAAAAAACAAAAAAAAAACTGACATTCACCCGGGTTGGTAAATATTTTGATATTTCAATATATATATGATAATGAGTTTTCTGAATAGAGATGTGTCATGTGTCATGTTTGATAAGCGAATGGTTTGACTTATAAAATTTCGAACATTATTTACTTCAAACTTCTGATGATATTTTTTGTACACACACGTATTAGTCTACCTCCTTTTAAACACTCTCATACTATTGGTATAGTGCCATCTGGCTGACTCATACTTAGTCTGCCTTTCTTAATGAACTTTTCAAATTTGCGAAATCAGCATGAGTATCAGTTATATTTTATTTGTAAGAAGCATTATCACTTCTTAATCCAATAACTTGTTAGGTAGATCTGTAAAGATTAGAGGCTGGCCACAGGTTAAAGTCTAGGACACTTCGCCTGGGCAGGTGGCATTTCCCACATTTGAAAAGTAAGGATCACTTGTGAAGCAGAAATAATCTGGTCTCTGGGCAGGAGATTAAAGTCAGATGTCATCAGTGCGAGGTTAAGCTTGACTTAGCTAATTGCCTAGATTCTGTTGCTAGTCATTATTATTTGTGTACATGAATTATTCCACTCTAAAATGGCCTCATATTATGAGACTACTTTCATAGGAACGTGTACATGTGACATTTACTGGACAGCTATCCAGACTACCAGAATGGTTCTAAAACTGTGCATCCTACTTAAATATGTATGAACAGTGTAGCACATATTGTGTTGTTTCAAGTCAAGAAACAGTTTATTGTCGTGATTTATTGATTTATGTAATTTGCTGTTTCGTGGCACATTAGTAAATTGATAAAAAGAAGAACTGTGTACAGCTAGTATCTACATGTAAAAGTATGGTTGATATTTTTGGATGTTGTCTGTCATCTGTTATTTTTTAGAGTTTTTCAGGTAATCACTAGTTGGCAATGGGCAAACATTTAGGCTCTTTAGGATTGTCCACGGCTGTCAGTTTTATGCCAATTGCCTGCCATTTTACCTGCAATTTACCTGTCTGCACTTGTTTCCGAAATCGACATTTCCCATCTCAACTGATTGAGAGCTGTATCCTGTTTAGAAGAGTAAAGGTAACTGGTTACCAGTCAGATACCCTGTGCTCTCACAGGAACCCCCCACCTCCACCCCACCCCCGCCCCAGGACCATTTGTGTAGAAGTTAAACTGTCAACGATTTTCATGCCTGATTTGATAATTGTTCATGGCATATAAACCTGTATACGAAGTTGTCCACTGCCCAGTTATACATGGTATAATGCCAGAGCCCTGGATATAGCAACTTTACCAAGCTTTATCTGGTGCTAAGAAAACACATCTCCACGCAGGGTTAATTTCATAGTTGTAGCAGTGCTAAGGCACCTTATTCACAGATCACTCCATTTTTCTTGCTAATGCGTGGAAATTCTATAGCTTCGGCAACTGTTTCCTCCAGAAAGTACTCCTTAATACGTTTGTCCTAATGCAATTAGGCAATTCACATCTCAAGTCAGTGAACTTAAAAGAAACTGTTGAAGTTAAACTAACGCAGCGATAAACTCGGTGTGTGAGGCCGGAAAATCAGGCTGGCTGAAGTGCTATTAAGTAGTCTTAACATTCTATGGCCTCTGGGAGGAGAGCACTTGGAAACAAGTTGTTCATTCATTCAGTCACTACATTGACCTACTTCCATCCTTTTCATAATTGTCACTGGAAAGTTCATTTTCAGTGGTATAAAAAAGAGCTTTTGTGGTTTAGTTTGTACTAGATGAATAAACTTTCTGAAGTAGGTCTCTGTCCTCTTCCATACACGTAACTTGACATCTTGACAATTCTAAACAAATATTAACATCCAGCTTCTAGCATATGTATCCTTAATAGCTAACCACCACTTTTTTCTTTTTTTTTTCACCTTCATTCATTCTTTTCTTAAGTGTTTGTGGAGCCAAGATTTTTACCACTTTGCTGTTAACAAGTATTTGAAGCTAAAAACGTGCTACTGTCATGAAAGTTTGTATGGGTATTTTTTTCCTAACGGAAAGTGAGGGATACTTACAGTGGCTGTCTATAGAATTGCCTCCTGTACCAAGTTTGGTGATTTTGGAGAAAATTTCTTCATAGATTATCACATTTAGACTTTTACCAAAGTCTCCCCAAAATACATATACATAATTATACTGTACAGCATTTCAGATGTGATGTAACAGTTGGTTCCAAGTTATGTGGTTCTGACGTTTTTATGTGTTTTTTTTCTTCTGTGTGTGTGTTTTGTTTTTAATTATCTCCTTGTTTTCATTTCAGTATATATTTAGCACATTTGTGCACGTTGGGTTTTATCAGTCTCTTACTCACTTAAATTCGTGTAATTAACCTTTTGTTGTAGGGTTTTTATCTCTCTTATATCCCATTTTTTTTTCCACACTTCTCTGTTAACCTATTAATTTGCTTTGCATCATATAGATTATCAGAAACGTTTGCTTAATTTGCATAATTAATATAAAGATGTTATTTATTGTTTGAGGTTCTAATTGCACGATAACGTTGTAATTCATGAAATATCAGCCATGTATTTTGGGAGAAAAACTCTTTAGGATATCAGTACTCCAATTAAGACTCTTTTTTTACATGGTTTACATGGTGTGCTATATTTTAGAAGTGTATTCTATCATGCTTAATTTATATTGTCTGGAATGTTAAGTAGCAGTTATATTCACTATGCATTGTGGCAACAAATCATAACTTTTTAGGTGGTATCATTCTGTTTTGTATGCATATGCAGTAGTGAATTCCAGTGCTCATTTAATCTACCATATCACATGGATTTTCTAGGACTCTACCAGGATTTTATGAGGTTATAAAAGTGGAATGCCGACTTCTAGCTTGAGGGCCACTCGAGAAACAACATTTATGTACATGCGATATAAAAAATATCGTTTATGACGCATGTAATTTAAAAGAGAATACTTCAGGCATTTTTACTGTGCGTTCCATTGTTGATTTGTTGTTGAGTTCAAATCCAGGTTTATTAGATTATTAAATGTACAGCTTAAATATTGCGAAACTTATGCTTTTGAGTATGTTTGTGTTGTTGTGTTTTCCATGAGTGTTCCTTCTCTCTTTGCATTTGACTGTTTTTGACCTTCTTTGTCTGTTTCCATCCATCTGGTTGTCACATTGTCTCACTGTTATCGTCCTTGTTCACAAGATATTGCTAAGAGCCTCTTGTTTATGTCAAGTTAAACAAGAAGCCAGTAAATCCTTGAGTCTTTCTACGTTATATCAAAAACTGTATTATAGTGTTAGGCTGAGTATTCTCAGCATAGTCAAGTTGTGGCAAACACAAATGCAAAGGTTCTCAAATCATGGGAAACTTCTAGGAAGTGATGTTGGACTTCAAATTTAAAATTTAAAACCTCCTTCTAATGATTCGCCATGTCAGATCTCAGAGAATGAATTGTATATACTGACCTTCATGTAACACAATCGTCAATCAGTATTAACAGTTCTCAACTCTGATGAGCAGCAAACCAGCTTTTGAATCGTAATGAAACTTTTTACTTACTGGAACTTGTTTAAAACTGACATATAACTTTCTTGGCAAAAATATTACTGTTGCCTGTAGCATAACTCTGAGTTTATGTGATTATGTATTTGTTGTTCTTACAGAACACAACTCAGCATTCGAAATAAATAAATTTGAAATAAATCTAATCTTAAACAAGTTTTATGATCTCTGGCCAAGTAATGATCAAACTACATTTATGTACATCATCCACTTGAGCTTTTGTATCTTGTAGGCTCACGCCCAGAGAGAGGAAAGCTACATGAAGTTACAGCATCACCGCGCCCTTCTTAAGGAGGACAGGTACCAGTTAGAAGAACACAAGCGAGAGCAAGAACGTCTGACCAAGATAGGGCTCAAGTCTGACTTAACGTCAGACTCGTTCATCTACACCTAAATATACAGTACATCATCATGTATATGCTGTATTTGATTTAAAAAATTGTCCTAAAGAGGTGCAGTTTTAGAGACAGTCCTACTTTATAGACAAACCTGAAAATAGACCTATCAAAATCAGGCAAATTGAGCAAATTAGTCATGGGCAAAATTTTAAGTCAAATACAGTACGTGTCAGGAAATGATTCCATGGATTTTTCAAGAGCTACTTGTGTTTTTGTTGTCGTTTCGTTTTTCAGATCTCGAATGCTTCATTAAGCACCCTTCACAAGAGTGTTTGCATGAAAAAAAACTTTATTGCTTAGCCAATCAAAGATTACAAATTAGTTAATTAATAGGCATGATCTCTGAAACAGACCTCTACAAATAACTTTAAAAACCCGCAGCTCTGAGTCCATTGACATTACATGACGGACATTTAGACTTAAATACTAGCACCAAAGAGCTTTCTGTGGTACATGTGATACACTGTAAACAGTCGAAACTCAAAAGAATGTCGTGATGTATTCTGTTTTATGAAATGTCGAGTGATAAAGCCATATTCCTGTTATGTGATTTGTTTTAACAAAAAAGTTGTGTGGAATGACTGCTTTTGAAACAAGAAAGTTTTGCCAACTTCCTTTTTTGCTTTCGATTAACATGGGTGTGCTTTCTGCATTATTTAACATGTTTTGGAATCATTCAGTTCAGAATGGCCTTGGTATCGTAGGGAAATTTGTTTCTTAGTACCTCGGTAATGTGGTTATATCAAGTGTTTTTGTAAATCAAGCGATGTTGTTGTGTTTTGTGAGCATACGTAGCACACATGAGCCAAACAGTCAGTGCATGTAGGTAATATGACTTCCGGATAAAAACATGAAACTTAGGCCTAAATTTCATTTTCCGGAAGAGTTGATTATACACGAAGTATAAAATTAGATTTACATATATCTGAGTGTGACGTGAGGATGTATCTGAAGATGTACATGTATATACATATGTATCTTTGACAGTTGTAATGTACATCAAGAGTTTGTTTGTATTACTCTCCATATATTGGGCTTTAAAAAATGAAAGTATTGTATTAAATAAAACAATCAGTATTTGAAATCACTTAGTATTTATACTTGCTATGTATAGGTGTTAATTGTTTACATTGCAATTATATATTTATTGCAATTTCTATTTTCTAGTGCATGTTTTTAAAGCAAAGAATTTCATCTATACCTTCTAACTTTTGCATTGATATCTGTACTATAATGCTTTTTAAATTATACATTGTTTTGGACAAATTGTTAGGTAGTGTTTGATTAGGAAAGAAATAAATGTCATACTTTGAACAAATATGCATCAATATACAACAGTCATAATATGAGCAAGTGTACATTTCAAATTGGCTGGTTACAAAGACAACTAATATTAACCAGTTAAGCTCTGTTTATGACCTACTATGAATGATATGTTTGCAAGGAGAAGGCATTTTAGGTATTTTCCACTCATAAACAGCGCCTTTTATCTTGGATTGTGTGTTAAAGTTTAAACTTAAAACGTAACATGAACAATTTCGTGTACTGAATGTGTGACATAGCTATAAGATGTCAGTGTTGTTATCATTGGTATATTGTCATACACACATATTATTGTACGTGTGTTTATTGTATAATTTATACTATTTTGTCTACTTGAATATGCATGGATATGTGATTGTTTGAACTGGATTCTCAAATGGTAGAACTTCCATTACGAGTATTGTGAAGATTATATAACCAAATCTAGTTGATGCTGTTATGAGAATTTTATATATTTATTATATATTTATTACACTGAGTAAAGTTTTGAATTGTACATTTATAATTAAAGAGATTGGACTTTCGTAAACTTCTGTTGGGCTGTCCGTCGACTTTACTCAAGTAAAATCCAATGCAGTACAACTTTAGTGACATGGGTTAGATATATAAGTTGACAAGAGATCATATACATGAACAGTGGCATTCTAAACTGTTCAACGCGTTTGAAGAAACTCCAACAGATGTTACGGAGTTCGCGCGCCTGTCATTTTGTAGTGTGGAAATGAGTTGGCCATTCCTCTGATGGTATACTCTGTCTATAAAGACATCTTGTTAATCGGGCAGTGCAAAGGTATCTTCCCATCCTATTATACATGCAGTGCATTATCTACACTGTGTCTTTATCAATGTCGAACTGGGAAGTTTATAATTCTGCATCAAATTTTGTTTTGCCTTTTGCTTATTTAAACATTTAAATTTGTATTTGATTACTTGAAACTGATAATGAACGAAATCCTGTTAATATTAGCCTAAGCGCAAAAAACTTATAGGTGCTGTTTTTGCCGCCGGTTGATTTCATAGCCACACTGTTGCTTAATGAAAAGTTAAACAATGTCTCCCTTCTGATTAGAGACAGACTAGTTGAGATTTTGATGTTATGTTGGTGTAGTTGTAATGGACATATGCGACCTGAGAAAATAGAATTATGTAGTTAGGTATAGAGAACTTGGGATATAATGTAGGGAGTGGGGCTTAGCGCGCTGGTCATGTTTTAAACAATTAAACGGCTTCCCGCCGGAGGCCACATATAAATAATTTTGTCTGTATCGCGACTTAAGTAGAAACTTTTAGTGGAATAGTCGGCTGTATTTATGTGATTTACTAGCCGAGTTTTTTCTGCCTCCAGATGTGTCGGCGCGCCAAGTCGCCAATATTCCACTTCATAGGTGCCGTGTTAGAGGACTGCTAGGAGAGGTTTTATATAAACTATGTAAACATTATAGCGGCAGGAGCTTGTGTGGGGGAAGGAAAAGATACCTCTACTATTTCCTCATTTATGCAGATTCTCTTTCTCATGATACGCATGTAGGTTCTTGTTTTTCGCGTCTACACATGTCTTAATTGTCCCTTCTAGCCAGAGACTGAACAGAAAGGTTTCCAAAAGTATTGTGTACCAGCTTCCAAACATTGTGGGTGGTCGGTCACAGTATATACCTCAGGAAAAGCATAGATACAATAAATAATAAAAGTCCGCAGTAAGGTATTCATGTACACTGTTTGGTATATCTCTGGCTCAACCTGTATGGCTGTATATGGCCATGTGATCCATAATTTTTTGTAGAAAGGTGTGACTCTTCAGACATCTTGGGCGATTCTTACTTCATTCCTTGTTTCCCACAGGTCATTTTATCCCCCTCGTCGGAACTCAGTATTTCATTTTTGACAGAAATTGTCATAAAAGATGAGAGTGTGACAAAATCTAGCCGAATAATCATAATGAAAGCCGCCTGCGCCTTTTTTCCAAAATATTATGACGAGGAAACAAGGGATCAAGCTTCATCAAGATCAAGATGCATGCTTAGCCGTTATATGGACAAGCAGGATAAAGGTTAAAGAGATACTGTGGTGTGAAAACATCTTTATCTTAAAAGCAATGTGAAATGATGAAGATTGAGATCGCCTGAAAAGCTTTTCTGAATTGTACAAACATTGCATTGCAACAGATATTGTACATTTCGCCAGAGAACACGGAAACAGATTTTTTCTATCCTTTTCACTTCTCCTGGTATAACGTCACACACGAACACATGACGTCACTAATGGCTGGCGTGTGTCCAGAAATGACGCTGTCCTTTCTAACGCTCTTAACGTCATCCCTGGATAATTGCTTAGCACGACGTCACATCTGCCTGATTCGACGTCATATAAAGACTATTATCACGTCACATCAGGAAACTTTTACGGACACGGCCGAAGATTTTGCTTTTTATGGGATCTTGTATTATATGTGTGATTCATTGAAAATCCTTTTGAACCAATGTGTTGGCTTTGTTCCCTAGGATTTACTCATATAACTTTAATGTTTCTACGTATTTTGTATTCTGACCAGAGTGGCATTTTAAACTCTAATAAATTCTCCATACAGGTCACACAACTTCGGTTTCCTAGACTGATAATATATAAAAATACATTAAAGTACGAAAACCACGCAGGCCTCCGTTTTAAGTCCATGGAATAAAATTACAAATGCGCAATTGACCGCCTTTCCCTCTCTTGTCACTGAAGTATGTTTCAGTTCCTCAAACTGTTTTCCGGTCAGTTTTGTATAAAGAAATGTATTCACACAGATCTGTATGGTGGCACGGCATTATTTTATGCGTAGCAGAAACACACGCGTAGAAAGGAGGTGTTCATGACCAAAAGCCAACATAATTCATGTATCTACATATTATATTCCTGCCTTATCTGATGATCCCTTGCAGTGTGCCATACATGGACTTATGGACAACCGGTTAAAACAATTTACTGATTGCCAAGAGAAATCGGCCAAAATGGAGTTGAAATCGGCAATAAAAGTAAACTATATTCCATTAGATTTTATACATTCCACATACAGTTGTCTAATCAAGATAAACTAAACGTTAAAAAGACCGCTTTAATGTCGCAAAAATTTCTAATTGCTCTCTAACATGGAAGTTTTCTTCTTGATTCAAGAGACACAAAATATGTTCAGTCAAAGAGTTAATGTACTCTATAAGCAATAAGAAAAAGTTTGGTCTAAATTGTACTATAGTGGAAAGGCGACCATCCCTTTCCCCTGAGGAAAAAATGGTCTGCTTCTGGCATTATCTGTAATATGGAACTGACTAAAGACAGAACTGTGTTTCTCTCTGAGCAATGTGATACCTCTTTGATTTAAAAGATCAAATGTCTTCCCCAGAACGGAAGGGCGGGAAATGTGGCCAGTTCACAGGAAACACAGTCTGCAATAGGATTCTCAGATATTTTCCGTCCGTCTTTCAAGTCACGCCTTTCGTCCGCTAAAATTTTAAGTTGGAGTTATAATGATAACCGCACGGAAAACTCTCTTTACTCCTCTGTCGTCTGCACAGTCTGTTTACTCGAAATCGACAGCGTTATATCTGCAGCTGGTGAACTTTTGATCTGTCAGTGACGTCGATGGTTTTACCAGAGATGACGTCATATTACAAGTGTGTAATGGACAGCCCCAAAAACTTATGGAATTCCTGTTTACGGTGGTAAAACCAACATTTGAAACAGACATTCTCACAAAGCCACAGTATGGTGGATAATAATGATTTTAAAATCCTAATGGCGTGGGCATCTTGAAATCTGCCTCTCATCTCAGTCAACTAGCTTTTCATTTCAGGCTTTGGAAAATATCATACCCGTGTTTTTGAGTTGTCAATTAAGATAACGTTATCTGGTTGTTTTTGTGAGTTTTTTTTTTCTGAAGGGAAAAAATCCGTCTGATAGAACGAAAATGTGAAAACATGTTCTGAATGCAAATAATTTCGGTTTTAAACATCTTTGAAAATGTATTAGTCTATACAGACAAATGTAGCAATCGTGGGGATTTGAATTTCGCTGACCCGAAAATGACTGCGACACGACTGAATATGTGATGTCACGCCCAGAGTTGATCACGCACGTCAATTACACAAGTATCGCGCGAGAAACCACACACACTTTGGACTTCAAAGGCGTTTAAAAGAAATGGATATCACAGATGTTTTTGGAAAACTTCTTATTACGACTGATGGGGTCATTTCAATATAGTGCATCTGCCTGTAATGTTGTTTCAAATTGTCTCTATCGTTGATGTTTTTGCACTTTTACAGTTCAGTAATACTTATGCAACTTAATTATGTGATGTAAATATTGTATTACATTACTGTCTGTCGTATTTTGAATTACGTGAAAAAGAATGAAACTTTTAATTGTACATAGATAAAATGGACAATGGTATAACACCTTTTTATTTAATACAGTGAAAGGTTTGCAATTAATTTTTATCTTAGCGTGGCGATTGTTAAAATGAAGAATTATTTTGCCTCTCCACACTGAAGAAAATTTAGAGGCGAGTTTCTTTCCACGGTGTATAATTATATATAACAAGGCCCGATGGAACTGGATGGCTAACCTGCAAGTATATAAAAATATGACGACTCCTATTGTTTTATGTTATTATAGGCTAATATGTAAAATAAGCGTTGTATCGCTGAAGCCCGCAACGTTTGTGAAAAAAAATCATTATAGGCCTATTCACAAGCATAATTTATGTTGGTTGTTCAGTGTAATTCACATCGCCTGTATCTGCCTGTATATTATAGCCATCTACTGTACATTGTAAATATTCCAGTAATTAACCCAAATTGTCGCTATCTGTACACAAAAAGGTAAACATAATCTCAGTTCACTTCAAACAGGTAATACACGTCAGTTTTTGGCAGATGAATCGGACAGTTGAAATGAAAGTTAAAGTACGTCAGGTCAAGCTGCTACCTTAACTAGCCATTTACCTCTCAGATCTGACGTGCCGGAGAGGCAGGTAAACCTCTGGAGACTCATAAAACTGTCAGTTGAGCGCACGGCGTCTTTGCTTTTCCGTCAGCGCAACGACGTCAACTTGTTTCTCCTCGCTCGGGAATATTGCATTTTCCCACAGCTTTAAACTCTCTTCAGCGAGCGGCTTATACCTGGTGGGATTTCTTTGCACAACCTTTCTTCTTAATGGATTTATAAGCAAAACAAATCTCCCCACCCGAGATCCCATTACTGGGTTATTAAAATCGCGTTTTATGATGACTGCCGCCATGCTGTATACGCCAAATCCGTGTACACACGTCTGGGCCTCCAGGCGCTGTATGCATGGTGTATGGACTACAACAACAACCATGGTAGATATGTAAATCCTATGGCGACACACAGATGAATGTCAGACTTGCAAAGAGAAAAATTACCGAGCAAAAATCTGTTTATGCCATATCTTTTCAGTTTTATTTACTTTCTTTCTGACTCAGCGTAAACGAATTCTGTACAACTTAAAAGGTGTGTATATACGACTGGAGACAGAAATATGCCAATAAAATAAACAGAATAATACAAGTATAAGAAAAGATAATTGGGGTTGAAAATAAATACTTATCACGAAATTTCATGAACGACGCCTGGGTTTACGTTTTATAATTATTTTCAAGCACCAAATATATAAGAGTATAAAAATTTAAGGCTTCTCTTGCGATTAAATTTGAAACCGGTAGCCTGAACAATAGCCGGTATTCATAGGACATTTTTTTTATATTTATTGTATAAATTTAACGTGTACAGTGACATTTTTTGACACTATTTGCGGTTTATATTCCTTTCGCAATTACAGCATTTCGAGATGCATCTTATGTACTTCATTATATAGTCCATGCTTAATTGTATATGTATATTCTGATACAAACTCAGGCACCTAAAACAACCTCAACCACCGTTTGGTTAATTTGTAATTTCTGTTACAAACTTGCTGTAGATATTTTGCCTTTGTCATGTCGCATACATAATACATTCACTCATCATGTATGTTCTTGATAATGGTCTTTGAAACTATAAGAGTTTATCTGCTGTTTGCGTCGCCACAATGTTCACTTGTTTCTTCGCCTCTGGACATTTAACGTTTGACATTGTCTAGTCGTTTATGAAGTCGATACATGACATATTTGCTGTCGTTCTTCACATCGGTATCTCCCATTACATTGTTCGTCGTAAAGCTTGTGCCGTGAACGATGGCATTACAGCCGTTGGTTATATTGGTTAGTTCGCGTGTTATATTCATGGTGAAAGGCCTGTATAGATAGATGTGCAATGGGTAAATACCATATGATAAAATCGCGGTTGTTACTGTGAAGAAGTCAGAAAGGCAGAAAATGAACGCCGATTATTAGCTTCAATCAGAGTCCTGTGCGTGTATAGAGGCTACGGAAACTGAGCATGGACCATGAAGTGTAAACCACAGCACTTTCGCCATTCGCACGCCCAATTTCACCGCTGACGTTTGAAACAAGTGGACAAGCGTCAGCCTTGTAGCTCGAGGCTCTGCTTACACAGACGAGTGGAGTTTAAACACATATCAAATCCATACAGAATATCTGCACGACCTGTCTCTCATTAACAGTTATACTACCAAGCAATTCATCCACTTTTCTGGTCGTAATAATTTTCTACAGTAAATGCTTGTAAAAGTGCACAATCTTGAAGCCATTCGTAATGTCGAGACCTTTTTGCAGTCTGCGGAAAAGTTCATATCTGCGTCAGTTTCAAAGTTTACAACTCCTGGCCTGGCAGGAAATAATTCATATATAGGCCTAAACCTATACATTCACGAAGATATGATTGTATTAAAGAGACTGACTTTATATATAACCTTCATGACAAACCTATTCATATAAACATAATTTTTCTGAAGAGTACTGTAAGCTGTATATCAAGCATTTTCCCAGCATTGACAGTTCCTCTCCATACTGATAAAGTCATTACAGACAATACTCAATTAATCGAAGAACACACATGCTCGATACACTGCAACAATATAATCACAGATAATGAGTTCTCGTCCCAAGGTTAGGCTTGGATTATATCTGGATAAAACTAGCGACCGACCAGCGTGAACGTACTGTTATGACATCAGTTTTGCTACATTTCCTTCTCCCCAGCTACGGTAAGATGTACTCTGCAAGTTAATAAGATCAGTATCTTTAATTACCTCCAAAAGAAAGTAGACAGAAAACCTAAACAAACTGTATTTCAAGAAATAATTACTTAACGAAGTAACCATTGTTTTTCAACAGGTTCGTGGCAAAATACCTTATTTAAAGCTACAAATTTAAAAAGCTTTTAAAAAGCTGGATTCGAGTCCGTATATCAGTCAGGGACAGGTCGTCGAAATCTGCACTTCGCACGAATCATCCATCGAGCTATATCATCTTGTAGATGCATACACTACATGTATGAATGCACTTCGGGTGATTAGAGTTAGTATGATATAGTTCAGGGGAAATCCTACCGGGCAGTGTGCAAATATACATATTAAATAGAGATGACCTTTCAAACAACATTGAGTCTGTCACGCAACATACCGGTCAGTACGTTTACCCTCCCGAATAATATTCAATAATGTTGTTTATTTCCGAAAATAAAATGATTTTAACTTGTATACTTGATACATTTGCTTTTATCGTTTACATAATTTATACAGAGGTGAATTATCATGATTTTCTTCAGTGATGAAAGTATTATTTCATAATATTTAAACATATTACTTGTGTGAATAGACTTTTCTTGCTTCAAACCCAAACGCCATGACGACGGAAAAAGATTATGCTTCATCATGTTCCAGTCTGAGCCCAGAGGTGTGACCTTTTACATTCCTACGTCACAAAACAATACGACACGATGTCACACACACGACGTCATTAAAATATCTAGGTCAGCTGCAGCGGACTAAGCGTGCCGTTGATTGGTCTAAAATTCATGATCTGCAGAGGGAGTAAAAGAGATCTGCCACATTTTCTTCAGTCTTGGGATTAGAAGAGGCTTTAACACCTTCGTCTTGGTATTTGTTGTGTAACCCGATAACACCGAATCTTGTTTCGTACCCAGTGAAATCCCGAAAATGCGCAGCATTCGAAGGATTTGACGAAGTGTTTGTTGACGGTGTTTGTCGTGTTACACAACAAACACCGCTACGGCGGTGTTAAACCCTTAAACCAAGGTGGCAAACACACCTGCTTTCTCGTATATTGCCTCGAGATGTGCAAGGTGCTTATTGTCATATCATACCAACAACTTGATTGCAGCTAGATCGATGTCGAAAATAGCAAAATATATATGGTTCTTGCCAATTCCGACTGTACAAGTAACGTGGAAGATGATATCTATCGGCATGTTGACAAAACTAACCCACTATATAGATATGTATATCTGGTGGATATAGTTTTACACACCCTGTTCTTAAACTGACCGCTGACTATATACTTATACATACATGTAGGCCCTTGAGAGTGAAATTCAGTATAAATAAATGTATCATTAACAGTTAAGACGGGTAGCTAATTCCTTTACAGACAGACAGTGTAAATTTCACAGTGCAATAAATTTATATTCTATTGGTTTGTTTTTTATATCCAGTTAATCGTATAAATGTCTAGCCTACTTTTATGTCTGTGCATGTTCGCGAACTCTCTATATATATAACTCTATACAGTTAAACGTATAGCTTCTGTCAACCTGATGGACTGAGCAGCTTTCGGCCCACATCCTGTGCGTGTCTCCATCACTTATTAACTGCCAACTTCAGGTTTCAGAGATAATTTAGGCCTTATACATTTTGTTGTATGGAGTTTTTAGAAGGATTTAAACTAATTTAATCATTATGCATTATATTAATATACAAGACAATTTAATTGCAATATTTCAGTATACACTATAATTATAATATATTTAATTGTGGTTATAATAATTATTAACGTATGTGTATGGCCAATCCAGATGATCTCCAGTGACGCCCCTCGTTTGTCGACGTGAAATTAACGCGTGTCAACACATGGCATTTGAAACACGCGTCATTTTTTTTAAGTCAATGAATTTGTTTTTACTAAAAGTGAAATTACCAACCAACACCGAGAGCCTCGACTAAATTGCAATCAATGAGTGCCTGTCAAATCGTACTTGGGCATGTCTTAATTACGCGAATGGAACAACTATATGTACGTGCATATCGGCCTATAGGCGTTCATGTGTTTTCTTGAATGGGCGAGGATGGTGGCAATAAAATCATAGTTCATCATTAATAATGCATTAGGAGACGTTGTAATTATTTCGTACAGTACATGCTTATATGTGTTTATCGCTATATAGGTTCGATTACTTACCAGTATTTACCGGGAGACTTTGATGCTTGTCCTACCACTCGACCCTTGATCTCTGTCTCATTTCTTGGTGGCATATCACGTGACAAAGCCCAACTTTGACGATGCCATTACATTCCTTGCAGATGTTAAACGTGAAGTGTTACTATCCTTACCCAAATCCAGTGTCAAATAACTTTGGCACATGTCAGTAATACACTGCAAATGTTTGTACGTTATGCCGTATTTCTTTCCACATATGATGTCTGAGATGTGCTGACAAAAGTGTCATATACTCTCTTGCGATATATGAGCTTGCATGGATGGTTAATCCTGCATCAAACATGTTGCTAGGGGGTCGTGTATGTTGTTGTTGTTGTTTTTTTTTTTTCAATCACTTACATGAACAGTTAGAAGCAAACCTCAACTGAGGTACATAGACAAGAGGCCTGATTTCACCAGTTAAGTGTGACCATTTGTCAGATATCACACTGTCGTCTCTGCTGTGGTCTCATGTGTTCTTTCTTATTCAAATCTAGTTCCAACATGATTTTACTCTTGTTTCAATCTCATTTAGCCCTGGCTCCATCTGATTTCACTGGGTTAAAAACTCACATGATACTATTATATACAATAATTAATTCAACACTATCACTGAAACCTGTCGTATCAATTAATACATGAATATTTAGACGAAGCGCGGTGCACCATGAAAGCAACTAGTATTTTACGTGTGGGCTATTTCGGTAGGTATATTGGAGCCATGAGGTGTACAACACGCGCAATCTCCGCGCAGTACACAAGGTCTAATTGTGCGACAGCTACAGCTTTGGGCAGTTGTACGTTTGTTTAACTTCGCGCCTCCGATCTCCCTAGTCATCGCAATGGGCTCGCCCGGTCCCCCGTCACAAGCCTGCGGGGGTTTCATTCACAACGCTAACCACTTCTTAAACTGCCTGTTCTAACGGCTCAACAGAACATTTGCCTAAAGTGTTTATCAACACAACAGCCAGTCAAATCGGTGCTTGTAGTGGAAATTTTAGTCGCTCGAGTTGGGATTAACAGCAAGTATTAACATTCGACACCTGGTGACAATTTTACTTGGATTTCAATCAATTCAACTCCGACCAATTTTTGTTTAATTTCACCTTGTTTGGTTACTACTCAGTGCTTTAACTTTTCTGTAGCACAATTTACATTTTCCTTCCTTGGGGTATTTCATATGAGGACATGTTTGTTTTGTTCATGACATACTGTCTGTATTTTGCCTGAATCTTGATTTTACTGGATAGCATTGGCATTTCTGTCTGATACATGTAGTGTTATTGCAACTGATCCCAATTGCTGAATTTCGCTTAACGAAAGTGAACCGGCATTAATAAGCCTTCTCCAGCGAAATCCTCCAGTGAAGACCACTTACTGATACCGCTCAAAAACATGTACAGGACATCGTAGCCAGGGCATGTACGGTGACAACACGGACACAGCCTCGCTTCTCCTGGCCCCTGAACAGATATCTCGAGCGGCCAACAACAATAAATAGATGACAGGCAGATGATCGCAGCTTCAACTGACAAGGGATGTGGGTAGACATATGTAGCGACGAAGAACATTAATGCTTTACCCTGCACGACTGTAGAACGTGGTTTACTTATTCAGTACTACACGCGAGAGGCATTGATTCAGAAGATTTACCGCTAAGGGATTGTATGGTAGCTCATCGTGAGAAGAGAGCGAATCAGCGAAGTTGAACCTGCGAGCGACCTATAGTGAGCTACCGGACAGGGCCAATAATCAGCATTCTTCTCACCGGCCCGAGCAGGGGATGGCACGGCAGGCCCTATATATAGACGCCACAGCATCTCTTATTCCATCATTCCCACGTGTTTGAAACACTGTTTCCCTTCGACGTGCAATTTTGAAATATTTCTTTTTTGGTGATCTTTTCAGTATATGAGGAGTCTGGTGTTTTTTACCGTTATATGTGCATGAACAGCTCTAAACGGGATTTACCGAGGATTTAGTTATTAAGAGTGCAGTGGATTGTGTTAGACCCGCCTGGAACTGCAACCTTGCGGGGTCTAATACTGAGAAAGTCCGGATTCATTTTGCTACTGGGTTGTTGTACTATTTCTGTGTTGTTCGGATCAGTTTTTACCTGACAAAGACGACTTTGCCTCTCATTATGGCACAGGTTGTTGTGCGGTGTACGCTGTTGTTGTTTGTGCTCAGTGCTGTGTCCACTGGAACGGACGCCCGAACTCGGAAAACGGGAAAACCTTACCCTCTTGACCGCCATAATGTTTTGCTACCGGAAAAAGTCAAAGTTGTGTTGGGATTACCCGATATGTCAGCGTCGTCCTCTCCCAAAGAACTGAGGGAAGGGGGTAGCAAATATGCCCCGGACAAGCCACCCCGGTACATGAGAGAACTATATCAGATTTACCGCCACGGGGCGGCCAGTGCCGAGTTGGCTACCGGTAACACGGTTCGGAGTATACATGCTGATATAGGTAAGGTATAGCCATAACGATTCCATAACAGTTAATTATGAAAAAAAAGAATGAATGAAAAATTTAAAGGCAGTACGAAAACTGGTGGGAAATTGTTTCAACATAAAGGGAAAGCGACTTTTTCTTGAAAGAAGAAAATGAAAATATTGGCCTTCAAATAAGATAACGATGCAGTTTAACATAAGCATTGTCTTAATTCGTGTTCTGTGTGCTTGCGGCTGAAATTAAATTTTCAAATATATGTACACTTGTATAAATTTTAATGTTGTTCAAGTTCCCATGTGGGCCGGTTATCAATATTTTCTTCACACTGTTATGCTAACGTAACCAAAATGCAGTTGTATAAGTCACTCTCCTCCAGACCCGATGCGTTTTGCTGATATCAACATTCTAGTCTCTTCTATGTCCCACATTTGCAACTTTGCAGCAGATATAGAACAGCAACCAAACGAGTTGCCAAGTAAAGAAGACGAACCCTATTAGAAAGGTTAAAGACACGAATGCTCATTGTTATAAATAGGATGGACAACATTTTATCTTGCATGGTAGAATCTCATGTAAAGTCTTATCCGATTATTAATAGTATTCGCCTCTTTTCCCCTTGTGGCTGTGTATTATTTACAATTAACTTGCTAGAAACAAATAACATCTTATTTCATGACACCACTTGGGGAATTCTGTAAAATTTTAGGTGCTCTTATTTATTAGCATTGTTCGCAGTATTATATAGTTTTAGCAGCGGAGATACGTTTCCAAGTGTGTGTCATGATCCCCTTCAAAATCATGTTGGCGTAAATACATAATGTAATATTATATATGACATGTTTTAATTAATTTACGTAGTTTAATTTAAAGAGGAGACCTAATTTAGAAAGAAAAAAGTCTCACGTTTGTCATCGAGCTTAAAATCAGTTTGGGGATGTCATCACGTTGTGATCCAAACTCAAGGCTTATTGACACCAGACCACGGGAAACTCATGTGGTGATAGGGTAAGGTTTTCCTGGGAGTCTCACCACGGGGTAGAGTTTATTGAGATCCATATGGGAGCCAAACGTGCTTCTGGTAGAGCCGAATTGTGCCGTTAACGCTGTCCGCCTGTCGCGGTATTACCATGTGGTGAAAGGATGGTCGAACGACACGCATAACTTTGGGAACCAGATTATTTTAAGATGCATTTTCCTAACAGTATAACGGTTACGGTAAATTCTGTTTAATGCTGCATACACCGAGTAATGAATTGGTTTCCTCCATTTGTACACATATCCAGTAGCTATGCCTTCTTTCATAATATACACATATGTATGCCTTTAACAATACAGTCATCACAGAAATGCCCAAGTCTGCTAAAATATAAAGCCAAACCAGAGTAAAAGACTCAAATTCAGTCAGACAAGTGATATCGCAAAACACTATAAACGTTTATAGATGCGGACGAAATTGCTGTAGCATTTACTGAGTCTGATGTGCAGCGTGTAACTGATGTCGCCTTAATCATGCAGGTCACGATTTTTCAAGTGTTGTACAACAGCATTATACATGTAGTGTTCTTGGCTACATATAGTCGAAGGTAGACCTGCCTATGTACACGTGGTTGTGACAGTGGTGTGGGAAAATGTTTATGGCAGGAAATAAAGAAAGTGCTTGGAATATTAGGTATATTTTGAGCACAATAACAGAAAACGTGGAGTGTTTTGTGCACCGCGTGTGTGTTTATGCTCAGCCGGGGCGGTGAGTGTTGTTTGTCGCGACCTCGGATTACCGCCAGACGTAAAGCACGCAGCTACCAGGTTGGGGGCACAATTACCACTGTCAATGGGCACAATTGGAGCCGACTGAATCGAACCATCTAGTTGAACTAATTACAACATTGCCAGTGTTTGTTGTGCTACAGGAAAATGCTCTTTTGTGAACATCGGTCGCACGAACCCAAATTCTACGGTCTTCCTTTGCAGTATTTTGTTGAAGAATGACGGGTCGATGGTATCTCCCTGTAGGACCGCAGTAACCTGGTGTTAAGTTTTTGAGAGGGCTAAATTGCAGAATATTTAACCGACTTCAGCGTCCGTTTACTACATTTTCTCATACAGGCCCCTCCCTTTTCTTGTGTGCAAATGACCCCTACTGTATGAGATTTCGACAGGCATGGTTCGATGATTTTACATGGGTGCTTTGCCCGTCGACTCCACCGAGTGACATCTCGGAGTTAAATGAATGAAGGAAGGCCAGAAAACAAACGCCAGACCGCATTCCGTGAGCACGACGGTTGATATGAGATCTCACGTCACTTGCTAGCTCACGCGACACCGTTTATGGTGCGTCTGCGTCTGTCCCCCTTTGCTGAGCTGACATGCTGCATTCATTTTTTATGCAACCCGTTACTTAAGAAGCTTATGACAATATTTTCCGGATATTAATTACACCACAAATATTAGGAAAATCTTTGACGACGCCTTTACCACCGATCTTAACGTCTGCTGATGCTATTAGACCCCAGAAAAGGCTTTAAAGGAAAAGGACATATAAGAGGAATGACTATATTATAACATGACACGGATTTGTCGTAACAGTAAGAGATTGAGACCACTCCCAATGCACCCTAAGCAGCTTTTTAACTTTTGTTATATCAGTATTTTAATGTTATATCGTTTTTGTCGGCAGTAACTTTATGTGGTCTCCTTTTTTTGGAGTTAAATCCGTTATGATATGACGGGAAGATCTCTACACTACTCTAGAACGTGATCTTTCTTTTCAAGTCGTAAACTTTTTTTCTAAAATAGAACACCAAATACGAACTCTCTAACACTCAAAGCTATTTCAGTCATTTGTGGCATTTGCCGAGAAATTGAATTGAGTGCCGTACCGTGTGCTAACCTGATGCTACCCCGACCTCTCCGTGCAAAATCTAAACAAAATTTCTCCTTTGAAGGCCATGGGCACAGTTCTTGGCGGTAAGGCTGTAAATTTATCTTGATTTTGAACGGCAGTGTCCGTATCGGCAGCTGTTCGCTAGCGTTCTGCTTTGGGAAAGTCTGTGGCGACCTGCACACATGGAGAAGATCCTCTTGTTCATGGGCGAGTTTTTGTCGGAATGACAGCCTGAATGTCGTTCATAGCGAAAACTCTCCCCAGAGTTGCTGTCACAGGCTTTCATAGATTCAGTCATGACGTATAAGGTGATACAGAGAAATATACGACTAACGCCTTCCTGACTTGGAGACAGTCTGAAGAAAAAATGAAAAAAGGGAATGGAAAGTTTAAAAAAATGGTGACAAAGACGAATGAAAAAGAAAAACAAAACAAGTGCGAGGAATTTGTGGCAGAAACTAACTGGAAATATCGGTGTTTGTTTTCTGAACCTTGTTACATCTCCGGTGATCTGGCAACCGGTGAAGGTGCCATTCGTGTCTGCTTCATAAGTCGACAGATTTTACACGGGGTTCCCACCAGATCTCAGTGACGCCAAGGCAGACTTTATTTTAGATCATTTGAGCCTGTTTGGCTAACATAAAACTCAGTGTTCTCACCTCAGGAATTGTCTCCGCATCCAACACCCTTCTGCTCAGTTCGCAATCGGAGCCTGCATGACGCCAAACTTCCCTGTGATCGCCGGCCTTTGTTTGAAAGAATCTTTTGTTCCTTATTGGAGTTTGCGGCCTTTCCAGGTGCTTGAGAAATGCCGGTAATTTCTCGAGAAAAGTTATTAAGTTGACTAAACTTCTCGTGGCTTTTGGCCACGTTTGTCCGCCCTTCCATTCTTGGCTTTGTTTGCCCTGATAACGTTTTCTGATCGAATGGGTCATGCCGATTCAACATCAGGAATTTGCTGAGATGACAATACCAAATATCAGGTCCGAATATAATATATCTCTATTAACTTACGACTGACGGAAATAATGTGAACTCCGATTTTACTGAGCACGCATAGGCATATGTAAAAAGTGTTTTTCTCATTTTGCAAAGCGCAGCTTGCATTTTAAAAGTGACCACCTGATGACATACAAGGACCCGTTATGGAATCCAACAGCATAGCGGGAAATCCTGTTTTTTCATCTTCGCCTGATGTTCACCTTGGTTGGCAGGTCTAGAGACCCCTATAGGCTAAAGCTATGGTGGTCCATCAGCCATGTAAATAGGTACCCAGTAACGGAGACATTTTAACAACTTTGGTCCCGTAATGTTGTGACTTTATTAACGGTTATGGTTAACGGTGCTTTTATCAGCTAGGTCAGATATACAATATTAAGCCACTATCAAAGTTAAAACTGTCCCCATCCATGAGAGGCACATAGGTTGCCTATAGTCGTGTATGCACGTCAAGCTAAGCCTGATTTACTCACACTGAACAAATCCCTTAAGAACCCCCACAAAGCAACTTCACCTGTCGTTGGCTAGCAGAGAAAATTAGTTCTGTTCAAAATGTAATGACTTGCCTCTGTGTATATATGAATATTTGATACAGAGTTAAGTGCCCACCAGAAAGAAAGATAATTAATGGAGTTTAAGAGAAGAGGGCTTTACTATTATTTGCCTGTCGTTCGACTAGCGGCTCTCTGTCTCACAATAAGACTTCACTTAAGTGGGCCCTCGCCCCTTGTCCTAGTAAATCACTCTGGTTTATCGCGGAATAGTGCCATTTAAATCTCAATTACGTATAGTTTATTGCAGTGCTTTGAGTGCCTAGTACAGATCATTCTCCGAAGCGTTTGGCCTGGACAGAGTATAAGTCATGCGATCATGTTATCACGAAGCAAAATGCATGTTTCTGTTGTGGTTTAGTAACCAATATCATTTTGACTCGGCAGTTTATAAAATCGACAGGTGAAGGTTGTCAAAATCTATTAATCTACTAAAACGCAGAAGCAATCAACTTGTCGAAATTGTTTGTGCCTTTTACACAAGCGAATGGTAAAGAAAGCGAGAGTACTAGCCTGTATTAGCTAGATATTGTTAAGTTAGATGGATAGTATAGGTAAGTGGTTCTTATATATATTATTTGCTTAAAATGTGTTTTAATGAACACGATATGCAGGCCTGTTTGAAGTGGGAGCTATTTTGGGGTGCGGTGGGGAGCTCGCGTGGACTGTCAACACAGAGTCACCGTGTTGACTCGAGTAAGCACCTGCAAATAAAGATAGGCTAAAGTAAACGGTACGTGATCAAAGTAAAATCAACACCGCAGACCCAATAGAGGCCAGAAGAAAAATGTCAAACTTTGGTTTGACGCAAAGACACGGACTGCACACAAGGCGGCTCAGCCCAGATCCAGTCAAACGATCTGTGTACAACGAACTTAACGTCTAACGGATTAAACCTACGTCTAACTTTTCTAATCGCGTTAACACCGATAGCAAAAGCCGATTGGAAAACAATAGCTCGTCGGAGAACTCTGTAAACAGAATAAAGCCGGCTGAATTCCAACCCTGTCGTCTCTGAAGACAGGCGACAGTCTCACTTCCACAAACTCGCCTTTAAGGAGGTAGATGGTATATGCTATGAAAACACGGGTTAGAGAAAAATTTAGGGACAGCTAAACTCGACAAGTAAAACCGAACAAGTATTACATATACACGAGACTTTTCAAACTCTGTGCACCGATAATTAACAATACTGTAGCGCCCGTGTTCCTCATCTTAGACGATACGTATCTACGATATGTTGCACTTTAATAAACACACATACATTGTTAATTAGCTGATTTTCACGATGCAGTGTGATGTAAAGTATATGTGTGTATGAAGGCCACAGTTGGTAGCACATGTTTAAGTGAGGTGCCATGATGTGTTGTTCAAAGGTCCATACGCACCATGGAATTTTTCAATGAGACATTCATTGCACGTTTAATATCTAAATGGATACACTGGGTTCTTGAAAGCAAATTTTGTTTATATAAGCACTATCTATCTGCTTATAAAATCTGAAAGCTGTTTATTTATTTCCAAATGCAATAGTTGCGATTTTCACTCTTTATGAATTATCAGAGGACCTTCCAAATGCAGTATATGTTTGTCTCGTTTGGCTTCTCTGAACAAGTATTATTTTAATGTAGCGCACTGATAAATATTCTTAATGTGTGTGCATTAAATCTGATTTACATACATGAGGCTGGGATCAGCACGAGTGTAAACATAGCAACCAGCGACAATATGGTCACTCTAAGGGGTGGGTGTTTAAGGGAAAGATGAAAGAAACCAACGTACTGCCTTCACTAAAAGATTCAGCTCCAGTCCATAATACCCTTTTGTTGGGATTGACTTCACGGGGGGGGGGGTAAATGGACTCCATCCAATCTGCTTGTTGTTTAGTGATTAAGGATTTAACTGCGCTAGGATCGGGGGGTCTTCTCAAAGGCAGTGATAAAACATGCGATAACACAGTGTGGACATGTGCCGACGTCCAAGACAGAGTCTAAAACGACAGTGAATTGTACAGGGCGTGCGTGCCGAATTGGTCCTTGGGGGCAAGAGGCGGGGTCAGCGAGATGAGAGAGCAAGGCTCGTGGCGTCACCCTGCCTCAGTTTCGGCCCAAGACACTGCGCCAGGCTCTGATCCTGGGGAGCAATTTTATAGCCAGAATTTATGCCCGCCAGACGACATTGTATTGGTTTGTTTGTGCAGGGGCGCTGCAAGTCATTTTTAAACAACCGATAGAAATACGACGAGTGCTCAACGCGCAACACATGTTGAACCCTGGATCAGAGGACCCAGCCAATCTCCTTAAAGATGAAAGACGTCTATTTACCCTTGTATTTTAAGAGAGAGACCTCGGCGACACACTCTGCTGTCATCTTACTATATACTTCCAAGAAGCTCCCTATAGTTTTTACCTGTCGCGTCACCCGCCTGTTGCTCTCTGTACTGGCCCATTGTTTACTACGCATCCTTCAGTCTTCTCGGACCGTCGCTGCTCATGCGTCTTTTAAAAGGACACACGTTGTTACTCTAAAATAATATATTGTGTTGGGACTTCTGTAGAGCCGATTTTGTTATTGATGAGCGGAAATTTTCATATAGAAAGAAACGGGAACAAGGACACAGTAAGATTAATTGGTCTAGGGTTTTTCAACACGTACATCAGACTAATGGTGTCCTCAGTGCGGTGTGTGTCGCAGGTGTGGAGTGTTTAGAAACTGGTTATTTATCATGTTGCAGGTATTTCTTTGGCAGCTGGAAGCGGAATACAGGTGATCTAACATTAACAACTGTTACAAAACCTTCTTGGATTATGCGACATTCTGTAAACTGAACTACTTTTTGCATGGTACACACATAGCTACCATCGTATGGGGATCCTATTGACATGTGCGTGAAACACCCCCTCCATAAGTACCCAACAATACCTTGACTGCAGGGAATGCAAATTGCCTGTAACTTGCCGGGCAACCCTTACATCATGAATCCAACCTTATCGTTCAGTTTAATCTACCACTGCAAGATGATGTTATCGCTTTATCAGGACGCTCGAGGCATGGCAAAGGGTTTGATGAGTTCGGAGGGGGACATTTGTTTCCTTAAGTGACCCCATGTCTGAGTAGGAATCTGTGCAAAACATGGTCGAGAGAGATATACATCAACGGTTTAGACCCTAGTATCCGTCTATCGGAACTCCTATTCCTCCCGAGGAGCTTGATTCTTTTAGCTCACATAAGCATGGCAAATCACCTTAAATGACATAACATCCTGACTGACGGAGACGGAAAATGATGCCGGCAGCGCAAGTACTGACAGATTCGACCGTGTATCAAATCGAACATTAACACCGTTTCACTTGCTAGCAGAGTTCATGTTATTGCACGTCATCAGCTTACAAGCGAACCGTGTGTTTTCTGTTTTACAACAACCCTATAAATTCTTTTTAAGTTCGTGCAAAACATTATGGCAAAACTTTGTTGAAAAAGTTTACAAAATGTTAAATATAAAATATATTGCACAGGACATTCTCTTCGGTGGATTGTTGGTTGTGCGAGTTCCTATCCGTGAATCAAGATTAAAAAGTTAGAACGACAAAGCACTCTGGCATTACATAGAGGATTTCTTTTCAATGAACTGCTTGCATTTCAAGAACTGTTAAACAATGGCTTTAGTTTTGTCCACTGTGTTACTTGTCTGTATCTTGAGCACAAATCCTATGATATATTTCATTAAAGCCTCCATTGGCTTAATGATGGTCAACACCAGGTTTCGCCGAGGACAAAAGAACCCCATATTGTTGTGGGCGAATGGTCAAATCCAGATTCCGCCTTTAGCCCAGAAATCGGTTTGTCGGGTTTATTGGTGTTCACTGGGCGCTGTCCTATTTCTTCCACCCATAATCCTGCACTCGAATGTCTAGTTTCTTAATATAGGGTAAGGCCTCAATTAAAGGAATATATGTAACTTAAATATCCCCGGCCACCCCTACCCGTCCTCGTTACACCCACGAACACCTGGTCCCTTGCCTTGATTCTGTCTCCCTGTGAACAGCAAAGGCATAATTGCGATGGTTGAGTGCAGATAGAACAGTTTAGAACAAGCCGATGCTATCATATTTTTTCATAAATTCACACCAAGCCGTACTCTCAGTATTAAGTCGTGATTCAAGATCGATGTTTCCTGAACAACAACCGGTTCTGTACAGCGATAAATAGACATTTCTTGCGTGGACGTAGTTATATACATATCGTGTAACTCACTGGGCGAGTTCGTTAGCAGGCGGGTTAATTGATAGATCGGTGTAAATAAAACCTCATACATGTGCAAAGGTAACGCGCCCAACCATGTTTTTTGTATGCGTACCATTTTTCATACCCTCATGAAATTAAGTGTTACCTGTTATGAATGTTGTCTATGCATGAGAAAAATGTTTGATTTTACTTCGCCAATGTTTTGAATTCGGTCGAAAAGCCTGTTTTCGTATTATCGATTTTCTTTCATAGTTCGGATCCTTCATATATGCTATATATGTATATATGTTTACTCTATGATTGATTTCGTTTTTGTTTTTCTCATTGGTCTAGGGGACGTAAATGAAGGTCATATGTTTGTGTTCAACCTGTCTTCAGTGGGTCGTCAAGAGAAAATCATCAGTGCGGAAATACACATATACCGGAAGAAGTCCAAAAAGGTCAAAAGAAAGAAAGATCCGGAGATGCTTGTGTATGAAGTCGCTCCTCAGTACATGACGCTCAGCAGGCAAGTCAGTTTACACCAGTCCAGCCGGGGATGGCACTCTGTTCAAGTCACCCAATCGGTCAGAAGCTGCCTTTCAGCCAGGAGGCTTCAGCCTCATCTTTTGGCTCTAACCTTCGAGGGAGAAAACAACAAGGGGAGAGCAAGTCTCTTGTCTCTTAAGAAGTTTATTAGTAGGCACTCTTTGCCTTTCCTGATTGTGTTTTCCAACGACACGGCCAATAATATCACGCTGGACCATCTTGATCCTCATTATGGTAAACCAAGCACACCCAGAAAGCCTTCTTCGCCGAAGAACAATCCATCCTCCGTGCCATTACCACACCCAAATTTCTTCCACGGTACCGACTTTACTCTGGAAGAGTTAGGTTTATCAACCAATGTGAACCATAAGTTACCAGACACACAGTTCGAAGAAGAAACCAGCGATACCACTGTAGTTACGAACGATACCGGCGAGCGGGAAGCAGCCACGGGAACTTTAGACATCAGTGAAGGTAATGAGGAGAATTCCACGGAACCTGTGCAGAGAGCAAAACGATCGATGGTAGATAACAAAATACCCGAGGAACCATTCGACTTCAGTTCTTTGAACTTTAATATTCCTCAGACGCATCCGAGTATTCTTGTGTCACGGGAAGAATCTCGACAGCACCAGTCATCCTCAAAGCTCATCCCGTACCCCGAGTCATCGCGGAAAGGTAGGCGGGGGAAGAAAAATCGAAACCGAAAACGAAATCGAAAAAACCGGAGGCGTCGACGAAAACACAACAAGCAGAGTTTGCCTCTTCCTCATGAATGGGAGGTGCAGGACAACAAGACCACAGTCATAAAGGACGACACGTTGTGTAGTCGCAAAAAGCTTGTGGTAAATTTCGCTGATATCGGGTGGGGAGAGTGGATCATCGCACCCGCATCTTTCGAGGCGCATTTCTGCGCAGGCTCGTGTCCATTTCCGCTAACAAAGGTGAGAGACTAGGGCGTCAAAAGGTAGAGTACTCTGGTGACTACAACAAACGACGCAAGGCGGTATATGAGTCAATATTTCGGTCTTTATTAGTTAAACCATGCTGAATGTGGTGTAAATGAAACTGAAATACTGCATTTTGTATCGCCTTTCTGAAAATGGCTTTAATGAAACCGAAATATAAAATCGTGTATCGCCTGGTGTCATTTGTTGTAGTTGTCACAGTAGCCGACTTTGCGATTGATGGCATATGTCGTTTCATGTCTTTAACAAACCAGGTTCTCATATTATCAGTTTGGGAGTAAAAGGAATAATTTATCCGGTACATATCGATGTACTTCTATGTGCATTTCTATCAAGTTATTCTTGAATAGGTTCAAACCAGCATAGGCTAACGTAGCCGTTCATGTTGGCAGTTGTGGCATTGATAATCATTGACAACTAGATCGCTACTTGTTGCGCGACAGGGGATCTTGGATCTATAAATAAACACAGTGTGTAACTGTGAACAATTGGAAAACGTTTTACCTTTCTGTACAGTGTCATGCACCTGGAAGTTAACTCTATGGTGCTATGGTCGCCTGGATGTAAATGTCAAGCAGTTGGTTGGGAGATGAATGTACGTTTGTGTACAAGTAAAGTAAACTTACTATATTATTAGGAAATAAGGAAACTCACCAAAGTTTGGTGTTTGTGGTATGGGTATCCTGGTTCCTTCAGACAACCTCGTGTAAGAATGATAAATTTTAGCATCACGTGAAGCAACAGCCAAACAGGAAAAGTTAGGAAATAAGTCAATTCTGAGAATAAAACCAGACAACAGTGTGATAGTTGGCAAATGGTCACACGTTACCGTTGATATTATCTCAGTCAGGGTTTTATTTTATCCGTTCATTGTAAATGTTAAACAAGTAACAACTTACAAGACCCCTATACAGTGACCTTTTCTAAGCAGTCACACGTTGGGCTGCACTTAAATTAGAAGATCGCTCGAAATGTGATGATGAATTTGCTTTTGAAATATCTTCCTGGTGTCATACTTCCATTTTACGTGATATCAGCCTCAGTTTACTTGTATGTTATAGTATAGGAATTCGTGCTAATAAAGGCATAAAGATTATTGAATTCTAACGTCCTGTCTCCGCAAACGAGTGGTAAGCGAATACCGAATGTCAGACTTATAGGTTTCAAAACTTCACAATTCGTCCTGATATATCTCACTGACAAATGCACGATTCTCTGGTTTTCTTTAGGGGAGCTTCCTACGTTGTAACGAGAGGTATTATAGGGTTTTGTACTGAGACAAACTTCTGTGACCTTCCTAATTGTCAGGACAAATTTCCTCCTCATCACTTCACTTTCTAGATCACCATAGCAAAATCCCCAACACATCGTCTGCAAGATGTTTTGCCCGAGACATTTTCAGACAAATAATATTTGTTGTTCATTCACAGCGTGTCTGTTCAAAGACAGTCCGCCCTGTTTGAGCCTTGCAATGTCTTATGTTTCTTGCCAGAGCTTTGGTGGTAAGACGCACTAATAAGCTCGTTGCTAACCGCCCTGCGGGGGAATACTTTGTCAAAAGCTGGATGTGTCGAGTGTTTTGGGGGAATAGTTAATGAGTACTGACATTAAACAGAAGCCACTTGCACTTAGGGGAATGGCTCTGTGGCATCCTACACTTGACTCTCTTCCAACCCGCTTGGTGTTCCTCTGATAAAAGATATGCCTGATTTTTGACACTATCGCGTCCAACTACTTAAATTATCCGTGCAATTTTTTTTGTTGCATGATTGAGGTTTAAACCCCAGTAACATATTAGTTGCTTATGCACACTTATGCAAAATCTTTTTCTTTTGGGGGGGGGGTGACTATAATCAACCGATTAAGACACTTTTAGCATTATTCCTTAGACGCTGTTATTATTATCATTCCAGAGTTTGCGGCCGTCCAATCATGCTACCATACAGAGCATTATTAATGTGATTGGCATCAGGCCGGAAGTCCCTGCCCCGTGCTGTGTCCCAGAAGTCATGACCTCGGCGACATTACTTTACTTCGATGGAAACAAAAACGTTGTATTGAAGAACTACCCTCACATGAGTGTTCAGTCGTGCTCCTGTCGGTAAATTTTGTTGCTCTGTTGTGTTTTCGGTTAACTTCGCTCTCAGGGTTTTCATGTTTGCCGCACACAGTACGACGAGGCTCACGATTTGGTGGAAGCAAGAAGAGACAAGACAGAGTAAAGATATGTGATCGATATGACTGATGATACGACTATGAACGAGTATTTCAGATTTCTTTCCACGCAAGTGACGTCAGCTTAACGGTATATCCTCCTGGGAGATGGAGCAGGTGTGTTGCATGAAAGTGTTGTATAATCAGGCCGACCGATCAAAGACACAGCTCAACATGACGCCGCGTGTCATTAGCGGCCACAGTCGTGATTCCTGTCCAGTGTCGTCTTATCTTTAGGAAATTTGGACGCTGCCAAAACGGTTATCCGCTGGTGTGCCGTACCGTCAAATTCCTTGCCCTTTTTTTATCGCTTCAGAGAGGATGGAATGATTTGGCGTCAGTCAATTTACTGGAAGTAGTTTCTAAATAAGGATGTGCTATCAGTGTAAAGGGTTGATTGCCAAGTGGAGACGAGGCGGCTAGACGCTTATATTGCCGACCTGAGTGGAGATGCGAGATGCAGACGACCGAAACCTCCCGGGGCGCGAACTATGCCTCATGTCAGACTTACTATGTTTATTTGACTTTGATCACGCGGCTTGAAATGTCGTGAAGTATTGCTCGGTGATAGGGTGGGAGTCACCTCAAGCTTCCGTTACCGGAGAGAAAGCAATCGCTCTGGCGTCAATTTCACTGTTATGTACAGAAGAGAAACAAATGACGGCGAACGGTAAGTGTTTTTGTCTTGTATGCTCTCTCAGCGTACATGACATGGACAGTCTTCACTAAGATTCTTTCTTAATTCCACACCAAGAATACTGAGGGTATGACTTGCACATATGATCTGCCTCCTCCGGAATGCTATTGTTGTACTTACCCACGAGAGAATGATGGCAGAACAACTATTTTATGTACAGTAACTCTTTACACAGATATGAATAACTGCGCTGATTTTAGAATGAAGAATGGGGATTTTATTTGGTTTCTCCGGGCGAGATGTGAAAAACAAGCTATATGTACGTGAAATGGGTAAGCTGTTCATAGCGTTGAGAACTTAATATTGTCGCGGGTCTGTATTCGTCCTGGAAGAGTTTGCCATTCTGAGAATCTCCCTACGGGTGCTGGATATGGAATAGTGAAAGCAGTTTGTGGAATGTTCACTAGGTTTTTTGGAGCTGATATAAATTGATCTACATGTTTCACCTTTCGGGGCTTTTATAGAACTGCACAAAAATTGCTTATTCTACCGAGTCATTAATAATTATGAATATTAGTCCTCCCACCTTTGATTTCCCAGAAAACGATATTGCTGATCTTATATCCAAAATATTTCCCTGTTCTTTCAAGGAATAATTCTGCTGACATATTTAATGCTTTACTCCCGCTCTTAACCCTCGCACAGCATATATGGTCAATTCGAAATATCCGATGTACACAATAAATCGAAAGATCAACTTTAGTTAAAAACACAGTATTTTACGCAGGCTTCCATACAGACTATTTGCGAAACATTTACATGTCTGTCGGGAAGTAATCCGCACCAGCCCCAGAAGGAAATACGATATGACCTTTTCATCATTTCGACCCTTCATCTGTTGGAAACGTTGTAACGCCAGAGGTTCGTGTCTTAGTGTACGTTGCCTGCATTGTTGAGTCGTTAGACAGATTTTATTTCCCAATGTGAGCATTTCAGTATTTACATAAGCTTTTATGAGAACTTAAGTTATGCCTATATGCTATTAGAACGTGGATATATGCAGCATTAATATGGTTCCATGTATGGGAATTGAAATGATATTACACTGAGAGAAAAATGTGGGTCAACTGACTAAAAAATCTGACTTCTCCAGTAGACTTAATTTTGCTGGAGCCGTAGTTTAGATCGACCAAGTCATTAAAGACTCACTTGATTACCTGGGTGACTTACAAGATAAATCAAAGGACTCATCGACTGTTTATTTATGAGTGAGACAGTAAGAGGAGTCTTCATTGACTCAGCCGATCTGGTCATATGACTCAATTTTCTGAGTTGAATTAGCTCTGCTGGAAACTGTGATTTTTTAGCCTGCTGACCCAAACTTTTCCCTAAGTGTAGAAGTTAGTGGATTATGACTAGGGGTGTTCGATCTGTGTTCGATTCTAACTAGCGGAGAATTTGTGGCAGCTTTCCATCAGTGAAACGTTTGTCTGGTGCCGTGAACTGCTGTATGTGCTTGTTATTATTATTATTTTTTTTTTGGCGCATAAACCAGATCAATGAAAAAGTGGTTTTACGAAGTAAAATGTAAACGGATAAAGAATGAAATGGAGAGATGTACAGATGAGTACCTCTCGACACAGAAGCAATAGCAGGTATATAGCGACGTGAGAAGAAACATTTTCACGTGGAAATTCAACGATAATATTGAACAGGCTGGATCCAGAAAGGTTTTGTCGAAATCTTTTACATTTACATAAGCATTTACATAACATCAGTTACGTCCTTGAAGTCTGAGATAAACATGATGAATTTGTTATAAATATTTTGTTGGATATAAATAATTTTTATATTATTGAGTCCACTTTCGAAGACCATGCAACAAATCACTCACGCAGTTTAATGGTAAATATCATCGTATCTGTATACGGTACAGCAAACGGACGATGTATGGTATTGGATGCGTGCTCATTAAATTCCGGACAGTGGAACTCCATAAACATATAATTTCTCGGCTCTGTAGGGAAAGATTTCTGAGCTGTACTCTAAGCCTATACAGAACTAAAATTTGACGTAACATTTTATTAGATCTGTGCAACGCTAGCGAGGTGTTCACTGTGGTTTCCCTCCAGTCCTATGTAGAGCCATTAAATCTGATTTTTGTCATATAAGTACTATACAATGAAACAGATAAGTTACTTTTGTCTGATCATGACTTCAAGCAAATAGCGATTTAGCAATATTCCTTAACACGTTAGCAAAAACACCACAAACATTTACGCTGAAGTTGAAAAGGTGTTTTTTATACGCGTAATTTTGTAATAGAATGGGACACCAGATGTATATGATGGGAGTTCCTGACATTGTTGTGAACACTTGCGAGCTGTTACGCCTACCTCATCGTGTACTTATAGATGTATAAGTATCTCGGAGAATTAATTTGAATGTCAAGCCGCCTTTCTAGTGGCCCCTATCACACTTTTGTCGTGATTATGTATTATTGGTTGTATATTAGATTGTTGTATATTTTGTACATATGGACTACCTCTGAGCTGACACGTATAAGCACAAGTGGATATCGGGTACTTCACATTGGCTCGGGCGTGATTTCGGAAACACTACAACAACGTGGAATGCGGAGTAACATATAGTTGTTGAGATGTGAATAAAGAAATTTATAAACAGTGAATGACTTTCGTTGTTTTTTGCTTTCAAACAATCAAGTAAAGAAACTTAAGAATCAAATACAAAAGAGTAACAACATGGATAGTAAAACGAGAGCAGCTACAAGACAGTGATAGTTGACAAGTGGTCGTACGTAACTTGTGAAAGTCCCTTCGAGCCAGTATCCTATATATATGGGCACTGACAATGAGAGAGGCGTTATGAAGTTTTCCGCTTTTCACACACACCAGTCGTGTTTTACGCAACTTGTAGAAACTTTATCCAGCGGCAACAAACTTGGTAATTTTGCTCAGCTTATCAATATTTTCACCCTTTAACATATCCCAAACTCAGTATACACATTCTGGTATCATGAACGGGAAACTGATGATTCCGAAGCCGAAGCAGTCAATGGTGGGCAACAGATAATGATATTAGAATCCATGCGTTTATTTATTTGATTGGTGTTTTACGCCGCACTCAAGAATATTTCACTTATACGACGGCGACCAGCATTATGGTGGGAGGAGCCCGGGGGAAACCCACGACCGTAAGTAGGTTGTTGGCGGACCTTCCCATGTACGACTGGAGAGGAAACCAGCATGAGCTGGAGTGAGCTCACAGAAGCCGCATTGGTGGGAGGCTTCTGGGTCATTAGGCTGCGCTAGCGCGTTAACCAACTGAGCCACGGATCCCCACCCCAAGAATCCATGCATGTAAGTGTGTTTATCTTTATATACCAGTATTTAGATCAACCTTAAAACATTGGCAACCCACGAAAATGATGCCATACCTAAAGTCTTGCTGCTTGTCCAGAGTATTATCATGCCATTTTCAGGAGTGTAGAGATGACGTGAGTTGGGGCAGGGGAGAAGCACATGTTTGATAGTTATTTGGGCAGATTCATTAAACAAACTGCTTCGAAGACTGGTCTAGTCATGTTTGCCATGTATCTCTTGATCTTTCTTGCTCGGAGCGAGACTTTTCATGCAGTGCATAAATTCCATACCTGTTCCAGGTATCAGAAAAGCTGATTGGCTATTTCATAGCATCCATGTCTTAGGCTTCTCCGTTGAGCCTGTCGATTGGCCAATCATATTACTCACTCCTTTTCCCGCTAATCTGGTCAATCAAAACTTTCGAAAGGTTGTGGATTGATCCGCGCTTCTTTCTATGTGTCATTTTCGTTTTCATTAGTCTCGTACAAACCCATCTTTCTAGCAAAACTGGCGTCCAGCAGACGAGCAGTGTGGCGGCGTAACCCGTCAGTAAGTTGATATATACAGCAACAACACCCAGGGGTAGAAAACGATTATGTTGGAGAATTCAGAATGGCTCATTTCATGTTTTCCACACGTAAACTTGTTGGATTTATAGAGCAGGAAACGTCAGAGAGAATATCATACCGCCCGGAAAGCTGCCAAAGTCATCGAGAGTGATGTGTTTGCCGTTGCTTGTTTATTATTATTTTCTTTTGGCAGTTGCGTTATTAGAAATTGTGACAGTTTTGCGGTGTTGTCGTATCATTTGACCACCAGCGCAGTGCCATATACATGAACTATATAGCAAGTTTTGACATGCGTTTCCTCCTTGCCATTTATTACGTAATCTGCATAAAGGAGCCCAACCGATTTTGGTAGTTGACCTCTGCTCGTCCGAACTTAGTGGTGTGTGAAAACTGAAATGTCTGTCTCCGATGTGTCTCAGATATGCATCCCGTCACATAAAACACGTTTTAGACTCCAGTCTCGGGGCCCTCAACATTTATTTACATATTTATATATGTGACTATTGTTTCCCGCTAAATTTTAAAATAAAACTTCAGCTATTATCAGATTGGGTATTACATTGTGCTTGACGCGGTGTCGTGGTTGATGTCTTTGACGTGCATGCTCATCTGTATATCTTCTATTGTTATATATGACTGGCGTGAAATTCGTTTGTCAATTCGACCTTTAATTAATAACACAAAATATTTCCTGTCATCGGCACAAACGACTGTATACTTATGTATGTTACATTGTCCACATCAGAACTAACGGCATGATGAAAAACTTCTATGAAGACTGTTATATTTCCAATGACCTGCTTTATTGCTTTACATGTTCTTATAATTTACTATCAAGCATGACAAAATCATCCCTTCAAAGCCTATCAGCAATCAGATACAAGAAAAAATTGGGGTAAAATTCATTGCATGCTATACATAATCATCCCAGGTCATTACACTGCAAGGAGACTGGCAAAATTAACTGTAGAAATTTTGGACCAATCTCTGCTACATCTTATGCACGTGTGGGTTTATTTATAACGCACATTCACACGAAGATATGGATTTCTGTGGATATTGTCAATAAAGTTACCAAGACTCATCGTAATAGTAAAAAGATGGAAGCGATAAAAGCTATACATATTGCTTCTGAAATTAATGCAGAATTTCTAATAAGTCGAAACCAGTATAAAAACGATTCCATGAAAGAAGGCGAATATTTCCCCGAGCAAACAGACCGCTTTGAATATGGTAATTATATAGACAGACATTGTAAACGAGGAGCAGATCATAGCTTAGACATGTGGACCCTGCTAAGTTTGTTTTTCCCATTCATCAGAGGGACGGAGTTTTCAGATTTCAATGAAGGCCGTGTGCTTGCATTTCTAATTAGATCAATGATGTTGTTTAATCTACCGAGCGTAGCCAGTGTTTTCTGTGTCTGGCTCTAACTCACTCGCATGAGTAGCACAGCAAAGAGCCCGGTTCCCTTTATATTGACGCCTTGGAAACCTACATGTTGGCGAAACAAGACGGCTCTGAATATTTAAAGGTTCTTAATGAGCACACGTCATTCTGGCCCAGTCAATACAGGGTCATTGCCTCAGACATCTGCACCAGGCTTATCATTTTCCCATAGGTCTGAGGAAAGCTTTTCGAGAAAGCCCATGAACTTCTTTAAAATATATTCAAGATTATATCGAAATAGCTTTGCTCTGTTGTGTACGAATTGGTTGCAACTGTGGAAGTCGGAAAGGTAGGCCTGCGGTACCAAACTTCAGAACTATGTGATTCCACGGTTATCTCAATCTGACGTCTAGTTGTTACTTTCGGATACGCTACGCCAGTCTGCGATGGAAAAAGGCTGTATCAAACGAACCAAGCCCTATCTGATAGTGTAGTCATTAGAATTTAACAGGATAGGTACTAGGGAAGTACGGATGTAATTATGTGCAAAACTCGGTCAAAGGTTATAGGCCTATGTGACCAACACTCGGGTAGCAGTTATTAAGGAAAAACATATTGAGTTTTATGCTGTGTCAAGAAATCCCATGTTATTTTTTTTGGTAAATGAGTTTTAAATGTGGGACTAATTATTAGGGCACTGCGCTCGTGTCGTCTGCTTTCATAACGGCGTGTGCATCTGGCTTGGCTTATCTTCCCAGTATGTGTTAAAATATGATAGGTTAACTCGAATCTGTTAACCATTACCAGATGTCATCTGGCACCACTCGCATTGCTGTAAAAGACACCAGGTTTTCTGTATATTGTCTTATGTGGATGGTGCAGTTATAGAATAGAGAGGTATTTGCAAGCTACCTGTGTGTAACTTACGTGCCTGGACGCCTTTTGGACGTTGCTGAAATGCCTTGTGGGCAATAATGCCCACGAAGGCAACGAATGGCGAACCACTGTTTAATACGTTTATGCGGTTGGCCAAAGATCCCTGGAAAGCCAATGTTAACAACGTAGGCCCGTGACGATTGTCGGGATAGGACACCTCTCTCCGGTTACCTATGTGACTTGAGCCTCTGTTTGAAGGAGAAATGTTCTGACGGGTTGTCTAACCGAGAGACAAAAGCATTCCAGGCTTTTAAATTGACTCCACAAACAGCGGAATTAAAGCCGTGTTATGTTGTCTGTCTAAACACCGACCGGCTGCTAATCCAGCTTCCATTCACAGCTTATTGGCCTGAAATAGCCTGACCACTGTCACAATTATATAATGTCATCAGATCAAATAGCTTACATTTTCTGCCGGCGACGTCATTCTCAACGTTACACATAAACTACATATCTCGTGATGCAAACGGAGACTACGGAGATTACTAAGTTTAGCAATAGTTTACCGTGAATGACTTTTATATGTTGTAAGTGACCGTTCCATTATTTCAACACCAACACGGGTGGACTGACTCATTGCTCAGTCGTACAAATTAAAAGGCTTGACACCAATGGACTACACTGATTCGATGCTAAATGAAACAGCTTAATTACCTATAGTTCATTAGTGTAACACCGATAATGAAGCTAATCGATGACTATTTTTATGAACGACAGACTGACTTATTTAACAGAAGACACATTTCATGTTGAGTGAATTCTATACTAATTCTTACAATTGACTGGTGCATGTGTACTAAATATCCGAAAAACTAAAGCACGCGTGGTATCGGTGCGTATACATTGTATTTGCATGTTTCAATGGCCAGTGCTTCATGAAAACCACAAGAGCTACAGAGCCACACAGAAAGGAATCAGTCAGACGAATGGTCGTCTTTTTTGAGAGAATCAATCCGAATGACGACGGGCCCGGTTAGTTCGGGTTCACAGTTCCCATTGATGAAAAAGGGTGCGTATATAGTTTAACATTGGTTCTCCACAGTAAGCAAAGTAGGTATGCGTTCATCTCACCTGGCTGTATATACAACATACCGAGATAAAGTGATGAGGACATGCGACCAATGTAGTTTTCATCCAACGGTTAGCTACCATAACTACACATATCAAAACGATTATTTAGAAGGACATTCATCATCATGATTGTGAAAGAAACGGAATGATGAAGTTTTAAATCAATATCAAATATTTTCACAGACCATTATATCCCTCATTTAGTAATTTGCGATGGAATATAAAGAGTTTACAGAAACCGGTAACAAGCTTAATATAAGCCACGGGAACTGTTTCAAACAAATCATATATGAACGGCAGACTCTGAAGGATATGGCCTACAGCCTACCCCCAAAACCCCACAACAAACAATTTAGGCCTATTAGGTTAATGGCCTCATATCACTATACCGTAGGTGTACGGTTGCACGGTGGTATAGAACATGCCAGGGTTACCTGGAGATATATCCCTTGGGGAATAGGCCCCTGCAGTTGACGGACTTATTCCCTCTTAACACTGATATTGTATCCGAATGGTGGAGTCTAGGATACACGATAGCTCTTGACTTTATCTGTATCATACCTACATTGTGTACAAACGACCTACAGTTAGCTGTCGATCGATCAAATAATGCCCCCAAAAGGGGCAGACACGAAGATCCTATCTATCCCCCCTTCAGTCGGATTGTTTAGCGTTGTGGTCGGAAAGGTACCACTTAACGGAGAGCAGAACACAAGAGCACTTCAGGAGCTCACCGGCATTAAAATACCATCAGTGACATGTTTCCTATACGGTCGATCTCAATCAAACCCCACCAGTCAGTTGGCCAGACTGCCAGCTAATCTCAGTCAACATCGTTAAAAGTTTATCTAAGGCCTGTAGTTTTAAGTTGCAAAATTTTAGCTTACTTCATAACAATACGGTTTGTAAAGGAGCGGAAAGTATATTGTACACAGTCAAATGAAGACTGAGAGAGAGCGGGTCAGAAGCCGTTGGCATTCGTCTTCATCACTGGAATTGTCAAAGAAGCGGTAATTTTTCAAGGCTATTATTTTCATCATATCTTGCGGCTTAAATTTCGCCGTTTCTAAACGGCCTGACCCCGATTGCACAGTGCATACAACAGTCGCCATGGAATTTCAGACAGATTGAACATTTCAATCGAACTATCTTACATCAAACAAAAGTGTCAAAATAATATTACTAAGGATAACTCCTTAGTAGAGGACAAAGTAATCCTCTTGCGTGTTCATTTAATATTGGATTTTTTCTTGTGATGGAAGCCGAAAATAATTCTCTATGTATATAAGTACTATGAAAAGACGACAAAGGGTGGGTCAAGGGTCAGTGCCGAAGCTTTACGCGACTGAAGTTGTCACGAAAGTAACAATTTTCTGTCTCGGTGGTTACTGAAGTCTGCCGTCTTATCATCGTATATCTGTTTCGTGTAAAATACTTTAGGTTTAACCACTCCCAAAGTGAACCAGTGACGATATAAGCATCTAAATATAGTGGCTAAAATACTGGGTATGGGTAAATAATGAACAGTGCACAATTTTTTTTCTTTGTTGTATACGAAATAGTAGGTTTATTTCTAATATCACATCAAATTTTCATCACTGCTTTTGAGAAGAAGTCCTGTTCGCACATGGGTTTATTTAGAGACACTTATATACACGTATCTTGTAGGAAAATCACTCAAAATGCATTTATACCACGAAATATCTAATGCCTAACTTTATATACTGACGTCAATGCTGCCATTCAAAATCTCCCCCCCCCCAAAAAAATTCAAACATTGCGATCAAGATACTTCCAGCTATAATTCGAGTCATTAAAGCTTCAAATTAAAAAAATTAAATATATATTGTTTCTCTTCGTATTACCATCGCGCTTCACACTACACGGCAAAAGAAAAAGGAACACGCCATTGGAAACCTGCAGAAATTGTAAATCTAAAATGAACCATGCAGAGGATATATTTCGTTTCCGAACAACAAGGCCTCCAAGTTTGTAGTTTGATGCAAGTGAAAGTAAATTAGGCCTAACTATACATATCACCGAGCAAATGTCACCACCTTAAGATATTTACTTATTTATTTGTTTGGTGTTTTACGCCGTACTCAAAAATATTTTACTTATACGACGGCGGCCAGCATTGTGGTGGGAGGAAACTGGGCAGAGCCCGGGGAAACCCAGGACCATCCGCAGGTTGCCGGCAGACCTTTCCACAAACGGCCGGAGAGGAAGCCAGCATGAGCTGGACTTCAGCTGACAGCGACCGCATTGGTGGGAGACTTCCGGGCCAACACGCTGCGCTAGCGCCTTAACCAACTGAGACACGGAGGTCCCAAGCCTTAAGATAAGACAGATGCATGTTTTAGAACAAGATAAATGAGTAGTTTGGAAATGCGTTTTCCCGGTTAGTATTTGGAAGTAGAGAGTGTTTTGTCTGCGAACATATACTCATATATACGGAGGCAAGGGGGTGACGGGAGTGGGGGTGAGGGTGGCTTTATATTTATAGGTCTGTCTTACGTACACCGCTGAAGTACAGACAAGTAAAAATCATTACAAGCCTATTGCTGTCACTAAAAATACCAGGCAATAAAATATGGTTGGACTGTGCCCGATTGTTTAATAGGTCTTAGGCTAAAGAACAGTCGCCTGCCAACTGCGTTTCTTCCGAGAGCGTAATGGCGCCACCACTCGCCGAAAGTGTCATGAAGAAAAGGCGCCGGGGCAATGGGAGGAAAAAATCAAGGACGGACGGACAAGCTACGAGTCAACTCGATGTGTTCACATTGCAAATAACTTGAACCGAGAGAAAGGAGTTTGCTTTTATGTAATCAAACATCAGGGAAAACAAATTAACATTTCTACCTTTACGTAGAAATTTCGGTGTCATGAACTTTACCTAGCAAGCTTAAATGGCTTTATGTTAACGTGAAGTTTTTACGTTTTACCAGCAATTAAGCCATTAAGGTTGCCAACTGCTAATTTCTAATACATTTGCTGATAATTACAAAACTTCTTAAAAAATACATGTGTTCATATATATGTCTAAGAAAGTACACAAAGCCATTTAAGTCTGTGATAGCTGAAATGAAACCTTATAAAGAGCTTTTCATCAAACTTATTCGCAGGCTTCTCAGTCGGCTTCTGAAAACGTTCCGATATCTCTCCATAACCTATATTAACTAAGCTATATTAAGCCGTGACCAGATATACGAGATTTAGGACAAACCTTTTAGCTTGCCCCTATATGGCAGGTTATTACTTTACAACGTTCCACTGTTTTGTCACTAGCACAGACGTTAACATGTATGATTGTCGGCAATCTACCAACAAACCGTAACTTTAATCCGGTTGTCGTAACGTATAGCCAAGTGTAATGTGTGCAAATCTATGGTATGTTTGCTGTCAGTATATACCGAGGCAAAGGACTTGCATAAGATGCATGGATACCCTGGAATATAAATAAAACCGTATCAAGTAAGGTATCTTAAAGACCAACATAACTTAGCTGGAATCTGCATGAGTTAGCTTTGATGTGCGTATGTATACGACAGGCTTTAAATAGGCCTGCCATAAACGGAGCCCGATGCACGCGTGGTCTGGATCGGCTGGACCTGTGGCGGCAGCGGGTTCAACGGGTGCTCTGTGGTTATAAAACACACTCAATGACCTCGTGGATGAGTTCTTGACGGGCATAATGCGACAATTCACTCATGCATTATCTTCTTAGCCAGGAGTAAGGCGGTATGTGGAATGAAATGGAGAAGTAAATAACAAGGTAGCATCAGAAATATATAACATTTTTCCTCGATTTAGATATAGCTGACCTGTTTATAGAAATGCATGGGTCATTCGGTACTTATGGGCCCAGAATAATTTAAAGGGTAACTAAGGCTGAAATATGGAAATTGTATATCATACTTTTACTTTTTATGGTTGTGATAATACAACGGATGCATTCATTCGGTTGGTTTTGTTTGGACATGTAACTCGCGGATAGGCGGAAAAAGTCCCATAGGCCATACATTAAATTAGACAAGACATAATTATCCTACTCTTTTCGAAATGTGGGGAAACAGCAAAGAGAAAAGCACCCTGTGGAAATGTGATTGTGCACACAAACAATATACACTCATCTACTACATACATATTCAAAGTCCATGCCATTTTACTTACACAGCTGTAGACTTCTGACCTATATACGTGGATTTCCTCAAGCATATTCAGTGGTGTGGCCGTGGTCATGCAGTTTTAAAGGTATGACGTTGGTCATACAGGCTTAGTGGTTTACAACGAAGGTCACGCATGTTCAGTGGTGCGGTGCTTTGCATGCAGGTTTAATGGTACGGTCTTGGTCTTGTAGGTTCCGTGGTGTAGCGGAGGTCATGCAGGTTTCATTGTACGTTCTTGGTCATGCAGGTTCAGTGGTGTAGAGGAGATCATGCAGGTTTAATGGCACAGCGGAGGCCATACAGATTCAGTGGTGTGGCGGAGGTCATACAGGTTTAATGATACGGTCTTGGTCATGGAGGTTCAGTAGTGTAGTGGAGATCAAGCAGGTTTAATGGTACAGCGGCGGTCATACAGTTTCAAGGAGGTCATGCAGGTTTAATGGTACGGCCTTGGTCGTGTAGGTTCAGTGGTGGCCGAGATCATACAGGTTTAATGGTACGGACCTGGTAATGTAGGTTCAGCGGTCTGGCGGATATGCAGGTTAAATGGTACGGCGGCGGTGATACAGGTTCAGAGGTGGAGGTCGTGAAGATTCAGCGGTACGGCCTTAGTTATGCTCAGGTTCATTGGTGGCGGAGATCAAGCAGGTTTAATGGTACAGCGGCAGTCATACAGGTTCAGTGGTGGCGGTGGTCATGAAGAATCTGCAGTACGGCAGCGGTCATACAGAATTTTATTTACGATAAACACTTAGATGTTTATTTAACGAGTAATAATTATCAGTCATTTTAATCGTTAGAAACCTGGCTGGTTTTGAGCGTAGGCCGTCCGCAAGTGGTTTCACCATGCCGTGGACCGACTGACAGAAAAAAACAGACACCACGACACACCCACAGACGAACTAAAACATGCCGCATAGACCGGCGGACAGAAAGCGACAAATAGGCACTGACGGACAACCACACGCAGGCAGATGAATATACAGGCAATCAGATCCTGACAGAAGCACGAAGGCAGACGAAACCTTACGGCCTGAGGACACCCAGACGGGGCGTCTGAATCGTTCGGTGAAATCTTCACCCAGACAACCACATGGAGACAGACGGACATACAGGCAGCGAGATCCTGACAGAATCACGCAGGCAAACGGAAACTTACACACCCAGTTTGAGGACACCCCCCCCCCCCACGTCTGAATCTCTCAATGAAATGTTCGCTGAGTCAACCAAGTCGCCGCCTACGTATTGTCTATGTACAATCAGTCAGGTAGGTATCTATGCGTGTAAATGTGATCAACCACTGATTGCACAAGACAATTGACTAACAACCCAAGCCCTCGTTAAGATCTGTATGTCTACTGGATTGGGGTTTAGTCACTCGGAAAGACACCTTACAGACGACACGTTATAAAAAGTCAGCAAATGCCCGTTGAAGGATGTTAGTGTATATCAGCAAATAAAGGAGCTTTCTCTGAAGATTCTCAGACTTTGCAGGGGTACCGGTATTGCAAAAATGCTTGGAATCATCTTACCACGCCAGCAACGCCCTGATGGTAAGACACGTAGATATTAAGCAGACCTGCATACAGTTTGTCGAAAACTAATCAAGTACGCGAATGCCCGTACGCCCATGCAGCAGGTGTGTTGTTTATCAGTGTTGTGGATGTTGTCTTTTGCGCTCTGCTGTTGTTGCTGTGGCGAGTCTGGTCTGCATCTTACTCACATCCGGGTATCCCACATGGACACGAGGCGTGGGCGGAGAATAATGACACCACTTTGATCACAGCACGTCATACTTAACAGATTGGCGTCTGTCTGAGGGCACTGGGTAGCGTCAGCCCATGAAGGCAGGGATGGGGAATGACACACAAACTTGAGGATAATGTTGAAACTCCCCCGCATCAAGGGTCATGGTCAATTAGGCTATCGGTGTCTTAGTGTTCATCCATTCTCCTTGTTTTGTTACTGATAAAATTCAAATTGTTACGAGGCAGCTGAAATGTAGTGCTAGGCCTATATTAATCCTGTAGGGAAACTGTAATGAAGCATTTAAGAGTGATCTCCCGGCATCTCTTGCTAAAGCATTTTATATATCACCGTTTGAAATCGAAGACTATACAAAATCAAATATAGGGTAATTCACAACTTATCATTTCAAAGTTTATATAGCGTTTTGAGAGTGGCATCGGAGGAGTACATCAGAGTCGATGTGGGTTTTTATTTTATCTACATTGGGCGGCGTCAGTATGAGTTAACAGCTGCTGGCATACTCGTTTCATATTATTTTAGCAAATAGACGGTAACAGCCCTGAATGTAGCATGGGCTTACAGGCCCTGGGACTCGCAGCACGTAAGGTCGTATTTATCGGCCCGCTGGCCAATGTGGAACTCGAATAACTGAATACAGCAGGGAACCACCGAGTCGAATCCTGCGTGCTAGTGCGTAAAACAGGGACAAATTGTGTGCCTGTTGGTAGTCTTTCTGAGCGAAGATTCCCCACTGAGGGCTTGTCAGAGGAGACCACTTAGCGTGAAAATGAAAAAGCTTTCTATCCATCGATTTGCTGCCGTGTAGTCGAAGGGAACCCTTTCGAGAAAAACAAGTAATAAAATTAACAAAAATAACTATTATGAAGCCGAGGAATGCCAGTTTTATATAACAAAGGCTTTTCAGTTTATAACTTCTATACACGTGTATACTCGACGTCAAAATGTTTCTTTTCTTATGTTTACTACATTTCAGACGCGTTTAGGTGGCAAGCACGTTAATGTTGTCGTTGTTAGATGTTTAACGTGCCTGAGTGAATATTCCTTGTGTAAGATTGCTTTATGGAACATGTCATCATGCGTACCAAAGAAAGTATTAAGGTTCGGCCAACAGCCCACGGGTGTTCTCTTATACAAGGCCGCCAGAGAACAGTATTTTTTTGTTTAATGCAGTTATCACATGCTTGGAAGGAAAAGACGTGCTGCATACTTCAGGCTGAATATCATTGATCCATTTTCTAAGTGTGTCGCTTCAAGAGTGCTCTGGTATTTCATCGCATACTTGCGAATTAGCAGACGAATAAACACAAAGATACGCAACAAAGAACTGCAACTGAATAATGCTAGGTAATGTATATAGGATGGTACAGATGTGTACCTCGGTTATATAGTGGTTCTACCCATATATGACTTCCATGAAGTCCTCAATCACGCAACGTCATCTGTGGCTAACTGTCATCTCTGCACAAATTCATGTCATTTATTTTTGCATGGTTGCAAAGAATAGCTGGTTATTAACAATGCATCTTTCTACAGACGTTCAGACGACAGTATGTTTCGAAGAAACAGGTTATTAACCATATAAGATAGATAAAATGCATAGACATCGATAATTACAGTAGTCCCTTTCAAACCCTTCCCTTCTAAAACCGCTTAAATATCTTTGGCGTCAAAGAACTCGGAGAAACCAGGGATATCCATTTTACGACGTCTCTAGTACGACAGGACACAAAACCCTTCTCTACGCTTCGTAGCCCATCTGGACTGGCCAGTTCTAGATTAGGGAGTTGGTCAGCGCCTTGACTTCTGCTATCTCCGTCATCAGCTGGACAGTGTAAGGAAGGGATTATATCTCTGGTCTGAACATTAAGTGGGTGACAATGCTCACGAGCAGATTGGCTGCTCGAGATAAGGGATTTGACATGGCCCTTTTTAACGTCAAACCACAATTAAAGCCCTTTCGTTCTTATCTCTTCAAGGAAAAAAGGCTGCAGGATGACCGGTGCCCAGTAACAAATCTCGGACCGCCTAGCCTCTAACATGCCCCGTATGGTGTTAATCTCTTGGGTGTGTGTCCTGTAATTTGTCACCTACCCATGGTCACTCAAATATGGTCAGTTCTGACCTGACCAGCCGTTTAAGGTCACATTCTATATCTAACAATGAACCTGTTAGTTGTTCCGCAGAGCTTTTTACTTTAGGAATTCCCAGAAAGTTGCAATGTTCTTCGCTAAAAGTTGCTATAAACAGTTCTCATACTATACAATGAATTATTTATGTATTGGGAGTCTTGATTGGTGGTAATATTCTTGGGGTTGCTGAACTCAGACTGCTGTTTTACGAAGGTTGTTACGTGCACGCAATGCAACTACAATGGCGACGATATACATGCTTATTGGTCGCTATGGTAGTTTCGTGCATGTAAAACCGGGACATATTCTTGAAACTAGGTCTTGTAGTGCCTGCCACATGGATCACGTATCTTAAGGTTTATCAAGAGAACTTAATCAGTCTTAACAGTTTAATGCTGTGTAAATCCAACGTTAAACATCCACTGTTAAACTGGGAATACAATATTTTGTCATATATATACTACTTCGAACTGACGACTTTTTGGGCTGTTTCGTGATTACGGGCTTTGAGGTCGAATTGCCTGACAGAACAGACCAAACCAAGGACATTTCCAGCCGGCAAAATGGAGGTAGTTGATTGCATCATTGAATTAACCACAATTGTATTTCGATATTAGGCAAAACTTTGGTGCGAATCAAGCCAAACAGTTACAAGGCTATAATAAAACAATAGTCCTTGAAAACTTGATCTGGTTGCAAATATTGTTTACAATATTTAAGAATAATAAGGAAACTGCACTACCCATAATTCCATCCAGTTCGATTCTTAAAATGCACAAAGTATGGACTAGATTCTTATTGCGCAAACGTTTTTCATTCATCGGGTGAATTAATGTGCCACTGCAGTATAAGCCAAGGTTACCATGTCTATCTTTATCAAAGGAGATTGGCGCCTACAGTCAATGGTTAACTGAGAGTATTTGCCCCTTATTCTATTAGCAGAGCTACAGTGACATAAATATTAGCGTTGAGAATATTGAAAATAATCGCTTGTGCACCAGAAATGAAAGGAACCTAATTCTCCTCTTGAACCACGCATAGCTTCTCTTGTAGGTTTTGTGCAATCAAAGCGCAAGTGAGATACACATTTAATTACAGACACCATATATACCATATATAGAACACTGTGATTGCGTCTTTGCGTCGCCTTTGAAAACTGTTAACTGCTTTTCTTTGCATCGATCCGTCCTAATTTATAATACTTCATATATTTTCTTTGTTATTTCATATACGTTCTTAGATCTTTGATGGTTTGTGTGACTTGTCGCTTTTGGAAACTGGTCTTGCGATTATGGACTCAAAATGCCAGTTTCGGTTGACGGCTTGTACACGAATAACGGTTTCCATGCCTAGGTTTCGAAAACACTATACAGCCGTGAGCCACCCATAGTAAAAAGCCAAAAAACCGTGATCTGATACGGATATAAGCTCAACCACCATTGTAGCTGTAATATACAACCAGGAGCCAGCGTATGTGAGCGAGACTTGTGTTTGTATAACCGTGTTTTATACCACTAACTTCTACAAGTCAGTTTCTAATGATGTAAATATGGTTCGTATGGTTGACACTAAACTATGCCAGAGAACACCGGCGAAGCTTCAGGAGGCCTAGCCACGGTCCGATTAAAACGTCCACTAACATTCTGCTATTTTCAGAAAACGCAAGTATTTCTGGTATTATAAAGCACCATGATGTTTATCGTGATATACCGGTTCAAGTTTTGCATGAAAAACACACGCGCGAAACACATTATAGTGGGGTAACTGTCACTCTGGGTGTGAGATAAGGAGTTGATGTTCACTCTGTATGCACGTGCGGTTTAAAACATTAGACATCTGCTTGGTACATTCAAACAAAAATATGTACTGCGCGAAAATGAAGTTAACCCGTTTTAACTACCAACATCTTAAATGAAAGAAATCAGACGTTGAAATTAATGAATCAAAATATTTATTCACACATTCATATATTCTATTCAGTGAAGTTAAGCAATGCGTTATACACTCCTCATGATTTTATCTTATGTTTTTGCTTTGCTTATAAAGCAGAATATTGTTAATAATCTAATAACCTAATAATCTGCATGTATACCAATGTGGATACACATGCCGATAAACATCCATCTATACAGCCCTACATCTGCTTGGCATCTGTAAAACATGTGACGAGGGAACAGCCAACAAACCTATAGGTGTCTATCTGCGAACCAACTGGTATAACGGAAACCATTTCTGTTTCATTTTCCTTCCACTGAGATTAAACCTAACACCTTAGACGTGAAATAGTCGACGAGATGAAAGCTAGGGGCTGGTAGCTGGTGTCCCCGCTCTCTCTGGCCACATTACAACCATTAGTCCCCCCTGGGTTGCTTCCCGTGACCACAGAGGGCGCTGCTGATTATCACCAGCACTGTCAATATTGGGGTTTCTCTCCGCCATCTGGTAAAGCTTGACGGCGAGTATGCTAAATAATGGGGTCATTTTAAGTCGGGATTTAAGAGTGCTTGTCGTTTCATAAACTTCGCTCGATGACAAAACAAAGGACGTTTGTTTATGTGGAATACTTTGTTTATTATTTCGTACTCCACACGAACCACCAGGAGCTGCTCTACTCATTGTATTCGACTTTTGTGCACCATTATACTATGGGTGTACATTTCTATAAAACATTTGCCAAAGTCTGGACGACTTTGAAATCCTTTGCGTTTACACACATGTGACATACAGGTGATATACCTATGAACGAACTATATAGTCTATGGTCTCCTTTACCAAATGACATTTCATGCGTCCACTCGTCAGCAGTTTTACTATATATACAAGCATGTCGACGTGTCCGAAAATTAAAGTTCAATGCAAGACGAAAGGTACAAAAGAAACATAAAAAGTCGGTACAATTTAGCCTACACACCCACAACAAACATTTCTTCTTTAGCATATTCGAGGCATCAACAGCAACTGCTGTGTGTAACCAACCAGCCTGTAACAGAATAAAATTCCTGTGTTCCTTTACGTCCGAACCCTGACTGGTTCGCTTGCTACCTGGAAGAACATGGTCACGTTTGTTACCAAATCTACATTTGCAACCCGGTAAAGTCATATAGTAATAGGAAATGCTTATACTTCCACACCGAAGCAAGTTTCCAAAATCAAATTTGTAAAACAATACAGTGACAAAATATGCAGGTGGAAATTCATATGCTTCGCACATTTAAATAATGGCGAACAAGTGTGAGCGTGTGAAAGGAACTTCTTCTTCCACTGTGTTATTGGAGATCCTAGGGCTTTTAAGATCCTCACACAATTTCATGACAACTTGAACGTGTCACAAATGGATATGTAATATTTGTAGTTGAAAACTCAATATCACTTGATCTGTGTCATATTTTCTACCTCTAAATAGGAAGTGCGTTGCATACAACGGTAAGTCCAAAAAGTTTAAGACGGGTAAGGTTTATATTGCCTCTCCGATTAGCCTGTCTGTCAGCGATCTTGGCGGCAAATAAAAAACTGAATTATATTTATAGACCAGTGTAAAATGATATACGACCCACTCTGTCAGATAAAAAATATATACTTGCGAACTTATACGCCGATGGCCGTACACCTATATATATGATATTTTCGGGGTAAATGAAAGGCAGATTGCCTTCTCTGATATTCTGCCATTTTGGATACCGGACTTCTTTGGTTCCACGGGAAAAGAGATCACGAAAAGGACCACAGGCGTTAGCTAGCTGCCCTTGGGTATTGTCCTTAATGGTTGTAGGATGCCAGGTCAGTTGATGGGAGGGCAGATCCTGGATGGAGGTCAGATCGGGAGAGTTTCGCACAGCGGTGGTCCGGTGGATTCGCTACTGACCAGCTCCCATAAACATGCTAACGTATAACACATTGCTTTTATCACTCCATCCCTCCCATACTCCAGACGAAGGAGGTCCCAAGTGGTTTGCGCTCACCACATTTCCGCCATGGTTTTTTTTTTCTTTTTTTTGTCCTTATTTCTCCCACACTTGACCAGTGAGATGTTTGTGGGCAGTTTCGGCAAGGCAGGGGCCGTTCTCACGGACGCCAAGTCCAGTATAGGTGCTTATTTCATACTATAATTTAAAACGGGGGTAGCACCCCACCGATGACCTATGCCCAATGCGTTTAATGGATGATTAAATTTCAAACAATCCTGTTTAATAAATATACACATATATAACAGTATTAAACATAAGTGTCTAAAACATGTATATAGGCCCACACTACAATGCTATTATCTCTAAGTGTTTAATATCTGATGCATAAAAGTGTTTATAAGTACAACATCGAAATTTACAATGTAACACTTTTCACAGGGTAAATCAATTAATAAATTTCAACCAATCACTTATTTACCAGCGATTAAGCTGCAGTGGAAAATCAGTGAAAATGATCAAATGCCGCTACGTGTACACCCATTGCAGCAGATATATTACAACTCTAACATAAATCTAGGTCAATCAGTTATAATGAAGCCACCAATAAATGGTTGTTCGCAGAATAAATTGTAAGTCGAAATCATCTTTTTATTGTTCAGTTAAATAGTACATGCCAGCGGTTTTCTTCACTGTACACATCTTATCGGCTCACTTTTAGTTCCCAAACAATGAGTTGAAAATTCACACACGTTTAATGCATCCCTGTTATGGATTACTAACACATAATAAATATTGAAAGAAGAAAAGTGCGAGAAGCTTATAAGAAAGTGCGGGGCAGTGACACGTCTTTGATATCCGAGTCATATCGGACCACTTTGATATGCGATCGGTTCAGCCATGACCAAATCTCTACTCCACAGTCACTCTGTGAAAGCGAACAAACCGTGACACTACAGATGTTCAGCTACTGAAAACAACAGATATTAAATCAATCGCCTGAATCACGTTTATGTTAATGAGGTAGATACGGAAAGCCATCTGGCCTGGTGTGGGCTGGGAATGTTTAAAGAACAAAGGCAATGGATATGTTCTTGCGCACTGCACACATGAAATAATATCACGTCACCTGAAGTATGGGTAATTCAAAGAGACTGAATGTATGACTTCTAAATATGTGGCCTGTGACGTCAAATTTCTGGCAGGACAAAGACAGTATATTTTTCTGCAAACGTTGCATTTACTTAAGAGTGTATCCGAAAAGAATAAGTAAGGAATTCAACATATGGGGCTTAAGATGCACGCTTGGCTATAAGGACGTGGTGATTATCTCTAAAATACCTTGCAAAACAATTTAAAAGTATATATTTTGTAAGTGACAATTATATTTCATTATATTATCTTGCTTAATTTGAGTCAGGCAGAAAAACTGCGAAACAGGCCTACGTACCTATACCACATGCACAAGTAGAGAGTTCGGGTTAATTGAACGCTATCATTAATATTCAATAACTTTTCGAACACAGCGACGAGGCACGTCATTCTGTAACAGGCAGGTTTCCCTGATACTCACACAAGAAGTTAAGACAATGCCAAACGAAGCCAGCAGGCGCTTTTCCCAATAGATTAACACAGAACTGTTAGTGTCGACGCTTTCCGTGGGCTTAACAAGGGAACAAATACGTTCAGAAAGCTGTGATAGACAGCTGACGCGATAGCACGCAATTCATTAATGTAATTACCGATTGATAAATTATGCATAATTATTTGCAATTAAGCACACGTCAAGAGACACTGTTAGACAGGCACGCAATGCAGCATGGGAACATCTGCTTCCGTCGGGACCTGATATTTCTTGATTTCTAGACCCATACTCAGTATATGTATTAGTTTCCACTTGGTGACAAATATATAGTATCATCTACGCGGCCTAGAGTTCGAAATCTTCTTAAGACAAGCGGTCCGCGATTTTGATGAAGAAAGTTAAACATGATGATCACTGTGCTGAGTGCCCCCGCCATCGTTAATTTTAATACGATATATGTACAACTTTTTAGACCTTACGTCTCAGTATGTCGCGCGTATATAAATATATATATATATATATATATTTGCGCAAAGTTGGCCAATTAAAAGTTCTTCAAAAGTGTCCTGATTGAGACATTCCGAAATGAATCGTGCTGAAGACCGAAGAAAGGAACAGAGAAAGCATTTTTAGATAGACGGTCATATTTACATGTTGAGAGCAGGTTGGAATGTCTGCGGTATTCGTCTGCGGCTGTATAGGCCTATTTATAAGGGCTTGTGGTCATGTTTTCTTCACGCTTTGATGCCAATCACACGCTGCTGTCTAAAGGTGTCAGAGACGAGAAAAACAGTGAAAAACCTCCTTTGTCCCAGTGTGACAAGAGTCACAGCTCGACTTTCTCCGCTGAGCAGGCCAATTATTGAATTCGTGTTTACCGCATCCACGAGCATAAATTAAAGGGCTTCTTTAGCTCTTAGCTGACTCACATAGGATAAAATTAATTCAAATCCATGAATATACACGGATGGAAGAGTCCTGTGAGAGGTTACCGTAAAGGCCACTCTATATAAGCACAATAGTCACATATCTGTTTCCTCTTAATTATACCCAAATTGAATTCAGAAATGATTTATGAAGTTTCTATAAAGACAGGATCACCAGGGATACATACAGCTGTGCCATTAAGCCCAAATATTTCAGTTATGTATGTTTATGTTATTCGTTCCAAATTGTACTTGTCTCTTGAAAATCAATTAACGCCGCCGTGGACGAGCAAAAAGCATTTAAGGACACATTATTCACTTTGCCACACACGAAACATATCTTTGCATGCTTTCAGCATGAACACGAGTTACGCAGTTACATAAGGGCAATCCATCCACACGTGCACAGTCTATGGTAAAAGCTGGCCATTTGATTGCATGTGGACACTTTCCAGACAACTCACTGCTAATAAGATAGGGTTCAGTTAATAGTTCCTTCTGTATATCATTTATGCAAACTGAAAACATAGTTATTATATCCTGCACCACTGATGATAATTGTACAGTTAACTTTCATACATCAGTACTGACTGACCGATCGGCAGATTACGCTAAAGTTAAAGACAGCTCATTTTCTAAGTTAAGTTTGCCAGAAAGGTTGGACAACATTATGATTATTTAGCTAAAGTATTTTTTTCCTAACAGCTACTACGACGGCGGAAGCCGACATCTGACCGTGCTCCGCCGCCTGGCATGAAACGCAGCCATTCTGTCTGGGCTGTGACGTAATTATTCTAAGCACGGAACACTCTTGTCATCTGAGACTGTGGAAGGCTGCTAGAGTTGTGTTTGTAACTTAAGTATATATGCCAATTTATAACATGAAATGATCGAGAAACTTACTCCTGTCACAACACAATGGTCAGGAAATACTTTGCAGCGTTGTTCACCCATGTAGTTGTTATAATCAAGACATATAATATTAAAACTGTGGGCTGCCCGTATGTTATCACATGTTACATTGACAGACAACTCAGAACATTTAGGTCACACTTATAAACAGTTGATATCTCCTAGCCTTCTGATTGGTCAATGCCTCACAAACTTACCAACATTGGCGCCTTCAGATCTCCAGTCGGCAGCACAATACTCCACACTTCAAACGAAGACAGTCCAGCAACGAATTTATACAATTTCAAACAGGTTTTTACATTCAGCAGAGAATTTTATAATCTTTTTAATGAACAGTACCTCAGTCATGAGATGTCTTTTACTTCAATGGTTGCTCAATGGCATTATAAAGGGTTATAAAATGTCAGCCATGACTTAAGTAGACTGGATAGTTTCCCCTCACGTCACAGCATCCATCATACGAAGGAACTTGGAAATTTTATTTCATAGCAGATCTCATTTTTTAGAAATGCAATTTCATACTGATACCAGATGTGGTCTTCATTATTTTTGGCAGTTGTGAACAATGATTAAAACGGAAATAAAGACTGAGGTACTACAGGGGACTTGTTGGATCATATTGAAGACCATATTTGGAATCAGCATGACATTGCCATTCAGATGATGCGTACTTTCCGAAAATGAGGTCTGTTCTTTCAAGTTAACTGATATTTTCTTCTGTACATCACTTAATGTAAATTGAAAGGACAATTATTTTATCCTGTGTCAGTGATGATCAGTATACAAATGGAAATCGTATTTAACTTCATCTACATCTACATCTGGACTAACTAACGGATCAGCAGACTGCCTTTATGGTTAATTGTTCAAGGAGCTAATAGGTGATCTCAGGAAAAATATTATTTTACCCATCACAAAAACTGACCTACAGTTGCACATTATTAGCCCTCAAACGTGTAGACTATTGCATTATACACCAACAAGAACACAAACTGACTTGTGAGTTTTCCCATCCACTATACCAATCATCATTCAAACTAAACTGGTAGTTAATCTAATATGATACTTTCACATTATATATCAGAAACTATCACAAAAATTTATTTTATGGTTTTCCCATCTAATATTCCATCCGTCACATAATTTCGCTTAACAGTGTTTTTCCTAACCATCATAACACACACCCAGGTTATGGTTTTCCCTTTATATCATTCCAACGAGAACACAAACTTTTCGGTCTGTTTTTCACTACGATGTAGTCCTTATATACTGATAGCTTTCCGTATATCGTACCCAAACTGAATTGACAGTTTTATATGTTATCGTGCCACTAATCTCAAAAATTGTCTTTTTAACTTTACTTTATATTATTTCAGCCTGCACACTAAGTGACTCGAATTGAAGTTTTGTTTTCCTCACATCATAGCAAAGACTGACGTGATAGTTCATATCACATCATACCTTGTGTTACAATGTATTTTCCATATGCGGCATGGAAACTAGAAAAGATGTTCCGCATGGGCTTCTCGACATCTGATAAAAACATGCCCTGTTCAACAATTCCGTAATGTCCATGCCCATATAAGCTAGCTGACAAGAGACTTTCTCTTTCACGTCTACATTTCTCAAAAAAGTTCGGTGGGATCTTACTGGCAAGGCCCTTTCCTTACATAACACGTTTCCTTAAATTGCTCAACAGGTAGGGCAATCAATGTAAGACTACATGGAGAAGTTTCAAAACTATGCATATCTTCTTGTAGGGATGGGTTTCCTAGCTAAAGGGCCGTGGTTTTCTCTGGTATAGCAATTTTCATTAAAATCAGACATGAACTCTCGACATCTTGTATGACTATGAGGTTCCATGTAGAAGTGAAGAAATGGTCTTCAGTGATGTTGGAAAATATAGGTAATACTATTGGCGTGAAAACCCACTTTGATTAGTTCCCAGATCTTAGACCACGGTACTAGGTAGCCTGGCCATCTCCAATACATGTCTGTCGTGATGTCAACGAGGATGCTACACGTGTTCCTGTCTTCTTTTGTTTACAAACTTCGAGTCTTTATAGTATTATAATATTTATGTTTCCATCTAGATTTTCATTGTTTCATTTTTTCATGCTGAAGTAGATTTTATAATTGTTTCGTTAACGGCCTAAAGCTAGGCTATGGCATTATGGGTGCGTTCAAATGATAAAACTTTTAACTCAACACCAGAACAATCTTCAAATGGGGGTCAGTGAGAAGGGAGACTACTCTGAATGATTAATTTTTGGGAAAGTTCTCTCCCATGACTTTTCTAGCTCTATCTAACTCTTGATTCATTCATATTGAAAACGACTAAACAAGCCACAAGAGGGCACTGATCTCCATTACTGTTTATGTTGTATATTTACCACCACGTGGAGCCTGCAAACTTTTCGACAACATTTGGAATATTAATTTTTACCTGTATTTTTCAACTGTAGGAACTAGAAGTGATGTCGTCAGCGTGGTAACCTTCAGGAAGGTGAGCAGTAACCAGAGGTTTTAGTTCTTTCCAACGCATGATATCTAATTAAATTTTACCTAGGTGTAAGTTAACAGTGTCCCAAGTTTCCAGTACTCTTCACTCCGGACACTATTAACTCTTGGACACAACTGCATTAAATGCGCATATGCAACGTTTACCGCAGGACACTAGTTGTTAACGAAGACTCAACGAATTTTCTCTTTGCATTCACGAAATATTGCTCTTACACATGATTCGTTATTAATACAACATATTCAGCGGAACTTCTGAAGGAAGATATCAGATTTCATTTAGGTAAATGATTTATCCAACTTCACATACGTTGTGTATATTTGAACGATAACCAACCAATAATGAATACAGAATGTTCCACGCCAATCAATGTTTGGTCTCTAAACAAACTATAAATATCGCCCAATTGGCAGTTAAATGCTGAAACCAACCACTTAATTGCAGATGCAGATTTGTGGCGAAACTTTGTAATAATAGCCTTTTTACAAGACCGATAGCCCGATCATTTGGCATCAGCGCTAATCTTGTGCTCTGTCCCAAAATCATGCGAGACGAGAGGCTTTTAATACTATAGCGTGCTCGTAGAGGTTCCAATCGCATAATTTACCAATTTAACGATAAGAGGCGCGGTTTTTGATAAAATATCGTGACTAAAAATGCATAAACTCATGCATACAGAAAGACATAATGTGGCGTAACGCAGCGTTAGCAAACAATTTTGATCTAAGTCAAAAACAAGTTCAAATTGTTATTATATTTGCCTATAAGTCTGATAATTAGTTCCTGCCTGTACCAGTTCGTCCACTCCACTGCTCTTGGGCTAATACAACAGTCATTTCATTGCAAACGGATTTTGTTTACCGTCAAACCAAGGGGAGAGAATCCTTGCCGAATCCTCCGACGAAATCTGGTTACATTTGTGGACGTCCAGTGTAATTGTATTAGCCATAGCAATAGCCATTTCCACTGAGCTCAGATATTGCACTTTGCCTAGCCTTATACAATTTCGTGATGACGGACTGATTTGGTCTCCGTCGATTACGTCGTCTACAGTTGCCGCCGTTCTTCGGGATAATTCGATATGCTTCAGATAAAATTACCTCGTACCATGGGGATTGGGCGAGTGAAGCTAGCTGGGTGATTAGCTGGCGAGTACTGTACAGGTAGCCTTCTTACATGTTATACAAATGACGTATTCAACTCAGGGAGCCGTTCGGCTCATTCTCCAGAAGGAAATGAGATCTGGCCACTCTGACGAGCCACACAAATGAGACCAAACAGCAGTAAAAGACACTGTTCTCTAGCTGCTGCGACGCTGAAGTGCTTGTGTACTTCGTTAGTGCTTCAAGAGCTCACGCACTCCCAAAATTGATTGGTACCGTACAAAGATAAACAAGACTACATAGCCTTGCACTATTTCCTTGGAAGGCTGGAGGGGCTTCCCCATGGAGGATTCAAATGAACATGTCATAAGGTCTCAAACCGAAATTTGCGAACCCCTTTTATGACTGTTTCCATTAGCATTAAACTATGTGAAAGTATTAATTAATTTATTTATTTATTTATTTGTTTAGTACTTCAGTAATATTTCACTTATACGACGACTAACAGAGCCACGGAGTCCCCCGAAAGTATATAATTAGCTGATTGATTAATACTTGGTGTTTGGCGTAAAGCAGGTACTGACTGGGTCTCAACACCTATCGTATCTTCGCCAAATATTGTACGGCCATTTTAATTTCTAGATAATCCTGCATTCACTGTTCATGGTGACAATTGGCAATCAACGAGTCTTGTGTGACTCTTTGATCAAACTAACGCTTCCACCTGCCTGTCTGTACGTCACACGTTCGTCCATAACTTGTCAACAATTGGTGTTATAGTCCAGGTACTCCAGTTTTCCTCACCCACTAAACTGACAGAGATTGTCTGAAATGCCCGAGTATGACCTCACACAATCAGACAAAAATATAGATATATTAATTGGCATTATCATTTGAATGAATGTGAAATGGAGTGAACATGTGGTCCTCAGTCTGCTTTTACAACCTGTTTGCTGACACATTTGGATAAATTATCAAGTAATTTCACCGTTTCAGGGGATTATTCCATATGTTTTTAATTAACACGAAAGTGCGCTAGAGCAGAGCGATCACCCAGGAATCTCTCGCGAATGCAGTCGCTGTGAGTTCAAGTCCTACTCATTGTGGTTTCCTCTCCCACCGTACGTGGGATGGTCTGCCAGCAACCTGCGAATAGTCATGGGTTTCCTCCGAGATCTGACAGGTTTCCTACCACCATAATGATGGCCGCCGTCGTATAAGTGAAATATTCTTCAGTATGGCATAAACACTCAATCAAAAAATAAAACAAATGAAATGCAAGCATTCTCTCAAATTATTTACTACAGCACTAGTTTGAATTTCGTCTGTGACCTATTATTGTTAAACATTTAATATCGCCATCACCATGACAACAGCAAGCTCAAACGCGTCAGGTTCCAGAGAGGTATGATCAGACTTGATATATTAACCTCTAACAAACAATAGACGCATCTGTTTCTTCCCATATACGTAGTTCACCACAACTGCATTTGGTGTTCATAAGAGAAAGCATTAAAAGGGCCTTCTTAACATAACGAAGGGTAAATGAGGAATATATACTTCAGTCGAAGTTGGTTGTATATGCGTATAATCAAGAAAAAAAATAAACAACTAAGCCGTTGTCAACTTTCTACATCTTTGTGTTCCGTCTGAAGTGTAAACCTGCCAGGGAAGAATGGTCGAACACCCGCCTTCCAGGCATGAACTGAATATAGCATATAAAGGTGTCTGTTTAGCACGATATTTCCTCTAATAGTGAGTCCATTTTTTTTCATCTCAAAGTTGCTTTTTTCTGTTTACAAAAATATCGGTGAAGGTGTTCACATGTGTTTTTTGCACATTGGTCAACAGCAGTGAATTTTGTAGCAGTGTGTATTGGAAACGCTGACCTAGAGACTTGGCGGCAACCTATGGTAGAAATGACGTCACAATTAAAAGTGAACCATGTCTCCGAAGACTGTCCTATATACACCTTGGCAACCATTTCTGGCCTACTGACAAAGCTCCGACGTGTTACAATTGAAAGATTGTATTCAACTCACGGACGTATAGACAAACTTCAATTCCGCATTGCTTCGAAATAATTTAATCTTCAGATGAAGAGTCTCATGCCCCCTTACAAACCAGTGAACCTACAACGGGATCCAGGCCTATCGATAGCGGCGACCAAGTAAACACAGTCGGAGACGGTATGTGTCACAAGATATGGGAAGATAGATGTTCGTGTGTGGATTCTAATGAAACATCTAGGTCAAGACCAGTGATGCTTTGTTCAATAACTCTGGTCTACCAGACAAATCCCTTAAAATATCCCTCATTTTGGCCTCTACATAGTGACAAAAACACCAGACAAACGACTGCCCTGGTAACGAACCACGGGAAATGAACACATAATTGACGGTAGATTTCGATGAATTCGCTGCCGATGCCTGGCGAATGGCCCGTTAGATGGCATCTGATAGAATAGCCCATCTATTGGCCTTATTTTCTCCGCCACTTAGCCGTCTTTGACGCTATTCTGAGTAAAATTAGCTGGTCAGGAGGTAAAGATCTGAGCCAAGGCTAATGTAAACTTTCTCCTGTCAGGTAAATTATGAGAAGATGTAGGTAATGACTGTTAAGGACTTTAGCAGATGTTACAGCTTTCAAAGTAACGATTTCCGGCGTAGCCGTCGTGACATCTGTCCAGTTTTATCGTACAAAGATGTTTAAGAGAAACTCTATATAAGTGATTGGGTGATAAAACAAAGTTTTCCAGTCTGAATTGCTCAAAGACAAGTACTTGGTGTTGTTTTACTGCTGTTGTTTGAGGTAATATGTTTGAGGTTATTATCATACCAAACAATATCCGTTAAATATTTATTTACTTTTTTGTGATTGGTGTTTTACATTTAATTGGTGTTTCATGCAGTACTCATGAATATTTCACTTCTACGACAGCGGCCGGAACATGGTGCGAGGAAACCGAGGGAGCCCAGGGGAAACCCACCACCATCCGCAGGTTGCTGGTGGACTTTCCCACATACAGCCGGAGAGGAAGCCAGAATGCCGGCTAAATAAGGTCATGTAATAATGACATGCGGCTCGATATAAAATGTCTTTAAAATTTAGAATTAATAAATAATCAAATAAATAAATAAATATAAATATATGAATATTTAGATCAGAGCTGTAAATCGAGAAAAGCATGGTAAAATAATAAAAAAATAAACCTTGCCAAAGAAATATACAATGTAATGTGTAATGTGTAATAATAAAATTAAATTAATTAACCCTATCTTACTGAGCAAAAGCGGCAATAATTCTGGGAACTTTTCACATTATGAACCAAACAGAAATACCCCAAAGCTGACATTTTGAGAGGCGGTAAAAACGCATCCATCAAACAATTTATATGGCATTAGTTCTACCAATTTTACAGCGTGTCTGTCACAGGAGAGTCAAACATAATAAAGTGATATTTTACAACAATTTAAATTCTTGAGTATTTGGTTAAACAAATCAAAGAAAGTAAATAAAAACTAAGTTCTGAAACATTTCAAGGCTTCCAGGAAAACTGGCCGAGAGGTATGTTATTAGCCGAGATACTTCCGGTGAAGAATTGAATATGTCGTGGTGTTAATTAAAAGGTAGGCAATCAAGAAATCGATGAATTTCGAAAATTTATTGAACCACCTAAGGTCATGTAAAAGAATTGCAGCATTTTAAACTTATGGACTGAACAGACAAAACAATTTGTTAAAGACTGATAAAAATTTTTAAAACATTAGCACACTTGTAACGTGAAGGTCAAGCATAGACAAAGGTCACTTTACAAAGTATTAATGTCTTACATGTCATTAAACAACAATCAAACACATTACATGTAAACATATTATTGAAACATGTTAATAATATAGCATCAATACAAAGTACTCCAGGACTTCAAGGGAAATGGGAGAGACGTCAGTATGTTATTAAGCGAGATACTTGTGGTAAAGGATGTAGTATATCTATGTGTTAATTAGCAGATAGGCAATCAAGAAATCAGTGAATTTCCAAGGCCCCGTCGACACTTTCCGCTCAGTCGAGGCAAACAGAATTCTCAGTGTGGCATGAACGCTTCACCGTAGATAAGCAAAGTAATGAAAACGTTGACAAACGACAAACGTGTTCAGCCGCGCCGACTCGGCCACTTAGCACCTCCGGTGGACGACGGACTGTCTGGCGGGGGGAGTGGAGCTTGTCACGTAATCAGTGTTTACTGGAGTGGTCATTTATTTTGCCTGTCCGGCTAAGATTGATGGCTTGACCAGGCAGGAGGGTGGACACCCGGATAACCGGGCTCTCGGGAGAGTAAGGTGAGAAGAATATCTTCACCAATCAAGTTACTTACCAGACAGTCAGGTGTAAGGTAACTGCTTTGCCGTTTGGTCATTATCTACGTTCTTGTATGGTACAAGAGTGACAGCAGCCGCTGATTTTCTCTCCTTCACCATCGTGGTAGTATGTGGACAAAGGAGAAATCCATCCATGCCTTTACTTGGTACTGTCATCAAATGTAGAATCATTTGTAGGTCAGAGGTCAGATTATTTATAAACGTTCCAGGATTTCCAGGAAAATGGCTCAGGCGTCTGTAGGTTATTAACCAAAATGCTACTTGTGGTGAAGGCTGTGTAATATACCAAGGTGCTAATTAGCAGGCAGACTCTCATGAAATAAATCAATTTCCAAGGTCTCATCGACAGGTTCAGCACAGTGGAGACAAACAGCATGGGCGGAGTGGCACGATCGCGCGACAGTAGATAACCAATGTGATGAAAACGTTGAGAAGCGACAGTTCTCATCCTCGTCGACTCGGACGACTGTCTGACGGAGGTGGGGGACTGGGCGGGAAGGGGATGTTGTCACGTAAACAGTGTGGTCATTTACTTGGTCTGTCCATCTAAAATCGATGGCTTGAGTATAAGGTGTGAGTGAGAACTCCACAAGTGTTGTAATTTACCAGACAGTCAAGTGTGAAGGCAAACTGCTCTACCCTCCTGCCATTATCAACGTGCTTGCACGTACTCTTATAGTATCACACTGATTTTCTTCCCGTGACATAGATGTATCTATACAAGAAGAAATCAATGCATACCTCTGTCGATTTGTAGCGTGTACTTCAATGCGTCGTCTCCAATTCAAGTATTTGTAGGGTCAGAGATCAGTTTGTTTGTAATACACTAATTCATTGACCCCCTCAACACATCTCCTCTCCAGTCGTACGAGAGAAGGTTTGCCAGCAACCTGCGAGTGATCGTAGGTTTCCTCCCACACTTAAGCCAGCCGCCCTCGTATAAGTGAAATATTCTTCCGTACAGCGTAAAACATTAATGAAGAAAAGTAAATAAATTAAAAAGTTCACCATGATCCGATCTAACGGACTTCGAACCTGCAATCCGTCGATCGGGTTGTGTTACTATTAAAGCCCCTAGAGAAATGGAAGCAGAACAATCTTGAACATCTCTGTCCGAGGATGATATTAAGCCCACGTCCTAAGTGTCCCTGGGATCGAAAGAGACAACCACGTAAGCTCGACGGAGATGATAGGTGTTATAAGATACCGAAAGATAGATATTCGTGTGTGGACTTAGAAACAAACTCGGGCAAAATACCAACGTATAGGCGTGTTACGAATCAGTGTAAATCTTGCATCTATTATTCGACATAAGAAGCGGTAGTCTAACTCTCATTGCACATTGTTTGAAAGCAATATAATCTTTGCATGAAGAATCACGCAGTCTCATTTTCCCAGAATGAACCTATATCGGAATCCAGGCCAATCGATAGTGGCGACCACGTAATCACGGCGGGAGACGATACGTGTCACAAAGATATGGGAAGATAGATTCCTGTGTGAAGACGCTAATGAAACATACAGGTCAAGCCCTGTCATGCTTTGTTCGATAACTCTGGTCCACCAGACAAATCTCTTTAAATATCCCTCATTCTGGCCTCTACAAAGTGAGAAAAACACCAGATAAACAACCGCCTTGGTAACGAGCCACTGGGAATGGCCACATAATTGACGGAAGATTTCGATGAATTCGATGCCTGAAGAATGGCCCGTTTGATGCATCTGATAAAATAATCCACCTGTTGGTCATCTTTTCTCCGCCACTTAGCCGTCTTTGACGCTATTCTCAGTAAACTCAGCTGATCTGATCAAATCGCTGACCGTACGTAAAGATGTGAGCCAAGGCCAATGTAATCTTTCTTCATTCAGGTAAGTTATGAGAAAAGCTGTAGGTAATGACTGCTAAAGGTTTCATCTGCCCTAGTAGACGATCTATCAGCCTTCAAAGTAGCTATTTGTAGCGCACGTGACGTTTGTCCGGTATATCGGATAATGGTGTTACACAGAAACTGTATTCCTGTACACTTGGCCGTGTGATGAAAAAAATACCCATGCTTGAAGTGCTCAAAGACAAGTATTGCCCCTTCATTAGTCTTGTTTGTGTTTAAGGTATATACCTTTGAATTATTATCTTACCACAGAGCACCGGCTATGTAATCCAGGCGTCGAAACTGACATTCGTACACCAGCAGTCAACCAAGATGGGCGTTCCTGGTCAATAATCACAATACCAGTTTCCAAAAGCAGCAAATAACACAATCCCTTCAAAAAAGTAAGAAAATATTTTTAAAAAATGTAAAATTAGGACGGATTCATGCAAAGAGAAGGAGTCAACAATTTTCAATGATGATGAAAAGACGTTAAGAATGTTCTGAGCGGTTGAGTAAAATCAGTATCGAAATCGTGTATCATTTTAGTATATGTGGTATCGATAATCAGCTATGTATCTAAGTTGCGCAACGTGGCAATCACAGTCAACACGATGAACATACGGCCCATGTCATGGGATATCATGCAATAATGATCGGAGGCTCGATTTAAACTGGCAACTTTATAAGCTTGTTGGTAAACTGACATAATAATTTGTTAGTAAATGTAAAACTTTGTTACGCGTTAGCTGTAACAATTGAATATTGCCTCTGTCCTTTGAGAGTCAAACATGGTTACAGATGCCATTTTGCAACGTCTTTAATTCTTAATTATGGCATTAAAGAACAATTAAATATAAATGATATGTATGAATCCGAAACATAAAATATTCCAGGATTTCCTAGAAAATGGCTGAGACGTCAGCGACAACTTACTGTAGAAAAGATCCCAAGACCAACGTAAGCAGGGAAATTTTGAATTTCCCCTGTCCAAGCAGGGCACTTGGCCCTCATCATGTGTGATCTAATGAATGAGAGGCCGGCATCTTAAATACTTGGTCAAGACCAGGCTCCTATTCCACAAAGCAATCGTATACTGAGTTGATTGTAACTACCATGACAACCCATGTTAAAGAGACAGGTGGCCATGGCAGTTACAAACGTAGCTTATGACTGCTTTCTGGAACAGGGGCCTGGTCTCGAAGAGGAAAATTAAAGCAAATTTCAACATACATGTATCGCGCTTGAGAAATTCGCATCGCCAAAATGTATTGTTTTTACAGGGCTGTCACTGTCGTTACAAGATTTTTGGGAAGAAAGGCAAATATATGGACGGACTTAACACAGGATATAAACGTGAATTGTACCTAACGATAGGTCCTTCAGACCTATCAACAATCTCTGGCCGAATACCAAAGTATTGACGTGTTACGAATGAGAGTAACACATGGACGTATTTGGCTCAAGGAAGAATACACTAACTCTCATTCCAGACTCCTTGAAAACAATTTAATCGTTGAATGAAGAATCAAACAGTGTCTTTATCCCAGAATGGACTTATATCGGGATCCAGACCAATCTATAGCAGCGATCATGAAAACTCGACCGGAGACGGTAGGCGCCATAAGATACGGGAAGATAGATGTCTGTGTTAGGATTCTAATGAAACATATAGGTCAAGCGCAGTCGTGCTTTGTTTAGTAACCCTGGTCCTCCAGACAAATCGCTTTAAATATCCCTCATTTTCGCCTCTACAAAGTGACAAAAACACCAGATAACGACCGCCTGGGTAACGAGCCAAGGGAAATGACCACACAATTGACGGCAGATTTCGATGAATTGACCGTCGATGGCTGACAAATGGCCCGTTTGATGGGCATCTGATAAAATAACCCACCTATTGGCCATCTTTTCTCCGCCACTTAGCCGTCTTTGACGCTATTCTAAGTAAAATTACCCCTCTGGTCAAATCGATGACCAAACGTAAAGACATGGGGCAAGGTTAATGTAAGTTTTCCCTCAGTCAGGTAAGTTATGAGAAGAGGATGTAGGTAATGATTGCTAAAGGTTTGATCAGACGTAGCAGGCGATCTATCTACCGTCAAAGTGCCGATTTCCAGTGTAGCCTACGTGACGTCTGTCCAGTACAGCGTAAAAAGGTGTTAAAGAGAAACTGTAGACACTTCACCTTGCGAGAGAAATAGTTATGTAGATTGTATGCTGATAAAGGCAAAGCGGTGCCCAAATTATTCGTCTTTGTTCTTTGAATAACTGCAACATCCGGCTATCATATTTTAAATCTGTGCAATAGATAAATGAAGGTAAGGAGGGAAAATCAGAATGGGTTTTAAATAAACCGTTATATTTAATTAGGTTAATTATCACTGTGGTACATTTTTAAGAAAAACGGACAAAATATATTTTTAGTCAACCCCTACCGACCAATGCCGGCTACCAAACAACAGCGCTCGTCCCCACCGACTCCGCCACTCAGCAACACCCGCGTTCGGCCCACTCTCTGAAGGGGGGGGGGCGAGAAGCTTGTCACGTAATCAGTGTTTACCAGTGGCAATTTATTTGGTGTGTCCACCTAAAGTCGATGGCTTCAATAGGCATCTGAGAGGATAGCGCACACCCGGACAACCGGCCTCTTAGGAGGATGTACGGCTCGAAGGAAAACTTCATCAAAACGAGTTACTTAACAAATAGTCAACTGTGAGGGAAAACCGCTCTTCCCTCGGTATATTATCAACGTGACTGTAGGTATCCTTACATCTCAGTAGCCAATCGCTACCATGGCCAAACTATAGTACATCAGTTTCTTTTCATGTCATCACAGTAGGACTAACTATTAGTAACTATTAGTATTAGTATTAAAAGAATGACTTTGAACACTGTTCGATGATACTCTCTGGGAGTGTCAGGCACACGTGGTTATGACCTTGTCTCTCTAATAACCGGGTAATGAAAATAACATTCAGATTTTTATAACCCCTGGCATATACAGATAACGTGGGTTTTAAAAATTCTATTTCTTCCTTTTGGGCTGATTTATCCGTGCCTGTACAAGTTCATGTCGAGCATATTGGAAGATGTCCAATATATCCTACATGACTTCTTCTAAGTGGTACAGTATTCTCTCAAGACCAGTTCTGTTAAAATTACATAGCCAAAGTTTGAATGACCAGTTGGCTAACCGGGACGGCCAGACTGGGAAACGACAACTAGGCAGACCAAATCGATAACACACACTGGGCGTCTGAAAAGATGACTCTCGCCTCTGTGTTTATGTTTAGAAAATACTTTTCTAGCAGAAATATCACCGTATATAAAACATGCTATTACCTTTTCATGCTTTCCAAGAACCGCTGTAAAATGTCTGCCCACTTATGGCTCAGGCTGCAATCCGTCATCAAATACAACTTACAATGCTACAGCAAAGAGAGTAAAACTAGTCAGAGAGGACAGTGTGATAGTTGGCAAATTGTCACACGTAACCGGTAAAGCGACAAATAACTAATTTCAAGTCCTCTGTGGAAAACCGAAAAATTGTTACCTCTTGATATGCTGACAATGTACTGACCAAGAACAGAGGAAAGTTATATATTATTTGATTAGTGCTTAAAGTAGCGGCTTAGCGTATTTCATTTATACAACAATAATTAGATCTATGGATGCTAAAATGGAGCCCACCTTTTCTTTGTTGTAACAGGTGGATTGTGCAAGGCATCAATAAAGAACTCTTTCATCAAACTGTGTATGTTCAAGAAATGTAGCACCGATTAGGTCACCGTACTTATCCACCTCGATCACTTCACTTGCTTCACATTACTACCTGAATCGAATTTTCTGTCTCTACCGGATTATGTATGGCCTATATGAAAACAGAAGAGATCACGTACTATGTTCCGTTAGGAAAGAATGGAAGTACACTAGAACCTGTCTTTCTTATGGATATACAACTTCTTGGTTTATTTTCACGACGTTTCGATGTAGATACTAACATCGTTATCAAGTGAGTGAAATCAAGACATCAACACTCTTAAATATAGCAAGTAGAGATACAAGTGTCATCATGTAGTACAATATTCAGGGGGATTAGGGGGATTAGGCTCGATGGGGTTCCAGGTCAGTTTGGAGGATTAATAGGTCATCAGCTGAGGGAAGGTAAATCCCTTGATCTCTGTTGAGGCTAGGTTTTAATCTCTTAATCTGGATGGCTTCTTGTAGTTTACGCTTTTCCAGTTGGGTTGATTAGAGTTTAGTGTTCTGATTGTGTTCCACTTGATGTTGTGGTGTGGGTTTTCTTGGAAGTGGTCACTTATGGAGGATTTAGAATCAGATATTTCGACAGATGACTTGTGTTCTTTAATTCGGGTTCCTAGAGTTCTTCCCGTTTCTTCAATGTAGGATGCTTTGCAGTTGCATTTTATTTGGTATACAACTCCTTTGGGTGGTGAGGGGTTAGTGGCTCTCCTCTTCCCTGTGGCATGGAGGAGTGATTTCAGTGTAGTCTGGTTTTTAAAGAAGGTTTCTATTCCTGTGGATTGTTTTAATAGGCGGGCAATTTTGTGGCTGGTTGGGCCGATATATGGAAGGCTTACTCGGATTCCAGGGCCTTCATCCCTGATTCTTGTCAGTTGGTTGGGTGGCGGGTGTATAACTTTCTGGATTGCTTTGTTGACTTTGTTTGCTGGGTATCCATTGTGGTCAGTGAAGACCACGCGCACGTGTGTTATCTCCTCATCCAGGTTGTTGGTGCAGATGTGCGTGACTCTCCTAGTGATGTCAGTCTTAGTCTTGGGTGGGTGGTTGGACTTGTAGTGGAAGTACTGGTCAGAGTGGGTTGCTTTGCGATAGACTGTGGTTTGTAGGCCATCTGTGGTTCTCTTTACTTGGACGTCTAGGAAGGGTATTTCACGGTCTGTTTCTGTTTCTGTTTCCATTGTAAATTTCATGCGCTGGTGTTGAGAGTTCAGGTGGTCTAGTAATACGGTGTGATCATCGTTCTGGTGTAGAGCTACAAAAGTGTCGTCGACTTTACACATCCAGCAAATAGGTTGGATAGGTGATGTCGACAGGGCTTTGTTCTCTAGTTCTGTGAAGTAGATCTCGGAGACTATCGGGGAGAGTGGGGATCCCATGGGGAGGCCATGGATCTGCTCGTAAATTGTATCACCCCATGTGAAGAATGTGGATGATAAGCAGTATTCTAGCAGGCGTACGATGCATCCTGGGGATTGCGGGGTGGAGGGAGGGTTGTCTTTTCCATAAGAAAGACAGGTTCTAGTGTACTTCCATCCCAACTTCTAAATGCCACTTAAACAAGGAAAGAATGGGTTTTGCCGTAAAAACAGTTTGTAGCTCAAACTGCCAACTGTGGTTCTAAGTGACGGGTAGCTATAGACATACCTACAAGCTTGTGTTTAGTGCCGAAAGTTGGTGGAAACTTGCTAAAAGTTCATGATTTGTCTCAAACACCGGTTTTCTCAGTGCATAAAACTCATCGCCACGGTGTGAGTGAAACATTCTCGAGTGCAGCATTCAACTCGAATGAAACTAATAAATTCAGTGTTCATCACTTTTTTGGGTTTGGATAATTTCAACATAATAGACGTCTCTAAAACTGTGCGGCGAGCAAAGTGCTCTGGCTGCATACAGACGCAGATTTTATTCTTTATCAAGTAATCGCTGGCTCTCACGTGCGAACTCCCTTCCACAGCTGTCCCAAATAGACGGCAAATGCAGAGCCAACTCGTTCGCCTACATCTACCCGGGTAGCTGACCGCTGACATTCTCACGCAGGGACACAAAGTTTAAGCCCATTAAGCAGATATAATGGCGGTGGCATCTGGACGTCTGGAAGCTTGTGGTCCTCCTCGAGGAGAGTTACGACAAACCGCGAGAAAATCGATCGGTGTGACGCGAAATGCGACGTAATCGGACCTCCAGACTGCCTGTATCGACCCAGAAGACAATCAGGCTTTTGTAAAGAAAGATCTCCAATCCGATATCAAAAAGGCAGCTCGTAAATCTGTCTCTGTGTCAATGCTATAGTAGTCTATCAATTGCGCTCAATTCCCGACAGGTAATGCTGTGACCAGTCTACTTGTCCAAGGGGGATAATCAGTGTGTGACAGTTTTAATGCTCCCAAAGCCCGCCAAGACTCTGATGAGGTGTGATACAGCGACAAATGTTCCACGAGGAAACAATATCATATTACTGTCGGAGCTTGAGCCGGCCGTCATATATCTGTCCCTTCCCCTCCTTGAAAGGAATAAGCAATAGCAGCTGTCTCGGCCATTATCCTCGGAGATAACACGCGCGATAACACGGACTTTATTGCCTGTAATCCAATTTGGGCCCTGAACTTTGACGCACTCTCATTGTTGAAGGTCACTTTTGTTGCCTAAAAGTTGCTGCTTTACAATCTGTCTGAAATAACTACCTGGAGGTGTGTTTTTCTGACCCACAGATCCTTTACTTATATGACGGGAAAAAAACAAATGAAAGGTTGTTACGTTTAAGTGAATTTTTACGAAAAGCGTCATACACATTTTAAGAGAAAAAGTCACTGAAAGGAAGCTAAAAAGTCACACAAACATTTTAAGTCCGATAACTGAAATGTATGTGTGAATACTCTTTTATTCATGTTCTGTAGTAGGTTTTATTAACAACAAATACGATGTTTTTTGCACTCTTATTTGCCCCAATTTCAACAATAGGTGTAATAGTTTAACCCAGCCTCTCGTTATGTACACATCTTAAATATCAGCTAAAAGATTAGCGCTGTCCTTCATTTAACTAGAAGTACTGGGGCCTCCCTCTAGCAGGCCAGTCCCACTATGTGGTGTTGCATCATTTGTGGACCACCACGTTAAAGACCCCTTATATGATTTACATTCCCGGGCATTTCCCCCAAAAACCAAGTCAGGGAGGTTTAACCAAGATATACTGAGGTCTAAATGTAAGCGTCAAGACGGACATTCCTATACCGCTCGTATGCCATAAAGACGCCTTCCTTGTGGATAATCATAATACCCATTTCAAAAGCAACATATAACACCAGTTCCTAAGGAAATAAGTACGAAATAGTTAATAAATATTGTATAAAGCTGGTAGAGGAGCGTTGAACTCAGAGCTTTCCGTTTGCGATGCGATCGAAGTATTTCTTGGCAAACACCCAGCCGTCTTCCTCTACCACGATATATACAGGTATTTCTGACGCCCCACCGTTTTGTGGCGCAGGTGTGTGGAGGTCGTAGCAAATGCCGCGTAGTTGTCATTGTAGAACAACCAGCTTTTTCCTCCCTGGCCGTCGTACATCAATTAGTGGTCCTGGTTGACTGGTTTTAAAGGTGCTTACAATCGCTAAGTGTCAGTAGACGTGAGATCAGTACTATTATAAGACAGGCAATATCAAGATACCCCTGCTGCCATTGTTCTCGAGGCCTTGGTGGCTATAAGCGGTCATCGCTGTCCTCTCGTGTTGTCTTACACGAAGTCCGCTGGAGACCATTAGTGTTCCACAAATATCACATGTGCTTCGTGGAAAGTTTTGATTGTAAATAACTGAAAAGGTTTGTACATATCTGGTCGAAGGTCGGTGGTTTATTCCAGACACTTCGTTTTTCTTCACTCATACCATGTTAAAAGCATTTTGTATATGGTGTTAAACAGCAAACCACCAACCACCACTCTGTACTTTCCGCGCAGTGGAGATAATCCGTGGCAAAAAAGTGTCCCCGTGGTAAACTAAATTGATGAAAACGTTAACAAACGGCAGTGCCGTTCGCTCCGAGTCGGTCACTTAACACGTCCTGTCGTCGACCGACTGTCTGACGAAGGGACTGGGCCTGTCAAATAATCAGTGTTTACCAGTGCTTATTTTGCCTGTCCAACTAAAATCGACAGCTTGATCAGGCATCTGGGAGTATGATGGACACCCGGGGAGTCGGAGGCGCGAGGGCAAACTTCACCAATCGAGTTACTTAACTGTAACCAGACACTCAAGTGTTACGGCAAACCTCTCTGCCGTGCGGCCATCATCAACATGCTTGTAGGTATTCTTGCACTTTTGTAGCCATTGGGTACAATGGTCAGACTATTACAGCACATTCATTTGCTTCATATCATCACAGTAATATTAGCTCAAAGTGGAAATATATGCTTGCTCACATAAAAGGCCTACTTTGTGATTTTGTCGTCTCAGTCACAAATACGTGTTTCCAGAGCAAAGAATTTACTGGAAAGGTCACAGCTTCAACTGAGAAGGTCTTCAGTCAAGTTTTAGTAGCAAATGAATTTATGAGGGCTGTCCCTGCTGAGCTGAGGCGATCGCTCGCTGATCATGCATCGAGGAAGACCCTAGTTTCGATTTGATTTTTGAAAACTGAAAAGTCTTAATTGTTCGATGTTTGAAGAGTTACTGATCCAATGACTGCCGTGTGTTCGTGCTGCTTCAAGCACTTTTCAGGTTTCTTCATGCTTCAGACAATTCGGAGAATTTCGTACCTGGTATATATTCATTACCTGACGTTATATTCAAGTCTATTTCGCTAAATATGGTGGTTTTAATAGAAATTTGCTGCCTTGAGATTGAACTCCCAGTTATTGATTGAGTGGTGACACTTAATGAGCATTATATACAGATAAAGCATGAAATAAGTCGTCTTTGCTGCTTTGTGTTATTTGTCGTTTTGCAAATTGGAATTGACTCGAAACGACCATTTTGGTTGAGGGCTGGTATATAATTGTTGATTTTTACGCCTTGGCTCATTGAGATCACTTTCATCTCCATTAACCAATTTGGACGCGATTTATCAAAAGAAAAAACTCAAAGAGAACAATACACGAACAGCATCGATGGTTTGCATCGACACCACAAAGGTTTGCGGGTAGCAAAAATGAACACTTGATTTAAAAACTTTCACTAACAAGAAAACTCATTGAAAAGACTGTTATCCTGTTCAGAACTTTTACAAACCAAACTCATGTCCCTATTAAACTCGTGGACAGCCAAATTGCGTTATATTGTATTTTCAACATAGTGTGCCACTTTTAACAATGTGGAAAAAAACAACAAAAAAACAACGGGCAGCCATAACAGAAATAATGACTTAGAACACTGCTCTATCACTGCTCTCTACCCTCTGGCACTTTCGTGCAGACTTTGGTGATGACCGAGTCTCTCTACTAGCCGGGTAATAAAAATAACATATGTGCTTTCATTACCTCTGGCATATACAGGTAAAGTGCCTCTTAAGAATCCTACATCTTTCCATCTGGGCTGATTTATCCGTTCCTATACAAGCTGATGTCGAACATATTGGAAGACGTCTGGTGAGCCCAGTCGCATGACCTATATGGCTTCTTCTAAGTGATCCGGTATTCTCCCAAGGCCAGTTCTGCTAGAATTACATGGCCAAAGTTTGAATGACCAGTTGGCTGCTAACCGGAACGGCCAGTCTGGGAAGCCACAACTGGGCAGGCCAAATCGATAATACACACTGGGCATCTGAAGAGATGACTCTCGCCTCTGTGTTTGTGTGCTGAAAATACTTTTATAGCAGAAATATGAACGTATATAGAACATGCTATTACCTTTTCATGCTTTCCAAGATCCGCTGTAAATTGTCTGCCCACTTTTGGATCAGGCTACATTTCGCCATCAAATACAAATTTAAATGCTACAGCAATGAGAGTAAAACTAGAATAGAGATGTCAGTGTGATAGTTGGCAATTTGTCACAGGTAACAGGAAAAGCCACCAAGTGACCAATGTTGTTTGGAAAGCCCAGAGGTGATTACCGAAGAATTGTTATCACGTGGTGTTCTGTTTATGCAATGACCAAGATTACAGGACAGTTATCAGTTATTTGATTAGTGTATTAAGTGGTGCTTCAGCATCTTTTCACTGACACAGCATTAGTTAGGTCTATGGAAGCATAAGGCAGAAGAGGCTTTTATCAAACAGTGTAAGTGCAATAAATGTAGCACCTAACAGGCTACAAGACCATACATCTCGACTTCATCACTGGCTTCACATTATTGTCCCCACCTGGACCACATTCTCCTTCTCTCCAAGATTAACCCTGGGATATATGAAAACAGAGGAGATCACGTACTCAATCCCGTGAGGAAGGAATAGGTTCACCGTAGAACCCGTGTTTAGCCAAAACTGCCAAACTGCCCTTCATAGTCACGAGTAACCACAGGCTTGGCATTACAAACTGGTTTAGCGCCTTTAGCACACTCCTCCACGCATAAACCTGACAGCCATGATGTAACTGATACATTTTCCAGTGTGGCGTTAAAGTTCAATCAAAAATAAATTTATTACTCATCTATTTTTTGTTTTTAATAATTTTAACATAAAAGACGTCTCTGAAACTATGAGGCGAGTAAAGTGAGTTTTAATATTTTCTCAAGATCGCTGGCTTCCAAGCGCGAACTCCCTTCCTAAGCTGCCCTAAATAGATGGCAGTCGTGAATGAATGGCAAAACAATTTTCTTATTCATGGCTGGGAAGAGAAGAGCTTGATTCAGTGAACAAATGTATCGTTCGGAATATCAAGCCACACAGTTACAACGTCATGGAGTTGAGAGCTGGGACTTCTGGCATATGCACAATAGTCAAAATCATTTTCAATTCTTTCAATCATTTTACACATGTACATGGATTCATTCTGTGTGATGACAGGATCTTCATTACCAGTGGATTAGTTACCATTCACACGGTTTTAATAAATCTACGTATCATCTGTTTTCTTATCTTGAAATGAATAGAACTTTGGACACCAAAAGGCAAGGCCTCAGGAACAAAGTACTAACTACGAACAACTAAGTGATTTAGGGTGTTTATTGCTCACCATACGCCTTGGCTGCTATATGAAGCAGATTTCCTCCAATTAACGGTTGTCATATCTATGTACTCAGCCATGTCCTTTCAACAATGAGGCGTTTTGCCAATCAGTTTATCTGTTAAAAGCCGCGCAAGTTATACCCTACACACACGGGGTATTGCAAGGTCATCTTCGTTATGTGAGGGGCGCAACATCAGGGTTAACCCATTCGCCTATATCTACCCCGGCTAGTTGACCGCTGACATTCTCACGCAGGGGCACAAAATATAAGCTCATTCAGCAGATACAATGGCGCTTGTATCTGGACGTGTGTAAGTTCGGTCCTCTTCGACGAAAGTTACGACAAACTGCGAGAATATCGATCTGTGTGAGGCGAAATGCGCCGTAATTGGACCTCCAGACTGTCTGTATCGATCCAAAAAACACTCAGGCTTTTGTAAAGACCGATCTCCAATCCGATATGAAAAAAGCAGCTAGTAAATCTGTCTCTGTGTCAGTGCTAAAGTAGTCTATCAACTGAGCTTAATTCCCGACAGGTAATGCTGTGACCGGTCTTTTCGTCCAAGGAGGATAATCATTGAGAGGCAGATTTAATGCTCCCAAAGCCCGCTAGGAGTCTGATGAAGTGTCATACAGCGACAAAATATTCGACGAAGAAATAATATCATATTACTGACGGAGATTGAGCCCGCCCTCATATATCTGTCTCTTCACCTCCTTAAAAGGAATAAGCAATAAGATAACAAGATAACACGTGCGATAACACGGACGTTATTACCTCTGATTCAATTTGGGCCTTGAACTACTGACGCTCTCCAGTTGTCGAAGGGCGCTTTTGTTGCCTAAAAGTTGATGCTTTACAATCTGTCCTAAATAACTACCTGGAGATGTGTTTTTCTGACACGCGAATCCTTTACTTATATGACGAGGAATAAAATGTAAAATGTCGTTATATTTATGTAAATTTTTAATTAAAAATGTCACACACATATTTAATGAAAATTTCACTTAAAGTCACACAAGCATTCTAAGACGGATAATCCCAAGACCGACATTCGTATGCCTCTTGTAAAACATAAAGAAATACGTACCAAATGATGCATAAATATTAAATAAAGCTGGTAAAGGCGTAGCTCTACATACAATGGAACCTTCCGCTTGTGAGGCATTCCCTGTATATCTCTGGAAGCGCCCACCTGTGCTCTACAACACGATATATACAGGTGTTTCTGACAACGTGCTGTATGCAGGAAGTAGCACAAGCCGTTTCGAACTACCAGCTTTTTTTCTCCCTGGTTGTCGTACGTCTATCTGGAGTAGCCACTACGTCAACATTCTGTAATGCTACGATACTTAGAATTAAAGATGGTATACAGGTGGTGAGCTGTTTGAGAAATCAATCACATCTACAGATTGTCTGTGCCTGGCAAGTTAGATGGGTTAATCAGGGACGATGGAAGGACATCCCGGATGTGTGCCCGACCATTATCTGATGGACGAGAAGCGGCTTCCTGTGCCCGTGGTCAGAGCCAGGTCCGTCACCAAGATAGGACTAACACGAAGAAAAGAGTTTCACAACACGACATCGCCACACCCGCATTTTATGGTATTTGTTATTTTATGTAATATGAACTTGTACTATGGTGGTTCCAAGACGTTGTGACTGCAGAACACTTGTTTTTCACCGAACTGATGACGCGCGAATGGCTCAGACCTTTCCGTTACTGTTGTTTTTATTATCCGTATATGTTCCCGTACTGTAAACCAATGCTTTCCCTTAATTATAACAAAATTTCGGCCGTACAACGTACCCGTTTTGAATTTTTGAATGTCTTTTGGACAATGTGCCTCCACACACGACATGTAACAACAAAGTAAGTTGGTTTCAGTTCAGTTGATATTTAGAGTAAGTGATATTTTTTCGTCCGACTTTCTCTAGTACTTATATTCATTCATTCTATTCTTTAGTTTTACGCTGCGACCAGTATCATGGTGAGAGGAAAACGGGTAGTGTTCGGGGGAAATCCACGGCCGTTGCACTATTCAAGGAAGTCGCCACGCGACATTATTCGAGATTTAGAGAGACTTCAATTTTCAGAGCAATAAACACCTATCGATCAGGCAGCTGACTATGGCACATTTACTCATCCAGTTCGGGGACCTGAGTCCACATTTAAATAAGAAATACATGTGGAGAGGTCTCCTGGGGCCAGTCGACAAGGATAATGGTGCAGTTTTAACGATGAGTGATTATCCTTACTGTGTAGATCTGGATAGAACTCGTGGTGCACGAGACCGAGTGTCTTAATGTTAGGTTCAATGACTGGTTGAATGCTAAGCTCAGATGAGACCCTAGAGTGTCTCAAAGGTAGGTTCAATGAATGGCTGAATGCTAACCTCGGACGAGATCTTGGAGAGTCTCAATGGTAGGTTCAATGACTGGCTGAATGCTAACCTCAGACGAGACTAGAGTGTCCCAATATTCGGTTCAATGACTGGCTGTATGCTAACCTCAGACGAGACCCTAGAGTGGTTCAAAGCTAGGTTCAGTGAATGGCTGAATGCTAACCTCAGACGAAATCCTAGAGTGTCTTAATGTTAGTTTCAATGACTGGCTGAATGCTAACATCAAACGACACCCTGGATTTTGATTCATCAACTCACAGACGGCGGCAGATAAACTTAACCAGCGTTTGATTTACAGATGGTTCAGTTTGGAGGACCCGCGATCTATAAAATCAAACAACGAAGGTGGTAAATGTTAAATCTTCCACTGATTAATTCATCTATACTGGTTTCCGTATTTTCCCGGCGATCCGATAACACTGCAACAGGTACGTGTGAAACGAAGACATAAGCACCTAAGAAAATTACTTTTCTCTCTTCATGCCAGATAGGGTTTTAATGTGCGTTTAACGTTTTTAAAAGTCTGTGAAATTACTAGATGATTTAGTCACAGTGAGGTAACCTACAATAAGAGCTAACCAATAATTGGGATGTGAGTGGGTCATGGTCGATTGGTTTTAAAAGTGTTTGCCATTCAATCGATAGGTGTCAGTAGACGTAAGGTCAATACCATTCTAAGATAGGCAATATCAAGATATCCCTGCTGCCATTGTTCTCGAGGCTTTAGTGGCTATAAGTGGTTATCAGGGTTTTCTTGTGTTATCTTATATGACATTCGCTGTAGACCAACTGCCTTTCCACATACATCACGTATGTTAAGTGGACGGTAGTAAATATGCTCTCAAGTGGACGTGAGTAAATTGACTGCGCACAATACAAATTCGTTGGTTATATTTATGGATTAACGTAAAGAAATTTCTGGATAGTTTGATCGTAAACATGTTTAAAACATAGATACATCTTTCCAGAATGTACGCTTTACTTACAATGATAAGAAACTCATAAACACAGAAGCCTCGAGAACGCTCGACTGAATTCCAGTGCAGGCTATAAAATACAGAGAGGAAAAAATGTAGGCCAGACACTGATCCGGTAAGCACAAAAGCAAATAAAAAATATAATATAATATTTTAAAGACGGGGTTCATAACACCCTGTGTATAACTGGTAAAGCTTGTCTTTACATAACTTGCTGAAGGTGATTTATTCCGGGCAATTCGTATTATGCTCTTGGCGGTCAGCATGCGCACGTTACAGCAAGGAAACAGGACTGGTCGGTCCGGTGTCAGTATAATGTGAGGCGGTGGGATGTCATGCCTGGTGTCTTCGGCATGATGTTCCAGTGGTGGCAGCCCTGCCACTAGAAGACACACTATGTGCACACACCAGAAGGACTCCTCGTCGACACCATACTGAAATATTGTTAAGTATGACGTTAAACCTGAATCAATCACTCACTCAGTCACTCGTACTATTCTATGAACTTCTTGGATATGCCAAAGTGATGAAATGGTTGACAAACGACAGTGCTCGTCGGCCCTTACTCGTTCACTTAACACGTCCTGCGGTCAGTGGACTGTCTGACGGAGGGAGGGGGCTTTTCACCTAATTAGTGTTTTACCAGAGTGGTCATTTAATTTGTCTATCCAGGTAAAATCGATGGCTTGACCAGACAGCTGGAACAATAATGAACTATGTTAATTAGACAACCGTGTTTCTGAACCATTATTGCCCGAAACTCATACACCACAGAAGGTAGAAACAATGGTAGATAGAGTATCTAGCGTCAGTAAGCCATTCTGAAAAAACCATCGAACCGAATACATTCTTAGTTTTCATACACGCTACTTCAGGTCATATTATTTTATGAGATTTTTGTGGACAAATTCGTTCTGATGAGGAGTTGGATCTCTTTCCAGTTCTGTCTACACTTTCAATCCAAATCTTCATTCATGGCAAAGCCCTTGAAAAGGCAGTCGTCTTGTTCAGAACTTTCATAAACCAAAATCATGTCCCTATTAAACTCCTGTACAACCAAATTCCTCTGCATTGCATTGTCGACATAGTGTGCCACATTTTACAATGTATAAAAGAAACAACGGGCAGCCATGATAAAAATAATGACTTAGAACACGGTTCTCCAGGGTACTCTTTGGCACTTTCATGGAGAACTTGGTTATGACCGAGTCTCTCTATTAACCGAGTAATAAAAATAACATACGTGCTTTCATTACCTCTGGCATACCTATACAGGTAAAGTGCCTCTTAAGAATCCTACATCTTTCCATCTGGGCTGATTTATCCGTTCCTATACAAGCTGATGTCGAACATATTGGAAGACGTCTGGTGAGCCCAGTCGCATGACCTATATGGCTTCTTCTAAGTGATCCGGTATTCTCCCAAGGCCAGTTCTGCTAAAATTACATGGCCAAAGTTTGAATGACCAGTTGGCTGCTAACCGGAACGGCCAGTCTGGGAAACGGCAACGTGACAGGCAAAATCGATGATATACACAGGGCAACAGAAGAGATGAATCTCGCCTCTGTGTTTGTGTGCTGAAAATACTTTTGTACCAGACATATCAGCGTACATAGAATACACTATTACTTTTTCATGCTTTCCAAAACGCTCTTAAAAATGTTTGCCAGCTTATGAGTCAGACTACAATCCGTCATCAAATACAACTTAAAAGGCTACAGCAATGAGAGTAAAACTACAATAGCGACATCAGTGTGATAGTTGACAAATTGCCCCACGTTACCTGTAAAACGACCAAAGGACCAATCTCTGGAAATTCTTGTCTGGAAAACCCAATGGCTTTTGCCCATGAAGTGCAACCACGTGGTGTGGTGACAATGCACTGACCAAGAGAAGGTTATAATAAGTTATAAAAAGCTATAAATAATTCGATTAGTGTGTTAAGTGATGCTTTATCATATTTTCACTCATACAACATTGGTTATGTAGAAAGATGCGGGAAGCCAGGGGAGGCTGCATTTTTATTGTGGTGAAGATTATAAAATAAAATCTTTTATCAGTTAGTGTATGTGCAATGAAGGTAGCACCGAACAGACTACAAATCTATACATTACGACTACATCACTTACTTCACATTATTTTCCCGTATGTTCATCATTTTTTTCCTTTGTAAAATAAAAGGGTCAAATAAAAAACACAACAGATCGCATACTTTGTTCCGTAAGGAAAGAACGGGTTGGCCGTAGCAGTCGTTTCTAACTCAAACTGCCAGGCTGTCGTTGTTAGTCACATGTAGCCACAAATACAACACTACACACTTTACTTAGCGCCTTAAGGTCAGAAACTTACTAAAAGTTGAAGGTTTACCCCAAGTCGGTGTTCTACACGCATAAAAATGATCGCCATGGTGTAAGTGAAATATTTTCCAGTGTGGTGTTAAACAGCAATAACAATAGGTGTATCAATAAATAAATAATTTTAGCACCTTTCCTTTTTTGTTTTTTATTTATTTATTTTTTGGCAACTTTAATATTAAAGACGTCTCTGAAACACTGTAGCGAGTAAAGTGTTTTCGCTGCATGTTTTCGATTCTCACAAGCTGGCTCTTACATGCGAAATTCCTTCCACAGCTGCCCCAAATAGATGACAATTATGGATGGATGGAAAGATCACTTTCTCATTCATTGATCAGAGAAGAAGGGCTTGATTTGGTGAATAAATATCTTGTTCTAAAGACCAAGACACGCTTGCCAGAAGCCCTACTACCGTGACAACCAGCATTCTCGTCAAACAGTGGCCATGGCAGCCACGCCGCCAGGACATTAAGAGCTAGGGCTTCATGCAGATGTGTCCTGATCATGATGACTATCAATTCTATCAATCAGTTTATACATGTACATGGTTTAATTCTGTGTGATGAGTCTTCAGTGTCAGTCGATTGGTTAACACCCACACCATTTTGATACCACGTGTCATGCGTTTTCTTATCCTTAAATGCATACACTAAAAGTTTTGCCAAACTTTTGCCACAAAAAGGATGGCCTCCGACCAAGCACTGAGTGTCTCTTCTAATCAATTTTTAGCAACATAAGCACTCAAATTGTGCATCGGGACATCCATTGGTTTTGGTTTTAGATTTTCGTTTTCATTTACTTTAACCACACGTGTATTTCCTGTAGTAATATATGATCTAAGCTTTCACTTCATCCAGGTGTTTAACGCTTACGACACGCCCTGACTTGGGTATAAAGCAGCCTTCCTCAAATCACCAGTTTTCATATCCTTATGCTCGACTGTGCCCCCTCGACAAATCTAGTCTTTTGCCAATTAATTCATCTGTTGAAAAATGGCGAGTTTTGCAAGGGTCGGGGGGGGGGGAGTGGCTGTTTTGGCTATTTGGGAGGGAGGGAGGCACGAGATCAGGGGCTATCCCGTCCGCCTACATCACCCCGGATAATTGACAGCTGATATTCTCACGCAGGGACACAAAGTTTAAGCCCATTTTTAAGCAGATGCAATGACGCTGGTATTTGGACGTCTGGAAGTTCGAGGTCCTGCTCGAGGAAAGTTACGACAAACTGCGAGAAAATCGATCGGTGTGACGCGAAATGCGACTTAATCGGATCTCCAGACTGCCTTTATCGACCCAGAAGACAATCAGGCTTTTGTAAAGACCGATACCTAATCCGATATGAAAAAGCAGCTCGTAAAACTGTCTCTGTGTCAATGCTATAGTAGTCTATCAATTGTGCTTAATTCCCGACAGGTAATGCCGCAACTGGTCTACTTGTCCAAGGGGGATAATCAGTGTATAACAGTTTTAATGCTCCCAAAGCCCGCCGGGGAGTCTGATGAAGTGTGATACAGAGAAAAATATTCGACGAGGCAACAATATCATATTACTGTCCGAGCTTGAGCCCGCCGTCATATATCTGTCTCTTCTCCTCTTTGAAAGGAATAAGCAATAGCAGCTGTCTCGCCCATTATCCTCAGAGATAACACGTGTGATAACACGGACGTTATTGACTGTAATCCAATTTGGCCTGAACTGTTCACGAAGATCACTTTTGTTGCTTAAGGTGCTACTTATAGCCTGTCTCCGATGTCAACCTGCAGGTGTGCTTTCCTGACACGTAGATTATTCACCTATATGAGAAATAAGTCAAATAAAGGCTGGGTTTTTTTAAGTGAAAGAATGCAACATTTGAAAACCTTCATTTTACAAAGTCGAAGAGGGTAGGTAAAAGTACTCCCAATTGTACTTTTCAGCTTTCTTTCTGACAATGTTTACTTTAATTTTGAGCTGCACAGTCTCGTTGGGTCTCTAGGGTGACGTTTATACACCACGTCCGTTCAGTTCAACGGATTTCAATGCATCAACATTGTGAAGATGGAATGAAAGAATTTACAAGGCAGTCGTAACTTCTGCCCATCATAGTTGGTCTAATAGTTCAACGGAGTTCATAAACAACACCACTCAACTATTGACCCAGAGGAGATCACAGTGTTCAACCGGAAACAAAGTTACTGAGTGTACGAAATGAAATTCATATCTTATTGGTAAACGGAGACAAGATCCTTCATGGTCAATAACGTCAAGTGCCTCGCAAAATGTACACACTTAAAGATTGAAGATTGCCTGCCAAGGCCCTCTAGTACGAAACCAACATATAACGTTACGTGCATGTAACTAACATGGCCACCAGCACTGTAAACGTCACTTCACCATGGCTTTTACATGTATGTAACAGGGAAGGAAGTCTCCTTCGTGCAATTATCCGTAACCTGTCAACCTCATACAAATACTAAATCCATAAACCCATCTATTTCTTTCTTTGCTTTTTTTTCTTGTTTGGAGCTTAAAGGCAATTTTAACATTTTTTCAGTAATATCACCACAGCGTCTCCAAAATCAGCATATTTTTAGTATTGCAACATTTAAGCAACATTTTAAAGACCCTCAAATATGACTCATTAAAGCGGTGATCCCCGAAAAGCCAAGTCGACAGCCAAGATTACTGGAGCCCGTTTAAATGTGAGCCTCGATAGCGACATTTCATATACCGTCAGTAAACCATACAGAGGCCTTCCAAGTCGATAATCGCAAGACCCATTTCCAATGTTGACCGTAAGAAATGTTTTCCCCAAAATATGTATAAAGTAATACATCAATATTAATTATTAAGGCATAACCCTACACAGGATTTCATGAGCCCAGGAGCTTCCGCGTGGGATATGTTCGTTGTATTTCTCGGCAAACACCCACCTGTGTTCTGTAGTAAGATATTGACAACCAGGTGTTTCTGACTCCATGCTGTATGGTGGCACAGGTGTGTGGTGGTAGTAGCAAATAACGTGTTGTTGTCATTGTGGAACTGACAGCTTTTTACAGGGCTCCCTGGCTGTCGTACGTCCACCTGCGGTAGCCACGACATCAATTACGGTACTATTCTGCGTTGGTGCGATATCTAAAGATGACCCTGGTATACGGTGGTGAACTGTTTCAGAAATCAATCACATCTACAGATTGTCAGTGTCTCGCTAGTTAGACGGATTAATCAGGGACGTGATGGAGGGATACGCCGGATGTGTGCGCGACCATTTCCTGATGGACAAGAAGTGACTTCCTGTGCACAAGGCCAGAGCTGGGCCCGTCACTCAGATAGGACTAACACGACATTGCCACATCCAAACTCGTATCAATACAATACATTGTTATTATGCAGTCGCAAATTGCGCGGTGGGGTAATTTAAAAGAGGCAGTGACGGTAGAGCACCGAATTGATGAAACACGAATGACACGGACATTTTCCTTACTGCCACATTCATTATGCATATATGTTCCCGCAATGAAAGTCAATACTTTCCCTTAATAGGAACAAAATTTCAGCCGTTCAACACACCTGTTTTGAATGTGTTTTGAAATCGGCGATGCGTTTCTATGCACGACGACATGTAAAAACAAACCATGTTGGTGCCCCTTCAAAAAACCCTCGGGGTAAATAAAATCTATTCGTTCGCCCGTAAGCAGTATTGATATTTACTTATTAGAATGATGTTTTACACCGTACTGAAGAGTTTTTCACTTATACGGCAGCATCATGGTGGGAGCGAATCTTGAAGAGCCCGAGGAAGGAGGACATTTAAGATGAAGTCTCACGCGCCATTATTCGAGAATTAGCGAGACTTTAATTTTCAGAGCATTAAACACCTATCGATCAGCCAGCTGACTCTTGCACCTTTACTCATCCAATTCGGCTAACTGAGTCCGCATTTAAATAAGAAATACATGTGGAGAGGTCTCCTGGGGCCAGTCGACAAGGATAATGGTACAGCTTTAATGGTGAGCGATTATCCTTTCTGCATCCTGATCTCGTTTTGCACGAGACCGAATGTCTCGAGGTAATCTTGGTAGGTTAGACGTCTAGTGGAATGTTATCCTCAGAGGAGGCCCTAGAATTCCGATTCCGAACTCACAGTCGGCAGAACTCCAATATAACCAGCGTATGATTTACAGATGGCCCCGCGCGATGGCGTCACTCTCCGTAAAGTCAGACAACGAAGCCTGTAAATGTTAGCTTCGACAATGGTTAACTAATTTAAAAACGATTCCACACTCCACGCATTTCCACACGTAAAAAATGAAACTATCACGTCAACACCTTAGAAAGTAAGTTTTCTCTGTGTTTCCTGGATTGCATATCTTTGATTTATGTTTTACGTTTCCGGACTTCAGTGGGAATCCCGGATTGATTCATTCACCACGGCACAACTTACTTTGAATAATCAAATCACAGGAGGGGAGCGGATCAGGGCGGTGTGGTTAAGAAGCTTACCGATATGTCATTTGGTACACTTGGGAATGTTGCCAAAGGGTATGTGGTTTATTCCGGTGGCTCCGGGTTTCTCCGCCCACATTATACCTGCAGAATAAGTGAAAAATTCAAGACTGTGGAATTGAACACCCCCTTCCTCGCCCCCAAAGAAATAAAAACGAAAAAATAAAATCAAATGTCAAGAGAATGAAAGATGAGAAATAATATTCAGCACAGTAGGTGTTAGGTACATCTTGGCAGGTATTTGAGGCATGAGGAAGTACTCAACAGCCCATCATTGAGAAAAACAGTTCAGTTCACAGGTCACTTAATCCATGCAAAAGAACAGCGTTGTGCATGAAAGCAAGACATGAATATAATCGCGAGAGACTGAAAGACACGGAAGCTGTAGTGATTTTCTCAGCGTATAAACTATAGGAGAAAATGTTTAGCTGAGACAAGCATCTATGTAAGTGTTGTTTTTTTTTGTCTGTATTTCGGTCTGGCGGTCGATTGGTCAGTGAAATGTTTCATATCCTACCGTCTTAGCACTGCCCATTCACTTAATAAAAGTTTGAGTGATAAATGACAAGACAACCTACACAGTTGATGTTTTTGTCGAATATTGGACCGATTCCGAACTTAAGCACATTTCTTAATGAAGAAAGTAAAATGCAAACATGAACGGGGAACCTTTCCATGAAAAAGGCAAAACACCATAAGGTGTGTAGTCTATTGATCATGCTGCCATTCGATGGCGCTCTGTCTGCCAACCGGCAGCGTGGTATTTATGAAATGCAAGCGAACAATGGTCACTTCAGCTTGTTGTCATTGCCCAAGCTGTCACCAAACAAGGAAGGTCTAGTTGTTGTTGGCGAGGATCTCGGATCTTTTCCAGTGCGATGGTATGTAGGTTCTTATAGTCACCAACTGATTTCAAGCATAAATGTATATTGACAATTTTTCAATCCACGATGAAGAACTTGAGAATGAAATACCTACCTATAATGACGTGTTATATGTAGCCAGACATTTATCTAAGCGGAAACCAAATACAATGGTTGAGGTCTGCATACTTTGACATTTCGTGGGCTTTTCGAATTCATCACACATGTTATGAGAAGACTAAAATGATCACCTCCAGCAATCAGATAGGAGAGCGCAAATCTTCTTTGATTAGAATGAAAAGGCACGAAGGGAATTTATATTTGTTTGGACACTGCAGCTTTGACATTTTATCCGTTGTTTTGGACGATGTTTCGCCTTGGATACCGCTGGACCTCACCTTTGATTCAGGTGAGTACTAACGATGTTATTCTGAAATACAGTAAGGCTGTATTCGGTTACGTTTACTCGGATCTGATAGCAGGACAGGAAGGAAATCAATTACCTGTGCTTTGTCCAGGTAATACCCTGGCGCCAATCAGTCCCAGCCCCCACGGTATCATAACGGGTCGGTTGTTTGCATTGTGTGTTTTGTCTCATTGAAAATCGCTTACTCTGTAACCTTAGTGTTTCTTGGCAGAATAGAACCTGAATGTAGACAGTTTGCCGGGCCATCAGCCCCAGACAATGGCTGGTGAGCCACTGATTTATGGCTCTCAATTCGCAGTTAGCTGTCTGAGACACACACTTAGAAGTATTACACGGATATAGCCAATGCCCGCTGCCCAGACCGGATTAACGGTAACCCCTGGCACAGATGTCTGTAAAGGCCGAGATTTGTCACCATGCAGCCTGAAAATCAATCCACCATATACGTTTTCGAAAGAATTTGGTCACATGGCAAATTCTGATCGATGGAAAAACATTGAAGATCTCGTAAGAAGATGGGTGTAGATTTCATTGTGAGTTAAGGTGCCTTTGAACTGACCAATGAAACACTTGATTTCTTGGTTTGCTTCCATCGTTGGAAACTCTTGACATTTGACAACGAATGCAAACATTTACCTGTACATAGTTTCAACCCTCGCCACCCCAGTGCTGTTCAGAGGCTTCTCCTTATAACTCTGGGAGTTTTCTTTGTGAAAACAATTTCTTAAGGATTTTTTAATGTGAAACCTTCTAAAATGTTCATGACTTATCTCCCCTCGTTTTAATACGTTGCCACGTTATTTGTGGTAACCATCATTAATGAGTTAAAAATTTTATACCCTGTTCAGATGGTCAAAAGCCTGTGCCGCCTTAGCTCTAAACCGGCTTAACCTCAAGTCGGTTTGGTTTTTCTTTTGTCCGTTCACACGGCGTCATAGCTCTGCTGTGCTTAGGCACATTTAAACATTAAAACATTTTTACCCAGGAGTTCATGTGCGACAACGTCATACCCGGGGCATTTAATCCACTTTCCGTTCACACGGTAAAATTTGAGCAACAAACCCGTCTCAAACCACATACGAACGTCGGACATTTAAACCGGTTTAAATACCCACGCTTTGCATCCACAGGCAAACTTAAGTCGGTTGAAGTAAAGTGACACATTTAAATCAGCTTAACTCCGTCCATGTGAACAGGGTACAACAGACTTTGTGACGTGGTTCACTGTCAGAAAAATGAACCAAGGTCCGTTTCGACTCCACACCTTTCCAAACCCCAGAGGCACCAACCATGGTGGTTTGAGAACATTATATATTGTCTAGGACAGTAGTGATAGATATATTTCTGGCCAGAAAAAGCTTTCTCTTTCAGATCAAAAGCAACTGCAGTTCATCTTTAAGGATGAATCAGCGTGATGTAATTCTTGTTACATAGTTTGCTTTACACTGACACTCAAGCCTAAGTGAACAATGTATGTTACATGTAACAGACGAGATGTCCAAAACATTGATCCAACGAATCTAACCACCAATGAGATATTACCATATGCCTTTATGTCACGCAAACGGTTAATGGTCCAACTATTTTGAAAGCTTAAAACTCTTTGACCTGTTTAGACTGCTGGAATATATTTCCATGTTTTGTATAGAAACTCAGAATTTGTATTTATCTTTTCGTGGAATTTTAACAATGGTATTGGACGGTAACAGTTATCTTTTAATATCTTCGGAGCCCGTAAGATGCATACTTCCGCGCAAGCAGCAGAAGTGTTACCTGGTGCAGAAAGAGAGCATTCGGGTACTCGTTTTACGTTGACAGTGTAACTTGTGTGAAACGTTGCTATCATCATGACATATACTGTAGAGATACGGCGCCATGTTGACAGACGCTTTCACCTTCATTTGACAATCAAAAATCCAAGAATTTCTGCAACCATCTGTAGAATCTCTGGAGAGGTATTTGCAATATTTTTTCTTGCCTTTATTCTTGCCTTACTTACGGTGTTATTAACTCGTGCCAGTTATGATTAACTGTTGAGTCATGAAATCTTCTGGTGACGATCCACAGCTAACTTCTATTCCCAGAGGAAATGCATCGGCAGAACACCGACAAACACTCATTAGGATTTTTTAGCCCCGTAGCGTGGAACAAGTAGACATATTAAACTGGCAACAAGAGACAATTCAGAGCTGTTCATGAAGGGGATTTTTTTTCTTGACTTCGATGTAAATAGCTGTTGTTTCTGGGGAAAAAAGTCACACCACGGCCCAGGGTTATGAGGCTCTGAAATAGGGTTATATAGTAACTTCAATTGTAAAGCCAGCCTGAGAGCACAGAGGTTATGGCTTAGGGTGGGATAAGGAGATACCATATTGCTGATAATAATTGGGTACGTGAAATCAGTCTAGACCACGGGTGTGATTTATACCAATTATACGGGATATTCCGTGACCTCAAGCTATGGTATATTAGCGAAGCAGGTTAAATTTCTCATTTGGCAGCCTGTTGGCTGCCATCGTCTGATCGTCGGTTTGAACAGTTTGTAATTATTGTCCATGATAAAGCCCCAGGGCAGTGGCAATACTATGAGTTCAGTGTTATTACGGCCTTGTATGACTGCCATGACATGCCGATGGGGGGGGGGGGGTAGAGTGGTAAAAACGATACCGCTTTATTACATGACTGTACTGGCGTCTTAATATCAACTGGCACCGCCAATCTGGCATTCAGACTCTCTTGCCTCCCAGATATGAACAAGGTCCACTTTTACCAGCAAGTGTTTTTATTGGGCTCATCAAAATAGGCTTTCCTTCATTGGTCATGGCTGGATTAATCGCTGGCGATATGACATTAGAACAATGTCGGATCTAGCCGAGGTTTGCCTCCATTATAGCCAGTGGCCAGAATAAATGAACGTCGGCTCAGGACAGCTCTATTTGATAAAATTCCGGTGTAATTCAACAGCAATCCTTGGCGTAACAAGTTCTGATGTCACAGGGTGCGGATTAGCCAGGGCTTTTATAACCGGCTCTTCCTTTCCAGCAAAATATATCGATTTCGTAATAAATGACTCTGATATATGGTTATTGATGATATGCTATAGTGTATAATTGCAAAGGACTTTACATATAATAGACTGGGAAAATGCAGAAATTAGCTTCTCAACCCTTCTCTGCTGCAACAGTAGAAAAATGCTTTTGTTCATTTTTTCCTGCCAAAGGTCACTACCCTATCTCTTTAAACATTTTTCCATAATAAAAGAGTTAATTATTTAAGAAAATTTATGGCGTTATTTTTTTCTCTTTTTAAATGCTATGCTATTCTTTCGTACAGTTTTGTGTAATGAAAAGACCTTGTAAGAAAAAAAAATGAAACGAAAGTTTTCGATTATCTCACTGCAGTTTTTCCAACCCATTATTCCATCAAAAAATACATGACTCGTCAGAAAATTTAAAAAAGCATGCCAAGGTTTGGTTTTTTGCGAATGCAAATGTTCGGGGATGTCTTGTGTCATAAATTTGCCTTGATGAAAGTACTCTTCCGAAAGGCGCTCACTTTATAGCTTTTCCTTTATGGAATGGGGATTAAAATTGCATCAAATTCCTGGATGCTTTTCAAGTCAGTGGTAATTTAACACTTCGTCTTGTTTTATGGATTTTCTCCGCACGCCTCGTGTTCTAGTATGACACTGATTAGCGCCATCTGCATTATAGTCAGTCACAAATGTTACGTCATCCATTCTTTATACTTGTAATTAACGGTATGTTTGTGACTGACGGAAGAAGAGGGATGTTTGTATGTCCGTATCCAGGCTGGGATACAGTTTCCTTGATTATGCCATACATGGGATTCAACTCAATTCATTCAGCTTGCTCGAGGTGAGAATAACTCGGTCCGATGTGAGGTATTGTGGGTGCACATCTGTAACAGATGCAAATATAGCTGGAAATATTAATGTTAGAAATGACTTTGATAATCTGATAAGTTGAGGTCTGCTTTAATGACTTGTAAACCCAACAACAGAGACATATATTTTCAGGCCTTGAAAAATGCTTCCAGCCCATAGCCTGACCAAGAATTTACCATCAATTCCCAAGTATTGAAATTTTCCATTTCATAGATATTAATTATTTCAACAGTTCAGTATGCCGTTGTGATGTGAATTCGTTTGACAGTAAAAGTCCAAGGCTGATGTCTGACGAATAATTCTTCTTGTAGCAAGTCCAATTTAGTTTGGAAAAAGACAGCAAAAGTGGACGAGTTTCTTATGAATGGTCCTATTATCACGGTTTTAACGTTGTTCTTGTTGTTGCCTGTAGTTAAACGTCCGTTTTAGCATTATTTCACTGGCAAGTTTGCCCTCACTGTGAGGTGTGTGTCTTAAATTGCAGTTTGCTGAAATCTGTGCAGGACATCAAAAACATCCACAATGACTTTACCCCAAAACAATATTGACACATACTCTGAAATGTGAATAAAACTGGTATTCAAAATATGTTATGAAGATATTCAAAAAGTCCATAGTCATGGAAAGTTCAGTCCGAAGAAATGGAAATATTCAATTATTTATTTGATTGGTGTTTTACATCATACTGGGTAATATTTCACTTATACGACGGCTGATAGCATTATAGTGGAAGGAAACTCGGCAGAGGCTAGGGTAACCTCACAGCCATCAGCAGGTAGCTGACAAACCTTCCCTGGAACGACTAGAGAGGAGGCCAGCCATGTAGCTGGAACTGAATTGACAGTGATTGCATTTGCACAGGCCACTGTGTCACTGTGCTTCACTAGCAGGCTAACAGCTCAGCAATTTGTTTAAGACTATTGGCATACCAATCCATGGAAATGACGGCAAAGAAAACCATAAATATCTTCTGTTCGCCTATTAGAACAAGATACCAGTACGTTACACTGGTAGCTTCGGTGAGCTTACGGGAACACAGCTTTTGCTTGACCTAGAATTCTAATCATCTAATAAATGGCCACCATATTTTGGGAAAAATCCCTTAAAGAAGCTTACCTGTGCTATTGCCACGCCTTTGCCTATAAACTTATTTGTGATGAATAAGAGAAACACAAGCTTCGAACTTAATATTAAACTAAGCGATTTTTTGTTAAAGCTAAACGAAGGCGGAGTTGAATTCCGCTCAGGTAGGAATCGGCGTAGTTGCCATTTATTTCACAGGATGTAAATTTCCGCACTTGATATAGATTTATGGGGATACTACTTGTTGAAGCAGAATATGTAAATAGTAGACTGAAACAATTCCCCGAGAACGCCATTACGACGACATCAGTCTACGTCCCAAGACGGTGTTTAACAACCATATATATTGGCAAAACACTGAACCGCAAGGGGGACATAAAACATCTTGTCCATCTCATGGTGGTTTTGTGTTTAAGTTTTCATTACACGCCACACAAAGACCTCAGCCCTAAGCGATTACATAAGTGGCCGTCTGGGTGTAATCAGCCATCAGAATCGATCGTGTCATATCGATTTGTGGGTGTCAAGTTTGTACCGATCGCCTAACAATAAATGAAGGCATGTGGATATTAGGTTAATTGCAAATATCGATCAGGCTGATTTAGCCGTTTCTTCTAGAGAAGGCACACCTCGTGCGTCTTCTTGTTACGCAACCATTCCAAGTAATATTTCAAGCCACGTTTGAAATAAGTCAAATTTGTTGGCTTTTGCATGCACCCTTCACTTTTAGAAGCCATGTAAATCTCTTCTGCCAGCGTGCTCCCAGGGAAAAGAAAATAAAGGTTAAAAAAATAGAGGAATATCTTCCAGCTGTGTGGATGGTTGCGTGGCAAGGCTGGGAAAATTACAGGCTTAGTTCTAATTTCAGCTAAAGGTGTGCTGAGGATGGGGTTTCGTCCCAGAAAGCATGTTTCAAACAAAATCAATAGCTGAATTTCTAAACTGGTCGAGCTTGTCAAACAGAGACCGGATCCCGGTAGTATTTTGTTACCAAACAGTCTTGCTGGATAGGATACCGGAGTTTATGGATTCTTTGAGCAAAGGATACGGAATATGGCATTAGCTCCCCGTCTACTGTTCAAGCACAACCGAAGGGGGCAGAGGAAAAAATGATAGAATATCTGAAATGGTAGCTCGGTCTCCCTGGGCCCTGGTCATGTTTTCTTAGACAGGAAATCTTAATATGGGTGGGAATTGGTGGGGGATAAAGCTATGAGAGCTGCTTGTTCAAACGGTCTTTTCCGGGCCTTTCCTCTCGTCTGCTATGAGAATCCCTATTTACCTAAGCCTGGTAAGATCTCTTTATTTGATGGAGCGGGGGGATTTCGGGCGAGAACAAACATGTTGGGGGAAATTAACTTTTCCTAAATTAGACTTGTAAGTCGGCAAAGTGGGACGACCGAAGAAATCGAAGTGGCCAACGACTTGAGGTTTCTGCGGTACATGCCGTTGTAGACGTGGAAAGCTGGACAGGTGGACGATTGCTGGAAGGCTTCATCACGCACCAGGATCAAGCATCTGACGGCTATAACAGAGTTGCAGCCTGAGAAATAACTTCGGTATAACCAGAGGGAAAGTTGATTGATTAACGAACTGACTGATTGACTGAGTTCATGAACTCAGGAATGAGCCAATGAATCAATGAATCCGTGCTTGTTGACCGACTTGTTGATTCACTGAATTCATGAATGAGCCAATGAATCAGTGCTTCCTAACTGGTTTGCTGATTCACTCAATTGGATGATAGGACAGCAGACCTAACGGCTGACTGATTGATTCAATCAACAGTTGATTCAATCGACAAATCGACGGACATGTTGATTCTACCGAGTTGCTCGACGGCAGACTGGCTGCTGATGTCACGGATAAACTGTTTCCCTGATTCAGTGATTTACTGACTCACTGAAAAACTCATTGATTCACTCATTCACAGACGGACTAATAGTGATAAGAAGAATAACTGTGGTATATAACTTTTTCCGAGAATACTGTTTTGGTGCTTGTTTCTTATTATATGCATGCGTGACTTCAAAATTTACGCCACAAATTTCACATCCAAGGGGCTGAACCAGCTTCCCTTGTGTCAACTACTCATGATGACTAGCTCCCTAGGTACGCCCTACTACATCATTCGGCAGTGGAAAAACTTGACAGAAATATAGTATAGGCTATGCAAGACTATGCAATATGGTTAAAGATTATTACATGTAAAATGTAGGCATATTCATGAAACGAATATTTCGGTTTTACTGAATGGTGATATATGAAATAGACAAAAATTGTACATCGTATTTACCTGGCAATAACTATTACTGTAAACCTATGTAGGATTAGAAGAATACTTGTTTTTGCGATAATTTGCATTTTTTTTCTACAAAGCTGACAAAAACAAAAGTCGTCTAGATTTCCAAAGGATTTAAAGCTGGGTCATGAAAATTGGCGTAAATCAGCTCGTTTCGGATAGCCTCGAGAGACGAGTTCTCAACCCCTACTCAGTGCGCCAGTCGGACAGGTTGTCCGAATCCATTCTGCTTATCGGCGGTCATGCATAATGCACAGAATGCATATATCATGTCAAGCCTCAGTCCCAGTTGTTATTTCCTTGTCCGCCGTGTGTTCGGATTTAAATCCGAAAATTATATGCAACCGGTTGAATAGCCTGGGTAAAAATAACGCGCGACAAACGATTGATGTTCGCGCGCTAAGTGCACAATTCTGTATTCAGTTTGCTAAAATATTCACTGTCGCGCCGAGGGACTTCCCCTTCCTGTCCCAAGCGGCTGTTGTGATCTATTGCTGTTCCGAATAATGCCCTAATCCTCCCATTTATTTATATTTATTTATTTATTGGTTGAAACCTGCTTAATTTTTCTCTGATTGTAGACCTGAGGTTTATTTGCGGGAGAAGTAAATGCCCTGTGGCGATACACAGTTCGTACTGGCTTCCTCTCCGGTTGTACGTAGGATATTCTGCCAGCAACCTGCGGACAGTCGTTGGTTTACCTCTGGCTCTGCCCTATTTCCTCACGCCATAACGCCGTCGTCGTATAAGTGAAATATTTATGAGCACGGCGCAAAGCACCAATCAAGTAAATAAATAAATAATTAATACCCATCTGTGCAATGCAGTTACAACGAGAATTCATTTCCTGCTACGGATGAAAATAACGAATAGGAAGTATTTCAGTTTTTTTAAGTGACTACCCTATCATATATTTTAAAAGCATGCGAGGCTTTAATTGCCCGTAACTATCATGGCATTCAACACTGGCTGGATACATGGCACTTGCGTCCCATGCAATGTACCAGTTGTTGGACTCACCCTTGTTGTTCTTGCACTGTGCCATTTCAGCTCCCTTCCGGACCTCCCAAAGTTTATTATCTTCATTCAGACACACCGGAACGCCATTCTGTGGTCATTGTTATTCTGTACTGCTGTAGGAAACCAAAGCTGAGACCAGTGCATGTTGCCCGCATTTTTCACATATTAAAAAAGCTGCGTTTGATCTGACCGTATGCATAACACCTCACAGTTCTTAGACAATTCTCAGAACTAAGATGATACTGAATAAACAAGTCGACCAAGACACTGTCACCATATTTCTGCAAGTCACAAGAACGCCTGTCGAAAAATAGTTGCGCTATATGGATAGGCTAGAAACTGCGATAAGACAAACCCGATGTATTTACAACTTAAAATTCTGTAATATGACCTTGGTCCTACATATGATTGGGCAACCTTGATGAGACACAGTTGTTTACATGATTATTTTATGGTGTCGCCAGCAATGGACCTACCTCTCGACTTGGAATGAAAAGTTTGCAATCAGCCAATAGAGACAAATTGTTATATTGTAGTTTCCTCGAATCTGTATGATATTATAGAGCTTTCAGACTAAATATGAACGTGAAACAATTCCACAGAATCTGAGGCACCTCATTTAGTTGAAAACCAAAAAAAAAAACTTCAGATATTTCAACCTTCTTGTGAAATTTTAACAAGGAAATTTCTAACTTTTCCAGTCGATGTATGCAGTAGTAAAGTTTCATTGATTAAAATGTGTTTCCACGACTATTATGTACCTCATAATCCTATTGTGAGGGCGTCAATTAGCCTTCTCCCTTTTCAATTTTTCATACATCATATATCACCACAACCCAAGAATAGATGGTAAATGGACTGTTGATATTAATAATATATTTATATATACATGCCTGCTGATGGGTAAATTATAATCCATATCACACTGGCTTAAGTCTGGGTCTTATTTCATGAAGCTCATCGGGTGAAACGCGCTGTGCCCTGATTTCGGCCAAGAACGTCTACTTCCCTTCCTGCATAGAATCGACGGCCGGATTTTCGTCATACGAATGAAATATTCGTGTGTGCAGCGCAGAAATCTCAATCAAATAAATTAATAATCGTGTATTGATGTCTGCATTGGCTCTTTCATTCCCTTTTATACCGTCCACTGTTGATCTGTATATTGAATCGGAGAAAGAAATTAGAAAAAAACATTGGTCGTTTCTTAAAAATTGACGATCTTAGGTGATTAAAACACTAGTTTACTACTACTGTAACGCTGACGTCCAATGAGGTCTTACGAGTTCAAAGTCAGGTCTCGCCGCTTTCCTATTATAGTCAACAATTTCTTTCAAACACATGGCCAATGGCGGTAGTTTCCGACACCCATAATCTTTACCGCCATGAAAAAAGTGGAAAATTGATGAGCACGGCTGTAAACATCAATCAAATATCAAACTAATAAATCAAACAATTTGTAACGTAATCTACCCAAAGATTGAAAAGAAACGACACATCATGAACTCTATAAACTTACATTTGATGACACCTAATGTTTCATTTTTCAAAATTGTTGTATATCAATTCCTAACTCCCTTTTTCCTTCCGTAAAATGTCCTTTGATATATGGAAACATGCTTTCCCCAGGACAAGTTATTAAATTGCAAAAAACCCACACCTTTCTGAAACCTGAACCTAAACCCGCTGGGACATATTTTCATGGCATGTTAGCTACAGGCGTCTTGAAACGGCATTGTTCCCTGCGCCGGGATGATTGATGTCACAACAATAATAAAGTGGGGATCTCCGTCGGATTGTTTATATGCCGTCAGTACAGTGATACATTATCGATTGGTCCTCTTATTTGAAAAGCTTTGGCCATGCATCTGTACTGCAAACGATGTCAAAATGTTACGGCTGAGATTTAGGAATGATATATGGACGCCGTTCTGTTCCGTCTGAGCGAAACCGTTCTGTTAGAGAACAGCTTCACTACCAGAAGGACCCTCCAGTGGATGAAGGGGGCAAATTAATCATCTCTTATCGGAGCCTTGGGAAAGTCAAATTGCCTTATTTTGTAAGCGACTCATGGCTTAGAAATATCAATATCACAAGGGGGTTTATGGCCGAAACACCGGGGAACACTGTCTGTCTAGAAACCGTTCACACATGCCGAACTAACTTTGGGTGGCTTGAGAGTCGGAAACCTTTAAAAACACGAGAAGTTACGATACTTGATACACAAGTCATTTCCATTATATACGACGTGTATCATTAATCAAACCACGATTTTCCTAGTTTTAGACTATAGAGCTCAAAAGAGAACCCATCGTAAATGCTTTAGGGTTTGTGAATAAATGTATTATCTGGAAAGGATTACATGTTGCTTAGTAGACAGGATATCGCACTGAAATATTCCACACTCCCCAAGAATATAATCAATGTAACATTCCGACAGAGACAAGCAAAATGTAACTGAGATAAAAGAAAGGAGAAATCATTTTAGATATTCTATTCAGATATATTATTGCAAACAATTTTGGTATCATTTTGAAATACTCTCATACTGTGTATGTTCTTGAAAGAACTGTAGCCTACCTATTTCCGTTTGTGAGCAATAGCCAAAGTGATTTATTTCGAAACTTAATTTGGTAACTTTTTTATTTCATGCAATCGTTTTGCTTAATCCAGTGTACAGTTTGCTCTCTGTATCTTTCTGTTTGAGAGAAATGGGACGGCTCTCGGGCAATGTAACGTCACTGTTGCACATTTGGAAGGGATCTCCGTAAAAGCTAGAGTATACAAAAATTGAAAAACAGAACACCATCTTAGTTCGTAACACATGGGTATAAAATTTATCATTCTAACAAACTTTTTAAACACAAACTTTGTAAACACACACTCTTTAAGCACATTAGTATCTTATTTCTTTTAACAAACGATCACTCTCAACATAAGCCTACCACATCTATAAGCATTTGCTCAGCACAAGCAGATTGACATGCGTCTTATTCAAATGCCCAATTATACACAGAAAATATTATGTAGAATTGAACACGGGTTTAAGTAGCGCCTTGTACTTCAATTCCACATGCACGCAAGCAAAATATCGACGGTAAATCAGACTTCATATTGCAACTGGCCAAGAGAAGGTTGAAGTTGTGCTGATTTCTGCACATGCGTACCGACAGTGTCGATTCCAGTGCACAAATACTTCTGCGTAATGTATACTGGGACAGCATGCCTTCATGCAATCGTTACGTATGTACGCACTGCATGGAATTAGATGGTCTAATATGTAGATGGTATAATAACAAAGTAAGATCATCCTAACCGGAAAAACCTAGATGGCACTTTAATGCTTTGCGTATGTTCAGCTCATCAAGACAACGTCTACAAAGACTAAAGAAAAAGACGAATCATAGTTTTGAACGGCTCCAATCTAAACAATTGGACTAAATGCGTTGCATTATAAGGTGTATTATCTAAACAGTGAAAGGACAGTTTAACTATGCCAAGAATAACATTGTCACCTGCACAGGGTTCTCAAGTGCTGATGTCATACATCCATGTGAGCTGGAACAGTTTCTAAACTGCCAGACAATAGCGGTATGAGTAGTGAATGTGAAAAATAGAACGCTTCTTGTTGAAATCTACAAGGAATCGGAGCCAGCTCTAGAATTAAGTTTATATAATTACATACTCTGGGTCACTGGACGTCCATCAAGTTGCCTTCGGAATGTCATCTTTGGAATGTCAATGTTTGGAATATCGCCAAAGTCAAAAAGATCATTTGACGGTCTTAAATTCTATAGCCCACTCCGCACCAACCGCTGTGTACTTTTAAGCAGACAGCAGAAATAACGTCACGTTTTTGAAATGCAAAGCCAAATTGTTTGGTGCGCTATCCGGAAATACTCCTCTCCCGCCAACTCTCCGTACACATGTGACGTCAGCGACGCTTAAAAGCAGAGATGATGCTTTGGAAATAACGGTTTTGACCTGCGACACGATCTGGTGGAGCGAGTCAGTATCCCCTGCGCTTGATCATAGCGTAATGGGTCAGCTGAAGATCTCCTTTTCTCTTATCTCCACGTTCTAGGGTTCCTGTTACGCTGTAGCCGAGCTGAAAGTCTGCGTTGCTCACATTCGTTGTCAAGTTGACCTTGAAGTCGGGATTATGGGGCAGGTCTTTGAATGTCCCGTATATATACATGTTCCCGTTTCCCTTGTCCACCATTTTGGCTTTGGTCGTTAATTTTCGGTTACCGTTAACCTCGATGATTTTACAGCGAGCCCGGCTCCACCAGTAGGTTTTTAGCAGCCAGTAGGTAATCATGGCCGGTTGGGCCCAGCCCTCGTACGGGAACAACAACACCTTGGTTGGGAAGCCTTCATAGTTAAACACTTTCCTACAACACTTGCCCCGGTTTTCGTAATAAAACAGCTGCACCATGATTTCCAGAGTGCAAAGGAGCAGACAACTGTGACTCAGCTGAGGTCTTACTAAGCTCAAGCGTCATTCATGTTCACACCTGAAAATACAAAGATAATTAAAGAAAGGTCAGCGGAGCTGTATATGGGTGACATGTGATTAAGACCAAATATTTCCAATATCCGTTTGGTTCATTCTAGATATTCTCCCGTTCGGCAGTCCTTAGTTCTTAATTACAACAACGTAATGTTTCCGCTAGAAAAAAACTTGCTTCAATCAAACTACATACATGTTATTCGTGTTGACGTTTCTCTGTGTTTCATTGTTTAATGTCCAATGCCCCAGAGACATATAATTGTAATTTATTAGAGTTGACATTAAAAACGGTCCTGTTTTCACTCAGCTGAGTGATTAGATTCAACACGACGCTTTATTCCTTGCCCAAATGGCAAACCTGCATCGTTTGAAAAAACTGGCGATGAGAGAATTAGTGTACCAAAGCAACCCTTTCCACATTCACATAAACACCATACCAAATTGGATTCGGAGAAAAAGCATCACTTTTTTTTTCAAAGATGTTCTGTACATTCTGTGTAGACCTGTTTTATCGTGTTATGGAGCTTCTTATACTGACTTGTCGGCTCTAGTAATTTCTAAACATGTGGTACATTTGGTAAATAATATATCGGTGAATGTCATAACCACCCTATGAAAGCAACTGGATCCCTACCATATAAACTGAATGACTAGGCGGTCGCAAAAACGCTTGTCATCTTTTTTCCAAAACTCAAGTAATTTTAAAGTAACAAAGCGTTTTGTCCAAGACTTTAGGCAGATGGGGGTCGGTTGTGCTCTAGATCATCCGTCACGCTGAATGGTAAGCGGGTTAATAGCCAGCCAACTTACCGCGGCACAGGACACTACTTAAGCAACAGGGGCGTTCTGAACTTGTGGATGGATTGCAGGCCGAGTAAACTGGACCTCCATACGGCACCGACTATTGTGGTATAGTTTATCAAAGGCCATCTAAGAGCGAGTTCTCATGAGTAACACAAAAACGGACCAAATGCCATACAACATAGTCTAAATAAGCCCGCGTTGATCCAACTGGGGGATGAATACGCGGGCGATCTATAATTCGCTAACGTCGCTGAGCGTAACATGCGCTAGAATAGCCTCCCATATCGTATCGATCAAGGAACCTTAACTAACTGGCTGCCTTTCGTTTTCATTCTCGAACAATATGCAATAAAACGCCAGGGAAAGTTTGATGCGCAGCAGTCATGTTAATGTGGTAGTATTTAATCGTCTTACCCAGATACAAGTAGCATTATACAAGACAGTTCCACGCAATTGCGAAGGAATCGGCTGGCCTTGAATATAGCTGGGGATGTACAGACTTGCTAAAGTGACTAGCCCTGAAGGGTTCCTCTATGTATTGCCAATCATCGGATGAAACCATCAACAGTAGCGGGAATCTAAGAGAGGGCCTCTCACCACCCCACACGCCGTGTTAGGCTCAGGGTTATACTGAGATCGATCGCGCCCAAGGCTTACAGGGGCCGTTCACCCGGTCATCGGGATTAGAAGGCTTTACCACCAAATCTTTAATGCCCCCTTTGCCTTGTGACATCGGCCATCAGCAGCCGGGAAGACCAGTCGAGTTTTGACAAATTCGCGGGCAGAGTAAATCAGCACTCTACAAATCCCGATTGATTTGAATTAATAGCATTATACGTCACACCACAGTCTGATTTTCTTACAATATCTTTGTAATTTGGTTTGTCGCACCCATCAGCTACGTTTGGATCCACGATCCGTAGTCAACTACATTAATAAAATGAGCACCAACCTTGAAAACATTGCATAACTATGTCAAACAAGCTAAATATTGTCGACAGCCTCGTGTGCCCCCGTGTCCGACGCTTTCAGCCTATAGATTTTAAGACAAACCATCGCAGAGATTCTTGTGTCTCATTTCAAGTAACCGTCAAAACAGGGACACTTCACAGTGTATTACAGCACTGATGTTTTCTGCTAATGTTGATCTCATGGCTTGACCTCATTAATTAACAAGTGGACTTTTAAATTATGTTGAGAAAAATAAATTGATTCGCTTTATGGTTGGAAATCTGCAAGTGTTATGAAACACTGGCTGTCAGCGCGTGAGATGAGATGCCAACGGATTCATCAAGTGCCCTCCTATGTCTCTTTGACTCAGCCGTCCGAATAACGTCTTTCCCGCTGAGAAGTTTGACAAATCTTTATTCCAAATATTGGGGGCACTGGATGTGTCATTTGATGAAACCATTATGTCAAAGACACAAGACAATTTATCACTGCCGATCTTTCCAGCATCCAAAAACAGACAAGAAATAATCACCCTTGTCGCTTCTTAGCTCAGCAGCTCAGATTTTAAAACCATCCAATTTTTCTCTAAATCTGTAAGAAGCAACAGATACATAACAGAACATCGCGTTAACATCACATCGCTCATGGTATCAAGGGGGTGGGAGATTTCGAGGGAGTAAAAAATGGTGATTGCAGCTGACAATTTCGTCGTTTTTCTGCGTAAAACGCGATGCGTCATCTATCTGATAGTCGCAAATATAGAAACATCTGTCGAATCTAAAACAGCTCGAAAAAAGTAGCAATCACTCTTGAAGCTGGCTGTGTCAAGGTCTGAGTTCGCCTTCAAGCAAGCACCTGAATTGTTGACTCCATGGCGATTGAGAACTCCTACACGTACAAATATACTTAGCTGGAACACGTACGCGTTAAGGTATCTGTGGTTTGTTGACAGAATCAGGTCCTATGATAAACAGCAATTTTCTTACCGCATTGGTGAGGCCCCACAAGCAATGTTTGTCTTACCTCAACATCACGGACGAGCCTGTTGTTGCCTTGGTATAGAAATCTCCAACCGAACCATGAAGCGTCAAGAGCTGTCGAAGGCAATAGCTTGCAGAATGAAACCAGATCTTCTGCTGTTTGGCCCTAAAAGGTTACACGATATTCACACGGCTGTTCCTTCGGTGTACCATCGATTTTCCTGTACACGGAATGTTTAGAGGCACGGATGGATGCGATGAACGAACAAACCTGCAGTGTCTGAGGGCCGTGTATCTATACTAGCGACAACAACTTACCTTGTGCTGAAGAGTAGAGAGAGGGAAAGACAGAGAGACAGAGAAGCGGCTGCCTAGTCCATGGTCGGCCTCCTGTTCGTGTGACTGCCAGGTAGCTGGGACGGATGCAAAACTGCTTCCAGACCTCCTTGATGTAATTTGTCGGGCTTAAGCACTTTGACCATGGAATTATATATCTGCGTCACTTGCGTGTGTTATGAATGAGAGTTCTTGGACTGGAAACCACGTGTTACTCTGTTTACCAAATCTGGCCAATCACAAGCTAGAGTCTGGCGAAGGGGAAGCAATTTCAATCCAGTCTCGGAGGAGAAGGAATGAGGGTGTATAAACGACCCTCGGATCAGTCACTGGACGGTATCTTAGCCATCTAATAGCCCAGCTGGATGTATAGCTCCAGGCTTTTACTCTGATAGTTTTGCCAGTCGATACAAGAACACGGTGCTAGCTCGGCGACTTGCCCCGGTATACCGATCGGCTACACCCTATTTCTCAATCTTACAATTTTGCAGAAATGCACGGATCTAGAGTCACACTGTTATTCGATTATCGCGTACATGCCCCGCATAGGCGATGAAACGGTGCTCGATAGACGAACTAACAGCCATCGTTTGTGTTGAAATGTCCATGCTCGAGAATTACATCTTTGATTGAGTTGCGATGCAGTCGCGAACGGTTGAAGAGAAAATCGATCTCAAGTCTACAGTGTCGGAAAGAAAAACTTTCAATCAAAATTCAGCAGCGAGTCGTGGACAATGTGCGTTTCGGCACAGCTCCGTTCTTCGCCAATTACACTCTATTGACATTAGAGGCTGGCAGCAGCGACTCGACGTTCGCACGATGTTTTGCGAGCTTTTAAAATCCATCCGTCTGATTTCATCAATGCTCTCGTAATATCCCGAGCCCATTGAATCATAATGACGGATCGTAATAGCATTTAGCGGTAAATGGCATCTCAGAGCGCAGCGGCATTGCGATGTAACAGGTATTACGTGTGGCTAATTAGAGGATCGATAGAACACTTCATGTCTACTTGCATCCAATGGATGCCATCGTCGCATCGCCAGAGGACGCCATCAGGGAACCCCTAACAATGTTCCGAACGGCAAAAATGTACCGTGTGCTACCTTACTTTTGGCGTCTTTATTCCGGTTTCTTTCGGTTTCTTGTCATGGTACATTCACATATCTTAACACTCGGGTTCGTCTATGCTTTACGAGTGAGACCACGCCACCTGTTAGACTGGATTAAGCATCCATAAAAGCGAAAAGTTCGCACTATCTGTACTAATTACCTGTCGCAGAAAGATGTGAAGTGGACAAGAAGTCCCGCGGTTTGCTCCCAATGGAGAAGTCTTACCAATGACCTACTCGCACTTCAGATGTCTTGAGAACGGTACAATGCCCACTTGTGGCTTTTGTATTGTTCATAAACTGTCAACAAAATCTGATATCGGCACAGATTGACCAGGCTACAATAAAGCACATTTCTAGAGACCTTATACTCCAGTGGATGTAACTGATTGTCTGTTTATCAAATCAGGAGATTATACAGTGAACGTATTGACTTTAAACCATAAAAGTCAGCCTCCAAGTTCGCAATGGGTCCTTTCTGGCAAGGTTTACCAGCTACACGAATGCAAATATACATACCTTTCCTTAATGCAAAATGACTGTTTACGTGGTGAATATTGTTCAGTTGTGTGAGAATTTAAATATTACCATTTATTATTGGTATATTGTTTGTCCTAGAGGCTAATAAAGTGGCTAATAAATTTTTAAAGTAATAACCGCACACGAATTAGATTGATACCCATCCGGCCCTAGACAGAAACAGAGCAGACTTTTCAGCATTATGTAACATAAAAAAATATAATTATTACATTTTTTTTATTTACACCCTGCATAGTCAAGAATATGTTTCACTTACAGAATAGAGTCCATTTTACTAGTTGGCAGGAAAACGCGATGCCCGGTGTAAACATTTAATACACTATGGCAAGATACAAACTTTCAAAGGTGTGACCAAGGCCCTTCGGACCTGAACGCCATACTGGTGAAAGACAATTAAGTGGTCTTCAATGACGATAAAACAGCGAAGCGCAAACGACCCCGCAAATTACGCCGACCTCTTATTGTCACCTAGACCGGATTGAGAGCGGCGAAGTCTAGATATTGTAATACATACAATGACCTCAGTAACTCAATGTGGAAACGAACTATATCATAATGGTTGAGAACGTTTTCATAAAACCTGCCCGAATGAAGTTTTCACAACGTTTAGAGAGGACATTTGTCATGCTCCTGGCAAAGGGCCATTTTTTTCTCCATTAATGAAACAATGACGGAAATATAATTAATCAGAAAACATCGAGATTGTTCCATGCTTTTTTGTTTGTTTGTTTGTTTTTTGTTTTGTTTGTTTGTTTGGGTTTTTTTTTTGTTTTTTTTGTTTTGGGTTTTTTTTTGTTTTTTGTTTTTAAAAGTGAATGCGGAAAAGTATTCATTTGTGAAACATGTCATTTCTGCACAATCACTGTCCGGTACTCTCGTGGAAACAGTTAAGCAGTATTTATATACAGAGTAGGACGTATCCAAATGAGTGGCGGGTTGTTTACGTCCCCCAGTGGATGTCCCATCCACCCAAATGTCGCAATTTAGACTGCTGCCTGCATATCCGCCTTACTCACCTGAGGTGAATTCGAATTTAATCTTGTCAGTTGGGATTCAAGACGTATCCGGAATTCAACAAGGTTTGCAAGATTTGTGTTCATTTGGGAGCGGCCCTTGACGTCAATATCCTGGCGGAGAATGGGAGAGTTTTTTTGTGTGAGGCAGTACAGGTGGATGGACGCATAATGAAGGTTTGTCAGAGAGATGTACCAGGTGGAACTGGCATAGAACAGAATGAAAATCGCATGAATCAAGGGTTATGGTTTAACGCCGCTAATTTCCGGTCATATCACAGAGACAGAATAAAAATAGACGGCTTGTCTATGTCAGACTTTCTGTAAGACATTTGCTAGCGGAAATGTACTTAAATATTTATTTAGTTAATTGGTGATTTAGTATGAAGATTATCTCCCTTAGACGAATTCGTCTTTGATATGACAGGACACAATGCCATCGCTGAGACATCGTTGTATTCCCCTTTAAGGAGTCCATGTAAAGACTTTTGACTGAGTATCAATTATTCCTAATTTCGATCGCTAAGTCCTTCATTTGATAGAAGAATTCACACGTAAAGATGCTTACTGAATGAAACGGAGATTCGGCTTTTATCCACTTTCGTGAATTTCCCAATTTTTGCCGAAATCTAGGGAAATTTTATGGCATAAAATATGACTCGCGTAAATTTACGTTCTTGGAAATCCAATGAACAGCGGCATACAGAACACTTCATGAAAACATCCAAACGGCTTAAATCTAAGGGCAACTCGATTTAACAGAGAAAGCTTCAGGCAAAATGGTTTCAAATGGGTCGGGTTAATGAGGTAACGAAACCGTGTCCACATGAAACGCAACAATGAGCTTCGACAGGCACCTGGACAGTTTTCTGTCTCAAAGCCGCAGCCAATTCAGCAGAAACAAGATCGCCCATTGACCCCCTCATTGAAAATAAATTTACAGTATGACTAGCATAATCTTTTCATTCATGAATTGAATTAAAGTGTTAAGTGAACAGCTAAGCTAGAGAGTACAACGACAATAAATAAAACACCTTCGAGATGGCTCATCAAAACAGGACAATTTGCAAGCCAGCCATGAAGAATTGTTCGTCGGTGTACTGTACTTATGAAACAATCCTTGGCGGGAACTATATGATGTATAGGCCTAAATATACAGGGTTTATGTTCATCGACGTAGGCATGTGTCTTGCTAAGAGCATTTTAAGAAAGCTGCTTTGTAACACAATAAAAGAGCTGCTGCATATCAAATAGCCATCAATAAATGATGAGCTGTTCGATTTTTGTGACGTAATACCTTTATTTGCGGTCTCATGCCTGACAGCTCTGCGTCATCGGAGAACTCCTTGTGAACTGTATGCATCCGTGATCATTTCCACGAACTCTCTGTTTTTTCTGTAGTACGTTTGAAGATATATAGAATATTGTTCACCCCAAAAAATCCGAAAACATAAAAAACTTGATTTGGATTGTGCATTTTTTTTTAAGAATACACTCTTATAAAATCAACTTCAAACAGAGATAGCCAAACAGCGACATCAGTGTTTGCGTCAATGGTAGGTTTCAATCACAAAACTACGGAATGGAGCGTAATGTACTGATCGATTGGAGAAGAATACCGTGTATTTTGTAATCAGTGTAATAGCTGGTGGCATGTGCCAATGTTCCGCCTAGAAAGGTATCGCAGCGTGCATCGAACGCTGTCACAAAAGGAAGCCGCCTATATCGAGGTTCTTTTGTCTCCGATGAACAAGAGAAATTTAAGCGCAATTATGAAATGGAACGTATCGACTTTTTGAAAACAGTGAAGTATACCGCGAAAGACAGGTTAGTCACGAAGAAGATATGGTCTGTCACTGCGATACAAAAACATTTTGTTTTTTGATCCAGGTTTAATAGTTGAATACGTAGTTTAACAGTTGATTCCTGTCATCAACCATTTTGTAACGGGATTCATGACGTTTCCCTCACTCTTTAAGACCGAACTGACTCAGCTGGTCAAGTCAACTCAAAACTGATTCCCTAGATGCCATGACAGCAAACTCATATTCCTCAACTGTTACAGAATCTACTCTATGATATACTTGGCAATCGATTTTCTAGAAAGATTTCCGATAAGATAATGGAGCTATATACACGGTCTGAGACTCTGACGGGCTACACAAAAGGGTCCAATCCCATGGTCATGTTTGCACCGAAAAGTGTGACATATTCCAGGAAAGAACTATAGAATGTATCTCTTTGGCTTTGTGAAATGCGGGAAGGACTTTGAAGAGTCCCCCATTATTGCCCTTTAGCAAATTTGGGGAACTTTTTACAAACAGGGTGTAAGTAATTGCCATGTCGACACATATTATAGAGATGCGTCACGATGGTACTTACGTTTGACGAAACGCTGCACCCTTCTTGTAAACCGGACCCTCGGTTTATATGTCTTTAGGATAAATTTAATAAAAACTCCCAATAGTGGTTGGATGCTTTTTATATTTATTTCATTGTGGTTTTGTGACTTATACCATGGTGCCCAGTTTTATGGGTGAAGCCAAGTGGAGTATACCAGGAGGAAACCATCTACCTTCGCCTTCGGCGATTGAGTAATGTACACTACGTACAATGCACACCATACACCAGAATATGCTTGTGCTGCCAAAATAATGACTTTGTACTCGTACCTCCGCAAGTTCATTCGTGCACTTCTACAGTTACGTGGGGTTGCTTAGACTGTGAAGGAATGCGTCCAGTCACCAGTGGAATGCAACATTGGAACTGAGCGCAGTAATTTCTCCCTTAATGAACTAGAATATCTTGACAAGTTGTCAAAGGCCATTGGTCGCTGTAAAATGGCTCGGCGCAGTGGGCGACTTGATAAACGAAGGATTGACTATACAGCCGGAGATCTCTGTAGCGAGAGTGTCCGATCGATTCCAAGCGGAAACCTCCACAGGTTCGCGATAGAATGGAGGTACGAAGTCAGGAACAGAGGCAATGACATTTTATTTCGGAATTGCGAGCCGAGAAGAAACAAATTATGCGGCTCATCCCAACGCCTTGTCAGCAGAATTATCGAATTCATGACGACCAATAGGAGGACGAGAGGTCTGACTTCAGCGACACATTCATCGACCGACTCGCTCCGGTGGAAAGCGGATGAAGATTAGTTCCGTCGGCTTACTTTGGCTGCGCTGTGCGTTGCATGCCCTAGCTCTTACTAAATCTCTGATACAGCATCCGGCAGGGTAGATGTGTAATGTGAAGCTGACTGCGACCGGGATATTTCGGACACTGTAATTAGATGTTACAAAATTATTAATGAATGGCTTGACTGATTTGCGCGCTTGCGCTGACAAGAGGATTCCGGTCAGGTAATAATAACAAGAAGTCAATTTAATGAAAATACCCATTAAGGAGCAAACCACTAACCCGGGTGTCAAAAGACATTTGTCACGATACCAGTTCTTAAAGTTGAAATAGTTGGCTCTTTATCACACAGAACAGTGGCAAATACAACTAAATTTTTGCATGCCTCTGGGGAGGTTTTTAAAACTAGAGAAAAACTCAGTGATTCAACACATAACTGTACGTTCTATGTAAATACCTTTTCTTCTAACCTATTATTGTAGCAAATGTAATGAGCATGTCAAGTGACTGGTGACCCGTTTTTATTCAATCGAATGTTGACATCGAGTCAGTGGAAAGTCCGGGACATTGCAGTCCAGTGGGTCACATATTCTGGTTTGCCGTCATCACGTATTTGGAATAACTCGCTGTTGATCTGGATATTCTCTTATGTTTATACATGGAAAAGCTATGAATAACGATCCCAAATACAAGATATGTGAAACCCACCCGCGTCACCTTCCCATGTGGTCACATCATGGTTCATTCCTGTTTATTTATTTGGTTCCGTTTTACAGTTAATTCCTGTGTGGCCTTTACACATCTGGCTTCAACTAATGGTCCATTCAGTTATTTTGGTTCTCTTTATCTCTCACTCATGTGATAATTGTAGATATTTTGGTTCACTGTATGGTTTAGTCCAGTGACATTCTTTAGCACATTTGCTTCACTACACCTTTCTCCACGGAAAATTTTATACATTTTAAATCACTTATTGTTGATTTCTGAGATATTGCTTCACTATATAATTGTTTACTCCTGTGCATGCCATTTATATTATCTTCCTTTAACTTTATGGTTCACTTTTATATATTTTTCTTCATTCACTGAACCTGTGATGTATATGCTGCTTCACTACTTTATAGTTCACTCTTGTGATACTTGATCTTAAGGCTCAAGAAACTGCGTTGTTGCAAAATTTATAAATATAAATTTATGTAATACTTCGACCCCGAAACTCATGTTTCGAGTCATGTAGACGTGAAAGTCCCCAAGGCTGGATCATCAGGGTTGGCCAGCCACATTAAGCTGAGTGTAACGGGTATAGGTACAGCTTCATAACTGGGTATGACTTAGAGCTTCCAAGCTTTGATCAGTTGCATGCTTAGCCTTGCAGCGTGTGGGGCGCGAACAACTCGTCCAATCAATACGGACAGTTTCGGAATCACTTCGAGTCAGTATTCATGCTTAAGTCCTCGCCATCATCACATTTCACTGAGAGTCACTTTGATCCTGTCTCTGACGATGTCGTGTACGAGCCGAATGATAATTAGTCCCGACCACAGTTAAAGGTTTTCTCCCGGACCTGACTGGAATACCGCCACAGATTCGGCGGAGTGATACAAGACTGACGGCCAGGTTAACTGAGTGTATCCAGTAGTTCAACATCCGCCGGAAGTACTAGATTTCAATCGGATTAGTCAAGGTCAACGTTGTATCACTTTTCACACGCAGACTGCGGCCCCGATCCTAGATGAATAGACCTATAACTTGTTGTTGACCTCTGATCTGGAGAATGTCATTTTATTTACAATGGCACTAGTGCGTGTTAAAGAGATAGTAGTACATTTACCTACACACGGTAGTAATACCTCACAAATGTTCACCTTCAAAGAAAAATCGCCTAAGTTTTCGTCTCAACAGGAAGGAGCAGTCAGTTATTTCTGAATTTTGACATCAAATCAGTATATGACATCCACGGGGCCAAAACTATTCCCAAACGGTTATACTGGAAAGATGAGGTGAAGTTCAGATAAGATCTGAGCATAATCTGTTTGATGTTATTTTGTTAGTGTTAATTTTAGGGCCTTATTTAATTAATTTTTAATCTAGGTATTGTGTTAGTTCGTAACGAAAGATGCGTAAAGTAGGATTCTATCGCTTAATAGATCCACTGAATGAAAAGGTCATCGTCTTAAATGTGCTTTCTCTTTACTTCCACGATCGTTAAGAATAGACATTTAATCAGTAAACGGATTTTTCTCTTAGGAACGAATTAATCCAGATTAATGACATTATTAAGAACTAGAATAAACATTAAATCACTAAAACTAAGTAGTCCATTTGTTAATTTAATCACAAGAAACATAAGCAGAATTAAATCGTAAAATTTATTGTTCTAAGTTGCTTTTCGAAAGGCTTTGATGTATGAAACGGCTTTAGAGAATACGCTTTTAATGTATTTGTCTTGACAGGACCAGTCCGTTACAATGTCTTTCATGCTAATGTTTTGATATGCATGTCATATCCGCTCCACTTTCCAACTAAGGTCTCAAATTCTCGTGACGACTTTTGCTTGGAAATCTTGGACCAAAAACCAAAAGTCTGTGACATTATACATGGATGGCGACAGTGTAACTGAATGAATCTGTGCTTGGGGCGTGAGACATGATGCTGTTTGACTCTTGGCATTTACACCCTTAGCTTTCTATTATCTTTATAATCATAAATTCTTTCTTTACCAATGAAACAATGACGAAATGAGCTATAGTCATGGGATTTTCCCTAGAAGAAGACTCACGAGGCGATAACTACAACCACTTTCGGGACTTACACTGTACAACGACCCTGGGTCTTGTGTATATGGACGAAATAGAATTCCACTTATGGACCACTCCTACAAGAGTAATTCCTTCTTCCTCTTCTTTGTCCACAACTGTATGATTTTGTTGCCTCATCTACTATTCACATATAATTGGCGTAACGTTGACTGAAGACTTGGTCAGAAGAGGCATCGGTAAATCAGATTTAAATGAAAAAAATCTTTTGCCCTGGATCGAAGTAAATCGACAAACACACAATGGGGAATTTATGGACCGTCTTTGGTAAGGTGGTGATCTTGAGTTGGGTTTATTCTTACCCAATCAGGTAACCAATCAAACCGCACGACATCGGGTTATTCGAGGTCATGGTGTCTGAGAACCGACTGGTGATTGGACATCTGGCGTGAATATAATTGAACTGACATATTAAGACGATGCAAAAACGGCCTGTAAGAAGGCAACAAAGCCCCCAAACCTATGGCCAGAATATGCAAATTTCCACATCAGCGGGAAATTGATGTCATCTTGTTTGTTCCCTTAGTTTAATTTAGCTGTCGGCCAAAATTCCATCCACTACTCCGGCAGCTTTAAGTGAAGTCCTCGATACGGTTAACTGGGTAATTTGTCAGGGTGAGACAGACACCTCCCTGGGAGAATAGTGGCGAGTTTATGGCCCAAAGGTAGAGGGTGGAAATATATCACGCAATATTTAACTCATATTTATAGGGCAGCATTACCATCTTTACTCGTTCAGCGCAATTAAGCTAAGCGAAATGGGTGCGACGGCTGCTAACACTGTAGTGCATAATGTCCTTGCTGAGGGCCTTCCAAGTGTTTTCGTATGAAGTACTCATTTGTACCACTGTAATTTAGCTAAATGGAAAACGGCCCAAACATGCTCATATCACCAATAGATGGACAACATTACATTAATTTTAAAATGCATTCCTAATATTTTCACGAAATATCGGTTCTGTCTGTGCACATTGAGACCATTTTTCCAATAACGTTGTCTCTTTGCACAACACAACATCGACATTACAATACAGCACTTTACCCATGTAAGTGATTTGGAACTAACATCGGTAAATATGTTGTTAGGCACATGCGCGACTAAAACAACTTCGTCTTTTACTCTGTTATGCAACTATGACGAGCAGAATAGACGAAAAGAAAGGAGCAAACCAAATTCCATCAGAATTCCATCTTGATTGTATGTTTAATCGAAATTGAAGAGAAAGTTACTAATGCATATATAGAAGCAGGTACAATCATATCAAGAAATCAGTGTCATTCGATTGTCTTAACCAAATATACAGAGACGAATCCGTAAAAATCGAAGTAGAAGTCAGTTTACATGTAAATTATTATCGGTGTGATCAGCAATACACATTTCCATAGCAAGTGCGTGTTCTCTCTACGAACTTTGAAATTCGACGTCCAAACTTAATACGCGATATTATTTCCAAGAATATTTGGAGAACAGTTCGTTATAATTGCATGCATGCAAAGCTTAAGTGTATTTCATTTCGCCATTTTGACATTTTAATTTATATTTTTGAAATCCTTTTCATTGTCATTTAAAATTCATTCCTATGAACAATTTGTATGATATTTAAGCTTTAACTTTAATAAATTGAGCAATAACCCATTTATTACATATAACTTTGAGTGAATAACATCAAGTAATGGAGATATGTACTCACAACAACAACTGTAATTCACGATATTTTACATTTATATGGGCAGTAAAGAATAATTTTGCATGCACAGCATATCTTTACTGTGATACTCTCATTACAGGTCCAGTCCTAAAAAAATATTTTCCCTTTTTGTAAAACTTCACGGCCCAGAAACTGAAACACATTTGGAGATATTAGTTCAGCGTGCCCAAGTGGAATGCCCATTTTAAGCGTGAGCTATATTTCAAATAATTACTTGGGAAACTTTTCACAATAGCACTGATTTAAATTAATGTCCGCAATCATGTGGTAATCTGTACTGCTTCCATTAAGGATGTCGAGTTAATGTAGAAAAGCGCTCGTTCGTGATAAGAAAATTGTATTTTGCGCAACTAAGCTGTTTGGCGATTGTGAGTTTTTATCTGTTTTTTTTTTCTTCTGGGAAATCTATTGACAGTTCAAAATGGTGTTGACACATTCCAGTTTAACTTAACCGAGCCGTGGTTGCAATTTCCAGTGTGATGCATTTGAGGGAATGTTAACGACATGAAACAGAGTTCTATAACGTTTTCTGTCATCAAGGCCTCGGCCACTCATCGATACAATGATAAACTCGAATCCAGTGCTTGTTGCTTTCGCCGCAGATTTAAGTCTGGGTGGTTTTTCAGGTTAATGGGGAATGGCGGTGGTTTACTCCGGTGACTTATCACGCATTAATGGTCGCCGTGGAAAAAGTTGAAAATTATAAGGTGTTGAACACAAATCAAGAAATAATAAAACAAGGTTCACCAAGAGTGAAATACAGTGGAATTTCTGCATGTTACGTGACAAAGGTTATTGAAACAATGTATCCAGAACGGACACGTGCTGTTGGGTTTTACCTTGTGTTACGAACCCTGTCTACAAAATATTGTGTTATATTTTTATTTATTTGCTTTTACGCCAATCAAGGTCTGTGTTTGACCCACATTTTTTCTCTTTGTTCGTGATAGCCTGCATTGGAATTCAGTCGCCTGTTCTCGAGATTGTTGTGTTTGAGTTCGTGTCATTGTACATAGAGCCTACATTCTGGAAAGATGTACCCATATTGTAAACATGTTTACGGGCAGACCATCCAGAATTTTCTATACGTTAGGCTATAAACATGAGCGACAAAGTTTTAAGCTCGCGGTCATTTTTGTATGTCCACTTGTGAGCAGTCATTTACTTACTTGAGAGCAGTTGTGTCCACTCGAGTCATATTTGCTCTTGTCTACTTAGAAGAATTTTTATGGGATTTTGGAGATATTGGCTTACACGCCATTCGACAGTTTTGTCATTTTGTACTCCATTTTCGGTACGTAGCACTTTGTGAGCTTTTGTTTCCCCACTCGCTATTTGGTATGAGACGTTCTTTTGGAGCTTGTATCGCTCATTGTCTCTTTGTTCGATTACGTACGTTTCATCCCTGTTTACCCTGAAAGTGACTTTGTGGATATTTCCGAGGAGTGAAACATACATCGTCAGCTCGGCATTACGGACACTATTGTCAACCCGTCTGCCAAGGAAACTTGCACCTTGCCGGGGAGTTGGATATCTACCATCGTCGGCGCACCGGACCCTCTGCTATTCGTTACTACAGGACTTATCATCCTTCAATTCGAGAATTCCGAAGAACTGTTGATTCTATAATTGCGTGGACTGACTTGCCATTGGAAGCCGGAAGAGTCCATCCGGATCATATATATATATATAAATAAAAACTATATAAATTTTTGTAATTATCTGTATTGTTTTGTATATTATTGTTAGTTGTACCACTGGTTTATTTTGTTCAAATGTATGTATTGAACTTAGTCTATCGTCTTCGTGTTTCTCTGTTTGATCTTGTGTTTCACTATCACTTATCACTGTCTGAGAGTAGAACAAGTCATTTGTTTATCCATTTTTCCTCCCCGATACTGGTACTCTTACATATTGCGGGCTCGTCAGGGAACTAAAACCTGCTTGTGCTAGATTGCAGCACTTTCATTTTCAGTTTGTTTAGCGGTGTTTTGGTTCTTGTTTTGTCTGAGAATATTCATTTTTCCTCTCCAATAGTGATATTCTTACGCTCGCTACAGTGCTCGTGGTCATATTGTTCTTAGTACACTGACATTCATACAGTATTAGATTGCCTAAATCCAAACCGACAATTTTACATTAAGGTAAATGAAACCAATACTAAAGGTGGCAATTTAATAGAGTTTTTCACAAGAGTGGTGGGCTTGGCTTGACTTCCTCTCGCGCTTGACACCTAAGATGGCGTGTCCTGATTCAAGTCTTGTGGCCTCGTCTGTGGCTCAACATCAGATACTGTGCGCTGTTTTGGCATAAAGTTTGCCGCCATCTTGTATGACACATCCAATGTGCGATTTTTATTTCTTTTTCTAATCAAACCTGTAAGTATACAATCTCAAATGTTGTCATGTCGAAATTGCATATCACATCAAAGCAAGCTAGTGCTTACACAGTTAAGTCATGTGTTAAGTGTAATTCTGTCGATAATGAGTGGTGATAAAATAAACAGTGATAAAACAGTTCTAAACCGGATGTGTAATTTATGCTTACCAACCTTGCCACGATGGCTGAAGTATGGCTCCGTAACACGCATTCACGTCAACAAATCATAGATTGATGTATGGTTCCGTAACACGCAGTTACGTCAACAAAACACAGATTGATGTATGAAGTCAACTTTTCAGTGCTCTTTTGCCTTCGCAGCAAATGTGGAAATCCCTTCTGTATATGATTAAAACCTTCTACTCCCTCAGTTCACAGGAACATCCCAGGGTTTCCTCCCAGACTGAAGTCAACACCCTCCCCTAAACGATCCGGACCATTACACAAGCAGTGCTGCTTTAAGATATCCCCGGGAAACGTCCAAATAAATTGGACATCGGGAATTTTTCCATAGTTGGTCATTTTCGTTTATTTTGTCGAGCGCATTCTTCAGAACCTCGTATGTGGGTGAAGTGTTATGGTGGTAGATTGATGGTGTATCGGTGGATTGTTGGGTTTGTCTCTGGCCGAGTTTGTAGCTGATTTGTGCTTGTTAAATATTGCTACTATTTTTGAATTGTCGACGTTCAACATTAAAACCATTTTTACTGAAATAAAACGTTTGTAATCTGTTTTCCTTGTCATTTAATCCATGAAGCGAGAAAGTACCAGGTAAACTTCGAGTTAATAAAGTTCAATATTAAAGAGTTGCTGCGCTCAGATATCCATGCCTGTCAAACAGATCCGGTTCAGGTGAAGCTTTTTACCGCTGCGTATCCATTTGGTGGAAGCCTCTCTCTTCATTCCTGTAACGACGTCAACGCCAGCAAACGGCACGAATTCCCTGACACGGAGATGTACTGCTGGAAAAATCAACGTGAGAGGGAGCTGCCCTGAATTTATTAACGCCATAAAAATAGTCCAAAAAGGAAATCTAGAAATGAATGAGGCGACAGTGTGTCTGAGAAATGCTTCACTGGTAAAACAATAGTTCTATTGTCCTTTAATTCCGGATACGAAACGGCGGCTATTTGAATTACAAGCAAACGCTTCAGCTTTCGTTAAAACGCTTCGACCAAGCAAAACTTGTCATTTCAGGAAATAGCCTACGTGTTACGATTCTGATTGATGCTTATATGGAGAAAAAGTCTGGATTTGTACTGAAAAGTGAGACATCAGCGCCATCCCGGAAGCCTTTTAGCTTGTGTCATTTTTTATCACATCTCTCCTCCTTTAGTGTTGGACTTCGTGATAAACAAAACCACGACACTTATTGAACAATCAGATGCAAAGTTGAAGTTTTGAAGTTAAGACACATAAAAAGCGGCCAATAGAAAACACTAACGGTGTGCATTCATTGACCTGGACAGAAATTTCCGGCCAGTCGCAGGTGAAGAGGAGAATGCAAATGTCCAACTGTAAGACTCAACAAAAATGTAATGTTGCAATTCGACACACTGTTTTATTATTTAAACATCAGCTTAGCACCAAAAAGCCCACACTGCTGACGTAATGATTTGTATTTTAAAAACTTAAAGAAGCCAAAGTCTCACGTTTCGGCACGAATATGTCAGTAAAGAATCCGATACCTCAAAGAATGTCGGGTCTCCATCGTAAGGTGCACAAAGCATTTCCATCGGAAAACAGACACTTTATCCCGAAGGAATACAATTTAAGCAACACTCTCAAATATTTGTGAGAGGTTTGCTTTCTTTTCTCCTGTTCAATTTCTCAGGTTTTCTCAAACGGATTCACCAGGTTGTAGGTTGGTACAGGGGCAAGAAACCGAATGACCAATATAATTGTTGAAGGCATTTGGAACCTTGTGGCTCCCTGGAACACAGTTGCGTGGGGAGATCATGTTAATCATGGCAAACACCCCGTGGAGCCGAATCAAGCTATTACAATGTAAAAAAAGATCCATAGACTGACAGGTGGTGAGATTCCACATTAATCACTAGAGGTCTCGTGTGATTAAAACTAACGACATTCCGATAGTGGGAACTCTCTGGGGACTGCCCAAATTAAAAGTAACCATGCCCAGCGCGTGCCCTGACTCACGACCGGTGTTAGCCGTTTAATGCCGGTCTCTGTCCACACAAACTGATGCGTTAACGTCTTTTGGAAGCGCTGGCGACAAACTGGCGGGACTTTGATGATGTACAATCCCCGCAAAGAGGATTGCGTTGATCTATTGCACCAATAAAACATTGATTTCTTCCCAGAACTCACGTAAAAAGGCTTCTCGGCTTTTTTGACAATGTCTTTTCAAGATCAGGGTCAGGATTTAAAAGTCGAGCAGCAGTACTGAACACCGTGTTACAGAGAGAAAAGGAATTCCATCGCAGAAAAAATTCTGGCAGCACATGCAGTGATAACCCCAGCCTATGAGGAGTTGTGACTGGTAATATCTCCTCGACCTGCCGGAGAACGGTTTCCGTGACATCTGACAAGCTCACAGACGGCGACGCATGGCAAAATATGCGTTCTTGTAAAGAAAAAAACCATAAAAAGAGCAAAACATATATGGTGGCAGGCGCTTTGACAGAAAACCTGCCAAGGTCTCCAATGATAAAAATTGCAGAAATAAAACTTGTTTCTGCTTTCAAAAACGTTAATAAAAAAGTTTTTTATTGTATTTTTTTATGAGCCGCTTATTTTTTCACTAAAGTCCATGCATGTTTTGTTTCTTTGTTATCCCAAAGGCTATGTGGATGGAGGAACCGAAGTGCTTGGAGTGAACCATCGCCGCAGCCAAAGCACTGTGTCCTGGATTCGGGCCCATGAGACTAAAGGTTAATTAATATTTAACTAAGGATTTTATTCTTCTTCTTTGTCTCCGTTCTTACTTGCGCTGCTGTAGACGTAAACGACTTTACGAGGTCGTTAAGTTTCTTACCAACATGACTAACTTTCTTCACTAGTTCCAGATATCATTTACAAAAAGTGAGCGAGCAAAAAAAAAGAAAAAAATGCACAAGCTGAATTATTGAGTTCTCCAAGCAACAAAAATGCCAAGACATTTCGTGGGAAATATAATGGATACAAATACCCTGATATTCCATCCAAATCAGAACGAATGCTACAGTTTCGGAAGAATTCACAAAAGCACATCAACCATGTTATGAAAAAAAGCATATTGATGAAATTATTTTTTACTCTCGGAAATAATTTCGTCTGGTTCACCATGAGCAGTTAGTCTCGAGGCGTTTCCGACCGCTACGGTGTGCATCCTTTAGGCGTTGCCGACACATCAAGTTTTCGTGAGAAAGTTTCTTGTTGAAATCGATATTAAATTTGCGGTGCTGTACCCGATGGCGAAATAAAGCGGAGTTATGATCACGTCAGACACGCATCAACAACGTGATCTTGCCATTTGCCATGCAATTTTTCCAGATTATGCATCCTGGCCAGGAGTTTTTTCAGTTGCCTATTAGAAAATGGCAGACCCCACACCGACCGTAGAAAACGAACGATCTGCAAATGAACAGCCGATGATTTATCGATCCACACGCACTGCAAAGTAAATATGGCGTCTTTCTTGGCAGATTGGAGAGATCTTGTAATCCTGTAAATTTTTATAATGATTAAACATTCCTAAATATGTAATCACAGCTGGACAGGAATTGTGTCCGCGATTTTTACTAAAGGGGAAATACAGTTTATTCACGTTGTGAAAAAAAAAAAAAGAAAATGATTTTAGTTCTTGACTATGTCGGTTTATAATCAAACCTCGCAAAAGTAAAACTCCAGTATAGTTTCGAAAAGAACAGCAACATGTAACACAAAATTCATGAAAAATCGTCATGTGTTAATTTGAGTTCTTAAGCATCTAGTGTCAGCCTCTATCGAAAAATATTATGAAATATCCTGAAAAAAAAAACATGTTAATGGTTGTTACGACTATTGATACAGATGGTGTCGGCCTTTCAAAGGTGACCCACAAAATGACTCCTTGGAGAAAAAGGTTTGTCTTTCTTGCATTGTGGCTTCGATACAAGAATACGCGTAACTGCTGTTTCCTTTTTCCTCAAGTATAGAGAGAAAAAGCCATGATCCAAATTAGATCCCACGACTTCTTCTTCTGAGTGTAATTTTTGACATTATATAAATGAACAAGGCTGCAAGTGAATATTTCTTCTCTTCTGTACGCGATATTTGCCAAGACGGTGTGAAGACTACCAAAAAGACGCTAATCATTCTGGCCGTCAGAGAATCCGTTATGAGCAGCCAATCACACGTCTAATGCCGACCCGAAATATGTCTTTCTTGTTATCTTTTCCCTTCGTAGTTTGGCCATATTTCTCTCTTAGTTGTTTAACGCGGTTAATAAAGGGCTAAATCTGCCCATGCATAAGTGATGTATGTATTGAGATATAACGTGCGTCAAAATGAATGGACATACAAAACGCATGATCAGTGGGAGGAATTCTGAAGTAATAAACTATTTCTCCCTCTCGATGGCGGGAAATGGCTATTATTGCGTCCACGTATTTAGACGCCGGTTGCTGGATGATAGATATTAAAAACAAAATATCGAGCCTTTTCGGAGTTAAATGCCATGCAGTCCATTAATTTTTACAGGTGACTGCATGCAGCTTCTTGAAAATTGAACATACGCAGAAAAAAGTGATTTCTCTACTTTTAATAAAGACATTTCCTCTGTTTAACAAGTGTGAACTACATAGAACTAAAGAGCAAAACAGGCTACATCACATAGGGCGGAACTGCCTAAAAACTTTCAGCATTCTAGCTTTGTCTGAGACATAAATTTTATGAGTTTCATATACAGTTCATGTCACAAAATGGACAAAACACTTCAGGAACGAAAAAACACAGCATCAGAAATAAACTTAAACCTATGTACGCTTAGATATGCTAGCCAAGAGCACGGATCCTTCGTCGGTGTATAATGTCGAATTTTGAGTAATCAGTTCTTTTTGATAGGTTTTACCTGTGGGTTTTTTGGTTTCTTTTTTTTTACGTTTGTTGTTGTCGTTGTTGCTGTTATTGTTTTAGATGCACGTTGCGAGATATACGGTGGTTTGCCCAGGATTCATTCAGTTATAAAACATATATACGGTCGTTTCATTCCAATTCAATCCGGCTTAAACCTTACAGGCCTTATATAACTCTGGGTAATGAGTAAGTTCGTCTTGAATACCCCTGATATTGATGTTATTCATCGAGAAGGTGTACTAATGTAAGTATACACACAGAGTTATCGCTAAGAAAACCACGAAGGAGGGGTGAGCGTAATGAACAAACCCTGTGTATACTAGGCAATACACTTACAATGGAACACGCTTCCCCCAGCAATGGCGCCTCGAGTAAAAGTCGGACTGGCAATTGTTCTCTTGTAATATATAAGTGCTACGTTCGAGGCTTGACCGCAAATCATCACAGCAGGGGTCAGTAATGCTTTGTGCATGAGCATGCATGTTCCCTTTGTAATCCATGTACATTAGTTGGGTTGCTCTTTTCCATTCGTTTGTAATACATCGATATTTTACCAGAAGATTGTGGACTAAGTTTATTATTTGCCTAAAGTTCTTCTCGACATCAAGATTTTCTGCTTTATGTCAGTTTCATTTTGGACTAATCTGTAGTTTGGACCGCGTTGAAATGGCATCTTTGAATCAGCGTATAACATGTGTAGTCAGTATTGGCGGTGACATAGGGCTGTAGTTAGCTACAGACGATCGCAAAGAACACCGCCTCAGAAGAATATCCAGACAGCGTAATCACAGCGTTTGATGCTTTATTAGAAAATCGAATATACTTTACAGCTTTCCTCATCAGTGCCACCGTTCGACTCTGATAGTTGTATAGGAAGACGTGACGTGGGAGATGCGCCGGAATACAGCGTGCAACAGATAACTACAGGCCACCTCTGCATAATCACGCTATAACCGGTCACTCCAGGTTATTCAAAAGTTTACCAAGGCCGTAATGGAACTACGACCCCGTTTTGTAACTGTGGCACATTTTATCGTAAATCAGCGGTTGTTGTTGTTATAAAGAGGCCCACCGATTTATAAGTTTGTCACATTTACTGAAGCTAACAGAGGTTATTTTCCAAAGTAAATCTCCATTCAGCAAATGAAGAATGCTCATCCACAGGTTTCCATCCGAATCAATCCTTAATGCGGCTTCCGCTGGTTGGAGATAGACTATAGACTACATATATATACATATATCAGACATATACCTTACACAACAACACCTCTCAGCCCATCAGCGATGCCTAGAGAAGATATAGCCAAGCTGGCTTTTGACATTTTCAGCTCAGTTAAACACTGGCATTTACATGACCCTTAATGCTTTGCGATGTCTCATTTAACATATACAGCTAGATAAGGCATTCCGGTCAACCGGTGAGTGCCTGCAGATAGTCCTCTTATAAATATAAATATACTTTTGGTCAGTCACAGACAATCATTTCAGAATTCGCCATTAGGCTGTAAAGCACCAAACAAAAGATATATATGAAATTTAAAAAACCTCTCACTTGTAATCGATGAGATCTCACCTTTGTAACCAAGGCCTTAGTAAAGGAGAAAGTAAGAATCAACCAATTCCATTCCTAAAACCGGGACTCAACCAGCGCCTCCATCGCCGGTTAGAGGATGAACGACTTACCAATGAAGCACACTCCGCCCAGTATTGCCTATGTAACCATGGAGTCAAGGAGTTGTCGTGTAATATGTACATGCTACACGCGATGACTGCGTGGTGAAATGAAGAACAAATAACGTAAAACAGCACTTAACCAAAGACAATTTGGCATGGAAAAGAAGCAAATTGCTGCGTCTCACTGACTATAGTAGACTGGATAATGATACGACAGCTAATGTACAGGCTCACTTTCTCAATAAAACAGAATCAAACACTCTGATTACACCGTCTGGCGATTCCTGTAATGATGTTTCTGCACAGAGTCTCCAGTTGCTAATGGGTGTTATATCACAATCAAAAACAGAATGACCGCGGCATACTTATTTCAAGAAAAGATTTAAGCGCGGGCCAAAACACGGATTTTTTCGTAACAAAGTGATAAAAAGCAGACAAAATGTAGAGGACTACTCGCATGTTTATGGTAGTATTCGGCGCCGAGGGAAGTTAACAGCACAAATTTGTGAGAGGGGATACGTGGAAATATACTGTATGCATTCATACAACCGGATTTTACATTTGCCGTTGTCGTCTCAAGTTCCGCTCTGGCTCATATGTCAAACCCCTTGATCGCAGTGACCCTAAGGACCTTGGCCTCTGAAGCCGAGAGCTCGAATGCAGCATTCGCTCTTTATGCGGCCGCTTTGTATCGCAATGTTTGTCAGGTACCTAGCGATGATCGGTTTTTTTCGGAACGGGCTTAAAGACTAAGAAAACTATAAAAAGAAACAAAAACAAATGATATTACCTGTGTTTTTCAATATGTAATCAAAAGCAAGCACTAAGTGATTAATGACTCATGCATAGACTCCGCCCTCATACTTGGAGTCAAATCTATATTTCAGTACCTTGAGCTCTTTGTTGAGCTCATTGTTTGAATTCCCTCAAGGATTTAGCTGCCAGTTGAACAGCCGAGCGTTCTTATTTCTATTTGGAAGACCAAGGTGTGGGCGTCGCAATCAACTCAACACGAACCAGACTCATGTCCGCGTTGGTCACTTTTTCTATGTGCTGCAGTCAAGAAATGACAAATGCAGGTTCCGTTAATGAATCAATCAACTGTTATGATAGGTATATCGATTACCTCCCTTGAGGAGCTTCACACAACATGGCTGCTCGCGTTACATAGCTGTTCCAGCGGCCGTGACACGAATCACACATACTTGAGACGGAATAATGTATGGCGAAGAAAATGAATTCTCTGACATACATCCTGGAAAATACCCAGAAAGAGATTTCTGATGGAGTTGAGTGTTTATATGGGGTTTCTTTCATCTATAAACTTCCCACTCCATTGTAATCTGCTGATGAAGATGTGAAACTGGAGATTTGCAACAGACCCCAGAATCAACTCACCTGTGGTGTGTAAGCATACACGCTACAAGTGAAAGACAAGAAATTCAGAATCACTGAAAACTGAGGACAGTATGCTTTCCGGCTCGCTTGGAGCTTAGAACACAATGATGAAAAACAATGTGAGACTGACATGCTTCACCAAAGCATCGAAATCACAGCGAAACACATCGTTTTCTGGTGTGATGCTGCAATGTTTGTGTACTACCTAAGTGCTTTCTGAGCACACATGTACCTACGGAAGTGAGACGCAATCCAAGGAAGAACAAAGGTGCACACGGCCTTTGTTAAATGCAGGAAAGAGTTTCAGAAGTTTTTCAATAAACATTAGCGTGGTATGACCTACTGAATATTATGCTGCGTCATTTGAACGCCTGACACAAGACATGGCCTTTAAAAGCCCACCCAATCCCTTTTTCTGACACAGTGTCCACCATAATACTTCCCTAATTCTTTAACAATAAACACAAAGTCAGCGAAGTACATGTATCGAGACCGCTAGTGTTACAGTCTTATTCTTACTCGCTTGAGATACTAACTGTATCTTGGACAGAATATGGACAGAATAAACTTTCTCTGCCGGCTAGACGTCGGTCAATTAGTGCTTATTATACGGAATAACGTGGTCTCCGTGAAACCACGGTCTGTACATAAACATTTGTCCCGACTAACTGTATTTATATAACTGGTTGTGTAGATCTATTAGAAAACCAGACTGTCTTATTTTCTAAGTTAATGTGATTTGTATTTACGAAATGGAATCTGTTACTTTCACTGTGTACATTTTACTAATGACTACTGACAGTTTCAACCATGGCAAATGACAACAGCATCAACAAGGACAAAAATCCATTTGCTAAGCTACGTCAAATTAATCTAGTGCTGACAGGCATATCTTCATACACTTGATAACGCAGCGTAATGACCCAGAAGCCTCCCACCAATGCGGTCGCTGTGCGTTCAAGTCCAGCTCTTGCTAGGATCCTCTCCACCCGTACGTGGGAAGGCCTACCAGTAACCTGCTGATGGTCGTGGGTTTCCTCCGGGCTCTGCTCGGTTTTCTGCTACCATAATGCTGGTCGCCGTTGTATAAGTGAAATATTCTGGAGTATAGCGCAAAACACCAATCAAATAAATAAATAAATAAATCATACAGCTGATGTCTAAATTATGTTAAAATACTTACATGAGGTAATAAACTCTCATGAGGTAAATTAAATCTCCTGTATGTAAAGGCAATAAATATTATGTACATGCCAAAAGAGTAACACATAAGTTTATTTTTCACCTTTAAAAGTCAGTTGTGTTCAAAGGTGTCATTTTCAGTCAGGGTGTCACAAACTGGCTCTAATTAACCTTGGCGTCGAAACCTACATTCACATACAAGCTGTCAACCAAAATGGGCGTTCCTGGTCAATAATGGCAAGACCAGTTTCAAAAAACGACGTATTACACAAACCACCAAAGAACCAAGAAAATGTATAAAATATAAAATATTAGGACGGATTCATGCAAAGAGATGTCAGTAAGGTTTCCAATAATGACGAAAAGGCGCAATAAATGTTGTAGGCGGATGAATAAAATCGTGCACCATTTTAGTATATATGGCATCGATAATCAAATATGTATGCCAGTTGCGCTTTTACTGCAACTGTCCATAAAGCCAACGTGACAATCATATTCAACACGATGAGCATATGGACCCTAGTCCCGGGTTAAGTGGCATTAGATACAGTAATAATGTTTTTCGTTTCTGAGATATTATCTTTGGTAATACCCTATTCTAGAGTCAAAATCACTGTGGTCGTGATACTGTCTCTTGAAAAGAAAGTACAATGCTGTTTATGATTCATGTTTGAGGTTTGGTATCTAAGGCTGTACTCTCATACTTACAGAACTTAAAATGAGGAAGATATGAGTTCTGGGTTGTGGAACATTCAGTTTCTAAATGAATTGTGATTCTTAATGTATATCTGACCTAAAGATATACAGGAAGCCCTTACATGGCCACATGTGAAATTGTATTTAAGTGAGCTGAAATCCGTGACATCCCGAGAGGAAATTCCTAGCATTAGCGACGCTACTGTTGACTGACTGACGCTCGGCATAAGAGTGTCGGTATACTTTTAATGCATAGAACGTCTTCAGATTGACGTTCCAGTGAAGCAGGATTTTAACAACAAATAAATGTTGGCATTGGTACAATCTGTTACCAAGAGACAATGGCGTTTAATTTTATTTAAAAAATCCTGTTGTTTCAGGAAATGCAATTTTATTATTGTTCTTGAAGATTGTTTCTGATGAATTCATGATGACTACAGAGTAATTTCGTTTGCATCTCTAGGGTACCAACTTGTTGCAGAGCCATCTTGTGCCGTTTCTCTTTGCCCTTGTCAGAACATGTGTCGCTCTCTGCACGCAAACTCTGTCACAAATAGCAATTTTTTTTTAACAACGCCAATGTTACTGGACACTCGTTGTAATGTCAAAAACAACAAAAAATCTCAAGTTTTTTTCTTTTATTGCGTGATACATATGCATATTTATGCTCTGAAATAAGCGCAACATGATAGCAAAGGACACTTAAAGCGATTGATGGGCGCTGCTTATAAGTATGGATATACCTCAGTAGTAACAAACCATCGGGAGCCAGGTTAGACTTTACCTGTGGCAGTAGGGTAAAGTGAGTGCAGAGATCCGTGCATACACTGTCAGGAGTACATGTTGTTTGGAACGTCATGCTAGATACACCAGGCAAGATGGCAAGTCGATTCACGATCTATCAGCACTGAGTCCATGCAAGCGAGAAAATTTCAAGACCATCAGCCTTAAAGCCTGATACATGACTCCATATTCAATTCTAGCATTTGGCTTACACCCAACGCTATGGTATGTCATCAAGGAAGAGAAATAGTAGACGACATCACGTTAGAGATGGAAGACAGTGTGGGATAGTAGGATTTTAACTGTCTTCTAGCAGGAAAATTGCCTTTACGTGGTGTGGAAGTACAAACACTAAGGAACTCAAAGCACATGGTCGCTGAGGGAGGGGCTTCGCGGACGCCCCAGTAACTCAGCGTGTCTGGCCAGACTAAGGCTCCATGGCCCGCGGTAGACGAAGCTATCAAGATAACGGGCTAACACGTCTCCCCAGATACACCAATTCCATCAAAAAGGTCTTGAAGATAGCAGTATCCACGCTGTTGATGACAAAATCAATTTTTCACAAAACTCATCACAGTCTTGCCGCTCAGCCACCAAAGCTATTTATTTGAACCAATGAGAAAACACATTAAGTTTAAAACCCATTACAGGCCACCTATCTGGGAAAATTGAAGACAAAATGGCGATAACGACAATGGTGAGCGTAAAGGTTTTCCTTCTGTGTTATTACATAAGGCGTAATAGATGTATTTATTATACAACGAGTAATACTTGGCCATCTGAAAATGACCTCACTGCAATAAAGAATGTCGGCGTAACGTTATTACGACAGGTAATAGTTTATAAGTTTATAAACATTATTAAGTTACCAGTTCTCATGCGGAAGACGCAAAAAATTGTTGTCTAAGAGGGCGATTGCAGAAGCTGGCTTATCATGTTAGACTGATTCATGTCTTCACGTAAGAGGATTTGAGAGCAGAAACACCCATTGAGAAGTTTTAAGTATTCTTTATCAACCTAATTTAGGCTTTGTCGTATGTTTTCTGTCCACAAGCTTTGCTTAAAAGCATTAGAGTGTGGACATCATGGAAGTCACTTTTGGCGGCCATGTGTATTAAATTAGCTGATATGATACCTTGAAGTACTAGAACAGTCTCCTTCAACCGTTAAATTTTACATAAGTAACACAACTATATTCAGTCCGGTTTTCAAACCTGCATTGCATTATATCTTCTCTCGGAGTCACATTACATATTCCGCACACAGGTGCTCAACTGTTAATGAAGAAATTAGTGTTATTCAGCTATGCTTATGGATGAAATTATGACAAAATCATCACAGAATGGAGAATAAAAAACTCGAATTGATTGTCAACCGAGGAAGACTGGGAACTTTATTACCAATTGCATTTTGATCTAACTGTAAGTCTTGTTTTCTGGGGTTATCCATTAAACTTATATTTTGGTATAGTTTAAAAGGAAGTTTCTGATGGTATTATGTGACATGATGGCATTGTACAGGTGGAGGTCAGAGATCTAGAAGTCCGGCACATGTCCTTTTACTTTACTGTGTCGTGCTACGATGCCATACTTACATAATGACACTAATTATTTTCTGTTCAAAAATAGTGTCTTTTCCTTTGATCAGAAATATTCCAGAGTCATATGAAGACATTCATTTCTCAGTTGATGCTTTATTTCAGGTCATTAATTTAATTTGCCTGGAGCACTGGATATAGTTCTGGTTTACTGGTTATAATTCACCCACACAAATGGCTGTCCAAATAACTTTCCAAGACCTATAATTTTCTGGAGTTTATCTCGGTTGTGTTGTTTGTTTGTGATTTTAACACACATGTAATTGTAATTGTTTTGCTCTTTTCTAGATAATGACTGGACAATTCACCCTTCACAACAAAGCTCTACACTCTGAGAGATCAAAGGAAAAGTGTGAATGCGATTTTGTAATCGGTCATTAATAAACAAAATTGTTTAGCTTTGTAATCGATATGGTGTCGGCTATGTGCCTGTTTTATATCTGGCTCACATAGCACATGATTGTTTTTTTGCTGCACAATTTCCACGTCTACTATACAATATTGAGTTCTACACCTATAGAAAGCCGACAGTATCATGTTTACAGAAGGCGTCCCCAGTCTCAACTACTTCCAACGTGTATGCTTTGTTCAATCGGGGTTCAACAGGATTTCTACCGTGAAATATCTACAGGATAAATATATCTATGTCTAACTTTGCTTTCACTTTTGTTGCGTTTTCCTCAGTATATAGACAATATGGAATATTTCCCGCCTAAAGGACTTCGGATCAAAGCTGCGCACCCCAGTGTTCATTTGTGCCAGGCCGATGATGATTTGCGGGAGAACTGCATGGTAACGTAGTGCTCATTGTATCAGAACACAACTATTGTCAATCCGCCTTGGGCCCGATTGAGCCAGGGCATTGATGCGATAACTTTTCCCGCACAATGGCGATTCGGTCTGAATGACTGTTGTAATCTTACACTCTAATATGTTATCAGTTTGCCCACGAAACGTCATCGTAAATTCAGGAATACTAGTTAATAAGATTTTAACCAAGGTGTATGACATGCTATGACCCTGCTGAGTTTCATACACCCTGAACCTCATGCGAAGCTGAGTCTCATATACCCTGAGTCGCAGGCGAGGTATGTACGAGACTCAGTAGGGTCATCGCATGTCATACACCCTGATCAAAATCTTAATGACGAATTTATTATCCCACAAGCCTGTTAGTTCCATGACCATTCGCTTGGAAGGAAAAAAAATCAGCACTCGTAGGCCTGCCTACCTGAAATCTGAAATAAATAATTAAATAAACTCGGGCTATTTGATCACTGAAACAACTATTTTCTCAGAATAATGCTGTTTGCCCACTTAAATAAAATTGGCAAATTAACATTGGAACAAATTTAATGAACAAAGCAAACTGTTACAATATTTATGGTACCGTGCCGCTGGAATATACAAAGGCTCGGCAGCCTCGGCTGAGAGTCAATACGTTGGAGGAGAGTTTTTGACGGAGATGACTTGTTTTGTCGGCGGTTGTTTCGAAGAGATGGGAATGATACTTTGTGCTTAAATAGAGCTCGAAATTGATGCAACATTCTTTTGGACATATTGGCGAGTGTGAAGTGGATGAAAAATTATGAGCACCGCAACTGATACTTCATTCCACATCAAAACTTTTTGACGTTACTGTTGACACGCTGACAAATGGGTTTCGAGATAATTTCTTAATCAGACGTGACTGCTGTGAGTTTATTGCTGCTGGAGAGTTTCTTTGAGAAATGATGATTGTACAAGTTAAACAGGTGGAGAAATGGTACAGTATATGTTTTATTTCGAATTATATTTGTCTGTTTTGTTCTTGAATTACCGTAGCCAGATTTTCTCAGTAAAAGCACAGTAGGAGTAAAAGTAGGAGTTATTTCCCTTTTATACATTAAAACGTTGCGATCGATCGGCGAAGGTTTCTTGAGTGCAAAACTTTTTGAAAACGCTTTGAATTTGTATTCAGCTGGATAAAACAAATACAATATAGTATTTTATTAAATCATAGCTTATACATATCTTAGATGAAGTTGGTTTTACAAATAACACATCGCTTGTGTCACTGAAGCGACATCATGCTGATTTTCATACGACCCGTTTGGCAGTTGTCAAAACGTAATATGAATTCCTACAACCCTTTTGAGCAGTTAATCAAAATGCAGCATTGGTAGAGAAACTTGCTTGTGGGGTAATGATAGACAAAACAATGACTACACAGCTTTGACCTGAATCACGTTTGGTGGAAAGAGATCCCCACTGCACAGGAAAATGTTTCCCTTTGATTGTGCCTGTTTGTTGCTTATCTTGCAAAGCACAAAGTTTTTCTTATTCTTGTAAACCAGACATCCAGCCTTTAGTGAAACTTTTGACAAAATTCGCCATTTTGAGGTGGATAATATGTCTATATATATATATATATGTCTATATATATATATATATATATATATATATATATATATATATATATATATGTATAATTTTTTCGTGAGCATAAACATTGTTTTCGTTGACTTAAACAGCCACGGAAAGAATATTGACGCCTACGAGCAAGTAGTTCAGTAAATTAACTGATATAGTTAAAGAAATTCCAGGTCCCATTGTCGTTCTTGATAAAAGAAGCGCATATTCCATTTGGACTTTACTAATTTGATGTAATTGCTTTGGTAATTAAAGATCGGAAATATTTATGTAACAATTGTCAATACAGGACAAGCAGTTACCGACAACTTTTCGTGATGTGAATACCATTGAAATTAATCATGTTTACTGACCGATATTTAATTGTTTGCATAATGTAATGGTTTTGTTTAAAAGCTTTTTAACGATCTGCTGGTAGAATGTCAAACGGTTTATGTAGGGTGTATTGAAAAACTGTAGAGATGTTTTGGAGATTTTCTTTTCCATTATGTTGGGAGGGAGTAACAAAAGCCTAGCTTTGACCAATATGCCAGTATACATTTTATTCTGTTGAAGTAAGATTCTGTATACACCGCCTAATACTTACAGAGACATGCATGAATTGAACCGCTAGTTATTTTTATATCTTGGCCAATTGTACACAGATACGTAAAAACATACACTGCCTCAGTTCCACATTTTATATTATGTTTCCCGCACACGATGTTTCGCTATTAATTTTCTCTGTACACATTCCCTTTGCCAAGTCATTTTCTATTCAGCAGACAGAGCGACAAATTTAGATTTACACTGAACCCTAGCAGCCAGCCATTCAATTTGTTGTGCAAATTTGAATACCACAAAAACTACATGTTTGGATGCATATTCACCATCATCTCCGATATAAAGTCCAATGTTGCAACTGATGAAGTGTACACGCTTGATCTGTTCTGTACACGCAATTTTCTTGTTTACTTAATGACGTTGTTGTCAATGCATAATGATCAAATAACAAACAACTGGGGCATTTGAAGAAAAAAAACGTATTAGGAAAGTGTAGAACTAAACAATGTTTTCTGTCTTCTTCAATGTTTACGTGGCCTCCGTGGCCGCTAGGATTAGCGCGCTAGTGCACCGTAATGACCCAGGTGCATCTCACCGATCCGATAGGCATGAGTTCAATCCCAGCTCACACTGGCATCCTCTCCAGTCTTACGTCGGAAAGTCGCCCAGCAACCATGATACTAAAGACCAATGAAATAAATACCACCAATGTCTTGCCCACTTTCCTGGCAATAGTGTTAGCAACTTCACCAAACTGTGGTTGTTTTCGAAAAGACCCTAGTCTGTCATCTCAGATTGTAAATGTCAGACGGTTAAACACGTAAAACGCAAGTGTATTCGTTAAGCAGTAACACATTGTCGTCTGTTCATCTTACTGGCAATTCGCTATACCAAAGTTGGGCCCCTGGCCAGAGACTTCATGGATTCGACTCCAGCTCTAGGTCGGGCTGCGGCTTGTAATCAGGAGTTTGTCATGGACCTCGTGAAGGCGCTCCCATTTCCCCTAACCATTCACTTATCTGCCTTTGTATGCGGGAACCATTCTCGGGTACGGTTTAGGAAAAAAAATCAATTCAGCAAACAAATTCTGGCAGCCATATAAGCGTACTATTTGTTGACGTGTACAAGTATGAAAATGTATGGAAAGTTGGTAGACGGCATACAACCTTAAATTTATGTATTATGAACTAACTAGCCAAATACTACATCTCAACATACTTCATTGAAATGGCAGGCAAATGTTACAAAACCAGGGCTTTACTCGTGGACTATAGACTATAGCTCCCATCAGTGACGGCCTTTCCATTAAGTGTGGTGATGGACAAGTACTGATGTACTGACTGTATTGATTAGGCTAAAGCCGACTGAAAGGGATCGGAAGCTGATTACAGGAACATTCAGTCAGACAAGGGAAGCCAGGAAATGTGTGTGTGAGACAGGACAGACTTGCAGCTGGTATAAGGTCGGTCTTCTAGGGCAGTAATCCAAGTGTTGGAGAGTGAATGAAGTAACCTGTTCCTGCCGTAGTATTTATAGAGCCTGTATACTGTAATCTGACCTCTGACTGTGTTTGATAACAATCTCATGAAGACGACACTGCAATATTTACGTGTTTATGTATGCATATTCACCATAAGTTTTAATATAAGTATTAAATGTTGCAACTGATTAAGTGTTCATGCTTCATTTTCTTTGTATGCTCAAGAATATTTTACTTACACCACCACGGCCAGCATTATGGTGGGAGGAAACCGAGCAGAGCCCGGAGGAAGCCCACTACCATTTGCAGGTTTCTGACAGGTATTCCCACGTACAGCCGCAGAGGAGGCCAACATGAGCTGCACTTGAACTCACAGCGACCGCATTGGTGGAAGGCTTCTGGGTCATTACACTGCGCTAGCCCCTCCAAAAGTTTTTAAACTGCACTACATAGTACATGCAACATTTCGCACAAAGTTTCCAAACATTTTCCAGAGATATTTGACCGATTTATATACAGGAACAAATTCCAAAGATATGAGACATTTCACGGAAAGAAGAACATATTCTACTAATTCCAATATCAGTACGTGATACTGATGTCTTTGCTTTGGCCGACATATATGACTTATACATGTATACACATCCGTCTATATTCTTCACACATCATTATTTCTCACTTCTTTGATCATCTGGGCAGTATGTTCTTCTGGAAATTTGTCAACCGGTTATAACTCTAGCTTAAATATCGGTTTTAAGACAAACAGTCAACGGCTGGTGCATGAATGTCTGAGTTTAATCTAACTTTAAGTAAAACTCTAAGTAAACTGATAGGTAGTGACAATCGTGCACCTCCAGCTAAATGGAATTATCACACAGCGTTATTCTCATCGACCGGTGGCAATTCATTTTACTCCGGAAATAATTCATATAATAACGCTTCAATACGTTGTCGATTGAAGTATACAACTCTGAGTCCTTATTATCAACCTCAATAGTCACTCTGGCGTATATATGTTCACTGGGCTGAACGCACTTCAATAGGCGGTCGATTACGGTACATTTCTAAATAATTATTATCCAATTTCGTACGAAGATCAAAAGACTCGACAGACAAACGACACATTGGGAACAGGTCCTATCAACACAATCTTCGGTTTGCTGGCCACAGAATTTCACTCAAGGTTAACCAGACGAGCCTGTTTGTAGATGTTGGAGTATTCCATCGACCCGATATCCTTGTTACAGTCTACTGCTTACGTAAGTGGAACTAATTGTAAGGGACTGCTTCAGTGAGAAAGTAAAGAGGTGAAATTGCTACAGATTGCCCAAGGATCAATCTGCAGGAAGCGAAGAGCTTCCCGTTTGTATCAAGAGCAAATCCCGTCACTACTTTTTACCTTTGATAACATCATGGCCTCGGTGTATGTATATCCAGAGCCTTTGGTTTTACGTTACATTGGAGGACACGAAATATCCTGAAGCATTTGATGTCTGGTCTTAGATAAGGGCTAAAAAAAGGAAATTGTAGGCCTTTTTCAATCAAGTGGAAGATATTGTGTTCATATCTAGATAAAAGATCCCATGTTTATCGCCAGACATCGAGTGGCCGCTACAGGTTTATATATATGTATACATATATGAATTTTTGCATATTATACACGATGCCTTAGGTGTTCAATGTTTATCACACATTTCCATCAGTAATTATCTGGTATCTAAACACCGTAGGCATATCGCCAGGTTTAAATGAACTAAGCTAGACATGTGCAGTTTGAAAATAAATGACTGACACGAAATTCAAACCAAATCTAATGCTTTACGAGACTTCCCAGTTGAGAAATAACTCAGATAAGCTTTACTTTTTTGTTCTTTTATATAGGTGATTGGGTTTGAAGACAAACAGATGACGCTATGAACTTACAACAGCACAGATGAGAAAACGTGGTGACGGTAATCCCGATTTCGTAAATGACGAGAAGGATCAGATCAAGTTCAGTGTGGTTTCAGACAAATCCTGTTCAGCTTATTGTCTGGCCCAAGATCCACAAAGTAGGCAGTCAGATAAATCAATAGGTTTATGCAACATGAAGACACGGATCACTGAACTACACAGTTTTCTTCACACGAAGTGAAACATCTGCCTCGGTGATGTAGCATGTTATACGTATGTTATGTAGTCTATATCTTGTTACATGTAACCGTGTTTCAAAATATGAAGGCATGGAAGAAAAAAAAATTATTAAAGAAAAATACATGTTAAAAGACAATGGCTATAGATTTTATTTCATTACGTTTTACGGCGTATTCGAGAATATTTCAGCATTATCGTTGTCGAAAATCTGGCAGAGCCAGGGAAAGGCTGACGACCATTCGCAGGTTGCTGGCATACCTCCCCACGTATGACCAGACAGGAAGTCAGCATGATCCGAACTTGAACTCGTAGCGATTGATTACGACTAGAAGACTGCGATGTCTGAGATATTTCCATGGAGTAAGATTCTTGTCCATTGTTTCCATTCTAATATATATGGAGAACGTATTTTATCATCTTTTGGGGGAACAGGCTATGAATAACAGTGCTATTGTATCCTGAGTAAACTTTGGCAAGGCGGTGTGTTGTACAGTACAGTCGATCGGCTTACAGGCTTTCTGGAATATCGATTTCAGAAGAGGCAAGACAAGATTACACTATGAAAACTACAGGCGGGCACTGTTTCAAAAAATCTCCAACCTATATATAGGATGCCAGGGTGTCTTTTTATGTTAATGCACAGATTCTTCAGTCGAAAAATCGACATGAAACGAGTTTTTGGTAGATCATCGTTTTTCAAACTACGCCCATTTTCCCTGTTCAAAGCATTCATTAAACGCTTCGGAAAATGTGCAAATGCATGATATATAGTGGCCGTATTATAATTCAGTGATAATTAGAACCCTTGCCATTTTAGACATCAAGTGAATTCACCCTGTTCTTCACTCCAGTTCCCTGCTCCTCTTGACGTTCGATCATTGCCACAGTATTTGTAAGTAATATTATGCTCTCACACACTTATCAAATAGTTCTAAGAAAGATATAAAACCACATGTAAGAAATACAAATTTTATTAAATGTTTAAACCACACATGGTGTATGTTGAATATGGTTCACTGACTGAAAGATTTTTACAGAAAACTTAGTTTTGTCAGAAGATTCAAATAGCTGATATTCTGCGAAATATAATTGTTTTTGGCATTTTCGGACAACTTGTCTATTTTACAGGAATGGTCCTGTTACAATATATATAATATATGTAAATATGTCGGATTTTTGTACCTGGAATAGCAGATGTTTTCAGCAGAAATCCCTGTGTAAAGTCACACGTCTTGTTTTCACATAGAATTTGTTTGGTACAAAATAAAACTGACCTGATATTTTAAGAAAGTCAATGGAAAGATCAGTTTACTGGTCCTCTTCGGCTTCACCTTCCTCATCGAACTCTCCCTCCTCCTCGGCTGTGGCGTCTTGGTACTGCTGGTACTCGGACACCAAATCGTTCATGTTGGATTCGGCCTCAGTAAACTCCATCTCATCCATACCCTCGCCGGTGTACCAATGGAGGAAAGCCTTGCGGCGGAACATGGCCGTGAATTGTTCAGAGATTCTCTTGAACAGTTCTTGGATAGCGGTGCTGTTACCAATGAAGGTGGCGGACATCTTCAGGCCGCGTGGAGGAATATCGCAGACAGCAGTTTTCACGTTGTTGGGGATCCATTCCACGAAGTAGCTGCTGTTCTTGTTTTGCACGTTCAGCATCTGCTCGTCGACTTCCTTCATGGACATACGACCACGAAACATGGCGGCCACGGTCAGGTAACGGCCGTGACGGGGATCGCAGGCGGCCATCATGTTCTTGGCGTCAAACATCTGCTGCGTGAGTTCTGGGACAGTCAGAGCTCTGTATTGCTGGCTACCCCGGGAGGTAAGAGGGGCAAACCCGGGCATGAAGAAGTGGAGACGGGGGAAGGGTACCATGTTGACAGCAAGTTTCCGAAGGTCAGCGTTGAGTTGACCGGGGAATCGCAGACAGGTGGTCACACCGGACATCGTGGCTGACACCAGATGGTTCAAGTCCCCGTACGTTGGGGTGGTCAGCTTCAGGGTTCGGAAGCAGATGTCGTAAAGAGCCTCGTTGTCGATGCAGAAAGACTCATCTGTGTTTTCCACCAGCTGATGAACAGACAGAGTCGCGTTGTAAGGCTCGACGACTGTGTCTGACACCTGGAGTAAAAACCGTTTGATAATTAACACACGATACGCAGGGGAACATGAAACTTTATTTTGTATCCTCATTAACCGAGAACCAGTACAACGGAGTTGTATGGTGATATGCAAGGGTGTAAACCCACTCCATCTTACGGCGTTTAAATCGAATTCTATAGAACGGGGAACTGTTTTTAGTTGGCAGTATGTGTTTGCAACATAATAATTATTGTAGCAAGCCAAGACAAGATGTAGGATTACAATTTAAGCAACAACACATCACCATTCGCTGTTTGTAGCAATGTTTTCTCACACAGGTGAAATATGGAAAATTGGTTTTCTCTCATTGTCGTACCTTTGGTGAGGGAACAACGGAGAAGGTGTTCATCACCCTGTCTGGGTATTCCTCACGGATTTTGCTGATCAGGAGGGTACCCATTCCAGATCCGGTACCACCACCCAGAGAGTGGGTCAGCTGGAACCCCTGTAGACAGTCACAGCTCTCGGCCTCTTTGCGCACCACATCGAGAACGGAGTCGACCAGCTCTGCTCCTTCAGTGTAGTGGCCCTTGGCCCAGTTGTTACCGGCACCGCTCTGACCGAAAACAAAGTTATCCGGTCTGAAGATCTGACCGAATGGACCGGAGCGAACAGAATCCATAGTACCGGGCTCCAGATCTACCAGAACGGCACGAGGCACATATTTGCCACCTGTAATAGAGAACAACGGGATTTAAAGATTTAGGTATGACACTTTTTATCATCAGCTATAACCTTTAGAAACAGAACAATTATTCATAGATCTATTGGAAAAGTTGACGACAATGAAATAACTTTTCTTATAACGTCTTAATTATTAAACAATTTTAAACATGCTAATCTTTATAAACTGATGAATGTGTTGAACGCAGGGCGTTGCTGTAGGTATATATCTATGGTGTCCTTGTAGAGGTCATTAAGTATTTCTGATGTTGTACCTGTGGCCTCGTTGTAGTAGACGTTGATTCTCTCCAGCTGGAGATCAGAGTCTCCATGGTAAGTTCCGGTCGGGTCGACGCCATGTTCATCAGAGATTACTTCCCAGAACTTGACAATAAATGTAAAAGACCATTAAAGGGTGATGGAAAATCCACATCTTTTCATTCATTTTCTCCGAAAAGCCTTCATTATACATTCTAAGAAAACTTTTCGATTTAAACTGTCCAAAATTAAAGTTAAACTGCAGAATAAAACATTAATTTATGTTCTACAGTATTCTTGTTTTGGGTGTTATGTATATTATCTGTTTGGGGTTTGTTGTTTTACGCCGTGCTCAAGAATATTTCGCTTATACAACTACTCAAGAATATTTCGCTTACACAACGAGAGCCAGCATTATCGTGGTTAAGCCCGCGACCACCCGAAAGTTGCTGGCAGACCTTCTCAAGTACGGACGGAGAGAAAGCCAGCAATTAGCTGGAGGGTGTTTTCTAGAAAGAGCCGTGATTCAAATGGCGTTATTTATTTTTAAAATAAATAATGAAGTACATATGAATTCACTGAGATTTTATTTAATGTTTAAGGGCTCAGCTTACCTTGGCTCCGATCTGGTTGCCGCACTGGCCAGCCTGCAGGTGGACGATTTCTCTCATGGTGGAGGTAGGATTGGTGAAACACCCTAAGCGTTTACAAGCTAAGAACAGGTGAATGAAGTTGAGAATGATTTGCCAGGGAATGTAGTGGGTCTTTATACCCGAGTGGCTTTATTTACGCCTGGATACCTAGCCAAATACGCCTAACAAAATATAGTTCTTAAACAACACCGCGCGGGTTGTTAAACAATGACGGTGGCGCAAGAAAATATTCAAATCCAGAACGACCATGTAACTAGGATATCGTTTGTCAACACGACGAAACTTGAATAATCTCAACAAACCCTCAAATGATCCCTTTCTCTGTATAAGCGGCAATCCCTTAATCTCCTCATAACTATATAATTGTATATGCAAATAATCCATTGTTAATCCCCCTTCCGAGTTAATCCGCGATAATCCGATAAACCATTCAAGGCCTCGCCGTCACTTGGCCTGTGCTCAGTCTTTGTTCAGGCATGAGTAAAAGCATTACAGCTGCATGCAATCTTTTGTACCGTGTTAACCCTGATAAAAGATAATTCGCCTCAAAGTAGCGTACTCTGTTCTTCACGATGACGTTTTGTAGGCAAACTTGTAACGTGTTACTCGTACAATTCAGAGAAGAATAGTCAAGCCAGCTTGGGACCGAACCGTCACTGTGCGGGAAAAGTTATCGCCTTATTTCGGAAACAATCACAGGTAATGAGAGATTGACAAAAACATGATCAACTGTTGATTCGTCTGAATTCACGTGTCGTGAGGTTCGGATAAAGACATCGCGTCTGGTATAATATTCACATTTCCTCTGCATTCGAAAGAAGTTCTGTTTATTACTGGACTCTGCAAAAGTACAAAAAGTGATCACCTGTTATGTGTCTAATACCTCTAGGACAACAAACCAAAGGGTGGGTTTAAATCAATTCACCTATTATATACCACAGATAAGACATACGTCTGCGATTGAAGCTTATAAAAGCGAACTTGTTGATTGACTGGCTAAGTTAGTGTGTTGCACTCAAGCTTATTATAGTTTAGCAAGGTGGATTATATTTATTTCTTTCGTTGCTTTACTCAAGAATATTTCGCTTATACGACGGCTGCCAGAACTATGGTGGCTGAAAGAGCGCAGAGCGTGGGAGAAACCCATGACCATCTCAATTTTCCACGTACGGCCGGAGAGCAAGCCAGCACGAGCTGGACTTGAGCTCACAGCGACCACATTGGTGAGAGGCTTCCGGATCATTACTCACTCAGCGCTAGCACCGAGGCCTCAAGGTAGATTATACATGTAATTAAATAATTAATGGTAATAATTATAACCATTTTTAGTACTTCTCAATCTTCGTTCATATTGGGTGAGTGTTACTGCTCGGAAAAATAGAGGGATCCATACTCCTTACTTTAGTGGAAAATGGAATGTGCGGATTGGAGTTGGGGAGGGGAGGTAGGGGAGAGGATTGGGGTAGAGGTCAGAAATATTGACTGACTAAAGGGGATTTATCTCGCGAAAATGAAGAGATCAGTGGATTAGTTCTAAAAAATCGCAAGACCACTGTCATTTAATTCCTAAATCGAAATATATGTTAGAGAGCTCTAATGGGACTGAAAAAAAATGTCAAGTTACTTTATCCTAGGCTTCGCTCAACGCAGTCTTTAAATTCTGTCAGATTTTTTTTAATTGGATACACCTTTTTTTCTTATACTTGACTTCTATTTCTGAAGCCTGTGCTAGCCTCCGATATGGGTCTTTGGTTAGCAATCAATCTATGGTGCCGCGCTGTCTGAGTAGACTTTCATACAGCCCACAACACAAACACTCCGCCTGCCAAAGATAACGGTTTTTCTTCCCTGTTTCCGCCTTGGAGAGGAAATGGTTGAATTACCAAGCTTTCCTCTCAGACAGTTATGTTCTTTAATCGAATTGTTCTTCCACCCTTCGCCAACAGGCTAACCGTCTCAAATACCTCTCCGTAATCAAGGGTCCTTGTGTCAGTGAAACACTTCTTTCTTCACCACATAGAAGTGAGAGAACCCTTTGACCAATTTGAACACAGGAGATTAAATTTTTAATGACACCGAAATATGGCTGGATTTACTGGTTAAATGACAGGATTTGTGGTTTTGAACCATAATGTAACAGTCTTAGCAAACGCTTTTCACTTCGGAGTCACATTTCGAGTCAACACTTACATCAGTGGGCGATCAAATATTCCAAGTGATTAAAAAACAACAACGAAAAGATATTCCACTCAGTCTTGCAACACATTACGGTTACCTTCGGTTTCAGTCAGAAACTATTACCAATCGAAGGGAGTGCAAACGTTTAAGGTGCTGGGTAGCTTTAAAATGTGTACATCTTGGAATATAGGGATTAATTATGAATGTTTATTTATAGATAAAAAAATTGAATCTTACCACTAAAGCCAGTGGATCACTTCAAAATGCTTAACTGAAATGTTTTAACCAAGTAAATTTAGAGTAAAGTCTATGTAACCCGAAACAACTTTGTGATCAGATTCTTGAAGAACTATTTCAGATTCATGTAAGAAACTCACCGTTATTGCATAAGAGATTCCGTGTATTATCGATTGTCAGAAATAATATGTGTAATTTTTTCTTTCGCTGTTGGAGCATATAGCCCTTAATACTTGACTTGTCTTTCCAATAATAACTTCTATTTTGCTTTTTATGGTGCTATTTAGGCTTACTTCTACAATATTGGCAGTTCCGAATTTGCCCACCGGAACGATGATCTGGCGTGGAACCATTATTACTTTGCAAACAATAACCATAAGAAAAAAAGGAAGACAAATTGAAGCCATGCAGACGCTTTGCAGTTCTTTCACGATTATTGTGTGCAGGAAGCCAGTTTGTGCTCTAATCAGTTTTGTTCAGCCTCCATAAAATTTAATTGATTGCAACTCCTTTTTTCAACGTCATTTCAACGAGGCTTTTGAGAGTTCAAAGAGATAGCCAGAGGGTAGAGTTAACTCCCCTTTGCCATCCTTGTCAGTCTTAACAATTTCACTCTCTTTACAGATGAATTATACAGTGTTTTAGCATTGGCTGAAATCCTCCAAAATAAATCTCGTTACGAGATGCAAAGCCTGGGGTGACACTGCCGTAGCACATTACTATTCTTTTGTACTACCATTTGCCTGTCTGTAAATTTGAAAAATATCTTAAATTTGAGTGTTAATTGTGGTAATCTTTACGTCAATGAAATCAAATTATTTCAGAAAACGCGTCAATTATTATTTCTTTCGACTTTCACGAAAATCCCTAATTATTAATCTTTAATAGGTTTACATTAAGATAATCTATGGCCACTGTCAAAATATTAATTTATGTTTCTGGAAACCTCGATGGCTCAGTCAACTAAAATGTCGTTGTCATTGCTGTCGACAGACCAATGACGTCAAAGACTCGAATCTTGCTATTACTGAGTCGGCTACAGTTTAAAAACAGACAGTTTACCAGGTAATGGAGGGTGCATGTTTTCTCCTGCACCCTTACAAGTGGATTTTCATCTACCCAATTACACCTGACCCACCTGATATGTGATTGAAACACTCTACATTAATGCGTTAAACACTCATCAGATGGAAAGAAAATGCAGTTGAGTACAATTGTACAACAAGGTCGTGAATAGCTTCAATTGTATAAGCATAAATTATGGCCAGTTTTACCAAAAAAATTGTTCCCGACAAATCTCCCGACATTATCGATCATTTACCTGACGGCTATACATATATGTTACATAATTGATATGTTACGTGTCATTTCAGCAGTCCACTGTTGAAAAGAATCACTTTCGAGTATAAACCCTTCATGATTGACTTTTTGTGGGTAATTCGAGTTCAGTCCAAATACATTTTCGACCAATGAAATGTCACAGTAAAGGATCTGCTGTAACCAATCGCAAAGTTCGTCTTGAGTTTGCATGGCAGACTTGAGGTCACATGATAACGCAACACTGACTTAAAAGCAACACATGTTGAGAAGATATCTGATTAAAGATTTCACTATATAACCCATATAGACTATAAGCAAATAACATGCAGCTGAGTCGAACTAGTTGTTGTGTAGGACGCAGTGAAGGAATCTTGAAACCAGAAAGAGCTTTTAACACTGTCAAGGCGTGTAACCCAGGCTTCCTTCATAAAGCATCGTACTGGGATTTTATTTTGGTGCGTTGAACGTCCCCCAGTGGTCCAGCGAAATGTTCATACGAAGATTCGTGAAATTAGGGTTCAAGTAGAACTGTGCCGTCATGTCACGTTATGGCCAACTCTTCACTACCGGGAATGAAAGTAATACCTATCAGCAAAATGGCGATCATTGTTCAAAACTTGGCCAAATACTCGTACCTCGAATTCCATCTACGCTCGAACTAAAAGATCAATGGCTCAAAACTGTAGAATGCTTCATTAAAAACCAATTTAATCTTGGTTGGAAAAACGAGATCTTGTGATCTTGAGACCGAACGTCCAGGTTTGAAACAGGTAGCATTAGTGATGATCGCGCGTACATTGGTTCTGCAATCATCGAAGCAGTTCTGGCCACCGATGTACTTACTTTTCTGTTCTTTTACGTATTTCGTCACTGTTTCCGAATATAGCGCAGTCCAGCTCATGCTGGCTCCCTCTCCGGCCGTACGTGGGAAGGTCCGCCCGCAGAGCATCCACAGGTTTCCCCCGGGCTCTACCCGGTTTCTTCCCACCATAAAGCTGACCGCTGTCGTATAAGTTAAATATTCTTGGGTAGGGTGTAAAACACAAATCAAATAAATAAATACATGCATCACTATGTTCCACCTCAACACAGATAGTAACAATTATCTACACGCAAGCGTTCCACAGAGATTCTCCCGGAAATGCCCGATTATATTATTATTACGCTTTGCAGGGCCAATGTTTCTCCACACGCCCCGTCAGAGTTATTGATTTGCTTAGTTATTAGAGTAACCTGAATCTTTGTCTCGAAATAAATTATTACAGCCTTCCGGCTAATTACAAGAGTTAATCTGGACAGGGGGGTATAGTCGCTTTTCCTGTATAGTTCAATCGATTATGGCAACGCGTGCCTTTCGTCCGTACCCCGAGCGCTCCGTTACATAACAGCAATTTGTAAGCAAAACGTTATCATTTCAGACCGCTGATGGAAAGATAAACAACGTTTCAACTCACCGCCGATCCATATCATTTGTGGCCTGAACAATTATCCCTATACGTGGGCAGTGAGGCAGAATGGCCAAACCTGTGGTTCTGCCTTTCTATGTAGGCGTTATTATGTGTGATCTGTACATGTTTTGATTTCATTGCTAACCATGTGTTACGTCTGCCGGTAATAAAAGACAAACAAAAACAAACAAAGGAAAGGCATATGTCTTATTCCCAGTCACGTTTGCTCTAGGCAGAAAGCTAGAAGAAACACTGTAACATATTTAGGCCAAAAGTGTAAAACAATACCGGGATCATTCTGTTTTGCCACACAAATATGGTAACTGACGATGGTATTGCATTGTTTTAAGAAAATACCGTGGCTTCATCTTTAGTCACCGAGATGTCTCGAGCAACTCTATCGTGGCGTATAGCGTTTCAAATATACGATATGTACATTTGCATTCCCTATAATGTTTCACATTATATATAGTAAAAATTGGAAAGCGTAATGCATTGGATTCTCAAAAGATTGGGTGAGATGTTCTCTGCTCAAGTTTCATTAATCTCTTAACACTGTTATGTGGAGTCCTAAGAAAACTTCCGTAGATGTTCCCGAAAAATTGATTGTATACAGGCCTATACTGTGTCTTTTTGTTGAAGGGTAAGTCCATGCCGCCGAAGTGACCAGTCACCAGACACCAGGACTGAACCTGAATCTTTCAACCTCGCAGTAAACGCTCTAATTGCTAGGCCGCTGAGGAAAAGAAAAATGTATTGGTAGTAACGCACGATTCTGTACCTTCAGTACACAAAACACGTAGATATTCAATTTTGCTACAGTTTGCATACACAGTGGTTTCGAGAGAGCATTCTTGTGCTGTATCCCAGTGTTATTCAGAGACAATATCGACTCACATTGTACGGATTCTGACAACCAGAGGAAATGAGCAGCAAAGACATGCTTGTGACAAGTGGAGTTTTATAGGCCAGCATGCACTTGGTTTTATGGCCTGCCGAAGATCATCAGCTGTTGGATAGCTTACAAGTGTAAATGAGGTCAAAACCTCAAACAGGCAAGACTGTCATTTCATTTCATTCGACGAAAATCACCACAAGTGTCGATGATTTTTTTCACCAATGACGACAGGCAACAACGTAATTGTAAACCAGATAAGAAGAGTAATTCCTGGTCCCTCTGTTCCACAACATCATTTTAGCAGTGCAGTAACTTGTTAATAATTCCCAAAATCCTATCCATCCTAGCCAGAGTAATTTTGTGCAAGGTGAAACCCCATCATTTGGCCCAAAAATACCTTTTTGTTTATGAACTAATCTTTTGGTTTAATAGGGCTTGGCTTACATGCAGTATGATGCCTGCTTTTCGGTGAATCAGGGAAAATATTAACCAGCTCTAGAGGACATAGAGGACATTATTATCTATAGAGGATAAGCCCTAGGTTCATCCTACTCCCTGCAGCCGTAATTTACCAGCATGCTGTGCTGTCCCGCTCACTTCGATGTTGGCATCAATAAAACATTTATTTTCGTAGACCCACATGTCTAAACAATTCGGTGTCCCGTGTTGTCCGGTCAAACAGCCTCTAGTAAATGCACACGATAGCAAAACTCATCTACGGTAGATCCTTTTAGAAAGTCGTTCGCCTTGGAGTGGCCATGTTGAAAAGTACGTCATCGTTTTGGGAACCCGCCAGTCGAGCACACGGCTCTTGTCGAAGTTTACCGATTGAGACTCGGAAGTAAATAACATGACCAAGCCACGCGGTGCAGTCCTACAACTATGGACTCGCAGATCTGTACGGCCATGGACACATTTTGTACAAAACGGAAATTGCAGTACAATATGAAAAGAGGAAGTAAAGTTCGGCGAGAACTGAGTACTCGACTATCGGGCTCCCTAAACGACGACGTAGTTTTCAACATGGTCACTCCAGTGCGAATGACTTTCGAAATGGATCTACCGTAGAGGAGTTTTGTACCCATGTGCATTTACTAGACGCTGTGCAACCGGACAACACGGCAGAGCGAACTGCTTAGACATGTGGGTCTACGAAAGAAATGTTTTATTGATGCCAACATCGAAGTGAGAGGAACAACACGGTATGTTGGTAATACGGCTGCAGGGAGTAGGAAGAATATAGGGTATAGCCTCCATAGATAATAATGTATGGGTAAGCCCGCTACAGCTAGGAAAATATGTTATGTACACATTTGTAAATTCAGATGGCTTGTCTCCGTGTTACACTCGTAACGTTTCCATGCAGTTAAAGACTTGTTTTATCAGTCTGAGTCACAATGAACTGAAAGATAAGATTAGGCAACGAGAATCTGGGCTATTTGAACCACACATACCTGGCATTAACCCAAAAGCAATATCGAAGTCAACATGCATTTATTTAATATCAATTCAGCCCAAAAACACTTTCTTAACAAGCAATGTGACCCATGTTGTACGATGTGTTGGGGAAATATTTTGCCTATTTATGTGCAGATGAGATGAGTTCCCTTCATGTATATAACACAGATATCACATGCCAGTGTGCGCTAAGCTTCCCTCGTGATGAGACAAAAAACCCTATCGTTGTACATTTAACATAGTTATGATGAATCTAGCTGGTAATGGCATAGTGGGCCAGTGGCAGGACTTCATTATTACGAATTCGCCTGTTTTATGTGGGCCTTCGGGTTATTGTAACTCATTACAGGTTAATGGCTTTGACTCACGGAGCGCACACGGAACTGTCCAAGATACGGGAAAGGAAATCGCCGACATTGTGGCACCAAAACACGGATCGAGGAATGGATGCGGAAATGATTTCCTGTCTGTAGTTGGCCGATGCCAACTTATCTGTCTCAATTGTCTGTTCGGACACCTTTTCTCTCTTTTATCTATTGGGACGAAAAAACAGACAATTATTCTACTGGCCTCAGTAGTGGATTGTTTCATTCAGTCAGGGTGAGCGAAATGTCACAGAGATTCTGTTTCCTGGCTCGATTCAGCCACCACCTGTTTTGCCGACAATCTTAGAGACTGGGTTATGAGTGAAGAGGCGTTTATCAAGAATCTGTTGTCAGCGTTATCTGACAGGTTATGGTCGGCTGCTGGCACTGGACAGTCATGTGGACAATAACGCAGACTGATATATGGTCAATGTAGCCAGGTCTCTGTTATACAAGCTATGTCAGCGATTTTCTTCAGCCTTAATTTGTAACGTGCACATCCAGTATGTAAGCATCAACCTTGGTATCTTGTTAACTATCGCTTCATCTTTCCAGGAGGCGCAATCAGATTAGACACTTTGAGCAAATTTTGCCCACTGTTTTGTCCTTGCTTTTCATCCTGGCTACCGTGGATACGGCGTCAGTGGAATAATGAAACTTAAACAGATCTCCAAAGTCCGTTAAATCTATTACTGCTTTGAAGTCATTCCTAGAGTCAAGAGACACACAGAGAGACAGTTAGACAAAGAGATTTCCAATTTAAAAAAAAAACTGCAGCTTAATAGTCGTCAGATCTATCAATGTCTTTAAAAATAATTTCCGTACGCGTACTTCATCTTGAAGCCTTTAAATGGGTTATTCTTTTGTTTGATATTCAAACATCAAAGCTGACATCAACTCTGATGACTTGGAAGTACGAGCCATCCATTAATGTCATTGCTGGCTGTCTGACGGGTAGACTTACCTTCAAAACACAAGACAATAATTCAACATACACACAAGAAAACTTTTTTCCTCCAAGTACTTTAACATGACAAAGATAACAAAATCTTGGAATTTAAGAGTCACTGGAACCAAGGGTGTTGTCAAACAGGAGAACAGAAAGAACAAAGAGGTCAGCTGCCCCTTTTGATATCCTATGGCCATAATATCAGGTCATAAGTCTTGCTTTAACAAGAACTTAAGATGTGTCCCCTGGATTCGCTCTAGGCAATGTATTCCAAGGTCTACCATGCCTTCCACGACGCCAGTGATATTTTCCACGGCAATACCTTCCATGTTTTAATCTCAATGAAATTCACGCAGATTGTAGAAACCTGCCTTTATACGGTGTGCTTTAAATATATATGTAGATTTAGTCTGCCCTTCATTTCAGCGTGTCATGCATTGATGCGGAAACATGGGACAATGTTGCTTTATTTCTACAAAGAACAATGTTGGGTTGAACTCTTGTTCCTTTTGTATCCACCTTGGCGGCTCACTGCATAAGGACTGCAAATTTTGCATACTCCTGACTAGCCCTGGCTATTTGGACTTAACATTAGTTTTGCACAGGTATCAGATATATCTTTTAATGCTGAGCGCCATCATGTACACCTGTCATGTTAAGTTACTGGTATTTCACTTTTAGTATATACGTATATATTTAGTGTATAAGATATAACTAACCCTATTCCTTGTTTTTATGTAACATTAATAACAAATATCTCTTTAATATTTATGGTATTACATCTCATCTTGAAGAAATACAATTGCTTGGCACCACTTATAATGTTTCACTCATTATCCTGTACAATAGTAGCTCTGAACCTTCTGCAGGTGGTGAAAACAATATCATTCCTACATTTGGAATGTATAGAGATTTGTATCTGGGTGACAGGTACTGTAGAACCTCAGACAATTAGCGCGGAAAATCGGGCAACACTTTATACCACGGGGTGCCTAACAACAATTAACAATTGCCTTAGGAAAATCAGCAACTAGTGTGTAATTAAGGGTGATCACAAACCCATCTGGGATTCATCTTTCATGAAATCTGAACTGCTCATAATCACCTTAAATCTAGGACCTATATCATTTTATAACTGTTAACGCAGAACAGAAACATCTGCTTTTCGGCATTCAGAAATATATAATCATCCTATCATCTTCCAGGTGTTTAACTTGTTCTCTTTTTCGATATTTTAAATCGAATTTCAGTAATTTAAAACAAACTCTTTCCTGTTCCATTTATTTCTCTTACGTAACTCGAACAACATGCAGGCCGTTTAATCGCAAGCCATTGTTGGTGTGGATGCAATCTGATTAAGGATTTGATTGATGTACCGGGTTCGAACTGACTGACGTCCGGTGAGTTTCTATCAACGCCGTACTGTTATTGCGATTGCACGTGAATTCGGAAACATTTTACTGGTTCTTCCTGATGAAGAGAAAAGACCCGGATGTACTGGGGAGCCACTCCGTCTGAACAAACCGATCGCTTGATGTTAAGTAACATTATAACTCAAACCAGCTCCATATAAGGGCTGCCCATTGTAGAAGTTCTTAAAACTCAGCACGGATAATCTATTTTATTTTTGCTCTTGAATCTCCAGGAGTTTAGAATGTCTTTGCAGAAACGATGTTTTAACACTTTATTGTGGTTTTTTTCTTGCCAGAGGTGTGCCCTCTTTGAAAAGACAAAGACAGGATATAATAGCACGACTTTCTAATGAATTTCAGCTGGAGGTACTCAAGCGCATACTTCATAATCGGACTGTTTGGTAGCACAAAAAAGAGGACACAGTCTGCATCCAAAGTATTTTTCAAAAATGCAACATTTAAAAGCATAAAATGAATTGTGTCTGTCTTGCATTTACTTATCTCTTTTACAATGTCACTAGCTAGAAATCTCTCCATAACAATTTAAGGAATCAAAGTCTGTTTCAAGCCGGGAGATTGACTATTTACCCAGCTGGGTTTCGTGTGGCATTTAACATTGCGTCTGTGAAGTCATAAATGACTAAATGTAGCATAATGGTATCGTGGTATTCTGTGTATAGCTCTGCAAAACTGGAACGCACCAATAATGACGCCATATACTTGTTCAGATTGCCATCATATGTAGGTCTGTACTGCGTATATCTTGAAGGCCCCGTACCCGACACCCAGCAAGGTCAAAGTGCTACCATATATCTTTTGTTGTACATCTTAAACTATAACTGACAGTAAATTTCCATCGTGTTTGTGAGCCGATTCACCCGAGCAACAAAGCTACAATCCAACTAAGACAACCACGATAGCGCAAGACAAATCAAGTCAGTGACACGACTGCTGTACAATAGTACTTAACAAAGCGACAGGGTGACGCGACAGCTTAACACTACGATACGACCAAGCTCCACAATAACGCGATAAATCAACACCACCACACGACAACGCAACACACTGATGCGAAAATCGCGACATTACTACACGACATACAACACAGTGATGCGACAATTGGGCACAACGACACAACACAACAAACTGACGAGACAGCTCACTTTAACACGATTCAGCAACACAGTGACGCGACTACTCGACATTACGACACGACACAACGATAAAATTGCTCGACAACTGGGCAAAGCAAAACGGTGACGCGAAAACGACACTACGATACGACACCACAAATATCTGACTGACAATTCGCTATCACACGACACAACAACACAATGACGCGACATTTGGCACTAGCTGCACGTCAATGCGACAACTTCCATATGAAGCATGATTTTTTTTCTCAGTTTAAACTGATTTCAATACTGATCTCGTTACTCACTACTGAGACATTTAAGATTGTACATCACAACCCAGGTAGATTTCATCAAATTGCAGAAGACTGTGACGATAATTAATATATATGCCCGTTAGACATGATTGCATGGTACACTGTATCAATCGACAATGCACACTATTAGTGAGATGTTCGCATTACTTTTGTTGAGACCACTGGACAACAAGGTTAACTGTATACCGGAGCAGAGCCTCCTAGAATCGCCGTTTCCATTACGCGATAAGCGATAATGGGAAACCTTCTCGTAATTAACCATACTGGCACGATCGTAACGTTTTGATACGATCAGCGGTTTGATTTATAAATCCATCATAGCTAAGCTCAATTCATAGTTAGAATTAGGCAGCGTGAAACCACACAATTTAGAACAAAACAATGTCTCTCCAACATGAATACAATGTTGAAGCTAACGTGCATTTATTTAATATCAGCCCAAAAGCAATTTCTTTGCAAATAACATGAAGTCTGCTTTACGATGAGGCGGCGGGAGGTGTTATTTATTTATATGTAAATGAGCTCACTTGTCTTCATGTAGCAGAGACATCACATCCCAGTATGCGCTAAGCTTCCCGTCTAATAACTTGAGATGATAAAAGCACTATCATGGTATATCTAACTTTATTATGATAGATCTAGTTTGTAACAGAACATTGGGCTTGAGGCATGACTTCATTACTACGAATTCGCCTGCTTTATACAAGCCTCCGGGTTTTGTGACTTATTACAGGTTAATGACTTTGACTTACGAGGAACACATGGAATTGACCAAGATACTGAAAGGAAATCGAAGACATTCTGGCACCAAAACCTGGATCGAGAAATGGATGCGGAAATGACTTCCTCCCTGATGTGGAGCAGCCATTGCCAACTCGCCTGTCTCAATTCTGTGTTTAGACACCTTTTCTCTCTTTAATCTGTTTGAGAAAACGAGGACAATTATTCTCCTGGCCTCAGTAGTGAATTGTTCCATTCAATCATGTTCAGCGATTCAGCCACCACGTGGTTTGCCGACAAAGTCTTCGAGACAGGGTTATAGCTATAGGACAGAGTTAAGCTAGAGGCGTTCGTTAAGAGTGTGTTGTCAGCGTTATCTGAGAGGTTATAGTCGGCTGCGGGAACAGGACAATAATGTGACACAGTTATTTTGTAAAACCAAACTTCTTTAAAATCAATTTTATAGATCTGACGGGAATAGATATTAGCCGATGTATTTTAAAAAAGACACAGTGGGTGCTCATGTCTCGTAACGAATATTTTTAGTTTTTTTTTTTTTTTTTTTGGCCTCTTTCATCTCGAAAATCTGTCACTGTGAGCAGAATGAAAATCAACCTTAGCGACAGGGGGGGCGATTTCCCATCAGTACGAGTTGCAAAGGACCCTTTGATGACTTTCTAATTCTTGCTTTTCATCGTCATTGAAATATTCAAACATTAATATTTTAAAAGTCATCCACTTCGAAATAACTGTCTTTCTGTCAACGCTGCGGAACTAGAAAGTTTGGGCTGGACCGCCGGCCATTGCTTTTACCGAGGCATCTGTTCGGTCCCTTCAGATCTTCAGATCGACCCGGAAGTTCCAAGAGAAGACACTTTGTCCTAACGAATCGATCGTTTGGTCAACCATTACGTAACATTGCAATATCAACTAACTTCGTTATCGTGGCGATGAAACAAGAAAATCGATCGTCGAAGCCTCAACGGTTCAATACGGATAACGTAATTTGCATCCCAATTTGGCTTTCCCAAAAAGGTAGAGACCTCTCAGCAAGAAAGATGCTTAAACAGTTTAAAACCTATTCGCCAGAAATGTACCCACTTTGAAGCAAATAAATACAGGGTATAACGGGACAGTTTTGTGACAAATTTCAGCTCGAGGCGCTCATGCGGGTTGTGTGTAATACAGCTGTTAGGAAGATCACGTAATGTCACAGCGAGTGCAAAGTGAGTGTTAAGGAAACGAAGTAAAATGACAAGGGGAAAAAGGGAGAAATGAAAGTCCCAAAGCACCTTACAAACAAGCAGTCATACTTCCACGTGGTGAAATCACCGAAAAGCTGTGAAGACCAAGATTTCTAAACGTGTCCCGTGAGATCCTCCAAGATTTGCACAATTACATTGTACGGAATGACGTTAAGTGTCGTGTGAGGATGTCTTATGTATTTCACGGACACCTAAGAGACACCCTTTTGTGCGAGACCGGGCGACTGCATTTTGTCATCTAAAAATAGCTGGTTTTGGTAGAATGCCTATTCGCACCTAACAAGAACGAGGAGCTCCCTTGCTCCGACGGTTAAAGCGACGGCTGGCTGAGGCTATATCTGACACCCTTGAAGTTCATATGCATTGGAACACAAGCAATGCGAACGAAAGGTCTTAGTTAAACACCTAAAAAGACAACAATTATTTAAATGGAATTAGCGCTAACAATCTGGGCACTGATACACACCTACAAACGAATGATGAAAAAACACAAAAGCCTTAGTAAACACTGTCACTGTTAATCTTCATTTCAAGATCCAAAAAAATTTTCTAGTTTTCATCACGTATGAAATCACAGTAAAATTCCTCACATTTCGTTAATTTCACGTGATATATACTTTTATTCTAGTAAAATATAAATATCTATCAAATAGGTCAGCATTTAAGAATATGTAAAATTGAAATCACCGCTAAACGTATGAACAGCATTTTTTCTAATAATTTTAATTCAAATTATTTCCAGTTTCATTTATTTTTATTCCATACGTCGAACACCGTGCTTTTCAAAAGATATGAGCCAATGTACATGTAGTTGTGGACACAAGCTGGTTAAGTATTTGAGCGATCTACTCTCTTCCAGATGACTTCATGGATTCCCGTGTTTCTTTCAGCGCTGTGCTCTAAGGTATGCATGTGACAACCAGCCATTCATTACGGAATTATTTCATTGGTCCTTCCTGATTAACAGAAATGACCCGGATGCTCCAGGGAAGCCACTTTGTCGTAATAAATCGATCGTTTGGCCAACCGTTACGAAACATTACTTCGTCAATACAATACGCAAGCGCCAGCAATGAAAAGCATGAATCGATTGTTGAAGCCACTAAAATGCAGCTCGGATAATATGTTTTATATCGAAGTTTGAATACCCTACAGTGTAGAATGTCTTTTTTGTGAATGATGCTATTACAGTTTAAATCGTTTCTTTTTTGCGACAGAATTGTCCCCTTTGAAAAAATAAAGACAATAAAACTCTGAGATGATATAACAAGATGACCTTGTGATCAGTTTCAATTGGAGGTTCTCAAGTACATAGTTCATAACCCAGACGTTTGCAAGCACACATAACGTCATTGCAAGGGAAAGAAAGGGATCACAAAAACTGATTGCAAAGCAATTTTTTTTAAATAAATCACATTTAAAAACTTCAAACAACTCTTGGCACTGTTATCAACTCACTCGGAACCTCTCCCTAACAATTTTAAGAGTAAAGGCCTATTTAAATATGCGAGTTTATGTGTTAGCATCGGTTTCATATCGCTTCTAAAATTACTTCACTAAAATGACCAATGGCCACATGAATCAGAATGATAAAAACACTATCATTTTTATAATACGCCTACTACAAAACTGGAACGCGTCATACACGACGCCCCAGTCATGACGTTGTGTATCTGGGACATTTGATTAGCGGCAAAGGCTATCGTGTGTGGGCCCATTCGAGACGAAAAAAGAAAGCATAAAGTCAAATTAGTTATTCACCTGAAATTGTCTTGAACATTGGTGTCGCGTTTAATTTGTAAGGCTTCCTTCACATTGTTTGCAAAATCTACCCAGCTGTCTCTTGGAAATGGAGTAGCTGGAGTAATATTCTCTGTGCTGAAAGCAACCGCCGTGAAACGGCACACCTATAACCGTCAAGACAAAATACAAGGAAGACATCTACAATTTCCTCTCCGTGAACTATACTATGCTTAATCTGAAATATCGAGTCATGGAAGACATCGAGCTGGCATTACACCGTGTGGGGGAGGCCGTATTACTAATTATATTACTCGGAATCTTTCGAACAGACAATAAAAGGCATTGCTCAGAAAGTTTAAGGTATTGTCCAGACAATGAAAGGCATTACTCAGGCCGTGGAAGCCATCCCCCTCTCCGTGGAAGGCATCCCTCTGCCCGCAGTAGACATTAAGCAGGTCGCAGAAGGTATAGGTCTGACCTTGGAATTCAGCGAGCAGATCCTTCAACGCATCAACCATACCCATAAAAAACATCGAGTACGGACCATGAAATACATGTAGCAGATCAGTGAAGGCATGAGGCACAACTTGGAAGCATCGATTAGAACGAACCCAAGAGTTTTTAAAAGCTTCATTATGCAAATCGCTTGACAGATGGTGTAGAGGAGAGCTGACCTCATTGTTCTTTCTGTCTCATTGCTTGACGCCACCCTCTATTCCAAACGGCTCGCACATTCGAAAATGTTTTCATTGTATTCAAACAATTCAAGAAAAAATAACCTGTCATTGTGTGTGTTTCTTTGATTGTGGTGTGTTCTGAACGTAAGTCTGCCAAGCACACAGTGTTGACGTAAATCCAAGTCATCAGAGTGTTGATGTTAGCTTTGATGATTCAACATCAAACGAATCAGATATACATTTAAAAGTTTGGAGATGAAGTACGCGTGTATAAAATCCTTTGTACGGACATTGATAGATCTGGCGACTGTTAAAATACACATTAAATTATTGGAAGGCTTTTTGTCTGACAGCCCAAAAGTGTGTCTCTTGTCTAGGAATAACATGAAAACAATCACAGACTACACAGATTTATCAGTTCTCATCCCTGGAGATCGTCCACTATAAGATGTTGCTCCACATGTGGCTAACAAGAAGGAACATGTAACACTTCTGTATTTCAATGACGCCATTTCCAGAATGGAAACTAGTCAAGTCAGATTGTTTGTAAAGACAATATTGATTAATGGGCCCGATATCTGTTGTCTGCGTTATTTTCAAGTAGCACCGTAAATGACACAAAAGCAGTTTACAGACATGCAAAATGATACCAGCATGCAAACACTACCATGGCAACCTGTTTTCGACCACTACACACTTGATCATGCGCCAACTCTCGCGGTATTAAAACTTCAATAGCTCGTTTTCTTGTAGAAGGATTCGCCAAATGGAGTTAAAGGCAAGCGCAATCAGTAGTTATGGTTCATGTCACTTCATGCTGTGTCAAAGAATGCAATAATACAGGGCTATATGATGCGACAAAATATAAAGCTGCTAGCAGTGATAAACGTGGTATGGATAAGCCTTGGCAAAAAATGATCGCAGGTATCCAAATTTAGATGCACACTAACTGCATGTATTACCACCACTTTGAGTGTATGCGAGTCGCATCCTATCGGTTTTACCCACTGATTGCCATATTCTACACTGTGGAAGAGTGAAAAACAAAGAAACATCATCGAGCTGGTTCTGCACATTTACTGTTCAAAATGGCGCACGCGGCAACAGCGCTGCCTCATGGTGCATATCCACTCCTAACCTGTAGACACGAGTTATCGCCCTTGAAACTCAACTCGGGCGTAATACAGGCCAATGTTCAATGTTACACGTTCAATATCTTACATTAACATTAAAATTATAAAGGTAAAAGTGAAATAAATACTACGACTATAATATTATTGAATATCTGGCTGAATCCGAAGTGAAAATAAGAAAGATTTTATATCTTCATGGGAAAAGTTTGAACTACATTCATTGTGTCGAAGACTGATCAACACTATGCTTTGCAATTTAGAATTATTTAACTGTTCCAAATACAATTATGACAACTGAATACATTGAAAGAGTGTTGTAGGTTCTGACCTTAGGATTGGACATGTGTTTGAAAAAATAGGTGAGACACAGTGTAAAAATTGTAATTTTTACCCCTATATTTTTGTTAAAATAGAAGCACTGGCCTGCTGCATGGATATTAGTGTAAATTTATGTATATGTATATAAAGAGAAACAAGACACGAAGAGACTGATTTAGTATCCAAACAATTAACTTCATTCAAAACATGAAAAAATAATTTTCACTCTTAAAACTTCACACAGGCCTACCCAGTCAAAATGTCTGCATATAATTTGTAGTTTATATTGAGTCAAATGCCAGAATACCATTAGACCTCTTAATAATGCCACAAATACTAAAAAAGGGGTGTTCCAGATGCATTATACATCACACATATTGGCATATATCTTGGCCATGAAAGAAAACATGTAGTGCAGAAGGGGAAGTAAAACAGTTTGTACTGACACAATTTAACACTACTAATAATAGGCAAATTATGCACAGGACACAGCAATAGAGACATGTTTCAGATCCGGGTCATCAGCGAACTGCTTTCCAGTAATGTTAAAGTGTCTGATTTGTCCGGTAAATGACAACAAAACAGTATCCAAGGCCAACTGCCCGAAAAAACTTCGGTCAGTTCAGGATTCACTAAACGAATGAGCTTTAGAGGTAGTCCTGAACCTGCATTTCTTTTTAATACATCATAACATGTAAGTTTTTAGCATTCGATAATTTAATGTTATCCATTCAGGTAGCGATTCTTCTTTCCAGTAACATTTCTATCAAGAATGTGACAAATATTTTACTGCTACTCAGAGTTTATCATCAGACAGTGACACGGGCATAGTTTCAGTAAAGCAAGGCGTTGTTGTTGTCATTTGAAGTTTTTACGCGCATTGATTCAACCGGTTTCGCCCCAGTTGGTCAATAATAATCCGTCATCGAGTAGATTTTTTACACTTGTAATTATTTTCTGTGACTGATTTAAGGATCGATCGCTCACCTTTATTGCCAGTTTGATGTGTAAAACTGATGATATGCACTAGGCAATTTCACAATTTGCTCTCGCTGGACAGGTTCAAGTCACTATGATGCATTGCGAACAGGGTCAGTGGGTGCACATACACACGATCTTCTGACTAATTTAAAATCGAATTGATGCCAGGATTTGTACATATAAATAATATGCTTTCGAAACATTTCTGTTATTTTGTCAGCTATAAATATTTGTCATCAACTGGCTTCCTCTGTGTGGCCTATAGTGTGTTTCGTTATGTATATGTCTTGTTTTCAAATGGTCAAAAAAAAGGCTCTGATTGCATGAATATTCATGACCATGAAAAAGCCAGTGAACTCGATCTCCCGATGATCAAACGGTGTTTAAATGAATTAAATAGTGAAAATTTTGCGTAGTGTGAGAGAAAGATTATACAAGTCGACTCCCTGTGTTACAATGGATATCACTCTCGTGTATTAATTTTCAAAATCACTCGTCAGAGGCTCGTGATTAGACTTGAGTAATATCCATCGCAACACACGGACTCTTGTTGTATAACCTGTATATAATTTTTTAAGGCGGAAAAAAATAAGTAAATAAACACACACACACACACACAAAATAGAACGCCACGTGAGTTTTTCTTTAGAAGTGAAGATGACAATCTATTCTATGTTCAACATATCTCCTATGTATAAGTTTTACATAGTAATGTAGAAAACCGCGTACATAGGCCTACCTTGTACCTATAACAAAGACCTGGCTACACTGACCATATATCAGTCTGCCTTATTGTTGAGTGCCAGCTGTCCACCATGACCTGTCAGATAACGCTGACAACAAGTTCTTGACAAACTCCTCTTCATTCATAACACTGTCTCTAAGACCTTGTCCTCAGAGCGAGTGGAGGCAGGGGCATCCGTGGCTCAGTTGGTTGGCCCGCTAGCTAGCGCCAGTGCGGTCCAGCTCATACCGGGTCCTTCTCCGGCTGTACGTGAGAAAGTGTGCAAGCAACCTGCGGATCGTGGGTTTTCCCCCGTGTCTTCCCGGTTTCGTCCCACGATAATGATGCCCGCCATCGTATAAGTGAAATATTCTTGAGTACGGTGTAAAACACCAATCAAATAAATAAATAAATCAATCAATCAATCAAAGCAGGTGGTGACTGAATCGAGCCGGGAAACAGAGTCTCTGTGACATTTCGCTGATAGTGACCGAATAGAACCATCCGCTCCTGAGGCCTGGAGAATAATTGTCTGTGTTACCCCCCCCCCCCACCACCACCCCACCACCCCCAACAGATAAAAGTGAGAAAAGGTGTCCGAACAGAGGGGTTGAGACAGACGAGTTGGCATCGGCTGCTCCACTCCAGATAGGAAATCATTACCGCATACATTCCTCGAGCAATGTTTTGGTGCCAGAATATCTGCGATTCTCTTTCGTGTGGGCCCCGTGAGTCAAAGCCATTAACCTGTAATGAGCTACAAAATCCGAAGGTCTGTACAAAACAAGCGAATTCGTAATAATGAAGTCATGCATGCCACTGGCCCACTATGCTATTACGAACTAGATCCACCATAACAAAGTTAGATGTCCAGCGATAGTGTTTTTGTAATCACGAGTTATGAGATGGGAAGCTTAGAGTACACTGGGATGTGATACATGAAGAGAAGCCATCTCAGGAGAGCAGCAGGTTTCAGCTTGAAATTAGCCTTTTTGGAATGAACAAATATTTTGTGTCTTAAGGATAGTAGAACTTCTCAGGGGTTAAATTGAGCCAATTTTTTTTATGTCACATTCATATTCTCTATTCTCTTATCTATCCTCTCACTTAAAGATGAAAACCAAAATCGAATTGTAAATATCGAAAATTTGACAAAAAGTACATCTTGTGAACAAAGGCAGATGTGTTTTCTTTGTTTCTCTTTTTTGTGGGGATTAGCTCCCTGAGATGGGATTATCTGCTTTGAATAAGCAGATTGCCTCTGGTAATTGTGTATAGCCTCCTGCTAAAAATTGTGCATGGTTACTTGTGCAGACTACCCTGACAGACCAAATTAACTAAAACAACAGCCTTAATCATCCCATAGGGCTGCGCACTGTGTGGTGAGTTTATAAACACATTCTGGCAGGGTTTGCTCAGAAATGTTAAGATAAAACACAAAGTTACGCTATGATGGATCATGGAGGTAAAACAATATCTGATTAAAATTAATTGGCAAACTAATTAATGACGAATTTTGTCACACATAATGCTCCTCCAGACATTTTGTTCCTTTCTCCTTTTCCATTTTTGAGACGATTGTGTGGTGAAATATTTTCATTTCTCACTTATTTTTCAACACAATGCTATGAAACTTGACACACAGGTAGCTATATGCCTAACTTAAGAAGGGTCCCGCAGATTTTTCATATCTTTCCTAGTTTTAAAGATATTAGTAAAAGAACATCAAAATTTCAATATTTTTTAAATTTTTGAAAGTTTTAACTTTAAATGATCACTCAGAACAATCTAAGATGAATATTAAAAATATTTGAGAAAGTTTTCTAGTTTAAATAATAAATTATACACTTAAGCAAGGAAAATTTTAAAATTTTGAAAACTGGAGAAAAAAATAGAAAATTGAAAAATTTTTCAAACTTTCGTTTTATTTTGAATAATATTAAAGTTAGGTAAATTTTAACACTTTTCTTTTTACATCAGCAAATGTTTAGCTTTCAGGATAGATTTACATATGGCCATATTTAATCAATATTTTGGGCTACTGAAGGCAAAATGTAAAATTTGCTCGCGAGGGTTTCTAGTATCTTTCATCTCTTCTCTTCATCCAGCATCTGTCAGGTTTTCTCGATGAAAAGGGTATGGCAATCTTGCTTAACCGGGTGCTGGAGTTGTGAACACTTATATATACATATATCTAGCAGTCATTGGTCTTCAGCAGGTGGATTAACCCTATCAGGGTTGTGCTGTACACAAACCTGTCTTGCATTTGTTGTTCTCCCGCAGGGTGATCTTATCAAGCTTAATGAATTATTACCGTTTACTGACTCCATGACAAGTAGTCGGTCTATAATCTGGCACAAATATCAGAGATGTCTCCAGTTATACAAGGTAGCCCCTTTATGAATTCTTACACTTATCATGTTAAACTACTGGTATTACATTTTCAGTTCCATGTATCTTTTACTTAAGCCATTCTTTGCTCTATGTCACACTGACAATTTTGTGTTTAAACTCAAGTATACTAGAAACCCTCAAGGGTGAAATTTGTAATACTTTTTGTATTTCACTTCCTTATTTACCATTCTCCTGCCTTTCCTATCATCTAAAGATGAAAACAAAATTCGAATTGTAAATACCTTAAATCTGACAGAAAGTATAAAAATGTCGTGACAAAGGCAAATATGTTTTCTTAGTTCCCCCTTTTTATGGGTAGTAGCTCACTGGGGCGAGTTACCTGTTGTGAATAGACACGCCTCTGGTAAATGTGTATTGGCCACTGCTATATAATGTGCATGCTTAATTGGGTAGGCTCTCCAAGTAAACCTATTAACTAAAGCAACAGCCTTGATCACTCCTAAGGGGTGCCATTTGGGGAGGGGTTTATGAACACATTCTAGAACGGGGTGCCATTAGGGTAGGGGTTAATGAACGCATTCTAGCAGGCTTTGTTCAGAAAAGTAGAGACAAAACACCAGTTTATTCTTCTATTGAGCATAATAAGTTTTAAAATCTAACATAAATAAGTTGATACCTCTACTTTAAATCAAAATCTTCCTCACTTCTTAGTTATCTCTCTACACATGTACTAGCTTTTTTTGTAAAATTACAACCTGGTTAAAGACTTCGGACTGCCCAGCCAGTGATTTTATGGAGACATTTCATTGGTCCCTTCTGCGCAGCAGAATGACCCGGATATTTCGAGGGAAGCCACGTTGTGCATATGAGTTGATCGTTTAACCAACTGTTACGTAACATTACAATATCAACAAACTTCGTTATCATAAGCGATGAAACAAGAGAATTGCTTGTTGAAGCCTCGAGGGCTCAATATGGATAATGTGTATTTTCTGTCCGCGTTAACCTTTTTGCGTCTACTTTGAAGCAATAAGTACAGGATATAACTGGACAGTTTTGTGAAAAATTTCGACTGGAGGAGCTCATCCGGCTAGTGTGTAATACAACTGTTAGGAAGAGCACGTAATGTCGTAGCGAGTACAAAGTGAGTGATAAGGAAACGAAGTGATATGAAACGGGGAAAAGAAGCAAAAAAAACAAAAAACAAAAAACGAAAGCCCAAAAGCTCCCCACAAACATACATCCACGTGATGAAATCATCGAGAAGTTGTGTATACCAAGATCCACCACCTCTTGTCATTAAAAAGTAGGTGATGTTGGCAGAATGCCTATTCGCAGATAACAACAACGAGGACCTCGCTTCCTCGGATGGCTAAAGCCGTGGCTCGATGTGGCAATGTGGCCCTTGAACAATGAAATCAAAGTTCATATCCATTGGAACACAAGCAATACGAACGTAAGGTCTTAGTTAAACACCTAAAAAGACAACAGATATTTAAATAGACCCCATTTGAACATTGGTGTCGCGTTTAATTTGTAAGGCTTCCTTCACATTGTTTGCAAAATCTACCCAGCTGTCTCTTGGAAATGGAGTAACTGGAGTAATATTCTCTGTGCTGAAAGCAACCGCCTGGAAACGGCACACCTATAACCTTCAAGACAAAATACAAGGAAGACATCTACAATTTCCTCTCCGTGAACTATACTATGCTTAATCTGAAATATCGAGTCATGGAAGACATCGAGCTGGCATTACATATTACTAAGGCATACAGCTGATCTTGGAATGCTCCAAATAGACAATAAAACATTTCTCAGAAAGCTGAAGATATCGCTCAGAAACTGAAGGCATCTCTCGGCCCGTGGAAGACATTATTCAGGCCATGGAAGGCATCAAGCTGGCCATGGATGGCATTAACCTGGCAATCGAAGACATTAACCTGGCAATGGAAGGCATCAGGCCGAGTTTGAAATTCAACGAGCAGATCCTGCAACGCAACGATCACAGCGAGGAAAAACATCGAGTATGAACCATGGAATACATCTGGCAAATTATTGAAGGCATAAGGAACAACTTGGAACCATTTAGCAGAACGAACCAAGAGACTCTTCTTGATAACTTGATTATGCAAATCAACAGACATTGCTGACAGAAGCTGTAGAGGGGAACTGATGTCATTGTTCTTTCTCTCTGATTGCTTGACGCCACCCTCGATTCCAAGTGATTTGAAAATTATAAAATCTTTTTAAAGTATTCAAATGTTTCAAGAAAAAACAACTTTTCTTTGTGTGTGTTTCTTTGAGTTTGGTGTGTTCTGAAGGTAATTAGGTAACACAGACAGTGTTAACGTAAATCCAAGTCATTAGAGTGCTGATGTTAGCTTTGAGGCTTCAACATCAAACGAAACCGAAATCAATTTAAGATGAAGTACACGTGCATAAACTCTTTTGTGTGGACATTGACAGATCTTACAACTATTAAGCTCCACATTTTTTTTAATGGAAGTCTTTTTGTCTGACGCCACAAAAGTGTGTCTCTTGATTGTCTAGGGATGTCTTGAAAACAGTGACAGACTACATAGATTTATCGGTTTTCATCCCTGGAGATCGTAGCCTACAAGCTGTAATGGCAGATTGTTTCTAAAGGCAATATTTGCTAATGGGCCCGATATCTGTAGTCTCCGTTATTTCCAAGTAACACCGTAAATGACACAAAGGCAGTCTAAAGACATGCCAAATGATAAAAGTTACCAGCAAATGCTACCATGGCAACCGTTCTCATTCACTACACGCTCGATCATGCACCAACTTCCGCGACGTTTAAACTAGCTCGTTTGGTCGATGCAGGATTCGCCAATGGGAGTTAAGCCACAAATGCAAGCGCAGCAAAATATACAACTGCTAGCAATGAAAAACCTGGTGTAGGTAAATGTTGGCAAGAAATGATCGAGGGTTTCAAAATTTAGATGCAAACAACCTGTAATACCACCATTTTGAGTATTTCCGTACTGCAAACTATCTGTTTTACCCAATGGTTGCCGTATTCAGAGCCACAGCTGTGTCGAATTTTTGCATGAGGGGAATGTATTTGGCATAAAACCATTTAAGACGTGGAAAAAATCAGTAAAGAGCCACACCCTAATATAGATGGCCACGTAGGGTTTTGCCTTACTCATGACGATGACAATCAATCCGATGTTCAACACATCTCATGTAAGCTTTATACAGTACAACTGTAGACATCACTGACACAGCTTGTATAACAGAGACTTGGCTATATACATATCTGCCTGCGTTATTGTCCACATGATTGTCTAGTGCCAGCAGCCGATCATAACCTGTCAAATAGCGCTGACAACAGAATCTTGACAAAAAGCCTCCACCTTCACTCATTACTCTTACTCTAAGACTTTGTCGGCAAAGTAGATGGTGGCCGAATGGAGCCAAGAAACAGAATGTGGGTGATATTTCTCTGACTCTGATTGAATGGAACAATACACTACTGAGGCCAATACAATTGTCTGTGTTTTCCCACAACCGATAAAGGAGAGAAAAGGTGTCCGAACAGAGTATTGAGACAAGCGAGTTGGCATCGGCTGCTCAAGTCCAGACAGGAAATCATTTCCACATCCCTTTCTCGATCCGTGTTTTGGTACCAGGTTGTCTCCGATTTCGTATTTTCGCAAGCTCCGTGAGCGCCCCGTGAGTCAAAGCTATTAACCTGTAATGAGTTACAAAACTCGAAGGCCTGTAAGAAAACAGGCGAATTCGTAATAATGAAGTCATACAAGCCACTTGTTTACTATGCTATTATAAATTAGATCATTGTAACAAAGCTAGATGTTCAGCGATAATGTTTTTCTCATCACGAGCGATTTGAAGGGAAGCTTAGGGCACAATGGGATGTGATATCTTTGTTACATGAAGAGAAGCCATCTTATTTGCATGTATAAACAGGGTACATATTCCACCGACGCACCGTACAGCAGGCGGCAGTTCGCAATCAACCCACTCCTTTTTGGAATGAGCGAATATTTTTGTGTTTTAATGCAACATTAGCTTTACAGTCAACCTCAATTGTTGTCCAGGGGCTTTAGCGAAATGACGCCAGCATCTGTCGGGTTTCCTCGATGGAAAGGGTATGGCAATCATGTCTAAACGGCTGCTGACCTCGTTAGCACTGATATTCCTGGCAGTTATATGATTACGGCACGTTGATTAACCCTACAAGGGCTGTGCAGCACAGGCATAAATTTTCTTTTCCCCTCTTTTGTTGTTCTTCTGCTTGGTGCTCATATTAAACTCACTTAAAGAGGTTGTCAAAATCTGTTCTGAGTCCATTTTCGATCCCAGAAACATCTCCCTGTTACAGTAGAACTGGAATCTTGTTAAGCTGAAAAAGGTCCTTTCCCTTGTAGGACGACAGTACATCAACAAATGTTCCCCCATTGTATTATAGGATTGTCACATTGTCGTGTCGGTTTGTCGACAGGAGTTTTGTTTTGTCGCATAGCCCATTTGTCGGTTTCTCAAGTTGGCGCTCTTTGTTGGATCGCGTCGTATTGTTGAGTTATAGCGTCAGATTTATTTATTTATTTGATTGGTGTTTTACACCGTACTCAAGAATATTTCACTTATACCACGGCGGCCAGCATTATGGTGGGAGGATATTGGGCAGAGCCCGGGGTAAACCCACGACCATCCGCGGGTTGCTGGCAGACCTTTTCGCGTACAGCCGGAGAGGAAGCCAGCATGAGCTGGGCTTGAACTCACAGCGACCGCACTGGTGGGAGGCTTCGGGTCATTGTGCTGCGTTAGCGCGCTAACCGACTGAGCCACGGAGGTCCCCCTATAGCGTCAGAGTGTTGCGTTGTCGTGTCAAAGTTGTCGAGTTGTCACGTCGTTTTCTTGCTTTGTCACGTCGTAGCATCGTGTTTATTCATCGTTCATTCCTTTGTCCTGTAGTAATGTCATGGGTATCGTGATTAACATACATCACCTCATGCACTTTGATGTGTTCCAGGCATACAACACTACACATATATGATCGCCTTCTGAGGGTGTATATGACATCATGAAACTGCTTTCTAGTTACGCACCACTATATATGTAATACTATGTTACCACTCTGCTACATGTGGCCTTTTCTGATTTCCATGAAGTACTGTTATGAACGCGACATAAATCTCAAGCAAACAAATCATACTCGTGTTCAGACAGACATACACTCTTAAAATTGTCGTGGAGAGGTTCCTTGGTGGTGATATGATAAGAATAGCAAGCGAGTGCACGTAAAACATAGCTTGTTTGTTGCCTTTTTATACAATTTTTGGATGCAGGCATGTCTTTGTAGTGCTCTTTGTTCTCATAATTACATTAAGTATGCTTCCAAACAAATCTATTAGGAACTGTGCGCTTGGGTACGTCCAACTGAAATTGATCACAAGGTCACCGTGTTATATCCCGTTTTTATTTCTTCAAATAGAACTCACCTCTGGCCAAAAAATTAATTTAAGCTGTTATTCCATTGTCCATGATAAAAGGCATATTCTACACAGTTGGGAAATCAAGCGCGGGTATAAAATGCATTATGTGCGCGGAATTTTCGTGACCTCAATAATCGATTCTCGCTTCGTGGTTAGCCCTTCTGTAGTTTCTTGGTATTGTAATGTTACGTAACGGTTGGGCAAAACGATCGATTTTGGTTGGAAAAGGTGACTCTTCTATGAATCTGAAGAGACCAATGAAATTGCTCCGTATAATCAATGGCTGGCGGCCACGTGCACATCTTTTAGCCGCAGATCACTGTCAGAAACACATCGGAAACTACTCAGTTGGAAATCCTTACATCAATCAAATCCTTAACCAGGTTATATCCATAAACACATTGGCCTGCACTTTTATAAAAGCCTGGTGTTCCCGCTACGTAAAAGAAATAAAACGCGATTAGAAAAAAAAATAATGAAAATGGAGAAAATAACAAACCTATTTGTAAAAAATTGACATTAGATGATCTCATGGTGGATATGTGGATATTTCAATTTTTCCTCAGTAGTTTTAAAATCATACATCCCCTAGATTTAACGTTAATATGAGTAATTCTGCATCTGCTTTGAAATTGTTTTTACCTGAATTTCAGTTTCAGTTTAACTTCAGTTCATGATCTAAAGGTTTTCAATGATCCATCAGTATTGTCTTTAAAGGTGAAATCACTTCTGCTCTACTTTAATCAAATTCTCTTTGGTTTCTCATTTGTCTCTCTGACATGAGCCAAACGCCAAACTTTCCTTTTCCTCAACAGCAAGCCGATAGCGGGTTGGCTTTAACTTGATAAAGGATTTGATTGATGTATGGATTTCGAACTGACTGGTTTCCGGTGTATTTCGGTTAATGCTGTGTGACTAGAAGATGTGCACGTGAGCACCCACCATTGATTACATGAAATCGTTTCATTGGTTCTTCTTGATCAACAGAATGACCCGGATGCTCCAGGGAAGCCACTTTGTCCTAATACATCGATCGTTTGGCCAACCGTTTCGTAACATTACATCAACAAACTTCATTATCGTCGCCGATGAAACAAAAAAATTGATTGTCGAAGCCTGAAAGGTTCAATACGGATAATGTATTTTCTATCCGCGTTTGCCTTCCCCCCAAAAGGTAAAAACCTTTCAGCAAGAGCGATGCGATAACAGTTTAAAACCTTTTTACTGGAAATGCGTCCACTTTGAAGCAATGAATACAGGATATAACGGGACAGTTTTGTGACAAATTTCAGCAGGACGCCCTCACCGGGGTAGTGTGTAACACACCTGTTAGAAAGACAACGTTATAGCTAGTACAAAGTGGGTGACAAGAAAATGACAGTCTCCCAAAAAAATGAGAAACAAAAGCACTCCCCCTCCCATGCTTTCAAAAAGCATCAATATAAACACACTGTCCTAATTCCATGGTCATGGGATCAAATCACTGGGAACTTGTGAATACTAAGGTTTCTCATTTACTTTTAGCTGACCAGAGAGCTCTTAGATCCTATATACTGTAAGCTGACCAGAGATCTCTCAGGTCTCATACACTGTTACCTGACCAGAGATCTCCTGGAGCTCATATACCGTTGGCTGATTGGAAAAAGAGTCCACTGCTTGCCTTTTATTCCCTAGTACATCCGAGATGCGGGTTCATACCTAGACTTGGACAGGAAATTTGCTTATCTCTTCGCTCTCACTGGCCTTCTTGAAAATAAGCGATTAAGATGCTCGTGTCAACGTTTGCGCAATGTTCGGTAAAGGCCTGTTCTCTTCCAGTAATATAGTACGTATGTCTGTACACGTAACACGTGGAAAAGTTTGTCACTAACTCGTCAAACGCCTGATTTAAACGGGACACGCCGGTTTCCCCTGTCATATAAGTGAAATTGTTTTGAATATGGTTTTAAACAACAATTAGATAAGTAAATAAATAAATAAAATCAGAAGTTACATACAGGAATCAGCAGTTACCACTGATTATCATCTGCGCATGGCCGAAATAAACACCTTTCCTGAGCTGCAGGGGAAAGGTAACTGTTTTTAAATCAGTAGTATTTAAGTACCTTAATAGGTTACCCGCACCTACACTCTTTTCGGATTCGGTCTGTAGAAATTATGATCGGTTGGCACTAGCAATCATGTTTCCCCCGTTATCCTGTATAACAGCTGCTGTGGGTCTTCTGCAGATGGTGACAATGTGGTCCGTGTACTGGCGTTTGGAGCGCATAGAGATTTGTATTTGGGTGACAGGTACTGTAAGACCTCAGATAACTGACGCTGACCACCTGGATAGTGAAATAAACTAGCTGTGTGGGCCCTTACAACCGGACACAATTTCTTAAGGAAACCCTGCGATGTGTAAAGTCGACAAAAGTCGTTCAACTTTCGTGAATGTACAAGAGTAGAACGGGGCGAGTAAAACCAGGCCCGAGGCGACATAGCTTGACATAACAGTAGTGTAATATTCGGATACACAAGGCTTTCCTGTAACAGGAGTGCCTGTGGATAATAATAATAATGAATTCCAAAATTAGCATTCTTACAGAGCGTGACTTCAAACTTGAACCAGGCCTATTTAACGCCAAAAAACCCTTGTGGCCCAATAATCTAAAATGCACACATCGACTCGGTAATAATTTCGCACATCACAAACCAGCTTTTGTATCCGCTACGCCATCAAGTCATGCAAAAGGATGAATATTGTCGTCTCACCCATGGTCAGTTTGCTTTACCCACAAACCTGACTAAGCCATGTTTACCGCTAGGCGTTATATAGCACCATTCAAATAAATAGGCCTACCGGTGAATATATGAGTAAATGAATAAGGTTACATAACCACATGACAATCTTGGCATTATAACAATAGGTAGGACATAGGGCATGTCTCCTATACGGTCTTCCTGTGAGGCAGCTATATAAATGGCCATTAAGTAGGGCCGGTCTGATACAAGTAGTCAGGACATGTAGCCTATATGATCGAAATAAAGTTGAAAGTGACGTTGAAATGTAGACAGAAATACAAGTTGCCAGTGAGAAGTCATTGCGCAGGATTATTAAATTAATATTAGAAAGCGTCATAAGCCACCGTATAATGGACCAGGGGAGACAACTTATATAAGCATAGAATCGACTTTCTTGCGCTTTATCCCCGCGAGTAAAGTGACGACAGTGGCTCAAACCGTCAGGAAACTTTTGACTAGTCATTTAATGTGAATTCACAACTTAGATACCATATGTGTATGACCACAAAAGGTAGACAAACATAAATAATTTATTTGTACTATTTTAATTTAAACCTAGCCAAAACTTAGCCCTACAATGCTTCGGTAAATTGAAACGGTCCAACCTATAGGCACTAACTGGTCACTTAGACAACACATTTTCCCGCGTTTGTGCCATAGTTAATTCACTATACGTCTGTTCGGGTATTTAGAGCAACCTCTCTGAGCAACAAGCAACAGTTTTGTTCTTGAGTCTAGACTGCTGGGTTAAAATTTATTTTGGAGGAATAAAAGTGGGATTGGAGGTGATATGTGACAATGCATTTTTTCTTACTGTTCCAACCATTCTATATATCGCACATTATTTTAGCGTACCAGATTTATCCTCGTGATGGTAACAGGAACAACAAATTTAAAACTAAACTACATGGTAACATCAGGTGGAAACAATTATGTTCCATATATGGCTAGGAATAGTAACAAGGAAAACAGGATATTAGCAATTGGTCTGGTTCAATTGTTCTTTATGTTCTCCACGCGTAACTCGAACAAAAGTTAGAAAGTATTCCTAAAAGTTCTTGTTGAAAAAAAAAACTCCTAGTGTCGAAATTTTCTCGGAATTCTGCACCAATTTGTGCTGTCAAGTAGTACTTCTCTTTAAAAGAAAAAAACAGCTCGGAATAAAGTATGCCTCATCTGATATACCATTTCCTGCTGATTCTGATTTTTATACATGTCTTACAGTAAATAAAAAGCATATAAAGACTGGAGTCCGACAGTGGACTTTTGAACCATACTGAACAAGCTGAGGCAGAGTGACATTCTCGATTCTTTTACCTGCTACAGGTCCTCTGATCTGATCCCCACGCTCAGTATAAATATACATGTAGTGCTACATTTATACGCGTATTTAGTGTTAGAATAGAGCTGGGGTATGTTTTAGCAGCAAAAATGAATCGGCGGCGTCACTGTTCTTCAGCCTGCACAATGTGACCCAAACTGTCCACTGTAGAACATCGGTGTTACTTACATTTGAATTTTTAACTAAACACACACACACACACGCAGAGGAAAGCCATATCTTTCCTCACATTGGAATCATATGTGTGCATGACGGAAATATGGTTTCCTTTAAAGGGAAACGGTCACCCGAACAGTAGGTATTTCCGTGTTATTACAGAATGGCATGAGTATTAGGTATTTCCTCAAGAATTAACAGTTGCAAACTTTTCATTGCACGTTGTGATTGTTTAAAAATAACAGGAAGAAACTGAAAACTTAAAAGTCTGCCAGAATATTTAAATGAGGCCTGGCAATTCATTGGGAATGGAGCATGCGCACAGTGCTCGGTAAACTTCATATGTTAACAAACGTGGCTGACGACACGCGTAAAAGAAGACCTTACGGCTCTCTCATAGCAGCAGCGTCCAAGAAGATGGGCAAAAGAGAGCTCAGAATGTTGACAACCAAGTGCTAGAGTTGTGATTGCTGGCCATTTGTCGCAAAATTACAATGTTAACTCTTTCAATGGCATTCATAAGTTGGGACTGACATAGAAGAGATGGAAGAGATTCTCAAGGATGTACAACTTCTATTTATTGTTGTTTTTTTTTTCAACCAATCAGAAGACAATATTTGTAATAGATATATAATATATTTAATACATATATGCTTCCAACTTTTTTAACACTCCAGTTCATTCAGCTCATGGATCCATAGTTTTTTATTCAAAAAATTTGTCATTAAACTGTGTCTCTTTCCCTGACACTTTTGCAAGATTTTTCTACTTTATAGTATTCTTGCAATTTATTAAGTATTTCAGTGATATGTAGGGTCAGTTTTGTTGTTCTACAATTAAAACTAAATTTTTGGGCCAGTATCGTTAAGATGTTCAAGGGTCGCCGATTCTCTTCCCATTTTATCGAAAAAAATTTCCTTAAATTCTGGAAATGGCAAAAATTTGTCATTCTTGTCTAGTAAGACAACTTATACATTGTACTTTATTTGTATCCCAGTTTTGAATAAAGAAATGTGGACGTTTAAAGTTAGGATTATACTACAAATATTAATCTAATATATTTGGCGTAGTTTATGTTTGCAATTTTTGGTGGAAAGTCTTTCCAGAATGGGGTGTTTATTAATTGTAACATGTACTTAATGTAACCACTTCCCATTAACATGTCGTAGTTTTTATTATTAATACTTATTCGCTGCCAATAATATTTACTAAAAATTAATTTTCTAATTCATTTAAGATTTAGTGAATGTAAGTACGGAACCAAGTCGTTTGTATGTCTCCATTCGCGTAATCATTTGTAATAATCTTCCCCATTATTCTTTCGGGCTCATCGTTCCATACAAATTTATAGAGTAGTGCAGTCATTTTTTTCAATGTGTGATCCGGAGGGATTAGTAGAGAAATTAATAAATGCATCATCTTAGATAGGGCAAGGGATTTGATAACAGTGATCTTTCCTAGTAAAGATCAGTTCCTGATTTTCCATTTCTGTAATTCCATTTTAAACTGTTCTGTTGTTACTAAATAGTTTATTTTCCATGTTATTAAAGTCGGCTGTTGAAAAATTAATACCAAATATATTCAGTTTTGTAACTCAGCCTAGTTTCACTTTTGAACATAATGTTAGATTAGCCCCAGATATGACTTGCTCATTTGTTACTTAATTGCTACATATTATTTACTACATCCAAACGTCGTCTACAAATGTGTAGTTATATATCCATAAGAATTTCTTCCATGTTAAAGGTGTAAATGTTGTTGCAGTGGCGGTGTTAAGCATTGAACAGACATCCATTTCTGACTCATAGTGTAATGAGAATATTATTGGTAACTTTTTCTCAATGCTGTTTACGCTGCTATACTCTGCATGTATGTATGTGTATCAAAATTCGAAAATATTTGATTTCAAATATAATCAAAATAGACAGATCACGAACGCGGGGGCTTCCCCTGGGCTCTGCCTCGTTTCCTCCCACCATAATGCTGGCCGCAGTTGTATAAGTGAAATGTTCTTGAGTATGGCGTGAAACACCAATCAAATAAATAAATAAATAAATCAAAGCGCACAGCCCCATCGCCAAGCTTGAAACCCAAGACTACTATATGTAATCTAATCTTATCTTCCAATCCTGTGGATGGAGATGTTAATATGCTTGTTACGGTTTTCATTATAAGCTTTCAAATGTTTGTAACAACACCAGTAAATTGACTCTGTTCTACAAGCTACCTACCATACTAGAAGAAAAACATACATTTTCGACGGTGGTTTTATATGGGGTTTATTGGAACTCACGCCCATTTCTATACACACTGAATTCCGGTGAGCATACCGAGCTCGGGAGTCATATATGGAAAAATCTAAATGCCCTACCATACACGAGTTCTGTTAAACCAAGGTAGTAATGGTATACAACATCGTGATGAAACAGCCATTGTTCACGTGATGCGGTATACCCAGCTGGTAATGGCTACTTTCTCGTGATAGTCTTAGGCCATCACCGCATGCGTAATGCGGTACACTCAGCCAGTAATGGCTACATTTCCGCCATAGTCTGAGTTCATCATAGTAGACATAACTCTTCATGATCTAAAACAGCAACTGTATACACACTATAGTCATTAGTGTACAATCTAAACCACCATCGCGTACACGCAATGCTTTACGCCTGGCTATTAGCAACGGCAACGTTGTTGCCATAGTCCAAGACCGTCATCGTAACCTAATGATGTACACCTAGCCATGTATTAACCGTGATAACTTTCTCGTATCTGTCTAAGGCCGCCACCGTCAACGTAAAGAAGTACACACAGCTTGTGGCGGTGGACTTGTCATCACAGTATACAAAGCTGATGTCGAGCAAGAAATTGGGATACATGACGCAAAATAAAACACAAAACAACTGCTAGAAACCAGGATAACACGAGTTCGTGTATTGATAATCCACCGTCAAGAAACGTTTTGTTAACACGTATATATTAGAACGTACTCCTACTGGGGATCCATATAAATGTAAGCAACATTAATTGAGGTAGTTCCTGCTTATTGTTTAAAGGTTTATTCGACAGTACATTTACTACAAGCAAGTGATTATAAAAGTATAATTATTATTCAATGTTAATATTAATGCATCAACATGTCCACAACACTATAAACATCTAGATGGCATAACCACAAGTTAATGGAGCTTATCAAAACGTATCTTGTTAAGCTGCTAGGTCATGAATCCGGTGACAAAGCTCAAATTGATAGTACTTCCTTCATGTGCCAGCTACTATGTTAGTAGGGAATTGTCAGCTATAGAAAATTTTCATAGTTTTTTATTATAAATTTCTTGTGGCCCTTTTCCCATATATCCACCAGGTTTCAAGGATGAGTACGCGAAGGAGTACATAACACAGGAAAATAGAATACACCATAATGTACAATAAGTTTTGCTATAATAACAACGTTTTACTCTCAACCATAAAGTGTGTAAAAACGAAAATTCCATCCACCCATACTGTTCACTGGAACCGTTTCAAATTTCCACCAATTGCTTTTGTATTCAGCATACAGTCATTTGTTACTGACTGTTGTGGTAACTAGTACTGAGCAAGTTTACAGAGATTGGGGAATTTAAAGAATAATATTTCGGATGTTTACAAATATCTATGTCTTAACTGTGTAAGGTTTCGCCAGGGCATTTCCTTTTATTTCTGTCCCGTCGTTGTTCCTCCAAATCTCTAGAATGGAACAATGGTAAGGACATATGATTTATGCTGTCAAAATTAGACCTGTATGTAAATCTACACATTATCTCCCCTTAAGGCATGGCGAATGTTCCCTCTGACACTTCTACAAACTGTCGCCTGCTCATTGTTCCTTTCGTACACAGTTTTATGTAACGGCTAGTATACAAAAATCAATTCACACCCAGAAATAGCCAGCATTTTTTCACCCGTAACACAAAATCAGACAATCAGCTGATCGAGTCATGCACATACATGTATTATGATACGTGCAATTGAAATACTACTACAATCTTTACTTGTTGGTCAAAATTTTGAACCTGGCTTACATAATAAGGTATATTTTTATTTTTAACATTAATTGGTGGTTTGTAGCAATTTTGTGATTTAATTGAGACCATATAACATGTAATGACCTTTAAATTTTGCTTTTTGACGGACTTTCTAAAAGTTGACGGAGTTCGCCTTAAAAATCAATGGGCTTAAGTAAGTCAGCCAACGAATTCAGATAACATGATCCGAAATACTGGTATTGGCTTATGACAATTTACTCCTGAGACATCCCATCTAGGAATTATTCACCACGATATGGCTGAAACATTGCCAATGTGGGGTTAAACCATAACCATTCATTCGTTTTACGAATTACACTGGTGCAGTGTTGTCCTTAAGGCAAAGTCCGCATGCAATCCTATACTTTGTGATGGGAACCACAAGCTAACCCATCGGTAAGTAAGGCAATTCTAGTCTCTATCTCTTTACACCACATAAAGTAACGTTTACGACTTCTAAAAGAGATGCACCTACGACGGAAAGACAGCGGTCTGGCGTCACTTCAATTTCACGCTACAGCTTTACATATGAAAAGGTCACACCAGTCTTCAAGGCTAAACGTTTCCTCTTGCCTTTCTGCAGTGTCTTGGCAGTTTGCTGTTGATAAGCATGCTAAAATTACGTGACTGATTGAGGATAGGCACACGCCTCCTTTCATCTAAAATCTCCAACCTGGCCGCCATTAGCGCTTCGCGGAAACCTCTCGTTGAAACAGTTCCGGTTCGTTGGCGAAGGTCAAAAGCGAGCGTCTTTATGTGTCGCTTTGAATTAAGGAACGGTAACTCTTGCTACGTGATCTCCTCTGGTTCCTCTTCCGGTCTACCTTGGGCTACGTGCTGTTGGTCACCGACATCCACATTTCGCCACTATCATATCGTCGTATTTATATTTGAACACAGCATTACCTTTGTCAATGTACAGCATAGACATGGGGGCCAGTTTTGTCGGCACGCAGCAGGCGCGTGATGCCTTCTTGGAATCTTTGATGTGCATCAGTGCTTGTATAATAGCATGTTTGGTAGGAGTTAAATGGTCGTTCAATGGAAAATGACATCGCCCAGTGCATTCGAACGCCTGCAAAGAAACCAAACTGAGATTTAACTTTCGCAGATAGTTAATACTTATATTATATTTATAATATATTGGCTAAACATTTATTTTGCATTTCATAGGACCATGGAAAGGTCAAGACCCCAAATCACCTCAGAAAAAACTTGGCGTTCTATAAACTATGGCTTTCAGCTCCAGTTCATAACGTTAGTATGAAGGAAAATGCGATGCACCTTTCCTCCACCCATAAAACTGACGGACATGGTATAATTGAACAATTTATCAGTATGCAACAAGAAACAAATCATTCAATAAATCGGTAAATCCATGGACCAATCAAACAATCTTACAGTACTAATTTGGCTATATTTATTTATTTACTTGGTGTTTTACGCCGTATTCAAAACACTTCATTTATACGACGGCAATCAGCATTCATTATGGTAGGAGGAAACCGGGCAGAGGAGGAAACCCACGACCGTCCGCAGGCTGCTGGCAGACCTTTTCACTTACGACCGGAGAGGCAGGTTGCAAAGATATACGTTTTCTTATGTGATTCCTTATTTACGTTTCAGTGAGAACACCTTTCTCGAAATTCAGTGGCATTTTTTCTGTACAACATATACAAGTAGGCTTCCCGTTTGTATATATGCACTTTATGTGTGGGTTAATTTTAGGTGTAGGTAGAGAGTGCTCTGCTTTGCTTCCCTAAAATATGACTAGTCTTCACTATGCACTTACTTACGCCCAAGGGTGGGTGGGCTAATGGTCAGAATGATGTAGGCCACTACCGCAGGGGATGTTGGTGAGTGGGGAGGGAGAGCGGCGGGTGGCGAGTTTTACTTTCCAGCGAGGTGGTTTAAAAGTTAGCAGCATTAGTATGTTGCCACAACAAGGCCCATCCCGGTCCTGTCGCTGCCTGGTTGTACCAGATGGCTCTGTTTTATGCCCCAGCGCTCTTCGGTTCGCCCAGCTGGCTCGGCCATCTTATATAGCTGTCAGAAGGTTGTGGCTGCGGCACATATTTACGAGCGTAAATTACACCATCAATTAAGTATCTGTGTTGGAGTAGTACTCGGCGGAAACCAAAAACCTGAAGTTTGCCACCGATAGTCATGAGCGTAAAGGTCACTGAGATAGATGGAGACGTGTCAGCTACTGACGTATATGCGGGCACCTTGCAATTTTACAATGATATTATGAAGGCGGTAACCGATTCTACACCTGCATTATCAGCAATCATGATAAAAGTTCCGCTTTCTTTCGTGCAGATGGTCTCCAGGTGCAATATAACACGAGGCTATAGTGTTTCTTAAAACTATGTCATATTCTTGCCAAAAGACAAATTCCTCCTTGGTTACCTTTTCCTCGCCTTCATAGAAGCCTTTACTGAAATAACAAACTCAATAAAACTGCAGTCAGTATCTAATGGTCTTCAAAATTGTTGCTGATCTTGAAGTGGTTACTGCCATATTTTTCTTTCTTTAATTCTTTGTTATTCTTGTAGTCGTTTCTTTCCTGCGCGTTGAATTGTTTATTCCTTTTCACTTTTGGAATCTCTACGACCAGTTAGTAGAAATTTTACTTGAACATCTGGCGTGAAATGCATTTTCTGCCATCCATGCAATCGTATCTTTTCCTGTCCAGTTTAAGATGGACTTTGGTTTCGTTGTATGGTATATTAACGGTTTTGGTGCGGGAAGCCGCTTTGTCATTGTCCTGTATATAAATGTATTTTTTCAGCAGAACTAACATACTGTTCCAGCAATGTTGACATACCATTCCAGCACTGTAAACACAGTTCATGCTCCGGTGCTGCTAACATACTGAACCTCCCAGCAGTGCCGACATGCTATATTTTCCAGCACTGGTAACAAACTTTATATTCCAGCTTGCTATCATACTGCATTTTCCAGCGTTCTTAGCATACATGAACTGAATGTTACAAGCCTGCTAATATAATTCATATTCCAGAACTGCTAATATACTGCCAGTTCCAGCACTGCAAACAAGCTGCATGTTCCAGCATAACAAGTCTACTAATATAGGGCCTGCTGCTCCAATCCTACTGAGTTACAGTTCCTATATTGACCTACAATTCCTATAATGTGCTCGATTTCCAAATTAACACCACCAATAAGCTCATGTGAATAAAGCGCTTCTACGCTCTGTCGTCAAATATCGGTCAAAATTATGTTAAATGATGCACTATATTGCAAAGACTTTTCGAAACGTTTTATTACCTTTCAAAACACGTTTTCGCACTTTTCAAAACACGTTTTCTCAAGTTTTCTAATGCGTCTTTCTATTACGTACAGGGAGTGACCGTCTACCATGAGTGGTTCGTCACATGGTACCGGATTTTGGATTCCAATTTCCCTTGTGTGATTTTAACAGGAATAACAACTGACTAAATTCAAATACCCAAGGATCAAAATTCTAAAACACATTACCTGATATCCTCTGGGAGCTATTATCCAATCGTTCCAGTTGATTTCAGCGAAATTTACATACATAGGTTTTCTTCTACAGTTGTTATTTTTTCTGCTTTTTCTGTTTCGCTTTGCCCGTTTAACTCTATGCAGCAGATGACTGTCATGTGATGAATATCTGTTCAGGTTAATGTTATTTGACATATGATTTCCTGATGACAATTTCAAGGGTGCTTTGCCCTCGCCCAAGTCAAACATTTCAGAAGGTGAAATCGTGTTCAGACCACTCTCATGTGATATCAGTTCTTGTAACTCCCTTGCATGTTGTCGTTTAGCCTCGGTCTCGCTAGAGAAAACCACCAGAAGTGGATCACGTTTATTCTCGTGACGTGTATCAATATCCATATCACCGGGCTCCATTTGATTGAAAACCGTTTCTATGCGCACTTCCAAAATCTGAACCGAGTTCACGAAACGTACCCATCTGCGAACGGCTGGCGTCACATCGAAGGATTCCCAACCGCTGGTATGACCATATATATGCTTAGAGGAAATTAACCGATGCGTTGATTGGTCCGATCCTGGTTTGTCGTCAAACACTTCAAACACCGAGACTTTCCTGTCCACCCCGACGTATGTTCTGCGGTCTTTGGTGACGAGTTTGTACAGCCGAATCTTTGCCAGATCAATGTTTTCATCGCTTGGGATACTGGTAATATTAAACACCAAAGTATGAACTCTTGTCTTCATTCCCCGCAATGGTTCATCGCCGACGAGTGGACTGAAGACCTCTGAAGAAACAGAAGGGACACCGTCTATTCATAAACTTAAAGTGCATAGCTGCCATATATGGCAAACATCTAACAAAATACACTGGAGAAAATTATCTGAGATTGATTAATTGTTTGATTGTTTAACGTCACGCAAAACTGTTCATATATACCATGGCTACCAATTGCATGGAAGACTAAAATCGAAATACCTTGTATAAACCACGGACCTTTGACAAGTTACTGACAAACTTTTCAAGGTGTGACATACAGACATTCACTTCAAATTAACTGAAGAAAAGCAGTCTTCAACCAATTTAACCATTGTGCAAAGGACGCCACGGGCGGCGTTGAGAGCTTATTGCCACTATGGCTCAATGGACAATAAGAGCAGGGGAATCCACAAATTCCACGCCTAAGGTCAGGATTGAACTCGGATCTTGTGTGTTTTGTGACTGGTGGTCCGTTTCGAGATCCCAAAAAGTTGATACATGTATACAAAGGGAGTATAACGTATCACGCTATGGATACCAGTCAAAATTGATGAATCACTTGGTCCACTTTTAAAATATAAGCTTAACGGTTGTTCAGAATCCACGAGTTTACGTAAACATGTAGCAAGTTGGTAAATATAAAATGGTTTTTGCTGACAGAAACTGGCAGGTAATTATACTAGGTTCCAGATCGGTATAAATTTAGATTCATGCGAAGAGCAAGTCATGCTGCAGGCTTACAGGGGGCTGTTTGTTAAGACAACACTTTAGTTCGTACACAAAAATATACTGCAAGTTCAGATCAACTGATAGTCGAATACATCTGTAAATACCTGGATGGTAAACATATATAAAATCTGTCATGTTGACTACATTGGGTGTAACATAGACCAAATATTAGCGCTGAATTCGTAGACAACTCTTTGCCGGCTCAGAAGTTAAGATCTACATAAAGTCCGACTCCATATTGGGAGATCCGGGATCAATCCCGGGTCGAGTCATACCAAAAGCTTGGCGCTCAAAATTGAGAGGTTAGAACAAGGAAACAGGCCTGCTGATACCCGGTCTCAGCATAATGTGACAAGGTGAGGTGCCATGTCTGCTGTCTTCAATGTGATGCTCTTCTGGTGACAGCACTTTGGGAGCATGGTCTCGCTCTGCGACATGGAGACACAGTTCAAATTCTAACGACGCCTCCTCGTCATATAACTGAAAAATTGTTGAGTACGACGTAAAACCCAATCAAGTTCCCAGCAATATAACATAGATGCGTGTATTCTACAATCTCCCTATAATTAAGACTGTCTGTGAATTCTGTATACCTAGGTTAAGAGTTGGCATTAATTGTAATTTTTCACAGTTAGAAGCTATAGACGTACATAACTGCATGTTAGCACAGAGACACGGACCATAGAGATCAGTCTAGTACATGTATTGCAGTTCAGTTCAGTTGCAGGGGTAAAGACTGGATATTATGAAATAGTTCAGTAACTACATAATCGAACTTCAGCGCTAGTTTCAAAAAAGCCAGTTCACTGATAAAACGCAAAACTGATCTGGAAGCCGTTTGACCCGGGTTAATCGCCCTACTCCGGAAAGGGTAAGCAAATCTAGCCAAAGCTGTCAACACATTTACACTTGTCCTGTAGCAGGGTTTCTGTTTCAGCCCCACTCTCCAAGCGGGTCTCGCAAGGTTCGCCTAACATTACATAACATTTTGGTATATGATACCATTTTGCCGTCGATACGCCTGTTGTGTGCTGATTAAAACACTCTGTTGGGGAGGAAATGCAAAGCTGAGGAGCCTTTGACTTCCAAGAGGCGAAATGGCTCTTGTTTCTGGATCGTGTGGGACATCAGTACATTGATAAACAAACTCTAATAGTTCTTTGTAGGCTACCCCTAAGACTGCCATATGCCCGTGTCAACGCTGACATGACAGACAAACATTCTCCATCGAGGAGGTGCCCTTTAAGAAAACACTCTCTGGAGCAGAGGCTACTTTATTACCCGGAGGAACACTGCCCCAGTAAGAATGTGAAGGAACTATTAGCCATTAGGTTAGTAATAAAATAGATACGTCTTACTTCTCCGCCAGTGTTATGAAGTTTGTAGTACCTACAGTTGCAACCAAAGAAATTTCCATGAATATGTACATTATGCATGTTCATATATCAAAAATGCTTAAATACAGCAAGCGGATTCCTTTTAAGTTTTGTCATTAAAAGTCAGAATTCATTTGGAAATTTAAACCTGGAAGGAAGTTCTGTATTTTATCTTGTTCTACAAGAAAAATCACAATTTACTAAATTAACTCGCGATTTAATTTAACCGTGTCCCTTTCAATATGCCTATACGGTGCGATGTATAGAAACAGTTACAATGGTGTGGGATTCAACACGGAACCATTAATAAATGCCAATATTTGGCAGGTTGCGTCAACGTCTTTATATTTACCTTTTAACTCAGTATGTCAGTTATTTTAACCTGTGTGTGCCGGGATACCTAGTCATCACAAACACATCTATGGTCTGTTTATAGACACCATAAAAACAATTCAGAATGAGAAGAAAATAGTTGTTCGCTGATATCTCTTGCAGCCAGCCTTTCTTGCCCACGCCCTGAAAGCCAAAAATGATACGCGATAAATAGCGACTACAAATCAGTCTTTGTACACCCTTCGTGTGTATGAAACACACTCTGTACACAATAGGGGTTTCTTCACAGCGCTTCGTGATGTGCGGACCACTAATTTTGGAACGGTGGAACGGTGCTAAGTTTACCCTAGTACAAGAAATATCTTTATGGGTGGTCATTAGAAAAATATCTCAGGTACCAGTACATGATGGCTATAATATATTTACGCCGGATTTGTGTCTCTGTTGCACAGGCAACGAGGGATAGAGTATTTGTTGGATGTAGTCGGTTTTTCGATGGCTGTTTGTCCGAGATGAATTTATTACCATTTTTACATGTATATAATAGGACTTCATAAGTAATGCTTACGTTATATCTCGACATAATAAGAGTTTTAGTGAAATTTTCCACCCATAGTTGACCTGTTTCACATTAATTTATTTTCGCAACACTATTTGCCGCTATAGAGTGTGCTGGGAAGGAACGGTGCTGTCAAAGGACAGTGACGTTCATCAGTTTTGTTCTTCATAATTTAGATACGAGCTATTCCAGATTGTAGATGAATCGATGTCCACGATCTTTATATTATTCCATTGTATTGTTCCAGTAATTATGTGCATGTTTTTTTAGTTACTGAAATGAACACCTATATCTTTTTTTGGGGGGAGGGGGAGGCATATTTTTTTTATAGAGAATGTTTCAGGTGAAGCTGTGCGACTGGAGAAAATCATAGAACGCGTTCTGTAGGAAATTTGCAGTCTCATTCTTCACAGATCTGAAGTCTCGAGCGAAAAACGCCTTAAATCACTTGGTCACAAAACACGTACTCCGTGAAGAAAAGTGAAAAATTGAATATACAAGAATATTCACTCTTACCTTCGTTGATGTTTTGAAAGCTCCTGACGATGTTGGATTTGGGATACACCCACTTGTTCTTGGAGAACCTCTCGTAGAGTTCCATCATGTACTCCGGGGCGTCTCGAGAAGGCGCTCGGAGGTTGAGCGTTCGATTCGACGTGAGCTCGGCTAGCGGTAAATCTTGAGATTGGATCGATGCCGCAGATTGGACCACTTCGTCCGGATTCAGTGATTCTTCAGAATCCCAGTAGTCGGATTCCAAATCGTAGTCGTCGTCGTACATTGACTCCAATTCCCCATCGTAGTCATAATCAGACTCTCGTTTTTGCAACTTGAGATGTTTGTCGCTTTGGTCGAGGTTGGTGTTTATCTCCGAGATTGATATGCGGCCGTTCACTTCAGACGGCCTGGCGTCAGCCTGCTTATGAGAATTAATATGCAACAGCGCGGCAAGGGCAAGCGATGAGAGAATCGTTGGTAACGTCTTCATTTTTCGCGTATAGAAGCGCGTACATACAGACTGGCTGGCGCCTAACAAAACCCTGCCTCTTGAGGTTCGCATTAACACATGAAGGCTAGAGATACTTGAGAAATTTGCCGTGCAAAACCAGACAAACAGTCTTCATTGGTGCCAATCATTATCCTGATAACGCAAGTATTCTGTTCCGGGATATTTGATAATTGCCCTAGGGCCTGTTTTCTTCAGGAGATGCCAGGGCCGGGCCACACTTTAGAAAGGTATTCTGTTTCTTGTGAGCTATCGAGAGGGGCAAGCGATATATAGATGTACATAACGCAGGCCGTTACCTTTATTCCGGCGTCCAGTGGGGCTAACGTACCTGTGAAGCGATAAAGCAGAGTGCGGGCTCGCCATAGCACCGTTGTACTTGTCACGTACACCCGTTTTACATACACACGTCAATACCTTGAAACTTCTCGCAGAGTCCCAAATTATGTGTGCACCAACTTTGGTTATTGGCAGCGAGTGCTTTCTGAACTTCAGCCTGAGTAAAGTGGAAGACTACACCATGAAGCCTCTTGACACAGATGCCCTTTAATTTGCTCAAAGCTTAAAGTGAGTTATAGGGCTCAAAGTCTGTAAGACTAGAAGGCTTTCTCTTGTAAGATCTTATGTTATTGATATGTCTCAATCAAGGTTCCAAGTGTTGTGTCTTATATGCGATATTTTATTCTCCAGTCCTCAACAGTTATTAACATTCCCGTTGGATTACCCAAGGATCGGTTTCTGGAAGTACAATATTCTGCTTGAGGCAGATGTCAAAGAACAAAGTCACAAACCACATGTCGAGGTCACATGTATATTGTGTCAACGTTTTGCAATCATCAAGGTCATCATCATAATAACTACTTTAGAAAAGCAAGAAAATCACTGACATTAAGCATATTAAGATGAAAGACCAAAAAAATTCGTATCCACAAATGAAATCAAAAGACTTTCTCTATTTTCTCTTCCAGGAACAGCTCAAATTATTGCCTTTCATAAAATTTCAGACTCTTACCTATACCATTTATAGTGTTAAAATGAGTTGCAAAATGTTTGAAAAAGTTATAAAGCGACCCACATGATTAATTTCACCAACTTTATTACCGAATTTGAACAGCAAAAGACGAGGCTGATATTTTGTGACTGATGGTAGCCAAATTATTTTATGCTACCAAAAAATCTATTGTATGTGCGCTGATTGATTTTTCGCCAATGATCTTCAGAATAATCTCTAAACACTATTCACAAGAATAGCTCGATGTATTGACTAGAATGTTTTTACGGAGTAAAATGAATTTGAAACACTGGAGTTTTTGATGGTATTTTGCTGACTATATTGTGACCAATGATGCCACATCAGGTTTTTGGCCTCTATATTTCATGCTAAAGATGTACGGATATCACGTCATTGATATATCAAGGGTTGGAGGCGGGAGGCGGGTTACTAATTAACTTACCACGCGAAAATCCGATGTTTTGAAAGCGTTTTACCTTCTTTTATCTCAAATATATTTCATTTTAGTCTTTTTTCTTGACTTCAATGCAAATAAAAGCTGTAATCGCACAGCATTACTTCCGGTGAAATCATCCAAGGTGTTTCTGGTGGCGGATGTGCAGTGTCGTCAATTCTACATACAGTCAGGCAACCGTTAAGCCACATCGTGTTACAGAATACTGAAACAAAGCTAAACCCTGAACGACCACAAATATGAAGTTCAGGACCACGGAGTAAGCCGAGAGCAGTGATATCAGGATAACACAAAGACAACACCTACTCATTTTCTTTCATATATTTTATTATTAATTTATTTCCTTTCCTCGGTGTCAGTTTTAGTCAGCAGAAGTCCTGCAATGTGTCTTATGTTTGCTGGATTCAGGATGAGTGTTCTCCCTGTAAGCATGTCAGATATACCGATGTATGACGTAAGAGAGTGGCTCCAGTATACATCGTGTTAATGCACATGTAGCCAGCTGCGTTAACAACGTACGACCGATAACCGCATGTCCCTGTGGACACTCGAGGTCCAGGTGTATTCTATCGTGTGGTGAGGGTTTCCGAAATAGAAGATGACTCATGGCTCTAGTTGTCCGGCGTAAGAAGCGCTCAAAACATTCTAAAATAGAATCCAACGTATGGCTGTCTTGTTTCCCGAAAAGAGTCGATACGCTCAATAATTTCAAATTTGACTCACACGATCCTTTATTTGAATTGGTCAGATCCAAGAGCAAACACTGTTATCAACTAAAATGAACGTTTTACTTGTTCTATTTTCGTTTATTTCACCTCACCTACAGCGTGTTAAAACAAAGTTGTTCTTTTTTTCTGAATTTATGGCATAGAGGTCTGAAGAAATCTACCTTTATAGGTTTACACAGGCATACTTACCACCATAAAACGGTGGAAAAATTACATATAGTCTCTAAACATTTTCTCTGTTTCATGGAAATGAGACATCGAAAAAGACAAATTAATGAGAACCAAGGTTTTCATCATTATACTCCTGTGTAAGGAGTCATCAGTGACACATTTGTCTGGAAGGTAGGCAGGATATACTCGTGCGGCGCAAGCAGAACATCTATACCATTTTGTCACAGAAGACAAAAAATGTAAGGTAAAGAATTCCACTATAAAACAGGTGAACAGCTCCCTGTCTAAGTGGGCTAATTTTATAATCTTGACGGGTTCGACATGCCTTTGGAATTCGCGAACGTTTCTCCGTGGAGACGTCCAGATGCCCTCGATATCTCGGTGTGCTGTATTCTAAACGAAGTAACAGCGTTCAGAACAGATACCCTTCCTGACTTCGACACACAATCTTTGTCCTGAAAGGCACGTGTTTTCTTTGAAGATCGACACGTTTTGGTTAAGTATACCCAAAAGACACCTGTTCTTTGTTACCTGAAGTTTATCTAGTTTAATTAGACCTACCTGAAATTCCTAAATTAACGGAATGAAACATAAAAGGTAGAAACCCTGAAGGTTTGATGGGTAATGTCTCACTGATGCGGTCGAGACTTTCACCCTATCATACATATACATATATAAGTTACGGATGAATCAAGATTTTATTTACTTATTTATTTATTGTTTACGTGGTACTCAAAAATATTTGACTAGTTTGACGGCGGTCATCATTAAGGGGAGAGGAATCCGGACAATCCCTGGGAAACCGGACAACCATCCGCTTTATCGGACTAGTACACGCTACCTTTATGACAGCAGTTTCTTTACAATATAACAACGTTTCTTTACAATATAATTCTAAACAAAATTGCACGATGGACCAATATAAAAGAATGCGAATAATTTAAAACAGTACATGTGTATCATTGTTATAATCCACTAAAGAAAATAATTTTTGTGGCAGGTCGAGCCGATATCGCCAAAGAGCTACCTCTGTAGCTATGAAACATGTGGTACAAATGACATTTACTTTTTAAAATGTTTAAATAAGTGATATTGTTACAAAATTCCTTATGTAAGACAAAAACGAATTTTCATGAAAGCAGTAAGACAGACTCGAATCTACAATCACTTGGTCCATGATTTGCTAACCACTTTACTAAACGCAACATATGACTTCTGAGATTTTTATTCGGTTCACATAAAGGTGAAACATAGGTCGTACAAATCAAAAGAAAAAGTTATTGTTTTAACCATGAAGGATATTTTTCATAAAGGTCAAACTCAGTGAAATACAAGCTCTCTGAATTTTTTGTTCTGGGGGTCCACTTCCTTCATGCCTAAATCCAAGCTTAAATAGGTCCAAAACTACACGAAATTGACCAAATTCAACAATGTAGCATTTTGAGTTGACTGTAACATTTTCGCTGATTCAAAAATTTATACTTTTTCGCAAAAATAATAGACACTCATATATTATGTATGTCGGAAATAAAGGGGAAAAAATTCATGATCAATTTATCGTACGCGCAATTTCTCGCCTTATCATACCTTCTCCTTTCCCGGTAAATCCATTACTTTGTAAATGATTATTTGTGTCAAAATATACATGTATTTTATAATGTCGTGCATAACCTGTTAATAAATCAATGGTGTTGTCATATGTGCGTGTCGATTGTAAATACTAATATTATTTCTTTATTTCTTGATTGGTGTTTCACGACGAAGAATATTTGACTTACATAAGAGCTGTAGGGCGGCCAGCATTATGGTGGGAGGAAATCCGTCTGTTAGCCCGGGAGAGGTAAATTAAGGATAGCAGAATAGCCTAGGTATATCACATTATCGCATCAACAACTCTGGTTAGAGTATGCCATGTCTTTATATTTATTAAATTTTATATTTTAGTTTATATTATTATTCATATTCAGTGTATCAATTCTGTATTTTATATTCTATATTATTTTGTATTTCATAATGATAGTGCAAGTAAGGTAAGCTTCCTGAATTATAGATTTTTCATAATGTGCTTATAGATAGCATTACCCGTGCGCGCAAGGTGGAAGCCAAATATTTCTTTTCACATAAGTACCTTCCTGGTATTTTCTAAACCGTTGCCTGTCCGTTAAAGAAAAGTACAGCTGGCCTATACTGAGCTCTTGATAAACCCGCCTGAGTTAACAAGTCGCTGGGAGAGCTGCATTCAAAGCCGCAACCTCGTTGGTTAGGAGCCGACTGGCCAGAGCTGCGACTCGGATACAACATAAATAGGTAGGATAGGCGCGCATCTATACCATGGAAAACATCACATGCGGTAGGAAATAAAACAGGAGAAACATGCCCTTAAAGAAATTAAAACTGGTGTTTAACACCAAGAATTTTTCACTTCAAGATAACAGCGATCATGTTTGTGAGAGGAGGGTATTACCGCTCTTCGTCAGGTACTCGTCGTCAAGCAAACCTCCCGACTTATAATGATAAGCGACAGATGGATTCGTGTCTACAGGTATAATATATCACTGGTCGGGGGTGGATGAGAACAATGCAAGAACAAAGCTTTATACCTAGGTATATTACGACGTACCATGGTGTGAAAGACAAATCATAGGCAAATATTCATTTCACCTATATACTGACAGTTTTATATATTTTCAGTTATTACAGCCGGAGAAAATCGAGGCCGAGAAACAACACCTGTGAAACTTCCAGATAGAGAGCTGGGGAAACATTAAGAGCTGTCGACAACGTTTTCTCATTGTTGCCAAAAATCTAGCTTTAGTTTTCGAAGAGGGCAAGTCTCCCACGTGTCCAGAACGGTCCACAAAAATGTGAGCCTTTCCACTCCAAGTACATGTATGTAGCGGTAACTATAAAAACTGAGTTGTGATATAAGAAATAGTTTATTTGTACAGGCAGTTTTTGACAGTTGAATATAATCATGTTTGTACAGGTAACAATATCTTTGTCAATTTTTCACGTGAACACGGACAATGACATTTATACCACAACCACACGAGTACTCCATATCTCCCGAATACCAGAAAAAGAGTACTTCCTAGAGCCACAGACACACCTGCTGAGTATTACTCTGCAACCACACACAATCTAAACTTCCAATTCGGTTCCACAAAGAATCTAACCAATCCACAAGTCCAGAACATAAGCATATAAGCACGAGTGCTTGAGTACTGGTCCGACCGTAACTGTTGGGGATATAATCGCAAATACCCCAGAGAATGCTAGGTAACATACGAATACCGAAACCACTCAGCCGCACAAGTACTCGGCGTGTCATCCACAACCACATGTAACCACAATCCATTCACTCAGGTGTCCGCTGTACTTATCACCAGAAGGTATTTAACATAATAACAACTGGCACAAAACTATATAAATTAATATTTTACGATCACTGGTTTACATGGCCGTTGCCTAAACTGAACAGCTTGATTTCTGTCACTTGTCGTATTCCAAGTGTAAAGCATACGTGTAGTTTATTCCCTGTACAACAGTAACATATACACTGCCGCAAAAACAATTCAAGCTAGTATTAAGTCATGCATGAAGGTCTATAAGCTAAGCTTGCATTAACAGGTTGAAATGTTTCAGGCAAATTAACCAATGCCGGTTTCCTCAAGATTAGTGCATTAGAAGAAAACCACCTGGTCATTTTCATCTTACACATATCTCTAAACATAAAAGCCAAGATAATGCAATGAATTTCACTCTGGCCAATTATTATTCACATTGCGAATTGATTATCTTTCTTATTCTGTACAAATCAGTTATTCCAGCTTATTTCAACTGATGTGGCCTATGATTATGGCTCCTGTTCCTATTCTCAAATCAACACACCCCTCTCCCCTACCCCTAGTATACTATTTTTTTTTTTACATTATGAACGAACAGATCATTACAAAGACGGCTTACAGGAGTAAACTATAAGAATGTGTCACACCTAATTAGCAAGACGTGCACCACACATAGGAGTTAGTTTGACAAAGCAACAAATTATTGCAACTAAAATGCCAGATTGAGTACATGTGTGTACTATATACAATGTAAAGCATATGTACAATAACATAGGACATGACTTATTTTAGATCCAACATTTTGATAAACATGTATACCCTACATTTAGTAGCAGATTTTAACATATACTGTATAGCAAGCTCATGGTGTAAACGTTTCCTGGTTAGCAGTTTTCTCTTCAATGGCAGGTTATTTTCATACAGGTTGATGTGTTAGTGACAAATAATTGAAAAAAATCAACAAAGGCACATTGAATCCTCATAAATATCAGTTAAGCGATAAGTTTGTAACAGCACGCATGAGATATATAACATGCCTGATGTCTTTTCTGTGTTCCAATTTTTTCAGCAAGATGAACTTTGCAGATATTCCACCAGGTGTGGTGGACCTATAAATACCTGTGAAGGATTATTGTGTGTGTTTCACATCATAACACAAAACTGTGTTCCAGCAAGGGTTACAAGAAATTCTCAAGGGTGAAAAAAGCGCAACGAAAATGTCAAGGGTGAGTATGAGGGGGGAAAACACAAAACAAGATAACATATCGGATGTCGTAGCACAGAAATGAAAATTGATAAAACACTGATTTCATCACATGCAAAATATGAAGTGCATAAGATCTCTTGGTGATAGTATGTCATAATATTAAGGAATAACCATGCATAAATTTGCCAAGTTCCACCTGTTTAAATGTACAGAAATTTAGTTCATTCAGTATAATTGTATTGTGCACTTTCACAATAATTCATTAATCACTGAGTTTATCAAAACAGGTGGCTCAATGTTTCATATGCTAAATAAGAAACATGGCTTGAGTCTAAAAGCATTGGATGATACTGATATTAGAAAATAGGTGACTTTGCAGTCACATTCTGTGTTTGTTAACATTTTGCTGTATATGATGTCACTGTAAAGCAAGATCTTCAATAAGTCTTCCCACATTCAATGATGTAAAGATGTCTCTCCAGATAATAGATACATTCCTTCTTACGACGCCCTGCAGTATTGCAAGGTGATGAGAGTTACTTCCCTTTACGCCACTCATCTTTCGTGAGTGATGCTGGCTTAATGTTTATACACACGACAGAAAGAATTCTCTCCTCCATTTTTTTCGCCTATGTCACACAGTTGCTTCCTACACTTCAAAACCATATGGCAAATGATTGGGTGTGAAGGCTTTAGCTGAGCAAGTTGCGGATCTCTTTGTGTATATGACAGAGGAAATCCACATAGGAGGCACTCCCTGACAGCCCCTTATCCTCGACCAGGAAGTGGTTGAACCAGGGCTCCAACTTATCACGCTGTCTCACCACAGTCAGCTGAAAGCAAAAGAGATAACCACAGGTTTTATCTGTCTCAATCTTCTAGTCATTAATATTTTACTGATATTATGACAGTCAGTTTTCTGAGTGGAGTAACTGAAGGTAAATTGTCAGCCTATGGCAAGTCAACGTTCAAACCTTTCCGATGAGCCAAATACGTGTTTCTATTCCATACTGGTGAAAAACAAATCGCTAGACAAAAGTGTCATACACCACTTGTTTTCACAGAGGCTCTATGAACAAAGAGAATAGTTAGTTATTCATTTGATTGGGGTTTTACACCATACTCAAGAACATTTCACTTATATGATGGGGATCAGCATTATGGTGTGAGAAAACTGGGCAGAGCCCAGGGGAAACCCATAACAATGTGCAGGTTGCTGGAAGATCTTTCCATGTATGACCACAGGAGACTAGCATGAACTGACTTAAACTGACAGTCACTGCATTGCAGAGAGGCTCCAGCGTTGTGCCAGCCACCTCTCCCACGAAGGCCCCAATAGGTTATGTAAGGCACAGCAACAACCTCTGGTATGTCCCATGCCAGCAATATATTTGATGCAATCGTCACAAGTGGCCACTGATAGAGCATCAACACAACACAAAAATACATGGCAATTGTGCCATCTTGCCGAGTCCTCCAGCAGCCGATGAATCTGCCACCAGTGGCGGCCACATCCATAATGGATAACAGCAAAGTGAATAATCAATCCTCATCAGACTTGTGAGAATGGATGACCACTGCTTTGCTACACAAAGAGTTATTTGTGTTCTTACCTTCATGTACCTGCTCCTCTCAGCCCGGATCTTCTGTATTATACTGTTCACTCTCTTTGAGAGAGGGGTGTCCAATACCAGCAAAGTGCACTGTGTGATAAGCAGAAACGATTAAAATATTCCAAAAACACTCTAGGCAAGAGATGGGCAATTTTTGGAAGAACATATGGTCGTCCTATCAAAAATAACATCTTTAATACCATACATGGAGTTTTGGAGCTATTACGTCAGTTACAAAACAGATTTATTTCAATCTACTAACTGCTACATGTACATCAAGAAATACATGTTGTTATTTGTTACAAGTTTTAATGACCTTTGAAACGCACATCTGCCCGCTCAACAGATGCACTGACAAGAGGCCCATTTATCTGTATTTTACAGACTGTTAGCTACGTACAATTTCACTAGTTTTATCATCCTAGTCATAAAATTATCACTGATTAGAAAAAAACCCTGAACATGTGACAATCATTCCGATTTCTTTTCTATCACGGTGTATAAACTTGGTTCAAAGGCATTGTTAACAATGTCCTTATAATCAATCCATAAAAAACTTGAAAATCTGACGTTGCGACTGTGTGAATGTTAGTGACTAGGCCAGACAAAGAGAGATAACATATTTACGTTCAGGGAACATTCTCACCTTATCAATATCCACCTGGGCTGCTGACTGAACCCCAAACACATTCTGTATCCATTCTGGACTAGCATTGTGACCGATCCACATAAACATGGACACACCGTTCTCTGTAATAACAAAGTGTGTTGTTAGTAAAATCATTTCTCTGTCACTGTACCAGTGATGCATCTTTGCCAAAATCCCACTACACAGCATCCCAGTTCCGTATGATTAGTTATCTTAGCGCACAAACTTCAAATGAAAAGCTACACATAATTAATGAGTGAACCTAACTCATTTACTTTTCTCTCGTGCAATTCCACACAGACATCTAAACACTGACTTACCCAACAAATAGACGCCACCTTCCTCTAGCCTCTCCACAGAACAGCGAATGGCCGAGGGGACTGAGTCCTCATCTACATCCAAGTCATGCTGTGGTACGGGAAAGTCCGAGAATCAGTCATGAATTCATGCAGAAAACCAAAACGAGCTGGCATGGTGCTGTAGAAAACTGCTGACATACAGCAGGAAATCAGCCAAAACTTCTTTACAACAAAGTGTAATTATATAACATCCCATAAGTTCCTTTTCCCTTACTATAATAAATTTATAAATTATCCCACAAAAATCAAGATAAAACAATTTATTAATGACACACAGGAATGAACAAGGCTGAGGAGACAATCATGTGTTGAATGTTGAAAGTAGACCGAGGTAAGGAAAAAGGCAATGATTAGGAAAAGAGAAAACGACTGTGATAGATTGTTACACGAATATGTTTATACTCACCAAAGGCAGTAATCTTGGATAAAAGAACACCTGTGACGCACGGACATTCATGGAGTTGATCATAAGCATTAGGTAACTTCTGTCATCCGTGGATATATCAGAGCCTGTAAAACAGTAAAACCATAAGACAACATATAAATTGTCAGATAAAATTTAAGAAATGCAGCTACTTAGAATTTGTGCGCTCTGAAATAACTATCAGTGCACTTAAATCACACAAAAGCACAAAATAAGTTTTCATGATCAGGCAGAATTCCCTGATGATTCTATAAAACTAAGGAAACTTTTTAACTTCCTGTTGTAGCGGGAGAGTTTTTCTGATGACTGAGCTACCAGCTTTCAACCATTTCCTTGAATCGTTATGGTGCTATATTCAGATTACTTAATGAGGTTCAGTGGCACACGGAGCTGGGTATACCTCAAAGGCGACTATCAAAGCCCACCAGGAAGCTGACAATCCTCTGGACACCAAAACTGCCAGAGTTATGACAACACATGACCTTACTGGTTGTTTACTGCATACATATATGTTGACCTACCTCCCTGTATGCCGTCACTCTTGAGGATACAGTTGGCGTACAGTGGCAGCAGTTTCATGCACTCCGGCAGGATGAGCTGTCCTGCGGAGGAAGGGCTGGCACAGTTCTTCCTGTAGCAGGCCAGGATGTTGGACACCTGGGTCATGATCTCCTCTCGCACATGCTTGGGATTGTGGTTCAACACGTTACGGATTGCTACAGCACAATGTACGAAGATCGGTTAAAACACAAAGAGCCAGACTTACGCTAGAAAGCACCTGCACGTTTTCAGAGAAGCATACAAGGGAATTCTTCACACAATTTGCTAACCAAATGTCAGAACTCACAAGCCTACCAGCGCACTTTAAATTCTTGACCTTCAACTCCTGAGTACATATGATTGAAATATTTATGCATGGAATTTAATTACCTGAATTAACTACAGTGAGTAGACGTGCAAAATTCTGGGATTTTTTTGTTCCTTCGCAGGACATGGTTTCACTTTTCGCAATAAACAAGAAAGTCCACTGCCATGCCTTAATATATTAGAATTTGGTTCATATTACATTTTCCATCATAGTAAAGAGAAAAGCATTTGACGTTGAATTGAACTCCTATTTGAACACATCAGTGAACCTCTTTCCCATTTAACTAAACGTGTGTCCAACCTGTTGTGACTGGTTATACCTTGTTTGGCCATGAGGTTGACCATGGTGTCCAGCTCACAGTTCCTGAACAGATCAGCCATCTGGGTACAGCAGTTCAGGGACAAGTTGTGTATCCTCAGTCTTCTCTGGCCGCTAACACTTGTGTACAGTGTCGCCACCTGATCACAGGCAAAAGTAGGCAAGTAAGCAGATGACTGCACGTTATCAGGTTTTTTCTTATTCAAGCATGATTAGCTCAGTAGCGTGAAGTAGAAATTTTAACAATGCTCTCTCTAAATCTTTTGACACAGTGCATGTAAGGAGTTACAGTACAAAAAGTGTGGACAAAACCATTTCATCACAATTTGTCGGGATACAGCACATGTAAGCAAATATGTATCTCCTCCTACTGAATTCTCTGCTCAGGCATGGCTTGAATTCTGGAGAAAATCAACGATTTTATGGTCTGTATGTGCTCATAGAAAAAATCTCAAGTAATGAGCTTCCGAAAAAATCTTCCACATTCGATTTTAGTTAGAACAGAACTGTAGCCAATTACCCTAGTTTCAGGGCTTCATAAAAAGTATAACTTTATCAGTCAACGCAGAAGAATGCCTTCAGAATATATTTGAATAAACACCTTGCAAACAAGCAAAAAGGTCGAAGAATTACAATATTCTTGTGTAACAATGATGACCAAGAGCACACCTGACAGATCAGCATCTTGTCTACTCTCAAGTTCTCACACACCTGTATATAGGCTCCTTCACTTTCATTCAGCTTGTCATCGTGTTTGATATCCACAGTGACAGCCTGGTCACAGTCAATAGCAGCTAGCTCCACATCAGTTGTGTTGGACATAAAGAAGTTACCATAGAAATCCACAGGCCGGATCCCTAGTGACAAAAAAAAAACAAACTCAAAGAGACTTGTATCTATGTATATATGATAACAATCAAAGGGTACATCTAAATCTGATTTATTTACTTGATTGCTGTTTTACGCTGTTCTCAACAAAATTTCACTTATACAACGGCTGTCAGCATTATGGTGGGAATCTATATCCAAACGGGTCCCATAATTTGTGCATGTAGGCAGTATGTGGGAAGGTGTGACAGTCACCTGCGGATGGTTGTGGGCTTCCCCGGGGCTCTGCTCTGTTTCTTCCCACCATAATGCTGGTTGCCATCATATAAAGTGAAATATTCTTGAGTACGGCATAAAACATCACTCAAAAAAAATAAATACAAATGGTATATTTACAAGCAAGTGCACTCAAATGTTGCGTATATAACATTTCCATCTAAGGTCAGCAGTAAAATTTCCATCTGTTTACTCAATACCATTAGACATACATGTATTAAGAGTGTAGAAAATCTTGCTACACATTTCCATACCTGTACATGTTACACACCGGAGAGACTTACCTGTACTGGTGCGCACTCTCATAATGGTGTCGAATGCAATCGGTCGTTGTACGGTCTTCTTCAGGTCACTCAGGAATCTCTCACCTTCCAAGTCAGCCTGACAAAACAGACCAAAACAAAATAAGTTAATTCCCAATGAAAAACGAGACATAAACAAAAAATCAATAATTCTGGAATTTCTTAATTACAAGGGTGAAAACTTTTATGATCCTTACTGATTGCAGTTACACACAGTGACTGAGTGAGTGCTTGGGGTTTAACGTCGTAGTTAACGTTTCAATCATATGACGAGGAGGAGACATTTTGGTATGTGAATATAACGTGTCTTCTTGTGACAGGGCGAGTCCTTGTCGCCAAAATGCTGCCACCATTGAAACATCATGCCTAAAACACCAGACATGACACCCCATCCAGTCAAATTACACTGACACCGGGCCAAACTGTCCTGTTTCCTTGCTCTAACCTCTCAGGCCAGCGAGGCAGCAACAAGTACCATTTTCAAAGTCTTTGGTATGACCCGACAAGGGCTTGAACCTGGATCTCCCGACCTCCAGGCAGACGCTCTCACCACCAGGCCACTGAGGCGGTCAACATTACACTAAGATACACACAGATATGATTCATGAGATACATCTGCGTCATCAGTATAGTGCAATTAGCGCTTCCCTGACTGATTACTATTCCACAAATTTCCTAAAAGAGCACCACCAGGAGCTTGTGTGAAATGTTTTCTGGTATGTGCATGGTCACTGCAGCATTTTAATAGTTATCAGTATACCAAGCCTGCAAACAGCTGCCTGACAGTTTTGAAAACACCCTAATTTAACAAAGTGGTACGACCACGTTGTCATAGTTATACATGTATATGACTGTCATGCTACTTTCACCACGAGGATGTTTTCAAAAATGTCAGGCACCTATTTTAGGCTTGCTATACATATACCCAAACTGAGTTCTTGTTCACTACATACATTGTGAAAGTCACCTGAGGTGCGGTAACTGAGACAGCTAAATGTTTTTAACATCACAAATATACTCCATGTAGTTTCACGTAAGACGTCAAATTCTCTACGTTAAAACCATTAGCAAATTAACATAGGATTTGCCATTTGTATTTTCAATGCTATCTTCCTTACCTGGAAGTAGTTGTACTTGTAGACATTGCCACCCGTGAGCCTGGGTACCTCTCCCATCGAGGCCAGGTCCATGTACGAGTTAGGGAAGAGGAAGAGGTCCACACAGCACCCTGCGGCCACACACTCCTGACCAAGCTTGGTGTAGAAGTTACCCTGAGGTGTCAGTATAGTCTGCAAACAGAAAGTGAAACCAGCAAATGTCAGTACACATGGAGTGTTCACTTGAGAGTGTCAATGTAGTTTGCAAACAGAAAATGAAACCAGCAAGTGTCATTATACATGGAGTGTTCACTTGAGAGGTCCAGTGTTGTCTACAAACAGAATGTGAAAGCAAACATACAGTCAATGAAATTGGTATGTCATTTGGATACTTACATGAAGAAAATGGATTTGGACAAAATGGATCACTCATGTTTCTACGATGGCAGATGAAAGTCGGGGATGAGATGGAAATCCTCTCAGCTTTGTATCTTGCTATACATATAGTACCTTTGTTCACTGGTCCATTTCACAAAACCAGTATGTCACCATCCCTCTAAGATGATGCTTTGTTCTAATTTACATATCACACAAAAACTATATATTTCATGTCCAACTCCAAAGAGAGAGAATAACTGACATATGTTAGCAATGTATGAAAAAAGGTTTGGTTAATGATTGGAAAAATGAATGCTCTTGCTGGGCTGGTTAAAAACATGTTTAAATAAAATACACCGATATATCCTCAAAAGTGGACGACTGATTTCATTGCTGAGCAAGTTTTTTTGACAAACAATATAATCTTTCAACATTCCTGCTCAGCATTATCAAATATGTGCTGTTTCAAATACTGATACCTTTTCTTTCTCTGTCCCCAGCAGTTTGCGGTCATCCCTGTTTTTCAGCTTGCCTGGGGCCTCAGCTATGGGTAAGGAAGTGTGGAATATGAAGAGCTTGCCCGCCCTGTCCGCGGACTTGAGTGCGTCCAAGCCAGCCTGGATGACAGGACCTAACACTACCTCTGTCTCCCGAGAGTCGGCAAACATTCCAGGGATCTGGGACAGCAGACTGTAACACAAAGATCATCTCAATGTTCTGTAAATATCTCTATACTCTGGGTCAGTTACTCAAAAATGTCCTTAAAATCAGTGAGAGATGAATTATAATACGAACTTCGTCTAATTACCACTAACATAAAAACACAAGTTATTGAATTATTAAGACTTAACTATGATACAGGCATTAGGCTGACAGTGTATACTTCATAGCACAGACCCATACTCGATATTTTGACTTCCATTCATTACTTTGATGGGTTGTTTGGGACATTTTTACGAAAACCACACCCGAACACCCTTGCAGAATTTATTGACTGGTGAAGTAGAAAAGCTGTTCCCTTTCTCATCTCAATCCCCATTCCTCACTCCAAAGGAAATTTTCCAGCCACTTAATTAAAAGAGAGAAATGGCCAGTTACCTGTCAATGACAGCTTCTGACTCTGAGAGCTTGACTAGGAACCCATCTAACAGTGGTACAAATACATCCTCCAGGTCTGAGACCACTAACATCTGGGGCTGAGCCAGGCTCGACTGAAAAACAACATTGTCACCAGTATAAACCTTAACAGCTACATGTATCATCTCTATAACTTTATGAGACGACGGTCTTCTTTAAAAACTTCAAACAATTCATCTCGGTATTCAAAAGTATCGTTAATCTGAAAAAGTGCTACGCAAAATATAATCAAAGATAATCAGAACAAAAGGTTCACATGATTGCATATTAAACTTCTAGACATTTTTAAAACATATATTACGTGTATTTGGTTTACACCAAGTACACAAAAGAAGAATGTAGTCTTGTACTTATGTCCCCTGTCACATGAATGGCCTTTGTTATAACATAGGATGTAAAAAAATCTGACCGATCCAGACACAGACAGGGTGACTTGTAAAGCTGTTTGTGGCAGCTAAAATTACATGCTGTTGAGTATGTGTTCATAGATGAGAATACTTAATAAACAGGGAATTTCAATCACAAACCTACCTTGACATTATAGAAATGTAATTCTTTACTATAGGTGACAAATCCAACTTGTATTTCTGACTCCTCGGCACCTATTTCTCTGTTAGGTACAAAATTTCATCATACATAAGACTTAAAACGAATCACAGCTTAGAAGAATACATAAAACTTTAGTGACTTACTGAGATTTTAGTAAATCAGAATAAAATGGTAGACATCAAGTTATATTAAACTGTAATGTGATCACAAAACAACTCTTCCATATTTAACCATTTTTCATTGTAATCACATTTCAAGTTAACATGACCATTTCAAAGGAAACTGACATATATAAATATATACCTATATCAATGTATGTGGTAGGTGCAAAGATGTCCTTGTTAATACATTTTATATACATTATTTACCACAGACAAAGGCAAGTGTGTGATTATATTTACCTTGGTAGATTCACCAAAACATCATCTTTTAAATGTTCACAAATCAAATGGACCAGTCCACTTTTTACACTATTGTAGGACACATCAATCATAAATATGAAAGCTGGAGAATTTGGCAAAGTCCCATTCTGAAATCATATACACGGTTACATTCATGTAATATGTTAAAATTGAGCAATACATCAAATGGATCCACACCAATGAGATTTGACGGTGCAAATTACAGCTTGGGATGCCATTTTGCGTCTAGCAAAGGTTAAGAAAATGTCATACTAAAATTAACGACAACTGAGTATAACTGCAATACACACTAATTCTTCAGTTTTTTGTGAATTTTCCATGCCAAGTACTTCTGAGGCATAATTTTGTCATTCCTCTTATCGTTCACAGCCCATTCCGTACAATTCAAGTCCAGAATCAATTCACCAGGCCAGGTGCAAAATCTGGACAGGATCATACGTAAATGTATGTAAACACAACTTCAAGAGACAGTGCACATAAATACCTTGCAGTAGTCTTTGGTGGCGACAAATTCATAGGAGCCTAGACAGAGCTCTGGTCTATCATAGCTATCCACTCTCCTCCCTGTGTGGTCTAAGTGATTGAAATACTCCTGTGGAACTGCAAAAACACATGAAGAATTTAATGTCAAATTTCTGTAATCAGTAATGCTCATACCTGGCAAACTATGCACATCCTAAAGAAATCTGAAAAATCATTTATCACGTGGTGGTTTAATATATCCATATTTATACACCAAACGTCAAGATAATACTACTAGCACTAAGTTCTTCATACACAAACAGTTTATTGAATTATCCCATGTACAAATAATGCACATTTTTTACACGCAGCATACAATTAGGCCCATTGAATATTTCTTTCATACACAAAGCTGAAGTTTTTGTTTACATCAACTAGGATCTACTTCAGTAAAATACATGTCACTGGTTATGGCGAAGGTTTTCTCAAACAAAACCTTGGAGAAAAATATAAAATAGCATAATTCAAAGAGAGAAAATCCAGAAATACATATGCGAACTTGTAAGTGTCTCAGTCAGATATCAGATACGACATACCATCTGTAGCTGCCCCGCAGAATACACACTGGAACCTACGCCCTCCATCTATAAACTGCATGTAGGGGTTCATGTATGCCTTACACCTCTTACACCTCACAGGGCCTATCTCCCCAAGGTTCACAATAGGGGGTGGATGCTGAAACACACAACAAACAAAGGACCATGAATTCAGTGTACGTTCTTTGGATACCAGCTAAAGTCACAGCATCTTGCTACATGTACTTTCTGCAAATTCTACAACAGATGAAGTGTTCGCTAACAAATATAATATATACAATAAATGCCCGAAGCCTCCCACCAATGCGGTCGATGTGAGTTCAAGTCCAGCTCATGCTGCCTTCCTCTCCGGTGGTAAGTGGGAAGGTCTGCCAGCAACCTGCGGATGGTCGTGGGTTTCCCCTGGGCTCTGCCCGGTTTCCTCCCACCATAATGCTGACCCGCCGTTGTATAAGTGAAATATTCTTAAGTACGGTGTAAAACACCAATCAAATAAATAAATAAAATATACAATAAATGTAGACAAATAAATTTACCCCAAAAAATCGGACAACTGAAACTGATAAAGGAATTCATAACAGCTGAATTCACACTCAGAACACTTGTGATGTCGTGTGACAATGCCTCAGATCTGGAATCAGGGTTGCTGCCTGGTTAGTCAAAAGTGTATGGCAAATTAAACAGTGTATTAACCTTAGTCTGTGCTTCATTACTTTTGCATCAGGAGAAGACCGGCATTAAGGTTTGAGTCTGATCTAACTATTCACACATTCTTAAACAACCACCCCCTGTTGTTCAAATTCAAGTCAGTCTGACATGAGCTTTAGTCAGGTCTAGAGACTCATTTCCTACACATTACAGTGAGACTGATATTAATATTTAAAGTGCCACTCTGGTCAGAATACAAAATACGTAGAAATATTAAAGTTAGATGAAAGAAAGCCTACAGAACAAACCTAATACCATGGTTCAAAAGGATTTCCCGTGAATAACACTATTTAACCAATATTACTCAACATTCCTTAAAAAAGAAAACCTTCAGCTCTGTCCGTAAAATTTTCCTGATGTGACGTGATAATACTCTTTTTACGAATCAGGCAGATGTGACGTCAAGTGAGGCAATTATACAGGGACTACGTCAAGAGCGTTTGAAAGACAGCGTCATTCGTGGACACACATCAGCCATTAATGACGTCGTGTTCGTACGTGACGTACCACTAGGCACAGTGAAAAGGACAAAAAATTTTGTTTCCGTATTCTAGGATGAAATGTACAACATCTGCTTTAATAAATGTGCAGTGTTTACACAAGTTAGGAAGATCTCAATCTTTATCACTTCCCCTTGCTTTTAAGACAAAGGTGTTTTCACACCAAAGTAGCTCTTTAAGTTTTGCTTACACTAGATGAATAAATCCATGCCCTGGCTCACTGAGTGTGAGCACTGACTTACCTCTGATTCATGTAGCCTTGAAAAAGGTGTAATGGTCAGACCAAAGGGGATTTGGCTGCTCTTCATCATATCGGCTGTACAGGGGATGTTATACATGGTGGAGCGTATAAACCGGGGGTTACTGTTGCCTGAAGTTACATAAACGATCAACATTCCAAACCTGCAATGTTTGTTTATTTATCTGATTGTTATTAAATACCATCCTCAAAAATTTTCACCCATACCATGGCTACCAGTTTTATGGGCAGAAAGAAGCAGAGAACCTGAGTCCGCTGACATTTTGCTACTTATTTATCTCAAAAACATTTTTTTAAAATTATTTACGTTCTCAGATCCAAAGAACCAAATTGTGCATATACCTTGATCTTGAGTGGTGAAGTCTGTTGTAACTAAAGGCGGTGGAATGCCCCGTCCTTGTGACTGAAACAGGCCGCTTTTGTTGTTCTTATCATCTTCTATCACTTGAATCTGTCAAAACAAGATGAACAAATTATGTAGGTTAGAAAAAAAGTGCATGATTTTTGCACGCATCTCATAATTATGTACGTGTATGTTGCGGCCTTTGATAGATGGATCGCATCCACAGTCTGCAAGTGTACAGTACATAGATAAGGAAATTCATGGAAATAACAAACTCTCATTACTGCCTCATCCAAAAAGCATTAACAATAAAGTCACTGATGACCACAATGCTCATTTTGCCCAAAGAAAAGAAAAAGAGCTTTGAAACTGACTATTTAAGCACATTTAAATGTTGCATCCTGTCTGGTCTTGACAACTCATCAACTTCACTTTGCCTAGTTCATCCACTTTAAAGAGATAAAGTGTAATTCATATGATTGTCTGATCTGGAGGGAAACGTTCAACTTAACATTCATTCATGTTCAGTTAGACTGCTCTGGACTTACAGGGCTGGGCATCTGATTGGGGTCCAGACGTTTCTGCGGTGGTTGAGCCATTGGTCTTTGACCTTGGTTTGTTCCGTAGTTATAACTCTGCTGCCCATAGCCTGGGCTGGGTTGACCGCCCATGTACTGGCCTTGGCCGGGACCGGTTGGGAACTGCCCACCCATGGGTGGCTGCTGTCCTCCAGGCATACCAGTCTGCTGAACCCCATAACTGTACTGGTTTGGGGGCACATTCATGCCAGGCTGGTCCATGGCCATTTGTCCTGTGGGTGGGCCCATGTTCACAGGTCCAGAGGGCGGACCCATGTGCATCTGACTGGCACCTTGGTGAGGACCACCCATTGGGCCAGATGGTGGCCCAAATTCTGATGATGGTCCTGCCATGCTGGAAGTGGGCGGCCCACCCATACTTGAGGGAGGTGGCCCACCCATCTGTTGTTGGGCATGTACACTAGAGGGTCCACGGCCTCCCATTTGATGTGGCGCTGATGGAGGACCATAGCCACTTGGGGGTACCATCATACTATTTGGAGGTCCAGTCATACTATTTGGAGGTCCAGACATACTATTTGGAGGTCCAGACATACTATTTGGGGGCCCTGCCATACTAGTTTGCCCAGACATATTATTTTGAGGTCTTGGGGGACCAGACATGCGATTTGGAGGCCCTGTTATATTAGGAGGTCCTGACATGCCATGATGGGGTCCTTGCATACTGGTTGGGGGTCCGGACATACTACTAGGGGCTCCTGCCATGCTACTGGGAGGATGACCTTGGTTACCCTATAGAAAAACGATACATGGAAAAAGCAGTTAGTAAACCAAACTTCAATTAGATGTACCAATGGCAGCAATTTTAAGATTAAACTTCATTCATACTTATTTGGGTCCTCAGGATATGCAATTAAATGGAACTTATAGGGATTTCTTGGAGCATTTGGCTTCTAAAATGCCTTTATTTTAGCTTCTGTGAGAAATCTGACGACATTAAACACTTTGTACATCATGATCCTATATTACAAGTTTGTAGCTGTGAATTTCCTGAAGATTAAGAAAGCATTCTTCAAAAGCTCGTAATATGAAATAATGCTGAACAAAGTGTTTTACGCAAACTTATTTGTCAATAGCCTCTCAATACCCACATCTATTTAACTCATGTATATTACCATGCAAAAGGTTCAGATTTCATGCTGATGTTCATGATTAACATTTAAACATCAATCCTAAATAACAATTGCTTCTATCATCAAAGAGAAAGAACTCACCACTGGATGTGGACCTCTGGGAGGGCCAGACAAGTGCATTGATCCCATTTGATTTGTCATCTGAATAAGAACAAACATTCCTTTCTGTTCGTAAATTTAGCTCAAATACTTCAGATACAAATGCAGATTACTTACATGTACACCACAGGCATAAAGAGCAGATAAGCTGCAACTCAACACATAAATGGTTTGAAAATATGTATTCCACAAGTGAATACTTAGACAATCACAAGAAATTTGATGGAGACCATCAAACGAAACAACTGTTTATTAATGTGGACAAACCTAATACATATTTTTTCACACAACTTTGGAAGACATATGGAAATATATACAACTAAAGAATATTTATTTTATTTATTTGGTTGGTGTTTTACGCAGCACTAAGAATATTTCACTTATACGACGGCAGCCAGCATTACGGTGGGAGGAAACCGGGCAGAGCCTGGGGGAAACCCATGACCATCTGCAGATTGCTGGCAGACCTTCCCACGTACAGCCAGGGAGGAAGCCGGCATGAACTGGTCTTGAACTCACAGCGACCGCATTGGTGGGAGGCTTTGGTCAATGCGCTGTGTTATCGCGCTAGCCAACTGAGCCACGGAGGCCCCAGTTTAAGAATAAGAATAATACGAAGACTGATAAATTTTTGAAAACTATTCAGATATCATTTAACTTTAATTAGGGATGGCAATGACCTTGGTTATTTTCATCAGGTGCATACTAATGAATAAAATTTAATTTCATTCGCTAATAAAGGCACACAAATAAATTATTAGCAATACCTGATTTGTAGCACCTGGCTGGGGTCCTCTTGGGGGTCCCGGGGGTCCACCATAACCTGGCCCAGCCCCTGGCCCCATAGGTCGATGATATGGACCTTGACCAGGACCTGGTGGTCTGAAACAAGCAACAGATGTGAATAATACACTATAGAGAAAAGCAGCTCAAATTCAAGTCCATGCTAATGTTTTTGAAAACTAGCTTAAATGATTGTACATAACTGTGACACAATAAAGAACACAGTTATACTTATCAAGCTGTGACATGATAATCGTCAAAACACTGGAGTTCCACATGACATACACAGGGATCTGGTTTGGGTGTAATTTGAAATTTGTATTCAAATTTGTCAGCCAAGTTTTAGATATTTCACTTGATTAAATCACGATCAAAACTATTTACCTTGTTTTCTTCATTACATGTCTCAGTGTCATTCATAAACTGTCCATCTTTTGACACACACTAAATATTAATGACCACAATTTACTTACTGCATACAAAGTACTTCTTTTTTTCATTTTTGTTTTTGAATGGCATACACAAAGCAAAAATAATCAATAACTGTAAAAGGCAGAAACAACCAATTAAGCTAGAAAACCAAACTATTTCAGTCACAGCACAATGGCACCTCATATGTAGATGACAAATTTTTCACTGGAATATCATAAGAAATAAAAAATACCAGCCACGATGCTATATACAGTCACAAAGTTGATTGTGGCTATTAGGCAACAAAGACCCAAGATTACTTTAGTTCAAATCTTGATTTGCATTCTTTAAACTAATTCTGTGTGCATGACACTAAATGTAGGTATATACATATAAATATTTACCTGGGCATCCCGTACTGATCACCTTGAGGTCCATGGGTTCCTGTGGCAGGTCCATTCTGCATGGAGCCAGGCTGACCAAACTGCCCCGGGGGAGGCCCAGATGCTGCTCCTTTAGCCTGCATGGGATTCCCAAACTGACCTGGTAACAGAGTGTCAAGCAGACTATACTATCCAGGCTATTTTTATAAAAATCTAAGGGATATTCACACTCATCCAGGCATATATTCATTTTAAGACACAGCCTCATCAGTCATTTTGCTGTCTACTTCTTTTGAAATTCATTACACAATACACTTCCTATAATGCTCTAGAATAAGGACTGTGCATTTAATATTTCAAGTCGAGTAAAAGTATCAATCACAAATTTATTATTAGTTTCCTAATCCACATAAATCAAGACTGGTTGCTGTGCTTTACTATGGATATGCTATGCTACCTTTATTTTATGAAAACTAAGTCCTTCTGATTTTGCCGAAACTTTTGTTTCTGAAAATGACCATTAATTAAACACTGATTAATTAAGCATCACATCAGTGTACCTGGTCCGGGAGGCCCTGGGGGTCCAGCTGGCCTCTGCCCCATCCCAACACCGTTGTACATGTTCTGTGCCCCGGAAGGAGGTCCTGGGGGACGCTGGCCTGCGGGTGGGACTCCATACCCCTGCCCATACCCTCCCTGGTACTGGTTACCATACTGGGGGTTCATGGTTCACTGATCTGGTCACAGAACTGTGGTTTTTCACTTCACTCAATCATCTGTGTGATAAATGGATCAATGAAACAATGTAATTCACATGTGTTATAAGCCAGATCTACATGTAAGTCTCAGCCTATCCTAGCTGTACCATTTACCACATTCCTTAGGAACAGCGAACAGAAGTAATTGTCTGACAGTCTTTTATTGCCCAATGAGAAAGAATCTGTGGTTTTCACATTGATCATGTGTCGGTAAACAAGTTTTGGGATATTAATTCGGCAATGACAGACGTTCCTAAAATAAGTGACTTCTTTTGCCGCTGACACATAGAACTTTACAATTCTACCATTGGAAAACATTTCATTTTGTTCAAAACAGTCTTTTTCAAAATAAATGCACTTCAGTTACTGCTTTCAGTTCTGTGTCTTATAAAGACGACTTCATTCTATGTGGTCTGTTCCTTTAAGAAATTTATCATATGGTACAAAGAGACCCAAGTATGGAAAAAAAAGAAAGAAAGAAACCAAGTGAATAAGCCATTCCATAACTTAAGGGTTGGCTAAGACCAGAAAGAGAAACCAGTTTAACAGACCAGGGCCCATTTCAACACAACTTCATAAATCGATCTTCCCTAACTTCTCTCATAAATCACAACGACTTGTGCAGCTACATCCCAAATATCTTTCAAAAAAAAGTTTTGCGAAACAGGACTTATACAGTTTTGTGAAAGTCACCCCAGGCTGGGGAGGGGATGGATACATGTACACATTAACTGGCCGTTGCTTAGGAACTACTACAGGGACATCTATCATGGCAAGGGATTTAAATACAGCGCATTTCAAGCTATTCGGAAATTTTTGAACTTATTTCTTGGACCGGACAAATGAAAACGGTAACCATGAATACTGGTCTGAGAAAATATTTTAATGGGTTATCTCCCTTGTTTGGACAGCCAGTTTCGGTCATGCAACTCAAACTGAACGCAGCTGGTGAGAAGAGAAATTGCGCTGGCAGTCTTCTGTCCAATCCAAGAAAATAATTCTGAAAATTTATAAAGCAATTCTTCATACAACATATTTTTTCTGGACAGCTTCAAAGTAGCCCTTTTCAACTGTTGCTTTCACCATACTGATGTCCTGTTAGAATGGTCACTTATGTGTGTAGCAAACCCCTCTCAAATCTGGTCTTCATACCTGTCTAGTCTGTCATTCCGGTCATACATTTGGGATGGTATGGCTAAGAGAATTATCAATCAGAACCAGTCTCCAGTTTCACGAAGTGTACTTAGGGCTAAGTAGTCGTTTGCTACATGTCAGAGTACTTCAAATCTCAGTTTACAATATCTACTGTCATGCTAGTTTTGAGATCACTTAGCCAAGTGTTCTTCATGAAACTGCAGCTTGGACATTATTATATTGATTATATTATTACTACTTTATTACATGTATTCACAACTTAAATTATTATGGTGTTCCATTCAAGTGATTGGGCTAAAAATTGATATTTACACTTGATTCCTAGTTTCCTGTCAGCTTCATTTTACCACTCACATCAGAAATAATAGTCATATGTTGCCAGAAATTGTGACAAAAGACGATATCATACAAAAAATCCAGTCGAATAAGGATAATGACACGTGAAAGCTTGTTCTGCTGCCTTCACCAGTTTTCCAAATATCAGACGTGGGAATGAAGGGAATATGTGCCACAGGCCTTATGTAGAAACTGTTATACAGTTCATAAACCAACTTGTCATATTCACTATTATGACAGGCCTCGCAGTGAAACAAAAATATCATTGAATCAAGAACACAAAATGGAATCAGTGCTTTTGTTGATAACTGAAGGATAATTTTATATGCAATAACAAAAGTTTTTAAAATGACAGAAAATGCGAATAAAACAAAAATATTACAGCACTGTTCAACAACCAGTTTTTCGCAGCACCGGTGAAACTAAAGTAAATTAACAGATGGTTCAGTGGTGGAATATCAATGACATCTATTTCCAGTGCATTTATCAGTATCAGTTACCACTTATGAGATATGTTTGCATGAAATGAAAGATACATCACTACATCCCACACATCAATATGACCAAAGCCTTTGGAATGGAAAACTCATTCTTCTGTGAAGTAAAAACAACACACCGAAGTTGTCATCAATCACAGATTCACTCCAGTGATGTACGTAACGAAAATGGTTTGCCGGTGTCAAAACTGTATCACATGGCAAACATAAAATCGACACAAGAAAACTTTACACAGACGATTCATACACCTCGACAAGGAAAAGGAGTAAATCAAAACCACATACTAACCTGATATTTCTTCAATATTCGTGTCAATTTTAACAATTTATACTTAGCTTCGCAAAGCAATGCCACGTACTGTTACAGCGACTTCCGGCCACGGTCGCATACATGCGCAGACCATGCCACGTCGGCAGGATGTTGCGGGTATGCTGGGATGTGTATACATCTGTGGGAAGAAACACGTGTTTTCTCTGCTGTCAAAATAGGTTATGTTCATCTCTTGACGCTGCAAAAATGATAACCAGGACAGCGTTAACTGTCCCATAAACGTAACACACAATGCAACTGTGCCAGCTTTTACGAGCTGTTTTAGCGACTTTCAAAGTTTGTGCTGTCATTGGAAGCGACGACTACAAGGTTCAGAATGACCAGGAAGAGAAAAAGCCGGTTTCCAGTCAAGGCCGATTTGATAATGGTGGAAGTGTTTTATTGGATTCTTCTGCATTCGAACCGGACTCACCATACAAAACACTGACTGAGTTCGACTTTCTCGACGCCTCTGCCACTAGCAATTCACCGAGCAGGAAGAAAAATAACAGCTTACCACTGATTATATGGTGGACTGCAAACTTGTTTCCACATGCAATCGAATCAGATGGGACAAAGCCTGTTGTCATTCGGTGCGGCCAGGACAAATGTCTGTCTTCCACCAACAGGTCATTGTTACTGGACCCAAGGACGAGGGGAATCATTTTTTATGGCACTGACCTTGACCCGTTTGATTTGCCTCTCCCAAGGAAATCACGTCACGAATGGGCACTGTTGCATGAAGAATCTCCATTAAACAACTTTATGCTATCACATTATACGTTTATGAAGATGTTCAACCATACTTCTACATTCCGACGGGAGTCTGACTATCCACTGACTTCACAGTATCTATATTCTCTTCAGTATCTCACTGAGAGAGCACCTGTTCCCTTGGAGGTTAAAAACCAGTATCAAAGAGCACCACATTTGCATGCTCCTGTTTTATATGTTCAGTCACACTGTGGTGTAGCCTCTGATAGGGATCGCTATGTGCAAGAATTAATGAAGTATATCGCAGTTGATTCCTATGGCAGTTGCCTTCACAATAGGGATCTCCCAGAGAGTATGAGGAACCCAGCAGAATCCTTTGAGAAAGATGACTTCCTTGACTTTATTGCTAAGTACAAATTTCACATTGCTTTTGAAAATGCAATTTGCACTGATTACATGACAGAGAAACTTTTCCGATGCCTCCATCTTGGATCTGTCCCAATTTATATGGGATCATCTCTGGCAAGAGAGTGGATGCCAGATAACCAATCAATCATCATGGTTCAGGATTTTAAGTCACCAAAGGAGCTGGCCAAATACTTACATTTTTTGGATAAAAATGATGATGAATACACCAGATATTTGAAATTTAAGGAAACAGGTGGGGTTACAAACCAGTTTCTGATTAACCATATGGAGCAAAGAGAATGGCAAGTTAACAATCAAAACAGTATAGACTTTATACTTGGGTTTGAATGCTATGTGTGCAAGAAACTTAGTGAACGTTTGCGCACAAAACAGGCTCGTTTGCATAATAAGAGCATCCCACTTCTGCCACCAAAATTTGCAAACAACGCCCATCTTGGATGTCCTCAGCCATACACTTCAATAGGTGATCCGGAGGATGCACCAGAGGATGACAGGTGGGTCTACATGCATAATACCGAATCTTATGTGTAACAATATCACCACACTATCAGTTGAGTGTATAACTGTTATCCAATAGCAGTGTTAGGTGTAATTCTTAGGTAAGCACGTCTAGGGATTACCTGATTAGAAGGGCATATGTATGTGTAATATTGCTGTGCATAATCTGTGGCACACATTTTGGCGTTAATCTTTTATATTTTTCTGATTTACAAACCTGAACATAAATTCCATTATATATAGTGTTATGCCAGGTAACCTTGAAAATATTGTTGTTGAGAAGGCAAAAAAAAAAAGAAAGAAAAGTGTTGGTATCATACTGTCTCCCTCAATGGCTGTACACAGAAAGGTCTGCCAGCAACCTGAAGATTGTTGTGGGTTTCCAACCTTAAAGCTGATCGCTGTCATATAAATGAAATATTATTGACTATGACCTAAAACACCAATCAAATAAATAAATCAGAACAATAAACATATTTTTTTATAAAGTGATAGGAAAGCAGTATGTTAACTGCCATCATCATCTGGGAATACATCAATTAAAAGTAACTCAACACTGTTGAAAAGAGCACCTCGAACTTGCGAGGGTGTCGCGAACCTCAATTGCTCAGTTAGTTGAGCCATCAAGGCACATTGGGACAGCTTCTTCTAACATGCAAGCCGTTCTCATCTGGAATAGTAGCTTAGTGGGTAGAGTGGTGAGGCTAGACAATCTTATTCATGCGTTCAATTTCCACCTTAGGCTGTGTTTTCACTGGTCATAGGGTAGCTTTACAGTGTACGAAAGTCAGTGCAGGTTGTAAATTAGTATGGGACCACATAAACCTGATAAGTGTGGTAGTACAAAGATCACAGATCATGACATGTCAGCCTCCACTTTATTTACATCTGAAAGATTTTTTCCCATACCTTGTTTATATGTTGAATACAGTGTTCTGTTTTTCACTTTGTTTCAGCTGGCTAGAAATGGACTGGATTGGTCAGTACTGGGGAGATCTGGACAAAGCATATGCCGTCAACGAAATGCTGCTAGCCAAGGAGAAAGACTCTGCCAAATTTCATCAGTACTGGACTAAATTTGTGGAAAAGCACGAGAGCAAGAAAAGTTAACATTCCAACTGAATATTGATCATACTGACATATTGTGTAAATATTTTACAATCTCAGTGTTGAATTTGTATGCTGAATGCTGCTGATGTAGGTATTCAGTAAGAAAATCATGGACTGCATTCCTTCATTATAAAATATAGTTCCATGTAACTCACTTCATTTGTATTATTAATGAATAAATATGCATTGGTAACTGAGAAAGAATTTGCAATTTACATATAGTTTGATCTCTGAGATCCATTGGATGCTGTGTTTCTACAGGTTGTTATGAGACATTAAATTGGGAGCATGATTACTTTAATAAATGCTGTGGATGCTCATGATGTGATAAGGGTGATAATGGGCCTATTACACTATCCTTAAAAAACTCTTTGTTAGGCTCACTTGGTAGGCAAATATATTTTTTTAGTCTTGCTAATGAAATTAATAAGGATTTCAAAGAAATTCAAATGGAGAGAAAAATACAAAAAGAAATTCCAAGTACCAAGTCATCAATTACCAAATGTACTGACTGTTTATTTATTAAAAGAATGCATATTGTCAACCATTCGAGTATTCAGGCATCATGCCCCAACATTGGTAACTGTTAAATACAAAAATCCAGTTGAACTGACTTACTTTCTTGCAAGTTTGCTGACCTGTGCCTAATATTGCTAATTGCTTTTCATAATGATAACTGTGTCATAATTGCATGAAATTTTATGTAACATTCACACAACAGCTAATCCATCATATATGAGTATGTATGGCAATAATATTGTATATGCCCTGCTTAAAGTGAAAGACAGTGCGTGTTCAAAGTTAGGTTTGCCAAAAAGGTTGGACAATATTATGATTATTTTGGTGAAGTTTTTTTCTAACAGCTACTATGACAGTGGAAATTGACATTTGACTGTGCTCCGTCGGCTGACATGAGATGCAGCCATTCTGTGTGAGCTGTGACATAATTGTACCAAGTGCAGAAAAATCTTGTCACCTGATCAACACTGTAGTAAACTTTAGTATATATGTAAATTTCTAACTTGAAAGAATCGAGTAAATTTATTCCTGCCACAACAAAATGGTCTGGAAATACTTTTCTCTGTTCTTCACATATATACTTGTAATAATTAAAATATGTAACATTAAAACAGTGTCCTGTTACATTACATGTTACATTGACCGACAACTCAGAACATTTAGGCCACCGCTTATGGACAGCTGATATTTCCTAGCTCTCTGATGGGTCAATCTCTCGTAAAAGCATGGGCACCTCCAGATCGGTAGCAACATGCTCCACACTTCAAGCGACGATAATTCAGCCACGAATTCATACAAACAGATTTTTGCATTCAAAAGAGAATTTTGTAGTCTTTTTAATGAATAGCGTCTCAGTCATGAGCTGTCTTTTACTTTAATACCATATGATTCAGTATATGATCATAGAATTTAGATACATGTATTGTGACTTCATGTATTATTGGTTTTATTAAGAAGAAAAATGTGTGATACGGTACATGCATAGTGATCTACAGGTTTTCTATGATACTGTGGGTTTTTTATCATGGGAATCAAAAAAGCATGCAAAATGATCAAAACAAGAAGGACCAATAAAAATGCCAGTTAACAGTACATCTGCTCCTTTTGCTTAGCCTTTGTGTTATTGCAGCAATCACTGAGGAGCTTCCTCGTACATGGGAAGGTCCTTAAGCAACCTGTGGATGGTCATGGGTTTCCCCCGGGCTCTGTCAGATTTCCTGCCACCATAATGCTGGCTGTCAGTGTATGAGTGAAATACTCTCAAGTAGGGTGTAAAACTCCAATCAAATAAATAAATATAAAACGTTATTATTGTGCACCAAACTAAGCATAATTAACTTCAATGTATGAAAGAATCCATATGGTGGGTTTTTATTGACCATATACTGATAGCGATGCGAAAATGATGTGACATCGAAAATCGTAAATATGGAATATGAACTACCAATTTAATTATGCACTGTACTTCAGAAATGAAATACTGGGTATAGAGTAGTGGTAAGTCAATGTGACATTATTGTTATAAGCTGAATCGGCGTTGCAGAGATCTCTCGAGATCACACTGGTTTTGGAAGAGACCGGCTGGGTGAGGGCTCTCACGCCCAACAACAGCATTTTTAACCTCCATGACACAGAGAGCCCCCACCCTGTCTCGTCCAAAACCTTCGTGATCTCAAGAGACTTCTGCAATGCCGAATCGGTCAGTTGTAACATTATTTTCTCAAAGTACTGTGTTAAGCCGTCAACTGTTTCATCTGTGTCTTGCTGGATTTATTTTGGTGTGGAAAAATCCAAAAGGAAACAAGCTTAGGGAAAGTGATTTCAGCGAGAGATTTTTTTCTGGTTTTCCTGCTACTGATGAACGTCAAAAACTTACAGGCCTACTTCAGCGATTTATATACGTTGTTTATTCTAAACAACAAGTGACACAAACTTCTTCCGCGCTTGATACATACAGAGTTTCCAACGCTGAAATCATTACTATATGGCTGTGACATTACCGAAGAGGTGATAAGCTGTAATTATGCATTTAGATATTTATTGCAACGCCAAACTCCAGCACGCGTCATGTTAATGGCATGGGCGTGGTATATTCACACGTGGAGCGGAAGTTTTCGAGTGTGTAGCTCTCTAGTGTTTGGAGGCAAGGAAACGCGTGAATATGACAACGGGAAGGAGGGGTTGTGAAACATTGTTTTTCATAATTTAATGGCTAGTCGATAGTATGCATCTTATGTGGATGTGCTCAGAACTTCGATAGCGCCAGCTTTATGTACTTAGATAGTCTACACGATCTAAAGTGCAACTGACGTCATTTGGCCAACTCGAACAAGCGTCGTCAACGTTGACAAGACTCCATACAAAAATAGCCATCTGTCATACCGTCTATTTATGTACTAGTATTTAACGAGGTCTGTCCAGTTGTGAACGCGAGAGTGACCTCGGCTGCTGAAGAGAAGTCATGGGTGACGGAAAAAGTAAAAACACAGATCAGGTAAATATTTCCGACCAAATAATGAATAGTGTTGAATTCAGCCCTAACTGGTTTCAAGATTGTCAGTTTGGTAATCTTAGGGGTTGATAAAGGTGGCAAATGGGAAATGTAATGTACGGGTACATGCTTACCTGCCTATCACATAATATGTTTTTATTTTTATTTCAGATATTATTGGACCCATACAGGTACATTTGTCAGATTCCAGGAAAACAAATTAGGACACAGCTGGCAAAAGTAAGACTTACCTTAAATTTAGAAATTTACAGAAATGTAGCTTACAACAATTGTAATATTGACAGTATTGCAAGACCTTGATATTGGAGGAAATTTTCACTGCTTTTAAGTTTTATAAAAACATTCCAGTTGATTTCATAGAGTTTGAGTATTGAAATAATTATGTTTATAGCAATCATAATTACAAATCCTTTCCAGTTAATTTTATGAATTGTCACTGCGAAAAATGTGTAGCAATGTATTTTACGTTTTCTGTTACATTTCAGGCATTTAACTATTGGCTGAAGATACCAGATGACAAAATACAGATCATATCTGAAGCTACCCAGATGCTTCACAATGCTAGCTTGTTGTGAGTATATATGGATAATACTCCATTTATTTGTGTGCTGCCTCACCCCAGAGGGCTTTAACAGATTAGATAACCACGCAAAGTTCTGCAGCAAGTCGCCTTTATTGCCAAACCATGCTGAGGTAAATAACTGAAACACAATAAAACAGTGTCGGTAGAAACAATCAACAACTGAATTGAACATACACGTTCTAGGTTGAGAAAGTTCAGGCATAACGATAATGTAATGGTACAAATACACAACGTTATGTAATGCGTATTTACTACGCTTCATTGAGTGTCAATAAGTCCCATGGAGTTCGCATGGAAATGCACACAATTCAACACAAGCGTTGTTGTTGTCTCTCAAACTGTCACCGCGCTCCTTAAACGCCTTATTTTCAAAACAAATTTAACACTGTATATGATCCCGTTTATATGTACATGCATATCTAACTGTAAATGTTACACTTACTCTGTGGTTGTTTGGTTGTTGTCAGCTTTGAGCGCCATTTAGATAACAGGAACGAGAAATACGCCTCGACGATTTTCTGATATGTGATGTCACCAAAACTAACTCTGGCACAGGAGAGTTCTACATGTTCACAGTATAAGATAGGCGTGACAATTTGTGTGATAATATTATCTCATCCAACACACTGCAACTCCTATTGCTACAGATGCCAGATCAAGTTCCATGAGGCTACCATTATGTATGTTCTTGAAGTTTAACCCAATTAACCCTTGAAAAAAGGGTTAAAGGGATAAATTGGTGCTCATGCCTGTGTAATGATTAAAGAACGTCCAGCATCTGTTTTAAAGATATTTATTAGGAGACATCAGTGAAGAACGCTCTGTATTATAACGTGGCTGGCTACACACACACACACCATGAGGCACACAGCGATATGGTTGCTCTAAAAGTATGCAGCAGTCAAATTTCGGAATGTTGCATAAAGCTGTCATTACAGCTTGCACAGAAGTTTTCTTTTGCTGACATGATATATATTGGATTTCAGAATAGATGATATAGAAGACAATTCTCAACTTAGGCGTGGTATTCCAGGTATGTTTATAGCAAGACAGTTGACATTTTACAATATTACATACAGGATTTGAAATCAGACTGGATTATGTGTATGCAGATAAAATGTTCATTACTTCATAACTTGTCTTCTTAATGAAGGTTCCTAGGTTATGACTTGGATAAATACCTATGTACAGCTGTCAGATTCTCTTGGCTTATACATGTAGTTAAATTTTCCACATAGCTGAACACTGCAGTCATACATTAATATACACTTTAAGTTACCATTTTTCACCAAAAGCTTGGCCTGTATAAATGCTCTTTGAGAAGCACATAAATGCAAGAAAATGAAACTTTTTATGCCAGCATGCAAGTTTTTTAGATAAGAAACAAATCGCGATTCACAAAAAGCTTTAATTTGGCCATGTAAGATGGACAAATCAATCAGAATCAAGCACAATGTGTCAGTTGAAAAAAAACAAGAAGTCTGTGAAATACAGTATTTGGAAAATAGTGAATACCAACTGTTTTATACATGAGAGTTCTGTTAGTTATGATTGAATTATTTGTATGTTTCCAGTTGCTCACAATATATTTGGGGTGGCCCACACAATCAACTCAGCTAATTATGTATATTTCCTGGGATTACAAAAGATACTCACATTAGGCATTCCAGAGGCTACTCCAGTATTTACAGGTGAGTGGGTTTATTTACCTGAACTTGTAATGAATTTGTGGGTGAAGGCCATAAATAAGTAATAAAATATACACATATGCTTTTGGGATTTGGAAGTTTTGTTTTTATCCATAGCTTTCAGAAAAAGCAAGGGATATTGCTTTGGATCTGTCTGTCTGTGAGTGATGCTTTCAGTTTCATGCAATAATCCTTGATTCTTTCTGCGTTTTGCTTTCTATGCAATAACTGCTTCAAATATATTATTCAGTTTTGATAGAATTCTACATGCAGATTGATTGTGTGACACTCAGATCAAGTTCAAAAACCAACTTAATTCCATATATAAGTTTGCATGTCTAGTGTATCATATAAATTCACCTTTTTAAAAAATTAATAAGGCCATCTACAATGTGCGTCATATTTACTTAAAACATGTTCTACATGAAACAACCCAGAGCAGATAAGAAATTGAGTGACTTATGTAATTCTGTGCAATCTGTGCTCATGTACCTTTTTTCAGATCATATATTAGAACTTCATCAAGGCCAGGGTATGGATATCTACTGGAGAGATGCATTTGTGTGTCCTTCGGAAGATGAGTACAAAGACATGGTGAAGAAAAGTTAGTGAATTTATTCTTTACAAGTTTTACTAAATATGAAGTTGTACTACATGGTCATAATCTTTCTCTAAATTGTAACTCTAGTCTGCTTCACCTGTCTTTGTGAATTACATGTACATTGAGTAGAAATAACGATCTAGAAAATGACATGGCATTTCAATATTCTTTCCCAAGAGAATTTATATTTTAATGATAAAAAATCATCTTGATTTTGTCTACTAAGTACTAATGCAAAGTAACTCGATAAAAATTTATTTCAAAGATTTCAATATTTTGACTTAAATTAGGTCATCATGTCATTGAGGAAACACTTTATTAGTATATAGGTTTCGAGATCATCAAAATGCGTATTAAAGACAATATCATTAACTCAAACTGTTTAGTTCATCAAAATCTTGTTACTACACTTTGCATATGCAGTTACCATGAACTCTACCCAGTGCAGTGACCTTTTAAAAACAAAAATGAAAATTAAGTGGATATTTTCATGTTGCAGAAACTGGGGGTCTGTTTGGTTTAGCAGTCAGCCTGATGCAGCTCTTTAGTGAGAATAAAAGGTAAAGATGAAATGGTTAATTGCCGGTATGTATGATTTAAATGCATAACTCTGTACTAGATTGTTACTTCTAGAACAGATACTATGTTTAAAACTGCACTGCGGTAATCTAACAGGTGAAGTGTATGGTAGTGTAAAGAAGTTGGTATATGTACAAACTTGCGGAACTACAGTTCATATGTCATGCTTTACATATGTCTAGTGACGTATACAGGTAAATTTGGCAATTATTTTTACCTCTTTACACTGACTCTTAAGTATAAGTAAAATAGTTTTATGTACATGGTTACAATGTGAAAAATCAATAAAATAAATAGTTAAGTGGAAATTAATTTATGTACAAGTTTATTGTGTAAACAGTGACAGTTGCCATGACTGAGTGTGTTGGGATGTGCATATTTCGAGAAAAGATGTTACAACAGCAGAGTGATTCTCCATGGCGATGTGATGTCACTCTGCAGTTCAGTAGCGTCAGGAATATTTTGATTATTTTGGTATATGTACAAACTTGCGGTACTACAGTTCATATATCATGCTTTACATATGTCTAGTGACGTATACAGGTAAATTTGGTAATTATTTTTACCTCTTTACACTGACTCTTAAGTATAAGTAAAATAGTTTTATGTACATGGTTACAATGTGAAAAATCAATAAAATAAATAGTTAAGTGGAAATTAATTTATGTACAAGTTTATTGTGTAAACAGTGACAGTTGCCATGACTAAGTGTGTTGGGATGTGCATATTTCGAGAAACGATGTTACAACAGCAGAGTGATTCTCCATGGCGATGTGATGTCACTCTGCAGTTCAGTAGCGTCAGGAAAATTTTAATACGGGCTGGCACATAGAATATAGAAAATTGATTAAACCTGATAAGCTTAATCTTCTGAACTATCTGACTGACGTACCACACTGTTGACCAGTTTTCTCTTTCTATTCCCAGTAACTTCAAGCCACTGATTGATGCTCTAGGATTATTCTTCCAGATCAGGGACGACTATGCTAACTTAAGTTCCAAGGAGGTAAGAATTATTCATGTCTGGTTTCTCTCATCTAAGTGGTGAACATTTGGTTTGATACTTTCACTTGATAAATATAAGCTCAATTTTCTGCCACCATAATGTCGGATGCTGTTGTATTAGTGAAATATTTTTGAGTACGGCATAAAACACAAATCAAATAAATAAATCTTTAGTAACTATTTTTGGTGTTCACATTTCAGTATGAAGCTAACAAGAGTTACTGTGAAGATCTCACCGAGGGAAAGTTTTCCTTCCCTATCATCCATGCTATCCGGGCCAGGCCAGATGATTCTCAGGTTATGAGTATCCTTTATGCACCCTCCATCACAGGGAAAAACTCTCAGTAAATTAGTGTTAGAATTTCATTTAAAATACATCTGTCTTTGGTCTAGGCTACAGATTGCATATCACCTTTGAATATGAGTACATACATATGCAAAGTTACTTTCATGATTTCTCCTTAAGGGAGCATAGCCCTAAATTCCATTGGTTGTACATTAGCTGGTACTAGCTAAAGGGTGCATGAATGCAGCAGTTTAATTTAATCAAATCCTTCACAGTTATAAATTGTAATATTAACTACCCGTACTAGCTAATAGATTAGCAATGCTCACGAGTTAGCTGCCAAATACCTTACTGGGTGTGATTTGAGGTACCCTGTGTAGCTGCTAGATCATGGAAATGTTATTGGGTTGACATCCAAAGGCCAGGTTTGTTTTTCCTTGACCTGGATTCAGGTATTCTCCGTCAGCGAACCACCGACAATGCTGTCAAGAAGTATTGCGTTGATTACCTGGAAAGCGTAGGGTCCTTTGAATATACTAAGGATGTATTAATACGATATGAAGAGCTGTAAGTACAGGCATTTGACTTGTTTAATGACAGAAAAATACTTTGAGAAAGATAATGTTTTCTTGTAATCTTCCTTCTGTGCCTTTACTTCATTTGCACATATGTGGTTGTATTATTAGAAGCATATTTAACATCATTTTTCATTCAGTTTGTCTGTAAATATGATTACCAGATGTAAAAAAATTATAATGCATGTAATTGCTATTCAGGTTCATTGCTAACTTGTCAAAGGTCTGTGGTTTACCCCGGTTTCCTCTACCTGTAACACTGAGTGCAGTTGTGAATAAGCAACAGTCAATCAAATAAATACCGGATACAGAATGAGGCTTCACATTTATGTACCTTAGGATTAATAACTGTAAATGACCTGAAATTCCTCCAAAAATGTGCATTTTAGAGGCAAATAAATGCCATAAAATATTATTTAGTATTTGTTTAGTACATATTTCAGAATCACCTTCGTATCACCTTCCACACAAACCTCAAAACACCTTTTTGAAATGCATAGATCTCTCAAAATCAGAAAATGATGAGCTACTGAGGTAAATTTTAGGTCTTTTAGGGTTCTTACTGTTTCACAGACTTCAAGTATCCTATGATTGATCACTTGCTGGTTCAGAAACTTCATGTGCCTTATGATTGCTCACTTGCTGTTTCAGAGACTTCACGTGCCTTATGATTGATCACTTGCTGTTTCAGAGATTTCACATGCCTTATGATTGCTCACTTGCTGTTCCAGGTGCATTAAGCTGATAGAAGAACATGGAGGCAATCCTCATCTCATGGGTTTGATAAACGACTTGAAGAAAATGTACAGGAATGGCAATTCCTAGTACTGCCAGACGACTGTAGATGTTTCGACAAGTAACCTTTGGATGGAGTCATTATTTCACTGTTGTGCGTTTGTGTGGGACAGAAATTTTACCCTTTTATGTGCACTTTTTGAGGCTGATCTTAATGCGTGCAATATTCAACCTCATTCAGGCAATCATCACAGGTATGTAATTTGCGTAAAATGGATGAAAGAACCGAGTTCCATTCCCATAAGCATGTTTTATAAGGTGCTGGTTATATGCACTTCTGGTCATTCCTAAATGTGTCATATTATTGTGTTGTCTTTAATAACCAGTATTAAGGGTAGATGGTGGCTACCTGATGAAATCATGATTTTAACTGCTTCTTATAACTATTTTAATTGGTGATGTGCATTATTCCCCGATGATTGCAACAATCATGCATTCTTGATAATTCTGATAACTCTTTCTAATACATTGGTAGAATGTTTATGTTTCTGATGCAGTAGCACTCTGAAATAGCCGACAAAACTACCATCTTTAGAGAACCACCAATGAGAAATTCAGTTTATCAGTGTAGCTCATGGAATAACATTGCTGCTGTCCTTTCTGATTTATTTAATTTTTCTGCACTCATACTGCTGTAATGAGGTGCTCAGCTCTTGTATTCATAAATGATTCAGCTAAGAGATATTCACAAAACATATTTTCTGATTATCTGTGGTTTCACACTAACCATCCTCAGTTTAGTAGTGATTGGATACACACTGGCACAAATCCAGCTCAGGCTGTCACGTGTCAAGAGCTTGGTTTTAGTGACTGAAAATAGAAAAATATTCCACTGTGTTGGGTTTGACCTCAACAAACACATATACAGCGAGGGATTCATAAATGGTGGACAGCCCGCATGACTGTTACCTTCTATAAAAATGGGTATATGGAGAAAAAAGAAAAAAGCGTTTTATCAGTACGTCATGGTTTACAACTGAGGTGTCACATTTTATTGATCGCTTCCTTTTGTCTTGTAACATTTATGGTTTGGCACAACTCTCATCGATGAAAAAAATAAATTGTTGTACCAAGTTTTGTGATGTGCAGATACATGTATTAAATCTTTCATCATCATCTACCAAAGGATCTCTTTTAATGTGTATATTTCTGAATGCTTATTTAATAAAACTATCAGCTTCTCCACATCAAAAAGTCATTTATTGTCATCAGTTTTATTATGTATTTGATTGGTGTATTATGCCGTTTTCAAGAATATGTCACTTATTCAATGGCGGCCAGCATTATTGTTGGAAGAAACCAGGAAGAGCCGAGAGAAAGCCCACGGGCCATCCACAGGTTGCTGGCAGACCTTCCCATGTACAGCCCGAGGGGAAAACAGCATGAGCCAAACTTGAACTCACAGCGACTGCACCATCAATTTTAAAGTTCTTTAAGGTAGCAGTGATTGTGTATGAATGTTTATACAAAGACCTAAAATAATGTTCAGGTAAATCCCAGGCCAAGTCTCAGTGGTTCAATCTCAATCCTGCCACACACGAGGCATGGGGTCAGTACTATTCTTAGACAGAGCACTTCAAACATTCCCGTTGCTCTCAGGGCTTTGGTACCATTAAGCTGTAGCTAGTGCTATCTTGCATGGTCATCCACCAACATGACAAATCATGAAATGTCACATGCGGGAAAGTTAGTCAGTAATTTGCTCTGGGTGCTCTGGTTTCCTCCCAACAGACATTGCTTAATATGTGTATATGTGAAGAATTCTTGTCAGGTGTACACTGTTAAGCAACATACAAATAGATAAATCTGATTATGTCATACAGTAAGCGCTTCCTGTACTGACTTGTCACTACATTTACCTGGAGGAATACCTACGTCCAGTCTTTCTGATTATTCAGTCAGATTTAGTGGGCACTTCCTGTCCTGTTCTGACTTGTAACTACCTAAATCTGGAGGAACATTTAATTCTAACCAGATTACTCACTTGTCACTACCTAAATCTGGAGGAACACCTACTCCCAGCCTCATTACTGACTTGTCACTACCTGAATCTGGAAGAACACCTACTCCCAGCCTGATCACTGACTTGTCACTACCCGAATCTGAAAGAACACCTACTCCCAGCCTCATTACTGACTTGTCACTACCTGAATCTAGAAGAACACCTTCTCCCAGCCTGATTACTGACTTATCACTACCTGAATCTGGAAGAACACCTACTCCCAGCCTCATTACTGACTTGTCACTAGCTGAATCTAGAAGAACACCTACTCACAGCCTGATCACTGACTTGTCACTACCTGAATCTGGAAGAACACCTACTCCCAGCCTGATTACACACTTGTCACTACCTGAATCTGGAAGAACACCTTCTCCCAGCACTGATTACTGCCTTGTCACTACCTGAATCTGGAAGAACACCTACTCCCAGCCTGCTCACTGCCTTGTCACTACCTGAATCTGGAAGAACACCTTCTCCCAGCCTGATCACTGCCTTGTCACTACCCGAATCTGGAAGAACACCTTCTCCCAGCCTGATTACTAACTTGTCACTACCTGAATCTAGGGGCACACCTTCTCCTGACCTGATTACCTCCATTGAGATGATGTCAAACCACATTATCAAGCCTACATTGTTGTTTTCATAACACAAATGCTAAAAAGGGCCTACTTCACTCCTGAAGATATGGAAAACAGAATGTGAACAGATCAACACAGGGCAGGCTGAGAGCAGGGCAATTCCTTAAGATATGCATATTGTTAACAATAAGGCATTTTTGCAGAAGATGTGACTTTCACAAAAAAGCAGCTTCTGCTCTCTGCTTTCCATCATTAACAGGCATCACTTTTGCATATGTGAAACCATTTGTTAGAAAAACATAATCAATCAGACCAAACCTCATCAAGATGGGTTCAATTTTGCTAACGAATAGTTAGCCCCCTTCCCATCAGCTACCTCAATGGTTTGCCTGACCCTTGGACTTCCACCCCCCCCCCCCCTCCCCAACCACCACCAAAAAAAAAGAAATACGAGAAAGGCAATTTGAGTTTGATATTTGTATATATGTTATATATGTTATTTCATATTCGGGATGTTATTACAATAACACTACTTAGTACACGTCAACACAAAATTGTTCTTCACACACTAAGTACACTACGGTCTTCAAAACTTTCTTATATTACACAGATTGCCAATATCATGCTTACAACAGATACACTTCATGGGACCTGTACCATGTTAAACGGGTTTTCAATGTCAGGTGACACTATGAATGAGAAAGATCTACAACATATAAAATGCAGTTGTATTTATTTACAATGGATAATTTAATGTGAAGTCACCATGAGAAATTTTCACTTCTTTTCAGAAATACATGTACATGTCTGTATACAGACATATATGATGACTTTGTAAAAATATAAAATATGTGATACAAGAGCATTTAGTATTCATATCCATGTATGAAGCTCTATATATTCCATATGACATTTACGTTGAGTGTGAAACTGTTTCTAGCTATACAAATTACATTAACATGAGAGAGATGTAATGAGGCATGATTATTTTGTCTAATAGGCTTAATTTCATTAGTTTGTATCCAATCAAACTGAACTGATTTATGTGACAAGTACTTGTATATAGTAGTACATGTATAATAACAGCACAAATACATTTGATGACCAAAGAACAGTGATTCTACATAATGTTAACTCCATGCCAAAATTTATTTATTTATTTATTTATTTAATTGGTGTTTCATGGCATACATGAAAAATATTTCACTTATGCCACGTTGGCCAGCATTATGGTGAGAGGAAACCTGGCAGGGCCTGTGGGAAACCAACAACCATCTGCCGGTTGCTGGCGGACCTTCTCACACACAGATGAAGAGGAAGCCAACACGAGCTGGACTTGAATTCACAGTGACCGCATTGGTGAGAGGCACCTGGGTCACACTGGAATGCTAACCCCCTCCGCCACAGAAGTCCCCACCATACCAAAAAGGTTAAATTGTTGCTGCTGATAGTAAATGAGATACTGGCTCACCAGCTCACGTGCACAGTTTATTTTTTTTTATGTCATCATTATGTGTGCTGTCAGGCTAGATGCAATGTACATTCCATTCACAAGAAAAGATGCAAGACAGCCTGGGACGGCTTGAACAAAATTTCGAAAAATACTGTTTCTTCCAGACCGTACATTCGCATATAAAACTATGTTGTCTTAGTTACGATGATTTATTGGAATCAGGTATAAAGACAAAGTTACACAATATTTTTCCACAAAGTTTTGTAACAGAGAGCCCTAACAACTTGTCTTATGTCAATGAATACTTTATACATAAGAGTATAAAACAACATTTTGGCTGTTCACTATATCCCTACACTTATACATACATGTATGTACATCATTCAAACAAATCCCAAAGATCGCAGGAAACTGAGATTCTGATAAACATTCTGTAATGATAGAACTACAAGTGTTTCTTTCAAATACATGTATATTGAGCACATCCTTGCAAATGGGAGTACCGACTGCTCAGGTACTGGATGTAACCTACTGTTATTTGTTGCCTAGCCAAACACCTACTAAATCACTTGCAGGACAACTGATGCATTTCCTTGGTAATTTGGACACAACAAATATCAGTGATAATTCTTCATTCCTGTATGTGTATTACCCAGTTTGGGATCAAAATACCACTGCTTACATTATCCAGTGCTTTACAATGAGGGTGCTCATAGTCATCCTTTGATCTAAATGGTGAGAGACCACACTGGTATTAGGATACAAACTCCCTATATGCTGAACCAGTACCATTCTAACTGTGATAGGCTGAATCACACCTGACCGACAACATCTCAAAATTACCAAATTAACACAAAACAGACTCTACTCCAACCTATCTAGCACAATGGGTCAGTCCAAACAGTTACTCTGCATAACAAACATATACTTGTAAAAACATGTACAGTGTCTCCATTGGAGTCAACCACTGTAAATTATGGGTAGCAAGGGTTACTCTGATCACTGTTCATCTGCTGGATTTCAGAACTCTGGCTGTTTCCCCTCATTCTCCACATGGTAGATCACATCAGACAAGCAGTGCTCAATGATGGCCTGAGATGCAGCTTCAGACATCTACAATACATATACAAACTTGGCTCTAAACATGCTAAACAGGACAATATACGCAGTTCTTACAGCTCTTATGTTTTATAGGCTACAACTACATTTTTATCAACATTTTCTTGGGAAGATGTCAGCAAGTGGATTGAACAAAGGTTACTCATTATCCTGAAGTGAAGTTTTACACAACTCGAAATTAAGTTTTACTCTAAAAATCAAATTCTTTGTCATTAATGGGACAATATATGGTGAACGAAGAATTGATAATATATGGTACATGTAGGTAAAGAACAGGCAACATATGCGGGGTGAAGAAGGTACAATGGAGAGAAGGCATCTAACATCCTAGAAAGCCATCTTTAGCATAAACCATTTGTTGGTAAAAGTTGGTCAAATTTGATACAAGTTATTTATTTTGCAGAATAATTTTCCAATTCTTACACAGAGTTCGAATCAGTGTTTTCCAGTTCAGATTATACCTAGTTCCCTACTTGTACTCCTCTGGTTTTCCTAGTTATTCATAAAAATAAAACCTTGATTTACATGAACATTTTTCTCTACATACAGGTACAGTACATTGTATTCGCTCCTGTCGTATGTGTGATACTTACAGGTTTGTAACTGTGCAGATCTTTAGGCACTTCAGGAGGGTGCTTAAACACTGGCCCAAAATTTACTGTCACCTGAAAGAGGACGAAGAAGTTAAGTAGCGACTTTTAAAGACATAGCATATTTGAGACCCCCTATTCTGAGGAAATTAGCATGAGATAGGAAAAGTCTAACAGAAGAATAAACATAAGTATACTCACAGAAGCATTTTTATACAAAGAGACAGCTGGGTAGTAGATTCCCTCATATATGTCCTCAAAGGCCACAGGCTGTGCTTGTCCATTGCGGAATGTCACAATCTGAAACAAACATATAGCTCTCAGATTCTGAGTTTCGGCCTAGAGTTCTTAAATCTTTCTGTTCATGCACACATTCAGTTAGCATGACTGTTGTGTATTTAAAATGGGACAAAAACACACTGTCAAAAGGAAATCACATTCTACTGGATATCCACATTTTGAATGAAATCAGCAAATTCCAATTCAAAAGTATTTTTATTTTTTCAAAAATCATATTACAGTTATCATTAAATGGATTTATGCATTTTATTTCAGCGATGTAAATCTCCAAAGCAAAAATTGATCCCCTTTCATATACTGCTTATGTTGCATTACTTAAACTTCACTTTTAGAATATGGTATCAACAAAGAAGGGCGTGAAAAACAACACATTCAAGTAAATATGCCTTTTACTGCACAATAAAACTGTAACTGGTTCTCACTTTTAATGCAACTGTAGCTGATCATGCCATTACTGTTTCAATTTGTTTCACAATTACCTGGCTGCCCAGTGCAGGCTTGAGGTTTTTCTCTGTCTCTGACACATAATCTTTCTCTTCATAGTACAAGTGACTCTTGAACTTGACCAAGGGCTGAAATATAAACACATAAAGTAGTTAATTCAAAGTTTTAACCACTTCACACTCCATGTACCACTCCTGGTAGCCTGGGGGGGGGATCCACCAACCTTTGACCAGTTATTTATGAACTTTCTCATGTGTGATATATACTTGAATACCATGTTGTTGATTGGCAAAGATTATTATCCACTGTGTTTTTTCAGACATGAAATGTGTTGTAGCCTTTCCTTCGCACTTTGGAATGATTTATGCAACCTTCATGTGAAACGAATATCATTTCGCAGTTACATTCTGCTACCCTTGAGTAAACATTGCTTCATAAATCAAAGGTCCTATGGGAGTGGTCTCCCTTGAATAACTTCATCTGTATGAAAGGCCTCATTTCAGGCTCTGAGAACATTTAACTTTGGTCAGGCTGACATCAATTGTGTGAAGTAGATTTATCACAATGCTATCAGCAGAGTTAAATTCAGGCCAACTGTGATGATGACTGCTATAAATACATATACATATACATATATATACATTCCATTCTTTTTTCCTTGCCAGGGTGAGAAGCTAGTTTTACAGGTAAATTAATATAATGTACATAAACTAATTTCAACTACGCCATGTCGAATGCAAGAATTTTTAACTGAAAACTTTTAACTCAATTGCCCTGTATTATTTAATGTTATTATTTGCTAATGGCTTTTATTTATTTCCAACAGACACACTACAAATATATCCACAGCCTTGTGCACATTGAGTCAAAACTTGATTCAGCCCAATTCAATGTGCACAGTGTCCAGATCACCAAAAGGGATAAGGCAAAAATGTGAAGGTTTAAGGTCTGGGCTCTCAAAAAGTCATCCTACCAGGAGGACCAATCAAACAAACACAGAATACAAATGTTTAAAATGGGTTTACATGAGGTACATGTACTTTAATTGGCAACACAGTTTCAGTACTAACTAATATTAAGAATGGGGCTCCAGAAAGCCCAGAAGCATATTTTACAAGTAACAGTGATGCCCACTATCTACTGGAATAACGATGCAAGCTATATGACTATTCATGACCACTTGCATTGTCACTGACTGAAGTCACTGAGGTTTAAATAGCAGGCACTGCTGTTTTATGAGTGCTAAGATTTGCTTCCCTTATAGTCAAGAGCTGGAGAACCCAATTATATGGCCGATGAGCTATTGTTCTGCTCAGTTAACGAGGCAACAACCTACACAGTAGCTGTGTATACATTTGCACCCATGCCTCTACACATAGCAGCAGTATATTTAGAATCACTCGTCTATTTGTCAGGATTTTGTCTGAGAATGGGGGCATAATACCATCTACAGGTCTGTTGGTTAATCTATGCCATGTGTGGTAGACTGTGAATGTAAATACACATAATACATACAGCAGAGGGCTGGGTGGATTCAGAGCCTGAGTCAGTCAGCCCTGGCTATAAATGTACCTCACACATGTGACCCAACTTCACACAGCAGCTTTTCCACAGACACCAGACTTTCACAAATTCATGGCAAAAAATGAAATGTAAATATGCATTTAAAATATTTAAAATTATGAGACACCAACAAAGTTGGTATATATTCACATATTCAACAGAGGATTTCACAGAAACAATGGTGATCTTGTCATCTCCTTACCCCCATGCTCAGTCTGTGATTATGATACCTTAATCACAGGTTAAACACACGGGTTGAAAAAAAAAGTGAAGAAAAAAACAAAACAAACCAAAAACAAATCATGTGTGCTGATGAGGCTTAATTAAACAACGAGAGAAATAACATTTTACAGAAACTATTAACAACTACGCATTGAAGCACTACAGTCATTCAGTATTAAGCTATGAGCTTTAAATTCCTCTATAAACACTGAGAAAGTATATTCTGTAAACACTGAGAAAATATATTCTGTTCAAAAACTACTATGCACATAAACAGGCATTTAAGTGACTATAATGTCACTCTTTATTTTTGGGGTCAAATCAATTTATTTGCCGAGTAATTAATGCTGTAAAAGGGAGAAGGTCCATGCTGTAAAATCCACACAAGCTTGTGTCAAACTCTCAACACATACTATGTCAATACAAACTTACACAAGAGACTGGAACTTGTAAACCCAATGCTGAAAGGGTGCAATGGATTCACCAATTATGCATGCAATTCAACATCAACATAGAATTTCTCACTGGAAATGTTACATAATAATGAAGAAAAGATGCATGCAGCCTGCTGAATCTAAATTGGTGTTGCCTGAGCTATAAATAATCTCTGAACTGTCCACTGATGCTGCAGGGAGCCCCACATTCATCTCATGACTTGCCTTCACCACAGGGTACCCCTATGTATGTGTAGCTTATGTCTCTGTCTGGGCCCCTGAGGCTATCAGGAGATCAGAGGGGAAAGAATTAATGAGCTAGAGGGCTTAAAACAGCTGGGCTGGGGCTTTAGTATCCAGCTGTGAAGGGAATTCCAGGGTAATTTGGAATTTAATTCCTCCACACTGTGACAGAGACTGAGCCAGCTCAGGCCAGGATTTCCCCCTCCCTGTACAGTAGCCTGTAGCTCCTTCTGCTACTTCATAAGGCCAGCACCAGAAACACATGTGTCAAGAGCCCAGGCTTATATACACAGAGTTAAATGTATGGGGTAGGGAGGGGAAATGTGAGCTGTCTCAGGGACAGGATGGTCAGAGCATGAACACTATGTAACAGGAGACCCAGGCATGACAACAGTGAGTATCTGAATGTGGAGCCAATGGCCACTAATTAACCTTCTATAAAATAAATCTTGGAGTGCATTACAGAGCTGTGTTTAGAAAATGTACAATTGCACAGTGCACCTGGTGAGAAAGTTGTGTAACTGGATGGATATACATGTTGCATATATATGGTACCTGTGTAGCCTGTTAACGTTGCCACACACATGTGGATGGCTGTGTATGTAGGTCTACATGTGATACAGCAACTTAAGAACACCATATACATTTACAGATTCACAGAGTTCTGGGGCAGGGAACTACTTATGTTGGTTCTTTAATAAGGCAGACCCTGACAGCGCCCACGATGTGATAATTTCTTCACTTTTACTCTTACTCTTTGCTCTATGTGGATTAATTTAAGATTCACAAGGCAAACGTATTCTATTTGGATAACTTTTAATGCTACATGTATATACAGACTTCAATAAATAACCCTGAAATCAACAATTAAATACCACAGAATCTTTGAATTCCAACTTGTCAGGATTGTGGAACTTTAAAATATTTACTTATTTATTTAAGAACATTTGTACTGGGCAGAAAATAATGCACCTGACCATGAAATTAAACTCTACAGGACTTACCCTAATTCTTCCACCTTTTCAACCACCTCTGCCACCAATATTATGAAATATTCTGACAGAAATAATTTGCACAGGTTTATGAAGCTTGCATCTTTAATCACACAAACAAATCATTTTCAGCATCATTTTCAAAATTGCTGTCTGCATAAATTCCACTGAAAAAGTGGTAGAAAAGTTTGAAGAATTACAGTATGGCATATCGCGCTTTGAATATTGCAGTTCACTAACGTACTAATGCTAACCATCACACATGCTACTTTCAAAACATAGAGTTGATGTTTATCTAGTCAAATCTTGTTTTAAGACACCAAAACAATGTGTCATGTGACACTGAATTTATCATTTTTTTTACTGATAGAAACTATTTCTGAGGAAAATTTGACCAGTATCAAAATGAGTTAATTTGCCTGTACTCCCCACCTCTGTGAACAGGCAGCTGTATTAAACCATGAGTAAACTGAACTCTGCAACCTGGGTCCATCAAGTGGATATTAAGAGCCTAGAGTAATGCCCCAAAATTCCATGAAAGCCCTTAAAGGCCATTATCACCGGACTTCACAATTTCTGTTATTTTCTCCACAAACTGTTAGAGTATTTACACAGGGTTAGGCGGAGGGGGAATGTCAGTGTTGTGAATGGGCTCTAGAGAACTTGAGGGCGCTTATTGCACAGGGGAGCTATGTCATAAGCCAGCAAGAGGCTGCAGGCCAATCACTGCCTCATAGCTATATCCAAAGGGACCCAGGGACATGTATATACCACCCTTTTGACAAACAAGGTGGCTTTCCTAGAAAACCCAGTGGCGAGATTTCTCCCGGCCTGTCCCCCTGTATGCCACGTTCTTGGGGGCTCTGCTATGAGGACCCTGGGTATGTAACCAGAGAGGTGTGCCCTGTGGCAGTGTGTTTGACATGGAACATTTGCTGGCTGTCAGTACAGGCTTAGTTGGCTTCTAACGTGACTTATGACACTGGCTTAAGTACAGTCTGTGGTGCAGGCTCTGGAATTTCTCCAATGACAGCAGAATTAGTGGAAAATCTGTCACCGAGATGTAAGTATGTATAGATTATACCAGAACATGAATTTGCCCCATGTCCTGGAATGGCTATAGGGCACAGTTTTTCATATACCTGCTAAGTTTTATGAGAGATGGTGTGCTTTAAGCCGAGTCTTCATCACATTTATCATGGATTAATTTACATTCAACTGTTCCGAAACAGATAGCAAACTCGTTAACTGTACCGTTAACATACCATGGTTGTCCGTTCCTGAATCAAAGATTTGAGATGCAAACTAAAGAACTGTAATGTGTGAACTGGCGAAGACACTGCCTGAAAATGCACATGCTGCATGTATTACTGACTTCTTGAAATTCTAGGAATAATGAATACAGTAACAATCTTGTTCTGGAGATGAGCTGGGATTAAAATACGTGTCTGGTGTATTCACGTCCTTCACCTGGCCGTGTTATATATATTACACATCCAAGAACATACCACTCATGCAGGATTCCTGTAACATGGGACATTTCATGTATATTCATGATCGCACGTAGCAAAATGTGCTTAAGTTGCTCAAGCTTGCAGAGCTCAGGTAACAACAACCAGGTGGTGTTGTTGTTGTACCTCCCGAGGTAAACACAGCTAAGGTCAATACAATACTGCACACAGATGGTTGATATAAAAGCATCGTTGTTAGGGTTGTATTTAACCCCAGTGGCACTACCTGCACACTTGCTGGCAGCAAAAACATAGCACTTTGTTCCCACAGATGAAGGGCATGACATCCCGGGAGCAATGGATGCAAGTTTATCCATGCATGTATATACATACCTACACGTACCCAATTACTGCATGCTGTAGTGGCAAAACCTACATGTACCTGAAGGGCTTACAAATGCATATGTAACAATGAGGGCAAATTTATTACCCATTAATACATAACTGGTCAGGTACGAAGAGTACATTTACATTTGGGACAAAATGCATCAAAGTCATGCGCTCAACCTGGTATCAAATAAAAAGTGATACATACATGTATGTACGTCATTGCTCTTATGCGAGGTTAATATATGCCAATAATCCTCATTAGGTGCACTTGAATGCAATCCCAATCTTACATTCCAAAATCAATCAAACATTGTGGTTTTGTTTTATTTTACTCGTCTTAATTTTTCACCAAACAACCATATTGCATGATAATATTACAGTATGGATATTTGAAAATGCTGAGACATGGGCAATATAAAGTATACATGTATTTAAGAGAAATGTCCAACACAAACCACATGTAAAGGTCAGTCCTATCAGCAGGCTTAGCAACATTTAACTGGCTTAGGTCATTCCTATGTACAATGTAATTCCTATCAGATGTGATTCTAATTGTCCCTTAACTAAATGACCAAGATTACTGAGAAAGGGCAAATACCACAACAGGTTCTCAGTAGATCACTGTACTGTGACTACTTAACAATCAGATCAATATAGATACTTTCAAACGAAGCTGTAGTAACATATGGGACATTCAACATTTCATGTATGGCTTACCAGTAGATACTTCCTCACAACAAATGGAGTTATTGCTTCATTTCTCACCGTAAAGCATTAACTATTTAACAGAAGGTGTTCAAGCATGAAAATCTAAACTTCTTCCTCAAAAAATGTCCACTGAACCATATACAACCTAAAATTTCCAGATTTGATCTTAAGAGCTTAATGAGACAGGTGTAAATCGAACACACAATGCGGGCTGGGAACCCTGGCTTAAATACTAGCAAGCATAATGTTAAACTAAAGCCACATGGGGGACAGATAGACATGTAGAATAAATAGCATGTTCTACATTAAAAAAGTGCTTCAGGTTAATCAGACAGGGTTCACTGATTTCTAAACAAATCAAAACAGAGAGGCTCTGGTGTGGTTCAATATTTCTCAGGTATGTTGCAGACTTAAGGGTAACAGACATAAAATGTAATATTTTGATTTTGCTGTCGGCTATACACATGTAATAAAACAAGCCTGTCAGAATTATATTTATTAAGCCTTTCATGTAATAAGAGCAACGGTACCACAGTTTTACTCTTTCAGTCATCTGTGCAGTGAGCGTGTTGCCCTGGTTCTATGAGCTAGGGCTTATCTTGCATTTATAAAGAATTCCTCCTTTAAGCCAAAGATAAAGACCAGAAGAAACTTTACTTGGCCTGTCTCTCCAGCATGCGTGTGCGTGTACACATGTATTTAGACCTCAACCAATTAATTCTGCATTTATTAATTTCATGTCATTATGTGTTCTGATAATAATTCATGAGCTTACCTACTTGATAAGCCACAATTGCATTTATATCCTGTGTTCTGTAGAGAATGCGTCAATAAAATCCGGCAAATCAATGGGGGGGGGGGGGGACATTAATTCAGGTGATAACATCTCAAGACAAACCACTACACCAATTAATAACAGATCAGCTGATAGCATTAATTCAGCACTTTCCACACAATTGGTATTCACAACAAAAAAAACAGTGATCCCAAGGACTCTGTGCACACACTAAATGACCTTGGAATCAGTGGCAACTGGCTGCATATTAACAGCACATGTGAGGTACACTACCGTACTATGTACCACCTTAAGCTTACGTACAGTTAGTTTGTCACGTATTACCTAGTCTGTCATACACTGAAAGGAATATTAAGGCCACAATATCAATGAAACTTCAGGTGTAATATACAATGCCTGCAGCAGGAAGAGATGGTCTTAAACACTTAGCATAATGCCATTTTCAACATTCTGGCAAGGATTTTATTAAGAACTACTTCATCTGTGTAAAGAGAAAAATTTACCAGCAGACAGAATTTCAAATACACATAATATACACATGTGCTATGAGAGTATTTCTTCAACAAAGGTATTTCAACTAATGTTGAGAACAGAATATACATCTTTCCTTTGAAAAGAGAAAAATTGCTTTTTGCTGCTCAAGGCCTTTGTGAGACTGACTAACCACCTCCTACTCACTTAATAAGTCTTTGAAAAAATGCACAGTAAAACGTGTCAAAGCCTTTTGAATTCTGTCCAAAAGGTTTCTCAATGAAGTGTTTGGGTGGCTGTAGGCAGGGATTATTATACATGTATATAGGCTCATGTTCAGACTGAAAATGGAAAAGTTATTGATACTGGTCAGTACAAGGAACTGTGTACTTATTGACCTGCAATGTAGGTGGATTTATCTTCAATGCTGAATTAATCAGCAGGTGTAGTTGCCCTCAGGGTGATTGCATGGGTACCTTTCTCACGTGCCCTTCCCAGTGCTGAGCCCGGGGGTAGAAGGGTAGCTACCAGCAATTACCTGGTTTAAGGTAAAGTCTTTTATGCCGTACAGGTAACAGCCTGGGTCTGTCCCACATGTAGTTTACCAGTGAATCAAGCATCCCATAGAAGGCCGAGGAGTTGATTGTGGAGAAAAAGGACAGGGGCATCCATTAACACAGGTGCATGGGATTTAAATAAGACGGCCACAGGTAACTGGTAGCTGAATTGTATTTGTTAAATAATATCCCTACAGTGTGAACAGGTGGAGGTATGTCACTGTAGTATTACAGGACAGGTTGAGGGATAGAGAGATAGGGGCCGATCAACTCATGCCTGCTTTACAGTTAAATGCGCCCTCACATGCGGAGCCACATGGGGTCCTCAGTCGATTGCCCGGCCCTTCTGAGAGCTTCCTTAGTACAGCTCAGGGCTAAAACTGGGTCGGCCTGAAAATAGCGCAGATGATGCGCAGGACCCACTGTTCATTGAGGATACTGAACACGAAGAGAAACCTGTACCGCAGACACCTGTCAATGAGTTGTTAGCAGTCGCCAGATAGCCATGCAGTCCTAGGTAGAGTTTTTGGCGTCTCACACGGGCAGTTGGACTTCTCCCTGTGTGGACAATTGTACGTAACTCTCAGGCCAGGTGACAGAGGACTCCAGTTAAGCACTACCAGGCCAGGTAAGCCTGTTTGCTGACTGTGTTAGCGGGACATCACAATCAGGAGACACTACATGCATGTGCTCAGTCTCCAGGATTCTGTCATGTCTCACTGACTTCTTTGTTAAAATGCACCCAAATCTAAACACAATGGCTTTGTTCTACACCTGAGCACGCATTACCTGAATGATGATCTAAGTAAGACCGTCTAGCATCGCGCATAACTTCACACAACACCACCTTATTTCTTTTCTAATTATCTCAGAACTTCCAACTGGATCACTATTGGGGCTAGTTTTCAAAGGTCGTGAAATCTACCTGCATGTACACGTGTGTAGTGTTTTCGCCCTTCTTTTCCTCAAGACTGCAATGAAGCACTTCCTCTGTTGGTGATTTTAACATTTTGTTCAGTTTGACTGAATTTTATAATAGATTCTCTGGTTGATTTCACGATTTCACCTTAAATTACCTAGCCTAAGGCAAGCTGATATATGTGCGTCTAAGCTACAAACTATCTGCATTCATGATGAATACCTCAGCCTGTACACTTACTTAATGGGATGTGTACACTTTATACACACACTCAGCTCACACACAATTCTTTGTAATACAGATACAACTTTGAACTGCTTGAGTGCACTCACTATGTTTTTTCATACCTGGCTGTAGTCAATTTCTTTTTTGGATAGTTCATATAACAAGAGGAGCTATGCTACGTGTGAAAATCCGCAACAATTCCATCTACATTGCACGCCAGTATCTATGACACATCTATTTACACATGTACATATACGTCCATTTAAGGAATAGGGATCTGGACAACACATAACTCTGAGCAGGTGTGTTAAATAGGCCCATCATATGCTCTCTTATGATATTCTCTACACATAGTTATACTGTGTGCAGGGCAACTGTGGCTGGGTGTTTATTGTGGTCTATATATTCACACCCAAAGCAAACTAAAAGTAGGCATACATGTATTCAACTTCTTTTTTTTCTGAAATCACGTATCATTCTAATTTGTCTGAAGGCACCAAAGTCAAACAACATATAATAATGTCCTATGAAATTTCTGTTCACTATGAATCAGAAGTTGTATCACAATACATTGTACACTAGCATTCATGATTCTCGGTAAGTCCGGGAAAAACAGCTACAGCATGCCATTTTCTGTCAGGTACAAAGTCCATAGATAGTCTGTAGACATATCCACCCTGCCCTGCCAACAGGTATTCTCACATGAACAATGTTGACAGATCTACCTAGGTGTAGGATAGTGCTGCCCACAGACTACTATATCTACTTGTTCACATACATACTAGTATAGCAGGCGTCCCTTTGGAGCCTGTGCCTACAAAGGGGCTGAGAAATTATGGGATCTCACTGGGAAAACATGAATTGGCAGTAATCAATTCTTGTCCAGAAGTTGAATAACCATTAATATCTAAACATTCATTAATTTGAAAGAATATTTTGCAAGATAAGAACGTCAGTAAAAGAAATATATAAATTAACACAAATGTTGTCCAATATGTCCACACCGAAAAGCGAAAAAAATCAACCATTCAGTTTTGAAACTAATCTGTTTTTGTTACTGTCAAACTTGCTAGCAGTCATAAATATCACCATGTTATACGTAAACCATCAACACACCATAGTATATGAGAGGATCAGTACCTTGTTTGAGGTCTATAATAACATGAATCCTTTACACTATTACAAACACTACTGAGTGTAAACTGCCTCTCAAAACACATCAAAGTTGACAAAATTAAGCTTCTCTGGGCTCATCTACAATTACCTACACTGGTGATCACTGCAGACAAATTAAGCTGTTAGTTTGGGGGTCTACAAAAAGAGAATAATGATAGAGGCTTTGTGTCATCATCATTGTACATAGTTCCACTAGAGTTAACATGTTGATTATTTTTTCTCATGCGCAAAATTACTCACACCCCCACAATAAATTACCGTGCACAGCTAATAACAGACAATCCCGCTTAGCAAGTGTCCTCAGTTGTCAACCTAACTTGAGTTTCACTGATCCGATGATCCTGCAAATACTGTTAACCCACCACCTCTAAGATAAACTTTCACTTGTTTAAAACTGTCAAGGCTGGTCCTAGTGCCCTCAGGAAAGAGAGGAGTATGCACATCTGTAGGACATTTGGTAAAACAGATGAGATCAAATCTAAATAAAATAACTAAAAGCATGAGAGGATTTGTAAATAAATTTGTACAGGCCGAATTGTGGTTTTTTCCCTTCCTTATAGTTCCATGACGTATCATTCAATGAAGGAGTACATGTGGTTTTGAAATAGTCCACCAGAATACAGTGTGCTAAATGTTTTCTCTTTCACTTGTACAAAGTATCTTGTTCTTTATGAAGATTTATGTGCATTCATGCTGGCTGTCCAAAACCTGATACCAATGTCAGGTGTTATTTACATTCAGACACTGAAGATTTCCTAACATGAGTATAAATATTCACAATGGTTAGATAAGACTGATGATATTTTAAAACTAGCACCTTTGGACTGTCAAATATGTGCTTGCCTACTTATAATATAAAGTGAACCCCACTCATAATAATGGCTAGGAGTCAGTGCCAATGTCCCAGTCAAAGTTTTTTTTCTATGGCAAAGTATGATCCAATTTCAAGTGACTGTCAACAGATGTAGTGACTTTTTTTCATATGATGGATAATTTCTTATTATTATATGTATATGTTGGGTTAATATCAAGGATCTGTAGAGGAAATTTACAGATCAGAAAAAAAGGTAATAAATCTTAACGTGACTGACAGCAAAAGTGAATAAACAAAACGTTTCTACTCAAATTAACACACAGGAAACACTTTTGTTTTCAGGGAGGACTTGGTTTTAAAAATAACATCATAAATCTATTAAGCCCTGTATCCACCCTTCAGAACAAACCCTACAGTTTCTGAGCTGCCAGCTCTAATCCACAAACTTCGCTCAGTCAGGCAGAGCCAGGTGAGACATGACTCATTGTTAGTCGTCCTATTGACGAAATCTATTAAAATAATCCATTATGGGGTCATCTTGTCAGTTTCTCAGGAACACACCGTGTCAAAATGTCAGTACGAGATCAATGCCGCACAGCTGACTCCAGGTGACTGACTGATGGCTATTTACATGCATATCATGTTTCAATGTCTTCACCCTAAAACTGCTCACTGACACAATTCAGATGTGTAAATAGCGCGTTCATTTCATGAGCCTCATCATTCACACCTGGAATATCAGACAGCCAAGGTGTTTTCATGGGTGTTCCAGAATTCCCTGCTTGGCAAGGTACATTATATCTTCTATATTCATGTACATGTAAGTGCAACTGAGAAATGGCACTGAGATCTGTATCTTCATCACAATTTACTGAGGCAGATTACATGAAGTAGGCACTAACAACTGTTCTATCCGTGAGTAACAACTGTTCTATCCGTGAGTAACAACTGTTCTATCCGTGAGTAACAACCACTCTCATGTTTAGTATTCTTTTTTGGTACTGCACTTGCTTCTTTGTTCCCAAAAAACCTAACTTTAGTCTAGTTATTACCTGAAAAGTCAAATTATTATTATTAAGAAACATACCTGTAAAACTATTTACAAATTCAACTTTTTTTAATATATAAAATATCAATAAAATCTGGATACCTGCTTTGAGAGTGTTTCCCGTGAAGAACATGCATATCAGCTGACAATCAAAGGTATCATGCAAATCAAGCAGAACGATTAACCATGCAAGGTAAGGGTCATCTCTTGAGATGACCTGAAATGGCCTCAGTTTGCTGGTCCCTTCACATTTTGATCACAGTAAGGGCATGTCACCTATATACTCTCAGTATGTCAGGTTTCTAACCCTGGACAAAATGCTATTCAGCAAGCATGGAGTCCTTGTGTAAAATGATGTATCGATATAACAACGTACATGTAAACAGCAACGGTTTGCTCTCATGAAAACTTCAGAAAACACTGATGCATGAACGATGTGTATTAACGCATTTTCAACCGCACACACACACTGTGCTATTAAAATGACCAACAAAGTCCACTGTATTAGTACATCGCCCTGCTTATTTGATATAAAAGAGGGGTAAACCCCCTGAACTGTCGATAATCAGGCAAAAGAATACATGCATGGGTATATTGTAAAGTTAACAGGGCTGAATATACATGTAGGCATTCACTGGCAACAGTAAGCAGTGGGATGTGTTCAAGTTGATTGTGTCTAAGAAAATATACATGCACCAGTGCAAACCTCTTCAAGTGTGATTTTGAAAAAAAAAAGAAAAAAGTATCTCTTCCCTTTTACATTAAGATAAGGAGTGTTGGGAAGTGGACAGACTTGATCATTAATGAGGATTCTCACATGAGAACTTCTAAAGCAACTAAATTACAAATTTGACAAGTACAGTAACTCATCCTTGACAAATCAAAATGATTTCTTGTATTTCCACTGGCACTGTAACATGTACATGGTGTTAATACAAGGCATTTTATCATATTACAGTATAAATTCCACAAGACCCTGAACTAGAGTTAAATCAACATCTGTGGACTGTTTTACTTTACTCTGAAAATTATGATCAATATTTACATGTATTGATTCGATGTGACCTTTCAGGCTAATAGAGAGAAAGATAAAAAAAAAGCCCACAACCATCATAAACCACCTCAAACTAAGTCATTAGTCTAGACAGCCCAGCTGCTGGGTATTTTTAACCCAACAGATACAGTCAAATCTTTGTAGGCTAGAAATACTTACACATAACATATAACCTGTGTATACTTAAAAGCTTTCCATCCCTCATGTCCAAAATGGTATAAATGGTAATGCCATAATACAGACCCAGAGCTGCTTACACCTCTAGTTTATCTTTGTTTATACCCTGTTTATCTGTGTTTTGAAAGTGGAAGGTTTGACATCTTGATGGTGACAGATGGACTCTTAAGCTACTACATGTACAGGGTAACTCAGCCTAAATTTTGGGGAACAAGAAAAATGGCATTACATCCATAACATGGAGAAACTTTATGTTGAACATGAAATTGCACTTTCTGTGTTATATCCCTTTACAATATTCAGGGTAATTACATGTTCTATTTGTATATCGTGATATATATCTACATACAAATATATACAGGAAATGACACAAGTGAAAAAGTTTTCCAAAGTATGGTGAGGAAGAGAAATCTGGAAGCGTGCCAGAGTGATAGCGGATGAAATAAACATGACCATCAACTCAAAGTCTGCAAGTCATACACAAGGAGGGTTAGAGAGGAGTTCCTTCTACCATAAGGTCATCACAATCATCATCATTATCCATCACCACCTTACAAACACTGTCTGCAAGATGTCAGGACAGGGCACCAAACACAAGTGAGACTCGCTGGCTACCAGCTACATGTGCAAGCCTTAATGTATGTAGATGTACACACTGGAAGAACTGTCTTAGACGAAAGTCTATATTAACAAATTTATACACACACGTATGAAATAGGAACATTCATAACTTGATCAATGCCTTTACAGTGGAATTTCAGCAGAGTGGCAATTTTTCCTCCCAACACTATGAAGTTTACAAACTGTTGACAGCGATTAGAAGTCAATACTGGTTATTGTAACATAAACAGCCCTTATCTCTCCAATGGATACCGATTTTGTACAATGTAGTTTTCTACACAAACTCACCAACATAATCTTTATACATGTACTATGCCAACATACTAGACGAATGGGAGTCTTCTAGAGTAAGATAGAGACCTTAGAACAATTCTTTTCAATTTTCCTTGTTTGTCTAACAATCTCCTTATTCCTGTGTAAAATTCACACTATGGTAGGTACTTAATACCACAGCTGAGTTTTTTCCCGCTAGATCCTGTTTGTACCTGATTTGTCTGCTCTGTTACTAGTCTGAAGGCACATAAATCCTGTACAAACATCCTGGTTGTGGTTGTCATGATTTACAACAGCTCATGTATGTCGTGTCTTCTCGACTTGGTACATCAATCATTACATTTCTTTTGTTTCGATGCATTTTCAATCAACTGTTTTTCCTCTGTGTCAACTCACTCTTTCAGTCGATATTTTCAAACATGAGCTAAAATCCCTAATGATAGACTAAGCCCTACAAGGACGTCTGTACTATCACCAGGTAAAGAATAAATTTGAGAAGTTGTATAAACCTAGTGAAGGCTGAGTACACTGTGTTTTTCTACCCCTTTCGCATCTGACTAACTTTCAGCCGATTGATCTTGTGATATGAACGACAAACTTTTCCACTCACTACTACCATATTGTGGTAAGATAAACTGATGGAGAAATACATACACATATCTCAGCATACTTGTATGTACTAGTGCAAGCACACCAGTTTTCTGAGTTACAGCATCAGGATATGCAGAACACACCATACATGTGTCTACAGGTTGTGGGATAATTAAGAAGAGTGAAATAAGTCTATGCAGGACTTCTACCTACTTAACAACGATGCCATCAGGGGAGGTCATTCTGTCCTGCTAAATGTATTTTCAGAAAGACCTATTATATAAAACAGCACATAATGCCCTGTTATGTAAAGCCCTATTCTTCTCTTATGATGATGTTCTGTACTGACAATACCAGCATTGTTCCATTTACTTTCCTGCGTCAAGACATTATGAACCCCAAAAAGATCTGTCTCAGAAAACATGCGATTTCACAATTACCAATGATTATTCGATCATATTAGACGTAATTGGACATGCAACCTCCTAGTTTCCACGAGTGTTATACGTGCATATTTAAACAATGCCTAATATATGTATTAACATCCCTGTTACCCACATGTATGCAGGGAATTTCATCAAAGAGAAGGAAAACGGGACATGTTAGCAAAAACTATAAAAGAAAATGTTTGGGACACTATGCATATGTTCAATTAGTAGCGTCGATTAGCACGCTATTGCGGCGCAATAACCTGAAAGCCTCCCACCAATGCGGCTGCTGTGATTTCAAGTCCAGCTCGTGTTGGCTTCCTCTCCGGCCATAAGTTCTTTTTTTCCTGCGGATGGTCGTGGGTTTCCTGGGCTCTGCCCTCCCGCCATAATCTGGTTTTCTCCCACCATAATGCTGGCTGCTTCGTATAAGTGAAATATTCTTGAGTACGGCTTAAAACACCAATCAAATAAATAGATAATTCAATTATTAGCAAGTTAACTGACCAGAATCAGAGTGTTTGATATACACGCATGTATCAGTATAAACGTCATTGAACATGTCATTAACCTTTCGTTTTACTAGCATGTAATGCTGTCTTATTCCCCGAAAGGCTAAATAAAATCAGATGTACATATACTTAACTTAAACTCAGCCCACAATTCTATGTTTACTAAACAAGAATTTTAAATTTAATTTATTTCCTTAATGAAGGAATTAACCTTACAATGTCAATTACAATTTCATGGACTGTGTTATAATTATACATTTATGCAATAAGAATAGTACAGCGCCAAGTTAATTTAGAACCTCAGCAGGTCTACTACACATTTACACGCACCTGTCAATTTTCAAGGATTAGCAGTACAGACTCCCATGACTAAAAGGTCAGTGAGATACAAAGTGTAACAAAAGTCATGCACAAAACCAGGAAGACACAAACTGCACCTATAAGGAAACTGAGAACAATTAGCACTCTGCCTAACAAACAGCTAGGTCATCGATATCCTCCACATTTAGGCATCTACGTGAAACTTTAAACTCTGACAGCTATTACTAATGTACTTATGAAGTATACTTCTAACAGGCACAAGCTTAATTCATTCCAAACTATAAACACAGTTACAAGAAAAAAAATTAAACTCTAAATATAGAAGCCTGTCTTTATATGACATAGTACTTTAATGTTACTTTGCACCCGTGTGTAAGTTACACGCTGTGAGCAAATGTGCAATGAATGACACATGAAGTTGAAAGCAACTCAACAAGAAACTGAACTGAAATCCAGTCATTTTTCTGAACCAGTATATATTATATTTTGACATTTTGTTCCAGATATGTCATCAGGTGTTGGCTTATACCAGTCCAATAAAACAATAACATATATTTAGATGCCAGTATTTCTTCAATTTACAATTTACAAATAACATATGGTTCCTCCCACACAATGCTGACCACAAATATTCTTGAGTGGGGCATAAAATATCAATGAAATAAATAAACAAATGATATAATGAAACCTTAATCTGAAAATACACCAACTCCTAATCCAAAGCCCAAAGTGTACATGAACTGTTTTTTTTTTCTTCTCCACATCAGATGTGATATCAACCACAGAAATCAAGGGTTAGTACCCTAAGTGCCCACGAACTGTTTATATTATCAGCCTTATATTTATGTATTTATCATTCCAACTGTACTTTTGTCTGTCTCCAGATGGTGTGGCCATTCAGTCCATTTCTGTGTGTGTGATGATGTATGGTGAGCCAGAAGCGCCATGTGGCAGGTTGCAGATAGCACAGGGCTCTGAACCTTGTCACTCCAGGGGGTAGGGCTACAGACACACAGATAAACAGTATCCTTGAAGGGGCCCCCAAGTTCAACATAGGAGAGTTACCCAGTCTGGAGACATGGATTTAACCAGGCTCATGTCTGCACATACATGATATACAGCGGTTAATGTGAACCAAGGCACTCTTTACTCATTTCATGCACAAGAAAATCCTACCAGACTCCGGCCAATTAGGGCTAAGAGGCACATAAGCGTAGGTAGCATGTACATGTCCATACAGGAAACCCTGATTGGCATTTGACGCAAAAAGGGAAGCGACATGATGAAAGAGAACAGCATATCCTAGGCCGCTGGGCTTGGCAGCTGATTCACTACTCACAGTACTGGCCAGATGTCTGCTTACATGGATACCTACATGTACGTGGTCTGTATGTAATGTGTACACGCATATATGCACAAGTCTCACACAGCTGGTCAGTTAAATACCACAGCTGTGAATGTATACATGTAGTGGGAAGTTACCCACACAAATGAAATCTACATCAACATAAGCAGTGATCAAGGATCTCTACCCTTTTACCTGTGAAGCACCTGTGATGAGATCATGTACCTTTCATGTCTTGGTGTGTGTGTGTATTTCTGTGTCAAGTTACACTTGGATTATTTAGTGTCTTTTTAACCCGCTGATGTGGATATACCGAGTTTACCCGTTTGTGCCTGTGTGTACTTTTGAAATTCACTTCATACCTGGAATCAAGTACTAGTAATCCCTGTAAATTAATTCTTTGTGAATTTTTTTCCCCCCAGTTACGTGGATTAAAAAAATTTATTCTCCTGTCCATGGGTTCTCAAGAAGACACGACAGAGATAACATCAAGATTTGAAGCAGACAGTCAGGATTGACTTTTATTAATAATGCTGAGAACTGCTGTACACTTCATTAGGTTGTTACACTTGTTAATTTGAGTTACATATATCTTGATTCAACCCTCCACATGTGCATGGGCAGAGAGCACACAGTAAAGCTGTGTCCCAGCCATCCAGAGGGCTACAACTGGCTATGTACATCGGTGAATGGTGCTACTTGGACTGACACCTACGTGTGACAACTGCACAACAAATACCTGTGTTGATGTCTATGCCGGAATAAACATTCCAAGGCATGTAGAGTTCTAGAGGGCACTAAGATTTACGGCAAAACTGCGATCAAAGGGCCACAAAATGCTTTCTCAATTACTGTACGTTTGTGTGCTAACACACACTGTGTTGGCTTTCCCGGTGAAACTGAAGTACAAGTACAACACAAATGGCAGGGATGATTTGAAAAACAGCTTGAATGCAGAATCTTCAGACAAGCTCAAGCATTTACCTCTGGAACTTTCCAAGTCGAGAACGCTACAAGTGGAACATTTTTTGCAGGGGAATTTTTCTGACATTTTAAACGGCAATGCCCTTAACCTGCCTGGAACTGGTGAGGGGCATGTATCCAAGTCCGGTTATAAGGAAAGGCTGCATGTACATAGTAAAGTCTCTAGTCACAGGGTACAGCCTGTAAACCTCCAGATCACACCCACGTTTGAGCAAGAAAGGCACACCGCTACAAGTAGAGGCCAGACCGGTACTGGAGCCGCCACACGGCAGAAAAAACCACATCCCCCACCCTTACATCACAGGGGGACAGATTTCCTTAAAAGCCCACCTGATCCGGCGGCTGTGAATCAGCCCTCTCTTCCAGAAAATCAAGGGCCGCTAAGGATCCGGCCTGCCAAATCTGACTCAGGCTTAGTGTACGAGGCCAAAGGAGCGGGTCAAAACAGCAACGGTGTGGCAAAAGCCCTGGCTCTGGCGTCCAATCCACAAGGTGCAAGCCCCGGCCGGACCACTTCCACCATGATACTGGTCATCAGCAGCACCGTGGTCGTCTTACTGGTCACCTGTGTGACCGTGTCTATATTCCAATGCTGCTGCCACAAAAAGCGGACCACGGAAGAGCTACAGCCAACTTCGGAGGAGACCAAAGAAGAAGTCGACAACCATGCTTTACTGCGCAGTCGAAACTCTGTGCATGACACGCCCACATACAGGCCTTTATCCATCAACAGGTAAATATAATCTTGATTGCAAACTTGGGCTTACTACACTCAGGTAAAAGAAATAAAGACTTCAGAGATATGATCCAACACTGAATTACAGTGACCTCTTCCTTCAGTAGCTTTTGTTTCATTTGAGAAATAAAAACCCAAAATATGCCGAAACTGAAACTGCATCAAATTGAAATTATGGGGTTTGGTAAAAACATACAGTGTATCTGTGAATGCAGCTGTAAAGACATGTACATATCACAATGTTTTGTCAAAGATACATACATGTAACTTGCATGTAACATTCAACAGGTGACAGAAGTGTCATCCGTCATACATGAAACATACATGAAAATCCCCTCACCTGACACATAAAACTAACCCATCCAAGTTGATTTCACTTCAAATGTGTCATCATATTTATATGTAACTGGTTATACAACACATATATTTCTGAAATGAATCTTATGTATTTGGCATAATGAGAGACTAGCCTTAACGAGTACCGTTACTGGCCTGGATACAGTTTGACAGCCTGGGTATAATTAGCCGAACACTTCATCTAACAACAAGCACCTATTAATCAATGCCTTCAGGCACAGTAATGCATTAACTATATGCTAAACTGCTGTATACTGATACAATGTCTAAAGAAGTGAATCTAATCATATCAGATTTAAATAAGATGTTAAATTATCGTCACGCTACACCTACATGGGTCACTTTTTGAAAACTATTAACAATCTTCTACAACATAAATGGTAACTTTTAAAAAATGTGTGCAAAGCCATGTACATGTGCATGTATGTACAGGCTGGAGGTTACATATGTGTAAAATGGAGTAACAAGGTACACTGAAGGGCTGCTGTTACAAGGATTATGTAACGCATATCACTCCACCGCCCAAACCTCTGTGCGAAGAGGCCCATGCATGCTCATGCAATTAAGCACACAAACAGAGCTGTACACTTGTAATGAAGACACATCAGCTTCAGTGCAGGCTGCCTGTGCTGTTTTTAGACCTAGGAAAGCCTATGATAAAACTCTATCTTTAGGGCTTAAATTACACTGTTCAGCAGTCAAAAGATTCAATGTAGCAGGTAAATGGCTTGTGGGAATAGATTACAATGTACAAGGGCTCAGCCTCCAATATTTACATGTATGTTTAATACAGAATATAATGCATCCTACAAGTTTACACAACATTGTAGCCCACAGGCCTTTACCTGTGCATTTAGGATAATTGGATCAGGATTTTATTAATGCATTTCTTTGCAATTTATATCCATTACATATTCAGCTTGGGGTTCAATCTTTTTTATATCACCAATATAAGACAGCGTTTTTAATTACTTATTTTTTCCATTCAAGTGTTTACACTGAAAGCTTTCTTCAGTCATATTTAGTGCAACATGAGACCTGACAACACATCTGAGAATTAATGTACATATCAGTTTGAATTTATGCCAGCATGTGTAATAAAACAAACGCCAAATTGTGATAAATGCTACATTCCATGAGAAGTTGAATTCAAGTCACAAAAACTCAAATGTTGTCAACAAATATTTAAAATCATAACAAATATACAACCCAGCTCTGGTTAACTGAAATGTGGATAATTTTTTTGGTCTTCTGATTAAATTATAAAAATCTAGTCACACATAAACTTGCTTTCATTACAAATTCTGGGAAGGCAGCATAATTTAGATACCTGTACTTAAAAATATCTAAAACATCCGTTTGCATAAAGTACTAGAGTAGCATAGGTATGTTAAGGCTACTACAGTTGGCAGTGTAATTGTGCTGGGTCATAACCAGACAGACTCAAGTGGTACTTCAGCCAAACCCCAGGGCTAGCTTCCCCTCCAGAGAAGTGTCCCTCACTGACTGTACACAAGAGTGCGTTTACACCAATGATAGCTCTACTACACAATCAGCTAGCTGTGCACATGGTACTGCAGTTGTGGATACACAGGCTTGCGTGTTCTGTGATAAGGGCTGCATTATTCTCTAATTAGACATGCAGTAGCAGATTCGAGAACAGTCACGTAATTTTTAACAGCTCAGGTGTTCTGTAGCTGAATTCATCAATGCATCCCACAAGCATGGAGATTTCGCAGCATGAAAGCATAGCAGGAATTATTTCGTGTTACCAGCATTTACTTTACACTTACATGCATATTGTGGTCAGGGTAAACACCACATGGAAACTTAAGACAAACCCTTTACTTGACAAAAACAGGCACTTTCAACACAGATGTCAAAACCCATATCTTGGATTTACATAGTTTCGTTAATCCATTTTAATGCTGATGTTGTGATCACTTTTGAATATTCAGGTACATTTTTGGTAAAATCTGCATAATGTTTTTTAATAATGTCCAATTTTTGTATCTATTGATTTTTTTTCCATCTAGAATCTTTCTCATTTACATACATGTAGTGAACATTCATTACCGTAAAATCATAACATGCCTACATAACAATACGCCGTTCTACATTCCCATACATTGTATCATCAATATATTTTCCTGACATTACAGAAAACATGTAGCTTCAGTTTGTGGTTATTCGGACCTATTTCAAATGGCTTACATTTAATCTATACCAAATGTTGTCAAATTTGAGAATGATGACGTTTGGACACTGCTGATGTGTTTACCATTTACTGCATTATCTCACAAATTCTTGTACTTTTGCTTTCATGTTTGGTAAATCAGATGCAGATTTCAGCATGTAATGAACATGTACCTATCCTCTGTCCTTAGCACTGGAGATGGACTGGAGGAGGTGGCCCCTCAAATGTCTGTCAGGGACAAAATCAAGGCCTTTGAATCCAAACCAGAGCTGGAAAATAAGACCAGCACGCAGGAGCACGGCAAGCCAGTCAGGAAACGGCCCAAGAGTAAAGCCTTTGAGGAGTTTGAGAACCAGGGAATCATCATCGGCATGGGAATGGTAAGCGGATGGTTCTTTTAGTAACCATATCCATATGCTAACAGTACTCACAGGGAAATGCTATCACATATACTTTACTTTGCCAACACCTTGATTTTTTTACAAACGTGACACATTTTTCTCGATTCCCGATCAAATCATCAAAAATTTTGGAGCCACTTGAGATTTTTGTAGAGTTCGATTCATTTCTGATGAAAAAAAAAAACAAACAAACTAAAAAACCTGAAAATTGCAATCAAAAGTTTCAATTTAAAGCCTTTATGTACTCCTGAATATAGATGTTTTACAGGCCCAACTTCAGGTGGAATACAGAATCTTCCACTGTCAAATCTTAACGAAGCATGACAATCTTGAAGATTCTTGAAGATTAAATTAACTACACATACATGTATTTTTACGTCCGATATTTTCAACACATTTTACCTGATGAACTTTCTTGTCACTGCGTTTCTAACAGGTGAAGTCTAACAGGCCTAAATCCACAACGGAGCCCGACCCTGACACGTCCACAGAGCCAGGTCTACTCAATGAGATCATGGCCAGCATGTCATCTGACTACAACAACATCACCATGTTGTCTGACACCTCTGAGAGGGTGGTGGTCAATGGGTAAGACAATATACAGCAAAACTTTGGCTTCACATGTGACGGAACTGGAAAGTAACGGGATAGTTTTCAGAAGGAAGGTCTAAATCGGTTTATTAAAAAACCTAGTTACTCAAATGTAGTAATGCAAATCAGCTGCATGGTGCTGTATGCTAACTGTTTGGCTGCTGCACAGTAGTGAGAGGTTCATAACAAAGTTCATACAAAACCTACTTGCTCAAATGTAGTCATGCAGATCAGCTGCATGGTGCTGTATGCTAACTGTTTGGCTGCTGCACAGTAGTGTGAGGTTCATAACAAAGTTCATCTCAGTCGGTTAGCGCGCTATCACAGCACAATGACCTGAAGCCTCCCACCAATGTGGTCGCTATGAGTTCAAGACCACCTCATGCTGGCTTCCTCTCCGGCCGTATGCGGGAAGGTCTGCCAGCAACCTGCAGATGGTCGTGGGTTTCCCCTGGGCTCTGCCCAGTTTCCTCTCACCATAGTGCTGGCTGCTGTCGTATAAGTGAAATATTCTTGAGTATGGCGTAAAACACCAATCAAATAAATAAATAATTAAATAACAAAGTTCATACAAAACCTACTTTCTCAAATGTAGTCATGCAAATCGGCTGCATGTCTGACTGCTGCACAGTAGTGTGAGGTACATAACAAAAGTACCATGCAGCTGCTGCACAGAGCCACAAGGTCCAACAATTCTCTGGACTGTGCAGAAACAACATTAAACTGCTATATATTACATTGTACTACAAAGTTTTGGAGCTGCATACCTGAACCAGAACGATTCAGTACTATGAAGTCACGGCTATGTACAATGTGTCAGGTAATTCATTCCCACATCTACACTATAACTGACCAATCAGCACAGTAATGACAACCACACCTAATACATACATACAGCAATTTCCACTTGCCTCCTTCACAGGCTTTATATTTAACTTCAGCATGGAAAACATGAAGTACTCCTACTGGCTGGCAGTCTAGTTTGATTGACAACTAGGTTCTGGCGTGGTATTTTAACTAACAGACACGACTCAAGTTTAGGGCCCATTTCCGGGTGAATCCAGGAATCTCCCTCACCACATCATATGCACATCACAGCCAGGTCCTAACAATGTCAGTGATATTTTGGCCACATCTCTTTGAGTGTTAGTTACATGAGCACACTCATTCATGGTTTAGCACCATGTCCACACAACCTCTTGTGTTGTCACTTAGGAACGAATCTGGTGCAGATGTAGTTCGCACATTTGCCACTGAGAAGAGAAAGTAAAAAAAAAAAACAAAAAACAAACCCCTAACAAATTGTAAACAGAAACTAATTTGCTTTCAGGACCGTCCGATTTTCACGAGCTGGGTTCCCACTGCTGTTTACATATTTGTTCACCTGCTGTGACATATGTATCAAGACTTAGTTTACTATGTATGTAAAGCTGAAAAAAAGAGTAAAGTCAATGAGTTCACTCTGAAAACTGATGTCTTAAATATCATAAAATCCTCGAAAACGGTTGTACCAAGCGGGGAAACTTTCATGTACCTCTACTACCCTAAACACTGAACTCAATATTGCTCGTTACATATATGTTGTTATTGTTGCAGGTCCACAACCAGCCCTAACACAGAGATGAGCTCCAGCTACCTGGAGGAGGAAGGGCTGGATGACTTCTCAGGTGTAGAGAGGAACACCAAAATCTTACGATCAGTGAGTTTATCATCAAGCAAACCGACATCACAATGCAAACACTGTAATGCCGGTACAGTGTTTTTAAGTAAGGCCATCCTTATAAAAACTGTTTGTTGGGCGTAACCTGACCTTATGAGAGAAAATAGGGCCGGTGGGTAGGAAATTCTTTTTCTTTTATTCTGGCTCTAGAAAAAGATAGGGATCATGAAAAGAAAAACAATATAAAATAAATTTTTATCAAAATACTAATAAAAACTTTTTGAAGGGTCAGTCAAGTTACGCCCAGCGAACATATTTTGAAGAACGGCCCAACTTTTCAAGATAGAACCATATGCAGTTATCTCTCATACAGTTATACCTTTACAGAACACTCATTTTCATTTGTTTTATTATTTATATCTTTATTTATTTTTCCACAGTTTAAAAGAGCACCACCACCAAAGAACCGATCCCGGTCCAAACGCTCTTCCAGAAGACGGCTGCCATTAAAAGATGCCACAAACTTATCACCTGACATGGCCGAGAATGTGAGTCAGTTAATTGCTGTACATGACCCAAAACTCCTTCCATGATTTACTACCTCACTTTGCTGATGATAGAAAGGTATTTTGTCATTTGTTTGGAAAGTTGGATGATATCCTACTGGAAAAATAGTATCAGCATCAACAGTTATATATTTTAGGACCTTTATTAGCATTTACAAGTGCACCTTTCTATTTGAATTTTTAGATAAAATTCAGTAGTGAGTCCCCCATACCCTATTTTTTTTTTCTAATATAAGTCTTCCGTAATGTGATATCCTCCAAAAACAAAATTATAGACATGTAAGGATAATGTTAGAGGTTTCTAATCTCATGCTTGAGAGCTGAAGTTATCATTAAGTCAATAATTAAAATGCAACAATAAATTAACCCCAGGTGAACTAAATATGTTCAACTGAACAAATTGGACTGCATTATACAGTATTTTCCTATCCCAGATGCTACAGCCAGCTGACAGCCAGTCCAAGTCCCAGCAGTGTTTATGAACAGGGTCACTAGCTCAATCTCAGGCTTATACATTTTGTATTTCTACTTCGTTGAAACCGTTGTGCCAACACTGGTTGGTTCAGGATTAGCCATAATACTGACAGACAGACCCTATCACCACTCACAAACTATTACTGACCCTATGAAGTGTTACACACAGTTTATATTATTGCAGTTCAATGACAAATACACACAGCAAGATATATAAAGTCAAGTGTACTGTACATTCAGAGTATGACAGTTGAAGCAGGGCTATCAGTTCTAGCACAGTTTATTAATGAAGCGTGTGACATATGCTACATGTTACACAATACACGGGAATTCTGTCGGCTATGTTGGCAAACATACGCAGTACATGACTGTTGCTTTAACAACATACAAACATATCCATATCAACATGTATACAAATTCTTTTTTTTTGGGGGGGGGCACAAACAGTTTTTGGAAAAATGTTATTACCAAAATGGTTGAATTCCTTAATTAACAAATTCACGTTTGGCTGTATAGTGAGAAGAACATTGACAAAGCCATGAAATTCTTCACTGACTGACATGTCTATTCAGTAGATCCCACTAACATCATATACAAGTAGTGTAACTCCGATTAAACCAAAGCTTCCTTCTGATTCAATATTTCAGCAATATATTTTGCCATCACTAGGATCCCCCTAAAACATCAGTCTTGACTAATGGCTTAACTGAACTGTTTTCTTCTTGTTCAGGCCACAGATGGACCAAATGAAATTCCGGATGAACGTGAAGTACAAGTTGGTCCCTTGAAGGAGCAGTCCCCTACAGACACCAGTGTGCAGAGAGTTTGGAAGGACTTTGGCTCTCCTTCTATACACAGCTCTGAGTCCAGAACTGACATTGATCAGATAAATCATGTTGAACTCTCAACCAATGGAAACAGATCAGTGATGAATGGCCACACCCCCTCCATGGTCAATGGTCAAAGTCAAAGGGAGGAGGGGTCAAGGAGGAGAATTGAAAGTGAGGCCACTCCTCCTGATAAGACTTCAGCCAGAGGCAATCATGAAATTTCCAAACCTCCACCAGGTATTATTTTACTGCTAGTAATGAAATTCAAATTGAAACTCTTAAATGTGCAGGAGAGAAATAATTGTCATCAAATATAGAATAATGCTTTAAACAAGTTATCTTTTGAAGCAATGAAGTTCAGAAAAAACAATAATTTTGATATCACTTAATTACAAATTGAATTAACCCACTGCATTTTTGGCTTTGTTGCTAAATTCTCAATTATTTCCCATACTTAATGCCAGTTCACATTCTATCTTTGTTACCAGGTGTAAAGATGTATGAAAATCCATGCTATGAGTCAACAGACGTCATACAAGCCAGCATACACAGGTAACACATTAACTTCTTCAGCTAATTTGAAAAAAAGAAGACATATTTAATGCTTTAAGTAACACACTTTACACATTTCCAAAACCATCATTGGTAATATGAGTCTTAGACTGATGCTTGCATAACCTGAAAAACACATGATTTATAAATACTATCTTTGGTATAAAGTTTAGCTATTCTCGAGTGACACATTGTGCTACATTCTGATTGATTCAACCACCTTACAGAGCTGCTGAAGAGTTTTTGTTGGGAAGTTTGTTTAAATTTTTATCAAAAAAGTGCCGGCATCGTAAGTATCACTTTAAGGCCTTTGCCATGTTTGCCTGCCTCAAGATGTGCATTTTCACAGGTCTCATTTTTGGAGACATACACTACACCAAGTTCTTCAGGTTTGTATTTTAAATGCACTATACAACCGAGCCACAAAGAAAACCAGCTTTCAATTTTTCCTCCAGGGTATCTGCTGCAGAGTCAGCTTTTAATGGAACACGGGTGTCACCTGAGAGAACTGAGCCCTCAAGATTACCACGAGCATTAAATCGACATGTGACGCCCCCACGTGGGGAACCTCATACATCCCCCAGCAGAGCAGAGGGCAGGCTTCCCAGGCAGAAATCTCAGAGCTGTGAACCTCCGGAAACTCACAGTCACCAATATCCTGCGTCTCGAAGTCAGGTGTCTCCAGAATCTCAGAGTCGAGTTTCTCCTGAATCTCAGAGTGGGGTCTCTCCACACTCGCGTCGTGTGTCCCCGCGCTCTCACACATCTCCTGACCGACAAGAACACCGGGTCTCCCCTCCCAAAACTAGCAGTCGTGTTTCACCTTCTAGAAGTAAGTTTACTAAGTTTTTTACTGAGTTTTTGACTATTTCAATAATGTAATGAAACTTTAGACGTGTCCAAATTCAGCATGGCTATGTACTGTAACCTTTATGAAACTCAATGAAAATATGGTCTGTGACATGAGCATTCACGACACATAATGATTTTAAAATCAGGGACCTGATTCGCAAAGTCCTACAACATGTTACAAGCACGTAATTGCTACGGCAACATTATGTCTAGTGCTGGTTGCCATGGTAGTTATGTGCGCATAATGCTTAATAATAAATTAATGATGCAATGCAACAGGGAACTGAAAGTTATAAAATATACACAGTCTGAATTTCTACCCAAGAAAGATTTTTTCATTGAACTAATATATTTTGGTGCTTTCCCACAAAACTTTATGGCTTTCACACTATTTTATGTTACAGGTGAGAAAAGACAAAGTTGGAAAGAGGTAATAAGTTTTGTCTGTATAAAGTGCTATATTATTTATACATCCCTGAAATCCCAGTGTTTCCTTCACTGATTAAAATGATATCTTCACTAGTCAGATATCTCTTTTGTTATTACATTTTGATATTACACTTCTGGTGACCTAGACCCATGATCCAGGCACCTTAACGTCGAAAATAAAACACTTTGTTTTTATGATGTTCCAATCTGAGCTCACAGGGATGACGTCATAATACAAGTCTAAGTTAAGACCTACAGCTAAAAACATTGCTTCAAACTTCTTTACATGCACAAAAAAATCATCCCATTGCTAAAGTACAAATAATAGATAGAATACTGCACAGTGATGGCTGTATGCCATAAATATTGTTCTCGTAAAAGGTGGAAATGATAACCTCACTCGAACAATATTTATGGTATTCAGCCTTCACTGTGCAATATCCTCTTTTTTTTCCTCTCACATATTATTACTTCATTAAATAATGTTCATCTTCCTTAATATGGTAATGTATATGAAGGCTGATATGTTTTTGTTTTTTTTTTAATTTTATTTTTCCAATCAGTCCTCAGATTGCTTACTCCAACAAGCTGTGTTCCTGTTTCTAACAATTAAAATATGTTTCATTCGCTGTCAGCCCTCACCAAGTAACTCGGAGCCCATGAAGCCTCTCAAACAGACCCATCTGTGAAGGCTAAGCTAAAGGAGTATACAGACTGAGCCTTGGACCAAAGATCATTCCACAGTGATCTCCCCTGAATGCTAACCCACCACCTCTACAGCTACTTCACGTCATGGATATGCGTATGGATATCATAATGATGCTGGCTTAAGTCTGTCCGTACGAGAACATCTACAACACTGAGAAGAACCTGAGATGCAATACTTTTACAAACCTCTGTCACAAGTGTTCAATGAATTTCAATTCTTTGGATAAAGCACTGGAGATTAGGTGCATCCAAATGTACTGGAAACATTGCTTCAATAACATTCAGAAGACATTCATTGTGAAGAATAACATGTTTTGTGACAAACCCATCAGTCTGAACTGGAATAAGTGGCTCTCAGTGTAAACAGCAAACGGAACACTTGTGTCAATGGTTAAGCCGAATCGCAGTGGAAACTCTGTTACTTTTGTAACAGATGCCACGTGTTACATGTGTCATCACTCGTTTGGCTAAAGAGTTGTTAAAGGTCCACAAAAGTACAATGTAATTGTTGAGGAAAACAGTTAATTAATGAGGGTATGTGCCTTTAGGGTACACATATGATTGCTTCTTTTTGAGCACTACATACAAGTTTACACCAGGTCAGTCACACAAAGACCCACCAGATTCATTTGTGCATCAGCCATACCAATGCATGCTCACTTGCCATTATCTGCTTTCTTATGAAAGTGCAAATTCATCCAACATCACCCTCATGCCATTATATCTCCATTCCGAGAGGAATGAGTCTGGCTACATCACTGGCAAACGTAAAAGAAGCCAACCCCACTGGTAAAACAGCTTGCACCACACTAAGCAAAGCAGATGAGATGACAGACTTTAATGAACCCAAAATAATGTTGGCAGAAATGGAAAAAAGGTGAACATTTACAGGGGGAATCTCACCAAGAAGTGAAAGGAGTTCAACATCACCACAATTTGTGTGGTTGAAGATTTATTTCTTCAAAGGCCTTTGAACACATATTTTTAATTCATGAAGAAATTTAAATGTCTTTCCTTCTGATATTGGATTCTTGTATTTTTACATCAATTGTTTACACTTGTGATAACAGTGAGAAGAGATATTTCTAAAGAGTCAACTACAAAACAACTCTTACATATATTGCAGGCTATATTTTTGAAAGTGTTTTCATGTATGCATGGATGTGAGTTAAAACTGTGTCTTTTCAAAAAAATGTTAACATAAAATTAATTTCCATTTTACAAAGTTTATTTCATTAAATTTGACACATACTGAATGGCTTGTGACTGCGCGTCTGGTAGTCTGTGAACAGTGCTTTAAAATTGTTTCATATGTACCTGAATGCTACCTGGGGTGTAAGGACAACGTAAGGGTTGTGTCATAAGCAAATGCCTAACAAACACAACAAGACGCCATTTTTATACACCAGGCTAACTAACATACATTTGTGCTATCCTCATCACATTTAAATATGCACCAATTGGCTATGTAAAATAATTGATGTGCCTCAAGAAAATGTTAAAATTGTCATGTGAAATGTTAATGCGTTTGTACATAAAGGTGAATAAACACTGCTGTAATTTACATATTTGTTGATTTCATCTCTCTTTCATAGTGGATGTTTTTAATCTTATAGCACAGGAATTTTTTTACAACAAAACCCTGACAGTATCATTGTTTCAATTATTTCTTGGACTGATTGGAGGCGAGTTTTTATCCTGCTTTCCTATGATTTTGGAATATATTTCCAATGAAGCCATCATGAAACGTGTATAAATTTATATCCATACATTTGTCTTAACCATCTACAATTAATAATGAAACTTTCCAGCATCTATTAACAATGATATTGGGTTATACGGATTACAAGAATTATCCTTGCACATGAAGACCTGTAAATACAAACATGGATGTTGGTCACATTATACTACCATTGTATGTTGCAATGCGGAACATCGTGATTTGTCATCGTTCAAGAGTTGATTTACAATGAGCACGCAGTGCCAGTTGTACGTTAGCTGTCGATGTCCTACTCCGCAACATGCAATAGTTGTTTCATTACACTGAAAGACATCATGAACTAAGATGTGACAAGAGTGTTGATTTCCGCTCTGCTTTACACACCAAACTGACAGCGGCAGACAACAAGTGAACTTAATTATGCTGGGACACAACTCATGACAGGACCAAAACTAAATGTGATGTAGCACAACGAAGTGTTGCATTTGACAGGGTCACTGGGAAGAGCATCACGAATAGCTGAAACTGCTGTGACATTGTTTTATCCAATGAGGGAAAGAGAAACATACATGAGTTGAAATAACACCTCTTAAATCTTCTGGGGAACATATTTTTAGGCAGGACTTGTTAATCTCCCTACTGTTTAAGGGTAGTTTCTATTCTGTAAATACATTTACTGTTTTCACTGGTGTCTTATGCTGTTCCAGAATATTTCATTAATACAGCAGCAGAGTTTCTTCTCTCGTAATCTACAGACACCTACACACTGAAATGAATGTACACTGAGATACATTATCACTCCTGTATTCACAAATAACACACCTGTTTACATGTACCAGAATGCTGATGGTCGGTGACTGTCTTTCAAGATGGAGAACGCACTCCGCAGAGTAAATCTTGAAAGAAAAATTAACTCGATCCTTGTACTCTTCTTTCTCCCCTATGTAAATTACGCCTGGCATAAAATCCATCTCAAAATGTAGAGAAGCAATAAAACACAATGGAAAATGCTCTCTTCATAGCACTGAGACAGCTTTGCAAAACTGGTCCCTGACCTTGAGGCAATACTTAATATTTATTTGATTGGTATTTTACACAGCTAAGAAAATGATATGAAGAACGGGGGCAGATCTCGTGCTCACCCACAGGATGCTGTCCTACCTTCCCCTTCTGTGCTAGCATGATAACCACTCGGCCACAAAGGTAACAGAGGGCCTCCGTGGCTCAGTCGGTTCGCGCGCTATTGCAGCACAATGACCCGAAGCCTCCCACCAATGCTGTCGCTGTGAGTTCAAGACCACCTCATGCTGGCTTCCTCTCCGGCCGTACGTGGGATGGTCTGCCAGCAACCTGCGGATGGTCGTAGGTTTCCCCCAACTCTGCCCAGTTTCCTCCCACTATAATGTTGGCCGCCGTCGTATGAGTGAAATATTCTCGAGTACGGCGTAAAACACCAATCAAATAAATAAATAAATACATAACAAAGGTAATAGAAGATGCCCCATACCTTATCCTTATAGTTAGGAGGGAGAAATTTCCCTGGGTCATCTGGCTCCGGGAGGTAGATGTAAAACCCCAGCACATCGCCAGTGCTGTAACCCTCCTCCGTGTAGTGTTTACCCCGGCTCTGGTGGAATCGTGTCCCTTTCTTTGACCTCCAGGAGTAACTGAACTTGTCATAGCCACAGGGGGCCTGCAGGTTACCTGAAAACATTCAATACGCAGGTATTTTAAAACCATACAACAGAGCACCAATGGCCTTTCCCTGAATGAGATTTATGACCACGTCCCAGGTGAATAGCAATTGACAGTCAAGCACCTTCAACACCTCAGCTGTCTTATTTATCATTATTTATCAGTTAGGTGTTTCACTTACGCAACAAAGAAATCAAGTGGTTGTTGTTTTTAGGCCTTCAAGGACTATTACACTGTAGACTAATATCTGACATGGCTGACAATAATGACTGAGAATGACAATATATTCTTTCAGGAGTGGTCACCCCTGAGCTTAACTACATGAGTTATCTCCCTTTACAAAAGCCTGTTCCTACCCAGAGGTTGTGACCAGCCAATTCGAGTGCCCGTCTCTGCTGGCATGTCATCAATGATGACCTCAAAATACCAGGCTCCACAGCGAACTCCTGAGAAGAAAAATAAATTGGAAAAACCATTCATGTATCCGAGTTTACAAAAGTACTAGGTTCACATAATCTGCATGTGTTTCTTCACACTTCACAGTCACTTCAATGAAGGCTAATTTGCCCAGGATACTAATGTGTATCAATTACCTAATCAATGAAAATACTATGCTAACATAATCTGCTAGTTCTTCCTTTTTGCTTTCAAGTCACTTAAATTAAATTCATTTAAACACAATGAGATACCAAAGTAGTGATGAAGATAACTGAAGCATCTTTCAACACAACACTCAGGAAGTTTTCACTATCCTAATGGCAGCCAGTTTTATTGGTGGATGTAACAAGAGTGCCAGGACAAAACCATCATGTGACACTACAGCACCAGTAAAACTGCTGTTGTACGCGCTTCACAGTAACTGTAACTTAAAGCTGCATTGTACCACAGGACCACAAAGTCTATAAAAGTCCAGCCACTGACATGACACAACACTGCAACTAAGCAGCTGACACAAAGATTGTCCTGCTTAACACCAAAAGCAGAATCCCTTGTTCTTCTCTATTTGCAAATATCCCTCCTGTAACCTCGTAAGGCACCAAGTGAGGAACTGCACAAGAAATGATGCTCTGATTTTGAATATAAGTATATACCATGTGTTGCCCGGATCATGCTGTAGCCCTTATCGCCTGTCACAGTCAATCTGTCATCACCAATCTTCAACTGGGGAGCTGTGCAAACACATCACAAATATTATGTACACAAATATTTGTTTCTGTTTTGTCATCTTAATAGTGTCACTTAAAGTATTTCTCACATAAAAGCAACCAAAGTGTTCTTTTACTTCAAGGACAGCCATGAGTTTACCTCCCAAACAAGAAAATGTGAAACTACAACTGTGAAAGAATGTTTTATTATATCTGATTAATTTGACTCAGTGTTTCACATGATTGCAGTCCAGTTCACGGGTAGAGAAAATCAGGCTTGGAGACCACAGCTAGTGAATACCAAATATTAGAACATTTTCAACAATTTGGAAGAAGATATTCTTTAATTACTTTTATTCACTGATTAACATTGAGAAGAGACATTTACAATACATGGACGCAGAGGATTTGCAAAAAACGTATACGTAATCACTAAAATCTCAAGATTCTGTAGTATTGATACTATACATATAATATATATAATCCTGGTCAACAAATCACAGTAAGAGTGTGAATCTTTTATTTTTGTCATGCATAACTCCGTATATTTATTTCAATGATTGGCAATTAATGTCGTAATCAAGATTTTTTCACTTATATGACGGGGATCAGTTTTACAGGTGAAGAAATTAGGAGTGCCTGGAGGAAACTATCGGCCCTGGCAAGAAATGAAGAACTCTCGTCAGTAAGAAACATGAATTTTCACTGGCAGAGCAAGCTCTAGATGTATGCCAGTTGTCACAAACTTTGTGTGTTACAGTCTAAAGAGCCTAACAGGCACTGAATGTTCAATGCAACAAAGGTTCCTGTTTACTGTGGAAGTGTGGGGATTTCAAACATTCACTGTCCAAGACTGGGAAAACAAGCATGTTTACAGTCAAAATTAAAGTTAAATCACCTCTGTCATGGAGAGCCAGTAACACCTCGGAGCCAAGGAATGTTCTGTAGAGATAGCCTGGGATTGGCTTCCCCGCCCAATCCAGGCTCTCGTCAAATGCCTGTCTGTTGGGGGCATGCGGATCAGGCTCCGCCAGAATGTAGCGGTAACCGTCCTTGTTGAACGGGTGTTCCAGAGGGTAACCATGAGGTGCCATCTTAGTGGCTGCTCCCAGTTCACTGAAATGAATTAGTCATGGGACTGGAATTTCACACTGTACTGGTCAAAGCTCTGACTTTTCAAGATGGTAAAGGGTACGCCCATAAAAAAGTGCTTAGAAGTTAAACAGTTACCACAACATCAAATTTCATGACATACATCATGACAGGCAAAACTACTGCATCATGACTCACAGATTAAGACCAACAGAAACCACACGCAGTGTACCTTCTCTTCATAAATTATGGAAAGCGAAAGACAAGTTACAGTTCATTGTATTACCAAAAGTCATAAAAAAAAAAAGTAGCGGATACATTTACTCTTACTGATTCTGAAGTCATATCTTCTTTTACCTCCTTCTTGCGTGAATGTTACCCAACACATTAGCAATAACACTCGCTTTAAGCTATCTTGTGTAAAACAGAAAACAAATCCCTCTTGACAATTGCATATTACTATGCTTAACTTCACGGAGTGCCCTTTTGTGCAAATCTGGAAAACCTACCTTCTCTTTGCACGTGATCCCTGAAGCTGCTGATAATCTACTGGAAATCTTCTCTTTGCGCTTCTACTGCTTTTTGCTGCATAAAAAAGAAAATGATCACTTCACAGGCCGAATGCTACATATACACTTTCGCATACCATTTAATGTGTTGCCCGAACAAGTCATATTTAGTTGTTAACTGTTTGGGTATCTGACTTCACACTGGAAGACATTTGAAATCCACAGCGGTCAGTTTAATGGGTGTTTCATATTGTTTACTACTGGAACAGCCATTTCAAAATTACTTACACAACATTTCAGTGACTAATTGAATCGAATTAAAATGTAACTATGTTGTATCAGAAAGTTGATGAATAGGTTTGATATAGCAGTTAATTTCTTACAATCTAAATAGGAGGGCGCCTTGATATCCGAGTTCCTACTGGCCAAAGCCACAGCTTTGAGAGCCTCTAATCCCGGCCCTATCCTCGTCAGGTCCTAGAACAACAAAATAAACATTTGGAAACATTTATATAGATCTTCTCATCAAAATACATTATTACATGTTATTAAAGATTTATTTATCTACTTGATTCACGTACAAAGCTTTACTCGAGAATATTTCACTTATACGATGGTGGGAGTGTCCACCAGGAGGAAACCGAACAGAGTCTGGGAGACCCCACATACGACCAGAGAGGAAGTCATCGTGAGCTGGGCTTGACCCTACAGTGATCGCATGAATTAGAGGAATCTGGGTAATTAGGCTGCGCTAGTGTGCTAACTTCTCGGCCATGGAAGCCCCTATTAGATTTAAGATTTTATTATATTTATTTATCTGATTGGTGTTTTATGCCGTACTCAAGAATATTTCACTTATACGACAGCTGCCAACATTAAGGTGGGAGGTAGCCAAGTAGAGCCTGGAAGAAACACACGACCATCCACATACGGCAGGAGGAGGCCAGCATGAGCTGGACTTGAACTCACAGCGACCGCATTGTTGGGAGATTCCTGCGTCATTGCGCTGCGATAGCGTGCTAACCCCCTCGGCCACAGAGGCCCCTATTAAAGATTTAAGATTTTATTATAAGCTTGATTTCTGCAAGATAGGAATCTGAGCCCTCATTAAAAGGACTGCTTCTGACCAATTATCTAACAAATTCTAGACTACAACTCTACAGGCAACCCAGAGGGAACTGGATTGCACACTGATGATTTCATCGATGTTGCTGATGCCACAAAATGTTGCATAAAATCTTAAGTAAAGATAAGTACATACTCCTATTCCTCTAGGTTAACTGTGGTACTGATAGGATTTTAAACCGACTATATGTGTACATGAAATACAGTATGTAACCAACCATTCTGTTTCCCTTGAAACTGTAGACCACATAACACATTAACAAATTTTTATTAACTTGTAACAAAATATATACTTACCGGGTTCAATAAACTAAATGAATAATCTCCATTGGCCTCTTCCTTGCTCACAAATATTTCACTTTCTTTGGTCTGTGAACAACGAAATCAGGGAAATTTAGGCATAAATGCCAACTACAACATTGATCTTGGTGAAAAATTGATACTTTCAGAATCTGCATCTCACTGATTTCCTGCTCATTTCCTGCTACAAAACTCTCCTTTGTTCAATGAATGTTCTGTGAATATGGGCCAGTCTGTAGGACTAAAGTGATAACATTTTGGTAAAATTTTACCATGTCAGAGAATTCAATACTACTATATGTATTTAATATTCCACAACAACACTTGTAAAAGAACCAAGGTAAACATATGCAAAATCTAAACAAGGATAAGTGCAAGACAAAGTAATCAAAGAAGACAAGACCTACACAGCTGCCTTCATCATATACAAATACACCAGACAAACCACAAGATCAAGCCTTTCATCCACTGTGACATTATGCGCAATTTTGGATACTTAACATCTGGGATTGTAGAATAAATTGCATGTGACTGTATATTCTCATAATACTACATAGTTCAATTACAGCATAACAAAGGATGACCTCTTAGCACCTACCATTGTTTTCAACACTGTGTTGTGCCATGTGAGTTTCACCCGGCGAGGCATGGAGGTCAGGTTCTCCCAGTGCTTGTCAATGTAAGGTATGATGTCCTGAGAGAAACATACAACACACAGCCATGAAGAGCCACACAAGAGAAATAAACCTTTAACCACCAATTTGTACACAAAGTTCTACAAAATAATACAAATGTTAGAAGTTTTTTTTTTTCTTTACAGATCACAGTTTGTCTTCAACAGCATGTAAAGCACACTTGTAGAGTAATTTGTCTAAAAGTTTCCATGCAGATTTTTACTTCTTAGACAGTTCATTTTCATAATGTCAGCTTCCAACAAGCACTTGAGAACGTTGCTTAGAGAAACTATATGTACATGTATGTTTACTCTAACTGATTATAGGTGTTGAATACAAAATCATTTCTGCAAACTTACACCTTATCAGAATTTTTCTTCTCATTTTATCAACATTAGCCAAATACCATACATGGACAGATTACCTTATCTTTGGAGAACATGACAGTGTTAGGGTTTTGATGCGCCAGGTTTGCTACTGCTGTCAGACACATCTGACTGAAGGCTGAAAACATCCAGACACAGAAGGGAGGATTCACAAACAAAATGAAAACAAAACCTGTACACTGCAAAGAAATTCTGACTGCACCAAAACATTTATTCATCACTTGATATGTAAACCTTTTTTATAATTCTTCGTATGCAAACACTGACGAACGAGAATTTAGCAGAAAACAAGTACCACTTAAGTCGTAAGCCCACAGCTGAACAACAAAACTTACTAGCTGTTCTTCTTGTGAAACTCTCCACTTTTGTAGCATTGCAACGTTTGCATCCAAACTGATAGTTTGTCATGAAGGGCATGCATGTCCTGTAAATGTATAATATGCACTGATGTCAACCTTCTTTAACAGTAAGTACATCGTCTGGCAAAATAATAGGCAAGAAAACCCCTAAAAAATAGTTTAAAGTTAAACATAAAGACAAAAATGTCAAACGAACTTGTCATCACATGTTGTAAAACCTAGTGTATGGAGAGGGTGTCACCAGGGGAATATATTTAACTGATTTAATACTACTTGCTAATCTGCAACAAAAAAATAATATTTTGTAAGCATTTAGACCACACATGTAATGTTAACAAAACAGAACATCGGCATTTTCCATCCACCTTTTTTCTTTCCACTTGGCTATTTTTTTTATCTGTGATCAACAGCAAAACCTTTCAAACTCCTCAAGAGGGTAACTCTCAGACTTATTTCCATATTCCTCTCAGTGTTTCTTTTTCTCTGCAGGTCTCCGAGACTGTGATTTTTCACACACACTTGAAGAATTCTCACAGAGGATACACCACTAGTATCACGGGCAAATGTCTCTTCTAATCTCTTTTATTTATTTATATGACTGGAGGTTTATTACACTTATACAACAATGACCAGCATTGTGGTGGAAGGAAACCAGGCAGCCCTCAGAGGGAAACCCATGACCCACATGTTTATGGCAGACCTTTCCACTTACAGAAAGACAAAATGCCAGCATGAGTTGGACTTAAACTCACAACAACTGCATTTGTGCAAGGCTCCTAGTTCAGTGTGCTGCATTATCATGCTAATCCCTCGGCCAGAGAGGCCCCATCGTCACTTCTTATATATTTGACTGCTGTCAAATGCAAAACACTCAAGGATATTTTACTTATATGATGGTATCCAGTTTCATTATGGAGGACACCAAAGTGTTGAGGGTTAACTACCTTCCTTGGATAAGTTTCAAAATGAGGACAATCGTGTCTCATATTTTTCTCGGTATCCTGCCTCAGCTTACCCAACATAACAGTTGATACATTCATTGTGATACCATCGGAGACACACTGCACACTGGAGCTCTACACTCCCAAGGTTACGTCCTTTCCCACTGAAATGAAACAAAAATCCAAAATTAAAAATCTGAAGAAAAACTTCCAAAATTGTTGACAGTTACCATATAAAGTGGAGGTATTCACACCCTCACTCCTCCCCCCCTCCCCCAAATAAACTCCACCTTACTGACTGCAGCTAAATACATGACAACTGTCTCTAGTAAATCACAGAAATATATTTATCTCAGCTTGGAACAATGATAAATCCTTTTTAATTGATTTGGCTGCTTTATCCCAAACCCTTAACATTTGACAGCACTGTTTCTCATGGGCTGAGGAAAACAAGAGAGGTATATGTTCAACATCATTTGTCAAGCTCTCATCATTTGTCCAGAGCTAACAATTCTTATATGTCTTAATTAGTTGAGCAAGCCTTTGTCTGACTGTTTACTTTACAAACAAGTGGACACTAGAGAGTGGCAAAGGGAGATAAATGTTCAGAATATAAATGAACGAGATTGTTGGCAAATAGCACGTGATCACTGGATATTTCTTTGGATCTTTGTACATCATGTTTTGTGGAATATCATGTGCCCGTGTGTAGACGAATGGAAACCAAGAATCACCATATGCAGTATAATGATGTTACATATCTTCAAACTCCCCTGAACTAATAAACCTCTGGCCTCTGTTTCAAAACAAGTCCATTCGATTTTAACCAGAAAAAAAAAAAAATTGCATATTTACCAATAGCAATTTTCAGAGTTACTGTCCTGAGTATCTGTTGATTCCTGTGAGGCTTCGTCCACCTGCATGACTAGCTCTGGACGGTCCCCACAAGCAGGTGGTGCATTCTGAATGGATGTCAGCTCCCTAGGTTTGGGCTCTTCCACAACGGCTTTCTGTACCTGTTCAGTTTGTACAGCATTATCTCCCTTGATCTCTGGTTGAGATGTGGGACAATTAGCGACGCTCCCACTGTTGTCTGCATTGCTCACTACTTTAGTCCTACTTTCAGGCTGATCGCTAGCCTCTCCTGTTTTGAGTACATCTGTCTGTTCAGTACTTGTGTCTCCTCCAGCAATGGGGTTCGGGATTTTGCTTGTTTCACTTTCACTGTTGTCAACTTCCATGGGTTGCTCCACTGATTTCTGGGTTTCCTCCCTAATAATAAAGCATAAATCACACAAAAGATAATTTTTTTGTAGTGAACACCAGATTCCTTAAGAGGGTGGAAGTTTTAAAAAACAAATATATAAAGTGGCCCTCCAACTTCTCTCTTTAGCCCAGTACTATGTCATTTTCTGGTTAAATTGAAATAATATTGAATAATCCTCTTAAATTACCACCCTTACTGGTGAAAGTAATTAACCACTTGTGGTCACATTAACTTTGAGAAGTGAATGTAGCAAACTGTGAACAGCTCATCGTTGACAGCCATTTTTAACAGACGCATGACTTATTCTTGGTTGTGCAATGGGTTTTGCCATGGGAAACATCTCAAAAACTATGTGTTTATTGCTGTCTGTAGAAACAACTTCAGTCTTCATACTACAACCGAGAGAGACATGAACTTTTCTTTTGAATACAGGTAAGTTTACATGGCATGTGTCTGGATTTGAGTGAGAGTAGTTCCATCTACTTCAAGTTCGGAAATCTGCCGCAATTTTTCTTAGATGCGCCAATGGATTCTGTGTAGTTAGGAATGTCAGAATTTTAAAATAATAACACACACCAGCTGGATCTACATGGACTAGTATAAACACAGTCATTAGGATTACATACCGAAGGTGAAAGTTTCTTGTAACTAAGTGCTGATAAAAATATCTTTTCAGCTTTTGATGCAATCTGGAGTTTTTATTAAAATAAGCTCGAACTTCACAAAAGCGTTCACATGGGAGTCTGTAATATTAATCATTAGGTATATCTTTGTTTGTATACATACAAGAATGCAGACGCAGAATTGTATCCCCTATTTCATTCATTAAACTGATCAATACATTCACTTCCAAACTTCGAAGTTCACCGCGTCTGCATCAACTGTCACCAGCTTCTCCATCGAAAATTGGGTGTTGGATGACTCTCGAGCTGAAATGTCGCCTCACAGCCTCCGTATTTTGGGGATTAAGGAACTTGCACAGTTGAAATCAGACATACCAATCGGTCTACACGAATGAATATGGTTCACTCTGAGCCGCGTGTTGGCAACAACAACAAATACAAAGAAGTTTTTATCACATACTGTTTTGATTCGGAAGCCACATTCTTCTCTCCCGCCGAATCGGCCATGGTCAATAATTGTCATTCTCGCGAGAAAACACGTTAACATTATGTATATCTTGGAAAATAAAAGTTTCCAGGTAACGGAAATGTGTTCATTCTGTTTGGAATGACAGTGCTATTCACACTGTTCGATCAAGAAATCAAACGAGTATGTAGAACTGTGACTTAGAGCGGTAATTTTACACGTGATCAAGAATTCGCGAGACTTGTATACGCCATTTTCAATGATCAGGTGCTCGGAGGGATCAGTGTATCCGCCAAGTTGTAACGTGTTATTTTCCTAATTCATTTAGTTAAACTTGGCAACTGTAGTGTTGTAGGCCATAGAAAATTAACAGAGATTATGGTAGATCAATCGCGTTGAGAATATCTGCGAAATTAGAATCAATCTGCGCCGATGTCTGGGGGAGTAGCTGTCGGGTGAATCATGATCGGTGTCGGTCGGTGTGGATTTTGACAGCTTCCATCGGACGTTTGCTGTTTTGCTGAGACTGTAAAATTTGGAAATGAAGAAGTTTCTGCCGAAGATCGACCGATCAGCTCAGCAGAATAGTTACATTGGAAAAGTATTCAATGTGGGACGTTATGCGGTGACAGTTGAAGATGTGATAGCTGAGGGTAAGTTTTTTCACAGGCATAACTATCAAACCCCAAGGACTGTCCACGTTATTAGCTTGACAAACTTGTGATACAACTTGACTTCCTTGTAGTAATGAAATTAAAAGCATGTTTCCATTGTTATATGTTTGTCCTTAGGGTACATGCTATGTTGATTGTCAGTGTGTGTGTTGTATTAGAATGTACTTGTATGAACATACCTTAATGATGACATTTGATTTCCCTACAAGAACAATGCAAATTTTTGCACTGCCATCGCACGTTATGTGAAATGTAAAAAATAATTCAGAGCTATAATATCATTTAAATATAGTACATAGCAATGCACAATCCCGCCAAGTTGCTAACAGAAATCCTCGGGTACCGTGCATTTAAAAGTTATAAGAAGCAGTTAATACCTGTACCTCTACAGCGGGCCGTTCTACTGGTGCCTACCGAAATCTTTGCAAACTCAACGATGAGTATATACTGTCTGAATGTAGTTCAGAATGTAGACAAATATATATAGGCTTAGTGTATTATTTTTATATTTTGACATTGTAACACCGCGCCTATAGCCACCTCTCCAAAAAATCGTCGCAAATTATCAAGCTCATTCAATGGATCTACTCTCAACAAGGTCTGCACTCATGTCACACAAACTTACCTGCATTGAGAAAGTAAAGTCTACATGCCCTTCTTGATTGGATGTTGAAAATTGAAGTCTTTCGAACATAATATTCTAACATAGATTAATTTCTGGTTATCAGACGTAGATCTCAGGTATATCTCTCATGGTTGATGAGTTAGTAACATGTACATGTATCATACAAGAGGTGTTTTTGGGGTGATTTTATGAAAGTAACTCTAAAATATTTATGTTGTTGATACTTCTGTGAGAGTTCGTGTCTTATACTGAATGTGTTCTGGACCTGCTTAGAAGTTTAAATACAGAAATTATCGCGTTGGTATGAACCACTGAGGAGTTTACAAGAACAAGACAATGTGAGAATACAGGGTAGTTTTTATTTAGACAGCCATGTACGAAAACCTGGCCTGTTTAAAAACATATACCTATTTCTTAACTCTGCTCTACAACAACATTGCAGTCACAGGATCACTTCTATGTCTCTTGTACCACCAAGAAATTAATGTTCAAGACAGTTGGAATTTTTTGAATATCTTATAGTGCATACCATTTATGATAACAGTGGTACTGCACTATTATTAACCAAATGTATTTCAAATGTATTATTAAATTAACAAAGCTCTCCAGCTGTACGTGGGAAGGTCTGCCAGCAGCCTGCGGATGGTCATAGGTTTCCCGCTGGCTCTGCCCAGTTTCCACCCTCCATTATGCTGGCAGCAGTCGTATATGGGAAATATTCTTAAATATGACATAAAACAACAATCAAATAAATAAATAATGCACTCTCACTTGTACCTTCTATTTGCGGGATTGTATGTCATTCTTTTGATCATGGTTGATCATTTTCTTTATTTGCATAAACTGTGGTTTTTATAAGTTACTGTTTCTTGTATGAAAATGTAAACATATGGCTTTTTTTCCCCAAAGAAAGAAAACGTAGATCACATGTGATATAAATCACAGGAACAGATCATAGATTTGTCTGTACTTTTGTTAGCACAGTATAAATATGTACCAATGTTTATACCTATTCCAGCTAGGCAGGTAAGCAGTACCGATTAATCCTCATCCCAGACAGGTTCCCATGTGATGAATCACTGCTTGTCAAATGGTAAACACTTGTCATCAGCTGTGGGCAAAGTGGAATAATGTGCCCCCCCCCCCCCCATCCTGGGACTTTGTGCATAGGCAAAAACATACAATGATAATGATTAACTTCCCACAGGTGCTCCTGATAGGGGTAATAAATCAAAGATCAGACATTTCATGTCACTAGCCCTCTGACTAGATTTAAATGATCCAACATGGCCAGCATGTGCTCTAGTTATAGATGTACTTGTAAAACTCTCCAGATATCACCAACTCTTTAAGAAAAATTTGACTGACGTAGCAAGGATAAAGGGCAAAAATTGGTAAAGAAGTTACAGGTTTCTGGGCCTATAAATTAGAGGATTGGAAGTAATGGGTTTGCTATTCCGCTTCACCCCTCTTTGATGGACTTCATTGAATATAGAATTTTTTCATGACACTCTTGTCTCATGGGTATGTAGAATTTTTTTGTGATATGCTTAACCAGGAGAGGTACATGTATATTGTGTCCCCCCCCCACAGGTATAGTTTTGTAAAGCCTGTGAGAACAGTTTTTAATGCAATATTGTATAGTACTACAGGGACAAGTACAGTAGAACTACATGAAAGGTGTTAAATTGTTCTACACCTATAAGATTATTTGGATGCAGTTTGAGTGATAGTTTTAATATTTATTTATATATTTGGATTGGCGTTTTATGTAATACTTAAGAATATTTCACTTGTATGACGACAGCCGTCATTATGGTGGGAGGAAACCAGGCTGATCTTGGGGAGAAAACCTTCCCATGTATGGCCAGAGAGGAAACCAGCATGTTTATTTTAATAGTCCAGTGTTTTTACATTTATTGCATGCAGTTACATATCAGTCAAATTTAGGATTTGCCAGGTGGCATATTTGTTTTTCAAAACTGTATGACTTAGCCCTGGTTGATAACTGTAACATGCACAGTTACTTGATGATTTGTTTGATTGGTTTTCTATACTTTCAACAGGAATTTTCATTTGTGTTGGCACTCCTGAGTTAGATGTATAGGTGGAGGGGATGCACATGTAAATTTCTGGAATAAAACCACTGCCTTTTGTCAGGTGCATGTACCTTTAGCCTTACAATTTTCAGGCACCCCTTCACCTGCAGCTAGTGACATGTGAAACGTAATGATGTTTTAAATGATATTCATTGTACTCTGTTTCATGTCGTTGTGTACAACCTTTCATTGCTATGCTTTTGTGATGGAACAAGATGCTTTCATTCATAGAAAAATGCATTGCCTTTAATTTGCTCATAATTTGTTTTCGCCATGCTCAAGAATATTTCACTCAGTATATGTTGTTATGACAGTCTTTTACAGCCTGAAAAAACGTGTTCACATTTAGTAGAGCTACTGTATCAAGACTTAGATTCTAAAACTGTTGCCAAATTAGTCAGAAGTCTGTGAACTCAAAGAGATACTTAAAACAGCCAGTGGCTTGTAGTTACATGTACGTCAGCATTCACTACAATCTGACCTACCCTTCATAAAAGGGCCTTCTCAGTAGTTGTATATTTTTTTTATTTTGATGAAAGTTTTTTCCTTTCATATGTTTCTACATGTGAACTGCATGTGGAATAAAAAAAAATAATTCCCTGCTGACCAACATTTTTTTTTTTTCTCATAAGGTTCGGTTACACCTAGCAAACAGTTATTTAAGTATGGCCTCATTGCCGTAAAAGTGTACATGTATAATTTATATGTATGATCTATTCTTTCAAGCACCTTGATACATATATTTGAAAACATTCATGGAGTCTATTGGATTATTGATTGCATATGTGTTTTAGCTTAATTGTGTCAAGTAAATATTTTAAAATACCCCTGAAGTCAATATGATGGTGTAGGGTTGTCCATTGGGGCACAAACACATGGACATTTTCAACTTAACCATGTTTAACCAGTTGACCTTTATTTAATACACTGTCCTCAGTTGGTGTCATTAGGCTGTAGTAGTGTTGAATCATAATTTGATCTTGTTTACTTCCTCGGGTTTGCAGGTGGGTTTGCCATCGTCTTTTTGGTGAAGGCGCAGAATGGCAGGCGATATGCCCTTAAGAGGATGTACGTGAACAACGAGCTGGATCTAAACACCTGTAAACGGGAAATCCATATTGCAGTAAGTAAGAAATCACAACACTCCTCTAGATCTGGTTGCTGGTGCATGTGCCGAGAAACCGTTGGTGCCAGAGTCATGTAAACCTGCCAAAACAAAAACAAAAAGTCATATTTCGTCATAATTTGTATGTGAACAGAGATTTTCAGGGATGTTTTGTGGGAAGGCGTAGAAAGTTTCAGCTTGTGACATGGTTTCACTCGGGCACACCTGGTGTTAAGGAAATAGTTTGTGTCATTTATTATTTTTGAAATACATTGTTCTAGTAAAGATGTACAATGTTACATGTAGTAAGCTATCCAAGAGGGCCTGAGGACCTCCGTGGCTGAAGAGCTAATGTGCTAGCGCACCGCAATAACCCAGCAGCCAATGCTTACCAATGTAGACACAGAGTTCAAGTCCAATTCATGCTGGCTTCCCCTCTGGCTGTAAGTGCGAAGGTCTGCCAGTAACTCACGAATGGTCATTGGTTTTCTCCTCCACAACATAATGTTGGCTGCCTTAAGTATGGCACAAAGCTCCAGGCAAACTAAAATAAACAAATCAAGTGGGTCCAATTCAATTTCCTTAGCTTGGGACTTCTGGGTATGTTTGATTGACACAACTATTTACACCTAACTCAAGTGTGTGCTTGATGGGAATAACCTCTTTCAGCACAGTGACATTTAGACTTGTCTGATTTCATTAATCAATCCATTATCCGGGTTTCATGTGCTTATTGATTCACTGTTGACATTTCCATGCACTTAGGAGAAGTTTTTCAGATCTGCAAGTGCTGGTAATTAAGCTAATTACACTATATATCTCTTCAGATATATCTACATCAATGCAAGGATTCATTTGGTCCCTTTGGTGTTTTTGCTCTAGAAAATCCTTGATGCTTAATTCTATGATCACGTTGATCATCTACATATAATACTTACGAAGTCTTTATCAATTTTTAGTAAAGCGTGATGAAGGCATATGCCTTGTTCAAGTTTGCGAACTTGTCAAATATAACATGTCTTACTTTCTTCTGCTTGAACTTGTTAACTGTAGCCCAGCATGTGGTAACTTCTTCAGTATAAAAGAGTCAATGCTGTATGTATTTATACCCTAATGCATCACCCTGTTTCCGGACTCTGTGGGGATTAGTGCGTCAGCGCGGCATAATGAACCATGTGCCTTTCACCAATGCAATCCCTTTGACTTCAAGTCTAACTCAGGCTGGCTTCCTCTACATGGGAATATCCGCTAGCAACCTGTGGATGGTTGCGGGTTTCCTTCTGCTGGTCACTGTCGTATAAGTGAAATATTCTCGAGTATGGCATAAAACACCAATCAAATAAATAAATAAATCAACCTGTTTGCATATGAAGAAGCAGCTACTAGTGTAATGTGTGCACCTTCATAATTTTTTTTTTTTTTTTTTTGAAGACAAAACTACAATAGTTGGGTTGGCCAATTTTTGGGCTTCACAAAAAGTATCATTTTATCAGCCCGCACAGAACAATGCCCAAACACGCCTAAAGTCTTAGGTCTAGTCTGTCAAAGTAAACTACATGCTCATGTGTCATCATGATGGCAACACATGCTGAAAGCTTATGTGGCATGATACATGTAGTTACAATCAGCTTAGCCTATTACAGCTCAGGGAACCATTCTCTTATCTGTAAATCACTGTGAGTTTGGCTTATACATGAAGCTCAGTTTGGCCTGCCTAATCCGGTCAATTAGGTTGAGTGTTCAGCCTTATCTCTGATGCCTGATTAACCTTTTAATATGGTTGACTTGGTATTTTGCAGCTAAGCATTTTATGAATTAATGACTATTTAGCTGATGCGGCATGAGTGTTAGATTAAAGGGTGAATTGAAGCACACTGTTTTCTATAACATGCACGTGTGCTTACATGTACATGTTCGCTGAGTGTATATGGATCAGACATTCAAAGCCTGGACTGTCGTACCATGTGTGGGTAGCTTACCTGTGGCTTGTAGACAATGGTATAATTTTGATCAGTGACGACACAGATCTATTTCAGTGAGCATGGAGTTGCATTAATCACACTGGCCTTGTGAAAGTGGAACCCTCGTTTATCAAAAATAATCAGCTAGCCCCTATGTATAACCTGACAAATCCATAAAATCTGTTCTGATGACCTTCATAGATCATGTTGTCATGAGCATTTGACTAGCTGCTGCTACATGTACATATATGTATGTGTGTCCATTAACCGCTTTTACTTGTACTGTCTGATAATATTGTTACATTGGTGAAGTGAACAGATTTTATCACAAGTACATGAAGTATTTATTATATGTTATTTGTCTTTTTGTTGTAATTTTTTTATAATTTTCTCATTTTTTTTTGGCTGAGATCAATACATGTCTTTGATTGCCACATTTATATAGCTTCACAAGCATGCAATCGTGTTAAGCCTAGCAAACATACATGTACATTTAAGGCTTTTTTCAAAATGTTAGTAAAGATTTTGCTGTTATGCTTACTTCAGAAATAAGATTTTATGGCTGAGACAAAGTAATACGTGTTAATATTGCATGTTTGTCATTTGGGATCATGATGTTATCATTAAGGGTCCACCGGAGCATATTTTAAAATTTTGTCATGGGAGTGAAAATGCTGTCCCCCTGTAACTCACACGTGGACATATCACTTGTCTGCGTGAGCTCCTGTTGCTCAAGTTTAGGGCTTAAATTGGGAGTGGATTGCTTGCAAATTTATTTTTGTGTGGGTCTTTATGTTTAACAACAATGATGTGTACATGTATGCCCGACTTAATTTCAAGTATTTAAGCTTTACCTTAAGTATGAAAAAAAAACCTTAACCTAAAACACTCACCAAGAGCAGTGTAACTGGGTATATAATAGTAACTATACTTCTGCTACAACGACACTGCTACTTTGGGAAATTCCAAGACTTTACACTGAACCAATACATGTATCCATATACACATAGTGAGATGTGGTTGAGAGGGGGTGGGTCTGTTTATACTAGTATGTATAGGTGTACATGTGCATTATGAATCAGTATTGTAATGAGTGTTCACTCTCCTGGAACAGTGTCTGCTTTATTGTGTCTGTTTCTGATGAGAAAGTTGTCTCTCAGTGTTGGTCAGACACAAAAAGCTTTCATCCTTACTCTGGTAAAGGTATAAAAAAAAAATGAATTGCTTTGAAATGTACATTTGTAACTACATGCATGTATGCAAATGTCATACACTGTTAGATCTGGCTAGTGGGTGAAAATGAAGATTTATATTATGAGAACCCTTTGATATAACATACATCAGTGTAAAATATATAGGATTTTCAGCTTCCTCGTGCATACATGCTACAAAAAAAGTGCTGATGAGAGATAAAAATAAAACATTATAGAACATACTCAACAGTAATTAATTCTACATTGCAGTGGTAAAGAGTACTAATGAAAATATACAGGTACAAAATCCTGCGATTGTGTGATTCCTGTGGCATACATGTCTATGTTAGTAGCTATTTGTTGATTATGGCAGCAGTGTGATGATAATTGATACATAGTGAACTGAAGGACAACTGTACAGTACCAGGGCTAGAATTTAAGCAGAAAATCTAACTGGAAAGTAGACCCAGTACCCTTTTAGTTCTACTGGTTCAACCTAATTTTACTGGTCCGCCATAAGTTTACTGGTCCAGACAAGGTCATAGACACGTTTGATAACACCATAACAAGCACTTTATTAAAACGGGTCATTTTTTGGGAACGGAATCATTGGGTGTTACAAGTGTAGGTCTTGCTTGAAACAAAACAATTCCTAAGTTTGTATTTGTAAATTACATGAGCTCAGAAGTACTGTATTTCAGTTAAAGTTTCATCTTTGGTATGTAAAATGCACTTGCTGCAGCACATGTACAAACCTTAAAGTGACACTTTTGATGCTAACACATAACTCTTACAGATAAGAAATAAATCAAACTTTACACAAAAACTCTTCAAGTGGCCACATGAGATGTATAAATCAATCATAACCAGGCGAAATGTGTCACTTGAAAAATGCAGTAATACAGGTAGTTGATTTTTCCTCATCAGCCAAGCAGTTGTTTTGCTGTGATTAATTAAAACAATGAGAAATCTATAACAAGTACTAAAGTATTAGCAGTAACTGTAAGAATACTTACTTACTTACTTAATACTTCAGTTATGACAGCAGACCGTGAGCTGCTGGTCATTCAGGTTTAATTGGATAGCCCTACAGTGACTGGTCAGTCACAAAGTGTCACTCAATGGACGCCTTTATTTTCACTCTATATATGTACAGTCAGTACATACCACATTTGTCTCACATTAGTGTGCTTTATTTATTTATTTGATTTGTGTTTAACGCCATACTAAAAAATATTTCACTTATGCGACGGCAGCCAGCATTATCGTGAGAGGAAACCACGATCATCCACAGGTGAGTGCAAATTTCTTACACCACATAAACGCCATAGTGTGGATTTCGGCATTGCAGTGAAGTCATGGCCTCTCACGAGTCCTACCCGCCCGGATATTGCAGTTGGTAGAGCGTCCACTTTTGGATGGGGAAATTTGGGTTCAAACATGGGTCAGGTCATACCAAAGACTTTAAGGAATGGTACATCCTGCTTCCTCGCTAGGCACTCAGCAATAAGAGGATAGAGGGTGGACTTTTCAGCCCGGTGTCAGTATAATGTGACGAGGTGAGGGGGTTTGTTGGGTGTCTTCGGCAAGTCGTCTTGGTGAGGCAGCACCAGATGAAAGATGCAGTGGAAATCCGTCCTGCACCAAGAAGCCTTCGTATTAGTGAAATATTCTTGAGTAGGGCGTTAAACAATAAGCATTCATTCAATCATTCTCACGAGTCCAAGACATTTGAAAGGTTCGGTGTGGACGCTCTCGTTCATACTGAAGGTTTCTTTCTACCCTTTGATCGTCAGTTAATCTTGCTTTCCTTTCAGGAGGCTTAGCTCTGTTTTAGTATCGCCACATAAAGATGTTGTTGTTGTTGAGTTATTGCCGGGGTTACAGACATACTAATCGATTATTTGTACTGAGTGTGTGTATGTGATGCAATGTACATACGATGAGAGAGGCTGTTTTTTTATCGACTGCACTTGCCTTCCAGTCAGATCACCTTTCTAACGCGCCCGATACATCGCTCGAGGGTTTCCGCACTTCAAACTTTCTTTTCATAATGATCTCGACTGGAACTCTTTGTACATCACTCGGGTGTTTCCGTGTACCAAACTGCGACCAGTGTGGAACGAAACCTGCCATCGTGTGTGGAGGGTGACTGCTGTTTTTCAGCAAGCCGCACTTTATGCATGAGTGACACTTATGCCGCTGAAAAAAAAAAAAATTCATGTCCCCATTTCTAAATCAGACAAAGACTTATCATTGAAAGTGTTTGTATTTTTTACTGGCCCATCAGACCAGTGCTTTGCCAACGCAACTGGTTCGATGGAAAATCCACATTAGCAGACCAGCTCTAATTTCGAGCCCTGAGTGCGTTCTTATATAACCTGTCGGACTACATGCTTTTGTTTTGCTTGTAATTCAAGTATGTGATTTCCTGTTGCGATTTTGTTCTGGATTGGAGACAACTCGTTGATGTGACAGTTGTGCAGCAGCAATGGATCATGTTCTGTTTGCGCACTAAAGATGGCCTGTGTGTATTGTTTATTGTGCGTTTAATTTATGACACTTCCAGGGATTTGTAGTTTTAGTTTTATGAAAATGCACTTGCCCTTGCAGTGTACAGACAAAGTTACATAGACATGATTTGATAATGAATGCCATATAAAGCACACTGTATCTATTTATTTGATTGTGTTTTACACCATACTCAAGAATAATTCACTTAAGACAACAACCAGCATTAAACCAGGCAGAACCCAGGGGAAACCCACGACCATCCATAGGTTGCCAGTGGACCTTCCAACATATGGCTGGAGAGGAAGCCAGCATCACACTGTATTTAAGTGTCTCTTGCAACTTGGGTCTTAGCTGACTAGTAAAGCTGTAGAGAAAGTGATTCAAAGCCAACAGTTCAGCAATTGGGGGCAGCCGTTGGTTGCAGTGTTGTCTCATTGAGGTTTTTCCAAACGACGAAATAATACGCCATGTGCGTCATGTGTATGGATTTTCGATTTCATCGTTAACATTTTGACATAAATATCTTGATGTGTCGATACTCAAAAGCAAATTTCTCTCTTACAGAAATGTACATAACACTTTCAGTTTTACCGCCATTAGAGCTGAGCGTATCTTTATTTTTGTTACAAGGTCCATGCCATTAATAAACAGAATAAGTAAAATGTACAGATACACACTTAGCCTGTGGTGTATTATACAAGCTTTAACGCTGTTGCTGTTGTAACATGAACTGTTCACTTGGGTGACATTGTCTCGAATGGCTGCCTGTTTGCTGCAGGCAGAACTCAAATATAGGCAGGTGTAGTTTGATCGTAAACATGCAGTGCAGAATACCTAGAACTCATTAAAGCAAATGCTCTTTTGAATTGACCAGGCTGACAAACACCAGGGCTATTTTGATAACAGAAAATCATGCATAGAGTTAATCTGTGAGTGATGTAAACAGAACGTTCTCAACACGAGTGCTCTCTGAAATACGATTACATGTGAATGCTACACTGCAATATTGTTTTAAGGATTCGTACCGCATTTTTGCTGACGCATTTTCATCCCTCAAGAAAAGTTAACTCAGGGATGTGATGAAACCCTATGTTATTTGCCAGGTGTAAATGTTAGGTATGATATGGTAAATGTGAAACCACATATGCCTTGTCCAGATCAGAAGTAGTCCCTACAAAGTGAAAGTAAAGGTTGAAGCAGTCACTAAGATATGCATTTGAAGACATGTACATGTAGCAAAAAGCCTCAAATTTAAATTGTGGCATATGAGTTAAGGGGTTCTCATTCTTGAAGACTGGACTGTACTGTTGCACCGTGGGATTGTGTGCTTAAACCCCATGCAGTGATTGCTTCTGCCTTTAATGAGATCATAGAATTACTGAAAATAAATACTGAGGCAGAACAAGGCAAAAGGGAGCCTACACAGCAAGAATTCCTGCTGAGTGTGATCATATTCTCTCTGCCTCAGTATGCTGCGATAAAGAACAGATTTCATGAGTCAGCACAATAAAAACTGTTGTGCAGATGCTCTCAAAAGATTCACAAAATAGTGCATGCATATAAAACTACATGCTGATTTAACATGGGCCAGGCACATGTACACACAGTATCCATTAGACTTTAGCTATTCTACGTGTAAACATCAGCGCTCAGTGAGAACTTATCTTTGACAAACTTGTATTTGTACCTCATGAGAGAACAGGCTTGCATTTGCAAAGTTTAACATATTCCATTAGGACTTATCCGGGCTGTGTTCAGACAGCGCTATTGATTGCTCATATCCGCTAAAGCCATATTGATAGGGCACTAGTTATGCTGTACAGTACACATATGTTAATGCAGGCTGATCCTGCAATAGATCGGCACGCATCTCATCAGCAGACGCAATTCTCGGTCAAGAGGTTGACTTGGCCGTTCTTTGAAACCTATCAGTTATGTTCACCTTCTGTCACTTGATTCTCGTTGTATTGAATTGCATATGTACAGACATACAACATTAAGACTGGTAAATATACCGTGTAAGTATATAGTCTTTTAAAAAGAAATTCATATTTTGTATATTCCTTTCCTAGAGCTGTACATGGTAATATTTTATACAGAGTGTTTTTTCAGGTTTTGACGATTTCAAATGCTTTTGCATGTACAGTCATAAGGACAGAGACAACTAAACCAGGAAAACCCTGCCTACACACAGAATGCATCTAACGTTAAGAGTTAGGCATTATCAGACTAGAAAAGAAATTCTCATAATACATGAAAAGTGTGCTTACTTGTTCATGTGTTTTACTTGTGCTTTTTTCTCTACATTTATGTATGAATAAGAAGTCATTTGAGATGTGTACATGTATAGTGTATTGATGAAACAAAGCGGGATGTACGGATCACTGTGTGAGACGTGTACATGTACATTGTATTGATCAAACCAAGCGGCATGTATGGATGACTGTGTGAGACATGTACATGTACATTGTATTGATGAAACAAAGCGGGATATAGGGATGACTGTGTGAGACGTGTACATGTACATTGTATTGATGAAACAAAGCGGAATGTAGGGATGACTGTGTGAGACGTGTACATGTACATTGTATTGATGAAACGAAGCAGAATGTACGGATCACTGTGTGAGACGTGTACATGTACATTGTATTGATGAAACAAAGCGGAATGTAGGGATAACTGTGAGACGTGTACATGTACATTGTATTGATGAAACAAAGCAGAATGTACGGATCACTGTGTGAGACGTGTACATGTACATTGTATTGATGAAACAAAGCGGAATGTATGGATGACTGTGTGAGACGTGTACATGTACATTGTATTTATGAAGCAAAGCGGGATGTATGGATGACTGTGTGAAGCATGATGCCTGATGCCTATTTTCAATATACATATACCACTCCTAGTGTTTAGAATGTGAATCTTGTGTATATGAAAAGGTACATGTACATGGAAGTAGCTCATGAATAGAATTGGATGTCGAATGCTGGTGCTATATTAATTAATTACATGTAATTGTTTGCAGCCAATCGTGGCGCTCATTTGTTTACAAGTACCTCAAGAGCGGCAGGTGGGCCAGTCAGTAATAGACATGCTCAGCGGTAATACTTGGATGTGAAGTTCTCTAGTTACACCTGAGGAGAACAACTGTTTCCTTGTGCAGGTTATATAATCTGTGTACAAGCAGTACATGCATGCATAAATGTAAATATATATATCAGTTTGTTTTGTGGACACTGTGGAGATTTTGACATTTCAATTCCAGGATAATTACATACATGCATCTGTAGGTTGTAGTCAGTGTGTATGAAGATGTTATTTGTCATTGCTATTAATTGTTGTCAGTGAGGAACTCATGGAGATATCTTCACATTTTCTTTGTGTGTGTTTATAATTGGAATATTGTGATTGCCCGAAGACATTTACATACATGTGTTTACATTCTGGTGTGACTTGGCTAAGGTGGCTAGCTGTGGTGTGTTAATGTACATCATAGGGACTGGCAGGTAGTGCACCTTGTGTGTTGTCAGGATTTCCCCACTTCCGGCTTTTAGTCAACCAAGTAACCATGATAAATACAAGTCATACGAAGTAACGGTTCATGGTTTAAAACATTAATCAATCAAGTCCATTAACTTAGAAAAGTAAATTCGTGTCCATGTGCAAAGTACAAGTATTTATAGATGAAGAAGTAATCAGATTTAAATCTTAAACAGGATGGAAAGAAACCGGGACACATGTTTTACTTCCATCTGTAAGTACATGTTCTTTATAGCCAAGTTCATTGATTCCAGCACAATCTGTGTTACATGAAAAGCTCATGTCTATACCTGTGCAACTGCTGTGTTACATCCAGATTTGTTCATCAAAGAAGGACAACTTTCAGGCCAGTAATGGAGATACATATACAGATTTGGTACACATGTATGTGATCAAAGAAGACACATTAATGGATGCAGTTTTTAAAAAAACTGTATGTTTCTACAAAATTTTCTGACATATTTGATGCGAGAGCAAGGCACTTAGCACTTCCTCAGGTGCAGAGAGGGACATGATTGGTGGCTGTAAGAGTGCAGTCTGTGGTTTTGCTGGGAAGTGTCAAGAAGAAATGCACTGACAACATATCTGAAAAATGACAGAAATCTGTAATAATACATGTAATATCAATTCTTATGACCAGTTACCCCCAAAAGAAACCTTTAAACTGCATAAAATAATCTCAGGGAACATGTTAAATCTCGTGCAACATGTTAAGTGTGCTAGAAGTGTGCACTTTTTGCACTAAAATAATCAAAATTTGTATGAAAACAGTGACTTTTGGCTCAGTATTCACCCATCTTCAGCTCTCGTACCATATTCTTTTTAGTCCAGTTCTCAAATACTGATTTATCAGTGCTCAGAAAAATAAAATATGAGTAGATCGACAGAGGACTATGCATGCTGTCAGGGATGTTCAGTTCCCCAGCAGAGCGTACAGTACCTCAGCCATATTTCTGCTATGTCAGCCTAGATGATTTGTGTATATCACAATGACAGATATATCAGCTGCTGTGCAAAAAAAAAAACAGTCCACCTGTTGGGTTAAACCTCACTTTTTCAGTATATTTAAATTTTAGACTGGGCCAAAAACTACGAAACTATATACTGAATGTTATCCAGTCAGGACCAAATATTCAAAGCTCTGAGCAGGAAGCCCTGCACTTTCTCTGTACTGCACATGATGAAATGCTTCAGACCGAATTATTACCTTGCAGTCATATAGGCTTTACATGTACTTGTATCTCTGATGTCGTAAGCATGTTCATACATAACAAGCACATCTGTCTGCTGCACAGGATCACGGTTTTATTAAGCTTTGTAGAATAAAGCCTGCCAATGCGACAGTTGTCAATATGCCTATCTACCCTATTGTACATGTATCCATTCTGTTAATCAGTTTCTGTGGCCTCAGAATTAGCCTGCCACTAATGTGTGTGCTGTGGGTTCAAGTCCAGCTCAGACGGGCTTCCTCTCCGGCCGTGTGTGCGAATGTCCGCCAGAAACCTCAGGATGGTCGTGGGGTTTTCTCCCTCCGTAATGCTGGCCGCTGGTGAAATCTTCGCAAGTAGGGTGTAAAACTTCAGTCAAATATTCATGAATAGATAAATTAATCAATTTACTATTGAGGGAGAGAAAATGATGTAGTTTTTTCATGTGTATGGATTTTTTTCTTTGGGATTGGGGTTGATGCCACAATAGTTCTGCTACATGTACCTCTTCGTATATATGTTCCACGTACATGTCTGGAGTCTTTTCCTTGAAATATTCATGATTTCTTGTTGCCCAGCATATACCTATTGCTGTCCGAGGAGAACTGTCAAAACACTGATGGCGGTGCGATACCATGGCAGCCAGGTTACATGCTCTCATGTCTGATACATGTAGTTCATGAATGCCTTTGTTACACTGAGCTGAGTGGGAGGACAGATACCATTAATTATATGAGTGCTAAGATTTGACTGCAGATTAATGCACCTAAGCAGCAGATAAACTGTTTGATTTATGGGCTCGGTGCCGACATGGATAACAGCATCGCTGAATCTATTGATTTTCCCTGATTTTTGCCGGCAAATGTTAAACTTCTCATTTCCAAAGCAGGTGCCCATTGCTGGCTCGTTACGAAGGCTGTTGAAACATGGCAGTCATTTGCTATTTAGATTGCAGCTATGAAGGTGATTAGCACATTATCATCGCTGTTAGGAATGGGCTACTTTGCCTCATTTTTAGGTATACGTGCTAAAACCTCTCTTTTTGAATGCTGCATTTCCTACAAATACTAATTGATCCGGCTTTCATCCCCGCTTTCTTGTATTCTGAAAGAGGCTTCGTGCTAGACATATAATAGTAATGGCTCTACACATGCCACATAGGGTTATACCGTTACCACTAGTGTCCTTTGTTCTGTACGTGTAATTGTTGAGCGTTACTCAGACATGTTGCCTTCGTATTAAAGCTTGTGATAACAGAAATACTTGTATGCCTAAAGTGTAAGGTGTGTTTTTTACTGGTATGCACTATAGCGGACATATCTTTATGAAATGATCTCCAGTTCTTTATATTTTTCCATGTCTCTGTTTGCTTCTGTTTCTTTCTGTGACTTGCTCTACACACTTGATTGACATCACTTCTTTGTTTGAATCTCTACCCTGTACATTTACATGTATTTACATGCAACCCTGTATCTATATACATGTAAGTTTATGAAAGGATGCAAGTTTTATATATGTCACCTTGTAATTCCATTCATTTCTGTACTGCTTTTACTCCCCATATACTAACTGTGTGCGCAGCAACAGTAGGTTTGTCTTGTACCTGACAATAGGTGTTGATTTTTGTTCCAGGTACACGTACTCTGGTTTCCCTCACACAGTTACTTTGTACCTGACTGCCTTGGTGTATGTTACAAGGCACTCTTTAATATGTGCTGGGTCATACTCAATCCAGTACAGATTGAATTCATTCATATTTTGGAATACCTTCTGTATGTGCATGTACTTAGGCAGATTTCAGTTTCGTTCAAATGTGTTCTATCTGTGTTGTGAAATTGGTTACTTGTTCATAAACTGAACATCAGAACATATTTTATTGCAGTGAATCCATGAGTTACTACTTCCATGTACATGTTTCCAGAATAAGTAACCAAATTCCACACCATTTACCACTAAACACTAGTTAAACTGAAGCCGTAATTGTTGTTCTTTCAGTGCTGTCATGTAAACACTGATCTATTTTCCAGCCATCATGGACATGTGGGTGAATTTTTGGTCCCATGTTAACATGTATATATGTTCCAAGGTTTAATATGTGCCATTTGCTCTGTTTCAGAAAACTTTGAGCGGTCACAAGAACATAATCAAGTTTGTAGACTGCAGTATTACAGTCACCCCAAACAAGGTCTATGAAATTCTCATACTGATGCAGTATTGTAAAGGTAAGACCAGATTCGGGTAATCAGGGTGTAGAACCTATACAGGTGCATGTACATATTTTATTTAGGGCACATATTGATACATTCTGATTTCTTCAGCCATTTCAAGGGCATGATTTTATGTACAAAAAGCTTATGTCATGCATGCATATGTAACTTCATCAGTACTCTATAACTGTCTTATGAAAGTTATAGTCGCATTCATTAAGAAAACTCTGACTTTCAGTTTTAATTGATAAATAAAGGGGTAGACATTTATATATGTTCAAAAGATTATGTTTGCTGGAAATCAGTTGAATTCCACCAACATGGGATATGTCACATGTGAGAGAGTGTCGGTAATTTGCCAGAGGTGCCTGGTTTACTCCAGGCACTCCTGTTTTCACCACCTTGCAGGTGTGATATGAGTGAAATTTTCATGAAACGACATGAATAAGTAATCTAAATACAGTGACTGTGACTTTGTGTTTAAGGTGATGTGATTCAGCAGATGAATGACCGACTGAATGTGGGATTTACCCAAGCTGAGGTTCTGCACATATTTTGTGATGTTTGTGAAGCCGTCTCCAGGTTGCATCATTGTCAAACTCCCATCATACACCGTGACCTCAAGGTAAACCTCACGCTGTTTGCAGGATGATTTGAACGGTGTTTGGTGCTGTATGTCTATGTCTCTCATGTTTCACACTCGTCGGATTTAATGACTGGAAAAAATATACCATCAATAGCACATGTATTCAACATCAAAGTAGTTGGCCTTTTTCTTCAGGTTTGTAATGTTTTCATTACAACATCTAAGCATCTACTCGGGTGCATGATATTGATGTGAATATTTATCCTAATCAGTCTGGTAATGAGACTGCCAGACTAAGAATTACATTTACCTGCAAACTGCCGTTGATGACTTATGGCAAACCTATAAACAACAGGTCATATGTACAAGGTGTATGGAGTTGTCAGTTCAATACTGTCTAACTGATGGATGAAAGCCTTTTTACATGGATCTACCATGTACTATGATGATTTACAACTGAGGACCAACATCTTAATGTTCACGTGACTCACCAGCTGGTGGCGAGTTTGATCATAGCAGGCAGTTCCGGGAGCCTCCGATGGTGGCAGAGGGCCCCTCTGATCAAAGAGACGGCATAACTAAGCCAACAGAATTCCACACTAGAGACTAATTATAGCTGTATTCTATATTACTTTTCATAAGTGACATGCGGCCTTTTAAAATATATAATGGATTATATTATAGTGGCATTCGTTATGTTGTTGTTGTTTCAAACAGTCTACTTTCCTTGTTACCTGTTGGCATGTTGCTCATCAGTTGAACTTGGTCATTGCATTATGTTTTCTTCGTTTCCACTGTGTCATCAGTTACATTGGTGTGTTTATATACATGTAGCTGGTTGCATGGTTTGGTAGCTGTTTCACCTACCTGTATCGTAACTGCAGATAAGTTGTTGAAAACATGCGGTGGTTCAGTTGATGAGATAAAAAAAAATGCAGTCGGGAAAGATTGTCTCATCAGTATTTTCAGAGGAGCTGTTTTCCGTCAATAACAGACGCAGAAAGACACATTAACATTGTTAAACATGTGCCTAAACTATCTGCTGTCTTGCGATTCTGCGTGTACAGATAGACCATGGACTCGGGGTGTTATATTAAAATTCTGACATTTATCGGAACCCTAAGGCCATCACTCGTACTGATAATAATCGCTGCTGATCTCCGAACTGGAAGTGGCGCTTCAACTCACATTTTTTTACCCATTTCTGTGTCATTTTCCGGTTGAATTTTGAGGTCTATCTTCTTAATTTACCACCTTTATGGATGAAAGTAATTAACTAGAAGCCTTGTGGTTAGATAAGCTTTGAGAACTTCAAACGGCTCACCATTGGCAGCCAATCTCGTAAGCTACTCTTGGCCCTGAAATGTAAGAGTGTTCTGGTATCAAAAACATCTTGAAAGCTATGACATTCATTGTAGTTCCCACTTCAGTCTTCATCATACAGCCCACAAGGGCATAAAAATTATCGTTTTTGTCAATTTTTAATACAGGTAAGATTACATGGCACAAGCTCGGACTTCGTCGAGAGCAGTTCAATCAAATTCGAGATCTGTTTTATCAGCCTAGTAATAATAACTCTTGAATATATTCAGGCTTCTTCTGAGCGCGTGCAAAACCGTCCTCATCCACTTCGTACTCAATAGACGGAAGTCCCCATTTTTCAGCTCTCTTCTACTTCACTATGTAAATTACCATTTCAGAAATTTGCGCAGTAAACTAACTGTTCTTGTATAGTGTACCTTCTGAAAATAGCTGGAGCCGGTGAGGGACTGTTGCTGCTATTGCAACAGTTTTCAAGCTATTTTCAGGGACCAACTAAATTTTGGAAGAAAAGAACAGAACAACCACGTTAATCCTCTTTTTTATTTTTCTAGTGACCGCTACGACCAGCAAATATTCATCAGCAGGTGATTCACAGCGTAATCTTGTAATCTAAATAAAGGTGGCATGTTCGACCGCTCTTCTGAATGCCGTGGCTATTTGAAAGGGCTGAAATTGAATGCAAAATCACTGCATCAAAGAAAAGATGACCAGATATCGAGGAGGGGGAATTAGAAATTTCTTGCGAGTACATCTTTTCCGGTAACAGGCTTTATACTGGAAAGATAGACAGCATGATTAACAGAGCTCAAAGAAAACACGCTGTGGTTCGTCGACAGTCAATGAACAACAATGACCGCCACCCAACGGCTCTTTTCAGCGCCAACAGTTATCCCGAAACAGAATTTTGTGATGAAGCACATTCAGTTACAGGCATACATGACTGTATGAAAACTTCCAGAAATACCATGCTGGGCGATCCATAGCAAATGTTTTAGAAGGTTATTGCTGAGGCCAGGGAGACACATTACCTGTGCGTTTGATGGTTGCTGGCAGTCGAATACGTCATCGGGTTTTCTTTTGTCATAAATCGTCGTAGTATACGGTAGCATAATTGTAAGCATGGGACAAGTGCATGCTGTCATATGACTTTTGTTTTTCTTCTTCTTGTCCAGTACATGTGTGTCTTGATTGTATTCAATGTGTGGTCACTCATTAGTCATTGGAATGACTGATCGTACACATACAAGTGCATTAACGTGTAATCCACGTAGGTGAAGGCTTACTACCAAGGAACATCCTCTGATGGTTTCTCACGATCAACAGGATTAGGAGTAATTAAGCACCCTTGAGTGGTTAATTGACTGCAGGTGCAAGTAATCTAATCTGATTAAAACACACCCCTCTTTCCCCTCCCCCCGGCAACACACGTGCACAGAATTGCTATGTGTGTGTACAAATTTCAAGCACAAAAGCCTCTCAACTCCTGTTTTACATACCTTAAGAAAAATTAAAAATTAAATCTTGATAAATATACATTTTGGTCTTTAAAAAAAGGTGAAATTTTGATATGTATTTATCTGCTTTTGTGATCGAGCTGTTCTTATATGTGCAGAAGAAAGACTGTACTGAATTTTATGAGGTGGCCAAGAAAAGTTTCTTTAAATGTTAATTTAATTATGTCATTTATTTAATGCAATCAACAGATTCAACTGAGTCTATTTATAAGAGACCGGTGTTAAATTCTGTAGGCTAATGAGTCCAATTAATAGCTAGCAAAACAGTATTGGATTGATAAGCACAAGTGGATATTGTGCATTAGTTTTTATTTATTACATTCAGGGCTTGCAAATCCGAAGTCTCGGGACAACCAGAAATTTTATCAGGCTACCAAAAATTTAACATGAGCTGCCCGATTGGCTGGCAGGAATTTCAGCAGTAAAAGCACAAGTTGTACCATTTTTCCGTTCACTCGAAGCTTTATTCAAACCATAACGACATAGTTTCCTTCTGACTAAAACCTAAATCCCTGAATCAATTCACGTCAAAGTTTGCCGACTCCTTGTTGTTGTCAAACAACACCAGAAATGTACGAGTTAGCACATCTGGCTACACCAGCATTTTCATAATGTAACTTGTTTCTGCGAGAGTGGAAATATATGAGTGCACAAACTGGAGAACTGGCAAAACATTAGCACTTTAGTGTGGTCATATCTGACAGCTGTCAAAGGATGTCTGAAAATGCACTATTGATGCTACACCCAGCCAATGTAGATCGGTACTGAGGTGACAACCAAGCAAAACAACCAACAAAACCAGTTATGGAAGTAAATGTGGTTACATACAGTCTTGGAATAAAGAAAGCAGGGCGCCAGATATCTTGCATATTTGGGTCTAATTTAATTTATTCATCCCCGTCACATTTCACTCATGCCTAAATGAAATGGATAAATAGATACTCATCAGCAAGAAAAAGTTATCTGGAGCCCTGAGAAAGCTGTATGGTTGAGGAATTACCTGGAAAACAACACAGTGTTTTGCAGCTTTTGCAGCATGGCTCCAAATGTTTCCAATGTCAACAATTCCTTTTTACATTTGCAACTTACAATTATGGAACTGACCCAATTTTAACTCACAAGAAGAAGTGTGTAAAGGCCAAAGCAACTTCAGAGATCCCTGTAAATGCTGCTGTGGCAAAACTTTAGTTGCTGAAAAGAACAAATCGCCCTTTGAGATCTTCACAAAAGGTTTCAGGATGGCATATAATGTTGCTGGAGAAAAACTGTCGTGAGGGAAATATTATAGAATGTCATGCACGTTTAACTAGGTTTTGGATAAACTTCATGAACTTTATTTCAAAGGTGTGCAGTATTGAAATATACATTTAAATATGCCTGAGTTGTATTAAATTTCCTGTGTTTTAACAAATACATGGTACGTTGTGTACTTCATTGATTGAATTTGGGTGAGCAGAAAATTTTTAGGACCACCAAATTCTCAAGTTAGCCAGCCCGAAGGGCTACCAAAGATTTGAAAATTTTTCAAGCCCTGATATTATTCTCATACAGGAGGTTCATACATGTACATGTATGTGTTTACTCAAGGCGTAGTGCAGAGAAATTATAGAATCTCATGTTCATGTGCCAACACTGAACAATATGTTATGCTGGACAGTGATAGTGAGTGTAGTGTAGTTCTTCCCACGAACTCAATCTGTGTTGTGGGACTACAGTGAATTGCTATGACAAGATTGTGTCAGTTTGTAACACAACCTACCCTACTCACATCATTCAGCTGAACTTATATACAGGAAATACATGAAGTACATGGAGAATGTGCAACAACAAGTACATAAAGACGCGTCCTATTGTCCAGCTAGGTTTGTGGTGTTAGTATGAAGACTTGAACCGGATGACCTTGTCAGGAACTTGCCACTCTTACGTGTACTACATCTAGGTAAAGAGCATTTGGGTTAGCATACCACTCAGCAGTAAAGTTGGATGTGATTTCATTTATTTATCTGATTACTGTTTAAACCCATGGTCAAGAGTTCTTTCTATGTACATGTATAGGCCGGTGGCTGTCTTTGTGGCCAGAGGAATTCTGATGGTTTTCTCTGGGCACTTGATCTGGTTTTCTACACCCATAAAACCGACTGCCAAGTGCCAACATGTAAGGGGAAAACTGGGATTTAAGTATGGCTTTAAACAATTAAAAAGTAAAAAGAAATTAAAGTTCTCTACCCTATTTCTTCTAATTTTTGGGACACTTGGTCTACCAGTTTTATCCAATAAACATCAAATTGTGACAGGAATACAGTTTATTTTTCCTCACATGGCTGGTCAGTCTAATGAACAACATATCCCTTGTCTTTACTTTTCCGAAAAACTGGGGAAGAAATGTAATATTATACTTTTAGCAGTACTAATATCTGTCCCAAAAATGAGAAGAATTAGGGCACTTGTATTTTGGATTTTTGCAGTAAACCCTGAAATACCGTTTTACGTTACTTATTTCAGGTAGAAAACATATTGATAGAAGATGGTGGGAATTATGTTCTATGTGACTTTGGAAGTGCTACAGGCAAGTTCCTCAACCCTGAGCAGCATGGTGTGCAACAAGTGGAGGATGAAATACAAAAGTAAGATACTGTCATGCTCTGGCATTCTGCAGACAATTTGTGTTTGCACTCAGGAACAAGTAATTCATACCTTGTTTCTAGAGTTGTACTGCACATGCAGTTTTTCAGGGTTTAAGCTTTAAACAGGATTGCAAACCATTTTTAATATACGTTAGAAGCAAGTGTCGAGATGTTACAAGAAGGAAATAAAGCTCCATTAGGAATAACTGAACAAAAAGATTGGAGAAGTCCAAATGTAAATAAATGTGTTTTAATGTTTGTTTAGAAATTTCCTTAAGAAAGTAATCTATTACTATGTCACAACATAAAGCTTATAAATATCTCTGTGAAGTGCAGATCATATTCTCTGACATGTATAACTTTAGTATAGCCAGTTGCCGTTTGTTTTCCAGATACACCACTTTGTCGTACAGGGCACCAGAGATGATAGACTTGTATTCTGGTAAAGTCATAACTACCAAAGCTGATATATGGGTATGTTGTGGCTCTTCTCTTGTATCCGCAGAAAACCAGTTCTCCCATGTGTTAACCCAGTAGTTGAAGTGTTGTTCTTCAAGGGTTGAGCCACTAGGCTTTGAATCACTAGCACACAACGTATAGGTCCAGTATAATCCTTGGATAGGGAATTTGTGCGACCATTTTCACGGTCCAACATTTGTTAAAGACCTCCTGTGTTGCCTGTACATCACATACGAAAAAGTTTATCAGTAAATTGCCAAAGGTTTGTGGTTTACCCTAGGCAGTTTGGTCTCCTCCACCTACAAAACTGACTGCCCACGCGTAAGTGAAAACAAGTCGAATAAATAAGGGGTTTGAAAATCGTGGACTGAAGTGATTTTTATCTTTGCTGTATAACTTATATGTCAGAATATTTTGTGCATTCTAAGCAGGAGATTGAGAATAAATAAATGTAATGCATGACTATGGTGTCACTTTTTCCAATCCCAAAGACATATCTCGCCCACCTTTTTGCTGCTGTCCGTTATAAAATAACCTAATCTCGTGCGTGTCCATTCCTTTTGGTGGTCAAGAATCCTGGCACTCACTACATAGACTGAATGTTCATCATTGTTTATACCAGCATTCCATTCACTGTTATCCTCACAGGTGTGTCTTTATCTTTTGCAGGCTTTGGGATGTATGTTGTATAAATTATGTTTTTTCACACTGCCATTTGGAGAGAGCACGTTAGCAATACAAAGTGGCAATTTTACAATTCCTGATAACTCCAAGTATTCCAGAGAGCTGCATGCATTGATTGGTGAGTTTGCCAAGTTTCTGAAGCACTTTGGTATCTTAGGCCATCCAGTATTGGACTTGAAATCGCATCAGTAAAGTAGGGTGAATATATCCAGGTCATGTCTCACTGGTGCTGATTTTCCTAATCAAATTCTATATGTTTTGTCATGAGTCAAATGATTTCGTGGCATTATAACTTATAAATCATTGGTAATGAAAAAAAAGTTATAAGAAATTGTATTTAGAAAGCTTAACCCAGATGTGTTGTCATATTTCTGTTTAAATGTACCCTCTCACACAGGCACCCATTTGCGACGTGCCAGTATGGAAATAGGTTTGACAGTGTGATCCGCACTATGAACATGTACAGTTTGATCAATCATGTATTGCTAGTGTAAGATTTGGAGTTTACCATGAAAGGATTATTGTACAGTTTGAGAAAAACACAAATAAACACAGAAATCTTATGAATGTACGTGCACATCATAGCACATGAATAACCATTGCGTTTTCTTGCAAAAGTGGCTGAGGAAATACTGCAAAAAAGTATGAAGTACTTTCTATTTATGTGTTTTCAGAGTGTGATGAATTTTTGGATTTCGTTTTTTTCCTTCAGCATACATGTTAGAAGTAGATGCAGAGAAACGACCAGATATATTCCAAGTATCTACTGTAGCTTTCGGCATCCTGGGAAGAAAGTGCCCTGTGCCAAATGTACATGTAAGTAACTGTCTGTTTCAGGTAAAAACTACGTATAATGCTGTTTTAGTGCTTACCATCTTAATACAATGTCTACAAAGAAACTTCTTCACCAAGACCTTCACATACAAAACAATATATAGTATTACGTACATATAGTAGGCTAGTTGAGTTGCTATGGAAGGATATAGAAGGTTGTTACCAGTGTTCCAAAATAGTTGTGATTTCTGGTAGCATAGTGAGAACTTGCTGTGTGGTTGTAAAGATTGTTATGGATTGTACAAAGTGCTGTAAACACACTTAATAAATGGCCTGTCGTTCATGCGTACTTGATTTGTTTTTTACTGGCATGCAGGTAAGAACAGTGAGGTCCTTGTTACTCAAAGAAGATAAGGGTTTCAAATCTGTTACGTGATTCTTCTCAGTCAAGATTTACAGTCTTAGATATTGTCAAATAGTTAGAATATACCCATTTTTGGCAAGGCAGAGTCATTTTCATGTTTACCCCCGGGGCTTATGTTATCCCTTAAATATGGCATGTGTCAGATTTCTGGTAGATTGAATTCAGCATGCGGATTATCGTAAAGTAGCAGGGGATATGTTATCAGTTGTCATTAGTAAGTCATGGAGTCAGACACAGAGTTTCTGTTTCTTTTCTTCATTGTGACGCTGCTTACCAAGGTGATGTCCACAAGTTTAGTGTAGAATGAAGTTACTTCATGCAGAAAGCTTTGAGAGGCTTACAAGAGATTTGCTTCAGAAATAACATGAAGTATGTGTAATGTTTTTAATGTTGGCAGAAAAGTCCCCAACCGGATGTTAATACTCTTCCTGTGCCTATGTTTGAAAGTGAAGCTAGACAAGTGAAAACCACCACACAGAAGACTGTGGCACCTTCTACAATAGAGAGCACGAGCATTGCCCCGCGGCAGCGCCCCAAAGGGCAGGCAGTGCCCCAGTCGGCGACGCTAGGTCTTCCTATACAGACCAGCATTGCGCCACGAAAACGCCCGACAGCTAGTAACCCTCAGACACCTGTCAGTGGTGAGTTGTGAGAGAACGCTTCTTAGGACTTTTTAATGTGCACTTTCAAATAAAAACAAGTGGATTCTAATGAACAAGATTGACTCTGTAATATCATAATATTACAACTGGGAAATGTTATTTGAAACACAATTTATTGCCTGGTTTAAGAAATTTAAAGAACTGCAAGTCTTTCAGTTAACTTCTTCATATTTGTTGATGTCTTTTGTTAATAAAGTTGTTCAGTATCCAAAATGATGTGCACATTTACATGTAATTGTAGCTTGGGTACTTGTAGATTTTGTGCATGTAGTAAAACTCATAAAAGTTAATAGTTTTCATTACATTTGCATAGAATTAATCATTCATAGTTGATCAAAAAATAAGATCAAATCAGCCAAATGTGTTCCTTAGCAGTCTTATTATGTGCCCAAGACCAAGGCTTTCGACATGTAGATATATGTGTGTTGTAATAACAAACTGACATGAAATTTCCTTAGCATTGCTACTTAACCTGTTGTGCTTTATTGCTTACAGCTGTGCTCCTGTGTATCTTTACAAGTACCATTGACAGAATCATGAGAGTTTAGAAAATACATGTTTTGTGTAACAAACTTGTATTTCGAAAAACTTCATTTATTTTTTTCACTACCAGTTAACATCATACTTAATTATGGTTATGTTGGCTGTGAGAAGTTTTCAGTATTTCTCTGTGTGTTTTTCCACGTGATGTTTTCAGATTTTATTTTTTGTTGTTTTTTGAGTCGTTTGAAAATTGTCACCATTTTACCACATATCTAAACTGTAATTTTTCACAGCTGTGGAAAATTTAGCACCAGAAATTGACAGCAGCTCACAGCCGTTAGGATTTTGTAGAATGGGGATATTTAGCTCTCCACAAAGCCAAGCAAATGGTATGACTTTTACCCTGTGGAAATCTAGAGCCAGAGCCTATGTCATAATTTATAACTGGTTTGCACAACTATGATAGGTTATTTTTTATCATGCATATTGGCATTGTCTCTATTACATGTGCAGTATACCACCAAAAATTTTGCTCTCGAAATTGCTGTGTTAAAGGGGAAGTAAATGTTGTGTAATATTAATATTGGTGCTGAAACTTCGATTTTTGCAGTAGGTTATCAGCCTACGTTCCGAACAAAAATCTCAAAACACTTTCCAGGATCAATATAACGCTCAGAATCTGGCAATGTGTTCTTCTTAGGTATGAGCGAAATTTGACAGTACAACACAGGTAGTTTTACTTCACACATCCATGGGTTAACTTGGGATTTGCTTGCTTTTCTGAAGGGCCTTCAGATGCCTCGGTAGTTGCTGATTTGTGTTTAACAGTGCACCTGCCTACCGTCTCTTCACAGACTCCTGTGATATGCCACACCCACCTGCCCCCTCCCCAGGAGCTACACAGCACCTGTATGCCCCAAACCAACAAGCCCTGTACCATCAATCCTCAGGGCTCCACCCAGGCTACCAGTACAATATGGCTTTACAGCAACAACAACAACAGCAGCAGTTACAGTTGCAACAACAACAGCAGCAGCAGCTGCACATGCAACAACAACAGCAGCTGCAAATGCAACAACAACAGCAACAACAAATGCAGATCCAGCACCAGCAATTGCAGATGCATCAGCAGCAGCAGCAACAACAGCAGCAGCAGATGCAGCCAGCGATGTATATGCACCCTTCACAATTACCCACCTCCCAGCCGACTTACCCTCTAACAAGTAGTGCAACTCAGCTGAGCCCTAGTGGGGAGGACCTTTTGTTTATGACCACATTTACTGACCCTTTCTCTGGTACTGACCCCAAATCTATGTCTGCCTCCGCCACAGTGCTCTCTTCCCAGCTGGTCAGTCAGCTATCTCAGGCCAGCAATGGTCAAGTGGAAGACCAGGAGTTCAACCCACGGACACAGGAGCCCAGTGATGAAGCAAAGTTTAAAAAACCTGCACGACCGCCCCTCAAACCAGTAAGAATAATGCCTCTTGTTGCTGTTATTAATATGAACCTTTACACAGGATGATTGTTTTTCTTTACGTTCAGGCTTTCACTCTGTTTAGGTGTTACATTTTTTTTAGCAAGAGTAACTATTATGGCCAGGTATTTTATAGTGTTTATTTCCTGACATTGACATGTAGTTGTTTCAAGATGACAACTGGAATTTATTTTTTAGTAAATGTAAATTTGTTCTTGACTACCTTAAGTGTAATTCTAAATATTTTGTGTATTGAGATCGGCAGTAAAAAGCTGGATGGGTTCTCATAGATGCATAGCATGTTGCACTAAGTCTCTGGAGTCCAAAATCAGATGTGAGATGTATTTCTCTAGGTAACAGCAATGCTTGATGGCTACCTTGTTGCAGTTTCATTTCCTGGTTTCAGTTGGACTGCCCAGTTTCCTCCCACCTTAATTCCCACCTCTATAAGTGAAATATTCTTCAGTACGATATAAAAGACCATTCAAATAAATAAATCAATCAACTGGGCTAAATCTAAGTATGATAGCTTGGTTATATGAGATCATTAGTTTTCAGCTGGATAGGTTCTTGTATCATATCTCATACTACCAATTCTTGGGACTCCCAAAAAGTATTGCTCCCACCAAACAATAACAGGGATCATTGGTTGCGGAGTTTTTTTCTCTCAGTCGCATACCCCTCCCCCCTTCACCCATTCCAGCTGACTGAATGTGAGATTGATAGTTTGGTTGCTGTTACAGAATGACGCCCAGCCCCTGATATCTGTGACACCCCCATCCTCCCCTCATCGTGTTCACCGCCGCTACAGGAGTGACACATCCTCTTTGGCCATGGGAGGGAAGGGCAGCGCTTTCAGGTTGGTACAAGTCTGTAGAAATAGGACCATGAATATCTCTAGTTTTAGAAGAAGAAATTTACATAGTTTTATAAATGGGTAAGTTTTCATATGGGTACTTATTTTTCCGAAAGGTGTTTCTGAAGTTCATTCATTTTCCTTTTGATGACGTGCAACATTTTTATGGAGAAAAAAAAAGAGACTGCACTTGAGGAGATAGCTAAAAAGCACTAATTGGATGTCAGGATTTTGTGTAAATTATATAATACATAAAGACAGTTGTATTTGTATTATGTATAGTCTGGAACTTTCTCTGAAGTTTTATTTCATATGCTTTCAATCCCATCCCATCATACTTGTTTATGGTACATGAGAGAAGACTACATTTAACTCAGTGAGGTATCAGTGTAATATAAGTTACATAAAACATTAATAATGCGGAGAAGCTGCCATTTTGTGTTCTGATGATCAGAATATTGCTTAGATTAACTGGACTTTTCTCATCATTTGTGTGTGTGCCAACTGGGGTAACAGTTTTCAGCTTTGTTTGCTTACAAAACAGCACACCAGATTTTATAAAGCACCCTTTAAAACACAGGATTCCTTCCCGGCCCTAGCAGACTGTTAATTCATTGTCAGCAATACATGTGCATGAAATGTAAAACACTCCTTACATCTGCTTGCCACCTGTAGAGAATCCTACTTCCTCCTTTGCTAGCTGTGTATGTCATATGAGGATTGCTGTCTGATTATATTTAGATCAGTTCTCCCTTGCTTGAGCAGGGCCTAGAGTTTGGTATTCATGGCCCTTGTGTGTGTGTCTTTGTCAGTGCTTCAAGAATAATAGTACCTACATTGGTTATCTCCCTTGAGCTGATCTGCCTGCAGAATAGAAGTCTGTTGTTCAGTTCTATTCTTATGTGAAGGTCACCAGTCTGTCTGTCTCACAGAACTTAAAAATGTTTAGGTTTTTTCAAAAAAACAAGCACTTGCACAAAATGAAGTTACTTGGATTTTCAAGTGATATGTCTGCAAGGGAGGTACCTGTGACCATAGAAAAAAGTTTCTACAGCATATGGTAATTGTCTTTTTGTAAACCCTTGTATGTCTTTTGTCCTAAAGGGCTTATGCTGGTACAAGTAACCTGCTTGCTCCACTGGAAAGCCAACAGAAGTCTAAGTCAGCTTCAACTACCCCAATACATTCGCCCCCAAGGTAAATAAGGACACGAGAAATGGCCTTGAAAAGTCTCTCAGTAGTGTTCATATAGTATTATGTATTCAACATGCTGCCACTCTGGAAATTCTTGAGTATAGTTTTAACCATGAAATAAATAAAGAAATAAAAGTAGCAAGTCTAGTAAAAGAAACTAAGGCAAAAATTGTTTTAAAATAGAGGGAGATTGATTAACCTCACATCTGTCTGAGAAATATTCAGGTTTTGAAAATGCTACTTTTCAAGTGTTCATATTCTGACTGCAAATACTCAAGTGGAAATGCAGACATAAATAAATACAGCTGTAATGAGGGACCGTTGAAGACCAGTTGTGTGTGGTGCTTGGTGATGAATTATCTCCCCTCCCTCTGTACAACAGAACAGTGATTTACATGTCATTTCTAGTCCGTCATTTCTTTTAGCAGTGATTGCACAAATGATGATAAAACTTCCCTCAACAGCTTACAAGACCTGTACTTGAGAGCTATTCTTTAGTGTAAGAAAACAAATTAGGAAGTGTGAAAATACTGAAGGAGTAATTCACTAACTAATGTGTCATTTGTTTAAATCTTAGTAAATAAATGTAATAATACCAGGTAATAAATTTTCACATGGAATCTCTTTTTAGAACTCCTGAGCTGTCGAGACACCTCTCCGTGGATATGTCAGAGTGGAATCCATTTGGAGAGGATAACTTTGGTGCTTATACAGAAGACATCCTCTTTGGGAAAGAGTTTGATAAACTGAGGCGGGGCTCAAATAGCAGTAAGTCATTATTTTTGAATTTTCAGCTGTTACATTACATTAAAACAATGAAACAGTATAGACACTGAAACTATTCCGTGTTACCAAAATACCTGAAATTTGCAGAAATATTTCTGCTATGAGGGCCATAGGGCCATGTTAAGCATGTCACTGGTTTCTAGCTCAAAAGCTGATAATTTGCAAAAAAAAGTATAGGGATACAATGTAACAACCTAAAGGATACGCTGCAGAATTGGAGAGAATAGATAATAGCCATTTGTCCTGATGATTAATTTAGTTAATAAATTCCAAATATTGAAGTTGTGACAATGGATTTCATCAGAGTTGCTTTTCTTACATGTATCTATTCTGCTAAATAACCGGAGATGGAATAACAGTGTTTTGCTGTAGAGTTTCTGAGGTCTGGATCCCTTAGTACATTGTGCTGATCTATATTTTCAGGTATATCCAATGTAAAAAGTCGTGAAGATCTGGTCATGTCAGGGTCTGATTCGTCCGATCCTTTCAGCAATGCCCCCTTCAAAAAACCAGGTAAATAGGGATAGATCCAGTGGGGTTACCTGACCTTGGAGAAACTGCTGCCCACTAGAGGGCACCCTCAAAGGAAGCACACACATAATGCCCTCCCTTCTTTCCTTCTCCTTTCTGTGGAATGCATGTGTTGTGGCCTGATTTTATTGTGTTTTTTGTTTTGTTTTGTTTTTTTTGCTCTTTTTCAGATGTTCGAATGTCTTTTGCTTATTTGCCTTCACACAATGGCTGTTTGATCCCAACATTTACCTCTGAGAATTTCCATTTGGATCTTAGCCTCAGTGTACCTCAGTGCTATTCATCTATAAAACAATGCCAAAAAAAACCCACAGATTTTGAAAATTTGCCCTTCATGTCCAGGCCTACACGTACAAATCCTTAAGAATGAAAAGCAAAAAGCGGTATTTTGTAATGTGCATGTACGAACACCATTTATTACTCCTTTCAGTCAGCCAGTCAGTTGTGTGATAGCATGGTAAATATAACCTCATAACAAATATCACCCTCGGGTGTCAACTTTTTTTTTCTCTTTCTTTTCTTCATGGCATAGACATTTGCATGGTATGTCTCTTGTTGTGCTTTCTACATACATGTACTTACTGCATCTCACTAATATTTAGACTTTATAACTAGGTAATGGGATTTAGATGCATTTCTGCTTTTCGGACTCGGAATATGCTAACATGGTCTGATCACAGTTCTGACACTTCTAACATTGTGAACCTGATTCTTAAAGCCTAAATGGTGATCACTGAATAGTTGTGGTTAATTGGGTTAGTCATTAACACAAACTGATATAGATTTAAAGATATTAGCTTTTGTGAAAGGTATGAAAGATATAGTAGCTATATAGCATTTCATTTAAAAATAAAAAAAACTTAATAATTAAAATTTGTAGACTTTAAGAGTTGTGAAATACAGATTAAGTACTAGCATTTATAGCGTTTCTAACCTAATTTTATTAAAGACAGCATGATTTTAACACACTGCTGAGTACATTTGATTTCTGCAATGCGAATGCATGCTTAGAGTAGTTTAACAATGTTCTCCTATGCTTCAGTTTTAATTGATTTAAACACGTCACGCTAGTGTAATTATAATTTTGCATTTTGTTTTTGTTGTTCCTGTGTTTGAACACCTGCCCACGTAATTAGTGAGAGGTGGCTGTTGTGGCTACTGTTCTTCCCCCCTCGTCACTGTCCCTGTAACTCTTTCAGGGCGTAAACATTCCAAAGCAAACAATGGCAGAGACCAGCAAAGAAACAGTGCTCGGAGTTCACTTTCAAGTTACGGAGGTAAAATACAATCCAACTGAGACATACCTTGCTTAACCCTGCGCTCACTTCTCTAATGATAACATTTGCCTTTATATGGAACACTTCATGAAAACCTGGTGGCCAGGTGTCTGGAATGGTTCAAGATTGTATCATAAGCTACATATGTACATGTGTTTAAGGTTAAACAGTATTGTTTTTCTGGTCATCAACCAGAAGTAGCTTTGTATAAACAATGATCTCAGATCTGTAACACCTTGTCTATGATGGATGATGCCTTAGTTTATCATGGCTGGAAACTGTATTTCAGTGGTTTATTTCTTGTACCAAACAATGGAGTGTGGATACCTTGTAAATGGGAGAACTTGCTCTTGATTCTACATGTATATATATATAATATATACAAATAATATAACTTGGCTTGTTATAGTTTCTGAATTCCTTTGTTTATAAGATGTTTTCTTACTGATAGTTTATGCGACTATTATTTATTACCGTTTTTGATTTTACTTGTGCATGTATTTGTATCTCATCAGTAGGCTCTATCCATAGGCTCAAGGCATTCATACCTAGACTTAAATGAATGTTTGCAATGAAATTCCTCTTTTTATTCTTGAAAGATTTAAAAACTCATCCAGAAACACATGTGGAAGGATTTTTTTAGGGTTTGCAAAGATTGTGTTTGGTAACCTATACGCTAAAAACATTCAAGTTAGCATCATGGAGGGCTGCAAGTTCATGTATTGTATACAGTGAAATTGTAGGACATTTTTCAGAAACAAAACCTAGCCGTTTTTGTCCTAGGGAAACAAATGAATGATGTTTCATACTAAGCAACAGTTCACATAGTTAATTCAAACAAATTTCCATGTTAAATGGTGATCAGTGTTAATAACAGGCGTGATACGTGATGGCTGATCACAACGTAAATGTCTGAGAACAGGCAATGTCTGACTACACGAACCCTTAGTGTCTTTCTCTTGTCATGTATCTATTGTGAAAGATCTAGTTATCAGTGATAACAAGCTATGGTCCAAACTTCTTAGGTTGATGTTTGTCTGAAGAAGACCATGTGCTACATTGTACTCATATACACGGCTATGTAGCCTGTTGGTAGACATATGTGTAGGATTTGTAAGAAATGTTTTGTTTTTTTATCTCCATTGTACAATGGGCTTTGTTTTTCAAGCCTGTTATTCCATGACATAGGGATTGGCAGCTGTTGCATGATACTAGCGTCGGCTGACCTCGTGAGCCAGAAAAAGCATGTGCTTCTTGATACTCTGAGTTTCATTCGAGATTTTTATTTTATACCTTGTAAATATCTGAAAAAAAAAAAAAATGACATTGCCTTAGGTGAATATGTATATACAGTAATTCTTCAACCTTTTCAACCACTTCGGTATCCAATATTTTGAAACATTCAGACAGGACTATGGGGTGTAGAGAAATAATTTGTTATAAATAGTTGTATGAAGCTCGCATCTTCAATCACATGAACAAATCCTTTTTAGCATCATTTCCATAATGATTGTATGAGTAAATTCCACTGAAAAAAGTGCTGTAGTGGTCTGAAAGGTTGACGATTGACAGTAGTAAATGTTATCAGTTATTCTGCTTCTCACGAAAACTGTTTCAAAAGGCACAGGTTTTTCTCACCCTACATGTACTTCATGTTGTAGACAGAACCAAGGCTCTTGGCCATTTAATGCTCTATGAATTTTTGCTAGACTCATATTGGTTAATCTTTACCTATGCAAAAGCAGACTTTCTAAAACTATCCACCTGTTTAAATGGCGATTTTATACGTGGACATATGTGCATGTATGTTACCCTTCATAGTTTTCCTTACAAGCATGTGCTTTCTTGTGGTTTGGGGTCATATTTACTCTATTCTGCACATAGAATCGTTGTGAAGACATCCCTAGTAGCCCTGTAGTCATGCCACAAATAGTGCTTATGACATCTCCATGTATATATGTGAAGGCCAAGATGTACTTACTCTGGAGGTCACAGACTCGGATGTACAGCCACACTGTAGCTCCTTTGGTTTGTTAGGTATTTTGTTAGGCGTCAGGAATTAACTAGAAGTATATTAATACCGTCAATTATAATATATGTATAAAGGAAAGCTAAAGTATTGCCTAAAATAAGCGCCAAACACGTACAAATAAATGCTGATTAATGGATCTCCAGTGTCTCTGACAATGAGGCCAGCCTTCCCTTGTCCGAAAGACAATCTCCTACATTATTGGTACACATAAATATATAATAGACGAATTTTATGGAACAAGAATTAAATAGAGGTAATGCAGTAGGGTGGTATTCAGACTAGCATAGCTGAAGTTGATTATCGTAGTAAATAGTAGATCAATTTTTCGGACACACTATACCCTTTAACACAACTCAATCAATTCCATGAATTAATGTGTACCTGAATATATTAATGAATATAATTGCCTTCAACAACCATTTGTATGTTTTGCTAAATATTATTGTTGATGTATTATTTTATAGTCTAAAGCATTGTTTAATATGTGGCTGTTTTTGTATATAGTTGTATTTAAAATCATGGCACTGAATGTTTTAAGGGTAGTTAATGATACCAGGAAACTTAGCATCTGCTTTTGCAGATTTCTGTTGTACAGTTTTATTGCGCTCTTCAGTTTCACCATTTTGATCGCAAGGCTATTATAAAATTTTACAGAGGAAAGAACCTAACATCAGTACATCTTGAGTAAAGAAATCCTAGTTGCTTCATTCTTGGCTCAGGTGTGAAAGAAGGTCATTGGTGTTCAAAAAGAATATCATTTTATGCCTGTAGAAATCTCTTTAAACTACCCAGTAAAATATGTTTTTCATAAAGAAAAATATGGGTGGTTTAAAAAAGAGTCTCTTATATTTTGTATCATTTGTTCCAAATTACCTCTTTTTGAATTGTCTTCACAACCTGGGCATTCAAGACAATTTTTTGGAAATGCAAGATGTCTGTATTTGAGTTACAGAATTAAAGATCAAGAGCTCAAGAGAAAATTATGAATTCCCAAGACATTATTTTCATTCTGTTACCAGAAAATCCAGACAGTAGCTACAGTCACACATATCTCTACTGGCTGTACATTGGTAAAAAGTGTTTCTAAAAAAAAAAAAAAAAAAAAAAATACTTTGTATAATACTTTTAGTTTATAGTGCAATCTTAGGCAATTGTTTCACACTTTGACAATGTATTGTAATATTGTATTACTAAATTATGTTAATCACTTTTTAAAAGTCTATTTTCAATTGTGTTTTTAGTAGTTTGTGTTTCTGTTAGTATAAAGGCTAGTCTATCCAGGTGTGAGAGAAGAGCTTCCAAACTTTGTTGACAGATGATCATTATACATGTAATTTTTCATCCTATTTTTTCTGCATGTTAGTGAGCCTGCTGTATAAATGTTTAATGGTTTTTTGTTACATTATATATAAAATTATGCCTGTTCATTTTTTGTACTTATGACCTCCAAGTGAATGGAACACTGTCATTCACGCTGTTGCTAAATGGTTTCTAGGCAGAGAATGGCTGGTTGCCCTCTGTTCGTGTTGGCACAGTGCTGTAGGTGATCTGACGAAGTGTGCTGCTTTGCATTTTCGCCATAGTCGAATTTTCTGTTTCCGCCATGTTGAAAGGTCACGTAAGCTATGCATGCTGTTCAAAGCAACACCTGCTGATATTGATCTCTACATGAAGTGATTTGAAACCACATTAACTGAAGAAAGTTAATTTCAGTAAAAATGGCAACCTAAAGCTATGAAGAATTAATTAAATAATGTTTTAGTCACCAAAAAACTTACTGATATGAATGAAATGATCAAGGGAGTGAACAACGGGTCTGGTGAAGAGCGATCAGTGGCATTTATCTTCTACCAATATGCCATACAAATATGTGCATCACACATAGGAAAGATGGTTGGTTACTGCCCAAAGGTCAGTGGTTTAACCTGAGTGTTGTGTTTTCCACATCCATAAAATTGACTGGCATAACAGATTATTTTGAAAAGTTTTTAAGCATGGCAGTAAAAAGCACTCAGTTTATTAAAAAGTTAATAAATAAACACACTTCATATAACAGTAAAGCATGAAAAAAAAATTCAGATGTTTATAGTCATATGAAATAATTTTCCAACCCAAGAAATGATAGAGTTTAACATTACATAACAAAAACTGTCGGAGAAAAAACACAGAAGGTTTTGTTAAATTTGGACTGGCAATTTTTTATAGTTTTATTATTTATTTTCATCAAGGACAATCAAAGTATAAATCTCTGACAGATATCAGCCAAATATTGACAGAAGCCAACGCAGTGACCTTCACCAGACATTGCCACGTACGTGCTACACATTCTCAATAGTTCTCAATAGTTCTTCCATTTCTTCTGTCTTGAACTTCTGTCAGTATACTTTTCATAACATGACATGAACAGAGTTGTCAATCCTTCTTACTCATGCAATAATTTCTTTGCATAGCAAAATATTATCCAAAGTGCATGTTGATATTCCTTAATAGTATAACTAGAGAATGTATATCTTTGTGTTCTTGTGTAGGAATTATCCTAATTTCTGAACTTTAGCAGGATAAATTTATCCTATGTTCATTATACACATTATCAACTTGTTTGAAAAAGGTCAGAATTGTGGTCAAGATAAACACCAACATGCACATGTGCACCCAGACCTGCACAGCTAAAATATATTGATTCTGGCTAAAATGAAAATAAAGTTTTATTTCACCTGAAGAATATGTTTTCTGATGGCATACATAAATATTCAGTACTTCTACCTGTACATGTAGGTAAACCTTTTGTTTGTAGAAAAAAAAAATTTAAAATATTTAAATATATATATAGTTTACCACAAAAAGTATAGCAAGAAGGTGATAATCGTCTAGTCAGTTGAGTGACCTTTATTGGCAGATAGACCAGTGTATGTTATAACACAGCCGTTGGCACAGTCTGTCTGACTAAAGTTTGCCAGTAGCTTTCTTCCATAAGTGGAAAAGGTTCACATGCCTGCAAGCAAAATTTCAGCTTACATGTATAAGGGTTGGAACTAAAATCAGGTGGTCACCCGGGTAGAAAGGTAATACCGTATTGATTTCTCAACATGTACATAGATTTGCACAGTCCCAGATAAAGGATGTGTGTTTGAGTGACAAGAACACTTTTGGTGACATTTTGTGTACTATGTTATAAATGCACAAGCTGCAACATGATAATATGTTCACAAATGACTCAGTTTAGTGCAATCATGTTGCATATATCAGCACATTACAGTTTGTATAATTTATCAATAGTTAACAAGATTTTCAGTCATTGAGTCCAGTAAAAATTGCTTCTAGTCACATAAGTTATGTTATGTACATTACAAAGACAAATATTGCTGATGTTTTTTGTTTGGTTTTGTTTTTTGGGGTTTTGTTTTTAAGCGGCATCATTAATTTGGAGTGATGTCTGGTCACAAAGATAAATGTCGTTCACAACAGTTCAAAGACAATTTGCAGGAAGGTATTTACAATGACATTTGTCCTCCTGGGCATCACTTTGTTGGAGACATTATCAGTGCCAGTCAACTGTAAGTTAGACCCATTTTTGTCCATTTATCAACAAACCTTGAGAGAAACATGAAACACATGTGTTATGTACAGTATATGTTTAGCAATGAATGTTGGTGTGATTCTGAAGAGTTATTGATGAATAGAATTTTCAATTTATACCTTGTTGATTACTTGTCGATTTTGTAAGAATAATTGTACGTGTAATGTCGCAGAAATTAACCTCTGGTTCTATTGAGCTCAGCTTAATCTTTGGGTTAGCCAGAGTGTCTACAGATGGGGTAAAGGATTTTTAAGAAATAACCAATCATGGATGGACTTGCAAGTCACATGAACAATGAAGGTTGTCCCAGGGGTGTCAAACAAGATTTTTTAACATCTGGACTTTTTTTATTTTTACTGAAAAGAAAAAGAAAACGTGGACATTACCCTTGTCTGCTTTGGCTGATGAATTGAAGAAAAGACCTTCTTGTCCTTAAACGTCATTGTGATTTAAAATTTGAATAACATTTTCAAGTATTAAAACTATAAAATGTGAAGCAAAAGTAGAAACTTTCTGTACATGCAGATGCATGTAAAAATTTGAAAAGACTCAGGTGATATGAGAATCGCGATCTCCTCTTGAACCCTTCGTACAGTCATTGACAGCTGTGACTTCAGAACGCAAGTCCTTGTTCTTCGTCTGTCTTTTACTCTTTAACTCAAAAAGTATTGTTTGTATAGCAAATCAGGTGATGGGTAATTGGTCCTGCATTCTCTTTGTAATTACCATAGGATAAATTTTGCTAGTCTACAAGCAATCTTCCCTTTTTTATTTTTGCTTTTCATTTGTACATAGTCTGCTGGTCATCGTATTCTATACTGATACTTGTGATTGTATGAGTAATATGGTAACAAGGTTACATCTGTGATTGACAGCACTGCTCAGGCCCCGCCTCTTTTCAGTGGGGCCATTTTCTAAAACAGGCCTCTAGAAGGTCATGACTGTTTCTGAGGTATAATGCAAGTTTCTCCCTTTAAACCTGTTGTACATTACCAATTTGCAGAATAAAATCAATGAACCATTAAGTTATCATCATCCATGTTTTTCCGAGGTGCTCTATATGCCTTTGTTGTTTTCTTGTATTCGCTTGTGCTTTGAGAGATAGCCATATACTGAAGGGATCCCCTATCTTTATTGCATTCTGGTGAATGTACATACTATTATATATTGCCTTGCCTCCAGTATATTATGCTTCCTGCACTCCTTCAGACTATTGTAATTCCGAAGGCATTTATCAGTGTACAGAACTGGAAGGGTCCAAAAACATGGTTATAAATAAAGGGCTTTGCATGAGCATCTAAAAGCTGTTAATGGAGATTTCTCTGTATGTTAAGATAGTGATTGAAGTTACAATCATGTGAACTTAAAAATTTTAGGCTGCATGTAATTGTAATTCTCAAATTAGAGAGATTAAAAGACCTAAGTGTTAAAAGCAGATTTTTAATTGTGCACATGTACGACTGTAATCTTATTATGGAAGGATTGACTGACATCTGCTTTGATTATACAAATGGATACCTCTTTTAAAAATGTGTGGCGGGAATACTCTGGCTTGAAACTCATAACCCAAGGCATTAGGGATGTTACTGAAATTGCTATTCTTCAGTTTATGATTTTGTACACTTCAGAAAAATAGCTTGCATATGTTAATGCCTTGATGAGAAAATGTTGCTTTTAATTATAGTAGCTATAGGTAGATTCAAAACTGATGCACAAAATACATGTAACCCTTTTTCTTGTCCACTGACCTCGCAATATAGATTTAGTTGCCACTTAAGAATTTCTAATACTTTGGGTTAGGAGATTCATCAGATGGAAAGATGAGATATTCTCATGCCTTATTCTGTCCAAATGGCTGCAGAAATTTTCATAATTGTGTGGAAACCCAAAGGGTATAGAACAGGCGTTTGCAGCCGTAGTTCATTCTAGTGTGGTTGTAGAGTTTCTGGACTTATTCTCTGCATACTGTCTGAGATAAACAGTTCTTAAGAAAGAAGATGGCTGGCAAAGGGTATTCTTCGGGGTCTAGCATGACAGAGTGGTAGAAAGGGCACGTCCGCACGATTGATGCATGAGCAACGGAGGAAGTTAGCAAGTGAGTTTTCATCTTCCTCCATATTCTCTTGTTGCACAAGTTTCAGTCATACTTTTCCTCTCTCCAGTGTCTTGTACTCTGCAAAGTTACTAAGTACATGCAACTTCAGGCAAGATCATTCTTCCAGTCTTTGCAAGATTCGTATAAGTTACCCTTTGCCAGGATTTCTCTTCTAACTAACAAGCTGTGCTTCTGTCTATAATTTGATGCCTTTGCTGTGATTGTAACAGTCAAGTACATTGTTGGTTTGCTTTGTTTTTCCAGAAGATGATATTAGAAACCGGCGACGTCACAGTACTGGGTCTGCTGACTTCAAAGCTCAGGTGTCCGACCTCATAGACTTTCAATCCGATGAGGGCCCCAAAAGCCATGACCTGTTTGGGGCAGCTCCGTTGATGAAGGCTGCTTTAGGCAAATCCAGTCGCTATAAACAGCTAGTGGACACGGATGAAGAACAGGAAGTTTTCCTTCCTGAGCCTACGAAATCGGAACCTCACAAATTTGAGTCACAGTCTGGAATATGGAAGAAATTGATGGAATCTAATAGTGGTGAGAAAGACGTACTGCATTATTCCAGGAAATCTGATAGTAAATCCGACTCCGGAAAATGGACCAAACTAGTGGACACTGATGAGGAAAAAGAGGGTTCGTCTCTTGCCAGCAGTTTGCCAGACAATCCTCAGTGGGTGAGAAAGTCTCCAGAAATGGTGGAATCCAGTTCCGACTATCACGAGGAGGACAATAGTCAGAGTTTCCATGAGAGACCCGCCCGCGACTTCAGCTACCAGGAGCTAGACGATGAGTACGGCAGCCGACCCAGTAAGCCGTATAGGTTTGGTGGTCAGCAGAAAGTCAAGGACAGGAGCCAGATTCGAGCAAGTCCTGATTTCTCTCCTGTTCCAACTCATCAGAATCTGGCTGAATCTTCATCTCAGCAACAAAGCCATCATCATCATCATCAGCAACAACAGCAGGATAGGATTGTAGGCCATAATTATGGTGTGAAACCACTGCTGGATGATGATGAACTTGTTGAGGCTGAGGAGGACCAGGAAACCCTGGATGGTATGAGCACCCCGAGTCAGGCAAGTGGGGTCACCTCACCCTCCACTGCTGGCACCAGCCCAGTCACATCCCCAACCTTCGACCAAGGACAGCAGGATGTGTTCGCAGCGGCTCCTTTCCAGAAGAAAACTCGCAAAAAGCCGAAGTCTTCAGCCCAGTCGGCAGATGGCAGTAGCGATGTCTTTACAAAGGCCCCTTTCAAAACCAAAACTCCAGTTAAGCCGACATCTCCTCCCTCTGCACCGGGATCTAGATCCAATTCTCTGTACAGTGAAGGACAAGTGACTGGTGCTGCAAATGTAAACGAGGATCCTTTCAGTAAAGCACCATTTGTTTCGAAGGGAAGCAAAGGTTCCTCTGCAAGTACGCCGACCTCCAATGCCGTCTCTCCTGTTTCTGACAAAACCTCAAGTTATCGACCACCTTCTTTGAGTCCGCAAGCCGAAGTGGGTATCAAACAATCTTCCTCCATGATATCTGTTCAGTCTCAGACTGCAACTTTCAAGGTAAGCCCTGACCAGAGGCCTTTGCAGCCTGTCCGCAAATCTTCCATGGCCAAGCAGATGGAACCTCATGCCAAATCTGAAGGTAAACCAGACATGTTTGGATCTATCCCCTTCACCAGCATGACTTCGTACTCATCAGGGGAACCTTCCGCTGTGAAAAGTGAAGTCCCCACATCAGCAAGTAATTTTGTCACGTACAATCCGTCTAGCAGTGAGAGACGTCTATTCCATGGATCCAAAAAGGGCTTCGGACACAAGCGCCTTGAAGAAGAGGGAAGTCGCAAGAACGGCACGGACGAAGAAACTGAACTGCTTACCTCAACAACTTCCCCAAAACATCAACGACCTGAGGATTTACTTCTTCCGATGTTTGGTCAGCCGAACTCAGGACCTGCCCAGGCATCGCCGGCACCCATGAAACATTCCAAGAGTAAACAGCGAACAAAGAGAAATTCGTATGGAATCAGCAATGTGGCTTTCTCCAACATGAGCTTTCATGATGATGAAATCTTGGATGACGAATCCCCAACATGTGTGGACCTTCCAGAGACCGATGGCCACAAACCAGCCCAGATGTCTTCCAGAACAACAACTTCAGGGAAGAGCTCGACTCGCGCTCAGTCCTACGTCAAGACAATGCCCGCTGCGCAAGGGGGCGCTGTAGATATGTATGTGAACACTATGGCCCAGCAGTACGACACTGCCACGTGGCCAAGGAAAGGCCGCAAAGGGGTCTCCCCAGAACAGGTTCAATTCTTGCAAAAGCAAACCTGACAGATAGATGCATTGTTGTCTTGCTATAGTTAGATTTAGTACATGTGCAAACTAATACATACAAGCCATTGTTGAAATGGCATTTAGATGTATTTCATAATATTTAAGCTTGAGAAACTTAGTGCTATTAAGTTGAGGAAAATAAGTGCTTTTTTTGATATAGGAGTTGTTATGCATCTAAATATTTAGATTCTGTACAGAGTGTAAATAGAATGTCATAGCCCTTTGACTGGAGCCATGTCAAGATGCTATAGTATTATCTTTACGTATGCCTGAGATGTGATAAATCTGTATGTCAATGCCAATGATGTTTGTATTTCACAAGCTTGGTACCTATTGGACAAGTGCTTTCCATTTAGAGATTGATAACTATATGAAGAAGACACGAGCTCTATGAACTACTTTCTGCGTCTGTATATACAGAGTGGGTTAACATCAATGTTACACCTTTGTTAGCTATATGTTAATTGTTTATGTTTGCTCTCTTAATCGCAAGGTAAATTTATAGGCATGGTAGAAGATTTGTTGCCGTTCCTGTTAAGTTATTGGCGAGAGAAGTATTGAACTGGTGCAGACATACCAGCTGTGTAGAGGTCTATACAGGTAGGTATTGTTACAATGGTACAGGAAGAGTGGTCTCCCTTGCAAAGCGCCCCAGCAGATGAAGTATTCACGTCAGATAGCTAGTTGCAGTGGTTTCTCCTAACTTCGCTTTCTTTACCCATGATATGAAATATTGCCATCATAAAACTAAATGTAGCCCCCTGTACGTTAAATCAAGTGGGGCTGGGGAACGATAGCCTACTTAAATACACAAGTATTCAACCTGTTTTAAACGCAAGACTCGAACATTTCGCACACCTTACTTAATGTTAATTTGACACATTTCATGAAAATTTCAGCCTCTTAGATGAAATGGTACAGTGACAACAAATATAAAAGTGCATGACTGAAACTATATGCCATTATACATTTGAGGCATGCGGTTTGAAATTTATTGTATTTTATTTTAGTGCTATTTCACATAGGGTACGGAAAATTTCAGGGAAGTTGACATTGCACATTGAGGACATGCACTTGTAAATGTGTAACTGTTTAAATATAACTTCAAATATTATACTGAAATTTTCATAATGGTTGTCATTACACATTTTACATGCACTTCCAAATCTGGAACAGTTTATATATAATTGTCACGTTATACTGAAAATTTCAGTTTGGTTGTGTAATACGTAATGTATATGAAATATAAAAGTTTAGCCTTTAAAACATTTTGAGTAACTGTGTATTTAAGAGCTGTCATTTTAGGGCTACAATTTTTATGGACTGCCTCAAATACCGCAAAATATCAGAAGAAATACATGTAAGTAGAACTGTTAGCCATGCTGTCATAAGGTTAGGTGACTATTGGTCAGCCCATTCTCTGGGTACCACTGGACTTGTCCAGGTAAACACTCTTCTTGAACCATTCCAAGCCTTGTCTAGAAATTGCTACATGTCATTTGTAAGCTGGTTTGTTGATGCTCAAACAAAAATTCTTATATACATACACATTTGATTATCTGCTTAAATATAGTAATTACATAGTTTCTCTGTCCAGATTCCACAAAAAAAAAGGTAAAAAAAATTCTTTTTATAAGCTGTCCGTTGATTTGCTGCATATCTGTGATTATGTTAAATCCTGCCCTTGGAATTTACTGTTGAACATTTCCAACCCTACCTTTATGCTGAATCATGCCACATAGGCATTGAATGTATGCAGATATGTATCTATGACTGAATGCTGTACACATGTGTAGAAACACTCTTGTCCAGTTGGTATTGAGGTAAGAGTTGCTGTGAGTTCAAGTCCAGCTCATGCTGGCTTCCTCTTTGGCCGTACGTGGGAAGGTGTTCCAGCAACCTGTGGATGGTCGTGGGTTTCCTCCAGGCTCTGCCCCAGTTTTCTCCAACAATAATGCTGGCCGCCATCGTAAAAGTGAAATATTCTTGAGTACGGTGTAAATCAAATAAATAAATAAATAATTTGTTCCACACAAAGCCAATGACCAGTTTAAATCACACTTGCACACATGGATGCCATTGTTCATCCAGACAGTTGTATGTCTGGGATGCATGTGTCTTTGAATGTTAGTTGGATCAGCTAGTCCTGGAAAAAAAATGAATTAGGCAAATCTGCCATTTGTATCAATTTTGAAAGCTTTTTAGACCAAGACAGTTTGAATACATTTGTACATCATGGTTGTGAGCTTGGCTCTTGCAGGCAAGACTTGTTTTTTGTGCTCCTAATTTACCCATTATTTGCTTTTATTTGTTACCATCCATTTTGTCCATAATGAATTTATTAATGAATACTGAACCATATCCTATATGGTCCATTGCTTTGTTAATTTATGTTTACAGCATATGCATGTTTTTTCTTGTTTTTCATCTTTTGTTTATACATGTATCAATATAAGAGGAAGGACTGCTCTAGCAAGAAATTAATGTTTTTGATTTGAATTTACACTTGGCCCTTTCAGTATAATATATTAGAGGCTGCTTGTGGTTTTTGTTTACAGCCTTTTTTCTGTTGGAAGCTGTCCATTGATTTACTGAAACCGTTCCATTTCTTAGTTTTAGAAGTAAATGTAATGCTTTTTTTTTTCTTTTTTTTTGTTGAAACAGATGCCTGTTGGTATAAGTGAGAAGGAACTTTCGATATTATTCGAAGAATAACTACAGAAATTGATAAGCTAATATGACACTGGACAGACTTTTTTGGGCAAAGAACACATCATGGTATCACATTTATATGATTGTCGACCAAGGGGGAGGTTATGAAACTTTGCAGATTATTGAACAGACAAGACATCCTTTCTTGGGCTGCGTTATTTTGATATATTTTTCAGACTAGCCAGAGACAAATTAAAGCTGATAAAATGCATATTCTAGTAGGAGCAGTGTTGTAACATTCATTCATGGCCACCAAGAAAAGATGCATAAATATTTGCATACAGGAGAACTTGGGACTCTGCTGAGTGAGTCATTGAAAAGCCCATGCAGGATATTTTCAGGTTTTTAGAAGAACTGTTGATAGCAATTAATGAAGTAGCTTGAAAATTATCATTGTACATACACATCATATATTCCCATGAGCATTGCTGTACATTGCGGAATTTGAAATCCTGGCAAAGAAATTTAGGTCGCAAATTAATTAATGTCAGTCTTCCAGAAGGATTTTTGTCTGCAAAAAATGTACACATTTTTTTTTTTTTCATCTGGAAAATAACAGTTGAGCTCTGAATTATTTCATCAGTTTTTCCCTACAGCATGTATCAAAAGGTCAGTTGTTGCACTGATTTTCAGACCATTCCTAGTTGCAGGTGACATGTATCTGTTTGTAGAAGAAAATATTTTAACACCCAAAAATTTGATATTCTTGTTTGTAGCCATCTATTTGATAAACGCTTATGGCATAGATGTTAGTGACATGATTCTTCATGGTAGGCAAGCATTACTGATTATGATAACAGGTATTTTTTTTTTTTTTTTTAATTTATGCAAAGGTACGAGAGCTACATTTTTCACCAAGCTTTTTCAATATCTTGTGTGCAGAGGTTTACAATCAGCATGCGCTTACACTAAGCTCATCTGAGTTTATGGAGCTCACAGGCTATTTGTAAAGGGAAGCAAATTTTGTAATTGGTGACACCAGCAGTGCTGCCTTCCTACTACATGTACATGAAGTAGGACCTGTGCAAGCTGTCTTTATTCTAAGATACGTTATTGAAATCAGTGGTCTTAAGTTCTTACTCAGGAAGGTAGTGGGCAGTGCATTTCTTTTGAGTTCACATGAGATTTGCTTCTCTTTGTGGGGGCCAGAGAACCCTATTGGCTATAAAATAGGAATAAGGTTTGTCTGTCACTTGTTGCAGTTGTTTTGTTTTTTCTTTTTTTTGGTCAGTTGAGAAAGAAATCAACATGCAATATCAGCATCATTAGGCTTAATACTCCATCCACTGTTAAATGGACCCTCTAGCTTTTATATAAAGGATATACGGTCTTTGTCATTCAAGAAATTGTTGACTGCTTTCTTCTCATTGTCTACTGTTAATCATTCCAGGAGATGTTCTCCAGCGAGAATCTTGTTCACTGTTACAGTTGTCAAGGTTAAGGCTTTCTGTAACTATTTGCCAGTTGTACATAAAGTATGTACACCAGAGCTGTTCTATAGTGAAGTACTTTGCCAAGATAAAACAACTGTTATTACTTGTGTAGGGTTGAGGAGGGGATAGTGGCCATACACCGCTGGGATAAATTATGCGTAATTTATTATTATCTGCAATAAACAATCTGCTCCCAAATTTCCAGCGTGTTTTTGTTCTGTTGTTTATGATCAGGAGAAACCAGTTACATTCAGCCCATGCAGGATTTTAAAGAAAGCTGGGTTCACGTGCACAAAACTGTCTTATGTTATGATTTTGTGAATGCCATCATAATGAATGGACGTACAGCACCGGTTGAGCTGGTAGTTACGTGTGTTTAATGCTACAGGGCTTAGTACACTTCAGCTCATTGGAAGTTTAGTCTGCCCCAAAGTTCTAATATTGGACACTCGGTTCTGGCTGGCTCAAAAGTTTAACGCATACACATTCAAGATCAGTGGAACTCTACGGTCATCTATAAAGGGAGCAGACCCTATAACTCACAACGCAAAAGTAGTCATAACCAAGTTTAATAACTTGACTTCTGTTTGGTATGTATGCGTAGACTTTACGTCATACTTAATGATTAATCAGTCATATGATGATGAAGTGTTCTTAGATCCTACATAAAATATGTTTCTTCTTGTGGATGGGGTGAGGCCATGCCGCCACTGGAGCATTACACTGCACCCAGTCACATTACACCTACAATGGGCTGACTAGTACTGTTTCCTTCTTCTAACTTTTCAGTGCTGAGCAACAAGGGAGACAGAAACAGACAACCCTTTTTCTAGATTATCTTATGATCTCGTCCTCAGAAGCAGTAGTATACCAAAGTAAAGAATGCAGGTGTGCAGATGGCTAGCTTTACACCTGACAGGCTTTTCATGAGGACAAATACAAAGGCGGAAATATTACATACACCAATAGTCATAATTTAATGAGTGAATATTTAAAACTCCACAAAAGCATGAGGAGGGTCAAAAGCCGATGCCAAAGCTGACAGCAAGAGCATTAAATTATCACAGTAAAGCAGCAGAAAATGATAGAAAACACACATCAATATTTGTTATGCATGCATGTTAGATAATGAATGTGAATCTCACAACATTTAAAAATCAGTGGTAAATATAAGCCATGCCAGATTCTCTGGCTTCAACTTTTCAGACATCTCTGTACTGATGTCTAACTTGTTTTGTAAACTGACATCACTAACAAATCTGTGAAACATCAGTTTATTGTCTTCGTATTTGGTATTTGACAAGTAATCATATTTGTGACACACGGCCTGATGATTGTATTTTCTATGATATGATACGTACAGGCACAGGTACAGCGCACAAAATTTTAGCTTCAGATGAGATACGGTACATGTAGATATATCCCAGGTCTGAGCATTTAATGAATAATGTAATAAAATTTTGATTTACAATATCAAAGTTTTGATAAACTGGCATTTGATTTAAATTCTAGTAACAGTACATCAAACTAGCATCTGGGACAAGTACAGCTCTCAAATTTCGGTCACAATGGGTACATGGAAAAAAAACTTCAATAATACGTAGCCTAGCACTGTCAGAATGCACAAAAATGAATAAACTGTATTATTGTAAAGAAAGCAGAGACGGTTACAATCAAGTAATCCAGGCGAAAACATAATAATTGATCAATATTTGGGGTTTTCAGCAATTATACAGAATTTGATTACATGTACCGTTTAACAAGACAAATTTGAGCCTGCATTTGCCCCTGAGAATGTGTACGTGCCTAAATACAAATAAATATCTCATACAGTTGTTTACCCTGTAATACTGGTGCCTTTAAAAAACAAATCTGCATGACACGTAGATTATATCACAAAATGCATTCCTGTGTGCAACACACAAATATATATAACACCAAAATTCCAATGCACACGCACAAATGGTACAAGACAAGGTTCTCTTTAACAAATACTACACGTACAAGGATTACCATGCAAGTGAAACTCTTGATAAGACAGCAAATTTAATCCAAGGCTTACCATGAATCTTCAACCTTTTCAACCATTAAAGCAATTTTTGAAGGTTAGTGGATGCATACAGTTATTGTAATAATGAAGCCAAAATGATTTGTTTGTGCCACCACAGGTATAAGTTTCATAAAGGTACGAGAATTATTTCTCTAGTTCCTACAGTTCTCCAAGAAAATACTGAAATATTGCTTTCAGCAGTGGTTGAAAAGGTTGAAGAATTAGGGCAATGAGAAGTAATCGCATGCCCCTTTTCAGAAATTTTTACTTTAACCATATAATTTAACCCCACCAAAACAATAAAAGTGAAGCCTTTTTTGGAAAAAAGTCAAAAATGTGTATATAGGGTCCATAAAGTCTTGTACATACACGTACATATTTACTGGTTAACATCAAACTGAAGTATTTTTCACAATTACAATGATGATAGATTCCACAGCTTGGGTAAACCACTGACCCATAAACAAAATTTACCACGTGACGCACATCCTTCGCATATTAGTGGAAGTTATCGTTAACAAAAGTAAGACTAGGCAAACGGTCCCATAAGCTCCATCAAACACTTGTCACCAAGGCTCACCTCCAATCTAGAAATTCCCTGTTGAAGGCTGGGGTTGAATCCACGCTGCCATACAGTGTACACGCGTTTTACATTCTGCAGATACAAATGGCAATAAGCTGATCGCGACGTTTCTGTACTATCATGGATGAATAAATACAAGCTGACACACAGCAAATGGGTGCACATGACTTGGGAGCCAGATATATAAAGAGCAAGCCACATGTATAAAGTAATGATATGTTCTCCACTCATACGGAAACACATTTAATCTGTCTGATTGAAAAATGTCTTTGCCATACACAATTCGCAGCAATAAATACAACTGTGGTTAAAATTTGAATAAAACATTATAATGTCCATGCTGGAATACAGACAAGTGAGACTTTTTTGAACAAAAGTATAAAATTCTAATACACATGCAGGCACATTTTTTCTTTGAATGCATAAAAAGCAAAAAACTCCAAACTGATAAACATGAAACCATTGTATAATGGCTTTTGGAATCCTTTGCAGTATCACAATATATCATTACATAAATTGCAATGGATTTCGATGGGATTAGATATGAAAGAATATTCATGGAATCATAGATGAAACACCATGATATTATAAGATGACAAATTTAAGCTCCACATTCATGTGATGTTCTGAAGAGAAGGATATCGTTGCCCGCCTGATGCCACCACAGGAATGTCATCAAGATGACAACATGCCACAGTTGATGACTGGAGCCCACATAGTCAAAGGTTCCTGTAACAAAAGACAACACGTTATTGTCAAAGATGACTTGAGTTCTCAAGTTTTTTCTGGATGATTACGGAGAATACAAAAGTAGGGCTGGGTTTCACAGATCAAAAGTACAATTTCAACATGTTTCAAGATCCTATAAATGAAATATTCCCATCCACTTAATTTTCATTCTGGACAAAGACTGTCTGGATGAAACCAGTTTAAATTTACTTATTTGTCCTCTGTATGTGTTCCATTCAACAATATTCTTTTTTTGTTTTTGCTTCTATAATTGGGGTCAGTTTCATTGGTGGGGGAAATTAGAATGCATGGAGAAAGCCACCAAGCATTTGGCAAATAACTGACAAACTTTTCAACACGTGACATATTTACCTGCAGATCGAGCTCAATGTAAGCTTCATAAAAAGCAAAAGATAAATTAAAATGTTTCCAATAATTTTCTTTTAAAACTGCCTACATGGTCCCTCGGAGGCCCTGAGAACACACATTCAGCCGTGTCAGTTTATGGTTTTGATTTTTGCTTTATCCTCTTAAGAATATTCCACTTTTATCATGCTTACTGGATGAAGAAAGCAGGTTGGAGACTGAGTGAACTCTCCACACATGGCATGCCAGATATGTGATGAACCTCCAAAGGTCAAGCCTCAGGTAAGCCTGTGGAAGCCAGATTCAGATACAAGGTTTTGTACATCTACGTCCAGGGCCAATAGTGATAGATGTGGCGCACTTGATCACACAGCCAGAGAATGCCAAATGTGAGGGAAAGACCGAATGCAATTACTTAATGAGAAAGACTTACCTGGGAAAAGCCTCTCAGGAATCTTGCTGATGTAAAAGAAGAACGCTAACATTCCAAGCACATACACAACTATTACTTTTGGAACAAACATCTGGAAAGAAATAAGAAATGCTTACTATGAATTTGTGCATCTTCATATGAATGTTGACATGTGATTACCTGCTCGTACGATCATACCAACTACTACACAGCGCTCTTTATTCCCTCACCAAAGCCCCAAGGGCACTGGTGGCATGAGAATCTCAAGGATTCCTGTCAGGGGCCAGGACTGAAGTAACACTTTGTGAGTCACAGTGATAGAAAGAAAAGAATGTTAACCCCTCAAACATGGCCCACAACAAATCATCCTGTCCCACATACACAGGTACATGTCTGTAGATGTATGTTTCTAGATCTTGCTGAAGTAAAAAATGAATAAGTGTTTTCTGAGACACATGTACTATTCAAGACGGCAGAGATAAACCAGTAAAACCATACATTCTTATATTCTGATACATTTTTATTCCTAAAAAAGTGTCCTTCTTCCAGTACAAACAAAAGTTTACTCCATACTAGAAAATTCTTTGAAAAAAGCAAAACTGAGTATTGAGAGTAAAAGACTGAAAAAGTTAAGACGTGTTGTCATTATCTTGTCACATGTATCCCTAATTAATATTTAAAAATGCCCACTTACTTGTACAATTCTGGACTCCCATCCGCCATTCTGAAAGAACCAGTGTATGGTTGGGATAACACCATAGGCCACCAAACCCACGTATATCAACAGCCTATGTCTGGCCCAGGAAGGCTTCAAAAAGTTAGGGTTTAACTGGATAAATAATGTGGCCCCCGTCAATACAAAGATGATAATTAGGTACAAGTCTCGCCATATCTGAAAAGACAAAAGAAAGACTTGCCTGTAAATACATACTTGCGTAAAACTCACATAAATGGCAGCTATTTATACTTCTCCCAAAGCTTCCTGTCAAAAATAAATCGTGGTATGGGAACCATGTCTTTCTATGAGCATAGCCAATCTATATCAAACAAGGGTTCACAAAATTTGATTTCAAATGTTTTTCTCTTTCTTTCACATGTATCAAACTCTTTTCAAAGTGGCTGTAGACTTGTTAACAGTCTTCTGGACTTCTGCGTGTTACCCAGACATGGTAAGACATTACATCCTGAAGCCCTTTTATACAGTAAAACATTCTGGAATAAACCCCTATTAAATCCATGTCAAAAACATAAATAAATATAGTTTATATTTATATGATCATGTAAACAGTTTTATAGCACGATACTCAATTTCTTTGGAAATGAAATTATTTGGAGTTCAAGTCATGTACTCTGCTTCTTAATTAATGATTGACATAATTATGTTGATAACTACACACTGGGCATTCTGCTCAAATAAACAGACTTAATGTGGGCAAGATGTGCGTGATGCAACTATGAAAATAAAGAGAGCTATATTGACTAGATTTTTGGCACTATATTTCACCACCATCAGAATAACCAAATTCCATGGGAAAAGCCTAAATACAAAGTCAACTTATGATATACATTATACAGAAAAAGAAAAACTTTCTCTTTGTCTCCAAACCAGTATATATGTTTGTTACGTTAACCATGAAAAACTGGGACAAAATGAGTCCTTTGTTCTCCTGAATTAATCAAATTATTAGTGGAACACAAGGTTTCAAAAGGCCTTCTCCATCAACAGAATGTGGTTACCCATTGACCAACACATGTCTGTTCACAACAGACTTACAGAATCCTACTTACAGAGAGACAATAAAATGCATAGTGAACAGCTGGAAGGTAGCAGCCTATGATGCCCATGGAGATGCCCGTGAGATCGACTGCTAGCCAACGTCGACTTGCCCTCTCTGAGTGGCAGCAGAAAATGTGGTACCCAGCAGAACAGGCCATGCAGAACTGAAACAAACAAAGCCGTTCATCATCTTCATTAAATGTTCCAGTATAACGAGGCACTTTGAAGGTGTTTGGCCAGGCATCCCGTAAATGGACAGGTTTCCAAGATTATATCCACGTGGATTCACGTACTTCACGCAAACTGCAGCTCGTCCACAGACAACTGTTAAGGCTGCAGTATGTATGTATGCTTGGGTTTTACTTCACACTCAACAATTTTTCGGTTACATGGGAAGGAGGAGTCCTTAGAATGATTATATACTGTGTCTTATTGCGACCGGGTTAGTCCATGCCACCTAAGTGATGCCTCCAATGGATCATCTTGCCAAATACACCAGACATGACACCTCTACCAGTCACATTATACAGACACCGGGCGTACCAGTCCTGTTTCCCTTCTCTCACCTCTCAGTGTTCAGAGCCAAGTGAGGCAGCAACAAGTACCATTTTTACAGTCCTTGGCATGACCAACCACGAATTGATCCTGGATCTCCTGACCCCAAAGTGGACACTCTAATCGCTAGGCCACCAAGGCGTTTCTACAATATGTCCTAAAGTTTGTAAGTACAGATATTAGAAGTTGTATTTCAGAATACTGCATTCACGCAGTGCATATACATCAAAAGACACCACAAGCATAACACCTGGGCACGTTATAGCACACTGACATAAGTCGTTTTCTCTCAATTCTCAGCCGAGAGCAACGCAGCAACGTGTACATGAACCACAAATGCACCCAAGTTGTCAAATATTAGTGACATTGTCACCACAGGACCTAAAATATTTAGCACATGTGGCAATTGTATGAGTACCATTCATCTAACTGAATACCAGTACCACTTAGTACTTACCTGGAAGCAAAAGATGCCTAAGGTAATTATCACGTGGTCAGCTAACGATCCGTTGTTAGCAGGTATCACAATGATGTTGTCATATAACAACAGGTAGATGAAAATAAACAACCCAGCTAGGTGCGACCAAATATTCAGTGTTTCATTTGACCAGATGAACAAACTGTAAAATAAAATACAAATAAATGTATAGTTTTAAAAAATAAAATAAATAAAATGAATCGAAAACACAAAAATATAAACAATAATGCTAAAAAGGTATATTTCTAATATACCTACATGGGGGGCTGACCAAAGCAGTGCCATACAAAACCCAAAAGACGTGCCGGACAAAACTCACAGAGGACAAAAGTCAAGCCTGACAAAAGCCCAGCTAACAGTATGCCTATAAGACTGATATTCCTGTTTTAATAATAGTATTTTACTTATTTATATGATTGGTGCTTTTATGCCCTACTCAAGAATATTTCACTTATACGACCTTGGCCAGCAATATGGTGTGAGGAAACCGGGCAGACAACGGCGGAAACCCATGTCCATCTGTAAGTTGCTGGCAGACCTTCCCACTTACTTGACAATGGTAATTTTACATCGAAAAAACATAAATTGCAGTTTGTAGATGTAAAAATTTGATCACCCTACATATTGTCATTTAACTGAATTCTTTCATACAGAAGATGCCATGATGCTTGAAATTACAGAAGGGACGGTGCTTGCAGGAAATTTCGTTATAAACGACATGCACATGTGTTTTTAAATAAGAGTTCATAACTGGTGATGTAATATGCATTGTTCAAACTCAGTATAATCCAACAGTTTCCTGACAGATTTTGGAGACGAAATGAACTTTTTACTGAGCACGAGATCAGAACAAGCTTTTATCTCTCATGGGTAGGCTACGATCCTCCATTCCAGGTATGCATAAACACTAAAGTACATATAAGATAAATATGGCGAAGTGATCAGTCTGATTATTACAAGGTTATACAAAAACTGAATTATGTTAATACAGAATATACAATTTAACACATTGAAACAATAAAAACATTACATGTAGCTATCATCATCTAACAATAATATGGTCACATTTTTACACTGTCCACACTAGTTACCTTTTGACACATAAGTTGAATGGTAGAAGCACCCTGTAGCCATGAACTACATATGGGTTTCCCTGCAGAAATTGTGGCACCTCGCTGTACTTGTAGAGAGGGATGTCTCCCTGCACAGTGTGACACATCCCTGAGTCACAGGGCTCCAACCCTCGGTCAATCTCAATGTCCATGATGTGATAGGAGCCATTGTGACTGAGTGACCGGGAGGAGTTACAGCGACTCTTCAGGCTGTCCAGCCCTCCTCCTCTGCCCATCATGGCGGACAAATTCTAGCTAGCTGAAATCAACACATCACACATACAAGTCAGTCAACATGATCTCACCGAGTGAAATTTTCTGTCTGCCAGAAATGGACAGGGTTGAAATTTTCACGTCTCCCACTTCTAACTCTAATCTCTAAAGCTAACTTATAAAAAGTTGAAAGAGCCTAGTCTTTTCTGCACAATCAGATTTTGTGGATAAGCCAAACTGGCATTAATCTCACGAGACAGCTCCAATGCCAATTCTGCTTATTCAATGTCAGTCATCCAAAACATGTGTCAACCATGGCTCTTTCTTTCCAGCTTGGCAACACGATGACCACATCATATACAGTACATTCCACTGCGTCAATAATGACACACCGACCTTACCTGTTTGGGGTAGCCCCAGGTTGCTACAGCAACTAACTTACCATAATGCATACACCGTCACAGGAACAAGAACTCTTTAACACCCAAAACTGTGGTTAATGTAACATGGGCACCTCTACAGTAATAACCGTTTTTTGAATTTTGGGCTGACATGCTATTACCGAGGAATATACCTGGTATGTTGTGTGTGCAGCCGAGCTGCGACGTAAGAGCCACAGTTGACATGCAGACATCGTTCAGAAAGGAGTTATCTGACTTGGTCTGAAAGACAGCAACCTCTACCATTGCTTGCCATGTGGCTATGAACGCCTGTCAATCCAGTACATAGGCTATAAAACCTGCGGCTACGTTTGGGGCTATCATTTATAAGAATATAAAATTTTAGGACCTACTACTAAAGAATATACTTGACAGTACTGTCGCAAGATGTGCCAGAATTACACTGTAAAATTATACAAACATGGCTAATTCTGACTAAAAAAATTTTAATAAGAAATTTTAGACATTCTGAATGAGCCTTACGACGTATCTGGGACCCAAACGAATCGACGGTTGGTTGAACTTGGCTATGGAGATCGAGGCTGACTGACAATGACTTAATATAAACTATTTACACAAACTCTTCACAAACCTGGTGATGGAAAGCATGCTTATAAAAGCAACAACGATCTTGTCAAAAGCCCAAAGGCCTACATGTATGTTTGTTTGTTTCCACAGCCACGCGCTGCAAGAAAGCACATGTCTTTCCCCTTCCTCGTTGGAGAAGACATGCAAGGGAGATAACTCTCGGCGTTTATGAAACTTTGGTATGCCCGGGTGCGATATTCAGCCTGGCTCGCCTGATAAATCCTGTACCATATAGTACAGGACTATGTAACATATACATACTCGCCATGACCGATATTAAATGTAACGTAGGCATTCATAGAAAATGCATTTTCTACCAATAGTGAATGTTAAAGAGAATTCCTACACCATATTGTATTTTCATTGAACATTGTGCCTATTTTAATTTCTAATTTTTTAAATACACACTCGAGAAGCCTGGATGATGAGATGAACCCCTGCTCATAGGCATTGTTAAGCTAATTTTTACACTAGTTCGACGAATTTTGTGAAATATACATGTAAATCAAAGATGATGGTTATTTTGTTTATGTCTTTGTTAAGCCTTACCTACAGCGTCAAAATACTTTTTTCTACCTATCTTTCCCTTTAAAAGTTAGTGTATTATTGTTCAAGCAACGTCTGAAAGTTTGAAAGAACGGTAGTTTTGCAGGGCTATTAATGAGGCAAATTCTGTCACCAGATGCTATTTTCTCAGTATAGGATGAGAGTTTGGGTACCTTTATTTTGCTCCAAAACCATGTGAGTACTGTTGAGAAAATACTTAGTGTAGATAGTATAATTAAATGCGCTGTTCCTCCCCTCTATCACCTGGATCTCCAAAACCGCGGATTCTTTTCACATAGCTATGATATGCCTTCACACTTATGTATAATATATACCCATATAGATGCTCCAAAACAGCCACAAATCTCTTTTTCACATCTCATCACGGATCTCGGTCCACCAGCAACCTGCGGATGGTCGTGACTGGGCTCTAAGTCAATTTCACAACTTGCTTTTGATGCAGTTGTCAATTTGGACTTACCGCCCACATACAAATGCAGTGTTTTTGCCAGCCAATAAAGCTTAAGAGCTCTTGTGCTCAGTCAGGTGACCCGCCAGTTGTGCGAGAGAAAGTGATTGGTTTAGAAGCACGCACTTGTCATTGATTGAAGCAGGCATAACACCGCTAGAGGTGACGATGGGGAAGACCGCCGTCATTCAGTTGCACGGGTTAAATATCCCATAATTTGTCGCCTCGAGTTGGAACAGCGACAGAAATAATCTCGTTTCAAGTCGCTCTTGATGTCAGCGATGTTTTTGCTATGGACACATATCTGATTTGGGTTGGCGGATTGGTGGTAGATGGCAAGTGTCAGATTGTCGACAACAACAACAAATCCACCCGTCCATCCCCAATGACAGTTGACCATATCTCTCGGCAGTACTTGCTGCTGTTGTCACGCTAGGAAACTATGCCTGTTCAACAGATTGCAGTGACACCTGCACCTAGGCCAAGCAACACTAAGAAAGACGCCAAGTCCAAACCAAGTCCGCTAAAAAAGAAAGATGGGGCAAAGGTATGTACTCAGATTAATGATATTTTTACTGTAAATGTAACAGGTGCAATGGATTCTCACAACACTGTTTGGAATCTGTGGTTTTTGCTGTAAATATTCTTATGTGGGACAGTACCTCTAATAAGACAAACAAGCAGTCGTATTTTTCTAGTTTTATTCCTCACGGTTTAGTGGACTAAAGAAAACGTTTGAACATTTCATGAAAGGGAAAAAGTATAGGAGTGTAAATTGCTTAAACTATTAAGGAAAATTAATTGGCATCCTCATGTGTGAAAGCATTCGTATGTTTGGTTGGGTCTCTGTGTATGATACTAACTAAACTGAACAATAGTTGATCTAGAAATAACTTACCGTTAATTTATTTATTTATTTTTGGAATTCCCTTACTTACTTTTACGAATGGAAGAACTTTTTCAACCAAAAGAACAAAGTCCAATTTTGTAAGAACAAATAAACTGATGCCCATAAAATGTGCCTTATGCTACAACATCTGTGGAGAGCTTATTCGCGATGCAATGTGTTTTTTCCCTTATCTCATCGAATGGCTGGTTCTCTGACTAGAGGTTAAGCAGCCATGATTATGGCATATCCATGTATTTCTCAACCTATTAGACATTGTACTCTTGACTACGTCTGGACCTACAGAAGCTTTTACAAATCACAGTTTGCGCGTGTATCAAGGTATCCAACAGGTAATCCATACATGCAAACATTTGCGGTTTTGATTGATTGGTGTTTTACGCCGAACTCAAGAATATTTGACTTATACGATGGCAGCCAGAATTATGGTAGGAGGAAACGGAGCAGAGCCCGGGGGAAACACACGACCATTCGCAGGTTGCTGGCAGACCATCCCACGTACGGCCGCAAACATTTGTGAGAATTATTTTAGTTAAGACCTGCTAGAACACATGGCAAATGAATGGACGTGTGTATCATATTCCATACATGCATGCTTAGGTGACATGTATGCACTCAATCAATATGGCTACATGCGTGTAGCAACATTAAACTTTCTGACACAGAGGTTGGAATTTCTTTTTTAGTATGGAAAGCTGAAAGGATGCATACATTTCAGTGACAGTGTTCATAAAGGAGCATTGTGGATTCAAACGTTTAAATACTGAAATCAGGGATGACAAGGGAATCAGTAGAAGCCATCTACACGTAACATGTACCAGTTTCCTGGAGCCTGCAACATGACATTATGAAGCATTATGACAATTAACTTACTAGTTGGTTGGTGGCTGGTGGACGTACATGTATTTTGACATCAGGCTAAGCCTCCATCATTGATCCAGTGTATAAAATTACAAATGTTAAATCTTTTTGGTTGGTTTGACCGTTTTTACCCCTTAGCCAATATTGACCATTTGTATTATTATAATGGGCAGCATCCGTCCGTCCATCTTTATTTAGCCCAAGTTCACCAAACTTCCACACTTACACTTTGGTAAGAGGAAGAACCCTACTGATTTTTAGCAATCTTGACCATTTTCTTCAAGGTCATTAGGGTCATTTAAATTCAGTTTTATTAACGGCTTGTAAATGCTGTGTTTCTTGAACAGTTAGTCTCAAGGTCACTGAACAGATATGACACCCTCACTCCGGCATGATGAAGAACCCTGTTGACTTTTGGCGACCTTGAGCTTTTCAATGTCATCACAGTCATTTCACTCAATTTTTATGAATGGCTCATATTATACATACGTGTAAGATATCTTGGAATTAATATTTATGTGTCAAATTATACATGTGCTTTAGGCCGAGGGGTTGTAAGTTCATTCTACGGTATTTTTACCGCTTTACAACGTGTATTTTATGTGGCTGTGTTGGAGAGAATTCAACAATAAATTATCATTCTCATTGTTCATGTCATACATATAAACATGTACTTGTGTGTTTGTCAGGATCGAAATGAACTGGCCCTTGACCAGGGGTAGTTGTTTGCTATGGTGGGTTATACAAGTAACCTACATGTGCCCCTGGAAGTGCATTATAACATGCAGTGTACATGTATATTCCATGGTGGGTGAAGGACTACTTACAAAACCACAGCTGTGTGAGGTGTAGTTGTTGTCATAAATGGGATCACAATGACCCTGCACAAAAAGTGCAGTACATATAATACATGTATACATGTTTGTATATATGCATGTATATCTCAGATATGTTTACCCCTGGGTAGCCGTCCTGAAGAAGTAAAAGAAACCTTCATTCTCTTAATATTTTATTGCTCATTCATAGCATACATTCTACTGTAATACGCCATTTTGCCAAATTACTAGCTTATAAGGAACTGAATTTTAATTGAGCTTGATTCAATTTTATAATTATATTTTAATACATGGGTGTGTTATATGTAGATGTATATGCGTACATGTAGATATAGAAGTACATATTTTGTTATCCATTCTTGGACTCAGATATTTCACTGTTTCTATTGTCCTTGATATATGGATGATGAAAAGTAACTGATAGTGTTCTGATATAGCTCTGTATGAAGTTTACTGGAAAATAGCACATGCTTAGCCCTTCCAACAATATGAGTATGTCTTATCTGGGAGTGTTGGCCAGTCCACTAACGTCTTAAAGTCGGTAAAACTGGTTGCCATATTATAAGTGAAAAAAAAATTCCTCAGTATGGTATAAAAAAAGAATGAAAGAAATAAATGAATACAATGTACATGTCTTTTTTGTGCAAATAAGGGAAGGTTGACTTCATTTTCAAAATACATTTGGCTATGAGATATGTCAAATTCCTCTTGAGGATAAGTTGGAGAAAATCAGAAAATTATATTGAGCCGCTCCAGGCTAGCAGATAGATTAGAAAGATGGCATATTTGTTAATTTGGTGAGTTGGGGCTAGTGTGAATCAGGACCTTGAGCTGTTGTTAGGTCAAACATAAATTTGTTGTGGAGCGTCTACTGTCATTACAGTTATCATCTACTGTTGTAACGTTCTGTTTTAAATGTGACATCATTATGGTGTGTCGGGAAAGGAATGTTTTATGTGAAGAAAATAGTGCCAAGATCCTGCTGGCAGACTGTTGTCGGGGTTTCCATTGACTCGCTGTTTTTCTTACGTAGGAAGCATGAATCTATATGCAGTGTTGCACAGACAGTCAGGACTACATGTAGTCCATATTCTGGCAGTGTACGTGCATTATGAAAATGCAGCTTATTTAAATTCACACTGCTGTATGGAACTCTGCATTAGGCCCAGGGGTTTCCTTCCTGAGTTGTCTCTGTAACACCTGTGTAGACGAAAATACAGGTACATGAGGCAGTCATTATTTCACAATGGTTAGGGTTGTTTTTGTCACGATTACACCTGTGTAGACAAAAAACACAAGTACATCAGGCAGTCGTTGTTTCACAACGGTTATTTTTTGTTTTTTTTTTAGTATCACAACAACACAACACAAAATAGTAATGCGTTGATGCTCAGGTACATGTACACGCATGTTAACAATGTACATCACGTACGTACAAGTAGGAAACCTTCAGAATGTTGGTCAAACTAGTTATAATGTAGACATTTCAGGATACAGGGAGTGATCATTTTGTTTTAGTTCTAGTCAGTAATCCCCATGAAGACAAAACATACATTAATATTAGAGTATCACCCATACATTTGTAGATGTTTCAGAAGTATTAAATTCCATAAGTAATTAATGTGTCATTATTATGTCTGATAATAAATCATTATTATAAAGTGTATCTTAAAGCCCTTAGGGAAGAACATGTTCTTGTTAACTTCATCAAGAATCCAATATTAAAAATATTGATGCTGAATTTAGTAGGGACATAAGCAATAACTTCTGCTACTAAAGTGTTTTTTTTCAACGTGTTTGGTGTAACTTGGAAGCTGGAAGTGGTACACACCTTCCATCCTCTGGGACATATGCCCATGGGGTTAACAAGAAAACTGCTGTCTCATCTGACTAGATGGAATGTAACTACCTGGATTGTAAAATGTCAACATGTCAGTAATACTGCCGAGAAAAACAAAAGAGACCAGCTGTGTTTGCAGATCAAATCACATAATGATTTATACATAGACAGTCACATGCATGCTGTCTGTGGTTCTAATAGCTGCATGATGATACGAGGCCTTGGATTCAGTGAAATGTTTTGTTGTAATATGCATAAAACGTTTCACAGTCTTTTAAGTATCACATGATTTTTATTATTTATATGATCATGGGATATTTAATTACATCTCTGATATATGTCGTGTACATCATCTGACAATAACTGATAAAAGTGGACATGCAAAATCTTCCTGAACTCATCTTCCCTTGTGTGAATTAAACATATGAATTTAACATTTGAGGTTGGATAATTTCACTATGACCACAGTCTAGGATTTATTCAGTCAGGTGGATTAATCAGGTACATTGTCTAACAAGTAAACTGCACGTAATGCTGCTGCCAGTTCAGCAAGTATTAGATTTCAATACATAACCTCATTGGCATGTTAGTCTTGATGTTACTGTGTTAATCATCAGTGCTTGTGAGAGCCAGATGTGCAATGCATGCATCACAGCTTGTCTCCTTTAGGGGGAGGGGGGGGGAGGCTATTATGCTTTAGGACAAAATAGCTTTTTACCTTCCATGCACCCAATGTTTCTGAACTTTACTTGCTTCTTCACATTAAATAGTTGGATGTCGTCACAAAATGATAATATGTCCTGTTCAGCCTTGCGAGACTTGCTTTTACACTGACTTTATGACTTTAGAGGTCAGGTGCTAATGCACATCTCATTTGCTATCCAAAGTTTTCTTTGAAAGGCAGTAAAATCCACTTTCAGGGAAAAGCCAGGGTAGAGGAGGGTTTGATTTCCAAACGCTGACAAGCGGTAAAACTATGGGATGCGTAGTAATGTGCTCCAATAAAAACTGATGTATACTTGTATGCTCCAAATGTACACCTGTACATGACTTATGGCACTGCATGGCATCGTCTGAACCCGTGATATAATGTAGTTCATCCTGTACATGGCACTTCAGCCTAACCAGGAACCGGGTGTTAATGTCATCCTCTGTCAACAAAACTTGACAAACATGGATCAAGCTTTGCCTCTGGAAAGAACCACGGTTTGTTCGCTGTAAATGTCAACAGTTTGAAAGCCATGCTTAGGACAGGCTACCTGACTTGAGTGTGTGACTACATGTATATGTATGTACACTGCACACCTGATGAGGTTAGCACGAGTGTTGTTACGTAGGGTGATTTCAGACATTATGATTTGATTCCATTGTGAATTTGATGGCAGAATTTGAGGTCATGAAAAAAAAAAAAAAAATGAAATCATCATATTTCACAGTGCCCTGGTACAATATTTACCCGGATGGATTACTTGCTTAAGGCATGTCTGGGGTTAGTATGACAAGACTACCTGGTGGGGAAGCAGGCTTAGCTTTCATATACTGCAGCCCTCATCTCTGGAGGTTGTACTTGTCTTCCTGATGTATAAACATATACAGCATCCACTGTGCTGACAAGTCTTCCTCATTGTCAAGCTCATGCATTTATGTGTTCTCAGTGTCTTCTTTGTAGATGTTGTAAGAGTTTTCTACAGTTTACCAGGGTTTGTTTCTTTGTCATATCTTACCTTTTGCTTAATTGAATAAAAAATGCATCGTGCTCAACTTGAAGTGACAAAAACATGTTGGTTCACACAGAGACACAAAGATATGCTGTATATGACTTAAAATTATACAGAGAGAACATCAATTTTAGATGCAAGTAAATGAACAATATTACAGTTGGTGCTGAAACTTACATTTTTTCCATAAGGATATAACCCCACCCGTTTGACACAGATGCTGAAGCCTCGAAACATCATCCTAACACAGGTAAGACTCTCCAAATAAAGCAAAAGGATTAACATAACCATGGACAAAATTTTAGATTATTTACGTATGGGTGCCGGTTTGTTGGTAAGTTTGTGCATTCACGAACTAACAACTTCAAATTTTATTTTATTTCATTTTTTATTCCCTTTTTTTTTTCATTATTATGAAATGTCAAAAGATTTTTAACTTGCCTAGTTTTCCTCAGGTGCAGGTGTTTCTGTCGACATTCCCCATAACCACAAACGAGTGGAGCCCGGCACACGTATAGGTGTTTTGTAAACACCTGGCAAAGTCTCTGGTTTATTGTTGTAACTATAATCTTTTATAGAAGCCAGTAGCCCAATGTCCTGTTACTTGGAGTTTGAGAAAGGATTGGTATAATTGTAATTGTGTGTTTCATTAAGCAGTGTGTATCCAGATGGAGCCATAATAGTGTTACTGCATGGTGTAAGTGATTTATACTACATGTTTATTACCTGCTTTTGTGATTGTGTAGTGTATGTATAACGGTATTACAGGCATGTGTACATTGGTATTACAAGCATGTTATGTGTACTTGAAACAGATTACACGACTACTGATAATCACCTGCTACAAGTCAACAACAGGTACATGTCAGTATGTAGACACTGGTTACATGAATTTATTATACAGGCTAATCTGTTAAGACTTGTTTTTATATGGTCAGCCTGCTGTTTACTAGCTAGGCTGGGAGAGGATTTGATTTCAAAATACTGACAGTTAAGGTGTGAAATAAGGGCAGAGTGTAAAGTGTAATTTGCTCACAATTCACACACATATATTTACATATATACTCACACACATATTTGTGCACCGATACTCAGTTTGTAAAATTGAGAATAAAATTCAGTTTTGTGGTTGGAAACCAGTATTTGTAGTAAAAACAATTTTATCAACAGAAGCCATAGTTGTATATATTTAATTTGGATACCGAAAACTGACTTCATGACCTGGCATACTGTTTCCTCTCTTTGCCCTTGAGAAAAACAAGGCAGCACATGAATTGTAGCTCACAGTCGCCTTTCATTGTCCAATTGGTGAAAGTATTCGTAAGGGCAGTAGGAGTTGATCTCCACTGAATTACCTCCCTTGAAGTATCTCTCCCGTATACATGCAAATGGCAAATTTGGTGGAACCCTCAGTAGTGAAGTGGGACCTTGAAAGTGTCTGTATACGACTGCCTAAGTTAAAGTGAGATCAACTGGCAATACTTTTATAAATCTTGACCATGACCCAGTAAATCTCTCAGCAATGTGGGTAATCTTTTCCCACTTGGGTTGAGAAACATTGTTTAATAGGGATTTTCTGTCAGTGGCTGCCTGTCCACAAAGTGCAGAGCTACTTCTCGTATATTTATTTGGAATCAGTTCAAAATTTTTTGTCTTTTATCATCTCCGACCAAAGGTTGTGTATTTTGGGTAGTGTATTTAGTTGAGAATAGAGAAGAACTCCATCAACTGTTGAGGCGGACACTTGTCATTATCTTGCTTCATTTTCTTGTCGGACATCAAGCAGTGACCTACAGAGCAATGTTTATTGACTGTTTTGAGTGAATAAATGTGCATTCTCATGCGTAAAAAAAAATACCACCATGAAATAACCTACGTCTTGCATAGCCAAGCATACGGGCTATTCAGTGAGGTCCCACTTATTGTATTTTCACTCGACAAAAACTGAGGTAATTCAGTGGGGATGAAAGGCAATTAATGCCCAACAAGTGGGAGGCTTAACAAGGGATGTAACTCACTTTCACTTTTATTCATATTTATTCACTCTAATTTATTCATATCATATTTGAATACATGGAGAAATGACCACAGGGATTTCTAATCATGACAAATTTTCCACACAAGTTTGGATGCAAATCCAGTCTAGACTCAGCCATCAAATATGACCATAAGAAAATTACAATCCCAGAATGCACCTTTTGTGTACAAGGGAGACTACTCCTCTGATGTCGCTTTTACTAAAATGGCAGACTCAGCATAATAATGTATCGATGACATTAGTATTTTGGGCTTGATTCTCTGTACCACAAGCAAACTACATGGTTTGATTCTAGACAAAATAAATGTATGCATAAAGAAAGGTATACGGCAGTTGTTACGGTTAGAAGTCCGAATAAAATGTTGTTAACTTGGAGCAAGAAAGTATGCTTGATCTGAGTTAACCAAGCATTGTCTCTGTTTCTGATAGTGACGTGGAGGGTTGAGCAACAGAGACACGCAGGGTCTACACATGCTTGTTTTGTGCAAAGCCATGGCCCCTCTCTGTATTAAAGTACTCTTTGTGCTCAAACTCATTGATTGTACTATTTAGTCATGTTCATTGTTCACGCTGCCTGGCCTAGAAAGATTTAAAGTCTGATGTAGCCGTCCTGTGTACATGAAAATGTTTACCCATTGTTGTTATCCAGTGTTCAAGGATTTGTGCCGGACATTTGCCACAGGTTAATCCTTCATCCATACATCCACATGTATACCCATGCTTAATAACTATCAGCTGATATTTACTTGTATATGATATATAGGTGGAAATTGTTGTTTGTTGCAAGAACGGCATATGTCCCATGCCAGCTTAATGCATGCACTTTCATTATACATAATGTGTACACATGTTTACTTGTCCGAGGTAACTGTCAGCCAATGTATGTACATGTATATCAAAATATAGGTTTGGCCCCACTCATGGCGTTTGCGTCTGTATACATCTGGCTGTATATCCCATGAAGTACATGTACAGCAGTGACGGGAAAGGTACCAGCTTATTCTGGTGAGTTCCTGTTGTATCAGTTCAAAAAATCCAGTTCTTTGAATCTGAAAAATGTTTGATTTTTTTTTTTTTAAATAGAATTGCTTGATAAGATATGAAGAAAAAGGTCCATTGACTGAAACATGTACTTTATTTTCCCATTCTGCTTGAATGCTGCAGTAACTGAGTGATTGCAAAAGTGATTGTGTACGCCGAAAATGCTGACCGGCTTTATCACTGCTATGTATGCTTTAGCCAGTTCTCTTTCACCCCAGTTTGAGGTTGATTAACTGTGTATATACCTCTTTCCATTTATTTGATAATTGTCAAGGGTGAAGGCAGGAATGTCTTACTGTCTGCTGGTTTAATGTTTGTCCCTGTATGTATTGATTTCTGAGACGTAAAAGCTGGCCCACATGTTCATGAAGCTAACACTTACCACCCTTGGATGGTAGAGGTGAGAAAGCCAAATCCATGTAACGATCATTCAGTGTGTTGGATTTATACAGAGACCATGGTGGCCTGACCTTACAACGATCTGGGTACACCAAATCAAAACACAAAGCACCTTGCTGGCAAAAAGTCAAATGTCTTGTATTTCAGTTCACCCCAAGGTTGTTAGCATATTCCCCAGACAGGGATTCCTTAGCTTTCACTGTTAAGCAATTTTGAATTGATAGTACTTGAATGGTAGTTTAAGCAGTTTAATCCATTTGCCTTCTATCAGTGAGGCATACGCAGTGAGCTGAGACTCCATGGTTGAGTATCTGTGTGTGAAATGTTGAAAACCCTGTGAGTTGTTTTCCAAAGGCTGTGGGTTTACTCCAGGCTCTCAGATTTTCTCTGCTGTTTAAAACAACAGCAGTCTTGTGGAAGTCATACAGCACTGCATAAATGCCCCAATCAAACAAATAAATGATTTAAACTGCGAATTAAAATGTTTTCGTTGTCACTGTGTAGTAGTTGTTTATTATTGAATAATTATTTTGTTCGTTCCCAACTAATCTTGCTGTTTTTCCCAACTAATCATGCTAGTGGCTAATGTGAATGTTCGTTCAAGCGTGTTAACATGATAGAGGGTATTCCCAAATGTTAAAATAAAAAGTACGTCTAATTTGTGTTCACCAGCGACCTGTGAATGGTCATTGGGTTTCCTTTGCTCTCTGCCCAGCTTTCTCCCGCCATAATGTTGGCCTCCGTTGTATTGGTGAAATATTCTTGAGTAAGGCATAGAACACATACCAGTCAAATAAATAAATAATGAAAGTAACTTCTTTTATATACAGTTTTCAGGGGGTTTTCTAGCCAGTTTCTTTTTAGAAACTCAATTTGAACAAATCAGAAAACTCGGTATATTTCTGTCACCAGTGTATCAAAAACTCAATACAAAATTTGTCTAAAACTCAGTGTTTTGTAGTAACCACAACAAGAAAGTGGCTAGAAAACCCCTGGGTATTTCAACATTAATTACTTCATCATCAGAAGACAAAAATCGTACTACAAGTACATGTTTTTCATTTGCACATAATACCAATACACAAATTGATCAGTGGCTTACTCCTGTGCTGTGCATACACAGAACACATGTATATGCATATGCACGCATCTGTTCTCATTACGTAGGGTCCTGTGGTTTCATGTACATGTATTTATGGATAATTTTATCTCTTGTGATTAAGAGCACAAATACATGTAGTATACACATATCACGGGTGATGTGGAAAATGCTTACATGTTACATATGCATGTTTCTCTAACAAGCTATCTATGTGCTATTTCAGAGGCCCTAATGGCTAAATGAGCTTTCACCAATGGATTTGTAGGTTTCATTTCAAACCTTTGCCAGTCCTAGGACAGCCAAGTTTATCAACTGATACCTGCATGGGTACTGTAAATGCCACTTTAAACATGCATTCAGGTGGAGCAATATAAAGACAGTCTGTAGTTTCCATTTGTTTGCGAGTTAAGGTATGCCAGGAATAGCAAAGACATGTGCTGATACCACCAAACACGGCTCAGCATCCATCTAGCCCTTTGTCCTTCATTTCATCATATCTACAGTTTCGGTGTGATTGATATAGACGCGTATGTATTTACACTGGTCATTTGCGAGGATATTGTGGGCTCTTGCCTTGTGGGCTTGTCTTAAGAGTTATCCCCCTTGGCTGCTTGTCCATAATGTTCCTTGGCTGTAGCCTCATAATTTCTGTGCATTCAGATTTGATATTTTTGAAAGGGTTTAATTGTGAGGGACAGTACATGTGGCATCGCTCATCACTCCTACCCCCTCAAAAATAGAAATATATAAATAAATAAATAAAACATTAAAGAAAGAGAAAAAAAAAAAGAAAAAAAAAAGAGAAAAAAAACCTTACAGGGTGTCCAGGAACTAAATGGGATGTACCTACAAATATAAGATACATGTGTTAAATTATGTCAGACTAAGGAGAGGTTTATAGATATGGAAAATACCTGTATTTATGTTGTGTTAATGTTCAGGTATCTTTGTACCTGTGCAGCTTAGGTCAGGGGGATTTACATAATGACTTTGTCGTCTTTACCCGTACCTGTATGATTAACAACACGTATGATAAGCAAACAGTATATACGTGTGTAATATCCAGGCACTTGTCAAGCTTATGTTCAAACTTATTCAGTAGAATTACCATGCTAACTCTCTGTCATAATCAGGAATAGATGTTGAAATATACCTCAGGTAGTACACACCGTAGTTGTCTTGGTCAGTGACACCCAAGCTTGGCTGAAACTTCTACTTGTGTGATTGCTTGTAGGCTGCCATGCCGTATGCGTTAACTGTTAGGCTGAATTAAGGCCATTTGGTAATTTTTGAATGACTAAATAAATTCATTATTGAACTGATTTATTGTGCAATGATATGTACTTAGTCAGTTTAGAACAGACATGTTACTTGTTCCTGAAGTTGTATTGGGCACATTTTTTCTGTAAGCTATTATAAAGATGGATGCATATATGTATGTTGTGTATATACTTATGTTTTCATGAATTTTTTTGTAATTCAACTGTTTACTTTAGATTTTTAAGTAATGCACATAATCATGATGACACAGATATAACAACGAGAGATAGAAACCTCGGGATGCCAGATGATTGTATTAATCCTGAGTAATTACACCTGCACCTGGGGGGCTGGACCCTGCATGATCTGTTCATCTAGTTTTCCCTCCTAGTTTACTTACTCCATAGGGAGGAATTGAGGAAATGAAAAGTCCTGCTGTGACTTCTGTCATTGAAAGTGTCAGGAAATGCTTTTTATTTGACTGACAAATCATGAAAAATGATTTAATTAAAGTTACAATAGGTAATGTACATGTATTGTCATTGGTTTAATCCTTGATGATTTGTGAAAAATCTATTCCTTATAAAACTTTACCACATCATGCCCCCTCCTCTCCCACACACCCACTTCCCCCACCTTACTTTCCGGGTGAGACACCAACTGGTTCACTGAACCCCTCACCTACACCCCACCCTGCCAACCCCTGGCTACTAGCAATCGTTTGGTAGCAGATTAACTTCAAAATGTGATTATTTGTAGTGGATAATCTGATTAACATAGTTCACATCAACCATAATATTTTTTACATGGTCAACACGGCAATGAAGGAAGTAGAGAGCTTCTCTAAAAAAAAAATGGTATCACATGGGAAGAAACTTGATACTTTTTGTGCTGATTGTATGGAGGGACAAAGGTCATTTGTGGGTATAGAAGAACATGCGGTGGCAACTCATCCTGGGTATTCTGAATGTAGGACAAGTGTGTATTCATATGTAATGTACAGAAGACTTCTAAGTGTCTCAGGTCTTATTCACTTCAGTAACCTCAGTTCTGGTTGAAGAGGCACTCAGATGTTTTGTATAGCTTTCAGCACATATGTCGGGAATATGTTTTCATGCTGTGTGGATGCTCTGGGGATATAAGACAGTGTGATTGCAAATTCATACCTGCATATATATGGACATTTGTACATGTAAACACTGAACTGGGAAGCTCTTGCTGCTTTCATGAAGGAGCCTAAAGATGGGAAACTAACCTTCAGGAATCGACATTGTGAAATCGGGTAAGTTTTACGAGTGATTTTTCTTAACTAATTCACTTAGGACAGATTGTTAACAAGAATATCGAGTGTTACATGTAGTTTAGATGGGAAGGGAAACCAAATTTGGGGCGAATGTGCATTAAGTGATATCGATGTCAGTGAAGCACTGGCGGGCCATCAGGCTTTCTCCTAGCTCTGGTTCATTTATATAACATTTAGTGAGCTTGTATTCCACAATAAGATTTGAAATCCAATACGTCATGGGAATAGAAACATACATGAACATGTATATGTGTGTATCGACAAGCTTATTTGAGGGGAAATCTGAAATATTTAGAGACAGCGGTACATGGGTTCATACCGAGAGGAAAACCTTGTCTTTTGAATTATAATGGACACAACTTTTATCCTGTATCACTCATGTGTTTGTTACATGCGTATCTATAACCATGAATGATGCGTCATTCCGCAAATATCTGTATATTTTGGAAGGAAACATAGAGGAGCCATGTTAATGTGTTGCAGGTAGGGTCAGTAACATTTTTGCCAAATCGATATCTGTTCTCCTACACTGTTCTCTGTGTTTAACACCTTTATCATGGCATATTTGTCATATCCTGTACATGTCCGTGTATACATCTACACATACATTCGCTTGGATAATACTGTGTGGTTTTCAGATAAGTAAATCAAGTTTGTTAGGACATGTACAATGTATAGTTACCTCTATGCATTCATGACATGTAGGTTGATGCTTTGTATTAGTGACTGGCTTCTGTAATACTACATAAAATGCAAATCTGTATATAAATTTAAAAACAATGTAGATATCAAGATATAGACCACAATGCCATCTTGTTACTGAAAATAAAACTTGAGTATGCTACATGTACGATTCATGAATGTGCTGCTCTAACAAGATTACTGATCTCTTCCAATATTCATTTGTATATACTGTAATACAAAGTGTCCTTGACACAGGTATGGGACAATATTTAAATTCAGAAAACAGTTTGTGGTAAGATGATTTGACAGTGATGTCATCATAGCCATGAGGTACATAATACATGTACAGTTGAACACAGACATGTATGAGTGACTAAGGAATTAGCACAGTTAGGCTATCCACAGGGTGTAATAAAAGTCGCCTATTAAACTTGCCTTTCAGGTTTCATGCAGTTGACTGGCTCAAAATCAAGGCAAAAACTTTTTTGTATATCATTTTGAAATGAAGTTGCTGTTTTCAAATACACAGTGTCTGTGACATTATGAAAGTCAAAGCGGGCCATGAGCATTGTTGGCACAGGACAGAGAGTTGCCCAGTTGAATACGTAATGTGTCCCATTTAGTTATAAGCAGATTAGGCCATCCTTAAGAAATTGTTTGTTGGGGGTAGTTGTGAGAAAAAAATGGGGTCGGTCGGTAGGGAATTCTTTTTTTTATTCTGGCTCTTGAAAAAGATAGGGATTTTGGAGAAATTAGTATGGAGAGAAAAATAAGTAAAAAATCTTCTGTCATAATACCAATAAAAATGTTGGAGTAGGCCCTTTTTCTAAGGATCAGTCTGGTTGTGCCCAACAAACATATTTTTTATGGGAACGACACAGTCAAATGTTGTTGACAGATGTCACTCAGGTCGACTAAGAGCAACAAGTAGTGCACTTTTGGAAAAGCAGTATATAAACTAATTTTACAGTGGTAGAAATATCTGTAGGTGACAAACACCTACATATAGCTACACATACACCTACCACATTAGTGGTCAGGGTGTCAAATTTATCCCATGGCATTTTGATGGTTCTCAGAGTTTCATTGATAGTAGATCATTGAAGATTGTTTTGAAGGTAGGATGACAGCCTACTGGGAAGATACAAGCAGATTGACAGTTCACACATTACGACTTTGTTGAATTCTGGAAGCTGGCCTCTGCTTCATTTTTCTAATGAACGAGTGTCACATTGCAACCGCTAGTGTATTTGTCATTGCTGTGGTACATGTACTTCTTAGGCTGTACTATTTTATCTGTTATATAAATGCTACAAAAAGTGTCATGCAGTAATTATACTTGCAATCCATTTGGTTTCCGTTTCCTGTGACCATCCACTCAGGGAAGACAATCTTGACAACCTCCCCTCCCCCTTCTTCCACTTCTGATTATATCAGTTTTGCAGGAAATTGTCACAGAAGTTGCAAATATTATGATATATAGCCAAAATAATGATAATGAAACTGAAAACTTTTCTGCGTCCGGAAATGATTTTTCATAATATTGTGACAGCTCGACAAGAAAAGAAGAAGCAATTTTTTGGCCTTGTACCTAATCATTTATTGAACTTGGTGTTTTTCATTTCCCTATGCAGATTTCATGCCACCAGTTGAAATTATACTTATGGCTGTAAGAGATTATTCGGTGGTGCCTTACTTAGGCCAGTGGTGTCAATTAAATGTGAAAAAATAAGAATCAGTAAAACTTTGATAATATTGAATATAATACAGCCCACGATAACATGGCTGTCAGAAGGAATAAGCCATGCATTCTTGTATGAAGTGTCAGGTGTTAAACAGACTGTCACACAACATGGATGTATTGTACATGATGTACATGATAGTAACATGACCTGATGTGTACAATACAGCATGAATGCATGTGAACATAAATTACACTTAAGCATATGTGTTCACTGTTTCAGACATATACAATGCCATTTGGGTGTAATGGATCACACAGCCAGGTACACGTCATGCACATGTGTACATGTATTTGTTCATGCTTGTAAAACGGTTCCCGTTCCATATCGCATATCACATACGCATGTACGCATATGTGTATCTGTCCACTTCACGGATAGACAAGGATTCCTGATGGAAAGCCACAGGTTTATTATATGCATGCTCAAGGGCAGGCATGTGAATGTGGGAATATTTTTATGTCATCTACACAGGTACATAATTGTTGATGCTAATATGCATAAGAAAAGGTAAGATCAATGACTTAGCCAGACTATTACCCACTTCAGTGTTCAGCTAGCTAACTCAGTGACTTGTCTGAAATGTAGTGACGTTGCGTGGTATCTGTAGGCAGTGTGTACTAACTACAATATATGAGGCTGGAGAAGCCAGATGCGTGCATGTGTAAATATGTGCATAGGGCCACTGGAGCAGACAGGTAGGATCAATGATGTGATTGACCAAGGTATTTTTTCAGTGCGTAGACACATATACCTGTCCGTCACCGCTGCTGTAGTAGAGATGTATGTGGTGTAGATAAATATGAACTTGAGTGGGTTACAGACTTCCATATATCTGAAAACCGAGGATCTGGTAATATATCGTCAACATTCCAACTCTTGGCAGAGCTGGAATTCACGGCCATATTGAAGCACAAATGGGTTGAAGCTAAAACACATGTATTTATACTTGCTTACTTATGCATGTGCCTTTGTATTATTTCTTATACATGTATTGTATATTGACTTTGTTCAGTACATGGCCTGAGACATATACTTGTCAATTTGTGTGATGCTCCTGCATGGACACATGTGTATGTGGCTCGTTGGTTTAATTGTGAGTAGATCTCCAAAGTGTGTGTGTCATTAATCAATGGTGATAGTTTGTGAAAACACCTCAAGTAATTATTTTTTAATGAGTCATTTTCATGTACATGTGCTTACACATGTAACAGCAGAAACGTTATTGCCATAAATAGGCTACAGTTCTGCCAAGGTTGTGTTTACAGCCATGCTGAAATCATTTATTCCAGAGCTCTATTACCATAGCCATTGTTCTTAGGTCCATACATGGGGACATCAGTCCACCCTTAAAAACATGCTTGTTGGGCGTAACCCCACTGACCCTTCAAAAAAGCACCTACTCAAAAGTTTTTATTGGTATTTTGACAGAAGACTTTTTGGTTATTTTTCTCTCCATGTTAATTGCTTTAAAATCCCTATCGTTGTCAAGAGCCAGAAAAAGAAAAGAATTCCCGACCAACCGACCCTGTTTTTTCGTATGGGGTAGGGTTACGCCTAGGAGGCATTTTTTTTAAGGATAAGGTCATTTATGCCTTATTTAAGCATTACAGTGTATATGATAACAGAGCTATTTATGTGTCAGGTAAGGGTCTCTTTACAAAGAGTATGTAGCATTTGGTCAAATGTAACTACCAATGCGACAAGTCTCTGCAGTATTTGTCTTTGTGGCACTTGTGTGTGACGTAGCTTACACCCGGTTTGTAAACTAGGTCAAACGTAACTAACCAAGGCAATGTATCTCTACAGTATATGTCTTCCTGGCATTGCATGTAAGTTACACCGTTTGTAAAATGTAATGCTCTGTCAAACGTAACTACCACCGTGATGCACAATGTGTGTATTTTTACATCCTGTTAGTAAAGCAGGCCCTAGGAGATCACATTCGTGCCACCAAATTATGACATACAACATGAGCTTGCAGGTAACAGTCTGTGAATTAAGCCCAAGTTGCCTGCCAGAGGCAAGTGCTTTTAATTACTCCAAGCATTCCTGCTTTGTCCGTCCATTAATCTGAGCACTGGTACCATGAAATTCAGTCATGAACACCAAACACCACCTGTTAGTAGTTAACTTGTTAATTCTCTGTAATGACTTAAATTGCCTTCTGACAAGAGAACCAGAATATTGGTTATCTATGAAAGGGCTTCATTTGTTGGCTATTTTTTAAACTTCCACTGGTGAAGTAATAGATTCACATGTAGCTGCAATGTTTGTACAAGCGGAAAATTTGAGGATTTTTTGTTGCCCCTATGGAGAAATCCTATTTTCCACAACAAGTGTTATCCTTGTGGGATGGGCTTCGGTTACCGGTGGTTACACATATTAAGGAGTGATGATTCTCAGGCCAGAGATTCTGGCTTTCATATCGAAGTAATTTGCAGTATTACAGTGAGCATATATCTCTGCCACATCTGCACAATTGCAAGCTCTCAAAGCAACATGGCGCATGTAACATGAGAACAAGGTCAGATAGACCTGCTAAAATTGGAACTAGAAAGTAGTAAAGCAGGATATCTTTTCTGTTGTCATCTCTAAGTGAATGTAAATAACCAGTTATTTATGAAGTTGTGAAGTCGGCCCTTAATCACTTGTATTAAAGGAAATACATGTAATTACCATGTTGTATCTGAAGTTAGAAAATTGTTCAACTGAAATCCACATATATCTATTCATTTATTTATTTAATTTGTGTTTCACACCCTACTGAAGAATATTTCACTTGTACGTCCAGCATTACGTTGAGAGGAAAGCGGGTAGGACTCCCACACCCATCTGGAGGTTGTGAGAGCCCTTCCGTGAATGGCCAAAGAGGAAAGCCAACATGTGCAACTCCGTTGGTGAGAGGGAGATGTACCCGGACAGGTGCATGTAAGAGTGTTGTACAAAATTATAACAAAGGCATCGCTTCCTGCTTCTCGATATCTTCCTGTGAAAGACCCTTTCATGTTTAAGTAGGCATCAATAGGCAAAACAGAGTAACATGAGTATCAGCTGAACTGTTTCCGTGGCTGAATTATTTGCCCCAATCAGTGCACGTTCGAGTACATGTAGGTTATTTGGCAATCACATGTAGCCAGCTTGGTATACCTCTTTATACTAACATAATGTGTATGATAATACGTACATACAACACAACCGAAAGATTTATTGAATTCCCTTTTTTTTGCCCACAATTTTGTCAGCATCAATAGATTGCCAGTACGGAAAAGCTGAGCAAACTAATCTATATTTCTGTGAGTAAAACATACGTTAAATATGTTTGAATCATTTAGTTACATTAATTTAGTGTACATGTACATCTTTCCTTGAACCCAAGGTTCTAAGGTTTCTGTTTGTAAGCACTCAATTACATGTTCTGTGCTGTAGAGGATGGGATGACACCTGGTTATCATGTTTACCATTGGCAACACTTTGTACATGTTGTAGGTATATATGTTGAGATGGTGTGATGTGTTTTGTAATCTACACGCGTGTGCCAACCAATTACAGAGTAGATGAAAATTACAGAGGCTTCTATATAATCCTCCAGGTGTTAATGGCCGAGGTACTGAACTGTATAATGCTCTGCGTCTTTCCAGGAGACCCTTCATCCAGATTCTCCGACGCCTAAAGCCACAGAGCGATGTGAGTCGAGGCTGTCCCTGATGTCGGCCGGGGTGGAAATCTGCCGGATCTGCCACTGCGAGAGCGAGCCGGACTCGCCGCTCATGAGTCCCTGTCTGTGTGCTGGCAGCATGAAGTACGTCCACCAGACATGCCTACAGAAATGGATCAAAAGCTCCGAGAACAAAGCCTGCGAACTCTGCAAATACGACTTTGTGATGAGCACAAAAGTGAAACCTTTCAGGGAGGTGAGTGTTGCAAGGCGCCCCTGTGCATGCACCGCCGTATTAAGCGAGCTGCATCGTAATGCGATAATCCACCATGGCTGAAATTAATGATAACATGACTGAATGGAACCTGCACTCTCTATCACAGCACGACATTACCACTCGGTTTAACAATACGTGAAGGAATCCACTCTGGGCAGGCAAATTAATAGTTTCGTTATTTGTATGTCTGATTTGTGAATGTTTGCCAAAAGGTAATCTGTACAAAGGTACAGCTTGACCCCATAATACATCTCCTACAGGTAAGCATCTGATTCTGACCAATAGACATGCTGTGTAACATAATTATACCAGCCCATCAGCATTTAGGACGCTTCTAGGATAACGAAAAATAGAGAAAGCATTGTACATGTATATAATTCCCAAGCCAAGGTAGGATTATTGACTGCTACTTCCGTGGGCCTGTTTAGTTGTTGACACTGTCTTGTTTGGATGTCAAACACTTCTAGTTTTATACTTGTATACATGTATTTATTCGATTGGTGTGTCACTCTTTGTTTCACATATAAGATGCCTGGAGGTCAAGTGTGTGGATAGACAGCCCAGACAGCTGATAAACGTTCTAACTTAAAGCTGCAGCCAAAACAACAAGTGCTTGATTGGAGAGTGCTTTCACATTTGGCATGGGCCATTAAGCCAGTTAACAGGTTCACATGCGCAGGGCATATATCAGGTTGTGGCGTGATAATCAATACCACCTGTTTCTACGTTAAAGCATTGTAACCCTTGGCAAGCTGACCCATAATTCGCAACAAATTTCAAGAACTTCAAGGGATTCAAAACCACTATATGGCTTTTTATCTTTGGTGAAAGCAAGTTAGATGTTGGCAAACTTGTACTATTGAGATGGGATGACTCGCTACTGTCTTACGGCAATTCTTCCATAAGGCAGCATTACAAATATGCTGACATTAGTAACCACCGGCCAGGAAACTAAACCATGAGGGCGTAGTGTAAATGACATTCAAATGAAACAAACATTAAGCTAGAGCCTATAGGCACTGAAATGTATTCTATGATGAATGCTCAGGTTTCTCCCATGTAGATAACTTTGTTGCTTGGCCTTTGTTTATGATCAAGACACTGAAGTAAATCACACTTTTAAAAAAAAAAAATCAGGTAATGAGATATGCTGAGCTTTCTAAATTTTCTCTTGACATGGATCACATAATGTTGAAATATTGCGTTAACAACGAAATATGATACATTATACAGTGTCCAGTTTTCGTTATTACCGACTTATGATTTCTGACACGTTTAAAACCGGTTTAAGCCTAAACTTACTGTTAGATGTGTATTGTTTATAGCAGATAAACATGGGTATGGACAGTACCATTCTAGAATATGACATCTTTGTTCTCATTCCTTTAAAAATACTTTAAAAGTCGCTTAACATAACCACTGACATTCCTCGCGGTAGGACTGGCCAAAAGGACTCTCGGTTTGATCTCAAGTCTGCCGATCTGAGATCAGGTCTGGGTAAAGCCGCAAGAAGTATTGACCCAAACCCACTACTGTTCAACTGCTATTAATCTTCTATATTCAGCGAGTGAAGAAATATTTATTGAGTATGACAGTCACGCATGGCCTTAGACGATGAATGACTTTACAAGATGGCAGGCGAGTATCAAGCAGGCGGCGGGCCCGTGAAGATCAAAAGCAGCAAAAGAACAAAACGAAAGCGATCACACCTCTAACACTGTCAAAACAATCCAAATGACGCTAAGTCACTTAAAATTTTTTATTTATTTATATATACTGATAAAGATTTCTCCTCTTTATCCTTTACCTCTCACAAACTGACAGGTCTGGCCCTGTAGCCCGAATGATCCTCACAAAAACACCAAAACATTCCTGCACACCGAGGAGGAAAAAATGATAATTTTAAATGTTAAATTCATTTTGCTGAATTGTTACTTCACAGCTCTTCACTACAATACTTTCTAAAAAGAACATGTAGCAAAACTGGACACCAGAAAGGTTTTATTATTATGTATTATTATTTAATACATAAATGTAAATTAAGATTAATGCCTTTTAATACATAAATGTAGATCAATATGTAATATGTATTGTAATGAGAACCCGGAGCTAAGGGGCATAGACTTTGAATCTGACATAGTGCTGAGACATATAAGCAGATCTAAACAGTCTTTGCATGATTAATATTTAATATGTCGGCTCGTTATCATGATTGCTTTAGGTGAAAGTGTAGAAACAATTAGCGCTGTCATATATATGATTCATGTGGAGTATTCACATGTATCATCACATTTATTAGTAATATGTGTACCTGTATAACTCTGTTAAATATGAAATAGACGGTACAAAGGCTATCACAAGCACCATAGAAGAGCTGTAACCACTGCCAGGCATTGTAATCTTGTGTACACTGTAACTGAGTAGTTGACTTTGCCTTGGACACTAAGCCTGCAGCGTACAAACATGCAGCTGTGATAATCTGCTTTTACACGGCCAGATTTAACTTCTGTCAACCAACACCACGGCTTTATGGATTCAGATAAGCTATGTTATCCCCTTGACTTGTTTACGATACGGACTATTAACTGCTTGGGGCATGGGTAGAGGCCAGAGATTGTCATTTGACCTCAGTGGCCATATTCCAAGAGACTATGATGGTCTCTTTTTCTACAGGTCCACTTGTTATGGGTTTGTCAGTAAAACAGATAACATAATGATCCCAAGTACCCCATTATCACGGCTCCATCTCAGAAACTACCATCTTTATTACCACAATAAATTTCAGTTTAACGGTATATTCTGAAGAAACTTGTGGAGTCTATATTAGATTGGGTTTTGTAAGGCATTTGATTCCTTGTTTCCCTGTGAACATTAGCACATCATTTTACCCCCTACATGTGCATCAAAACTCATGATTTCATTTTTTTTTTTTTTTTGGCGAGAAATTTGCATGAATTATCACAAAATCAGGCCAAAAAATGATAATAAAAAGGTAAAATATGACCCACACCAGTTTTCCAAAATATTATGATGGGAAACAAGGGATCAAGTTTCATGGGCCTGAAGATTTTGTTACAGACAATCAGACTGATACCATGGATATGGATTAACTATTTTTCCCAAAATTGTTCTATTTGCAGCTTTGTTTGTACTTTGGTAGGTAGTTTATTTTTACGCATAATGAGTGGCTTAATCTTAAAGTAAAGACAAAAAGGGACATTCTGAATGTGAACAAGCTTCATTGAAGACATGCACACGGATTCCTTTTGGATTACACATAAAAGTGTGTATCATCAAGGAATAAACTTTTACTTTTTAGAACCAAAATTTTTAATATTTGATCAGTATTAAAATATAGTTTATGTAATGCATTTCATTTCATCGTACATGTGTCTATGATTCCGTACAAACACTTGCAGATCAAGTAAGCAATGCCTCGGAAATTTTGGTTGATGAGAGATCATGATCCTGTGTTGTATATTTGCAGTGGGAGAAGTTGCACATGACACCAGTGGAAAGGAGGAAAATCGTGTGCTCAGTGACGTTCCACATTATAGCCATAACCTGTGTGATATGGTCGCTCTACGTGCTCATAGACCGTACCACTCAGGAGGTGCGCGATGGAATGCTGGAGTGGCCGTTCTGGACCAAACTTATCGTGGTTGTTATAGGCTTCTCGGGCGGCATAGTCTTCATGTATGTCCAGTGTAAAATGTACATTCACCTGTGCAAGAGGTGGCGAGCCTATAACGAAGTGATAATGATAGAAAACGCTCCGCCGCTGTGCAAAGTGACCACGGTGCTGACGCTCAAAGCGAACACGTTGGACACGGACGTGGAGGGCGCACGGGGCCAGGTGCCCAGTTCCGTGCCCGATACGCCCTCGTCCACGATGAGTTCCCGGGGTCCTGACTCTGTAATTATTACCACCACCTCGCAGCAGGAAACAATGGCCCCAATATGGCACGACCTGGAACTGATGTGACCCCTGTGGAGGTTGTATCACATGGTGTTAGTAAGGACACGTGCACAAGTGAAGTTTGATGATAATAATGGCTGTGATTCATATTTTTTTTCGCTCTTGTCCATGCAACTGTAAAACAGTAAAAAAAATTATAATGTTGTTGTTGTTATTGTTGTTATCAAATTATTGGAAGGGAAAAATATTAAGATACAGCAAAGAAATTTGTATCACTGTAGGACCACCAGAAGAATTCCAGATCTGTTTTTTTTTTAATACATATAGTTATAATTTTATAGAGGTAAAATGTATATTTTTGCTTGTAGATGAATAACCTCAGCACAGATATGTATAATTCACCCATTTCAGAATATTTTTTTTTTCTCAATAGTTCACCTAAACGGAATTTTCATATTTTTACTAACTCTGCCTTAGTTGCTAACTTCACTGTTTACTGTAAATTTATCTCACATGATGTGTTTCCAGCTTGTGCATGTTGATGTAAAGCACAGGCCTGTCCAATGCCCACTTTCACAAAACTTTGTAAATCGTAATTTCTCGTAACGTTTCCTGATAAATCACGTCGCCTTATGGCATAACCTTGACGATGTCTTTTACAAGAAAAGTTTACAAAAAAAGTGATTTAACATAGTTTTGTGAAAGTGAACCCTGAGTGATACTGTCCTTAAGATATTGAGCCTGACACATATGATAATGCAGAACCTTTGTCAAGACATTTTATATTCCAATCAATTTTAGTTGTGATTTATGGTGAGAAGGGTTCAGTTATTCAACAAGATACAGTGCTCTCATTTTTAAACTCTCCATTTTATGAGGATATCATCCACAGTGCAAGACAAATTCTAAATATACCTTAAAACACATTTATTTTTTTGGCCACAGTTAGTGCTCTGTGTCTATCTAGTATGATTCATTGTTATGCTTGTAGGCTTTTTTTAAATTCTTCAGTGGAAACAAGATATTTTGGTATGTGTAACTGACTCAACTGGTAATAGGCTGTCAAGGAAGCCTTTGTATAAGCATTGTTCTGAGAGTTTATCTCCAGTGTTGTCGGTTGAACATACTTTCTGTATAAACAACTGGCTGCCAGTTCTAGAATGTATGTACTGCTTAATCCCTGGCATGTCCTTGCAAAAATCTGAATTAAATGCGTATACACATGTACCCTGAAGTCTCTACATGTTATTCGCATGTGTCACATTTTTGTTCACTTCCTCTTGTTTCATCTAAAATGATAATTCAGTGAAAGGAAATTAAAACATGTACAAGGCATGTATTTAATAAATGCTGTTCTCTGGTAGTTGTGGGTTGTCATCTTCAGTGGCAAAGCAACCATGGTCATGACCATCCTTAAGAAAGTGTCGTTTCCTCCCACCATAATGCTGGCCGCCATCGTAACAGTGAAATATTCTTGAAAACGGCATAAAACACCAATCAAATAAATAAACAAATAAATAAATAAAAAAAACTGTTTGTTGGGCGTAACCTGACCGAAGAAGAAAAAATTGGGTCAGTTAGTGAGGAATTCTTTTTTTCACGTTGCCTCTTGAAAAAGATAGGGACAAAATACCAATAAAAAACTTTTGTGTAGGGTCCTATTTGGAAGGTTTGGTTGGATTACGGCGAATGAACATATTTTTAAGGATGGCCCAATCAAGTAACTCCTCTGTTATCCTTTACTGTCAGAGGTCATTTTTTTTTCAATGGCTCATATGTAATATGCCAATCAGAATTGGGCATTCTTCCTGCCAAATTGACCAAGTGCCAAGTTATGGGAAAGACTTGGGACTGTGTAGTAACACTTCAGTATGTGTGTTTAAGATCAATAACGCTTGATTCCTTGTTGCCCATCAGAATGCAGATATGTTGGAAAATTGGTGACAGGGGCAATTTTCCTTCTTCGTTATCATGTTATGATTATCATTATTTTATGATGATAATGTCACCTTCTTGGGGAAAAACCAGTGAACGCACGAGTGATTTATGGGAAACAAGAAAGCAAGTGTGATTAGCCTAACATCACAGTTGTCTATGTACACACATATAAAAGTGAGTCCCATATGAGAAATATAAAAAGGCAGAAAGTTTGGGACTCTTGTGGTTAGGCAGAAAAACCTCACCATTGGGGACATCAGTGTAAGGCATCGGCTTGTCAGAACCTTCATAATTATTCTCATTACTTCATGAAGAAATTCTAGTATTTCATTTTTTGACACATTATGTTGTGAACAAAATGACACAGTTTCTCAGGTTTGAGACCCATAACTGTCTGAACAGACATACCTGACAGTATGGTAATCCGGCAATACCGTTAATACTGTATCTACCATTATACCTGGTGAGATATGGTGTTTCTTCTCAATTCACTCCCACATGTCATTATAACACAATTATCAGGGCATGTCATCCAAATTCATAAAAACAGGGCATTGGCTGACATCACTGAGTGTGTTTTAGCACTTGGGGGTCATCATTTGAACAGGTCAATTCCACAAAGCCATTTCTGACCGGTCAATAAGTAAAACCTGGTTACAAATTTTGAATGAATGATTATGCCACTTCAGTAATATTTCAGCCACATCGAACCAGGTGGTCAAAATTTTATTTCTTAAGTCGAAAAATGACATTTAAAATAATATCTGAAATTTTGAGTTAGTGTATTTTGTCTAAAAGTTGGGCCACGACTGACTCATTTTGCAAGGTTTTTTAAGGTTATGTTGGTTTTTAGAAAGGTTGTTTGAGGTTTGTTTGGAAGGTAGGGTGATTTTCTATACAAGTTTCAGTACAGATTCTAATATTTTTTGACATTTATTTGCCTCAGAAATTTATGGGCAAAATTTCAGACCATTTACAGAAAATTAAAAATGGCTGTTTGATTTGATCCCAGGTTTTAAACTGATAAATTTTCAAACGCCTGTATAAACCTTTCTTCTCAGTGGTGATATATCCACAGGAAGTAGGTGGGTTGGTTTCAACTTTTACTCTTTTCACATCCAAGTACATACACCAGCATTAAACTTTTGTAAGTGTATCACATTTAATTATGTAACAGGTACTAATCTACTTTTGTTATTGATGTAACCAGTTACAGGGCCCCAGGCCTTTCTGGCAATGCATTTTAATCATATCTGTATTTAAGGCTTATGCTGTTAAGTCTTTATGGATGAGTTCTGTAAAATGACATTGCAGCATTTAAATTTTTGTACACAGAAAATTTGATAGTTTGCAAGCAAAAGAATTTGTTTTATTAGTGTTTATGTTTAAATTAATCAATTAAGTACGCAGAAAATGTGTGCATGGGCCAAATTATGAGTTGTGAATTTGAAATCCTTTGTTTTTCCTGTGTACTTGTATTCTCATGGAGCTGTATATTTTGTTCTGTTTTTATTCACTCTTAATATTTTTTGCAATTTAAATTTGTAGATCTGTTTGCAGTTTAATAGAAACATATACCAGTGTTGGATTGACATATAATCAGCAGATGTGGGTGTATTTTACCCACACCAGTAGGGACCACTTCTTTGTTAACTTTTGTTATTTTAAATACAAGACATATGAAGCAAGTTATTTATTGGTTTAGTCTATCTGACTAGAATGTTTCTACACTTGTGTAGCCTGTATGGTGTGGCATTTATTCATGAATGACATTTAATGTATAATGCAAGATATTTTCCAATATACCAATTAGTACTGGTAAACTGATAAACATGGTTTGTATAATAAATTCATTTCTTGTTAAAGGTGGCTGTGTCTTTCAGTTGGTGCAGTTTTTGAAATCCTGTTCTAACATGGAATTTCTGCGAGTTCATATTCAGCTCTGGCCAACATAGACCTACATCCTGTCCAATCAGAAGCAATAAAGTTTGCCTGCAACCTCCGGATGGTTGTGGGTTTCCTCTGGACTATGTCCGGTTTCTTTCCACAGTTACTTAATGCTGGCCTTCATTTGTAAGTGAAATATTCCTGAGTATGCTGTATTATACCTTTCAAATAACAAATATTCTTTTTTAAGATATTTTCATATAAAATTGTAATACCTTTAATTTAATCCAACTGTTTTTATTTTAAATATTCATTTTTACCTAAAAAAAAAGAAAAAAACAAACATATACAGACTCTTTGTTCTATTCAAAAACAGCAGTAGAAATGTACTTTAGTTTGCTGCAACCTTGAAAACTCGAAGTCATCCTCTTTATACGCCATTCAAACAGTAATTCTGGAAAAATTTCTTGTCTTCCCTTTGTCACAGCTAAATAAACTCTACTTCTAAATTTTCTTCTCACTGAAATCCTTATCACTGTGTGCTTTCTCAACCTTATAATACTGTAAATGCTACACTTACCAGCAGGAGAATCATGAGGGTTACAAGCAGCGCTATCTGTGATGTCACTTCCACATAGTTTAACTTTGTTTTAACCACTGGCTTTTTTTTCAGCTGAGTGATTTTTAGGCCTACACTGCATGCTGCCAAGGCTAATGAATAGACGGTAAGACACGACCTCAGTGTGATATATAATGACTCAGTTTGTTGTTAGAGCCAAAGTAATATGTGTATGGGTGGTGTAGTTGGGTAACAGAAATTGCGCCATGTATAATGCCACAACGATCAGTCGGTGGAATAACTTTAATAATTTGTTTTGAAAGGTTAGTTCCACGAATTGAATTTCTGACGTTGTAATAAATAATAGGAATGGTATGCTCAACGTAGAATTAGAATTTTCAAAGATTTTCCTTGAGCTTTTATTTCTGTCCAAAGATGTCTTCAGATGTCGTGAAAAGAAAAGTTAGAATGTAGCGAGTGGGTCGTATGTCTCGCAACAAACCTTTTTTTTTAAATTTTGCTTGACCGAATCACTGGAATTTCTGACATATTGTATCATGGAGCAAAAGAGTGCCTGCAAGCAACACACCAATGTTACTGTCAAAGAATGACGTGAGCCGTATTTCATGATTTAGTTACGTTGTGCTATACAATGACAATGCTGCAGTGGGGCTTACTTGCCCAAATAGAAGAAAACTTTTCAGATATGCTGAAACAGACCGCGGCAGTACACACTAAAAATGGATCTACTTTGGTAAATCGGTGACAATTTTGACCACCTCAGTATTGCCGCCAGAGGACTCTGCTTCGCTTCCAGACGCCCAAAATTGGCTTGGACGTAGTTGTGCATACATACAGAAGCATGCAGTCAGCAATGTTTAGTGATGTCGGAATTAAGACGCAAGAAATGCTCTGCTTCGGCACATCTGTTTTATTAATCAGCGTCCAGATCGTCTACCACGTTAGTTTATTTGAGTTCAGTGTCGTCAACCCTCAAATAACGAATTTAATTGAACAATTTTTGTGTGTGTGTGTTGTCTTGTAATCACAATCAGGCACACCGGTCAGCCCCATTTTCAAAGTTATAGGATTTGAAAAATTTGAACCACTAATAGACCAACAAACGGACAAAGCGACTTACATAACTGTAGAGTTGCTTATCGCCTCTAAACGTTTGCACACTTCCATTAAACGAGATCTTGCTGTATTTCCCGCCTAAGTCTGTTCCTAACTGTGTCAAACACACCATTTGATGTCGTTATACGCTGCAGTGTTGTGAACTGTATACCAGTTTGCTTTACTACTCAGAAAAGTGACCTAACACAGAAAAGCACAAAAGAGTACTGCAAGGAATAATACTCCATGCAGATTGCTCTTTAAAGATCCCTCAACAGAGCTGAGCTGACATATTGGTAAAAGCTTCACATATATGGCCGACATCCAAAAAACGATTTGAGTTCAGACAGTTTTGGGTATGTGGGCTTCCAAAATCCAGTCTCCCATGTTTTTAATATTTTTTCAACTAGCATGCGAATCTTTACTACATATATGTAAGGAAACGTGTGAAGACTTACAGAATGGAGGGGCCTCCGTGGTCGAGGTGTTAGCGCCCTAGCAAAGTGCAATGGCCCAGGAGCCTCTCACCAAAGCGGTCGATTTGAGTTCATTCCCAACTCTAGCTGGCTTCCTCTCAAGCCGTGAGTGGGAAGATCCGCCAGCAACCTGCGGACGATCTTGGGTTTCTCCCATCTGGCCAGTCCCCTCCCCGCTCCATGCACCATGACGCTGGCCGCCAACGTATGAGTTAAATATTCTTGAGTACTGTGTAAAACGCAAAGCAAACAGATAGATAAATAAATAAATTATAGAATAGACTCAAATGCATATACGCGCTTGTTCAAAATCAGCTGAGAACCCTCAGGGATCGTGTTATTTTTACTTCATAAAATTGATCTCTGAGTTTTGTGAACCTTATTAAAACAGATCACTGTCACTAGCACGTTTTTAATATCACTTATCTGAGACCAGTCTTTTCCTGAGAATGAACAAGTTCTTGTATTTACACAGCAGTTTCGGTGTTTCTCTGTATATGCGCGAACGATGATCGCCCCTGATCAAAGAGGTATAGCGTGGTCGAATCCAGCTCTCGCTGTTTCAGCTACCGCTTCAAGTCAAGAAATTTGTCCTCATAAGCCTATACTTGATTCACTTTTACGAGAACGAACCAACAGTTCGGCCAACAGTGTTAAAAAAGCACTTTAGTTGAGCGTATAAGTTCGCGACGGTTGAGTACTATACAAGTGTTAAAGGATAGAGAGGCAATCTTAAAGACAACGTATTTACGAATTTCCATGTAGAAAAAAATGATTCCAATAAATCATACAGATCACAATTAAATATAAAATCAGTGGGGCATGACCACCAAAACAAGGGCAAAATCCATAAAAAGCACCAAGGCAATAAAATTTGTGCTGGAACAGACATAAAATACAAAGAAGACCGCGTCAGTTCACGTGCTTAAATTACCAATAGAATGTCAACATCCGTAATTTTATAACAAAACGCCAAAGCAAAGAAATACGTGATTAATAAAAGTATAAAGCACATAGACAACGAAAACCCCGCGGTTTGTAACACAAACATTCGTTTTTATAAGAACTGTATGTACTAACATGTATATGTCGACGAGCGAAATTTAGCAACCTTTGCACCATTTTGAATGATTCACTTGGACCAAGTAAATAAGTTAAGCCGTCTTTCTGAACTGGACTGCCCCATTTTCCAAATTTGTATTTTGAGTGTCTCTGTTTTATAAGACTTAGAATATTTTGCAATGCTGTTTCTGTTATAATGCTCTTTCTAGCCAAGTACAAGTAGAGGCCTTGATAAAATACCATTGATATATTAATCCTATAATTTGCTTTCCAAAAAAGTGAATGTCACGTGCTTCCTTTGCCATTGCATGACAGTATATATTCTGTACTCGCGGCGATGAAATCAGCTTAGAACTGCACCCCATAAAAATGTGCATATAAGTCAAAAATTAACGCAAGAAATGGTATGGAATCAGTTTAACCGTTTTCCGCAGTGGCTGATGGGAGCGGACTGATGCGAATGATGCTGTAGAAACCATGCAATATGTATCACTTTTTTACCGATGATGTCACATCAACTGATACTGTCGCAAAACGGCCAATATTGTTAAAACTTTCCCAACCGACACCGTTGTAAATTTTGACCGACAAGGTGCTAATTTCTTTTCTGACCGATGCTGTAGCAAATTTTTACCGATAATGTACTAAATGTATAACGTATAGAAACGTTTTTAACGTTATTGGTCGGTTTTGCAAACAGTGTATCGGCGGTTGTGACTTCATCGGTCAAAAAGTGATATCGGTTATACAGGATCGGTACTTATACTACATTATCGGTCGCAACAGGGGTCGTGGGCAAGTATAGTTACAGCGGCTTGTCTTTCAATAACTCTAGGATATGATCTGGGAATTTGTAGTTTCCCTCCTCCCATTTTCAGACTTTGTTGGCAATAAGCACTTGCGCATCCTATAGCGTTTAAGACAACGCTGTTATAAAACTTCCCGTAAAATTGCCAAGTGTTTTCACAGTGAAATAAAGGTCATAATGGCCGTGTAATGTGCCGTGCTATGACACTTCCATGACGAAATATATTCCTAAGTAAGAACCCTTGGATTCCAGGAGAGTGAAGAGAAGAACAACTAAGTCAAGAGATATGCAGTTTCAACTCATACATTGCCGCATTTGATCACGCTGGTCTCGCGTAAGAGACACGGCCTTGCATTCTTCAAATGGTTTTACCTATCCAGTGAACGAAGTCATTTTCTTGAATCAAGCTTACCCAATCTAGACGACAAGCTGTCAAAGACTAATCTCCAGTCACCCGTATTTTCTTCGGGGCGAGCTGTTACTGGAGACTTTCAGCTCATGAGCAGGCCTATTTATTTATTTAGCTGATTGGTGTTTTACGCCGTACTCAAGAATATTTCACTTATACGACGGCAGCCACAATTATGGTGGGTGGAAATCGGGCAGACCCCAGGGGAAACTCCCGACAATGCGAGCTCATTAGTAAAAATTGTACACATCTATAAACAGTGATAAGAACAGAAAGCGTTGTTACCTTCACTAAGTATTTGTACAGTTTTTGAAATGGTTATTTGATTGATTGGCTATTTTGATTAAACTGAAATTACTGGACAATAGGGGAGTTTCGAAGCTGAACGCTTTTGTCGCTAAAGGTAAAGAGAGTCCAGCTGTGTCATGTGACTTGTCAAAAATTTCTGGCAATTTTGTTCACATTAATTTAACAATCACCTGTCTAGCCGTGTCCAGTTTCCCCCACGCATAAAACTGATCGTCATTGTATAAGTGGAAAAAAATCTTGAATATGATATTGAGGTACAATCAAATCGATAAATACATAGAATGTCTGTCTTCCCCGCGGGACGAAGTCTGGATTTTGTCCAGACTCAGTGACCTCATTGAATTGTTTGTGGCCTTTATAACAGATGACAGAAGTTTACTTTTGCTAATTCCATGCCAGGATGCATGCAATGGAGTGAAATGCAGCAGCGTATAAAACCCTATCCACCTTGACAAGTCCCGGTGTTGATACCATGCGTCTCTATAGCCTAATATATAACAGGTACACACTATTCTAACTCACCCAGAAATACAAATAATTATGTGCACACTCACACAGAGAACGTAATGCATTATGGTTAAAACTGGAAACAGGACGTGGGCCAGCGTAAACACCAGGCCTTTGACGCAAGGTTTCAATAGTTAAAAGATCTTCAATGATATTAATAGACTATATTTAGCTTACACGGGTAGGCTTCTCTTTAACTGTATTGTATTTGACCTTTATAAACAATTAAAATTTTACTTATTAGTCGTTTGTTTGTTTTTTTTTCATTTATTTATTCATTTATCATCTGTTTATTATTAGTGTTTTTGTGGGCTGCTCCAAACGCACCAATAATTCATGAACGTCAGCACACGTCCCTTGAGTAATTATATACACGAACGTCATTACGTGCACTACTTGGACGTCAACAATCTCTGGCAGTATATTCATTGTGTAAAGGTTATCTCCAGGAACACCGCATGTATATATGTAGTCATCTGATTGATTTATTTTAGGCCCTCACACATCCATGCGCATATATCAGGATTAATTGATGATTAACAATTATGAAGAGGCCATATATAAGCAGATCTGAAGCTTTAAGACTTCAGATTAGGCTTTGAATTAAGACTTTTGTAAATTTTTAATGAATGTGCCAATTGTGATTGGTATTCTCTCCAGTTAACGACATTTGTTCATTGTTTTGGTCTCCTCTGACCCTGTCGTATTAGCCATGTTTCATATTTGTCACCTGTATGCCGCCTACTCTGAGAGAATGTTCTAAAATCAAATTTTAAGTCTTGGACGTCTCCTGCAGGTGAAAAACGATTAACCTTCGAAATGGTGTCAAAACATTATGTCCTTTCGTCACATTTTTGGGCTATATTGCTTTATACACGGAAGTAAATGGTCAAATTATAAAATCTACGTTACGCGAAATAATATAGATAGGGTCGTAATGGTATGCTGCAAATAATACCCAAGACTGATGAAACTTGACCCTACTGAGATGAAAACATTCATGCATGCAGAGTTCTAAAGTGTAGTATCATTATATTGTTTACACTGAAGCCTTTACAGTAGCCTCGTGGAATTGCACCCTCCTGTATAATATAGCCATATTGACCCGAACTATGGTATATTCATGCCCACTGTATGATTTTGTATACATGTCATATCTAGAGACTGGATTGAACATTATTTGACATATATGTCCGTACTCAGTTTTATGAGTGAGTGAGTGTGTGCTTGGGGTTTAACCTGGGACTTAACAATGTTTCAGTCATATGACGATGATTAGTGCTTCTGTTGTATGTACATGCTGTGTCTTCTTGTGGCAGGGAGAGTCCATGCCGCCACAGTGCTGCCGCTACTGGAACATCATGCCGAAGACACCAGACACGACACCCCACCCCACCCAGCCACATTATAGGCCTACTGACACCGGGGCGACCAGTCCTGTTTCCTTGTTCTAATCTCTCAATGCTGAGCGCCAAGCGAGAGAGCAACAAGTACCATTTTTAAAATCTGGTATGACCCGGCCCCAGTTTAGACCTGGATCATTGTTATAAAAGTAAGCCATATAATATAGAGGGGAATCCAGTAAATTACGTAGTTGTATGCATACCGATAAAGTCATATATGTGTGTGTATGTGTACTGGTTAGGCCCGTACACGACAGCCCGGTAACGGGAGGACTCGACCGGGGAGATGGTAATGTATTGGCGCATTTCACGGCGTTCAAAAACGTACACATCCATATGTAGGCTTACACCCTCTAGGAAAACAAAACTGCCTTAGATAACATCAAGTTATCTTTTTGTCAAATTTAAAGCATTTAAAATTCAATTAAGATTTTAATATTTACGTGAGTGGAAAAATAAGGAAATAGAGAATCAAAATGTGAAATAAAGGTTGACTAAATTTCACCATTGAGGGCTTCTAGTATCCTTAACGAAGGTTTACAATAATTGCGCGCATATGCACACGTGCGTAAGGCCTTCCTGGTTATTTGCTGTAGGTCAAACACATATACTGATCTATATTTGATACCTGTGCGTAAGAGCTCTGCTACAAACATGTCGAACAGCACTACATGTCTAATGATATCTGACAAATAGGTCTGAACAGACAGCGGAAGACGAAGCTGCTCCGAGTTTATCTTCGTGGAGACGATTGAAGTTCAGACGATCGTTATAAAGACGCTTGCCTTGGGGCAGTATGACAAGAAACAAGCTTGCTCATTTTCTGGTTAATGGTATCATTTGGTGCCTGAAATAAACCAATCATTGGAGTCGATGCATTGGAGCGGGATCTTCAAGGCTTTGATCTACAGGTGAAACATGGCCATTTCAATTTAGACAAAAGTGGCCTTACAGACTGCTTGTGAAACATCGTTAAGGGCAATATTAAATTACAACCCACATGTATATATGGGATCTGTATTCAAAGCAACACAACATCCCAGTATCACTGGGCACATACGGTGCAATTCGCGTATAGACATATAGGTCGTATACCGTCGCTTCGCGCCACCGTACCACCGCTCCATACCTCCTTACACGCATATTCTCAGCAGTGTCACGCGTCACTGTGAATGATATTTCTAAACGTAATACATCAGATAAATTCTACTACATAAATTTATTAATTTCTCAAGAATTTGTCACCTATACGATGCTGGTCAACATTATAAGTGGAAGTAACCGGACTGTCCTTGGAAAACCACCGACCTTTGAGAAGTTACTGGCAATCTCCCGGTGAAGACATATAGGTGGTCCTCAACGAACGTTAAACTGAGGAAACGCAACCCTCCAATTTCGCAGACCACTTATTGTCACCCAGGCCCTACGAGCAGTGAAAGCGGGTCGGGATGTACAAATTGCTTATCCAAGCCCGGGTTTCAACCCGCACCTCGTGTGTTATGGCGATTGGAAGGCAAGCACCTGAAAATATTTAATGGACCCGAGCACTTGTGTCTACTGTCGTCCACTTGAAGTCTTCAATCAATTGTCTTTCCATGCCCTGGTCACCCCCTAGACATGGGTTCAATTCCAGACGTAGGGTTAACCCCTGGCGTGGGTTCAGTCTCAGACGTAGACAACCCTAGACGTGAATTCAATCTCAGACGTAAATTTAGGCGTGGGTAGAGTTTCAGGCCTAGATTCAACCCTAGAAGTGGGTTAAATCTCAGACATAAATTCAATCCTAGACCTGGGTTCAATCTCAGACGTAGATTCAACTGTAGACGTGAGTTCAATCTCAGAGGTAGATTCAACTCTAGACGTGGGTTCAATCTCAGACGTATATTCAACCCTAAACGTGAGTTCAATCTCAGACGTAGATTCAACCCTGGACGTGCGTTCAATCTCAGACATAAATTTAACCCTAGAGGTGGGTTCAATCCCAGGCGTAGGAAATTTGAAAAATTCCCTTGCCGCTGTTTTTCTTGGCACCATATTTGTAGTGACAAGAAGCGGTGGATGGCGCTTTCTGACGTGCACAAACCGGACACAAACTGTCTTTGAGGCTGTGTGCGCAGGTTTGGTGTGCGTCCCAGCTGCCCAAATGAATCCGCTTAACGCCACGTCCAGCTTACATGTATGTCCTACTGTTGCGGGGAAGGGGGGGGGGGTGATAGATAGGAAACACTTTGCAGCAATAATTCAGTTACATTTAACCATCATAATCTTTTCATTTTCCTGTGTTTCACAAACTCCCACCACTTATGCCTTGTTATCTTTCAAGGAAATGGCCGAAGGGGTTCCGCGCCAGCGCGACATAAAGACTCATACAGAACAGCTCTAACCAATGCGATCGATGCGAGTTCAAATCCGGTACATGTTAGCTTCCTCTCCGGCTGTACGAGGAAAGGTCTGCCAGCAACCCGCAGATGGCCGTGGGTTTCCCCCCGGCCAGCCCGGGGGGAAAAAAAAGCTGGCCGCCGTCGTATAAGTGATATATTTTTGAGTACGGCGTAAACCACCAATAAAATAAAATAACTAAATGGAAAACAATGAAAGGAAAGCACAAAACAGGCGACCACTTAAGCTGGTAGCTTTGGTGTTCTGAAACAGAGATCTGACTTATCTCCCTTTAGTTGCATGACTCCGATTTTCACACATGCATTGCAATTCATGGAATAGCATACTTTACTGTAAACCATAGTTTCCAATTTCGTCTGTTATACACAGGCCAATGCAATTTTGCGGGATCTACGGTTAAGCTCGTCTCTTCTTTAAACGCCCCTTAAGCCAATTTTAGCGCCACGGAAATCACTTACAACTATCACTCATCGTTCTGTAGTGGTAAACATTGATGTTAAAACGTGCTGAAGCCATGATTATTCCTCATTAACAACAGAAAAATACATATCGGTAAGTTTTGTCAATTTATTGATTACTTAATTACATAATTAGCGTTGCCGTATCTCTGATAAATCATATCCAGCTATGAACAAATAAACAATGCATGTGTTGGCTGGAGCACGGCTTACATTTTTGAATTCATTAGAAGGGGTGGCGTTGTCTAGTGCATAGTTAGAGGGGCTAGCCTTTCAATCGCTAAGACACAGGAGATAAGGGTTCAATCCTGGCCTTGGGCAGGGAATTAGTGCATTCCCTCGCTGCCATTTCCCGCGTGGGGGGCTTGGTCACAATAAGCCGTCAACGACGCTCGTACAGTGTAGGCCTATTCATGACCGTGGTCTAACGTTCTTGGAAAACCACTTGTCGTTCACCAGTACAGTACCTGGGCATATATTTGCGTCACAAGAATGTTCATCAGTAACTTGCAGTAGGATTCCTTCAACCCATAAATTGACAGCATTCGTATGAGTTCCAAATTTTTGTATGTGGCATTGAACAAAAATCAAATAAATAAATAAATGAGAAAATAAATTAGCACTTCACTTGTGGCAACACCATTGGATATATTTGGGCGATATGAAGGTGGAGTGTTTGGGACGCTTGCCTTTCAATCGCTGAGACACAAGAGGTTCGAATGCTAACTGGTGCCTCATTCTCAGTAAGCTGAGCGATGACGTCATTTATTGAAATTTTCAGTGGCCAATATGAAAAATGAGTTTTATATTTTTCATTTGTTGTTATTTCGTGTTAGAGCACCTTTTCATGTAGGCCTGTATTTTATTAAGGTTTCTTGCTGTAGGTCCACTCAAGGTAGCATACCCACCGGTTCGTCCTTATAGGACACAGCTACATATAGGGGTTTGTCACTTCTATACCCACTCGTTTCGATGCAGTAGCGCAAATCGTAGAGTATCGTACTCAGCACCTATGTTATTTACTTGTATATTCACGAATTGCGTTTGGGTGGCTTCCTAGGGCATTCTTGACAGTTTCTTCACAATATCCACATGCTTATATACCATTAAATATTACTCGTGAAACATTCATGAGTACCTATACCAATTAATACATAAATGAAAAACTACATTATAAATAATTGAATCAGAAATTACCATTACATTAAACTTGGATGGTGTTGTGTTTAGATCGAACGGTACTACTAGTCTATGTATAACTCGTAGCAACCCGTTTATGAGGAGAACGGACACATGGCACATTACATCGTGACAATCACCTGTAGAAGTATATTAATGAAATTTACTTTTGTACAGTAAGCTGTGTAAACTGACAGCGAGCGTTTATTTTACATGAAATTTTACTAATATCGCAAGACTAGTTTGTGTGCATGCATGCCAGTAAACGTGTACATACACTGATCCATTTGTATACAGCCGAATACGTACACATACATGTATATTCATTCACCTTCTAGGAAAGAAATAGTGAATTACATGCTGACTAGAGTTGCAGAGTCTTTCGTCTCTGATTGAGTTGCGTTTGGAAAACAGAAAATTAGCCATCAACTATAATTTCACCACCTGTTCCTCTCCGGGCGTACTTAGGAAGGTCTGCCAGGAACCTGCAGATGGTCATGGGTTTTATCCAGGCTCTGCCCGGTTTCCACCCACCATATCGCTGACCGCCGTGGTATAAGTGAAATTTGTAAAGACACATGTATCCATCCATAAATCTGTTTTTACATTTTAGATGAATACAAGCTGATCTGATCATACGTGGGAATGTTCGTCAGCAACTTGCCAAAGATACTTGGTTTTAGCCCGGAATTCCTTCCGTTTCTTTTCTTCTTCCATAAAGTGCATGAAACTTTCTTGAGTCATTCTGTAAAGTGTGTCACCTTATATAATAGGCATATAGTTGCACGTCTTTTACAGTATAGCTGATATAATAAACTGTATAACCGCGCATGTACATGCATGTGTCAGTTTACGCCTGCATCTCCATTGCATGTGTCACGCTGGCATAAACTCTCTATAGCTGCATGGTAACGACTTGTATAATACACGTAAAAAGCTTCCGTATTTTCTTTCTCTTTTAATAAGCCTCTAATTACCAGAGGAGAATTCATGCCAGATTTTTATCAGCGCATTTTTTTCTTGTACAAAATGAGACGTATTTCGGTACACCTTTAAATGAAGACTAGAAGTAGAGATAAAGCTTATAACAAAACTATAACGACTGAACTGCGTGGTGAATCAGTTTAAGTGTGACATTTTCGTTGACAATCGTGTACTATTTCACGGTCTGAATAACCCCGTCCTCTCTTTCTCTCTCTCTCTGCCTATTAAAACGAGGTCAACCATTGCATCTCACATAACTGTATGGTATTTAGTTTGAGACAGGCGCTCTTTCGTGACGTCCTGGATTAGAGCTGAAGCCCTACTCATATACAACGGCTGGGCCTTTCCACGTCGAAAATGTTACGAAGTTCCCCTAACAATGGAGGCTTATATTTGGATTAAAATCCAGCCCAATGAGAGCTGAAAGCACAGGAATTCTGCAAACTTTCCTTGAAAAGGTAAGTTGACGTTGACACTGTGCCTACATAAATACCAAAGCCTACAATGTATATACACACTTATATTCCTGTGTCACTTCAGTACGTCTGAATGGCAGGGAATTCATTTCAAAATCTTGAAGGTACATGTATAACATTACATAATATGGTATATATTTATATATGGATGAATTTCGTATGCAAGATATCACTATTAAAGAGGTATGACGTGTAAGCTCCATATACAACGATTTTTATAGGCTTACGGGAGCTTTTGAGGTTTGTTAGGGGAAAAGTTATTGCTCGTAACCACTGCGGAATTTCTTACCATTTGCGACTGTTCCGACCCCTAGACGTGCTAAGACACCCATTCATCAGCGGCAGGCGACAAGACGTAGGCTTACAGGACTGGCAGCGCGGGCTGGGGCTGAAGGCGACAGCTTTGGTTTCTGGTGTAGATTTCTGCCAGATATAAACATCCTGTCCTTAAAGCAGAGGAAAACACATGCTGCCAGGCTGCATGGTTGGATAATTGTCCTATACATGGTCGTATGTTTATATCATATAAGTGCGGATTTTAGTTGGGAATTGGCTGGAGCATGAATTAACGGGAATTTGACCCGTTGTTGTTCCACTATAATTGAATTCGCCACTGTGTAAACAAATAACACGGTGTAAAATCGGTTTTGATGGATCGATTCTATTATTGTCGAATATCACACTGCTTAGATACAGAAAGTGTTTCTCATATCTGGTGTCTCTGTTTAATTGTGCCTAAGGCCCGCTTGCCCAGTTTCTACTACATGCAATCTAGAGAACAAAAGCATACAAGGGTGTTATATCATCGCCACCAATCCCTTTGTTTCCCTACATGTTATAGAATTATGGTAATCACGTCTCCACCAAGGTCTTTCTCCGCGAATGTGAATTCACCGAAGGAAAAAGAAATCAGGAAATTTTGCCTATGACCTTAAGCATGGTAAACGTGCATCGGCCCCGTCCTATACCGTGCTCAGGTCACACTTTTTTGACTATTTTGCGACATTTTACCGACCTGTACCTGTGAACTGTATATCTTTCCAGTTGACCTACTTTCGGAAATGAAAACAAAGACATCCGAGCGCAGTACTACGAACTTGAACCAAATATACGGTTATATATAGAGCTTATGGGTTATAAGCTGAACAGTATAACGTATTACAGGTTCAGATTTTTGCGGTAAAGCGGGAACAATGTGTGGGACGATGAGGTCACGTGGTCTAAACTATAGCTCTCGCCAGTAGGTTACGCGACACATGTTGATATTCCTTGCTATTTACGTAGTAAATTTGTCAGCTTCAACCCCCAAAATATCCATCTCCAAATTTTCATTCGGTGCCATGCCATACCACCACATACAGCTTGTAAAATAACAGTGATGAAACTTACAGTGTATCATGCATACAACAAATTAGACTGTCTGTGCAGCAATATTATCCAACCAGTGCTCCAGGACTTCTAGATTTGGAGGTAAACCTTAGGCACAATTGCTCAGATAGCGCATTTGTAATCAGTTTTAAATCCGGAGGGTGAACACTTTCCTGTTTGAAATAAGGAAGACAATTGTATAGTTTTGCTTAAAAGATTTGGGAAAGAGTGGTGGCAGCAGTGCATAAAGATAACCACTGTATCTTCGTCATAGAGCGATTATTTCATCGTTATGTAATGCTATAGTGAACAGTATTTTTTCACTTATGCGATGTGTGGTCGTATATTTTATGGTGGATGCAGGAAACCAGAGTGCATGGCGTACCTAAAAGAGAGATCGTGGAAACGGCACTATACGGACTCCCTCCACCACAATGAGAGCAGAGGAATTTTACAAAAATCCCTGCTCATCACAGGGATAGTTTATATAGTGACTGGAGTACAAATGCCATAACCACTGACAATGTATTCACAACGGGTAATGAAACATGTTTGTCTTTAATAACCTTCCTCGCCGGCTTACATTTAAACGAAAAAGTCCTGTACTCTGCTACACTGGGCCTAATGAAGTTCACGCAAGATTCCAGCATTATACGCTCAGTCAGTATGACATGCTCCAAAATGCAGGTGGTGTACAGATGATAATATGGAGTTCAGTGTTGAGGTGGAATTTTTTATCTAACTTCAACACTCCCAACATGGGGACTCTCGACAGAATCAGCCAAGCATATACTTTTTATCGGTGGGTATTGTATAGAAAACGTCTGAATATATATTCTAGGTGCTAAACGTTGCTAAATTTAGTAACATGACGTAGATAATGACGTAAGTACAAAGCATAATTTCCGCACGTGTGAATCGGAGATGCTCTGATAAGCCACAGGAAAAAAAAAAGAAAGAAAACAAAATTCTTTATTGTCATCAGTTGTCCTGGATAAAATTGTGTTAACATCAAACATAATTTCCTCATTCGTTCCATCCGCGTGCTCATTTATGCAGGCAAGGCTCGAGGATGTTGAAATTTGGGTAGGCCTAAACAGTACAAAACTTCGCAAAGATAAAATGACGCCACTGGTGTATATTACATAGGGGATTTATATAGCCATATGTACAGGGTTAAAATTCGTTCAAAGATTTGTTTGCTTTATTTCTTTTTTACAGAATATGGCCAATCTGTTTTTCAGATCATTTCACGAAATTTTTAACCTGTGTGAAATCAATGCAAAGTTAAGAAAATTGTGACAAGGTATACAGGTTAGGAATGTATCGCAGTCAATCTTTAAAAACCACTGTGTACATGTGGTACACATTATTGTGACAAAAATGCACATTCACATAATTTTTGTGTACAAGCAATACACCCTTTGTGTCATACATCCACAGTGACGTGTATATTAGTGGTACACAATTTGTGTGCCTCTGATACACATATATTGTGGATGTGCAAAATTATACACAGTTGTTTTACAGAGCATGCAACTCTAGAACGTTTCAGCTGCCACCAGTAGGTGTATATAACTCGCTCCACCTGTCCGTTGGTTTATCGCTCGGTCGGCTGCGGTAAGTCTTGCCATCATACACTGTAAAATGACCAACACCCAACGCCTTTTACGGTTGATTAAACTTCAAACAAGCGTGTTTAATAAATATACACATCTGTTTAAGTATTAAACGTATGTGTCTCAAACATATATATACGCCTATACTATAATGCTATATCTCGAAGTGTTTAATATCTGACGCATGAAAGTGTTTATATGATAAACATCGAAATTTACAGTGTATACAATGAACACAAGAGAGACAACACAATCCATTAAGGGCGTAACATCCACATAAAGCGTACGAAAACAAATTGTCATATGTCCGATGACGACGAATAGAAAACACTCAAACTATGCAACACATCACTTATGTAAGACGCCAATCAAAGGTCGTTTTTCGGATTTGTTATGTAAACATAAGTTACAGCTGACTACATACAAAGGACCAAAACTAACCAAGACCGATTTAAATTCTTTACGCTGGCATTTATATATATACATTAATTTATTTACTTATTTTTATTTATTTTATATTTGAGTTTAACGTCGCATTGGCAGATATATATTTATATATTAAAAAAGTGCTTGCAGTCAATAATCAGCCTTTGACAAGAATCTGTTGAACTTTCACACATGAGCCGTGCACAGATGGCGCATGGCACTTTGAAAGCAAGCGCGTCATCTGCTACAAGTTTTGTGCAAGCAATGTGGAAATCTTGGTAGACACTGTCCCTCGCTTGACGCCCAGCGTAGAAGTATAATGGGTCAAGTGTTGTGGTCGGCCCTGTGTCAGTATGATGTGACCGGGTGGACCCGGCGCAAGTGTTGTGGTCGGCCCAGTGTCAATATAATGTGACCAGGTGGGCCCGGCGCCGTGCCTGGTGTCTTCGGCATGGCTTTCTAATGAGGCAGCACTGTAAACACGTGCATATCTTTCATTGAGTCTGATCTGTTACAAGGAGACATCCGCCATGATATGGCCGAAGTAATAGTGAAGCGATGTTAATCTCTCTTCCCCCCCCCCCCACCCCACACCCAAACAAACACAACTACACAAGTTACGCCAAACTGTCAACCGCCTGTTGTGATAGAAAGGCACCGAATGCATTTATATACTCTTAATTGTAAAACTGCTGAGGGACAGATTTTGTATGGATTTGAACCTATTACGTTATGGATCCTCGACACGTTAACAAGTTGAAATTTACACGAATATGGTAATCCTAAGTCCAGCTTATCCGGATTATACGTATAGTGGTTCACTAGTGCCCTCTAATCTGTAGGACAAGTGACCATGTTAACTCATTCATAGGCAGTGTGCAGTCCTGGTTTTGACATGTTTACGCCACGATAATGCCGATAACCGTTGTTTACTTTTACTGCACGCGACAATTATATACATGGGCCTAAATATACGTTTCGTGACACTCATATTTTCGCATCTGAAATACATCTTGTCGTCCATCCTATACTACGGTATAGTCAGTAACCAATACAACTTATGTGCAGTTTAGTTGCCACAACAATCATGCTCTCAAGCCTGGATATGATTGAAAATACTGCCGATGAGGGGTTTAACCAATTGCGCATTTACTCATTCTAAACTGAACATTCATATCTGAGACTTTTTATAAAGAAGGATAAAGGCAAACAGCTTGATTTTCAACTCTTTGTCAAAGTCTGAATGTAGGATGTATATATATTTGAACGATATGCTATATTCTGTCAATTATAGACACAAAAGCCTAACTGTTCCTAAAAGCAAACACTCGTATAGGCTAGTTTAATTTATCTGTTTAATTTACTTGATTGTTGATGAAAGTCATTCTTAAGAATGTTTCATTTATACCTTTGCGTGAAGTTTTGGGTGGAGGAAACCAGAGTGAACCACCGACCTTTGGTAAGTTAGAGACGCACTTGTGACGTACAGATATGCATGCCATATATAATCTATTGGAAGACAAGTGGTGTTCAGTTAACGTAAGATTGCGTTTGCAAACGCAAGCACCTTTGTTGTCACCTAGGTGTCACAACAATGAGAGTTTGCTAATGCAAAAAAGTTACTCTCATGCTGGCTTCCTCTCCGGCCGTACGTGGGAAGGTCTGCAAGCAACCTGGAGATGGTCGTGCGTTTCCCCCAGGCTCTGCCTGGTTTCCTCTCACCATAATGCTGATCGCAGTCGTATAAGTGAAATATTCTTTATTACAGCGTAAATCACCAATCAAATACATCAAAAAAATATATTACACTTCCATGCTGATCTGCATGTTAGCAACCTGCGGATGGTTCTGGGTTTCCCCGTACTCTGCTCGGTTCCCTCCCGCCATAATGCCAGCCGCCGTCGTATAAGTGAAATATTCTTGAGTATGGCGTAAAACACCAATCAAATAAATAAATAAATTAAATTTCAAGCTAAATGTACACGTTATAATACGTTATAATACTGAATACGTTATTGTGGCTATATAAAAGGAAAGCATACAGGATTTTTCTAAGCGTTAGCCATGTAATGTACACGTGTTAATCAATGTGATTCCTATATGTACACAAATGATATATATGTGTATGCTGTGCTCCAACTGAGCAAGAGATGGAAACCTATGAAGCTAAATATAAGCCTGTCCTTCAACCAGGAGCATGCCGTATATATAGGCCTATATACGAATAAGATAGACAAGTAGGTCTGTATATGCTCTTGCAGTTGTATCGGATACAATGTGCCAGAGATTTAGACCGCACAAAAGGGTAAATCGCCACGAGGTTTGGTATAATAAAACTTAATCCAAGCCATACGATACCTTATCACGCTTGGTCAAGAGTGCAGAACACAAGGGGAGGGGTGAACAGAAGGGTGGGGTTGGGGGGGCGGGGGTTGATAAGCATACACCTGTAAGAGTGAGGTTCCGGAAGTACATTCGACAAGGGTATGATGTACGGTTACGTCTAGCGGTTTAGAAGTAGATTTTGTCCCCAACTCCTGTGGATTTATACTTAGATGATGGTGTCCTTCAGCTTCACCTTTTGATAGAGAGCTAAACTGCCAGCGGCTATACATGTAGGATTATGTGTCATTGTGGCGGTCTTGGCCACGATGTGGCCGGTAAACGAAGTCCAGTTGACGCATTGAATCTGTCCAGACTGGAGCTGTGGCGTGCTGATTAAACTGAGAATTGAACTCAATACTATATTCAGTGTTTTGCACAGATGATTTAACGACTATGCACAAAGCGCCGGCATACTGTAAATGTCTGTAAGTATTGCATTCAACGGACGAAATGTAGGAACAGTTAAGCGACATTTCTTCTTTTCCATGCAACGGTTTTAGGATTGCAGATACTATATCTGGAACTTTGGTATTACATACTAACATTAGTTTATGGATGGAGAACCGAATGGTTGAAGTTTTTCCATTACTTAAATGTTAACATCAGAAATTTTCAAGCCTATCGACATTAAGGTTATATGCATTTTCTTTCACAAAAACGTTAAAACGCTAATGTTAAATTGTTAAACATTGTCTAACCTATAACATGAAACAATATTTTAAATGCTGTAAAATGTTGTAAAATGTCTAGCGAAATGATTGTTTGTAAATTGTAACATTATTTTAGATTCCAACATTTGTAACACTCATTTATTATCGAACACAACACTTATATGTGTTAATTTGACATATATAAGTGTTGGAATTTTAACGTTTTACAAAATGCTTATAAAATGTTGCAATGTAACACTCTAGGAAGTGTTAACCTTGGCGGCATTAATTCTTCCCCTCTTTCGCCAATGGTAAAACGTCAGTTAGATTTAATATTATTAAAGTTATATGTAGTATTTAAGTTTCAAGAGAGAGTAATATAATGGACGTCAGCAGTTACAATTCTTGGTTAACTTGTATACCTTCTAATGTGTTTAGTTACGATCATAACTATTCGATTAAAACTCAGTATCGGTAGTTGAAAACTTGTATAGGGCTACAGCTCTACCTTTATACATTGTGGCTATACACAAACGTCTACAAAATAGCCATTGTTTTACAGAAAGGAGAATGAAACGCTACATTTCTTCTTCTTATGTATATACGTGTTCTTCATGTATAACTGCCACCTATAAATATTCATGCGTGCTTGCCTTCAGAGTAATGCCAAAACGCATGGCACCCTCAGGGATCTTGTTTATTCATGTGTCAATAACGTCCCGCTACACAAGTGCCTTAAAATTTCGTCGATGATTAAGTTGGTTATTTTCATGATTCTGAAAGATCTATTGATTTCAGAAAGTTAGTGTGGGGTTTGTTTGGAAGGTTGGATGATACCCCACTGATTCATCAGTTTCATCACCAGAAATAACATCTGATGGCATTTATTTGCTTCCAAAGTTGCACTTTTTTGGACGAAATTTTAGGTCATTTGCAGTGTGCGGTTCATTCTCTGGACTGTGTGTCACTATTGATGACATAATAATGAACAAGTCATTTTGCTTGATGCACCCACTTACTTTCTGTACCTCACGACTTGTAGGGGCGTGTATGAATGGGTGAACGACAATTAGGCTAAATGTAATTGTTACCTGAACGACTCACGTGTTAATATTGATGCGTTTGAAGACCTGGACAAAGTTATGAAATTAGCATGAAACCGTGTTAACCAGTTTATAATAGGCCTCTTACACTTCGTGTTTGTGAGCGATTGTTGGCGTGTGTATAACAGCTTACACACATACTAACAGGAAAAACGATAAATGAGGTGGCCACATATGACTAATCCTACATGGCCACATAGGCTGTATACAGTGACCACTCCGGATAACTATAGTTGTTTGACAGACCATCGTTGGCCTACTCTTCTTACGCAGAGACCCGTAGAGCTCTGAGCAGGGAATTTGATTTTTAAGACAACCGCTTCTTGACATATGATATGTCAGAATATGCTTTCATAACGTGACTTAAAATCAATTCATAAACTACATATATATGAGCAAAGATTTCTCTGTGAGCATTCAACAACGGATGCCATTATTCGTGAATAATCCATATTCGCCACCATTAATCAAATCAGATTTTCACTGTTTATCGAGAATAGCTCAAACCATTACCTTTCAGAAAACATCAGACTCGTATACCTATACTTCTGTGTTAACATGATTCTGAAGTCTTTAAAAGTTGTAAAGTCGCCTTATAAATTCTACGAAGTTTGTTACTGATTTTGAACAGTTACATGTACACAATCCAGGCTAATGCTTTGTAACAGTTTATTATAGGAGTTGTTCTAAAAGAATACCGAAACATTCGATTGCAATTGAGATGATCGAATTTTTGCCAAAACTCTACGGTATATAGTCTAGTTAACACATAATGTAAAATGGTAAACTCCGGCCTCACAGGAAACAATATACAATACACAACTAAACGAGAACCTTTGCACTGATCATAACACTGTAATTTAAAGTTACGAAGACCACAGTATCATGTGTTTAAGCTACAAAATTTCTTATACGCAAACAGCATATGTGCTATCGAGATACGTCTGCACATTTCCTGTACAGCGGCCGATGTTTTCCTTCCGGTCCATGTCCACGTGCGCTTCTATCAGTTTCTTTTTTGTACAGTACCCGGTAATACTATATAACAGCATATATTTGTTATAACTACATTATATGCATACACACGTACGCTTATGAGAATTGTTTCCCTGAAAAACAAATATACGGTAACAACATACATAAGGCAATGAAGTTTTATGCTACAGAATCATTCTCCCTTCCCATTTCGAACTTCGGACAGAAGTAGGTTGTTTTACCGTTCAATGTTTCAAAGGGAAATGAATGTATATGCAACAGAAAAAATTGTAGTCATGAGATACTGGCAAAAAAACCCACCTTGTACTGATAGTATTCGCTACTGATGATGTCACAAAATGTTTTTTTTTGTCTTTTTTTTTTTTGTTTGTTTTTTTTTTTTTTGCTACAAATCATGTGTTTATCGGCAGAGTACATGCATGTACCTAGTCGTGCAGATATTTGGGCGCACATTAACAACTACATTTGACAGGGATTTTATCCATAGTCAAACGTAGTAGGGTTTAAAATGTTCATTTGATGTCACCAATGGCATATTGTGAGAACTGTCATCACGGCCTCTTTACCTTGTATTACTGTTATCAAAATGACCCTCCTTCTTTAATTGCCTTTCTATCCAATACTGTGCATCAAATAGTTCAACAAGCTAGCCTGGTGATTTATTTATTTACTGTATTTATTTGATCGGTGTTTTATGCCGTACTCAAGAATATTTCATTCATGCGACGGGCGCCAGCATTATGATGGGAGGAAACGGGGCAGAGTCCGGGGGAGACCGAAGACTATCTGCAGGTTGCTAACGAATCATACCCCTACAGCCGCAGAGGAATCAAGCGTGAACTGGGCTTGAACTCACAGCGATCGCATCACTGGTGTGGTGATTTAGAAATGGTGCCTTATTAACGGGGAACCTTTCTCGCCTGCAGTAATTGGAGCCTTATAAACTGCAGGTTATTGTCCATTCCCGTCTTTGCGATGACCATTAACGGACAACCTATATTATACTCGTGCATTGCAGGGCAGCAGGATTCGAGTCGTCATTGCGCGAGAAATGGTAACTCATTAGCCTGAATCTAATTTAAAGCATGAGTAGGTTTTACAATATACACGTCAACACAAATGCCATAGAAGTGTCTCTCTACTGAAGACATTATAGATTCTGTGCGCCTTCATTCTTTGAATCCAAACATGATGTCTCTTAATTTATGTGTCCTCAGAAATTCCAAACCAAGGACCCGTGGACAGCACATACGCTGATTCTTTGCAATTGTCGGTTTGTCCCGGTTGGTGTGACGGGGGAGAGCGTTATAACGACGGACAATGGGAAGGTCGGCCATGATTCGGCAGCATTCCCGCATGCAGCATCAGCAGATGATAGCACAGGATGAAGAAGCTTCCAGGCAACGAAACAGGCGGCGCAAAAACAAGGCCAAGCAAATACACGGAAAAAATAAGACTCGACAAAAGTTGATTTATGTCCCCACCATAGTTCTCATATCTGCTGGGGTAGTCATGACATTTGGTAGCACCATACAGGGGCTGGGCGAAGGGTCGGTCTTCTGGGAGAAGAAAGAGCACTTCAGCAAAGTCGGGCCCGTTGTCCTGGCTGTCGGCATCGTGTGTTTACTGGTAACGGTTGGCCTTGCGTCCAGATGCCAGGCCAAGAAGAACAAAAAAAAGACCTTGGCACAAGGTTTCACTCCCGTGTTACCTATGGGACTCAAATTACCACGTAAGAACAGTCGGACAGTCCATAGCACATCGGACAAATCCAGTATTCCAATCATGGCGTTTGAAGAAGAGGAATTCTTCGCGAACAACGTCAAGACGAAACCCATGGAATACCGAGAAAGTTTCAACAAAAGCAATAATAACAACGTCATGAAACTTGAGCAGACAAGAGATATCAGCTCAGAAATGGATATCACATGGCCTGACAGTTTCCGGAGGAAATACAGAATTGATGACCATAGGAAGACATCAGTGTGAGTATATATAATTATGCATCTTTATTTTTTGCAAGTATATGTATAACCCTGCTAAAACAACAGAAATATATATAGCTCAAAATGTTTACCCTAAAAAAGGAGAAACCATGCACTTGTCAGTCTACACTCTAGAGCTACTTGTTAAGGTGACGTCTCACCCGGGTTTCATCAGGTTTCCTCGACCTTCAACCTCTCCTAATGTTTAAGGTAAATATTCTTAAAGGAATAAACAACAGCAAAGTGAATCAATATCACGAGACATACAACCCAAAACCCTATCTAAAATACCTGATGACTTATTTAAGGTTTTGTCTGAAAAGAATTAAAAGCATCTAAATATTCGAATTCTATACAAGATGGATTTATATTGTATGCCAAGTATACATTTTTCTAGCCTTACATGTGGCTATGGACAAAGTTCTTGTACAGTTCGCTTAGTATTGCGTGCTTACACCCTCAATATGGTCCGTAAAACCCATCATTCAAACATTCGAATGCATTTCATTCTGTTCAAGAAAGGTTTTTACAAAGTACATTCGTGTGTCTAATCACAATAACTTTACTTTATGTTAGCTGTAAACAGGGTCCAATAACATAAACGCATAATTAAACTGAAAATCTCTAACTAAAGGTGTGAATTCCATGTCATAGGTTTATTCCATCAGCCGTTTCCGTATTGCATATGGAATACTTAACGGCATTCGAATGTTAAATGGTACCTTTACAGTTTTAACTGGATTACTGCTATCCTTGCGTCTACAAACACACAGCTTCCCTGTGCATGCCACCAGGACTTGCTCATCACGTCTTGTTGTTTAGATCCCTTCTCATTGACAGATCATTGCCGCTGTTATCAGATTACTCACTGGACAGTATACTCGACACACCCCAGCCTTCGTCAGGAGACAGCATTTCTTTGGGCCTATCCTCTGAAGACATCGGGCAATTACCAGAGTCCTTCATATAGGTCTTTCCTCAGAACTGTCATCGCATAAACTCAAGCCGTCTTCCAATATCCCGCGATCAAAAATGGTTTTACATCACTCATATTACAGTATTACTTCATCTTTGATGTGCAGTATCGACTGCAGTAAAACACCATCTCTCCATGCAGTATTTTCCTATATCGTGTCTAGGCTGCATTGCCCTGACTTGATTTACTGCGCGCGAATTCGTCCGTACAAAAAATGGCCAGAAGTTGTCGTGTGTGAACTGTTGGCCTTCAGTTGAAAGGCCGAGATGATGGTGTATACTTCGATCTTGGAACTGGAACAAGTATCCACCCCTTCCCCTCTCCTCCCCTCTCACACGTTTATATTCTGGAACTTGGGAGAACATCGGATGTGGTATACAGACGACTCTATTCCTACAATTAGTCTACCTAAAGTAACCATTTTCGATGTACTATATGGTAGATTACCAGACCATAGAAGTGGTACCCGCACAGCAATTTGTCTATGCAGTTTACGGGACTACTATATGACTCATACAGGTATATGACTATTTTTCTATAGTTTATCCTCAATGTAAGGAACCCCTAACTGTTAAATGTTAACCCCAATGAACTAGACCAGCCCAGGATACCGGGGATACCATTTTCCTGTGGACGAAAGACAGCTATCGTTAAGGTAATACATATATCATTTTCCTGGACAGTGGACAGCTAACTTGATAATACTATTTTCCTACACCTTATACTGCTTTAAACGGTACTCGTATAACAGCCTTCCTATGCATCATGTACGGGACAACCATATGGTACTCATACCACTTTGTTATACGTACACAATGTACTCATATGACGATGAACGATGTACCGAACTACTGAATGTTATTTCGTCTGTCAAATGTATACGGAACCACCAAATAGCACTCATGCCATCATTTTCCTATATGCATAACATACGGGACCACTAAACTTTTCCGATAACGGTAAAATTGCTTAAGGGCAACAGCAATAAAAAAACATGAATTAAAAGTTGTCCTATTTTTATGATGGCTGATAAGGGTCACATTATGTCTCCAGTAATTCCAAGGGCGTTGAAGAGGCGAAGTTGTGATGCAAAGAGGCGAAATTGCAATGCGAAGAGGCGACGCGAAGGTGCGAAGGAGTGATGCGAAGAAGCGAAGAACTGATAGTCCGAAGTTACGTTGCGATTGGGGGAAGTAGCGATTGAGCGAAGATCGCCTCTTTACATCACAACTTCGCATCACATCTTCAGCCCTTCGCATTGCAGCTTCGTTCCTTCGCGTCATCGTTCTTGGTATGTTCTTTGGAACGTGGCTGAACCTCGTCTAAACCCACTTATGGAGTATGTATATATTAGTACTAACGCAAAACTTGGATTCCCAACAGAGGGACTATTTCACAGACCTCTGCTTTACAGATAGCTAGCATTTTGAAAAGCACAATACTACGACCTTTTAAAGATAACTTAAAAATCCCGATGTGACAAGGACATTGCATGAATACGATTTCTCGCTCAGTGGCGAATTGCTTCCATGCTGAATTGACCATTCATCTTTAAAAAACCACTGATTATATCTTATACCAGTTAATGTCGCCTTATCCAAATTTCCGTACACATACATTCATGTACGTATAAATACATATTTGCAAAAATTTACGTCATTTGTTGCGTAAGAAGTTATCTTACTTTCATAACATGTATGTATTGAGTCGAACATCCTTCAAGAGTTACAAATCATTTCCTTAGGTTATATGTATAAGGAATAAATGCAATGGTATTGCAGACTATTGCTTTACATAAAGCGTTTATTTTGAAAACCGCATTACTTAACTATGGGCATTGCAAGTCGTATTATATTTATTTACAAAATGCATTTCTGACCAGTATATGGTGCTATGGAGCCTTTGTGGCAGTGGTTTACGACTGGTTCAAATGTCACCCACCGCTATATGTCATGTCTAAAACCGTGTACGGTATCGTTACTGAATAAAGTTGTCATTTATTTTGGTTATCCATGATTTTGTCCTCTTGTGTAAGATACTACTGATTTCACGTGTCGATGATGTCCTTCCTGACCTATTAGTGTCGGACAGTATACCAATCTGGCGCACGTTGTTTTTACCAGTTCCTTCAAAATTCAACGTTTGAGCATATATTTAGGCCGTATAACTGTCTCTAAACCAAGCTACGTTCATATTACGGTGAGGTGAATCGTACGAGTGTTGAGTATTCAACGATGTACACACTTGCTTTTGACAAGAACTGTTTGGTGTAAGGCCCCAAGTGGGGATCATTGAAGTTTATACTGTTTGGCCAGGTGGCAGAGGATATGGCGTGCAGTTCACTGAAAATCTGCTTTTTAAAACCTCGAGATCGGGAGATCCTGAGTCAAGCCCGGGGTCGTGTCATACCAAAGACTTTACTGCATTTTGTTGTTGTTGTTTTTGTAGCTTCGCTCGGCGCTGAGCACTGAGAGGTTAGAGCAAGGAAACAGTATTGGTCGACCCGGGGTCAGTATGACGTGGCTGGGTGGGATGTCATGTCTGGTGTTTTAGGCATGATGCTCCAGTGGCAGTAGCACTTTGGACGCCCTGCCACAAAAGACACAGTATATATACGTATTACTCAACAATTTTTCGGTTATATGGTAACGAGGAATCCTTTGGAATGTACATATACTGTATTCTTGTGGCAGAGCGAGTCCATGCTGCCACGGTGCTAATACCACTGGAACATCATGCCGAAGACCCCAATCACATAATCGCCGTACTCAAGGAATATTTCACTTATACTTATACTCTTTTATTCACTTATACCAGCATTATGGTGGGAGGAAACCGGGCAGAGTCCGCGAGAAACCCACGACCATCCGCAGGTTGCTGGTAGACCTTCCCACTTACGGCCGGAGCCACGGAGGCCCCCAAAGTAGGTATATATGGGGGGTGGATATCAACTGAACACAGACGGCAACAACAGTGCCTCACCAGGTATCTGAGGTAAAGTTTCTAGCGTTTCAGAGAGCGGAAACCACCTTCCTTCTCGGTGTTGTAATGGTGAGTGTAGTTTATTTGCTCAACATGGGTCACCAAGTTCAAACACATGACATAATTCACACACAGCATAAACGTAGACCTACAGAAGCACTTTTGATTGACAGGATAATGTACAGTAACGTTTGCATGGTCTCTTTCCCCTTTCTGTATACTGGCGAGACTTCTGAGGTGCCACGTTGCGGTATGATACGCAAGCATAAATTCAAGGGAGACAATGCATCTTTAGCAGCAACAAGCATGAGCAGGCTAGACTTTGCGTGGTGAGGTTTGGATACAGGACCATCAATACTAATAATAATATCCAACCTAAAGATATTTTATTCCACACTGACACAAAAAAAACTTTACGGCTATTATTTTCAAAAGACATGTCTAGTTAGTTTTTTAACCTTTTGGGGCGCCATCTGGCCTGATGAATGATTTTAAACGAAGCTTAACTGAGTCATAATTAAAATTACACAAAAGAAAAACAACCACCACAAGGAAGGATGTGGCCTAAAATGTACCTATGAATGTGATAAATGCTCCACTAGTTCATGCGATACGTACGCACACATACATATACATGTATATACATATTTACAACACTGTTCCCTGCAAACCGTCAGAACTGTGTCACTGAAGACAGTTTGTACACCTATGTACAGGTGTTCAGGCTTTGGAATAAGCTTGGACAGATTGTCTGAACTTCTGGAGCTGTATTTTTGCTTCATTCACATGACCTTTGATATCACTGGCACAACGTCTGTTCTTCAACTTGGACTGCAATTTGACAAGGTCACGCTTGTTGCTGTGAAAAAACAGAAAACGATATAATTGATGAAATATTAATACCACCGAAAATCAGAAGATGGTCACTGAAAACTACTTTAAAGGTGTTACTTTGATTTCTCTAATTTCTGAAACAGCCATCAGTACTGTTTAATCAGTGGCAAAGTAGATCAACGCCCATATTGATAAAAAATTTTAGGTCTCACCCTGCGCAATCAACCTCAAATAATAATCTCTTCCACCACTTAATACTGACTTTAAATCATCCACTTAAACAGGCACAGAAGGACTATTAACTTTCAATTATAAAAATGGAATTTTGGAAAACAAAATAACCAAAATAGCTTACGTTTGACATTCATTCTCTGCAGCCTTGAGATCTTCTCTCAACATAACCACATCTTTATTCATCTGCAAAAGAGCAAAACGTATTGTTTGGTTATAAATTATGAAAAATATCTCCACTATACTCAAACAGTAGCTTCGTGTTTGTCAGAAATTTTGTGAGCTAAACAAAAGAGATCAATCAAAAGTGGGCAGTACCACAGACTCAAGCAAACCAATCTTTAAGCATTTAGGATTTCATATTTTTATCATTAGAAATTGTGTGGGCTAAAAAAACAGAATAAGGAAAAATAAGATTTACCCTGGATTAAAGCAAACTAATACCTTCAAACATATAGGATTTTAATTTTTCATCACATATCTTTCCATGATTATCTATACAAATATTTATGACCCTCACCTTAATCAACCTTTCACCTTGAAGCTGAATTTCACCAACAAAGTCAATCTGTACAGCAGAAAGTAAAAGATCAGTAGAAAAACATGAGGAAAATGTCACCAACATTGCATTTTGTGAGCAAATAAGTTGTACTGATATATATCATTAATATATTTATTTGATTGGTGTTTTAAGCCATGCTCAAGGATATTTCACTTATATGATGGCAGGCAGCATTATGTGGGGAGAAACCCGGGTAGAGCCTGGGGGAAAACCATGACTATCCGCAGGTTGCTAGCAGGCCTTCACACATGATATATATTATAGTAAGCCAACGTAGTTAGTAGAAAACTATCTACTTTGTGATATGCATTTTTCCTCAAACAGAAATGACTTTAATACATACAACACAAGATCCAGGCTATGGTCTGCCTTGTTGAAGCACTGCCTCTATGTAAGCTAAGCAGAGTACAGTTTTTACCTCATATTTCATCATGATGTTGTTTTTCACCTGGTTTTCTGGACATTTCGACAAAAAAAAAAAAAAAAAAACATATTAAGGACTGGTTTGGAATAAGATGTCAAGCATCTGCTTGTAAGACATTATTTCTGGCGTTACCTCGCTGAAAACACCCTGCATGACACTCCGCTCAAAGAAATTGACCTATCATTTTATTCCAAACCAAGACAAAAGGGCTTTAGCTAGAATCTGATAAGCCATCTAAGCAGGAAATTAGTGGAAAAATGCTTCAAAATGGCAACTCACCACATCTGTCATTTCCTGCTGAAAACTTCGAAAGAACCTGCCAACTGCTGTATGTTTGGCACGCACAGTTTGGCTGTCCCTGAAACACACACAGCCACAATGTCAGTGGCTAGATTACAAACTAGATGCTACACTAGGGAGAAATGCATCCAAATACACCCACGGGAAGCAGAATTTCAAAGTTTCAGATAACTGGAGAAGTGTTTGAGGTAATTTCTGGGATGAAAGTCATGAAGTGATATGGGAATAAACTGCATTTAAGTCCCCTTTTTATGATGAAGATTCATAACTTTTTCTGGCTGAGTCAGTGGAACATTAATCACAGTCATATAGATGTGGTATTTCAAGCGGTTGTCTAGGTCCTACAAAACTCGGGCCATTAAGGCAATATTACCTGAAGGCACTAGCGGTTTTCTTGACCATACTAGCCACAGATTTTTAAGGCAATATTACCTGAAGGCACTAGTGGTTCCCTCGACCATACTAATCACAAATGTTTAAGGCAATATTACCTGAAGGCACCAGTGGTTTCCTCGACCATACCACCTACAAATTTTCAAGGCAATATTACCTGAAGGCACTAGTAGTTCCCATGATCATACTAGCCACAAATGTTCAAGGCAATATTACCTGAAGGCACCAGTGGTTTCCTCGACCATACCACCTACAAATTTTCAAGGCAATATTACCTGAAGGCACTAGTAGTTCCCATGATCATACTAGCCACAAATGTTCAAGGCAATATTACCTGAAGGCACTAGACCATACTAGCCACAGATTTTTAAGGCAATATTACCTGAAGGCACTAGTGGTTCCCTCGACCATACTAATCACAAATGTTTAAGGCAATATTACCTGAAGGCACCAGTGGTTTCCTCGACCATACCACCTACAAATTTTCAAGGCAATATTACCTGAAGGCACTAGTAGTTCCCGTGATCATACTAGCCACAAATGTTTAAGGCAATATTACCTGAAGGCACCAGTGGTTTCCTCGACCACACCACTTACAAATTTTCAAGGCAATATTACCTGAAGGCACTAGTAGTTCCCATGATCATACTAGCCACAAATGTTCAAGGCAATATTACCTGAAGGCACTAGCAGCTTCCTCGACCATAACAACCACAAATGTTTAAGGCAATATTACCTGAAGGTGCTGGTGGTTTCCTTGATCACACTGAGAACCACATCCAGGTCCAGACATCTGGCTCCAGTCCTCCTTTTCCCACTGCCTACCCACATGTACAGGGACAGCTCATCTGTAACAGTAACACAGAAATTCAGCACCAAAAATATAATGGCCACACAATATATGTACTCATATGTGACCACAACACTGGAAACTATTCATCCAAATGTGGCCATCAAGTGTTACATTTTACCATTTATTTATTGAAATCTGGCCACAGTGTGCTTAAACCTGGTGAAAGCCGACCCACATCAACATATAGTAAATACAAGTATCTGCCCCAATCTGCCTGATGAAGTTTTATCTCTAACTAAACTACTGTCTAACAGTGTCAGTTTCTATAGGCTTTGTTACAGGTAGTCATTAATAGCAGATTGTACACATATGTTTACTTGACTTGACTTCTTGTATGCCATACTCAAGAAACACAAAGCTGGTCAGGACAATAAAACAAATCCGACACAAAAGGACAGACAGATTGTCAGTGATGGATTTATTTATTTATTTTACTGGTGTGTTAAGCCGTACTCAATATTTCACCAACATGACAGCGGCCAGTATTATGGTGGGAGGAAACTGGCAGAGCCCACGACGGCCAGGTAGGCCCCAGACAGTGATGGGTATGCCTGCGTAAGTTCCAACAGACATTTAATACTCACTGTTGCTACTATCATCATCTTCAGCATTCTCATTATGTGTTGTGTCATTAGCACCAGGTGGGGCTTCAGCTGGGGCCTTCCTCTTTTCCCCCTTTTTCCCTGCTGCAGATTTCACTGTTTTCTTGGCTTTTTTAGATTGGGTTTTGGTTGCCTACAGGAATGAAGGACGCATGAGTATTTTCATATTCTAGCAGATGAGCTACATGTAGAAAGATTCCAAATTCTTACGACACTGTACGATTAAACATAAATACCTTATTAAAGTTTACTCTACACTGGCAGGGAAATGATACAGTAGATGATCTTCTTGTCCATCACTGTACAGTGATGATGTCTGACAAAAACTTTAACAAATAACGTTATAAAATATTGTGGTTTTAAATTTAATTTGCACAAAATCTTTCTCAAGCAAAGGCAAGTCCTTGCTACAGTATCTCCACACATCACCTGCCTGTCTTGTCACAAAATTGTCTGGGTGGGGAACTGCACTGAAGTGAGATTTTAAAATGTGGTACCAATATACATATGTGCATAGTAAAGTGACAGGATTACCTTCTTTGGCTGTGGGGTAGGACTGTTCACTGTGAGAGAGAGTGACGTGTCAAGCTCCAGCATGGATTGCCTCCTTTCCTCAGGATATCTTTGGGACACAGCTGATGTTCTTGTCACAGAATGTGGAGAGTTTAAGCTCTTTACAAGCAACCGTCTCAAATCTTTGGGAGCTGCCCTTCTATGTGACAGTGGAGTTTTATGTACTTCCTTGGAAACGTGCATACGTTTTCTTCTTGCTGAAGGATTTTCTTGATCAGATGGAGCGCCAGTTTCTTCATCAGAGTCATGGGGGACAGCCGTGGATGGAACACTTTTAACTGGTGTTTTCCTCTTCCTTGCAGACGTTTTGTTCACGTTATCCACAGTGTTTTTATGTAAATATGCATCCATTGTAATTTGATCTTTCAAACTGTCTGTTCTAGGGGTATGACTTTTCTGTCCTGATTTATTTCCCCTCACATCTGGCGTTCTTCTCTGTTCCTCTACCTCAACAGCACCTTCCAAGTGAGCCTTCTTTTTGGCTGATTTCTGAATACCTTGAGAAATGGTAGATCTTCTAGACGTCTGGTTTCCCTGTTTAGGTCTGCCCTCTGGTTCACAATCTGCTTCAACGCCTGATTCATCTTGGCCCTGCCCATATGATTCACCCATTCCAGGCACATTTGGTACATCTGCTTCAGGGACACTTGATTCATTCGCCTCAGGCACATCTGATTTCTCAGGTTCAGGCACATGCGATTCATCTACTTCAGGCACATCTAATTCATCTGCTTTGGACACATTTGATACATCAGGAACATCTGATTCCTCAGCTTCAGGCACATCCGATTCATCTGCTTCAGGCACATCTGATTCATCTGCCTTAGGGACATTTGATTCATTTGCTTCAGGCAGATTTGACTCACCTCCTTCAGGAACATCTGTTTCATCAGACCCTGGTCTAACCTCCATTTGATTATCACCTCCTGATCTTGCATCATCATCATCATCATCATCATCATCATCATCATCATCCCGTACATTTGGACCACTCCTTCTCTTCATTGCATGTACCTGATTACCATCAATTTCAGCTTTCCTGGCAGACCTGTTGGTTACAGAAGTAGAACGTTGCCTTTTTCTTGGGACATCTGATGCTCCATGGTAGTGCACACCTGACTTCCGCTTGCCACCTGTTCTTCTGTGAGATTTCTTCGCGTATGGAGATAACCTCTTGGAACTTGGTCCACTACCTGCCTCATCTTGTGAATCACTTGCCCCCCTCCCTGATTTACCAGTCTCACCTTCTGCTTCACTGCCTTTTTCATCTGACTCACTTGATCCATCTGTTGATTCATCTGCAATATTTGCTGATTCACCTGCCTTACTAGCTGATTTGACTGTCTCACCTGCTTCAGGCACATCTGGTTCATCACACCCTGGTCTAACTTCAGTTTGATCATCACCTCCTGATCTTGCATCATCATCATCATCCCGTACATTTGGACCACTCCTTCTCTTCAATGTATGTACCAGATTACTATCAATTTCAGCTTCCCTGGCAGACCTGCTGGTTACAGAAGTAGAACGTTGTCTTTTTCTTAGCACACCTGATGCTGCATGGTAGTGCACACCTGACTTCCGCTTGCCACCTGTTCTTCTGTGAGATTTCTTCGCGTATGGAGATAACCTCTTGGAACTTGGTCCACTACCTGCCTCATCTTGTGAATCACTTGCCCCCCTCCCTGATTTACCAGTCTCACCTTCTGCTTCACTGCCTTTTTCATCTGACTCACTTGATCCATCTGTTGATTCATCTGCAATATTTGCTGATTCACCTGCCTTACTAGCTGATTTGATTGTCTCACCTGCTTCAGGCACATCCGGTTCATCAGACCCTGGTCTAACTTCAGTTTGATCATCACCTCCTGATCTTGCATCATCATCATCATCATCATCATCATCATCATCATCATCATCCCATACATTTGGGCCACCCCTTTTCTTCAATGTATGTACCAGATTACTATCAATTTCAGCTTCCCTGGCAGACCTGTTGGTTACAGAAGTAGAACGTTGCCTTTTTCTTAGCACATCTGATGCTGCATGGTAGTGCACACCTGACTTCCGCTTGCCACCTGTTCTTCTGTGAGATTTCTTCGCGTATGGAGATAACCTCTTGGAACTTGGTCCACTACCTGCCTCACCTTGTGAATCACTTGCCCCCCTCCCTGATTTACCAGTCTCACCTTCTGCTTCACTGCCCTTTTCGTCTGACTCATTTGACCCATCTGTTGATTCATCTGCTTCACTTGCCAGATCACCTGCCTTACTTGTTGATTTAACTTGTCTACCACTTCCAGCCCGATTTCTGGAGATTTTATGCTGTTCATACTCACCATTATCTGTTATCTCTGTAATAAATCATTACAGTCATGTTATAGGTATCCTATTCCTTTGATTGGCAAATTTATATTGGCAATTTAAAACTAAACAACAGTGACATCATGAGTACTTGTACCTTACAACTTTTGGACAGAAAATCAATTCTGTTGATCATCACAATATGGCTGAAAATATTGCTGATGCGGCATTAAGCCATTATCATTCACTCAGTTCTGTTGGGACTAAAATGAGAAAATTGCAAACAATGTATCTGACTTTTTTCAACAAACCTTCCTGTATAGTAGGATGACTGTGAGGCTCATGACCAGATCTAGACAGCCACACAGAGGTGGGGAATGGAAGGCTGCAGTCACTCTCTTCTTCATCTGTCACTTCACTGATCGGATCAGGTTTTGACCTCCTTGCTGGCTATAATAAAGAACAAAGAAAACTCAGTGAGTAGGGTTGTGTTACTCCCATTCTTGCAAAGAACATTGTATGGATCGCTTCCATGGCTTCCATTATTCTCAAGTTTGTGATGCTAAGAAATGGTCAACTATTTGTGTGATCATACTTGAGGTTCCCTGGGGAACAGGACAAGGGTGACACGAAGTAAAATTTGCCAGTGTATTGCCCAAAGTTGATAGTTAATTTCGAGAGCTCCAGATTCCTTCAAACAAAAAGACTGGCTGTCCTCGCATACCAGTAAGTGAAAAATTCTGGAGATTACAGTGTTGAACAAAGAACACATATTTCAATTTGAATGCATGAGAAGAGAAATCCAAAAGCTGATACAATAACATTTTCCATCTTTCCAATCATAAGCTTACACAAAATTCCAAACTCAATTTTCAACAAGCTTCTCACGAATTAACAGCCTTTAGATGGTTATGTCCAAGAGTTTTCTCTGAATTGTGATAAAATGTCTTAAGATGTACTATAATGTCAATTTTTCCCCATTGCCTGGAATGTCATCACACTAGGTCCATGGACTTTGATATATTTCCGAAAATATCATAATCTCTTCATGTTCTACATGCCTACATGTTCTACATGTGCACAGATATCATTTATTTCTTTATTTGGTTGGTGTTTTACGCTGTACTCAGGAATATTTCACCTGTGCGACGACAGCCAGCATTATGGTAGGAGGAAACTGGGCCCACGACCCATCGGCAAGTTGCTGGCAGATCATCCTACAGAGAGGGATCCAGCTGGATCCTCTGGAGAGGAATCCAGCATGGGCTTGAACTCACAGTGACTGCATTGGTGAGAGGCACCTGGCCCTTGGAAATAATAGTGGAAACTTCATCAAATGTTGCTTTTCTTGACTATTCATTGACATGGAGAAAGCAAGATTGTTGGTTGCTAGGAGTATAACTCACTGGCACTGCTGGACTGCTCCAGTCCACAACAAATGTCACTGGCTGAACACCGACAACACTTTTCCTAAAATAAAACAAAAAAAAAAACAGGTGAGAATGTTGCAACTGTTACCTGAGATACAAACCATTCCCAACAGTCTGCCTTAAGTCTGAATTCTGAGGCTTCTGAACCTTTATATGTATCACCAATCCACAAAATTGGTGCATCATTAGGATCAGTTGAGCATCAGTGCGATGTGCATGCAACTGACCAGCGTGTCATCTGCTAACCTAAATTACAGGTGAGTGAAACATTGTTGTAGTAGTAAAAATGTAACTCTCAGTGTTGTGTGGGAGGTGCCTCTTCTCCGTTCAGGCTTTGAATATTAACCATGCACCTGCCACTGTGTACACACAAAGGGCTCATGTAGCCATGTTTAAAATATCTTTGCCCCAGTAAATGATCCAAATAAACTTTTGCCAATTGTTTTACGCAACTGACGTCACAGTGCAGAATAAATTGAATGCCTTCAATGGCCATAGCCACATCAACAGTCGCCACTTTTGATATCCTGATGAACAAACAACTTATTGTGATGAACGCCTGTAGGCGCTGAATGCTGCCAGTATACAGAAGATGCACAGGACAGTGATCGGCAGAAGGCACAGACCAACAAATGGCAAACAATATTCTTCAAGAAGAAGTATTAGATCTTAGTCATAAACTGTTTCTCTAAGTTTAACTGAATATATATATTAGGCACTAATTCACTTAGCCCGAAACAACGGTCTGAGGGTGGCTTATAAATACTGATACCTGGGGACTGCTGGCCACCCTTAGCCTGAGGGCTATGTGGAACCAATTTAGGTATGAATCTTGTGAAAGGTTCCTCCTAGTTCAATTCCGCTGCATGCATGTTACATTCTTTTTGAATACACATAAAGCATGACAATTCTGAAAGCCGAAATATTTGACACATTTGCTACTTGCCTTTACATCACCATTCTCCGGTAAATCTGTCTAGAAGTAGAACTGTAACACTGCAGGTAGGTTTATCACAATATTTGTTGTGAGTTCTCGTCAGACTACGTGTAAGTCGAAACCAGCCTTGTTCAATGTCGAATGAAAGAAAAATTCGAGGAATTTTAAGAAAAATATCAAACATCCTCGTGCAGTGTGAAATGTTCAGAGTGATTTCCTATTCCCGACCCCTTACCAAAATGCATGGACTGATATCAGTTTGACAGTTGCTGATGAACCACGGCACCGACTGTGGAGAATGACATGTTGTTGTTGTTACGGTAAATGTAACACTACCTATCGGGAGAGAATAGATATTTGCACAACACATTATGTGTGCAGTAAATTGTATGGTACAGAAGTGTAACTTCTAACAACCACTTACGAGTATCGCTGATTTGTGGGTTTTCTGTTCCTCTGAGGAATACGGGTGAAAACTTTGCTGCTCATTTTTCGTTTTTGGCGCACAACATAAATTATCCTCCTCCGCTTAAAGAAGACCAATTTCAGGGGAGAGAACCTGGCGACAATCCCTGTCCCGACCTGCAGAGTGAATCATACCAGGAAGAGCTATACATCGATTTGCAGTGGGGTAAATCGGCAAGTCAGCAGTACTCAGGAGGGCCAGCAATTCTACCATTACCATTAGCCAAGAATTATCTCATTTATTAAAACTATCTGAATAAAAGTTACTCCATAGAGGTTTAATGACATAATCTACAAACAATGTTTTAATAACATAGGCCTATAGTCCTGTCTTGAGTGGGCCTATATATGTTACTGGTTAGTTAAGAATAGACACGAATGAAGGCAACATACACAGAGGTTTTAAATCTTAGACAAAAAAAAATTCTTGGCAGGTCAAAGGGTAGGTCATTTCCAAATTTGGCCACATTATTAGGGGACAAAATACGCAACATTCCTATTGATGTTCCTGCCAGAAGGACACACTCTATACAAGAATAAAACAATAAAGAAATAAAAATGAAAAAATTAAATCAAAAACAAATGTTTTAAGCTCTCGATCAGGTCTTGAATCGGCAAGATATTTAAAGATTTTCTCGTATGTTTGACAAATTTTACAATAAACTGCCTTCGATGCGTAAATTTGGTGAATTGTCCGTGTGAGCCTATTTTAATTCAGGTCTATCTTTATATTTAAATTCGCTCCTGCACCTATGACGATATGCTCACGTACCAATCGATAATTAACTGATGAGGACAGACCTATTGTGCCTATACACATGCTTGTTGTTATAATCTATAATCCGCCTTAATGATATCCAGAGCGACCGCATATTAAAAGTTAAACCCATTTGCAGCCCAATGCAATTAGTACGCTCGGCATTGTCTGAGCACTGTGCTGATGCATTGTACATGTATGTACCGAGTTATTTTATTCATTATTTTGAAACTTCCTTTAAACCTCGGAAGTGTGGAATATGAGCAGCAAACCCATTAGTAGAGGTTTTGGTCATACCGGAAACTGTACGCCTACCCATCAATTATATTTCTGAAAATCGCATTTTCTGATTGAGTTAACAATGTTTGGCAGCCAGGCGAGATAAGCGGATTATAAATGATAAGGAGGAAAATTATCATTTTATATAGGGACATTATACCGTATAATTTCCCTGCAATAATTTTGATTTATTTCAGCCCATCCCTGTTGGTTCATGATGTTTGAGAGAATATTATTGTGAATTATTACCCAGAGAGCAGTGTTTGAATATCTGAGTCAGGTGGTAAATATCTGCCGATATATATTGTTCACTGCATCTGTCTGAACTATCGTAAAACCATATACAAAGCTGGTACATCGGCATACATCATTTACTGTCCATCACTCTATTCTGTTACTTCAAGGGAAAGATGTGCCAATTAATCTTATTAAAGATCCAGGAACATTGGGCATTTAATAAACTGTCCTTGGTGTCTGTATCTCAGAAGAACTATGCCAACGTTGGGGTAATTGGACGTATTTATAGAAATTAAAGAATATTTGCTTTCGGTATGAAAACGACGGTAAATTATTTTGAAGTGCGAAATTGAGATAATTTGTTTTAAGCGTGGTTCAAAGCTCCATGCAGGTCGAACAGGAGCATATGCATCATCTACATTATGTGAATGAACAATATTTCAGAGGAAAAGCGTGTAACGGAGTATACTGAACGTTCGCTATTATAATGTCACGTGACGTATATAGACATTCTCAAACTGAAACCGAAGGTGGATGTGATTTTCTCTAGGATCTCTTGTGTTTCCATCATATATACAACTGGCCGGAATATCGGGCCCTTGACGAATGAGGTTGAATGTTCGACTCCAGCTCTCGCTGTTTCAGTAGCGGCTTTAAGTTAGGAGGTTTTTCAAGTACCGGGCGAAGGTCGGTGGTATACCCGGGGCCCTCCGGTTTCCTGTGCCCATAAACCTGACCTCCGTCAGATACGTGAACTATTCCCAAGTACGGCATTAAACAACTATCAAATAAACAAATAAATTTATACAACAGCTATTTAGTTGTGACAAAAAGGAAACGCTCGACAAAGGATGATACAGAAGATAACACTTGAACTAAGCTGACCACACAAATCATCACTGTGTTGAGCGTTGCGTATCAAAGAACGACTGGCCAAATATTTGGGAGGTTTTACAGCATAGAGTGAAATCAAGCTTTTCAGTGGCGTTAGACTCTAGACGAGAACATTTCCACTCCACCATGCACCCCAACCCCCAACCCTTATTGTCATTACACGCACACAAGAATAAGGTGTTCCGGTGGCTACAAGTGCAAGGAATTACGCCATGATTTTTGATTAATTAACACCATATAGAAGTTGAACAAGAGTGAAAATGTGAACATGTGGTTATGCAGTGTTAACAGGGCACGGTGGTCAGCGCTTTTATTACTGCAACCCACCCATAATGGTAACGGATATACCTCTGATGTGAGCGTTCAATTAGCACAACAGCGCTGAAGTGCATTAGGGCGAAGTCACGACCATATTACCAAACCTATTATACCTGGTGATATCTAAACAATGAAACACTAATATCTCTTGAATATCTGTGTATTCTAAAGAATGCATAGATGAGAAGCCCGTCTCAAAATTAAGTTAAAATCAGTTTTATGTTTAAATTAAATAATGTCTTAAATTTGTATTAAAGCAGTATCTGTGCACATGCAGTGCTTGGATATACCTGTATGCATATTTACCCACGCTGTAAACATTTACTTATTGACTTATTAATTGATTTACGTATTTATTTATTTATTTATTTATTTATTTATTTATTTATTTAATTGTTGTTTAAAGATTCATATGTTGAAGAGGAAACCGGGATGCCTTGTGTATATGTAAACCACTGACCTTTGGCAAGTTGCTGACGAACTTTCCCACATATGTGAAGGACAAATATATCCACATCATTGGTGGAAGACGCTTATTGTCACCAGATAAAAAGCTCTTGTAGCAGTAAGTGCGAGGGAATCTACAAATTCAGTGTCCAACGCTGGGATTGAAAAATAAACGCCTTTAACCACTAAACTATGGCTCAATCCTTTCCTGTAACTATAAAACCGATATCGAACTCCCCCATATTGAGGTTAGCAGACCTATACTGATACGTAGATCTCGTGTGTAGGCGTACACCAAAAATAAGAAATGGGTATCTTCCACACCAACTTCCACGCGTCAAGGTAGTAAAACATTAACCACAAATTCAGAAAAAAATCCGCGCGAGTATGCATATATGTTGATGCAACAAGTTGAAGTTTGAACTTCAACTATTCCCACACAGCTATTAGCTTCTATACCCCATCAGAGGTTAAGCGCCGAAAATAGACCTACCCATTACCATACAATATACATTTGCAAGTTTTCCCAGCAACTGCGCAGTGGTATAAATTCATCGAACCAAATAACCATCACATGACTGAAGCTTGCAAGGTGATTGCTTTCGTAGTCAGTAAACGCGGCGGAAGATCGCCTCCCAGGATATTGGAGGCGAGCAATAAAGGAAATGCTTGGACACTTCAAAGATCAACTCAACGTGGAACCATTCGGCAATGAGTGACTTTTATATTACGTGATTATTACCAACGACGGTAACGGTCGAATATTACGATTTGTGCACTTTCACGTAGCAAATTAAGCCTGCCCACCAGGCAGTATAAGAGCACAGTTTAAAGTCAATACACTCAGGGTACATAATAAACCAATATTACAAGTGCATCTCTTTATTACCAAGACTTAATGCCTGTAAAACTACAACTACTCTCTCTTTATTAACGCCCACAGCATTGTCATAAAATGAATACATAGCACTTCGCAAAGTTTCTGCCCGGTAGGACTTTAACAGATGGACACGGTAGGATTATAACGCCAAATCAGACTGTACTGCATCGACGCTTTCATACCGAAACAGACATATAGGCAAATACACATTTCTGCGAGAAGAAACGGCTGTATGGCGTCTCGTGGGATCCATTCATCTATGAGTGTTGGCAATTATGTTTCTTTGAGACAGTTTTGGATAATTGCAAAACGGATCATTGGTTGTGGGTTCCCCAGCGGCAGTACAACTAGAGGCAGGGTGGAGAACTAAGACCTTCTTGTATCTTCAGTTTTCTCTCATTGTTACTTCTGGGACCAACCATCATCGAGCAGCGTTCACGGAGCTATTTTCATAGTGTCTAGCCATCTCGCCATATATACACACACGCGCGTGGCGTTTCCACAAATATACGTATAACAAAGGTACAGCGGCGTGCTGGTGATTATTAGTGAGAGGTAATCCAATGTTACAGCCGGTGATTAGTTCGCACGATTAGCCCACAGATGACGCGCCTTTTCACTTTGAAATTCTACCTTTGAACAATCAGCGTCTGTTTGACCGAGTGAAGTGCATGCACAAAGATATTGGTGAAGATGGACACAAGGACGAGATGGGTGGAACTTCTGGTACAGGGAGCAATCCTGCTCGCTCTGGTGGCCCAGGCCTGGACTATAAGGTCGGCAGTATTTTCTGGTGATATGAGAAGCCGTAAGTATAATACGGATTTATGTATTTGTATTTGTATTTGTATTTACTTATACAAAATGTACAAGAATGTTGCTGCAAGACGATGGGGTATATCAGGCAAAAGCATCTTAAGGATCATCACGTTCATGCTTCAACACCCATCTGTCCATATATATGTTGCACTCAACATTACTTCTCACGAGTATTTCAAGAATTTATGTATTTACTTACTGTGTTGGTGTTTAACACCAATCTTGGTATTTTCTTGTTTTGTTCTTTTTCACCTATATGGTTTTAATTATGGGTGGAGAATATCGCGGGTGACCTGTGTAAACTGTACATACCAGCACCTGGTAAATATCCATCGTGGGTGCCCTGCGTAAACTAGCATATAACTAGCGGACCTTGCCACGTACAACACATAAATTTTCACATACAGTGCTCTAGCTGTAGTAAGATATGGAAGTTTAAACTTAAGATGTGTAAAAGCGAAGAATTTAATAGAAAAGCCCGATGAGAAATCAATATTTTCCTGTTTGACATATAAATTACGGTTTATAACTCAGTTATCTCTCACAGGGTTGAACATGTTAAAAAAAAAGAATGTCCTGCAACACTCCATGCAGAAGACCTTCAGAGGTTCGCTTATGGCAAGCCGTTCTTCTTTTTAAGCATACATTAGAGAAATTGATATGAATACATTGATACTTGAAAACCACCCGTGTTACCATATTAGCCAACTTCTACCTTTGCTTAATTGCTTCATGGGGAACTCAATTTAATCACTTGTGTTTTTTTTTAATTCTAAATCCGTTTCTAATGCGTGGCATACTACATCCTCACAATTCTCCATCTGTTCCTCCGCCCGTCCGTAGGCGGAGTTTAGGGGGTTGTTAGTGTTTTAGTGGTGCAGTTTTTCATTTTTGGTGAGTAAACAAATATATTTGATTGAATGGCCGGGCCGTGATCATTTCATTGTCTGTTATGGAATGGCCATGGTAATCAATGGCAATTTGTCATTCTTATAAAAAAAAGATTTCAATCTGAGAACTCACACCTACAGAAGATTGGAACGGAGAACCAAAATGAAACTGTGTGCATACATGGTATCGATTGGTCACGCAGCATTCACTTTGGTTCTCACAGGCCCTTGTTGTATAGAAATTGATAATTTTTGAAAAAATGCATTTAAAGGAAACGTGATATGAGACATTTGTGCACGCCACTTGTAGACGATGACGCGCGTGTTGTCGATCACGAGGCCACGTTTTCATGAGGCGCACTTAGGTAAGGGCTACTTAACAATAAGTGTGCTTCATGAAACTCATCCTCATTCCCAATGCAATATGTAGACACTCAAATTAGTGAGGCAAAACGAATCCCGACAATTCCTTTAAAAAGTCCTCATGTGTCCACTGATTCAATGACAGCGTCTGACCCGTGCATATTTGAACGTATGACAGAGTTAGTCATAAAAGGAGTTTGTATATAGGACATTGCTCACTTTATAACATGCTTTATCTATATGCATTTTTTTTCGTGAATGTGAACAGTTTTAACCCAATGTGTATACAATAAACTGTATGACTGTATACCGGTTGCAGTGGCCAGATCTTTGATAATGGGGTCAGTAGTACCTTGGAAGCTCAAAAATGTAGAGAATGAAAATGTATACCGTTGTATTGGTCGTTCTTCACGTAGTGAATTTAGTTATAGCGCCATTCTCAATCCACGAATAGCCAGTTTTGAGGGGAAATACTGGTTGTAACGGGTACTATCATAGTAGAATCAATGATGTGTGCACACGGTTATGAAACGTATGTAAATTACTGGTAAGAGGCCTTGAAAAAAGCTGCCAGGCGTTGTGACTAAAATAACGGCCATAATGGCGGTAATATATTATCATTTCTCCTGTATTACGGATGTTTTTCCACTAAGGCGACTGTAGTGGTAAAACCTTCGTAGAAATCCCCGGAGTTAGTGTGGTAAAAAAACATTGACTTTTCAAACAACATAAACGAAGCAATGTGTCAGAAGCAAAAAATCCATTCCATGCCTTAACACAAGATGTTTATTTATTTCATCATTGTTTCTGATGGGATATGCTCAAGAATTTTCGTGGAGAGGACCTGAGTACCCGTGTTAAACCACCAGCCTTTGGCATGTTACTGACGAAGTTTTTCACCAGTGACGTAAAGATATAAACACACGAGTTTGCGGTCGCAAACAGGTCTTACATGGTCGTACCACCAATCGAGGATAATCACTGATGACACAGTCGCACAGCTGGTCGTAGACGTGGTCATATGATAACTAACCACTGGAAAAGATCGATGGCAAAATTCATTGTAATGGGCCCTCTGGCACGATCGATCGATCGTGACGCCGTATGACTGGTGACCACTCTGGACTTCTGTGACCAGTCGCCAGCTCTTTCTACAATTTGCTCGTGATTCTCAGATTTTTCTGCCGCAGGTATAGGTCGTAATCCTGTGGCTGGGCCTTTAATGTAGATCGTAGCAAACATTGTCAACTGGTCATACCTTGCCGGCGCCCGCTTATTGTCAATAATGCAGCACGGATCACTTGGGAGCAGACGGATCTACGAACTCTATGTCTCTCCCTCCCCGGGTTTGAATTCGCATCTCGTGTGTCCCACAGCAGTTGAAATGCAAGCACCCAAACGACTCTCCCCACACCTGCTCCTCGGTTTATTTACTTACTTGACTGATTGGAGTTTTACGCGGAATTCAAGAATATTTTCCCTCCACGATAAAGCTGAAATACTGCCGACGTGGCGTTAAGTCATAATCATTCATGCAAGGACTTGCAGGCCTACCCAAGTAATGTCCGAAGAAGAAGCTAGCATGAGCTGGACCGCATTGGTGAGAGGTTCCTGGGTCAATAAGGTGGCCGCAAACCTCTCGGTCACGAAGGCCCCCTCTCCTCAGTTAAACAAGGAGGTTACTTGCTAGCCCACCATAACGTTGGCACGCCTAATGTGTCAGTGTTTATTTAAGCTGTTTTTTAAACTGGGTGATGTGATGTTTTAGTTTCATTTAACTTGCTGTTTATACTTAGTATTGTTCTCCAATACATTGTGAAATAGTCTGGCTATGAGACCGACGCAGACATCAATTTGAAATATATCCTTAAACGAAATAAATACGTGGGCTAGGTTTTAAATTACGTATATTCAATGATCGACACCTGGGACAGATAAAAAACTGCTAGGAATTTCTGACGTCAATTGTCTACCCGGTAAATATAATAGTATAGTTATTTAAACGTCGAGTTTCTAAACTTGATCCACAAGGCAATATCAACTTGGCCACGTTTAAATTTGCTCACGTGTGCATGTTCAAATGCTACTGCCTGCATAAAAACTCAGATAGTCTCATCTGCGCAAATTTTCCCTCGTTGTTCCTAATTAAAGTGAAGCACTTAACGCCTCCGGTATTTCCTAACCTATTTTTTTTGCGCTGTTATCACACACACACTTGAGCATAACACGTGAGCTCTCGTTGCGATATAAAAAGAGATACAACTGTATATAAGTGGGTCTAGACGTCAGTTATATCTCACTGTGTCATGTGCCCAGGCTTCGTCGGTTAGCATCATTGGACGCCATTAGACCCCAATGTGTACTGCGTCTGATATGTGTTGGTTACGTGTGACCAGACATCATTGCTCTACGTCCTCTTGCTTCAACTGTTACATGTGACCAAACTGTTACATGTGACCAAACTGTTACATGTGACCAAACTGTTACATGTCACCCGACATCACTCTATCTCGTACGATCGAGGCGATTTGATAACGTGATGATGCGTATAGCCCTGTTTTTGTAAATTTGCCTATGGTTGTAAATGACTGTTATACGTGTATGCCCTTATAATATTGTCATATATGAAAAATATGGATGAAATAGTGAATACTAAATGATGACGACCTACATATATGGCGCCTGATCCCCACATTTCTAGAAACTTTCTTGCAGATGTGGCTAATACAAGAAGTTCCTTTAATTTTATCATGAAAAAAGTCCAAGTTTATTTCCCACAATACTCAGTTTTCGAAGATCTCTAGGTATGGATTTGGAACTGGATTTAACATTTAATTGCTTTATCAAACTCATGTGGCATCGTGTTTATGGCATCACTGATCCAATCTGCCGAGAAGACTGAACTGGTATCGTCGATAAATATAATGAAAGAAAGGAGATTTGATACATTAGATATTTCATTGATATAAATAAGAAACAATAACGGACCAAGAGTACATCCAAAGAGGATGCCGTGTGAAATTGGAAGGGAGACTGACATAATATTATTGCAGCTTGTTTGCTGAACCTACCGGGCAGGTAGCTTCTAAACCAGTCATTAACAGGTGTTATAAAGCCATAATAATTAAGTTTAGATAAAAGTATTTCATGGCTGACTGCATCAAAGTCCTTTAGTAAGTCTAAGAAGGAAGCAATGATGTACTTTTTACTTTCACGGGCCTATAAAACTTGATCGCTCAGAAAGCACGTTGCAAAAGATGTTGAGCAGTTTGGCCTAAAGACATTTTATATCATTGGTGACTCCCAAGTGATAAAGTATCATAGAGCAAAATGGTTTTTCAAGAAGAAAAAGAGAAGGGTCCGTAGTTTTCTACTTTGTTCAGCGAGCCATGTTTATAAACAAGTGTTACTTTGAATACTTTGAACAAAGCAGACACGACACCCCATGTCAGGGAAAGGTTCATAATAGCCGAAAGTGTGGGTGGGGGTGGGTGGAGGCGGGGGGGGGGGTTGGTGGTGGTGGTGGTGATATGTAGTCGGATACTATGAGCGTTATTCGACTTGACTTTAAATAGTATATTGTAGCGTATATTTCGGCGGGAGTCACTGCTGAAAATCGGAATGCAACTTCAACAGGAGGCTAGGATCCAAGAAAGTCGTGAGAACCTGTATCTACGAAAGGAAATATGAATCCAGCTTTGATGGACTTGTGCTAAAATGCTGATTGAAATTAATAGCAATAGCTGTGAAATAATTTATCTGCCATGTAGGCTTGATATCATGATTGTATTATTTGAATTTATATTCGAAGTATCTTTTCCTGGCTAAACGGATAGAACTGTATAAACGGTTTCTGTAACGTTTGTAGTTTGCCTTATCTATTTCAGATTTAGTACATAGTTGGGTATCATACAATTTATTATTTTCAAAGACAGAGTTAAGACTTTCGTTTGTAATCGAAGGTTTTATAGCTTTTGCTTACACACCTTGCTGTCCAAAAATGGAAAACAGTTATTTTAAATGTGACAGAATTTGTCAGAAAATCGTTTGGCAAGAAGTTTGGATCCTGTACCTTTCGAGGGTCAGTAATAATGTCCCAGTTTACATTTGTGATATCTTGTCAAAATTTTTCTCTGCGGGTATTAGTTATCTTTCGATATGAAGTTACCTTTGGGAGACATTCAGACCGATTGGGTATTGTGCTTCTTAGCATATGAAATGTAGGAAAATGGTCAGGTATGTCTGTTAACATAATACCTGAGAAAGGATTCTCGTCGTGAAAGTGCAGGGAAATATTGTCGGTGAGGGGGCAGTACGTGACTGATGGGAAAACGTTATGTGATTACATTAGTTCAAGAAACGCTTTGGACTGATGGTGATGCTCAGCTTTAAGTACATTAATATCAAAATCACCCAAGATCACACATTTTTTTTTTGTTTTCACATCGACTAGATTGAAAAGAAGAAATTAGATGGTTGTTAAAACTCTTTAAAGTTTGACCAGGAGGGCGATATACGAGACCTATCAGATAATTGGTATTTTGATGTTCAGTTTCAACAAAGGAGGCTTCAGAACTACCTTCCCTGAGTGCACACGTTTGAAAATATCTTGATCCACATACACAACAAGACCGCTACCATTACTTTTGTTTCGAGCTAAAGAAAGCATGCTGTACCCTGGTATTTCTAACAAGAGTCAACTCCACTATACACTAAAAAATTTATGATTAATCCGGAAATTTCGTCAAAGTTACTTGTGACCAGACATCAATAGACCCCACTGCGTCACGTGTCCATACTTCCTTACGTCGTGAAAAGGACATCAAAGACTTAATATCCTTTATGAACTGGACACCATCATTCATGGACATAAGACCCTTTGTTATAAAATCGCAGTCACTATTCAGTGACTTTTAAGGCTAACCAAATCATTGCACCTCCGTAACTTGATTACTGTAGCTTAATTAAGGGATCGGCGTAACTTTGCCAAAAGCAAATTGGGCCTGTTTTTTCTTACACAGAGCGAGCTGTTCTCTGCAAGGCTACAGTTAATGTAGACACCTGTTTCGCATAATTTAGTCCCAGCCATACTGAATATGGTCAGCCATTTGAATGGAAGTTGACGATGTTCAGTCAGTTATACATAATGTTATATTAGATGTAAGCGTTTGGAATAAAATTACCAAACGTGGCATTCGAAGATTTAGTCACATTTGGTTTTTCCTTGATTGTATAGCAGGGATTCGTAAGTTTAAAATTCACCGAAAACATGTTACATTTTGATGTAAAATTATATGGCATTTCTTGCCATAGTCCTGAGGTTAGGAGCTTTTCCTTTTAAAATAAATGGAAAATTATAAAATCATACATTTCTAATGAGGTTAGTGCATGATTTTGTTAACGCCCAAAATGGTACAATGGATACGAAATACATAAATCTATGTCTTTATATATTTAATTAAAAATCATTGAGTGTTTTATGTTCGAACTGGCACATAATGGTTTATGTTCCTTTGACGTCGTGTAAGTTGGAATACTGCACTGGAAATTGAATCTCCAAAAAGTGAAGAAGGCGTGATTTTCTCATTGAGAAATACTTTACTTTGAGCTGAATCCCAGTATATATGTTGTTGCAGATTTGTGGGTTGCACTAGCTGTGTGGAGTCAGCGGACAGATGTATTTTTGACTAAACAGATGGCAAAATGAAGCTGGAATTTTGTAACAATACTGGAAAGCATGATTCCGCTCAGTCAAAACGAGAGCATGAGGCTGAGTGGTTCCGGGCGAGAAGCCATTACGATAGGCATATTTCCAGAGCAAAATAAAATATCAGTGTCCAAAGGAATATGTAAGAAATAATACTAAATAAAGCTTGCAATAGGTAAGAGAGAAGCAGTCATTAGTTTTTAGTAATGTAGGGACTATAACTAGTAGTCCAGGAAACATTTCCAAGGCGAATACAAATGTAGACACATGTATCTCATTGCTGTCTCGATTTATTTGCAAACTCTTAATAGAAGACGTAGGAAACATGAATTCTAACAGATGCCACAGCCTCGGCTTAAATGGAATGAGTTAATAACTGTGACAACTGTGAAACAGACCTGTAATAGTAAGGATATAGTTGGTTCAAATTTAATCATGGTCAGAATGTGCTGGGAGTTGGATGAGGGTATTACATTGAAAAAAGTGCACTCAGAATGTTTTAGATTACAGTCCGATTATATGCACTACATGCCTGTCTATAATCAAAAGTATTCGGTTATCGTCATAACGGTGCTTTATTTGTATATAAACAAACATGCACAAACCTGTGTAAAATTATTACCAACTGCATTTATTTTCTTCGTATTATCAGTTCAGCATTTAATTACTAATTTTACATATGTATCATACCAGGGTTGTATCTACATTTTACACTGTGTGTATATTATGTAACTAAGAAAATTCTCTGATAAAGCGCTTGGAGTTTCTTTTCCCGCCAATGCTCTTGTATAAATTACTGTTATTGAAGTATTATATTGGTGAAATAAATAAAACGAAGTGAATGGAATGAAATAAAGCGAAACTCTATTTTGCCAGTGTTTTAGCAATGTTCAGAGCACATTTACACACGATCTTACAGTATTTTTTATGATGCTATATATGAGAGTGTGAAAAAAAGATACTGTGATGGCCTGGAGTGTTTCTCATTTAACTCCGACATTTCACATGTCTGTATGGTCGTCCTCTATACGTTTGTGAAATGTCAGTGACTACTACAACCTGCAAACATCATGTTGACAGCTTTACCGATGGCATTAAATTCTTGATAGATGGAATGGGCGATGCCTGGAGCAGAGTAACTGCTCCATGCAGACTTGCTGCCTTTTTCTTGTCCAGTGATTTTTTTATTTTCAGGTTAAATTTACTGCAAATCCAATAAAAAAAACACCACGTATGCTTTCACAGTGACACAGAACACGATTTTAGACAAAAGGCGCGGATTACATACCGGTACATAATTAAGTGAGTTGTCAGTGGGCATGGATGCAGAGGCGTTGATTTAAGCATCTACAGTGAATATCTTCTCAAGCAGATCGATGAATTTGTCAGTCGGCTGCATTCGTGACTGACCAAAATTCATTTCTGGCTAATAACTCGGAAAGGAAACTCTTGTATTTAACGAGAAAAGGTGTTGGGAAAACAGGAAGAAACACTGAAAATTAACTGACCGCTGGGCAGTTGAAAATAAAGTGCTTCCCAAGAAACGGCGTTGCCTGGGGGAACGTTGGCGGCCACGCCTTTCTTTGCTTTTCGAAGAACACTATGGGTTGCGCCTTCGATAGAACATTGAATTTAGGAGAATACATGGGTGGTGAGAAACGGTACTTGGTTGTGTAATTCCAGGCATAAGGTGTTTTTTTTTTTTTGTTGTTTTTTTGTTTTTTTTTTTCGGTCGATGGCTTTCAGTGAAACTTTCGTGGGTAATAATTCAAATGGTTTGTTGGTTATCACCTACCAGACGCCCGCAGGCAGTTTCCGCCTACCGTTAATACTGCTTGTCGCCTACAGCTCTTCATGTTCCATTTGCAATTAAAGCGGGCGTGTTATGTATTATCGTGAGTAAATCGCCAATAACTCTGCCATCATCTCCAGCCAATTCACGTTTATATGAAGAAAGGCTCACACAGACTTACTTTACTGTTTAAATGCGAGTGTGTGCTTAAACCCCGTAAAACTAGGGGGAACATTTTACGGGATAATCCTTGGTAACCTTGCTACACATGAGCAGACATGCTTAGCGACTTCCCAATATCCGATTACTGCATTAGACTTCAGGCAACGGATGTTACGCGAAGCAATATCACCTTTTGCCTTTGCACACACGTGTAATCACGTATTGTGTTCATTAAGTCGAACATTCAATCAATCAGTGATTGACCAAAGCTTTGTCAATCACAAACTTGTGAACATGGCAGAAAAAAGTTAAATATTTGTGTTGAAAAATCCGGACTTTTTCGTTCCAAAGGACTAGCGGATGGATATGAGGATGTAGAAAATTATCCGAAATTCTCTAAATTCTACTTCAGTTTATTTGAATGGTGTTTTGCGCCGCGATCAAGAATATGATGCCACTTCAACGTATAGTATATGATGAGCTGAAATAAACAGTAGCAACCTCTCAATAGCTATTGTGGTGAGTGATTTGGAACTGGGATGTATAATGCTGTCATTATGTTTTTCGTGTAAACGTGGTACTAACCTTTCTATCTTGCAACAATTACAGCCTTATTTCATATTCTGATATTGCTGTATAAACACATGTTTTTTATCTTCTCATTCTCGGACGTCATATTTAGCATATCCATCTATAACAAATTCAACTTGATTAGAATATCATTTAACAATTTTGAAATTACTTAATGGAATATTCCTTAAATATATGAACTTGGTAATTGTTCGGCCGCAAAAGCCCAAACTCGGGCCGAAACATTGGAGCCCCGTGATATCGTACTACAGGAACGTACATGTATACTCTCATGTGATATCATACTACAGGAATGTACATGTCTACTCTCATGTGATATCGTACTACAGGAATGGACTTTGCGCACTTTAGGTAAGGGTGAATGAATCAAAACACATATAGGAAATTAGATAAATATTGAAATAAAGTCATATTTAAATGAGGTCATTAGAAGTTATATGCAAGAAATGGAAACTCACTGTGGCATGCACAGATTCTCAGCAGAAAATATTTTCATTTGCCTTTTCTACGAATCCTAAGAAACAAATTATATGAAGATGAAAGAGGCGAGGATGAAGGATAATTACGGCGGGGTAGCGTTTTACCGCCAGGTCATTACCTCGGCCGCCTGACGGGAATACGTTCTAAGGGTAGGTCGCCCCAATGTTTCCTCCAAGTGCTTCTCGAAATGCAAACAATGATGACCTTTAATTACACAGATAATGTTTTAATTACAGAAAAAATGCAGAGAACTTATTTACGGAGTGGATTTTCTTATAAATCTCACTGGCTTCGGCTCACGCAAAGGTGATATTTATTAAGGCTTTTTTTTTTAGCCCAGGTACCTCCGTGGCCCGATCGGTTAGCGCGCTGACGCAGCGCAATGACCGAAGCCTCCCACCAATGCGGTCGCTGTGAGTTCAAGCCCAGCTCACGCTCACTTCCTCTCCGGGTGTATGTGGGATGGTCTGCCAGCAACCTGCGGATGGTCGTGGGTTTCCCCCGGGCTCTGCCCGGTTTCCTCCCACCATAATGCCGGCCGCCGTCGTATAAGTGAAATATTCTTGAGAACGGCGTAAAGCACCAATCGAATAAATAAATTTTTTTAGCCCTTAAGAATCCGGGGTATGTGGAAAAGCCTTTTTTGCTCGTCAATTAAGAAATTCCCATTGTAAAAGACAGACTTTTGGACCAGTCGTCAGCAACAACAAATAACATTTCTATCAATGCACTGAAACTGAATAACTATTAAAATACCCTCAAGGCAAAATAAAGGACGCTCAGTTTGTGGAAATGAATTCGAAAGCTGTTTTATGTTATTTACAGACGAAGAGAAACGTTTGAGGTATCGTCAAGGTTCATGTTTCATTATAAGTTGTCATCGTGGACCGGGGCTGACAACTACTGGAGGGGCGTGTTTTACTAAGTCGCCTTGAAAGCGAATCCCACAGAGCAGCACCCCCTCCTCCCCCCTTCTCGATTAACGCGTTGAATGATGCAGACTGCAAACGAACAAGGTCGGGCCAATAGCCCATGCTGCATTCCATGTGGTCAATGTCGGTCGTCTCCCTCCAATACGGTCGCCGTTAGTTCAAGTCCAGCTGGCTGGCTTCCTGTCCGGCCGAACGTTGGAAGTTTTGCCAGCAACCTGCGGTTGGTCTTGGGTTCCCCGGGTTCTGCTCGGTTTCCTCCCACCACAGGTCTAATGCTTGTCGTCTTCGTTTTAAATGACGTATTCTAGAGTGCGGCGTGAAACTCAAACCAAATAAGTAGATGAATCGTTGATCCCTGGACAAGACCTCGTTATGCTGACCAAAAGATTGATTGATTCATTGATTGATTATTGCTTTAGCGTATTAAGAAGAATGAATGAATGAATGCTTATTGTTTAACGCCCTACTCAAGAATATTTCACTTACACGGAGGCGGTGTCTCCTTGGTGCAGCAGGTATTTCCATCGTATCTTTTATCTGTTGCTGCCTCACCGAGACGACTTGCCGAAGACACCCAACAAGCCCCCTCACCCAGTCACATTATACTGATACCAGGCCGACCAGTCCACCCTCTATCCTCTTATTGCTGAGCGCCTATCAAAGAAGCAGAATGTACCAGTTTTTAAAGTCTTTGGTATGACCCGACCCAGGTTTGAACCCAGATCTCCCCGTTCGTATTAAGAAGAAGAACACTGTTAACACACCGTAAGGGTACCGATCGTGTCCGACTGATGAATGTGTTTGTCTCTCAGTTGCTATATGTCACACCAGACGAGGGTTCATTTCCATTCCCTAACAGAGACATTTCAAGGTCCCCATGCTACCATTGTTCTCGAGATCTGTAAGCGGTGCACGGCTCCCATTCGTGCAGGCTTACATGAAGTTCACTGCAGATCATTGGCATTCCTCCAACTTGCATGACAGACGCTACCACCAGTGGTAAAGTTCACCCGGATTTCTTACCAAGGTGGATGATTCGCTCTAAACATAATCAGTATACTGGCTGTCATCTTACAAATGAAAACTTTTTGAGTATGACGATAAACAACAATCCAAAAATATACATGGTGTTTTGAGATCAATCAAACTCTGCTAAACTGACGCTCTGAAACTGTCTGCGAAATGCATACTTAATGAACGATTTACCAGGTACCTCCTCAACACAGATGCGTAGTAAACCACATATAGCTGTGTGGCATCTGCTGACGTCTCCTGTTTGGTTCAATCATTTTGTCAAACTTTAGTGCCATTAGGCAGCAATAAAAATTGTCTGATCTACGACTAGTGTTGTAACATATTTGTCTGATCTATGACTAGTGTTGTAACATATTTGTCTGATCTATGACTAGTGTTGTAACATATTTGTCTGATCTATGACTGGTGTTGTAACATATTTACAACAAGCGCGTACATTACTGTCTATGTTTACATGCGAGAACCTTGTTCATGTTTGACCGGCGAAAAATGCAGAAATAGCAAGGAGTGAAATGTGTTTCCAGTACAATCTCGAGGAGAACGCGAGCATAAACATGTTCAGTATAAAACCGTGGAATGTGTCATCTTCTGATTCAAGTGTAGAAGAATTATGCATGTATATAAGTATGGAAGACTTAATCTCGCGCGGTTTTGGCCAATATCGCATTCTGGCGTTCTCGTGTCTCGGTTTTTTTTTTTTTTTTTTTTTTTTTTTTTTTTTTTTTTAAAGCGCCTCCGTCTTTTATGTATAAATCAGTACTATGTGTGAAAAATTGCGTCCCATCTCAACATTTACTTTCAGAACCTTGTTTAACTATAATGGATGTAATGTTTTGATCTGTCGACTGACGTCACTGTAGCGTGACAAAATGTAATGCGGAGCGAAATGCACCCTCTAACCCTATACGATGAATATGTAGTTTGAGCGCCTGTGTTCAGTTTCTGTCCGGGACACACAGACATCAAACTTTGAACTCTTAGTAATGTGATGATGGTTTTGATTAAAGGACCGTACACCCCCACCGCCAACACTTTTTCTGTTATCTGTATGCAAAATGCAATAAATGTGCGACATGCAACGTGCAGCTGAGATAGCCCCATCCATCCACTGAACGACGTACGCCTTCATTATCGCAGTGTCCAATCGCTTTGTCCATATCAGGAAATGTGGTGTTGTGTACTCAAAGAGTTAGCCATTAGAGGGTCACGAATTACCGCGGAAAACATATACGTGTTGGCAATGAAAACTGCATTTACCTCGAAGGATCAATCTAATTCAATCCATCAAAGGTATCCAAAATAAATGATGCCAAATACCTCGCAGCTCAAAGGAACTATACAAGTGCTGTTTGCGAGTAATGTGTCAAAGTATAAAGATGGCGGATATGAAACTGAAATCGACATTGTCACCATATATAGTAGAGCCACAGGAGACATAAAAACAGCAAACAAGAGACAAGGTGTTTATTCTGGACTTCTCGCCTGCAGCGATATAATGTAGTGGTAAGCTGTTATTGGACAAAGAGCAGAGCGCACATAGTGCGTCGGGAAAGTCAGATGCCAATTCTTCAAAGCAATTTATAGCTTAAGTCAAAATTTGAAATATGATGTTAAAGCTTATTTTTGGTACTAAATATTAAAATGTTGACCACCTTATGAATATCACCTTGAGACAATTGTATTAAAATTCATCTTCCATTACGGGGGCCTCCGTGGCTCAGTCGGTTAGCGCGTTAATGCAGATTGTTTCTAGTTTACTACAGGCACCCTCGATCAATAATATGACCCGATAATATGAGGGTGAAGTGAGTGAGTTCAAGTCCAGCTCATGCTGGCTTCCTCTCCGGGCGTTCGTGGGAAGGATTGCCAGTAACCTGCTGATGGTCATGGGTTTTCCCCGGCCTCTGCCCGGTTTCCTCCCACAATAATGCTGGCCGCCGTCGTATAAGTGAAATATTCTTGAGTACGGCGTAAAACACCAATCATATAAATCTTCCATTACCAAGAGCTAAGCTTTGTGGGGAGGTTTTCAAATTTGACCTTAAGTCAAATGACCCCATCTGTCAGTTTGAAAGTCTGCAGTATTTGTATGCTGTCAATATAATTTCCTAGTAGATACTCTGCAAGGAGGCGATATAAAGAAATATTCAAAGCCAGTTTTATTCAATCAAAGAATAACCTGCGCATGCTTTTCGTATACCTGTTGTAAATACTTGTAAGCTTATGATAATTAATTCGCGTGCAAGACGTTTAAAAGAACTAGGTGAAATAAGTCCAAATTCGCAACAGGAGCGACACACCAAAAGTGAGCCCTGTCGTTATGTGAATGGTCCAGGGTGTCAAAAAATCAATCGACCAGACTGCCCAACCGCCCAACCGCCCAACCCACAGGAAGACCCTCAAGAGTTTTCAAGCAGAGCTAATTTAAGTAACTCATACGGTTGTTTGGGTAAATTACATGAGAAATGAAAGCACTCATCAATTCTTTACGAGTCAGTAATATAATAATAGGAGTTTTCAGTGACTTCACCGATCACCGACTTTACATGTGACTGATTTTCCGAGTTGAATTGGCTGTACTGGAAAACTCCCACGAAGACGGTTTACATATCATTCTACTTTGTGTTTATTTCGTTTTATTTATTTGTTGGTCTGTTAGCTCCGTTGTCAGATTATGTATCTAATGTGCAGCAGTGTGTATTTTAGCTTTCTGATCATAAAAGTGACGCAATCAATCGCTGTAATTGTGGTAAGACCTCCGGATCAGACTGAGTATGGTAAGTGAAATATTACAGCCGCTACAGGCTGGCATATTCACCGATACAACGGTTGTATTACAGACTACAACATAGACAGTAAAACCATAACGTCAAGGACAGTGTAAAAGTTGGCAAATCATCAGACGTAACCTGTTATATCTGGTCTCTTCTCCGTTTATACCTCAGTACGGGTTTCATTCTGATTGTTAATGTTAATGCCGAGATTATTTCAGTTCATACACCCCTAGCAGAGGCACGGAAAGAATTACAGATACAAAATGCCGTGATGTTACCTTCAAATCATTAGAAGTCACTGCAGTGTTTAGAATTCATCAAAATGCTGTTTTCTATCACATTCATGAAACAATGCACATGGAGTCTTTCAATGGCTGGCTCAAGGTGGTCATGCGGTAATAAACTTATTAATTAAGCGGTAAAAACTTCATGGAAAAATACCTTCACTTATTTTTATAGATATTTCTCGCTGAAAAAAAAAATGCAATGAAATGTTTTAATTGCAATGTGAGCATGGTGGACCATATTGATAATTTATGACGCCAATGACGTCACACCGATTTTTCTCTGACAGTAAAACAGCTACTATCTATTGTTTAATTCGCTTCCTGCTGCACAAGCCCATATTACATAATGGATTTCACAATACTTTTAATGAGACCTGAACATAAAGGTTAGAAAACGTGCGAGACGTCAATTGGGACATACCGTACATCATTAATATGGCCCACCTTGCTACCCACGCAATTGCGTTCAATAATTTCTTCTGCATTTAGTTCGCCGTCGAAAGAGGTTAAAAATAAGTAGTGGTATTTTCAGACGCAAGTTTTAATGGTCTTTGGCCTGATGTTCTCATTTTTATGTTTTCTTTCCCATTAAAGATATCAGGGTGAGAACTGGAAAAAAAAAACTCATAAGGTAGGAACTGACCTTAAATTCAATAATGGTTGCGTGTTAGTTTATATACCGTGCTTTATCACATAGACAAGGCGGGGAATAATTAGAATTTTTTGATTTCAAATAAAACCATATTTTGTCGTAAAAAATCTAATTCTTCCAACAGGTTCTGCGTAAGGGATAAAGTACATAGAACAGCTTTCCAATATTTAACACTATGCTGTTCGTCTAACATTATATAGGGGAACATAGACGCGTGTACACATGCATACAGTTGGGATTTAATGGTCTCACGAGTAAACAGAATTTACTACAGCTATGCTTTATAGATCGGTGTAATTTCTAGCCATTCCTTTCGCACTGATTGCCAACGAGGCCTATAACGTAAAGATAAAACACCTTCAGCTGGAAACCTCCTCTTTTATAGGTTGTTAACTTCGTCCCTGGTTAACCTTAAATACTAACCTTAAAATCCCCATCTTCTTTAATGACAAGGGACTCATAGGGGCAAATTAGGATGCAATTAGAAAAGTTTCAAGCCAGTCTGTCGGCACACTTAACATGTGGCTATTAGAGGCGCAAAGTTCAAGTTTAAACGTTTTTCTCCAACGTTCTGTATATACCGAAATCATTTGGTGCGAAAGGTGTGTAAGGCATAAATCCTTAATTGAGGAAAATTGTCTTGCAAGAGGTCGAATTTTACCAATTGTGACCATTTGACAACCATCACACTGTCGTCAATGCACTGGTTTTACTCTCTTTGCTACTGTCTTTCATTTTATAAATATATGGCAATAGTTCAAAAAGGCGAAATTGAAACAGTTTCGCGCTTTTTGTGTTTTCGCTTTTGACCTTCTCACAGTAGATTGTTCGGCCTTCACATTTTCATGCTTTCGACATTTGCCCTTTCGATTTTATATTAGTAAGGTTGAGAATACAAAAACGCGAATGGCCGTGTCCGTCTTCCATGTACAGGACAGCGCCCAACTAAGTGCAAAAGATGTCGATGATATATGTATGCGAAATACGAGGTTATGCTACAAATGGCCGTTATCATCATAGCTGTAGTTGTTAAGGTTTCCGAGTTCAAAACGGTTCATCCAAGTAGAAACATATATATGATTGAAAAGAAATCCACAATGTACACAAAACGGGTTCATTACATTACAGGTTTGAAATATTTTTTTAATTTACATTCTCATATTTAACTAGAATGTAACGCAGTTAGCAAATTGTTTTATCATTCTCTGAATTTCTTGGTATTAAGAAATTATGATTGCGTATATAGCTAAAGTCCAATCAAATATAATCAAGGCGCAGTAATTAGCATTTATGGCATCTTAGGTTACCCTTTATTTCCAGAAGAAGAAATAAAATCTGGCAGCATGAACCTATCACGCATGGCGAAGCCCCTGAAGTACACATAGTCCATGAAAGTGGATGAAATGACGTCTTCACAGATTAGAGAACTGTTGAATTGGGCAATGCCTGTGCGATGAAATATTTTGATAGCAAATATTGCGATGGCCTGTGCATTCAAACAGAGTGTTACAAGAATAATACTTTGCAGCTCTAAATACACCTTCTTCATTAGGGATGAAGTTTACTTTATTCATTTTTTTACGTGCATCGACTAAATGAAGTCGAGTGTACAGAGAGAAGCAATTTAACAATGTTGCATCATTTATATTCAAGTGTAGACAACTATGAAATATACAGTAATAAATATATAGGAATGAACTGAAATGTAACTATACACATGCGGTATTTTCAGTATTAAGCATTATATTAACCCTGGTGCATGTTTTACCAAGAGTAAGATTTTCTGATGTTCCTTGATTTATTCACTTGTTGCCACGCATATGTAGCGATTTCGCTCGTGCGTCACAAGATAGACAGGCACACGAACATCCATGATTGATGGACAACGGTCAAGTCCAATTAGTTCTAACCGTGCAATGTGTATAGCGCAATACAATATCTACCCAGAGATTCCTGGGCTGTACTTGCTCGTTATCCATAATTCTTTAGAAAAGTTCGAAAATTAAACATTTTATAGTACTTTGCATTGGTATATTACTCGAGGTCTAACGAACCTGGTGACATCTGTCAAACGGCAGGGAGCTCAGACTGTTATGTTATCCGACAGCTTTCACATATTAGATGTCTTTAATGTATCTCGTGGGTTGATCACCTAGATACTAATACAGAAATCAAACAGCATGACAATCTCTGAAGGCTGGCAGTGATTTATACAGGAGGCCCTCGCTGACTCATTCAGTCTAAGCCCGGTTGTTTCGAATCTGGCTCTTGCTACACTCTTAGAACACGGAATGTCAAAAATGTCAAAATTTTCTTGATGTTAAAGTGATACAACATGGTTGATGCTGAAAAAGGTCAATGCCTACGTCTTAAAAGGTTAAGCTGCGTAATGGTTACTGGTAAGATGCATTGCAAGTTAACCTATCCTCATAAATGCCCTTTCTCCACCACCACTGCCACAATGTTTGCACTTAACATTATCACAGTTACATATACGATTTCAGTTTTCAGCATGTAGTTCTTCAGAGGCTTTTATGGAGAGGAGATTTGTCATGTATATACATAGAGTGTGGAAATGGCTTACTCCGCTCATACTGGTTTCATTTACCTGTACTGCCGTCGTACAAATGAAACTTTTTTTCAGATCATTAGTTGTTATTTTGTAAAATTTCACATCAATACCTTGGGTATACTATGCTTGAACTTTTACTAAATTTGTATGACATTTCCTTTAGTATAATTCCGTCAGTTAATGCTTATTTTTGTTTTGTTTTTTGTTTTGTTTTGTTTTGTTTTGTTTTTTGGGGGGAATGGGTTGTTGCAAAGTATTGAGTGTTACATCATCTTGTTTAGATCGCTTCAACAATGCTGGCCAGGGTTTGGAAATCCTTGAAACCCGCATTGACCCCTACTCATAAAAATACCTTCATGTCAATTAAAAGTATATTCCTCGTGCACAATTATTTTTTCTTCTCTGTTTCTCAGGGCGATCTGGTGACGAAAACAAACCAGTGTACCTTTTCCTAAAACTATGGAGGCCACCGTTGTTACATTACCACGACGACTTGTCCAGACAGCCCGCCAAATCGCCCACCAAGCCGTCACCGTATGCTTTTTACCACACCTATGGTAAACGGAGTGACAGTTACGAGCTCAGCCGAGAAACAGGTTAGCCTCCATGTGTATAAACAGAATACTGCAGATAAAGTAGAATGTTTTGTTAAAGACACTTATTAAAGGAACAGTCAGCAAAATTTCAAGGTTGACATAATCTGACAGACAATTTCATTCTGATTCGAATTCTATTTTTCATTACTTTGCAAACAAATGAACTATAAGGTGGATATTTGGGACCCTGTTACATTATTTAAATCTTATAGTGACGTCACATCACTATTAGGCATCTAAAAATTATTCTGCCTCATTTACATGTTGAAAAGCAACATATGCAAAAGTTCAAAATCCTGGGCGTACATCAGCCCAAAATATGGAATTATTGTGGCCATATTGCTCTACCGACTAATGTTTCTCAGTTGTATTAATTTCTTGTCGGTGCTTCACAATTTCTGAGTATAGGAAATAACATATCGTTGAAATGGAAATGTCTCTTTTCAGACGAGATATTCCGAGAGTTTACGAGACCTATCCGTCGTCCACACGAGACAAGATCAACGGACTATTCAGAAGAGATGGATTCTGATTGGTAGAGGTCACCGATTCTGATTGGTAAATGACGACGTCGTGGTGGAATCTGATAACCCAGCGGATGACGTCAAACATTGTTAAACACATACATATTAAAAGAATTGCATGCAGTTATAGTTATTCGAAACTTCAAGCATGGTGAATAAAACTCATTGCATTCATCACTTTAGGATGGAATGGTAAAGAATTTTCTGCGATATATAACCAAATTATTTTACTTTTTTAAAACTTTGCAGTTGGCGGCTTTAACCTTCTGGTTGAATGAAATAATGTGGACCCTTTCCCTACTAAAGTAATTCGGGACTAAGTAGTGCAGTTTATTATTCATTCCTGCCTATGTGATAACGTAAATTTGGGCAAATTGGTCACATATTACTGTTGCACTGCGAGAGAACAATGGTCAATTCACCTAGGACCAGTGTCACCAATAGGTGAGAAAAGGTACTCTATTATTCTTTCAATACGACAATAGCCGAAAAAGAAGACTCAGTGCTACATGTACATTTGTAGCAATTTTTTTGTTTGTTTTCCAAACCTGAATCCACGGGAATATTTTAAAGTATAATTTATCTGCTGATTTCTCTAACTTGTTTCCGAAACTACACCGACTAATCCGCATTAAACTTCTATTGTTTTTGTTTGCAAACCGCAAGGTTTATTCAAGTGTACATTTTACCTCTAAAGGTTCCATAGGGGCTTAGGATTAAGGCCTATACCCAAACAACTGAACTTTTCAAAAGGAGATTGTGTAACAGAAGCCAGAGCTTGCGTAGTTCCATCATATGCGCGTCTCCAGCAAAATCTCGGGCAAAATGATCTGACACCGATCTTTGTATACCACACGTCCATCATAATTGACGTGTCGGGTCAATAATCACAAGAATAACTTCCGGAGCAACGTTCAACATCACAACCACAAAATTAAAAAAACTGGATAAAACAAGACAATAGGACGTATTCATTTATTTATTAAGTTGTTGTTCAACGCCGCATATACTCAAGAATTTTTCACTTGTACTATGGTAGTAGATTTTATATGTGGACATTAAACTGGAGTGCCCGGCGTGAACTACCGACCTTTGGGAGGTTTCTGACGATCTTTACTGCATGTAACGTATGGATATGTATACCATATTGGTGAAGGACAATTGAGTGGTTTTCAACTAACACTGTTCATGGTCTGTTGGTGCGCCGTAGATTTTACCATCCTATCTTTCAACTTGAGTCACCCACTTATAGTGAGAGTGAGTGTACGAAGGTATCGACTTTTGGCGTGATGTCGTAGCTAGTGCCAGTGTGCGCTTGTATTTTTAGGCCTGTATGTGCGTGGGGCTTCGTGCATGCGCTAAGGACATGCAGTGCTGGCCGCTTTACCTCATCTCTTTGTGTCGATTCACCCTATTCAGCCTCCCTCTGAAGAGGGTTTGTCCATAGAGAAAAGCTATACCTTGTTAAGGGACCATGCTGGTCAGGTGGGCGGAATTACATGAAATTTATATCCCTGCTGGGTGCGACCAATTGATATTCGCTGGGAGAAAACTACAATTGATCAATGATAAACGACCGACATTTTATCACATAAGGACGCAGGCTGATACTGAGAAATGGACCACTTTACGTGATCTGTTGGTGTATGTGCAAATCTCGTGGTGATAAGGGTTATATCTAAGCCATCGGTACCATGGTCAGGCAAGCATCGAAGTCAAATGTTAATTTTAGTCTACGGGTCTAGTCCGACACTACTAGTGCAACTTGGAAATGAAGATATTCTCAAAAGCTGACTATTCTGGGTTATTTATTTATTTATTTTTTTGACTGGTGTTTTACACCGTACTCAAGAATATTTCACTTATACGACGGCGGCCAGCATTATGGTGGGAGGAAACCGGGCAGAGCCCGGGGGAAACCCACGATCATCCGCGGGTTGCTGGCAGACCTTCCCACGTACGGCCGGAGAGGAAGCCAGCATGAGCTGGACTTGAACTCACAGTGACCGCATTGGTGGGAGGCTTCGGGTCATTGTGCTGCGATAACGCGCTAACCGACTGAGCCACGGAGGCCCTCAGCGCTATTGATACTGGAAGCTTAAAGCAGATTCATTAATCGCCACAACATTCTTTCACTGCAGAGTAATATACGGCTGATAATTAACCATAGAGATAATATCGAGGACATCGTCTGAAATGGGCAAGGCATCGCGCCATGTGTTTCAAGCGGGCTGCATGTACAGACGTGTCGGTGAATGTGCATTGAAAATGGTGGAGATTGTTTCCACTACGTCAGCATGGTCATTTTCCTCCAATAAGTGATTTGTATTATTCTCGAAAAGCATGTTTGTGGAACTTCTCATTGCCCAGCATGCATCTGGAATGTTTGTTTATGCGCTGTAGGCCTGGAACAACATACAAAACAAAGCCGGATTGTAGAAGGGTTTTTTTTTTGGACGACATTTTAATAGAGCAGTGTTCATAAACTCTTAAAAATGCCCTTAAAGCCTTCAGTTGAAGCATGAAGGATTGCATTTTGGTCAGTCTAACGGATTATATAATAATACATTTCTGGTTACGGTTGATTCGTTATCAAAATCGGAATAATTTGCTTCCGTTATTAATCCGTTAAATTACCACTTAATGTGTCATCGTGTATTTACTTCTTGGATCCATATATAAGCCTGTAAGCCAAGTTTCAAGTTCTGACAGAAGTGCTCATTTGATGGCTGTCAAAGTTTGACGAAAGTCATGATTTAAGACTGTCAAATTTTGAGAGAATCTAATCTTGATCTTCGGTGAACGGGAGTTATGGTGATGCGGAATCCCAACTGTCGTTACATTCATGTTTATTCTATGTTTACTCATGCATCACTCGGTTACCCGAAATAAAACCATTCACACACTTGACGAGTAAAATCAGGAAGGAGTGATCGAGTATGATAAGCGAGATCGGTGACCAGGAGAAAAACAGCCTCATCGGAAATAAAACCTACAATCAGCCTTTATTTCCGGTCATCACATAGCACAGTCGATTCGAGTTCGCTTTCAAAGTAGTTATACAGAGTCTGGGGACATGAATAGTGATTTGAACGTATCGTCCAATATTCAACATGAAAGAGAATGAAGTGGACCTATTGAAAACCTTTTAAAATTCTCTGGCTGTCTCTCGTGCATGAGAACATTTTACTGGAGCCAAACTGTCCGACACGAAAGACGTGCTATGTGCTTAGCTCCCGAGCCTGGGCACTTGCGAGGACTTCAGTGTAGATGGAACACATGTATAGGTCGTGCTGGCTTTCTCATATTTGACTGGGGTTTTGTTAACTGTCGTCGAATTCAAGTTACCTTATTTCACTTTGTGTTCTAATACACACAATGGCGTGAAAAAAAAAAAAGAAAATTGTCAGGGATAATTCGTTGTCAATTACTCTGGGAGTCAGACAATGTTTGAACTGAAAATTAAACCTGAAGTGCTGTTCATTTAATCTTTATTTTAGATATTACTTAGATCTTGCGTGATATTAAATAAAAACCTAAACTGATAACAGAGTGTCATACGCTTGAATATATTACCAGAAAATCATAAATGATGATTAGCGTTGATGGCAACACAGCGTCTCTGCGTTACGCATCTATGGCCTCCCAAACCTAAAACTTGGTATTATCGGTCAGCGAGGAAAAAAAAATTCCGGAAATTCTGGACAGCATAACAATCCTGTACAGACATTTTGGAAATATTAGCAAGGACGGAAGGAGCTGTAAACTGGTTTCCATCGCAACCGTCTAATTAGGCCACTACGGACATCTCAAGAAAGGCGGGAAAAAATGCGATGAGATTTACTCAATGCCGCGTTAACTAGGTGCGATTTCATAGTATCAATTCGTCTTACTCGAGCTTTGGTAGTTGATCGAAAACGGGAAAATCGCCATTTCATTGGATTTGGACAGTGGCACAAAACTGAACGACAGTTAACACGTTCGGGATTTATTGGATTTTGTTGAATTTTTATTATTGAATATCCTAACACAACGTCTGTTCAGTGCCTATAATTATAAACATATCTCTCCAAAGCAATAAAAAATGTACCTTTTCAATTACTTGTCTAGGTTTAGTGAATGTGCTTGTGTGAAATATTCTTGAGTGTATGGCGTTAAACACCAACAAACTAATCAAGCAATCAGAAACAACGGAGTTACAACAAAAACACACGTACACTGATTTGGTTTCAGTGAAAAGATTAACTCATACATGACGGTCTTCTCAATATTACAGTTCTTGAACTGCCGCATATAGCTGGGACTGTAGTCCAATGCATTGGGAAGCCTCTCCCGCCTAAAGTAATTTAGACCTGAGCTTTGTAGTCCAATAATGTATTACTCGTGCATTGCAACAGAACAATGGTTAAACTCGCTTCTCCTCTTACCAGTGTTTTATCACTAAAGCGACTCTACTGGTAGAAACCTCGTGGAAATACCGGACTTTTCCAGCAATGTAACAGTCATAACATCAATATATCCGGAAATTGCCCATACTCCCAAAGCAACCACTTCATCAATCAACTAATCATTCGCGGAGCAATCCGAAAAGATCAAATTTCTCCTACTAATGCAGTACAACAAGCCTGTATCCAAGTTCTTTGAAGCTGTTTCAATACCAAGAGGAAATAAAACAAGATTTATTTGCCGGATCGCCAAGAACTGAGTAGGTTTCTTATCCTCGGGGATGTATGAATTGTAACTTTTGTAGTTTTGTTCAGTAGATTCGGTGAAGTATATATACAACTACATTTGGCACTTATATGCTTGCAGACCTTAAAGTTGAATGAAAACTATAAGATTGCAAAATCGAGAAAAAGATAGCATTTGCCATTTAATACAGTAGACTGCACTAGCCCTCCCATACATCCCCACTGCGATAACTATAGAAGTGAAGACAAAAATTGCAGTGGATCACAATCTGGTCAGGAAAAAAGGCTTAGTACAAACATGCAAATATCAGTACAAGTGAAAGAAAAGGTAATTCGCTTTCAAGCATAGCTTTGGATCTGCCCAGCTCGATTGTGTTTCGGACAGAGGAATTACATGTTCATATTCTTTCGCGTCTCCGTGTCTTTTTTTCGTTGCACATGTACGCTTTTCAATATGATCCAGGCACGCCGATATTTTTACGACAGTTGTGGAGCGACACTTGTGATGTTCCAGTATGTATGCATCATGAGATTCTCAAGAGTACACTGGAATAAATCAGCAATAAACCAGACAACCTTCGTGCAATTGCCATTATTATATTAGGAAAGTGCAAAGGATGATCAAGAGCAAATAAATGTGAAACACCGGGAACTTAGTGAGCCTAGCTGTACAGAATCCTAGTCAATAAACCGCTGTCGACGTGTATGCGCGAAATATATGTTGAAGACCACTTCCTTTGCACCATTGTATGGCAGATTTGTTCATGTGTGCCGATACTGGGGATAGTTTGTCAGTAACTTAGCAAAAGCCTCTGGTTTACTCAGGTCTGAGAAGATGAAAAACGGCCAAGCGAGCGCTATACACAGTTTAATATTGTCCACAAGGTGCATACAATGTGTATGATAATTAATGTCTTTCATTGATTGATTGATTTATTCCATTTGTGTTTTACCCTACTCAAGAATATTTCACTTATACGACGGCGGCCGACATTACGGTTAAAAGAAACCGGGCAGAGCTCAGGGGGAAACCCATGGCCATCCACAAGTTGCTGGCAGAACTTTCCACCTTCACGAACAACTTAAGTGGAGGCCAAAATGAGCTGGACTTGAACTTACAGCGACTGCATAGGTGGGAGTAATTTGGCATGCTCATCACTTGATCACCATTCGATTTATATCTTTGAAGATAAATCTATTGAATCTTTATGTCAAAGTCAATCTTGGATATCAAACAAACATAAAACAGCACAAAATGTCTAAACAACATTTATTATTTGTATCCTTGAAGACGAATCTTTACGCATGTATATTCATATTGTAACAGAGCAAAGCGGAAGCCAGCATGTTTGAGGTGTCTTTGTAACCTTTATTAGGAAAACACCTGAAGAATGAAAAACAACACCAAAGGAAACATACATTAATTACATTGGACGAAACATGCTATATTGCCTGCTTGTTTTTCACATTTACAACCTGTCTGGTTTAGCTGTTTACTACATATCTACATGTTTGTGTATATAACACCTCGTGTTCGCCAAAACACACATTATACACTCCTGACTCACACGTGTTGATCACCGTGCACGACAACCAAACACGGAGCGATTGCACAATCAGTTAGGGCCGCAGAGTAACAGACCTAGCTCAAAATATGCATGCGACACTGCCTACTCACCATGACAGATGATCAGGCAGCTATAATAACCAGAAAACCTGACCACACGTTGCTCTTCTCGAGAAAATGGCTGCACTACAATGACGTTAGATTACTCTCACGCCACCTTACGCAAGGGAAATAACTGTGCCTGTCACAATAGGATGAAATAAGCCTTGGTTATCAAACTGGCGTACACCCCACAAATGGGGTGCCGAACAGAGGTGAAGGTTGAGATCACGTCGTCGTTACACACTCGAACTCGTCCCAATCAGATTTTGCTCAAACCCCAACAGGGACGACGGATCAATTTTTTAGACAAACCTCCACGGGGCAGTCTATTTTTACGTTTCAGAGTTAAATACCAACCAAGGACGTTCTCTGATTGAAATTTTTTGTCTTTTCCTCTTCCCTGGGCAACTCGCGCATCTTCAGACAGAAAAGAGCAACAATACGCAGAAACTAAATCAAATACAAACAAACCAGGGATTCTGACACTTTTCTCACAAAGAAAAAATGCACTGTGCTAGCCAAAATTTTTACATTGGAATCTAATGAACACCAGAATGCGACTACAAAAACTCCATTTAACATTCTAGCATTGTCAGTCTGAATCTAGAGGACGTAAATCAGAAGATAGGCTATAACGCTGGCTTTTGTCAAAGACATATATACGAGCACCCAGGGTGCAGATTAAGCCAGACATATGCATGCCACAGGGACATAAAATCACAATTATACTCCCCACTGCCTTGTGCGACCCAGTTTTGGTTAAGGGTGTGTCCTATGAATGATTATCATTACTGAATATAGACGTCCAACAAAGAAACAGCAAGTATGCAAATCAAGTGACACACTGGAATGGTAAAGTCAATCAGGCGATGTGGCGGATGGCAGGATTTGTTACGATCTCGTAATACCAAATACAAACGGCTCTTCAACCAAAGCTCAGGGTGTACTGAATTCGTGATCAAATCATTCGCCAGCTTGGAGTTTTATCAACTGATTTAGGAAAAGCACACCAACGCCAGATTGTTAAGCTTCAATAATGCACGAGATAATTTAATTACAGCATCACATTGATTTACCGATGCATACAAAAGCAATACAGAAACACATATAGCAATAAAGCAATACCTTGGAGTATACCTTTGAATTCGGTCATCCTGAATATACTGTCGAAAAGTACAGTTATCTACAGTTCCCGTGAATATTTATACTTCCAGTTATTCCACCACTTAACGTCATTCATATATCTCGTGCTGTGATACCACGCAGGCTAGAATCATGGAATTCCACCGGTGCAACTCAAAAAATACTCCTACCACTTGAAGGATGTAGTATTTATTCATAATTAGCTAGTCCTATAGGCCTACATATTATTATACTGAGATGAAACAATACAACAGGAGAGAAGGCCAGCCAGACATAAGTCGTTGTAGATACACTGTATCTGTAACATGCACACGTTGGCCTACATGTATCATTATCAACCACTAGATCTTGCTTGGAGCATATCATTGTAAATATTAGTACATTCCAGTTGTTTGATCCAAACAATGTACCTATACAAGATCTCAGCTTACCACCACGGGCCGTAGCTTTTTCGCATTCTATCTCACCATTTGCCAACAATCACACTGTTGTCCTTGCTGTGGCTTTGTTCTTTGTTGGGTAGTCTTCTATATAGTATTTAATGTGTCTCCCACTTCCTCCCTACACACTCCTATCTCAGCGTAATGAGTTTACATGATGACATAAAGCTATGTCCTGACTCTCTTGTACTTTTATATCGTGGTAAAAATAACGTTTTCTCATATTCCACCAACAAAGGCATGTATCCCAGCCTAAAATGTGTCGTGTCTCCGCGTGAAGTCCTTGGCGAAAACAATTATCTTGAATTTGAAAATTCAATTTTCCTTCTAACTTTTGGGATTGCAAGCGAACATTTTATAAACGTCTTCATGAAGGCCCTCGATATTGGGACAATTCTGACGTTTTCGACATTATTCTATAGTGCGAAAGTGTGGACATATATATTTATGTTATTTAGACCTAATCAAGAAAAGAGATTTATAAGATTATAATTTGATTTTTGTGCGTCTTTAACAGGTATATTCAGAACATTTGAATTAAAGAGGTCCTTAATTTAAACACAAACAAAATTATATTATTTTTAAGAACATGGGATGTGGCTTTTTGGTTTCATGAGAACTTAAGAGCAAAAGAATTTTCCCCGTAGCAATTAAATTAATATTAGAGAAAATTTATTTTTATAAAATCAGTTAAGTCTCTCGTGGTCTTAAAATTTTATACGTAATTTAATCTTTCCAGTCTGACGCTGATAATTGGCCATATCGTTGAGCTTATAAACGATAAAGACCTAAGGAGAAAATTGATTCTGGTAAAAAAACTTTGGTTACGAGGCTTAAACAATTCGGATCGCAATAAAACTTTTCCGCTCGAGTGAATCGAGATATTTTGAGTACTGATCTTTTACTTCATACAGGGTTATCGCCCACATATTACGGTTGTCTTATTACCTTGAAAAATAAACCAGCCAGTAGTTGCAAAGCTTGTGTCTTTACCATTTGTTTTGCCAAGCAGCAGTCTTGTTGGTTCACTTTACAAAATGCACAGACTTGTCAAACTGATCGAAAACCCTGGGAATCTGTTAACATGTGCCTGTTTCTTGTGCTTATTTTAATAAGACGTTTTACACAGCCTCATTATATCTCGCACATCTATATCGACGAATCTATCTCCCCAGAGAGCCACTGCATGATAAGAAATTATCTGCTAAAATACTTTGACCGAAGCTGATAGATTTTTTCTTGACATCTCAAGTGGTCAGGTGATTTGGTTTAATCTGATGAAGTGGGGCTAAGGGCCTGTCAGCAGTCCATAATTTACCACTCTCTAATAACTCCCTCGACAAGTTATCCAGCTAGCTACAAGAAGTTATATGCCACACGCGACCAGCCAAAGTGCATGTGCTGTTGAGAAATCGACCAGGTTTCCCCCTGACGACATATATTAGGCTGTGACCAAGAAAATAACACATTAGAACCATGTTCAGAGGGACAGTGAATACCAACTGAGAACTTATCTAGACAGCTGGTCCCAGGATCACGTGGTCCGAGTCAGACGTTAGGTTTGGCAAAATTTTGATGGGAGCATAGTATGGTCCCAAACCAACTTTGGCCGATAATATGGCCCTTCAAACGTTTGCCTCACCTAACATCAGAGAAATCTGTGACTCAGGGTCACGAAACCGTCTTACACCTAAGTCAGGCTTATCCTTAACTCGTGGTATTAGTTCTGAACTTCAGATTATTTTAGACGCTCATTTTCATTTTTGCAATGCAGGTCTACGACAACTATTGGTATTAAAACAGAAATTCTTCGGGTAAGTCACAACTTCAGCACAATGAGCTGTTTTGAAGTTAGGATTAAGTTTCACTTCCAAAACAGCTTCGTGATCTTGGGAGTTGGTCATATGGAAGAACATTATTGGTTATATTGACTTGAAAGACTTGTTGTTTTGGCCGAGCGTTTAACTTGAAGGCAACCGTGAGGAAGAGACCAGATTCAAGTCCCAAATCCCAGGTTCAAGAAAATGGCTTCATAATTTGGGTACTCCAAGTCTTTACGCTCTGCACTGGAAGAACTGTCTTCAACATGGCGTTTTAAATACTGAAGCAGCTGTGCATTAACATGTCTTCAGTTATGCTAAAAACACAACCTGAAAACCAGCCGTCATCTGCTGTTCCCCTGGTGACATCACCTGCATAGCAACAATACGACACCGCTTGCGATGTAGATCTAAACTCTTATCTGATGTATTGACACCCATCCGAGACGATACAACATTGTCCTTTGACATCACAGCCTAGCTGACGATTTATTATTTATTTCTTTGATTGGTGTTTTACGCCGTGCTTAAGAATATTTCACACTATACGACGGCGACCACCATTATTGCAGGAGGAAACCGGACATCGCACAGCAGAAACCCACGACCATCCGCAAGTTGATGGCAGGCCGGAGAGGAAGCCAGCATGAGCTAGACTTATAACTCAATGCGAGACTGTGAGAGGCCCCTGAGTCATTACGGTGCACTAGCGCGCTAACCACCTCGGTCACGGATGCCCTCGTCGATTATGTGCAAAGTCAGTATTGAGATTATGTCTTTATGTATCTGGAAACTATTGTAAATACTGTTCCATGGTGATTTTCGATGGCCACGCTAACATGCAGTACTGCCACAGTAATTTTTTGGAGAAATTCGTCCAAATTTCAAAAATTAAAAAAAAAATTGCAGTAACAGGAGACCGTGCGCAATTCTTTGAGATCAAACGCAATTCCAACACATTTTTTCCCCAATAAACTTAATCTCAATACAAACTGTGGTCTAAAAAGCATATAGCACTGTTCAAACGGCACTCATTAATCCAAATATCTACATGTATTATCAATCTACAATGACTAATGGTGCCACTGATTAAGTATCGCGACAACCGCATTTCACCTACAGGTCAGTGTGCAAAAATGCACTTTCAAAATCACAAAGCCTTAAACTGATACTTCACATGCCATCATTTAAAGTCTTTTCTTACTGAAAATGAATTAAACTTGAAACATGAATGACCACTTAGTGCATGAATCAATCAGAATAATGTCAAATGTATCACTTAGAAAAAGCTAAAATTTAAGCTAAGTACGAGTAAAGTACATTATAAAAATCTGAAGTTATCCCAGCGGGATCCCATGCAGATGATCACGCTGAAGCCGCATCGAATAAGAATGGCCAATTCCTGACTGAATAAAATGAAGACAATAAAGGCATGTTTAACTTCAAATGAATGTTCTGCATCAAATTATTTATTCAGACGCCATGTAAGTACAAATATAAATACGTCTAGATAGAACTGTTCATGAGGATAGCATATGACATGTTCTGTGGTAATAACATCAACACTGTACAAACATAACACAAAACCCACAGATATATCAACATCACATGGAGGACTGGCACCTTCAAGCCGAAAACAAAACAGCTTATATGACAAATGGGTATACAGGTCCAATACAAGAGTTGCACATAATCTTACCACCACAGAGAGTTTGGCCATTGCACTCAACACTTCAGAAAACCTTGCAATACCACTTAATATGGAAGAAAAAGTCAAGAAAATGTCCTGCATTTTTAGGAAGATAAAAATCAAATTAAGGTTACTCATTTCAAAACTTTCTTGAGTTATTGAGTGGAAAATTTACAAATTTACAGAGCCCAAATCAAACCTGATGAAAATCAGGTTTATACTTGTGTTATTGTTGTCTGCACTCAGATTTATCAGTGGTTGAATCTGGTTCTTGTCGTGTGCATGTACCTAAAAAAAACCTCTTCTGACATTAGGCAACAGTAGAACCAGCCAGACCTGGAATTGAATTCTGGGACTCGTTGGTCATGAGTTAGGTGTTCAAAATGAGGCAGTCTATATCACAGGACTCAAACAGACGCCATATTACATCAGTAACATCATGCTGTTACATAGGATGATGTCCATATACTATTGATTAGTGTTTGTACATTTAATATTATCAATATCTGAGGCATCACCATTGCAAAGAAAACTTTTCAACTACCAAGGTAGAAACATGTACAACACTATTACAAACAATTCACAATACGATGTTTCTAATTCATTAGATAATTGCTGGTAACGAAATGCCATGTCAATCTTCCTCCATGGTAGGAGCAACATTAGCAGTCATTTCAATAACGCTTTAATACCCAGAGAGGCCAAACTAGAACACAAACAGCATGCAATAAACATCATGGCTGCTTTTTTTTTACAGTCATCTGAATGATCTATAGTAACCCACAATTCATTTCTGTTTAACCTTCGAAGCCAGAATACATCAGATTGCATAAGAGAATATAGCTCAATATCGAAACAAAAATGTAAAGCTTTCATATTGTTACATGTATGAAAATTCCTGAAAAAATGTGAGCAAATAAAGACATGGCTACAGTTACATGTAATGTTATAGGTCAGAGCATTTCATTGGACTTGTCAAGACAAAGGAGATCAACAACACCTGCTCTCGAACTGCATGGGCCTTTTTTATGTGTTGGTTTTGTGTGTGGGTGGGAGAGGTGGCTAATTGACACCAGCCTGTTCAAGATGAAAAGGCCCCTAAAAAACGGTACGTTGCAGGCTAGGTCACTGAGTGGGGCAAAGATTGGTTGCATTCCTCCAAATAAAATCAAATAATTGAAATTGAGCCATGACATGGGTGAACAAGGTGTCTCCACAAAGGGCTAACATTCTAACCTCAGGTCCCCATCTATGCATAACTCTCAAAATAGGCAAAACTGTGTGTGTTGGTGTAACTTTCTAACAGATTAAACTCTACAAACTATTCAACAGTGCATATCCTTACCAGGAACCCTTTCACAGACAACTCCCAACACCTAAACACGTATGTACACAAACATTTTCTGAGGTGTAACTTGAAATGACATCCACCTAGGGAGCATGTAGAAAAGGGAATTTAACTATGTACAAAGGCCTGTGCCGTCAGCATTTGTACATGCATAACAAGCCACAGTTTAAATAAGAAATTTGAGCCATTTCTCTTCTCAAACATGTCAAGGAGTTGCATTAACATGTACAAGCTTTTTGTTTGTCTGACTGCATTTTAATCATACACCTGATATGGCAAGCTCAACAGTTATGTTGGACTCTGCAGCTAGTATTCAGTAAGCTTAATCTTTTTTGCAATATTTCTGGCCCCTAATTTTCTTTTAGGTATCTCAGTCCATTACAAAGAAAAAAAAAAGCTTGGCATAAGCCAGGGCCTAATGCAGCCCTTCTCACCATATGTCAGATATGGCATGTACCATTACATATTTACATTTGAGCTCGTGAAATTTATGTATATACACATTTTATTGTATTTAACTGTAATGGGAACAATGAAAAGCAGCCATCCAAAACCTACACTTAAGCATTACTCAAAGTATCTGATGTATTCTTCCAGATAAGTAGAACTCCATACACAGTGTATATACATAAGCAGTTCACAACAACATAACACCTAAGTGCTGATACATTTCATTTCAGAACATACCAAGAAAGACATTCAACACGAAGACGTTGTATCTAAAACTATCTACTCGATGATGAGTGTGATCTCTACGATGTATGTAGACTGACAGATACAGGGTAAGTAACAAGTTTCAGGTATATGTGATTACAGGTGTATGTACAGAGTTAACAGAGTATAGGTCCTGAGTAACATATGTTCATCAATATAAATAGACAGGCTTAGAGAAAAAAAACACATCCACAGAATGAGTTACATCACATTATACCTCTGTGAAAATCAGACACTTAAACCATATGACAAAAATATCTCCAAGGGTTTTAGATAAATTAAGGCTCAAAATATGACTAAGAAATAATACATACATGTATAAACCTATAGTCATCATGTTTTATTGCTCTGTGATTTCATGACTATAAAACAATCAATTGTACATCCATATATGTGGAACATATCAAAAGATGCTTCCTGTGAATGAGGTGTGTTTGTTTGGTTTAAACTATTCTCTTTCAAAAAAAAAAAAAAAAAAAAAAAAAAAATGAAACTGATGAAACTTTAACAAAAGAGTTTGTTCATCTGCCAAATCTGCCATCATGAGTATCCTTGTTTATGATGCAATCAACATTCATCAGTTTCATCAAAATTCAACAGTTTGATGATGACCATGATGACAGAATGACTTGAAAATTGAGTTATTACAAATATCATCCTCATGCTAATTACAAACTGCAATATGTATGTGAAATTGACATCATGTGATTACATACACATTTTTTGTCTTAATTTCACATTTATATTTCAAGTTCTACAGTTTATGTCACACACACACCATGAACACATACATATTCTGCTGAAAATGGAGTCAGAAATGAATGAATGAGAGGGTGAGAGAGCAAACCAATTAACCAACAGCATTACTCTGCTCCAGAGCTGCAGACATGTAGAGTAGTCTCCCCTCTTCTGGCTGATGTTGTAATGCGAATGAAATGAGACAAGGTTTCGTGGACTACTTCTAGATGATACCAGATCTATATTTCCCCTCATTTAAGAAGAAAATGATGAAAAAGCACTTTGCCTACCAACCTTCACAATCCTGTTAAAGCTGCAATCAATGACCAAATACATGTTTAAGTCAACAAACCCCCCCCCCTGCATTTGTACACTGTAGCATGGTAGCTCACAACCCAGTGGAATAATAAAGGCAGCTCAGGATGGATTAAAGCTGGGCTGTGTCCATGTCACATCTGAGGAGGTAGCACCATTTTGCATCCAGCACTTGTCAGTATTGTCATGTACAACTTGGGCTGTGCCATTCTCCCTGACAACAGCATCACCATGAATCGCAGCACCTCCGCTGACCAGTTTCTGCGTGTCGTGAAAATCAGCGGGGTGTCCATTAGTGTGAGCTGCTACACCATCCCCGGCTGCTAGGCAAGGGCGAGACTCGCTTACAGCGCCACTATTCTTGTTAACCTCCTCGCATGGTCCATCAGTATGGCTTTCACTTAGCCTGCTGCTGTCAATTTCCCTGTTGTCATCGTCGACATTACACGCATTGTCGCTAGGCTCGTTGTCAGCACCGAAGTTGCTCAAACTCGACTCTTCGTCAGCGTCATCGTACTGCCCATCTTCTGACTCTGAGTCGGAGTACACCTCTGCTCCGTTGAACACGTAGCGATGGGGAGGTATGTACAGGTACTGATTGCCTGTAAACAGAGGATAAGGGAGGGTAAGTGTCCCTAACGACGTACTAATAACAACATCACAAAAGTTAAATTCTCCTTGATAAATAAAAACACGTAATGTAATTCACCTACATATTCATGATATTTTTCACTGCCAAATCATCTTACTGTGAAATGTGAAATTGACATCATGTGAACTGTCTGTAGTTCAGAATGGTCACTAGCAGGTGAATAATCAGGTGGAGTTTACATGATTGACTCTGAGCATTAATGTCATTTTTTTCATTACAGTCACATCACGATGGCGTATCCTTCTACCAATGCTGATATATTTACAGTGCTGGATCACTGAAAAACCATGCTGAAGACACCAGACTTCACTCCCCAGCCAGTCAAAGTATTCTGACACCTAGAGGTCATGCACAAGGCCTAATCCTCTTACGCTGAGAGTATAAGATTTGGGATTGAACCCTGAGGCAAATGCCCTAACCACTGATTTTATATAAGTTTTCACCATCTTAATACAGCAGGGTTATTAGATGGTAAAAAAATTCTATGAAAATTATAAACCTGTGAATGTATTTCATAGAAGAAGATATGTCAGTGTGACTTTATCTACATGGTAGCTTGCAGTAAGTGAACAAACTTCTTTATGCGCAATGAAAAAACCTCACTTGATAGACGGCTTGAAATGCTGGAATGTTTTGACTGCCACCACTCCCGCAGTAAGGCTGCTGACACACCTTGCTCGCTTGTACAGTTTTCATTGTCATGGTCCTGACTAGGACTCTGTGAGCTGCTGGCAGAGTTATCTCCCTTCGTATGCGTGGTGCAAGTACTAACGTGGCTATCCCCATTTGATTCTGGCAAATTCGAAGCACCATTTTGACAAGGAATGACACTGTCACAATCTTTGGCTGTGGCATCTGAGGAGCTTGCTGTTTTGGTGTCCGAGGAGCTTACATCAGTGTCCGATTTAATTTCCAACAAGCTGCTTGCTTCACTGTTATTTAAAGCACCACTGATCATAGCTGAAGAACAAGGCTGGGCCGAGGTACATGTAGAACTAGCCGGGTGGTTGGGACCCGATTCTGATGACGTAGTCTCTATCCCAGTGCCTGACTCGCTGACAGTTGGTGTAGACAGTTCCCCCTTGGTCACTTCCTCTAGACGGGTGTAATCCGTGAACAGATCACTCCACTCTCCACCCAGGCGATGGCACAACTCACCCAGGATGACGTCACAGTCTCCCAATAATTCCACATCAAAGTTCAGGTGACGAAGTGGCTCTCTGTTGATTAGCACCTGAGGGATTTCAGGAGGTATAGAATCTGAAAAACAAAAAAAAAACAACAAGATATATGAATTATACTAAGCCAAAAAAATATATGGCATCTTTTAATAGCTCTGAACTCTACTCCTGATTGCACCAAGTTCTGAAATGTAGGTCAAAATGTCAAAATGAGAATACAAATATTAGATTCCTTACTTTGCCTAAATAAACCTAATAAAAACCCACGTATCATATGAAATTTTTTTTTAACACTTCACACAACACTCTCTTATTACCATAGCAAAATATGTAATTTACATCCTTAATATACAAAACCAGCATTTTGGTCCTCTTACTAGTTTAATATGGTGAAAAAAAATAAAAACATATTAATAATTTGTAAAACCCAATCAGTTCCATGGCACATGTGTATACACACATTCATTCCTCATTTCTAATATAACAACAGCCAAGAGGTCTTACTAGGTATGAGAGCCACTGGCCTGACTTTGAGTGAGGAGCCGACCACGATCAACAGGTCACAAACATCTTTGTCAGCTGCCATCTGGGTGTGGAACTCTTCAGGCAAACTCTCCCCAAAAAACACGATGTCTGGCTTCATGACGGCTTCAGTGGAAGATGGGCTGCACCGTGGACAATGAGGGATCACCTGCACGGCAAGAATCATTACAGAACAGGTGAACCAATAGCAAGGCAATAGGCTTACCAGACATTTTCCCAATGCATCTTTCTTATCTGTAATAATATGGACGTGATTTAACTAATGCCATAACTGAACATAGTGATTAAAGTGAAATCGTTTTCATGTATGATACACATTTAATTCATTCTGTGTTCAATAAAGCATCTTTAATATTTGCAGGCAAAGCTGAAAATCCTCTCTGAGAAATCTAAATGATGTCCAGCAAAACACATATAACCACAAAGTAACTACATGTAAATGTAGTTTTTCAAACTATTATGCACACACTTCACTTAACATGATCTAAACTTACTTGATCAAATATGTCCTTCCTGATTGCCTCTGCATCCACTCTGTATCGACAGGTCATGCAAGTTGCTGTAGCAAAGGAACCTGAAACACAGGTAAGAGTATTGTAATTCAAGGAAGAGAACCATTATATCAAAACACTTTCATATTCCATACTCTCTCCTGATACCAACTTATTTATTTGATTAGATATTTAACGTTACACTCATTTCTAGCACATTTTATACAACAGTACTTGACATCACTTTTCATCACTGGTAATTCTCAAAATGGTAGTTTCTCCAATGACTACTCCTTTGCGCCACTTACCATGACACTGGATAATGTTTTTAATTCCAGCCACTTGTTCCAATGTGTCGATGTTCTGTGTGTAGTTACGCAGTAGCTTCCCTTTGTGGTCAAGTAAGCTGATAAACTTATGACAGCGAGATGGTTCAAACTGCCCTGGGTAGATTTCCTACAAAAAAAAAAAAAAAGAGGGAAATTAATGTAATGAGAGAAACATTCTCAACTTAAGAGTCACTGCTACACTGGCTGGAGTGCTAGAATATGACTATTACATTGATACCAGCCATTTTGAAAATATGAAGATGAAAGGGGACTACTCTATATACAAACTTTGATTGTAAAAAATACTGCATTAAAGCTCGATTTTTCTCAACTATTTGACGCATTGTGTGCCTTGCTGAACTACAGTTATTTTGTTATCTCTCCACTGAGAAGAAAATATCAAAATGCCATAACCTAGTTTGCTGAGTAAAGCGCTACAAGTAAAATATATATACGGCCATAGCTCCCGAGAATCTCACAGTAGGCATGTCTGGCCGTGTCCAGAATGAGAGAGAAAGAGTCACCAAACCATTGAGTCTGAAATCTGGTCATTTTTCTTTGTTATTTTTCTTGTTATTTCTAATTTCATATGACAAAATATACAAACAGGAAATCTGAACAAATAAAAAGCATAAGAGCCAATACTGAAATTATCAGGGTTTTTCAGCTATTAGGTTTCTTGCAAATTTCCAAGAATGTACTTATTTATTTCATTGGTGTTTAATGCAGTAAACAAAAATATTTCACTTATACGATGACAGCATGCATTAAGGTGGGAGGAAACCAGGCAGAGCCCCGAGAAAACCCACAACCATTTAGAGGTTGCAGGCAGACCGTCCCACATGTGACTGGAGAGGATGCCAGTACGTTTATGACTACTTCAAAAAAAAAAACGCTCTTCTTTAATCCAATGTGTGCCATATGATATAATCACCTTAGCAAATTTGAAGAATGGTCTTGGATCATGTCTGAAGTAGTTGATGTCAAACATGGCTTGTGGATCTGGCAGGTCTGGGAAGTCTACTGCCAGACGAGCGTAAATACCATTACGGGACCGGAAGTCTGGGATACCACATGAAACAGACACCTGCCAATCGAACAAAGGAGAGACATGAGCATAAAAGGCTTTCGAACACAGATCTGACGAAGCATAGAGCCACATTCTGTTGCTATTTGCCAGGTATTGGACATTTCTAATTGACTAATCTCACGTGGTAGGACCTGGTTCTCGCAAATCTACCCCTGTAGTTATGATCTTTCGCCCAAGGTAGCTTTATGAAATCCGGATATGGCACTGTAAAGCTTAGGACATTCTCATCGTATTTACTACTGCAGGGACTTCAGAATTATGCACTGTTTCAATTCAAACCAAGATTATGTTAAAAGTCTTTACTTCTCTCTTGAGTAAAATATCCCACCTCATAACAATGCAGTTCTGCTTCCTTTCCAGTCATATAACTGTACTGTTCTATGCAAGCCTTAGGCAGATGATACCACCCACAACAAAAATATTAATGACGCATTTACGCAACCTTTCATCAAACAGAATTCTAATTCGAGCCACCAAATAACATCCTACTCTATATGTACCTACCCCAGCTCCGGTCAACACCATGATCTTCTTGGAGGTTTTTAGCAATGTCACAACGTCATCAACAGTGTTGATGTGTTTCAGTTTCTTCCTGCGCGGAGGCTCACTGACAATGCTGGCCACAATTTTCCACAGGATAAAATCCTCTAGATGGTCAGGTATAATATCTGGATCAGGAATAATCCTCCTGAGGATCACCCGAGGATCTCTGCCTGCCAACATCTGCTCCTGGACCCAGGCCATCGGACCTGCTGTGGTGATAGAATCATCAGCTACGATGGGTGCTTAATTACTCTTCTACATATTCCTACTAACCATGGTGCTAAAATCAAACTCACTGAAGAGACTGAGCGTGAACAAGTTGGACAGATAACTCTACTTTTATTCTTAAATGGCATATATGCAATTTGTGAAGTATACTCATGTGCCTGAGGTCTACTCTGATGTGAGGTAAAACAGTTTAACATTTCTACAGTTTTGACATACCAACTTTTCCATACCCACAATGGGTATGCAAATTAAGCCACAGGTAAAAATCACCCAAATTAATACTGGTAAGAGACGAACATTTTACTTTTTCTTTGACTTAACAGTGTGCATTCCTCAATCAATCTCCTTGTTAGTAAGCGTCAGATTTAGTCTACTATTTGATGTATTTCAACAGTTCCTTGGTTTTAGCATAAATTAGGGGACGAAAAGGGTACCCAAATTAAGATTCTGTATTACACCACAACACAATGCCTTCAATCAAAAATTTCAGTTTCAGCTTTTCTGTTACTTGGTTATGAACTTAGTACAGAACATGCAATTGGGTATGATAACAGTACCTGCCATAGGCCTCCATGCCATTTCACTGCCTCCTGAAATATTACTGATGTCACTGTCAGACTCATTTCCTGTGTCTGCAGTATCTGGGGACTGCAAAAAAAAAAAGACATCAATAAATTTGGGACTTCCATCAATTCACAAACTAAAAAACAATAAGTCTCAGAAGTCGTACTTTGTGATGCCATATCAAACAGAGAGTTAACGGTCATTTATGTTGGCCCTGTTGTTCTTTTTACATAAACAAGTCATCGTATCAATGCGTTATCTGACATACTGTAAATATATTGTGACATTGTTACCCACATATATGTTACAAGTGAGTATTACAAATTAAGTGGTATAAAAAAAAAGGAACTTTAAGCTATAAAGTTTTGCCATGCATGCAAAATGGCTAGATGTAATTGTTTTTGTTGTTCTACGTCTTCAAACAAGATAAATGAAAGAATGCTGAATGGTGTGCCAGGCTAATGTGAAGAGTTTCCACATACCCGCTTCCCATCTTCTGAAACATCAGTAACATCATTCCTTGCCGAATTCAGGTCTAGGTCACCTGGAAAATAATGGAGAAAAGAAGGAATGAAACACTATATTAATACCACATTATTGACAAACTTTGTTTCTGTCCAGGTCTTTTCATACAAATTGGTGGACAATATTTACTGTTCTCTCCACATAACAGACTCACAAAAAGACACAAACGTAATTAGAATGTGGATGCCGAAAAGACAAAAGAAAAAACAAAAAAAAACAGCCTAAGAGCAATAGGCTGTTTTGAGTTTCGTTATGCACAGATTTGTACACTTTGGGTTATGGTTTTTAGATGATACCCGGTTTAAATGGGCCAGAAAACTCTGCTTGTGACGATGACAGGTGACAGTTAAGTCATTAAGTATGTATGAGCTGTAAATCTTCAACCATTTCAATCACTAAGACAGTTAATGCTAAGCTATTGTTCATTGCTGATCCACTTTTCCGGTGTTCACTGTTCACGAAGGACATCCTTCAATGAATTAATGGGCGTTTGTAAAGATAAGAGCTGAGCTATTCAAAACGTGGGACATCCGGGGTATTCGTGGTTTTACTCGCGTCAACACACATTGCTTCCACAGACACGGCAGTGACAACATTGTCAAAATAACATGGAAGTTAACAGAGAACTCTGCTTCACTGCCTCATAAGTCCAAAACTAGGTTTCGTTAACGTTTATAATTTACATATGCTCTGCAAATTGTTCTGCAGTAAAACATATTGTAATTTCTGGTTATTACAAGCCATAGTATTCAGACTATTGTCCAGTGTTGTTCATTTTCCTGTCCCTTATCATGATATCTTTCACCTCATCGTCTGCTTGCCACTGACTCCAGCAGACGAAGTGCCCAGATATCTGCAGTCTCAAATTGTTCATCGCTGAGCAACTTTTCCGATTTTCATTGAGAAAACGACATTCTTCAAAGAAATGAAGCCACTCATCTTCACAACTGCCTGCCAGTTTTCCTGCTAGACACAGGGCATAACATCATGCAATGATGCAGTGTTAATGTCAGTGTCAACTTTCACCTTCCACTATTCAAGCAACGCAAGCCACGCGGAAATTACTTTAAACATGTGCTTATTAAGTCAAAGGTGCTGAAACATGCATGAATAACACTTTATGACTGTCACATCATAACTTCCGCGGTATTTGTTAAAGATGTGTGGAAGGAACTTCTCAAATGCAGTCCCCCTTCGAAGGAATTCCATGCAGCTATGTTTACCCACGTGACTTACCAGCGGAAACTGCGTCCGCCATATTGGTTTTCATGACGCCATTTTTCGACGAATCTACGGCGGCAATTCCATTTCCACATGCTTGAAATCCAGCATCCGCATGTTTGCCCCTGCCTCCCTGAGATATTGTTTTACCATGAAATCCAGAAGAATCAAGTCCCGGTTCCACAAAATCCAGGCGCGGACGCTTGGAATGTGGAGGCATTTCGACTTCCGCAATCCCTTCCATTTTATAATCACGCATGCGTATTGTCTTGTTTTGATCACGAATGATATCATCGGGAGAACTCGTTGTTCATGTTCTTATTTCTCAAAGTGATGCCAGGCATTTCGATTATAATTTGCACTCGATCACAACCGGCCACCTATTGTTCCGATCTTAGGTCAAGAACTGCATTGCACCGATTATTGCGCTGTGATTTGCGAATTACTTACACACCTTTGAAAATGTTCAGCAGATTACTCATCAATTACAAACTGATAGCTCCCTGTAATAACAAGGCTGCACGCGTCGTCAAACCAGGGGGCGTGGTCATCTGCTCAACGTGGTTATGGCGTACACATCGTAGATTTGTCAGTAAACGCGCTGATCAGAGTCCCCAGCTAGCACCCTACCTTTATAGGCTATGGACTCGATTCTTAACTACGAACGTTCGGAAGATGATGAATTTTATGCTATTTTAGGGTGCGACGAGCGATCCACGGTAAATATGCATACAAATACATACGACGGTGTGATAATCTCGCGCATTAATTGATTTCTCACTGATACTACTTGAATAGGTAGCTTTCCAATTGAGTTACTTCGACAGGCAGTTTATACCGACGAAATAAAAACGTGTGGTTCAGCAACAAACATTATTTAATTAAAATTTTATAATTTTGTTATAATTTGATAAATTATTATCATCGGGAATCGGAAATGAGATAGCGCCTATGCGTTTGGTTGGTGTCCATTTTCCATTAACACAGAATACATAACCAGTGTCTCCTTGATTATGAATACTGCTTAATCGTATTTATGAAACGAAGAAATCATTCATCAAGGAAAGCATTGCTTATCCCAGTTTTACTTTTACCATTTTACTTAAAACGTACTGACATTTGTGTAATTCTTTGAAATGTTACAGACTGAGCAGATTAATGCTGAATACAAGCAGCGAGTTCTTCACTGTCACCCTGATAAACACCCAGGGGACCAGGCTGCTGGTAAGAATTGACTCATAGAGGCGTGCATTCCCAAATGTGGACAGTTGACATACATGTATATATATATATATATATATATATATATAATTATGCAGGTTATGAAGCAGAATATTACTGAATTTGTATGGCTTCCTGCTGAAATGTGTAGGATTTCTTTAGCTTCTGGAATTTATTTAAAATGAATATATATGTATCAGTAATTAGCACTTGAAAATATTTAAAAGCTGTCAGTAAAGTTCCTTTATAAAGTTCAGAATGCATTTAACAACTGATTGTAGGGTTTTTTTTGTGAATGTGCATACAGATTGCAACCTAAGGTGGTATTCCTATATGTACATATTTGGAAACTTTGTGGCTGTACTTATTTGTATGCACAGATTCTCATCAGATGTTATGAGAGAATATTATTTTTGTTTTAAACGCTGAACTTAAATGTTATACAAGAGTCTCATGTATTCCTGACAAGTACATGTATATATAATTTGAGTTTTATTTTAGGTTTCCTGCTTAGAGCCATGGGTTCTTGGCACCCCCTGTCCCCTCATTTGCTTCCAACATAATGCTTGTTGAGGTTCCCAGCGTTAAGTATTCTTGAGAATGGCATGAACCACCAATCAAGTAAATACATGAAAGAAAAAAAAATTTGCGTTGCAGCTGACAGATTTGAGAGACTACAGAGAGCCAAGTTTGTATTGACTGACCCGGATGAGAGAAAGCAGTACGATGTATGGAGAACAGCAGGAATATGTATGCCATATCGACAGTGGCGGGCTTTGAGGGACAAGGTGCACATGGTAATACACTCACCAATGCTCCTCAGTGTACTGTGTCTTGTGTATGTTTTCTTTTATCCTTTTGGGATCTGCATCTTAATTATGCATATCGGTACAAATTTTGTATAACAGGGTTGTGTCATCATGGACTTATGAAGATAGTCATGCTCACCCTTGTGGAGGATAAATAGGATAGGCTCCTCTCAACAACTGATTTAGAAATTTTTTATAAGGCAGTCTAATTCAAGGATTTAAAACTTGAAGCAAAAGAGTTAGGTTTATGAGGTATTTTTGTTCTGATTTTCTTATCTGTACCTAATCATTTTACTCATTGTGTATTTGTTTTTGTGTAACTGGATCACATGCATATTAATTACGTAAAAAGTTGAGCCACATACACATAATTAGATCATTATCATGTTCATTGTATACATGTAGATATCGTAAAATTTCAGGTTTGCTGTTATGTTGCTGGAAGATTAATTTCAGCATTTAAATCAGTCAGCCAAATCGTTCTTTTTCAGTTTTGTTACTTTGACTAAGCGTTTTAAAACTCATAGCCACATAATGTAACTCATCATGCATAAAGTTATGGAATGATACTGTATAATTTTAAGGTGACAGGCTTTCTTGCTGTATATTTTTGTGTCAAATTTAGCCCTGGAGAGACCACTGGACATACATATCTGCCCCACTGTTTACAACCTACCATACACATCCATGTGGCCTGGAGTGCATTGACTATAGAAAGAGTGAATAACTAATTGATTGATACATGTATGCCGAAACTGTTCCCACCCTCCCTGATAACATTAATAAATATACAGGTATAGACTGACATAGATTAGTAAAAGGCGAACACACACACAACATTAAAATGCGAGCAACCTTTAAGTGCCGACTGGTGAAGTACACAGACACTATGCATGCCTCAAAGAATTCGGGAACGGCATTTCATGGAGGCATTTCTTATATAAGTATTACAATGTTAGCAATACATTAGGCCCTTTTACGATAGTCAGTTAGTACCACGTAAAAAAATCATTTTTTAAAATCAGATAAAATAATTATGAAATAGTTTCTTGTAATTATGAGGTACTTGCATTGGTTATTCTTGTAATCTTCATTGCCTGACTGGCTGCAGACATGGCCAAGCATGCTTTAATTTGCTTTTACTTTGATTTGGGATTAAGTTATTCACGTATCCACTGCTCCTTAGCCCCTGTACATTAATTTGTTATATACAATACAGTAGGCTACGACAAATGGCTACCTGTTATAGGTTGTCACTACGGTCTGAATGCCTTTCACACCACAGAAATTGGCGGTTTTTTGAGAGAAAAATATTTTTATGATACTAGGAACTATCTCTTAATTACGAGAAAACTATTTCGGTTATCACGTAAATACGAGATCAATTTTTGATGCATGACACTAACCGGCTTCCGTACTCTTTATGCAAGACGTTCGTATGCGAAATCAATGAGAGTTATGTCCCCTCTTCTGCGTTTATAGACGAATGGGTGTGTAAAAGGCTATTAGAAAGATCTGATGACTTTTTTTTTTTTTTGACCGTTCAATATAAGAATGCTTAAATGCAACCAAGTGGAAGTAAAATTAGCCATTTACCGAGTAGATCACCTGTACGTACTCACTTGCAGGGTTAAACTTCTTATACAGTAGGAAGTTGTATGTATGATGTTGGCTCTTGAGTTTTTGACTGATTCGCAAAAATTGAATACGCATGCCTTACTTAGACATTTATTCCCATGAAAATGTAACCACGTATTATGGTGAAACGAAAGACGCAGTCAGCTCAGTACGGTAGCTATCAAAAGATGACAGATGCACAGCTTGGATAGGGTAAATTGTTCATGTGAAAACAACACCTTCCAAGAATGCACTGCCAGCATGCACCGTCGCGGATCACGCAAAAAAAATGTGATCAGGGAATGGATAAAGGCATGTCAGAGTGGAAGCCGTGAGAGACATTGTGAGATATGCACATGAAAATACCCGAAGGTACTTACGTTAGGCCTATACTTGGGACAGAACGGCGCGGAAATGGTAAGGTTTTTGACTCTCAATCCCTTGGTCACACCTAGGACTGCATATACCAGGAGACGTGAGTTCAATACCATTCTTGGACAGGGACTTTGATTTGAATCCCAAATCCTCTGCTTCCTTTGTTCATCGGTCCTTGGTAGCATTACCGTTCGTGCTCTGTGGTGTGGTCTTACATGGAGTTCTCTGAATACCCGTTGCCCTCCACCAACTGTATCCAACGCTGATTGTATTGGTATAAGTTAATGTTGGAAGAATGTGTGGTGTCTGTTCATCCATCGCCAGAAGGCTATAGAGATTTGACAAAGTTTTATTTATAAAGTTGATTTTTGTGTAACACCGTATTCATGAAGTGAATTGGACAGTGGCTGTACTTCCGAGGATAAACCATACAGGGCCTGATGGCAGGAAGAGCATAGAGCGTTAAAAACCAGACCTGCGACAACAGTGTGATAGTTGGCAAATGCAGATAAAGCTTTATTCTAAATGTTCATGTTAGTTTTTAAGAAGTAACAACTTACACGCTGCGGCTTTACATGAACTTTTGGTGATAATTAACATATGGAATGAAAAGTATTAACCTGTGTTAAAATGGCATTCTGTGTAATGCCACGAAGAGCACATTTCGTGCGTTAATACGGTCTTTGCTACCTGGAATAAATATCTTTCCCTTCACGCAGCATCTAACTCCTTCAAGATTTGACACTAGTTTCCTGAAGGCATTCCAGCTGCCGAAACGACACATTCGGACAGGCTTCAGTATATGTAGGGGTTGGCTTCTGTATTGTTGAGGGGCATCTGATATACTCACAAGGAGCTCACACGGATAATTTCGTCGTTTTTTGTCTTTGGCAGTCAATGCACTGGGGTGTCAGGAAGCAGATGGATCCAATGCTGGAGGCTGGGCAGGAGACTTCCACAGCTCAACCAGATGTTCAGGATGGAGGAACTTCCGGTCATCCTGATACCAATAGTGAGGCAGTTACTCATGGTAAACTGAACACATTGCGTAATAATTACTTTTAGTTTGAATGTATGCAGCTCATAGTTACTTCGCATGCATCTGCTTCTACTTGTAGTTCAGCCTATATAGCTGGATAAAATACAAGCATGCCCGTACATTGTTTCGTTATTAGATTTACTGGCTTCATATACATATAGTTGTTTTGATTGTGGCTTCCCCAGTTTAGTAACTCCCTTTGTTATTCGCAAATTTGTAAGAGATCACCAGTTCCCGTAACCTTCACTGTCTTGGTCAGATATATCTTCAATGAATTTTAATACTGAATTCTTATCCAGCTTCGACTCACTTCGCATGGCAGTCATTATCAAGGTGTCATTTTGTTGAGTTCGTACAACCTTTCATGACTATCTCTGTAATACAAATATATATGTTTATTTATGATCTGACCTAAAGTTATGAATTATAGTAGGCAAGGGTGGTTAATATGGTCATCGAAACAGCCATTGGTGTGCTAGCAGTCAACCAAAATGAGCGTCCCAGGTCAATAATCACACGACCTATTTCTAACACAACCATCAGCACGCAATACTAAAGAACTAAGAAAATATGTGACGTAAAAAATTAGGATGGACTCCTTCAAAAAGCGAAACAGTCAACAGTTTTACCTTACTTTGGTTTTATTTAAACTTTTCAGACAACATTCCGTGGCAGAGAGACACACCAAGCGAATCCTTGAGAAGATTTCGAAACTACGAAATATAGCCGTGTTGTGCGTAGTCAGCGTGAACAGAAAGTGGCGTGTGAGCATATGTATAACGTGCATACAGATAGCTCTCTGTGATAATCACAGTATATAGATGGTTAGCAAGGTTGGCTTTTCGTAAAACGTAATATTCTGAACAGAAAAAAAATGTTGAACTTCATAGTGTTGGACGACCCGGAGTATATGAGTGTCCTTCGAGCAATACCTATACATCATTTACAGTTTGACTAATCAGTTGCTTACATATGAAGCTAAACACATACAGCAGTCTGGAATCAAGTGTGGGACATTTTGAGTTAGAACAAGGGGGTGCTTCGCTCTCTGAAGCAGGTATGATTATACGATTAGCACTCTGAACCGAGCATCAGTTGTTAAAAAAAAAAAAAAGGGTTATTATCATAAGAGTATGGATAAAGGTACTCTTTATTGTTGTTGCTATGTGATTGTGATTAGGGGAATCTGATTTGACATATATACCGGTATAAGTAAACTAGTATATACCAAAGTGCCCACAAAAGGCATAAAAATAAGTACTAGGTGGAATTCGTTTCACATGACAATGAAGCCATATATGTGTTTCATTGTCTCTGTCATCAACGCATGTAACGTCTACGTATTCCATAGCCTAAATATTCCAGAAGTCAACTCTATTAGACCATTGGTATATGGTGCATTTTTCCGGAATGTGCCCTATCCAACGTAAGAAAAGCTTATACATAGATAGTGGACCAGTAATAAAGAGGCCCCTGTACTGCGACCGTGAATTACGCCATCTGTATATCGTCTCCCTGTATAGAACTAAACGATAGCTAAGTAGCCATGGGAATATCTTTGTAAATACTGGTACAACCACTGAAATTCTGATTATCGTATTAAATGGCATGGTTTTGTATTTCATTAATTTGTCCTAGAATCTCTCTTCATCTGTTGATGAGTTGCATTTGACTATAGTAAATGTATCCGTACATTTTGTTATACATGTACTTTATATAATTTATATATTTTTTATTATTATATTAGGTTTATTGAGATGTATAAGAAATATCTTGTGGTTACCTAGTCAAATGTAAGTAGGGAATACGACTCAGAACACGGTACAGAAGCCATAATGGATTGATAAGTCATTTAGTGGAATGAATTCTGTGAACCAGTACAAAAACATCAAACTTTGCAATCAGAATTCACTATACACGAAGAGTTTCCGGTTGCGTATTGATGTAATGCTTGCAAATATCCTCAGGATTAACGATTCCGTATAAATATTTGATATTATTTGTATTATTCATATTTAGGAAGATATGCTGTGGAGAGCCAGCCGTTCCATAGGTTTTGAAATATATTATTGTTTTGATGAAAATGGGTAAGTGCATCAGTATACCACTTACTTACATATGAAATAAAACACTCCACAAGGTATATTTAGTCATGTATGTTTACCTTTTTTTTTTTTTTTTTTACAAATCCCGTATTATTAACTGATTTCCTTATATGATGTTTACAGATCTGTACATGTTACTTACCCTCCATATCTTTTGTATTTGAGATTTATTCTCTGTACGGAGTCTGTTGGTTGTATAACGATAGGACGTGTGACGTAATCAGCCAGTCACGAAAGATTTGTGTAGCCATGTAAGGTCTATGCATACGAGATTATTCAGTATGCATCAGGTAGTATATGCCATATATATACACACAAGGCAGTATGTTAGAATTAGTCCTAATATTGTATGTGTATGAGTGTTACATAATTATGGGTCATATTAATGTCGGTGCATTCAGTAATAAAGAAGTAAATTACAGAATAAAACCGGAGTTGAAACTCCCACCCATTTCTATGCGTTATGTTTAACGCATTTGATAGAACGCAAATGGGATACCTTATCCTGCGCAATGGCGATTCGGTCCCAAGCCAATCTTGACTGTTGTTCTCTTGCACTACACAAGTAATACGTTAGTTTGCTTACAAAACGTCATCGTACGTCCAGGAATGAACAATTGACTGCACAACTTTGACCCGAATTGCCTGGCAGGGAAGGTTTCCCATTACAAAGACCTAACCACCATCGTGTAAATAAAACATTCTACTGAGTAAGAAGTAAGTCATTAATCAGAAAAATAAATTAACAAATTAAACGTAATCTCACTTGCATGGCCGCCCTGATCACATGTACACACTAATTAGGGTTACATTTTTTATTTAATAACAAATGAATCATTATTTTCCCAAATTCATTAGGTTTTAGGCAGAAAGCTCTATCGATAAAGCTTCTGGACAAAGACGATGTAATTAAATTATATATGAACATCTTTTCAAACGGCGAGACATCATTGACTTAAAGAAAACATTCGTTCGTTGTCCTGTGAGATTTTTCTGAAATTGATTCTCCCTTTTTACGTTACGACGAACTCAGAATTATGTTTACGGGCTTATTCTTATTGGCTGAATAATCCATTGTATGGTCTCAAAGAGCTGGGCTTGGACAGATATGAACTGGGATAAAGATGTGCAATATAGGCTCCATTAACTCGAAAATACAACGATTGTTATATTTAGTTGCATAAACGTTCATGTTTACAATGCAAGCACATATCCTAAAAGACATACATGTACAAGAGATAAAATTCCATATACAGAAGCGGACAGTGGCTTTGTGGTTATAGGTGCTTGCCTTTCAATGGCTAAGACGCACGGGTCACGGGCTCAAAACCACCTTGCACAGGCCCGGATTTTGTAGGTTTCCGCTCTCTCCCTGCTAAATTGTGGGGCCATGATGACAATAAGCGGTCAACAAAGCCTGTGCAACAGTTTGCACTGTCTGTCGCTTGTGGAAGACTACTTGTCTCATGCGTGCATAAGTATGGTGTTCATATCCTGCACATCGCATGTCCGAAGGATGGTCATTTGGCCTAAATTGCCAAAGGTCAGTGCTCTACTCTCGGAACTCGGGTTATTTCAATCCATAACATCTGAGCCCCATCTTACAAGTGAAAAATTCTTCAATTTTGAATGAAGAAATAAATGTATAATTCAAAACGTTAGAAACGCTCCGGAAATGTCAAACAGGAAACGACGCCAAGTTACCTTATTTGGGAAAGATTGATAGCAGTGGGCGTCGGCGAATGTATAGGCGTAGTTCTGATTCTCTGCAAGAATAACGGCCAATTACACCACGGTCGAAAGAAAGAAATTAAGCATCAAGTTTCAACTCTTTTCGATGTGAGTGATTAATTCTGAAGCATTTTCTCATCGTAATCATCATGTTATTTCTGGCTGTTTGACACACCGGATATTGCAATGTCCTCATCAGACAATGTGAATCTATCAAAAACGGCATACCGATATGACGGTCCTGCGTGTCCATGTCCAGCTGATCATTTCCGGGCATGAGGGTAATTAAATTATTTATGTACATTTATATATATATAGAAGACCTACGTATATTTTGCCTTTCTCAGCATATATATATGAAGTAGGTGAACTTGCATGGCATAATCAGGTCACATTGCCCGAGATAACCAGGTCAGTTTACCTGAGAAACCCATCAGCTTCATGAAACAGCAGATTGCATCATTTTTATTTGTATATAATAAATAAGGCTTTATATATTTGGGATAAAACGAAAACAGGGATTTAACAGGTTATTCAGGTGCCATGTAAAGTTTAACACCAGACCTTTCCCAGATCCATCGAGGCAGGGAAGGATCCTGAATTGGACCATGGTATACATGTATATGTAAATACTTATTCACCCATACGTTCTTTTGAATAAAAAGGAAAATTGACATAATTCTCCCATTATTCTATGCATTAACAGTCAACTGAGGAAGAAAAGATATCAACCCATGCTGGAGGAACAGTCATTTATGTATGCTGAAGGCACCTATTACAGGAAAGCTTCGTATGCTATAATACGACACTATAGAGTAACTTGAACCAACAGTCAATCTGGCATTGCAAAGCCACTTATAGGTTGAACGTTGAGCTCACAGTCATTCTGGCATTACGTAGGTTGTATGTTGCGCTGACAGTCACTCTGGCATTGCGAAATCACCTGTTACGTAAACTTTGTTGAACCAACCGTCAATCCGGCTTTACAAAGCCACCTACTGCATATGTTTTATGTTGATCCAACAATCCATCCAACATTTTCTATACATGCTGGACGAACAGTCACTCGTGTACGTATAGGGACAGTAAAATCGCTTGTTAGGCCTACTTGTGTCTTCGTTTAAGAGTTGATACGGTATGCCTTCACTGCAAACTTGTTACCAAGATTTGTTTATGTGACTCTGTGACTGTTTCTCGCGCATAACCCATCTTAAGTGGCCAACAATTGCCGTGGAATAAGAACAGTGATGTACAGGACAAACCAACTATTATGAGCGAGGTTACCTGCATAAGAGTGTTTGCTTGCGGCTTTTTGAGTCAGGTGTTTCCTTACATCTTAAGCCAGGTGCGGTCTTCCGGGCAGTTTTCACCAATACACCTTACCACCAGTAATGCAACGGGAATATTTTGCAAGAGAAGAATCAGTGTTAAACCAAGGCATCGAAACCGACATTCATATACCAGCCGTCAACTAAAATGGGCGTTCGGGACCAGTTTCCCAAACGACAAATAACACTAACAAAGAAATAATATAATATAGAAAAATTAGGACCGATTCATGAAAAGAAGGAGTTAATCATGACGAAAAAACGCAATGAATGTTCTAGGCAGATGAATAAAATCAGTATCAAATTTTTGTACCATTTTAGTATATACGGTGTCGTTAATCAAATATATATCTCAGTTGCGCTTTGATAGCAACTATTCATATATCCAACGTGGCGAGCATACTCAACACGTCCAGATATTCTGGACACTTCGCCTGTATTAACTAACAAGAAAGGTGCACGCTTTGTCAAATTTAAGACACTTAGGCTGAAGGCGTTGCATGGAATATCCTTGACACACTAGTTTTTGCAGGAATATCTTGTGACGTTAATTTTAAAAGCGACTGAACAACGAACCAGCTTCATAATCCAATCGTCTCGTTTCACTTTTTCCCAATATCTCAAGGTTATGGTAATGTAAAACGTATAATTATAAACCAGTCGAGATAAGACAAGGCTGAGGCTAATCGTGCTCATTTCAAAACAGTCGGCGGAATCAAAATCAAACCTTAACAGGATGAAACCTTTGGGTGGAATGCGAAATTAAAGGTTATAGGTTTTTGCAGTCCTGACTACATGGCCAATGTCCAAAGCTTTCCAATCAGCTCGAGCGTTCTGTTTTAGATCAGGTATAGAATATTTGACATGCTCTACCTTATAGGTATATATCATTATTATTGTACTTGAAGGATTTGATGGGCCTAATCCAACACTATAATTCCACAAACGATGGAGTTCTTGTGGAGAGTGACTATGGACAGTTCTGCAGTCCAGAGGAAACCCAACCGGCGTCTTTACAAATTCTTACCAAAATCATATGTATATTTCGTCTTCAAAGAAATGATCAGATAATTAGTTAATTGGATACACTGATATCTACACGGGATGTTTGTTTGGACGGCAAATGACAATAAAGCCGTTCAGATTTGGAATTCCAAGATCCAGTGTAAACAATGGCAAGTTAATGCAAATTATTAAAATTTGGATGATAAACGTGGGTAAACATAGATCGGAGTTGAAATGAATTAGAATAAAGGGCCAATAATAATTCATGATTAGGTGACCGAATTATGTAATCCGCGTAGGTATTATATGAAATGCTGACATATATGAAGGGTTAAACAGGAAAGAACGTGCATGGTGCAGTGAACAAAAATAACCAGTCAAAAACTGAAAATATACACTAAATTGTGTTTAGTCACTTACACTATGAAATAGCGTTCACACAGTGGGATTAGTCAAACTTTAACCAGAAGAAAACGTTATTTCACACAATTTGCAGAAATGGGCAAATCGAACGAAGCTTATGTAATAGTGTTCGTCTTATGTTCGTTCGAGTGGTAGAGTTGATATGACATATCGAACCAGTTTAATATTAGACATGCTCGCACGTTACTCGTGATGATTGTCGATTTTATTTATTTACTTGATTGGTGTTTTACGCCGTACTCAAGAATATTTCACTTATACGACGGCGGCCAGCATTATAGGACGAGAGGAAACCGGACAAAGCCTGGGGGGAAACCCACGACCATCTGCAGGTTGCTAGCAGACCTTCTCGCATACGGCCGGAGGTGAAGCCAGCATGAGTTGAACTTGAACTCAAAGCGATCGATCTGGGGGAGTCATCGGGTCATTGCGCTGCGCTAGCGCACTAACCGACTGAGCCATGCAACTTTTCAAATAAAGCCTCTGATAATAAGGAGACATGCTGGCAAATGACCTGCAGTCAGCATTTGTGTTCATATACACTGCCAGATAACATTTATTAACACGCCCTTCAAACTCCATCAGAATATCATGACTTTTACAGGTACAGCTTATGCTTATATCCTCTGTACATAATTCATGAGTGTAATAGAACACGATGTCCCTGAGGACATGAAGGGCTTTGATAAATTGTACATGGTAGTAGAACACATCCTGTAATCCTCCAGTTTTATATATGTCTTGCGCCCTGTTTTGGATATAACATATGTATAGAGAGGTTTTGAGCAGATCATATACTCTAATCATATACACAGGCCTGCATTCCAACAAAAGTTAGTTCTGAATGACATCATATTAGTATTCATGTATGGGTTTGGCTTATAAATATATTTTTTGATTTATAGATCGAAGTTTTTACACCGCATTCATGAAAACTTCACCTGTACGATGGCGGCCAGCATTATGGTGGGAAGAAACCGGACAAAGCCCGGCTGAAACCCACGACCATTCGAAGGTTGCTGGCGGACCTTCCCACGTGCGACCGGAGTAGAAGCCAGAGTGAACTGGGCTTGAACTCACAAGGATTGCATTGGTGAGAGGCTCTATTGTCATTACGCCGCGCTGGCGAGCTAACACTCTCAGTCACAGAGGCCCCGCTTAAATGTCAGCCTATTTATAAATGTAATTCATAAATGAAAGCATATATATTTTCTCGCTTTTCTTCGGTTTATCTAGGATTTTTGTTTTTTTGCTTTTTGTTGGTTTCTTTTTTGTTTCCAGTGTGACATTACCGGCAGAAGTTGTCTAGCCTACATATCTAGGTCGAGACCTCCGAGGCCGAGAGGGTTAGTGCCCCAGCGCGCGAACGCGGCGTAATGACCAAGTGCCTCTCACCAATGCGGTCGCTGTGAGTTCAAGTCCAGCTCAAGCTGGCTGCCTCTCTGGCCGTACATGGGAAGGTCCGCCAGCAACCTGCGAATGGTCATGGGTTTCCCACCAGGTTCTGCCCGGTTTCCTTCCACAATAGTGCTGGTCGCCGTCGTACAAGTGAAATATTCTTCAGTACGGCGTAAAACACCAATCAAGTTAAATCAAATAAATAAATATATCTAGGCCTGCATAAATGTATATGTACGTCCTTCAGCACGAGTTAAAATATCTCCCATAAATGTTAAGCTCTTCCGCACCATAGTGGTAATGTATGCACGGCTTAAGTACAAGAGGGTCACTGTCTGGCTTATTATATTAATCGCATGTAAGAAGAAAACTTTTATCAAGGGTATAATGTAGAAAGATAAAGGATTATCTTGAACATAAGACGAGCCTTCTCTGATAAAATGTGAACCGTTGTACCAGTCATATATAAGTAGCTTTAGTTCATTATTAATTTGATCTCCAAATTGATACCCAGACATGGGAACGAATGGCCAATGGCATATAGGTGTATTGATTTATACAGAATTCATTCCAACGAAAATCCTCGATTCTGTATGGATTAATAGAAACCGATCCTCTACCTCCTGTCAATGACACATGCGTTCCATATCAGGGGTATTTCATCAGGTTTGACGTTGTTTGACAGGTAGCCGTGCATCTTATTACGGTGCAACAGGCACTAAATAAGCCAATATCGAGTTGTTCCAGAATTATACAATACCCTCAACCGTATACAAATGTGTTTATGGGGCATGTTTATTGATTTGTTTATTTGATTGGTGTTTTACGCCGTACCGATACTCAAGAATATAGTGTGAGGGAACTCGACAGCGCTCGAGGGAAACACAAGGCCATTTATGCCACATGTGAAATGCTGAGAAACGCGTTGTGCACAGAAATGCTCATTTGCATGTGGAGAGACATGCATGATATTTGTTGTTCCTCTCGGCCTCAGCCACAAAAGGGAGAAGTTCTAAGTGGAATGAGTTATTTGAATTTAAAAAAAGCAAGTGCTAACTTTCAGCAAACGTGGGTTTCTTCTGACTGATCATAGCGACATTTTCACAAGACAAACGACTGCCACGAGTTGCTGGGGTGCAGGTGAATTCGTTTGGACGTATCCCGGTATAATGAACCCCTTTCAGACAAAATAATACAATAACATAGGATTTAAGCCCATATATCCTGGATATCTTCCTGTTATTATTTTACGACGATTTATTCGTATGCTCATCAAGTCTCTCAATGTGTTAGAGACCAAATGATGTAGTTGTACATCTAGGCACGTATAAGAGTTCATTGTTTCAATTGAATACATATTCCGGTGTAAAACTTATATGACATTTAATATGGCATAATGGGTAATGATCATGAGTTTCATATACGTCGCATAGAATAGTCCTGCATATTAACTGGGTACAGTGATGTACGGGTGAGTTCACTCAGTTCCCGGATATATACCTGTATCAGATTGAGGGAATTCGCGTCTTAATTTTCCTGGAAATGCTTTGCAGCTCAACGTTTCCACCCCTATAGAAAATGTGCACCGAGACGCACACGCTGGGAGATTCTCAACTCACACAGGGCTACATGTAAGGGGACATTTCTTTTTCTGTTATCCAACTCAACATTCCAAGCGTCAAATCCATCAATCGAGTGCACTACTTATCGAATCAATTAAACAATTAAAGGGACAGCCGTATAGTTTGAAATAAACAACAAACTAAACATCAATCACGTAAACCAGCCCCCAAACCAGTTTGTTAACCAACGGACCAATGAACAAGCAACTGTCGCACTCCAGTTAACATGTTAAAATGCTCGGCGGTGAAATTTGCAGACATGTAAGCCATTAATCAACTGACCCAGTAATAATAAATTGCAATGTACAAATCAATCTAACAACCACACACCAAGTCAACCAACAAAACAACCAGCAGATTAAAGAACAAAACACCAGTTAATTATGTAATTCTCGACATAGGAAAACCCGCAGTAAAAGTGAATTGGTGCATATACATACAATTTGACACAGCTTGGCATGTGACATTAAAATTTGGTGCAACTTGACACAAGATAGTAAAATCTGACACAGCCTGACATCTGATAATAAAATTTTACACAGCTTGGCATGCATATGAGAGTGCCGCGTTTTATAAGCTGTAAAATATTTCTGCGTGTCCCATGAAGCAATCATAGGCCATGCTGATGGTAACGGCCATCGCAATTTATGTCTTGAACGAGAGTTGCCATGGCAGTTCCAACCGATTTAACGTTTGACTGCTTTAAAGAACATCGACAAATTTCACAAAATGTCGCACCGATGTTTTTCTCCGTAAATCTATATACACAGACAGCCTGTGCCAAGGTGAACAAAGGTGACTTCCCACATGCATATGGGAATATGTCGGTTCGATGTTTTGTGAAATTGGCGCCCGCATATACCCCGAATGTTTGTTGTCAAGATCAGAATAGAAAAAATCTACAACAAATACATATAATTATATAATCTGTGTTTAGTTGCAGGAAGAAAAACATGAACCTGTAGACCCTAGTACAAAAGTATAAATGAATAAATTAATGAAGGAACTGCTCTACAGTAAGCATGACCACGAATCCATTTGTTTTCTAATCTGTTTGTTCAATCGACTCATTAAAGATAGTAAAATCATTGCCTATGGAAACGGTGCATTAAACCTAGAGAAAGAAATGAACACTGGAAAGTCTGACGCTCTGTACATTCAGCGTTCATTCAGAATACCCCCAATGCGCGCTGGAAATGGATGACTTAAATTCCCCTAGCAGAGGCCGGTGCGAGATCATAAGGGCATGTACATTATACTTTTTTCCAGAGGTGCCGAACGAGTGTTGCGTGACCACACCTAACACCTGTTATCGTAATGCCCTTGGTAATGTCCATTAGTTAATCATTATGACAGCTGTCAACGGCAAGAGAAGATGACATGTACAAGCGGAATCATCCGAATCAAATCTCATTTATGCCGGAAGCTCAAGAGGAAGGCTTAATTAAGCTCAGTAAGAGACCAACGACAGGCGACATAAAAGGACGGAAATCCAAACAAGCCAGCATCTTCATTTTTAGTGGCTGGCTGAGGAAGCGGGCATCTTTTTTCTTAATTGCTTAAACTACTCTTCGAGGTAAGTTCTTTGTTTGCTTCAGCCTAGATGCAGCCTATATATCAAGCGCCCCCACTTGGCCAATATTGGAATTATGTAGTTTTGTAAAACTGATTTATTTATTGGAGTTTTACGCTGTACTCAAGGATGTTTCTTCTATACGACGGCGGCCATCATCATTATATGGTTGGGGATGTTGATGATGATGATTTGTTTGGATGGCGGCTCCATTCTAGTGAATAATTGGCGTCAAAACTAAATGTACATTAGATCAAAAAATTGGGTGTTACCGTAATGGTTGGGGAAGGGCGAAAACGTCCGGGGAAAAAAATCGACTTAACAATCCGCAGTTCGCTGGCTTGAAAACAATGAATTCATTGATTTCGTTTCTTTCCACGAAAGATTAGATATTTGAGAAAAAGAATGCATTTTATCCTGAACGGACAGGATAAAAACTAAGCATTGTAACTCTGCTGGTTATACATACATTCGAGAACTGCCACTTAGGCCACTGTTAAGCTTCTGTCGTTCTTTGTCATATATGTTTCGTTTTCGTTTCTTTCAAATTTCCTTTAATGGGTTTATCTTGTCTCTTTGCTTGGAGACACAAGTCTTTAGTCTTGCTGTAAATCCACCGTCTGTACATTAATTCATTAAGAGCCTTTATTCCTGACAGGTGATTCACAATTCTAGACGTCATTTCCCTGTACAGGTTCCGTTAATAGTTTTCTTTTTGTACAGACGGTGGAGAGTTGGGGGAAACTCGTTTAGAAAATGGAAGTTTTATCAAGTAATTCCAAACAGTTCAACGAAAGCTTACTATAAAGGAAGGCACTTTCCTGGCACGAAGCCATTAGTATTGAAGTTAACGCGGTGCGTTAGAGACGGCTTGACTGTTGTATTTGTTAAACACGTATATGCTTACATATGTACGTCAGTGACTGCCTCTGATGTTAGCCCTTGTCCTTTGATGAAAATAGAACCACTAAATTTACAGCTTGCTGGTTCAGCGACCAGGATATCGAATAAATTCACACACCTGAATCATTCGTTGAAAATTGTTGCGTGCTTCTCTTTACAAGACATCGTCTCATTATTTCTTACTTTTTACACTTACTTTCTTTGTTATTTTCTAATGTGAGTTAAGCGTTGTTTTGGAAATTGGTCTTGCGATTACTTTGCTGGAACATCCATTATTGCGTGGTAGTGGGTGGTATAAAATCGTCGGATACGCCATCTATATGTTTCAGTAATTATTTAGCAGAGCACGTGTTTGTGAGTTTACTTAAGTTTAATTTTATTTATTTGTTTATTTATTTTGCTTTGTGGCCGCATAACCTTCAGTCTGCATGGGATATCGTCGTTGTCATCGTAGTCGATCGTAAATAGGCCCCATGGCCACAATTAATGAGGTTCGGTTAATACATAAGTTATGCTAACCGCGATTAAGATCACAAGGCTGTCTTAGACTCAGATCAGGCCAAGTCCCAACTTGTGGTGTTCTTCTTCAAAGATTTGTGCCCAAATACTAGTTTTCAATTTTGTCAGGAAAGTCTAGGACAGTTGTCAATATTCAGATGATTAAATTCCTTTGGTAAGTAACAATTTTGACGCAATAAAGTGTTTTTATTTATTTATTTATGTATTTATGTAAGTTGCTGGTAAGCCTTCCCATGTAAACTGTTTTGTAGTCAAAAACTATAAGTCTGACTTAATTCTTACGTATATCTAATTCAGAGAGCTAGATCCCCATTGCATGTTGGCTAATATTCCACTTTTATTACGTCGGCCAAGTTTATGGGCGGAGGAAGTCGAGCATGACCAGCCGCTTAAAGAAAGAGCAACTGATTAATAGTTCAATTGTTGTCAACGGAAAACGTTCGAATTCACCTTAATACAGCTATATATATAGGCCTGTTTGGTTGCGTGACAGCAATTTTCAGACATGCTTTGGCTTGGTTGCTCGTTAAATCCAGGGAGTCGAGGCACCGTCCACGTTATTGTAGTTTGCCAGTCGTCATTATTGTTACCATATTTGACTTTGAAATGTGAGAGAATTTGTTAGAATGGCTTTCGTATCGCTGAGTGCTAATCTTGGCTTGCAGTGGTAATCTGAGTCCCGCAGACGGTCTGAATCAGGTAGATTCGAACACTCACTTCTTGGTAAAGCTTTATCTCCTGAAAAATTCAAAAGGATTTGACTCACCGTATGTAGTCAACTTTCCTAGCCCATGCCTTGTTACAGGAAACTTTGAAAGCCGGTCTTGGACATGGAATTGGTAGATTTTCTCCTCTGTCACTGTTTATTGAGCTCTGGAACTAAGAGATCGAAGGTGTTCGTAACGCTTGTCTTCAACTGCTCACTATGGCATACATGTCTATAGGTCAAATATGACAAAGTTCGCCAGTTACTTACCAAGAGTCGGTGGTTTACGGTACCATTATGTTAGTGAAAAATTCATGAGTACAGCGTTAAACAACAAATACAAGAGTAAAAAAATATCACCAAATTGATGGCTTTGTATGAAGTATTTTGATTCCTCGACACTATACCCTTCTTCGAGTCCTACCCAATGTACCCGACAACTGTGAAATCGATCTAATAAACAGTTGTGTGGAAAATCGAAAGAAGGACAACATATATATGTTTCTTGATAGTTAGATAACGTGAGCAGCTTTTCACACGCAAGTTAACGCAATGAAAACAAATTAGCAGGGCCTATACTGATGCCGTGTAACTCTGAACGTTATATATATATATACTTACCAAACTAGCTACGTACACGCGCATTGTGCGTGCGCAATGTTTGTAATCAAGCTCGTTTTGATAATCGTTCATGGAAACTTATTTTACTTTCTTTCATGTGCCCCAAATATAGACCTGTAGAGAAATCAGAGTTTCTTCGTGCGATACATCGATAATGCTATATATGGACTGATAAGTATATGTCCAAGTGTACATATACGTGCAGATTTGCCCAATACTGTGAAAATCAGCATAAAAGAAAGCGTATCACAACCTTCCGGAAATGGTTCATGCAGTTCCTCGCTCGGCCTTGGCCTGTGTATACGGATTATTTGTCATTAACAAACAGTCATGATCTGTTCCTCTAAAGGAAAGGATATAATAGCTAATAGGTTTCTGTAGATCTCCCAACAGGAGTACATTCATCATTGTAACATCATGAAGCACCCAAGCGTGTGTATTGTGGAGATTTTCTCATAAGAAGCTTTTAGCTTCATAAATCAACTGTTTCATCTAGATCCATATATATATATAACCTTACTGTGGTTAGCACTGGACCACACTGGAATACTAAGTATCTTCACATATCAATCAATTGGCGACAACCTGGAAAACACATAATGAGAAAGCATGGATGTAAATACCGTCGCTCTGTTCCGTTTGGCAGTTCAAAGCTGGATATACTCCGGAACATGAACGCTGGTATGGCATAGTAGACTCGAAACCAGGAGAATTAATACATGCGTGACACCCTGTTTAGATGTTGCCATTCCCGTGTCAATACATCTGAAGGAGATAATAGGTGATGTGTACTCAGGGTTTGGTAAGTGATTTGTTGCTCCCGAGGGCAGGGGAGATTCATTTGTTGATTAAGCTCTTTTGAATGTTTGTCCTCGTTTGTGTCGCTGTTCATTGTTTTCACAAATTACATTTTATGTTTACCAGTGACGTGAATGAAAATATATTTTGTGGACGCATCGGTTTTACCTAGAGCCTGGCTGTAGCTTCCACAATACCACAATAATACATTTTGTCCGATGAAGGGGCTGATATACATTAGATTTAGCGTGTAAATTTATTGCCAGGTACAACACGTGAATGCGGAATAAAAGTGGTGGATAAGTGTCTGATTTAACTGATCGAACCTAAACACACCATGGTGTCGTCAGTAATATTCAGCGTTTTCCTGGAATATATTAATAAATTGTTTCTATTTATTTGATTGATTTCTCAAGCTTTTTACACTTATATGACGGTGGCCATGATTGTGGGTGCAGAAAGCTGGAGAACAAGAAGAAGTGTAATGTTACATTGAAGTGAGCTTTCCAAATCCATCAAGTGTCGTAATTAATACATAAAGAACTAAAACTATACAAGGCGTGATATAGGTTATAGGTGTACAAGTTTATTTTCTGTTTGATGGTTGGTTTACGCCAAGCTCAAGAATCATGTTTCACCTATTCACCTGTTAGGAAAGGTTTTTATATATGGGTGGAAGGAACTGGAATGCCCAGGAGGGCCACCGGCCATTGGTAAGTTTCTGACGAATTTTCACAATAATGACTGACGTCTTGTTTCTGGAGGGCCAAGAGGTCACCAACGAATTTCGTACACGAGAGAGTACCATCAGTCGCTTCTTACCTGACCAATCGTGAACAATGGAACCAGCCTGAGCATGCGTCTTAAACATTCCTTTCTCCAAGAATTGATTGAACTCAGTTCTCGGGTTATCCAAGCTAGTTCTGAGTTCTACATTATGATACTGAATCTGCAAATATGAAATATAACAGTGTTTACGTGGATATGAGAAATAACTAAAAAATAGGCTTGCACGTAGGCCAATGCTCGTGTTGTTTTCTCAAACATTTCTCGTTCCCTTTGATGATCAAGTCTGGGATAAATTATGACAACAGAGAAACGTGAATTTATTGTGACACTATGTAGTTAAAAACTTCAAGAAACCTTGAATGAAATTGTCAAAACATGTTCAGTGCCTTTAAGGTGACACCATACTAACTGGCCAACTTTACTGTCAACCAACTCTACACATTGTGTCTTCCTCAGTCACTTTGTGGACGCGACGACTCCAGCACAGAAGACATATTGTAATTTCCTGTAGCAGGCCAACGTCGGCCTCAGCGAGAACAATAATCAAAAACATCAAATAAGAGATGTGGTGTTATCATAAGGAATCAACACATTTTATTTATAATGTGATTGGTTTGACCGACCTACCTGAACAGCCCTGTACCATATGTGTACCAGCATAGTGACTATGCATGTTACATCGATCCATTCACTACCCAGAATCCGTGCTCACCATATACCTCTACTTGTTGACAAGTGGCATATACTGGAAATTATGGCTTTTGTCATGGACATTTGACAGACATCCATTGTAATATTTCAAGTTTGAGAGAATAGACATTGTCCACCAGGTAATGTTTAATATAGCCAAGAGGGTATAGCGAGTAACGTCACCGTTACGGGGAAATGTGTTCATTTTCAAAATCTTGAGGAAGCCAATGATGGGCCTTTACATTAGCCGAGTGTGTCCCAGTTTCACCACTAACCAACCTACTCTTGCATGAAAACACGTGAGAAACGTGAGGATGCTTAAGCGTTGTACACTTTTTTCAGTATAACTGTAACTAATGATTCTTCGTATCTGTTTGGCAGATTAGAAGTGGTCAAGTCTACGTCAGCACGAATTCTGCACAACGAAGTCATGAACACATCGCTACTTCCTTGCAAAGAACTTCTGAAGATTCAAGTCGATCTGGGCGGTTCGAAAAACGGCATTAACAATGACACCCTCGGACAGTTAGACATTTTGAAAGCTCAAGCCACGTGCCACCTCGAAGATTTTACCTCTCAGTTCTTGCCATTCATAGAATTTGTCAGGTTTCTTCTGCATTATGGAACGTCAGTGATCGTGGCAATTGGTGTCATTTTAAATGCCTTGTCCTTTGTCGTCTTGCTTCAAAAGAACATGCGACGTTCAGCTTCGAATATGTTTCTGTCGGTGTTAGCCATGTACGACTCGTTAGCTCTTTTGTTAAACTTTATGATCGGTGTTATTCGGGGACGAAACCCAGAGGCAAACCAGAGCTTCATGGACAGCCAGTCCCTGTGCAAATTCCACGGAGTTCTGGTCGAAGTGTTCAACCTGCTTTCAGTTTGGACCATCGTAGCCTTCACCATCGAGCGGTTCGTCATCGTCAGGTTCCCGCTCAAGGCCAAGATTTTCACTACCGCCAAGACCCTGCTGATCATCGTCTGTGTTTCTCTCGCCGTGCTGATATTCTCCTGTCACAAGATTTTCGTCACTGGTTTTGAAGGGGATTCGGTGTTCGGTTACAAAGGCTGCCAGACAGATCGCGCCAGGATACCGGGAATCGTGTATTTCTACGTTGCCTTCAATACATGGCTCCCTACAATCATCATAATGACGTTCAACGTCGCCATTATTAGAGAAATCAAAATCCACCAAGCCAAAAGGGAGACGATGACCACAACGACTTCCAGGACCGACGCTAAAGCAACTCGACTCCTCCTCACGGTATCTTTTGCCTATCTTCTACTTGTATTTCCCCTTGGAATAATACAAACCATTGAACTTTTCTGGAATGCCAAGGTCAATTCAACGCCGGTTACCGATACGGATTATGTTAACAGCAGAATTGTGAAAATTGAACTGAAGTGGGTCAGAGCATTTTTCTTCTTCTTCTACCAAATCAATTTCGCTGTGAACTTTTTCCTGTATGTGTTTGCGTCTTCGGGAGCCAGGTTTCGATACAACTTACGACGATTGTTCGGCCTCAAACCTCAGCCATTGTTAAACGAGACCATGGTAGAAACGTCTCGTAATGCCGTGGCCCCTGCGGGAAACACATCGCTTCCGGCCTCACAGACGGAAACGTAATAACTGCGTTCTGGGACATCATTATTAACATGCTTTTTTATATTACGGCCTTTGTTAACCGGAAAGTTTGTTGCAAATTTGAAGCACAGCTAATGAGTGAATGAAAAATGTGAAAGTATTATGTGCACATATCATTGCTCCTTTCAAAGACATTTAGACTTTGGATATTATTTCCCTGGTTGACGGCCTGAACTGTCATTTGGATATGTCGCTTTATACATGTAGTATTTAGAACCTGGGATTTTTGCATTAAGATTAGGAACATTTTGTATGGATGGCAACGTCTTGGCTTATTTGTAGTAACATATCGATATTAACTCTGGTATCAATTTCAGGAACAACAAACAACACAATATGAAATAGTTTATCTATGGGAGAATGACACAAGGAGGTAACAGCTATTGACGACCAAAACATTAAAGGATTATCCAACATCTGACAGTAATAACTACACACAAAAACGAGTATGGTGGTCATTTTTTTAGCACGATAAGGCTGGCTTAGATTTTATCCCGGTTTAACATCATGTAACGTCCTTGTATTTAAAGTCCATGAGGCTTATTGATAAGGGCCTCTTCAGAGTAGCCGACGGTTTAGCTTCGTGTCGTTGAACGTGCAGAATTCCTGTCCAGTTTGTATTGTACCTACCTATCCAATACATAATGGCTGAATGGTGTTGTTAAGTGGTTTTATGATCTAACTTGAAGTGCATCGGATGTGCATCTACAGTGTGGAGTATGTAATATATCGGTTTTAATCAGAGTATGTATGTGCTGGAATGAATAAAAACTATAAAACCAGCTCGATTTGCATGATGCCAGCTTCCATGCATCCTGTCAAATGCTTTTAATGGTGTGAGAATAGTGGATGATCATGTATGTGTGATGTGTTTATGTTCAGGCCAGCATGTATGGAATATATTTGTTTATTTGATTGGTGTTTCACGCCGCACTCAAGAATATATCACTGATACGAAGCAGGCTAGCATTGCGATGGCAGGAAACTGGCCAAATTCCGGGGAAATACACCACCGTACACACAAGCTTGCTGGCAGACATTTCCGCGCACGACTGGGTAGAACTGAACTCAGTGATTGCATTGGTGACACTGAACTAGCGCGGTAACTATCTCGGCCACAGAGGCCCATATAAGAAATATAATAGGGACATATAAATGTCTATCAATTTTAGTCCGTATGAGCCATTGACTTAAAGCATGGCATCTCATTCATTGTTGGCTTATAGGATTTTGTACGTCGCTGTAAAAGTTATATTGGTCATATCCCGACGACGTCTCCTTGTAGCAGGTGGATACAGGCATCGCTTACAGCCACTCAGGGCGCAGATTTGAGGCATACCAAGAGTAGTACCTTTGATGTAGTCGTCGATTGATTCGAAAACATCGAGGGATATATATATATCAAGAGAGTACTCGACTTGAAATGAAATGCCTTTACAAACTCTCTTTCCATATTCGTAATTGCGTCAGATATTGCTTATTTATTATGAGTTTCTAAGTTATGTTGATGTGCTCCTAGTTTTAACTGATGCATGCATGAAAACTACAGTTATATAGTTATATAGTAATATTTTATATTGACTGCTCTCAAAATCGTTTTGGCTGGGTGGAGACGACAAACTATGATGCTTTAGTCAGACGACAATCAGTATAGAGTAAAGTATGTGTGTTCCGTAAAATGTAGAGCTTCCAGGTCGTGAAAGCAGAGGTGGGTCAATTTTGAGGATGGAGGTTTAGATTAAAGCTCTTTACAACTTAATTTGTTTAGTCATATCATGCATGAAGTTTACACATACATCAAAAACAGACATCCGGGAAACCCACCGATGGCGTTTTAAGGAATATCTACGCCATTATAGTCATTTACATGACCTTGAATTTAACTTACGATCCAGTATGGGTTATACATATACATTTCTATGCTGGCAACTTCATTTGTGTAATACCATTTTATCCTCTCAGATCATGTGATCTATTCTGTGATTTGTATATTATAGCATTCTGATAGACTTGGGGATAAGCGGTCCTTTATTATTAATCCTTGAATAATGCCGAATTTATCCATAGATCTGGAAGCAATGATATTCACGTTGAAAATTGAATACTTGGTACTTATGTCTGAAGTGTCTCACTCAGACAAATATGTTCCTTGATATGGAGGGGAAGATGAAACAATCTGCGTATGTGATGATTGTAATGGTTGTTCGGATGACGGCTCCATTTTGATCGGGATATATAGACTTGCATTAAGTTACGATTCAAAGATTGATTATGGCTTGATTGTATATTCGCTAGATTATTATGTTGACGTAAGCTGCATAAATGTGCTGTGCGTGCGTTGTGCAACTGAAGTCTGTGATCTTTAGAACTGGGTTTGTAGAATGTATGTATATTTGTGGTATTACGTCGTACCGGTACTCAGCAACTGAATTTGTATAAGGACGCCTTCCTGTAGTATCGACAGTTTTATTTAGATTCTGGTTGAAGACAACGACATTTACAGGTAAGGCTGAAAAGCAGTGTTTTCTCAAACAGGGGAAGTATTACAAGAATGCGTATCAATAACTTACATGATGAATAGCTGAAAAATAAACAAGACTGAATGTGCGGCTTCATCTATTGATGTGGCACACTATAGATGTTTACTCTGGAATAAAAATGCACGATGTTCAAATCCGTTCACAATGTCCGTGTATACAGACATCATATAATGGTTACGCTGACAACAGGGACACACACTAGATGAAGGATGTACCCACCCGTCCACAGAATATTGCCACTTGAATGCATTTGTGGTTTCGTAGACGATGACCAACAACAAAATGATCTGGTCGATGGTTAACGTCGTATTCAAGGACTTTTCTCCTGTTGAACGGCGGACAAGTGTATTGGTGGTGGATCCCGGATTAAATGATCGGCCTTCGGTGGGATTTAAATTACAAACATTCTGATTCACATCCGCAGCCAAAACGGCAAGAGCTGGATTCGAACAGGCAATCTGATCGTTTTTTCCAATTCAACTGAATGGAAGACTCTGGCGGGCTACACAGAAGAGTCCAAACTGTAGTAAAACACATCGGTCCCTCCTGTGACGTTGCAGTGCTTGTGTATTGCTTAAGTGTTTTATGAACACACATGCACAGAGAAGTGGACCAATTTGTCAGAGGCGGAAAGGGGTTGTACGAGTCCCCCACTGACAGCCTCTCATTTAAATATTCTGGCAGGCTTTTCAGTTTTTTGTTTTTTGGTTAGTTTTAAACATTCACTTAACATACACTGTTGTGGGTTTGATTAACGAAAAGCTTGTAACATTTACTTCTTGAGAAAAATACCTAATACTCATGTCATTCTGTAATAACGCTAAAATAGCTAATATGTGGGTGACCTTGTCCCTTTGACATCTTCTGAAGTTTTGAGGATATGCTCAGTATCTAAAATTAAAATGCAGGAAGGAAATTACTCTGGAATTATTGCTTGGCTGTGTTTTCCGACATTCGGAATAAATATATATATGCTTGTCATCGACAGTATATCAGAAATCCCAAACAGGTATATCAACACTGCTTGGCCGCTGTGGCGTAATGGGAGCCCATGGATTCCAAGGACCTTAAGGCTTTATCTGGCAGTTGCCATCTGCAAGCTGGTGAAGTAATAAGTCAGACAAAGTCACTTCAAAGACATTCGGCGACCACAAAGGGTTTTCTTTTTTGTTATCTTGACTTCCGTATCAATACACATGACGTAAAGAAAGTCACATATCGCAATTGACCGTTTTCATTTTCCGTTTGACAAAAAGGTTTACTTCATACCGCAAAGCTGTAAAGCTGCGCTTGACGTATATCACGAAGTTAATGCATATAATATATTTACAGCAAAAAACTGCTGTGTTCTATACATATGCGCATTTCTTCCTCCTTGGCGAATCCTTGATTATGTTTTATTCAGATTTCCGACGTCTGTGATCGTGTTCTCTCATTTGTACTTGGTTATTGATCACAATTTATAGCATCACCCATCATATGTACCGACTAATTAAACAGAGCCTGTTTTGACATATGCCAAAACTGAAAGGGATTTAATGAGCTGAATGAGCTGAAATTGCGAAATGTAGGGTTATACTAATTGTTATCTTAAACTGGAATTCACAAAAAATGAATTTATGGTGAGTGAAAAGATCATTAAAAACTGCATCTGAAAATACCCTGACTCATTTTTATAGATATTTTTTCACCAGTTTAAATACAGTCAAATGTTATGATTGATTGGTGGGCTTTATGGACCATATTGATAATGTGGTTCACCAGTGACGTCACGCCTACTTTTCTCTCACCCTAAAGCAGAAATTTAATGCAATATTGGCTTTTTCACACACAGTCAAACAATACAAGAGTACACCTTTCAAGAACTTTATTCAAAGCTAAACATAAAGGTGAACAAAAAGCTTTGTAACTTCACCAGTGAACCACATTATCAATCTGGTTTATAAAACCAATCATACTATCAAAACATCGGACTGAAATTATTTTGGTGACAAAGACTAAATAAGTCAGTGAAGAAAATTTCAGATACAGTTTTTAATGGTCTTTTCACTCACCAAGTGACTTCTTTCCTGAAACTTAATTTTTAAGCAGTGGGCTTTCACTGTAAGACAAATCTGTCACATGCTGAACATAAATTTACACGCAATATCGCGTTTTAAAATTTTCACTCAAGTAAAACTCAGGTTTAAACTACGGAAAATGTAATTAACTATATATTAACTATGGATAAATGCAGGGATATCACTTGTGATGTCATTCAAGTAGACCAAGAAATATACGACACACAAACAACAGTCACAGAGCAACGTCACGTATTAGAATATAGTCCTGGTCAACGGGGTCGTGTTCTCCAATGAGCCAATCTGAGTACGGAGCTAGCGTGGACATGAGTAAGGACGGCGGACAGTATTATTGTGGGAAGCTACCGAGAGGGGAAACCCATGATCGTCCGCAGGTTACTGGGCAGACCTTCCCATGTACGTCTGGAGTAGGGGGGCCAGCATGAACTGGACTTAAATTCACAGCAACGGCACTGGTCAGGCTCTTGGGTCATGCTTGGACGTCAAACATTCGGCCACGGAGGTCCCTTGAAGTCAAGCATGTGTATACACCTAGTATAAGGACATACAGTAACGCACCACTTTCGAAAAAAACAAAGATCTGAAATAAAAATTGAATAGTTTTGTAATAACGTTCCATTTTCGAAAAAAATTATAAGAACGGTGTCGGACAAGAAAAATGCCTTCCTTATTCAAACGTTGTGAATCATTAAGCCTATTTCAAAGTAGGCAGCGGGATCATTTCAGAACTCGCCAGTTCTCATTTAAAACGTGAAACGTATTTCAACACTAGTCAATTTTCATTTCAAAAGTATAAAATCGTCGTTATGCTAACCCTCACAGTAACGAAGCGTAAGCAAATCCGTTACATTCCGTTGTTTGAAAGTCGACCATGGGCCTCCGTGGCTTAGTTGGTTAGCGCGCTAGCCCAGCGTAATGACACAGAAGCCTCCACCAATGCGATCGCTTTGAGTTCAAGTCCGGCTCATACTGGTTTTCTCACCGGTCGTACCTGGGAACGTCTGCCAGCAACCCGATCAGTGAACCAGTTGACCAGACCAATCCTATCAACTCGACAAGGCGAACACAGGACCAACGGCATTTCATAAGCCTCGTTCGATTTGCCCGATTCTACAAATTGTGTGAAATAACGTTTTCTTCCCGTTTAAGTTTGACTAATCCCACCGTGTGAACGCCATTTCATAATCCAAGTGACTACAACACAAGACGCTTGTCAGTTTTTGCACAACACAAGGATTTTGTTTTCTTTATTCATGTAGTATTCAGCTGCTGTGACATCAGCAAACAGTGCTTTAAAATAGCTGAAGCGTTTTCATATATCTAAGACTTTATCAACACTAAAGGGCATATATGATGTATGCATAGCCAAGGCAGTACAAAATCACTATTCCGAGACAGAGCTTGACAATATGGGGAGAACTAGTTGTAACTCAGTAATGTCGATCTAACGCGGTAATATTGGGGAGAATTTTGCAATATGGGGCGTGCTAACTCGTTAACATTAAGCTAACTCAGTAGTTTAGAGCTAACTCGGCAAAAATGACAATTCTGCAAACATAGGAAGAGCTAACTCGCACACGCCCAACCAAGACAAAACTTGTAAAACTGAGACCAACCTCGGTGGTACTGAGAGAGCTCGGTCATATTGAGAATTCTACAGTATGGTGAGAGCTAACTCGGTAGTATTTAGGGATAACTTAGCAATACTCACAACAAAACCCATATAAACCCTGATAAAGTGCTATCAGCAGATTAGTAACATATGTACACGGATTAGCAAATGATAAACTGCGAGCAGTTACATTTCCCAGCCCGCAGTCTAATGGACATGTATATCACACGTAAATACACGTACTCTTAAATTATCCAATTTTATACTCACTTATCATGAGTAATAAAATATACTCATTTATATGTGATTGTATCAGTCTGCAATTACAAAATTAAGAGTGCACTTCTTTGTACCTATTAACATTTGATCTCGATCTTTATAATGTTTTACATAACACTTTGGTATAACAATAAAATGTGGATTAAATGACAAGATACGATATATTCTAGTCTAAAGATCAGCATGCGGTTATTGACATAATATGACAATGGACTGTGTTAACAGTGACTTTTTGGTAAGGGGGTAAAAGACCATTATATTTACAAACAGTAATGAGTATAATGTTTAGGATATACCTGTCCTAAGTTATTTCATTCAGCTAAGCGGACCAAAATGTAAATACAAGTAGGCAAAGGTGTCAAAGCAAAAACATTCTTTAGCATCTTTACGTATTCACTACACATCTTAAAACCTATACTAGAAGTGTGCCAACGTCCAGGGGTTAGGCTTGCAAGGAGCACATTTGGCACTGTGTTCAAATAACGGGAAAAATGCAGCATACAGAAAATCTGTTTGTCCTGGGGTATTATATCTCATTTTATACCCCAATTTTATCTTTTTTAATGATTTACCACAAACCTTCAAGAACAATCTGGTTAAAATATAGGATTATGTACATGGTGAAACATATACATTTTACAATGATGAATAAATATATACCAATGTTTTTACATCCTACATATGAATGATAATTATCTTCACCAAGAAAAGATCATATTTAGGGTACATGCTGCACTGCTCTCATTTACATTAACAGTACTTTATTTACTACAGTATGACGTCTTCCATGTGGAATTTTTAGTAAGTGGTGAAGACATACAAATAATAGTTGCTCATCAAATTTATCCTTACCACGCTTAAATCAAGCTATTAATGACAGAATTGTTCGGAAATTCTTCCATTATACCAATGTTACACTGCATGTTCTTTACAACCTTATTACATTTACTATCGCACACTAAATCAAGTGTCTGTACACTGGTTGTTAAATCTTCATCTTCCACACGGATCTTTATCTCCATGAGATTTGTGTTTCGTTTTGGATCATCATACAACCCCTTCCGCAAAGCCTAAATTACACACAAAGAATTACAACTGCAGTGTTTTTTACATACAGGACTTGGGAATTTCCTTATTTTTATAAATGACATGCTAGTTTTCTTGTGAACAAAAGTGCATCTAGGCATGTTCCTCTTCCATGATGACTATCAAAGACTAAGGATCTTATGGAGGGCAATTCACTTTATTACTACATCAGAAGATGCAGTTTCAGCACTCATGTTACAGGTGGTAAAAAAAAATTCTGTCGAAGACAGTAAAAAACACCTTTGTCCTTAACAGTGAAGAACATTTTTTGTAGAGGAAGGTGAAAACACCTATGTGCAAGATGCTGAAAACATGTATGTTCAGGATTGTGTATACATCTCTTTCCAAGATGGTGAAAACCCCATGTTCAACATGGCAAAAAATTCCATGTCCAAGAGGGTAAAATCACCATTGCCTATAAAAACAGACATACCCCAAGATATAAAGGTGAAAACGCCTATGCCAGAGACTGTGACAACACCCTGTTCCATAACCATATCCATGTCCAAGGTAGTGAAAACACCCATATTCAAAATGGTGAAAACACCCATATTCAAAATGGTGAAAACACCAAAGGCAGTTGGCTCCAATAAAGTGAAGACTACTTTTCCTGGTGCTAAATAATTCAATTCAAGTCTAACTTTAATACACATGGATTAGACCTAAACCTGGGTGACCTGACCCCAGTTAACACTACTGTACATAGACTTGTAAATGCGCGGATGTTTGGAGAAGGACCTTCAGTGCTGGCATAAAACTGCTGATCTCGGAAAAGTTGCCCTGTGAGATCATCTGTGTGTAGATGGCCAGTCCAGTGTTGTAGTCGCCCTGCTGGACAGCCTGGATGATCTGGTGAAGTCCCAAGGTCACATTCTGGGATAGCTGAGGGAGAAAACACATGGTTGTTTTTTACAGTGATCTGCAAGCAGTATGCACTCAGACACTCAGCGCGTATTAAAAGGTGAGATTGTACTGGGCCAGTAATAGTGCAAAACTGCTGTTTTCAATGATGCAACACATGTGTCGATGTATAGCATTACTTTTAACAACAAATTAAATAATAACAAAGTAAAAGCATCTCCAAGAAATTTTAACCATTCACTCCTGCAAGCTGTTAAAATTGCAAGGGAAAATGACTTTTCCTCTAGCATTAACACTTAGAATTGTGAGGAGATGCCTTTGAAGGTAATTTATTACGTAATTAACCAAAAGCTGCTTTCTCTCCATATGTTCCAGTCTAACAAATCCAATATATACTTACTGAACTTTCTCTAAGTCTGTCATATAAAATTTCTAGCTTTCTTATAACATCTTCTAGTTTTCTTTTCACTTGCTGTAAATACGGAAAAAAGGCAAATATGAGTATAAAATCCCCAAAATGTGAAGTTCACACGAATTGTTTCCTTAAAAGTTGCAAATATGCTTAAATGTAGAAGCTGGAAAATGTTACATGCATATATCAAAGTTGTTGTGCTACATCCATTAGAAACATCATAATTTTGCAACCTTCTTATCAGTACAACAAATAGGGAATCCTCACATAAACCCATGAAGAAAACGTTTAACAGCAATTTGTAAATCTGACTGTACACCATACTGGTTTACCTCAAACAATAATATTTGTATCTTCTAAAACATTATCACCGTCACGAACAGAGTGCAGCAAACCAATTCAATGAAACATGTAGTTTATGAGAGCTTTCCAACCAACAATCAAACACAACAGAATTCAAATATCAGAAGTCATATAACTGCAAAAGCAGAGAATGAGATGCAAAATAGAACATCTCACAAAGACTTACCGCGTTTGTAGCTGAATTCATACAACCATTGACTAAACCATCAAATATTTCTTTCAATACAACATGTTCTTGTGGGATAGGTCCCTTCTCTACTGGCTTTGGGGGTTCTACTGGCTTAGTTGGCTGAAGGACAAACATAGCGTCAAGCTTACAATCAGAACACATGGATGCTCAATGAAACCTGCAGATACGAAACTGTGGACTGCTTCCATGTCTGAATACAATTTTATAAACTGATTAGGTTATGTAAAACAGTACGATGTCTCCAAATGTGAGTAGCACAACTGGACACAGGGCTCTTAGTGAGATCTGTTTACTCTATATATGGGTACACTGTATTTCCCCAAAAGTGTAACTTTTTTCAAGTCACATCATCTAAATGCTTCTAACTGATTCAACCACCTGGTAGGTCCATTTTAGTTTCTGAAGTTTCATTAACTTCTTATCAAAACGACTTCAGTGTTGGCATCCAAAGTATCATTTTAAGACCTTTGTGTGCTTATCAACATGCATTTATAAAAAACAAACTCTTCTGTCCAGGGACTATTTGGAAATAAGTTTTATACTGAAAAAGCTAAACTGTGTGAACAGATGTACTTTGCTTTTGAAAAACTTCCAGAGGCTTTACTCACAAAATCACATCACAAAAAAACAAGAACCATCCCACACAAGTTTAGATTTTCCTTCTCCCAGTCAAATTATCTAGACCTGAATACCTTCACAGGTGAATCTGGGTGCTCTTGATCACAGGTATAACTGGACTTACCTGTGGTGCAGGCTGATGCTCGGCTGGGTTGTAAAACTGCGAGTAGTTAGGCGCCCCCGGGGGACCCTGCTCTGGGGCCTGAGGCTGACTGGACCCGTAAATGGGGTTTGTGATGGGGCTGGGAGCCTCATAGTTCGCAGCCTGTCAATGATTGAAAACTACACATGTAACACAGACACAGATAAATATTTGGTTTCCATATTAACTTCTTGGCCGAGGTTGAATCAGAAAAGCCTTCAACAGAAGTCTGGAGAAGCCTGGCAGCTTACCAATGAGCGCTGCAGTTAAAATCACAGCCTATAAAGTTGACTGGACAGTTGACCTGAACAAACAACTTACCCAGACACCAGCACCCCTGTCCCCAACAATTAAAACATCTCACCTTAATTCATAACAGCAAACGAAAAACGGCTGCACAGGTAAACTTTCATGGCTGCACTGACTAAAAGTGGGTACAAATGTGCACTGAAGCGCCCTTGTGAGTATAGAAAACTCATTGTAGGATAAATACCAATGTGTTAGAGCTGCTAGAGTTCAAAAGTTAATGAATATGTGACAGTCAACTTTAAACTGGAGAGAATGCAATAGGTGGAATCACAAACGGACTTCACCTTCTTGGAGCCCACTAAGGGTGGATCATTCCAGGCCGAAGCTGGCTTCATATCCTGGTAAGCTGGCCGTAGCGGAGCACTGTTAGCCTGGCTGTATGGCCCTCCTGTACAATTACACAGCAGAGAATCACATCTTGGTTCACATACGAAATTTATTACATTTGCAGTTAATACCTAGTGCAGTGGATAGCCCCAAAAGTACAGGGGCAAAAAGTGGATGGGGTTGGAAATCAAGTATAACAACTTGCAAATCAACAAAACTTTCAGATATTCCCTGACAAACACTTCAAACGAAACACTGATTAAACATCTGAGTTACCTTCTCCAGTTTTGTTTCAAATTTCTGGCAGCAGAGGTTTTTTTTTTTTTTTAACACACACTGCCATGCTAAAAAGATGAGCAAGTTGCACTATCATACTGGAAAATGACAGTTACATGTATGTTGGAAAAATCTAACTTGCCTTGATACAGAGAAAAAGATCCCCTGCAAGTACACACACACTGGTCAGGCATTGATAATGACCCTATGGAGCCCTGAGGCTGCTTTCACAGAGCTGTCTAAGGTTAAGCTGAAGGTAAACTACATCGGTGACGTTACGAACACACATACATGCATATGCATAATATCAAAGATTCATATTTCGATTTGGGTGAGAAATTGCTTTGCTCAACCAGGTGTGGGGCTTACATTTCACCCGTCACTCAAGGTTATCATTACAACAGCCCAGACGAAAAATATCCTATCACTGTGTGAGTATGTTACTACACAATTTTGCATTTTCATAAGCGAATAAGGGTCCTTCAATGTTATAAAAATTTACCCCAAAAGGCACAGTTTCTGAGGCAAATAAAAGTCATAAACTTTTACTTTTGGTGCCGAAACTTGCATTTTCCATCCAATCTTCCAGACAATCATCTTACATAACGGAAACTCTCATAATCAGGCAAAATGAGAAACTTAGTCACAATCAAAATGAGTCCTGGTAACTTCCTTACAGACAAAATGTGTAACTTAGTCACAGACAATATGAGTCCCGGTAACTTCCTTGCAGACAAAATGTGTAACTTAGTCACAGACAAAATGAGTCCTGGTAACTTCCTTACAGACAAAATGTGTAACTTAGTCACAGACAAAATGAGTCCCAGTAACTTCCTCACAGACAAAATGTGTAACTTGGACACGGACAAAATGAGTAACTTAGTCACAGACAAACGTTTAAGTCGCCTATAGTGTTCTGTGCATGCTTATACAATAGTTTATCGTCATGTTAGTTCTCTTGTCATTACTGTGTTTACTAGTGACCTCACCTGGAGTCTGGTTCTGTGTGTAACTATTGACATTGGGCAAGCTGACGGGAGCATTATAGCCACTGGGACTGAAGACGAGAAAAAACACAAGACTGTTAACACACAGGCATCGACAAAGTACAGTTTCTGCTTAACCACATTTTGAAATCAGATATTAAGAATGTTCACTCATCACTCCACCAAACGGCGCTGTACCTACCAGTCTGTTTATGTACTGGTAAGCTGTTAACTGTCTGTGAGAAACTTCATGGAAAAAGTCATGGAGAGATTCACATGACATTTAGTGCAAGGCCTTCCATACCAATCCGTTACTGTTTGGAGGCGATCCAGATGCAGATTCGAATCAAGGAAGATTCTTTCCCGTTTCCATCTGCATCTGATCCATCACCTCTGCCAGACAAGACACAAATGCAGAGTACAGGCCCTTTGTCTGTAGTGGTGCATTTGTATATCCAGCATTAATGGAGATTTGCACTCTCAGGTTACCTGCAAGTTTCTGACTGCAATTAATCAGTGACAACACTCGATAAATAACTTCTTGCACTGAAAAAGAAACATCAATGTCATACTGAAGGACTGGTAGCATAGCAGGTGTGACTCACTTGTAGAATGCCGATTGCTGAGAGTAAGGCGTCTGTTGGTTGTAGCTCTGCTGTGGTTGATTGGTCTGGTTGTAGCCTTGCTGTGGTTGGCTGATCTGGTTGTAGCCCTGCTGTGGTGAGTAAGTGTCTATCCCGTATTGGGCTGCTGACTGAGGGTAGGATGGGTAACGATGACCCAGAGCACCTGCAAGGAGAAAGAACTCCGTGTAAATACACCAGTCTGTCAGACTATTTGTAAGTCCAGGAAAGAGCTGTACAACTGGCTGGTCAGAGGTTAAGCAAGTTGCCCATAGTGTTTTCATCCAACAAATACAAAGTTACAAATAACACTATCTGAAAAATAGAACACATATTTTTTAAAACAGTACTGGTGCTGTCATTTGTGTCTCTACACCAAAAGGTATAAAATAACAAATAATTTATTTTTAAATGAAAGCATCAACAAAGCTTTTCATAGTACATCTATTTTCCAACCACATTTCAAATGTAAGAGAATGAAAAAGTGAGTAGTCCTGATACGAATGATAACCAAAAACTGTACAGGAAAATACCTTTACTTAACAGTACTTACTTAATTTTTTTTTCAAAATAATCAAACTGCTGTCTAATTCTTAAATTCTTTGAGAAAGCCTTATGGATAGTGGTAGATGTAAGTGATCCGAAACTATGTCATTTAAGGGAAATGTTGGCACTAAATAGTCTTTGGGATACAGGTAATGTCTATGAAACCTAAAACAGTCCAAAAATCCAAGGATTGCATTTTATGGAGTTAAAAAATAGAGCAGAGGTATGTTGTTTTTGATGAAATTTCGCTTGATGCTTATTTCATTATTGTTTCCTGCCACCTGCCATTTTGTAGCAGCCTATACAGAGTTGCTCTTGTTGTTACCTTTAGCTGAGTATCCGGTAGAGGTTGGAGCACTGCTCTCTGAGTTAGAGGACACCTTGGGGTTATACACAGAGGCTGACGACACACCTCCATTCATGGATGTGTATTGGGTAGGGTTGTAATAGGAGCTGACACTGGGTGTTGTTGTTGTTTGGAAGCCACTTACAGCCTGTGTCTGTAAAGAGGATTAAGGCTACAAATATTGCATCGCAGTACAAATCTGTATTCTCTGGTTATTTCCTCTTCAAATCACCATCCAGTGAGCATTTTCAAATCCTCATTCAATCAGCACATTGCAATGATCATTCAATAAGTATTTTCAGACCACCATTCAAAGAGCATTCTTCAATGGTCAACACCAGTGTTAAAACAACAGCTAAGGTCCTAACTTTCCCTAAAGTTGTACAAAAACTGAAATCTCTTATGTTGTTGAACTCTTTGCCACAAGCCAATTATGGATGTATTTGAATCTAGACAAAGCCTTCAGCAAACTCCTCTGTAGTTTATGTCAGGTACCAAACAAGGCTTAGTTATCAAACCAGCCACAGACAAAAAAAAGTCAGTACAGAAATGAAACAAGTCCTACCTGGTAGGCATGTGAGGCCTGCCTCTGTTGTTGCAGTTGTTGTTGTTGAGGGACATGGGCAGCCTGTTGTGTCTGCCTCACTCCTGCTGTGTTCACATCTCTCCTCTGGAAGGGGAAGGGTGGGGCCTCGTACCCCTGGGCCAGGGGACCTAAGGCTTTGTAAAGACGGTCACGTAAGATCGCCAGGGACACCTGCCAATGCACAGTCGTCAGGAAATGTTACGATTCATTAGATATTCATTTTCTTTCCGAATCTGATTACGTGTGTATAGTGTCTATTTCCTGATCATCTCAAACTATGCATCAGGTTTTAACTAGGCCTGATAATCTACATCTACCATCACAGTAGCATCTGTTTAATTTTCTAACCTTTAAATGAAAGACAACATGAGGAAAATCAATCAACTAATTAAATTCACATTATAACCTCAACAGCATTACTCTTCTTCCAAGAATGGGCTATGTATAGTGGTTTAATCAACCTTCGGATAAAACTGATTACTTGTGCTAATACTCTGACCATGCCATCAGTTAGCTCTGCAGAGATTGGATGGCTTGTCCCACTACATAACTTCCTCACCCACTAACCTCTGAGGAGTTGCCCAGGTAGTTCATGGCAGTGGTCAAGCTGCCCTGAGCGGCCAGTATGCCCGAGTAGCAGCTCAGCTGAGAGGCCAGGGTGCCTGTGGTCACCTCAGGGGACTGTCCTTTGGCAATCTCAACAGCCTTTCTCAAAATCATCACCTTCTCCACCAAATCCTGTCAAGAGGGAATTCAAACCTACTGTACTGTGAACAGGTATACGGAATAAGGAATACCTCTGACAAAAGGAGTACTGTATTAATGGGCAGTACATCTTCATATGTTCTGTATATTTACTGTGTCTACTGCAATGATGTCCACATAAATTACCATGCTAATGAGGTAAAATAAAAGAAGTCGGCGCCTTGACAAATATGTGCACAGTATCCGTATGAGAGATATAAAGTTTCAGAGAGTGAAAATGTTACAGGTAAATAGTTACTATATCAGATTTTTTAGAATGGGAAAAACTTTCAAAGTTCACAGCAGCTTTCTGGATATCTTGAGCGGACAGCTGACTCAGTATCAGCCTTCACTCACCTGTAATGCGGTAGGTGTGTTTGTAGCTGGTGTGATTTTCATCCAGTTATCCACCAGCCTGTTGACATTCCCTGAGCAGATATAACACAGACTGGCATACCCTGACAACTCACCACCACGCTCCTTCTCCAGGCGAGAACCCAACATATCTGCATTAAAAGGAAGCACCAAGGGTTACCAGAAATCTAGCAGCTCTCTGACGTGTGCTTCATCCTAAGATTTAGCCTAAAATTTATTTATTTATTTATTTGATCGGTGTTTTATGACGTATTCAATAACATTTCACTTATATGACTGTGGCCAGCATTATGGTGGGAGACAAAGGGTGAGGACCCACGACGATCCGCTGGTTCCTGGCCAGGAGAGGAAGCCAGCATGAGCTGGACTGGAACCACATTGGTGGGAGGCTCCTGGGTCATTATGCTGCGCTAGTGCACTAACCAACTTATCCACGGAGGTCCAAAGCAGCTTAAGACTTAACACTTTACCCTAATGCTTAAGCCAATACTTCAGTGTAAAAATGTTACTATGTAAGCGAGGACCTTGTTAAAAGTTCAAATGGAAACGACACAGCCCATATAATTTTTCTCAGACTCCTTTTTATTCAGCTTTTGAGAAGGAGCACAAGAAAATCTTCAAACAGCAGACATGCAAACATCTTCAAATAAGAATGAGCTACACCTACAGACAAAGATATCTCTGCACTTCACAGATTTCAAATGATTCTGTATCAGCTTTACTCATTACATTTTATTACACACGCAACATTCCCATGGTCTACAACATTAACACTCATGCTAAGTTAAGATAGCAGTATAACTGGTACCACAGTCAGCAGTATAACCCATGCTATATACAACAGACAAGGCTACAACCAATGGTAACACAGACAGCTGTATAACCAATGGTACCACAGACAGCAGTATAACCAATGGTACTACAACCAGCAGTATAACCACTGGTACCACAGACAGCAGTATAACCAGTGGTATTACAACGAGCAGTATTACCAATGGTGCCATAGACAGCAGTATAACCAATGGTGCCATAGACAGCAGTATAACCAATAGTGCCTCAGGCAGGAGAACAAACAACTGCATGTACCAGACAGCTGTATAACCAAAACTACGTACCAAAAAGAGAGCAGTATAACCAAGGTATGTACCACAGAGAGCAGTATAACCAAAAGTATGTACCACTTACGGTAGTATAACTGAAGATATGTAACACAGAGAGCAGTATAACCAAAGGTACGTACCACTTAAAGCAGTATAACCAAAGGTATGTACCACTGAGATCAGTAGAACCAAAGGTACCTACCACAGAGAGCAGTGAACTCCTCATTAGAAGCGTAAGTGACAATGACAGCCAAAGCTTCCTTCCAGTTGCTCAAGTCACAGCTCTCCACAATCTGTCTCCAGTCCCGACTCAGGATAGAGGCCACCAGCTGCGACATCAACACAACACAGGCTAAGTCACGGGTTGTTAGATAGATTTATATACATGTGCATGAGATAGTGGAAACAAGTTCTACGCTGATCAACATCAACTAAGAGGGAATTGTCTACAAGGTATATGGCTTGACAGAGTTGACTTGACATGGAAGTACATGTAATGGGCGTACACATACTGTGTAGATATGGCCTTTTCATCATGACAAGAATTATCCATACTCAAATTTGAATTTAGATTTGTGCATTTGTAAGATGAACTTATCGCTTCAAAATGTAACATGTACAACTTTGTCAATGAACATTACCTAAGGATGGCCATGTTCTCTTGAAAAGTGCACTTTCTGATCAATCAATCAATCTTCAATAAATGACAGGATACGTGTATCTAAATCAACTGGATTGCTGTTTGGTGAAAAGTTGCTCAAGTACAGTAAAATCCACATCAAAAAAATACTGTTGACTTTTGACTGACCTTGTTAGTTTTGCTCTTATTTCTCTGGAAGAATTTTTTCTGTGTCCTGGCCAGCAGTTCTGGCCCTCCCGCTATAGCCAGTAGTATAGCCTCGGCCATGTTGTTCTCATGTAGACACATCTCCACAGCAGCCTCAAAGTTCCCCATGAGCAGAGCCTGGGTCATCAAACCTTCCTTATCTGACAAGAGACAACACATCTTCTTCTGATTTACCATTAACTAGATTTATTCATCTCATAACAAACTTCTTTATTCAAGAGTATTCCGTAGGCGATTTTCTAAACAGGGTGATCACATAGTGCTTTTCATGAAGCACTGAAACTGGTTGGCCCAATCAATGTATTGTTTTTTTTCCCAAAATCAAAAAAAAAAGGTGCATAAATCAGACGCAAAGCTACTGACCAAGCAAGAAACAGGCCCTCAAAAGAGTGTTAATTGACGTTTACCTTTTATTCCAGGAATGACCAGTGGTGTAGATGACCCTGACATGCCTGTTTGTTGAGGTTGCACTTGCTGGTTCATGGCAATCTCATCGAACGCTGAGGACGGGTCAGACAGTTCATCACGGCTGCTCGAGTCATTGGGAGTCTGTAGGGCACATAGCAAGGCATGCACTTACATGGGCATGAACATAGGTAGACACATCACAGCTGTCCACTGTATTTTTTTTTTTTGAAATCATGCTGACACAGGGAGAAAACTAGCTGGCAGATAAGGAAATAAAGATGACATATTGGGTGACTAAGCCAATATGGAAGGAAAACCAGCGGACACAAGAGAAAACTATAACTCACGTAATCTCGAACAACTGTTGTCTAGTACAATACACTGAGGCATTTTTGGGAAATCGATATCTTCAATTCGTAATTTTTCTTGCATTCCGTCCTCCCTCTAACATTGGTTTTGTCTGAACACATACGAAAAAATACAAAACAAAAAAAAAAAAAAATGGAAATAAATAAAATATCAATGTACACTGTACCTTTGATTCAACATTAGGAGATGCTTGTCCACTGAGTGATAATGTGCCTGGTTTTAAATCCTGCAACAATGACACACAGACGCTGACGGGTTAAACTTCTGTACTGGTGCCTTCAAGATTGCTTCTACTGTTTTACCGGTGTACAGACACACATAAGGAAATAAACTTAGCACAAGGGAAGACCAAAATATGATTCATCTTCAATTACAATATGAATCCTTGACATTGCTATTGATGTATTCATGACAACCAGTTGTTTAAATGTATTCACAGAAGATATACAAAAATGCAACTCCAAGGCACACCATCTTACTTTAAACAAAATGTTAAATTCCATAAATGAACCAAACAGCACACTAAACCGGACACGAACACCCATTGACATTATATGGATAATAGTCCCAAACCTCTGTTCCAAGCTGGGACATTTTACGAGCCAGCTCTGAAGCATCCACACCTTGGGCACCAGCGATTGCCTCCCCTGTCTGCTCAGCTACCTGAAATCGACAAGATCTGACAATTACCTACATTTACTTAACTACATTTACTTAACCACATCCTCTGCAGGGCACAGTTTGATAACTTGTCTAAAGCAACCCAATATACATTGTCCATTTCATGATGAAATCATGAGAATCAAGTGATAATGCAGCAGTTTTACTAGGGCATGATAACCCCCTAAGTGATATGGTCATGTGATTTCTCTAAAAAGACAAACATTTCAACAGACCATCTACATGATTTCCAAAGTCAACATGGACGCAACAGAAACTGGACTAAATTCAGTGCTCTAACATGTTGGCCAAAGTTTACCTTTATCTTTTTGGCTGCCAAGCTATTTGAATGTAATGTAGCTCATAATGTGCTCCCAATGTCCAATGGGTTGTGTATTACAGTGGGGAGGCACTGTAAAAGAAAAATTACACCACTCACCTTCTTGGCTAAATCTGTTTGGTCATACCCCAGCAATTGTAAATATCTTGGACGGGGCTCTGTTTCAAAATTTACTCTCAGGAAATTCCAGATGTTTTCTTGGAAATCGCTGTCACTGTTCGATGCTTTCATAGAGCAGAACTCCAAAAGCTGCCCGCTTTGTAAGGCCTGTTCTAATTGGGTGGATCTAGAGAGCAGCTCTGTTTCCGTGACAACCTGGCTGATGTTCACCAATCGCTGAGGTGGTTGTTGTGGATTTTGTGGCTTGGTATGTTCAAATGTGACTAGCTTTCCCCCAAACTGCATAAAAGAATATCGTTAATATTATTTACTTTTTTTGTTTGGTGCTTTATGCCATACTCAAGAATATTTCACTTATACGAAGGCGGCCAGCATTATATGGTGGGAGGAAACCAGACAGAGCCTGGGGGAAACCGACAACCATCCGCAGGTTGCTGGCAGATCTTTCCACATACGGCCAGAGAGGAAGCCAGCATGAGCTGCACTTGAACTCACACCCACCATTGGTGGGAGGATTTGGGGTCATTGCACTGTGCTAGCACACTAACCAATGGAGCCATTATCATTAGAAATACTAGACGGAAAAGGAGAGAGGTTAATTACATTCTCACCATAACAGCGAGAAATGTTAATAAGCCACAAAGCAGTGCGGATTAACTGGATTGTTACCACTGGAAAAAGATGATTTGAAGATAAATTATTTATTTAATCTAAAAGTAACAATTTATACAACTGTATCTTCACATAACAATCAGCTTCCATACTTGTGTGATATTCATATGTCCATATCATATTTTCCGTTTAACTATTTCTTGACAAGGGCAAGCAAAACATGTGAACCATTTCCACGGCAAAAAATATACATACAGCAAACGAGGCTCCCACGGGTCTCCTGAGCCACTTGGGGGGCTTTGTGAGGGGTGCTACAGACTGCACCTCTGCTTGAGGAGCAGGGGCAGGGGGCATCTGACCAAACAGGTCCGTGTCAAACGAGGCTGCTATCTGTTAACAGAAACAGAGAGCTCAGTATAACGGATACACAAATACAATGACTACAAACTCTAAATGAGACCATTTCTGTTCATGCTGTGCAAATATTTGGAGTAATTTATTTGTCCTTAAATTCATGTGATAAAGTGCATTTTAAGAGACAGGACACAGCATAAAGCAACAAATATTCGGAGTAATTTATTTGTCCTTAAATTCATGTGATCAAGCGCATTTTAAGAGAGTGCTTTTTTGAGACAGGAAACAGCATAAAGCAAGAAAGACAACAACTTTGAAAATACCTTTCTAAGATAAAGGAAATTCTCAGAATCAGGGAAACCGAGTGCCTTAGTAATCAATGAAACTCTAGGTGATATACAGCGGAATCTGGACATGAACAGAAACACCCTCAGCGAATCTTAAGAATTTGAGCATTCGCCAGATTTCTTACAAACTTCTGACTTTAAGCTAAATCAGTTGAATCTGGATTCAAGCTGTATTCCATACAAATTTCCACATTAAGGACAGTTTTAAAAATGCTGTGGTTTTTGAATTCTAACTGACGTTTAGTTGTTTCATTAGGTTTTAAACAGATCTGTCTTTTTAATTTGGCTTGGCATGTTCTCAGTATAGTTTTGAAAGGAATTCATTGTTTCTTGGTTTTGAAAATGTTCTCACCACGATACGGCTGATATACTGCCGATAGGCATAAAGTGATAATCATTCACTCGTCCATTTAAGCTGGATTCGGCCAATGGATGATAGGCTGCTAAAGTGCCACCCACTTCAGCCAAATGAGCGTTCCAACAGGGACTCCACAAGGTTTGCAGACTTGGCACCTTGGCAGGGAAACCTTGCCACTCTTCATCGCCAAGATGGCTCGCTTTTCTAATTAACAATCTAGAAATTCCGAACTGTGCTTCTCTGAGCAGCATGTTGACCTACCCTATTGCTAGGCTGGAGGGGATGACCACCACCCATGAGGGAGAACACTGTGATGTGACCGTCAAACGAGGAGCTGGAGATGATGTTGGGGTTACGAGGGCACCACTGGACATCAAAACTCCACTGGTTACTGGTGGGTAACTCGTAGATAACCTGCAAGGGACACAGACGGAAAAGAGTTCGATGGTAAAGTTAATACCTGTATCAGATGAGAAAACTTTAGTGACTTGAATACAATTATATAAGTCAAATTTGCATGAAATGAATACGAGTCCACATGATATCAGTATATTACAAAAAGAAATATACTACACGTGTATATCACCGGACTTCGCAGTAGTTTTTCGCAGCCAAATTCACCTTTTACTATGTGTGAAGGAATGGAGTCGTGAATTCATGGTATCCATTAAACAGACAGTAAACCTTCCATCTTTGCGACTTAAAATCAAGCACAGGTAATTCTGCCCAGCAGTTGGTGAAATCTTCTAAAAGTATAATCCTGGGATTCATTAAATGCAGGCCTTACCTCACCGCCCTGTACACTAGTGTTGGGGTTCCAGCAGAGAATCCTGTTGTCTTTACCACAGGTGAGCAACATGTCGGGATCTCTAAGACACCATGCCATGCTCAAGATGCCCCTGTCACGACAACAACATCTGGTATGAGCGACTGATTACTGGAGTTCACAGCACCATCCATGAATTTAGCATGTATTGCAAGTTGCATAAAATCTTTATCAAAACTCAAACCACATCACTTTCACAGCCTATATTATGTAAAGTGAGCCATCATATGCTCATCATTTTCATATTCAATTTCCTTACATTTTCACATATATCTTTTTCTTGCATGCACAAAAAATGCATTTTCTGGGTCGAACTACTTTGCAGAAATGTGTGTATACAATCTGCTTCATGAAATCTGACAGCAGAAGTTTTTTCAGAATGCATGAATATCAACACTTACAGGATAATTGTGTTTGAAAATATCCAAAAAAGTTAAACAACATGGTTTAATATGAATGTAGTTTTATGTACATCATTTCTCCACCATTACTGTTTTAACTGCTCCCAGAGAAAGACTCGTCGTTGAGCTTTCCGCTTACCTCTGGTGGTTCTCGAAGACCTTGAGTGGTGATGTGGCAAACCTGAGATCCCAGAGCTGAACGACAGGGGTGTGGTCATCCTCGGATGACAGACAAAGCTGGGTGGCCACGTCAGGGTGCCAGGCCACAGTCTTACACTTGATCTACAACATGACATGGAAAAGTACAAACTTACACAACGTACTGATACCTTCACTTGGGAGACATACAATGTATTATTGGTATACCACATACACCAGTTAATAATAACGATGAATTAACACTAACATTCTTCAGCATTAGGCAGAGAATGACTCACTGACAGCTACATCTCCAAATTACTTTCAGTCAGGTAGGAAGCAAGAAAAAAAAATCTGAATGGGAACCATTTCTTCTACTCCTAAAACCCAAATGGAGTGCAGAAAAGTGGTTAAAGCGTTAACATCTTAAAAAAACGTATCCTCTCGCCCCCTAAGAAATAAAACAACAGCAATGGTTCTGAAACAAGTTATCTCCTGTGTGAGCATGGTTAATTATCTGCTGGACATCGGTCAATAATCTGCCGAGAAGTTCTTGTGTACATGGCTCCAAAAGGGTTTCTATCAAACGGAAAGAAAAGAGTACTGATAATGGTGTCACAATAAAAGATGTCATGATTTACTCGGAGTTGCCACAGGACACAGGCCATACCTACCCGTGACATACTGTCGCTGATCTTGATGACTGGCTCATTCTTCCTGAGGTCCCAGACGACACAGCGGGCGGTGAAGGTGGAGGCCAGGATATGCTGTACCTGTCTGTTCCAGGCCACGCAAGCTACCTCCTCAGGGGGCTGCAGGCAGAAAGAAGTCAACAGGGGCGGTTAAGTACACTTAACATTCAATCTTTCCCAAAGTACAAAGACACTCTGGGGAAGGATTACTTGCACAGTGCTTGTCCATGTAGCCAAGTCAAGACATGTATGACAGACACCACTTCCTCTTGTCACTGTTGCATCATCCAATGACAGAAACCACATTCAAAAATTTTGCATTTAAAACATGGTGGTCAGTTGGCATAAACCAGTGACTTTGGGCAAGTTGCTGACAAACTTTCCCACATGCGACGTACAGATATCTAAACACTACATCTGTGCAAGACAAAACGTTCAACTGCACACACAAGTCATGTGAGCATCATTCTAATATCATCGCAAATTGTTATTTCATTATAAACTAATCATCGTTACCTCTGGACACATCAAACTGGCAAGAAATCATTCTGAGCAAAATCAAAAGGCTTCAGCTACTGCTTCATTAGAATATTTCAATATATTATGCAACATTTAGAATGTACAGTTTTGCACAAATGTTGTATTAGCCTATACAAACTGAGGCACAGGCCGAATTCATAAGGATGTTACCCATGTTTCAAGTAATATTACAGCTACTTTACATCAATGGATCCTGATCATCAGACTAGATATATAACAATGTGTAAGCGTTTAACAGTGTACAAGAAGATTACAAACCATCACCCATGGACAACAGGGTTACTTCCCTTGGTTACATAAAACACAACAAGTACGTGGTCATACATTTAATGAGTGCATGAACCCAGTACATGTCCTACATTGTACATGTACAACACACCTCCGTAGTATCACCATATTCCCCACAGTCAAGAATAAATCCTGACTCCATTTAATGTTGGATGTACCTATGCTTTACTGGCACCAAAATTAGATTTCTATAATCATTAAATACCCTAGCCATACTTAATGGTTATGTGTCCTCACCACCCTTATCTCACCTGAAGAGATCCCTGCAGGCAGCAAATGTCAGATAAACAGACAAAGGGAGATTTAGAAAAGTAGGAGGAAAGGAACAATTTATACTACATGTACAGTATGCTCGACCACCCTCTCACTGCTAATGATACATGTATCATGTATCAATCCATCACTTGGATTGCAAGACAAACCCAGCCATTAAGTTGGAGCAATGCATGTACGTTAGCATGGTCACTCAACAGTACACTACTTCACGTAAACTTCAGGATATCAAAACATGGTGGTTATTTATATCTTTGTTGCTTATAGTTTTTTTTGCAGAAATACCTCTTATTTCTGTAAACCTTATAGGAATTACTCACCTGTGACTTTGCTCCTGGTGTCATGGGGGTGGAGATATTGTTCAGATCCCAGATAAATATTTCTGATTCACCTGCTCCAGAAGCTAATAAATTAGTCTGTACCAATAAAAACCATAAACACATACAGTAGAAACTTATAATAAATATTAATGGAAATGACATCTCACATAAATGTCAGGTGCATACATGAACAGTGAGTGCAGCGCTATGTGCAACAGAATCTGTTGCATCCCTGATTACTGCCTCTATAACTACATGATATTTACTACATCAGTTATTCAAAAACAAGAACAGGTTAACCTAACATGAGCAATACAAACTTTTCTACAGTAATTTAGCAGCTCTTATACTGTCTTTACATTGCTGTATCATAGCAAGAGCAGTCAGAATGGCAACATGAAACAATGTCCTACAAACCATACTTTTCTTTAACTTTATAAAATGGTTTCATCACATAACACTAGCAGAGGATTTTTCTAGCCGATTTCTTTTTAAAAACTCTCAATATTTTTTCACAAATCACAAATGTATCAAAAATTTATTTCATGAAAACTCAATACAAAATTTGTCTAAAATTCAAATTTCTGATATTTCTCGTGGTGCCACAACAAGAAAGTAGCTGGAAAAACCCAAGCACTATTTTATCATATAACTTTTAATGCTCCTCATACCTGAAAGGGGTTAAAGTCCAGGGCCTTGACTGATCCCGTGTGTTTATCTAGTGAGAACACTTCTGCCTCCTCAATTTTTCCATTCAAAAGTTTGGCTGCATCCCAACCTTTGAGCTGGCCGTTATCTGTTCCTGCTACTATCACCCCAGATGGCATGCTTGAGTCAGACATTCCATGACTTCCCCATAGCACCTTGTGAAACCTGAATAAGAAAAATATGGAAAAAAAAACAAAAAAACCCATAATTCTACGAACGTATAATAATGCTTGGCCACATGCACAGACACAAAACAAGTATCAAGTAAAAAGTATCACTGAGTGGTAACAGAACTACTTACTATGCTTCTAAGCCCTTCATATAATTTACCTTTTACAATACAAATGATCTTCAACAACAATCCTAAGATGCTGAAATCTGATATGGTTTCAAGATAGTTCAAAGAGATGGCATATGTTATACAGTACATCTACAAAGACCCTGACAGACAGACGGACTCCTGGTCAGACTGAGTAACACCAACATGTAAGATAATATCCCTAGACCAAAACTGAGAGGGGGCAAATACTTAAAAGTATGTTCCGCAAGCAAAGAATATGCACTATGCAGCTCTACACTGGTTTAGGTGTACTGAAGGCAGACAACTGATACATATCCACTGGATCAGTGGATCTCAGGTGTATCTAATCTGTATGTACATGTATGCATTACAACTACTTTAACTGAAAAGCCCACAGCGCAAAACTGGTACTTAGAATCTTATTCCAATAGCCATTTTAATTGCTATCAATCATGTCAACTGGGGAATTAAAGTTCTGATCCATTAATTCTTCTAAGAATGTAGACTTAGATTTTGTGCCCCTCCTAGAGACGTACAGCAATACATGTACGTAAGAACACACAAGACAATGCTGACTGAAGGACTTACCTGTTCTCTGATGGGACTGTGACAGCTACCGGCATCTCTAGGTCTGAGTCAGCCAGGTTCAGGCTGTACACCTCCAGCGCCGCATTTGTGCTGCAACACAAAACAATGACTTATTTATTTATGTAATAAGCAGTTAGTCAATCTCTTGACTTTAAGAAAAGCACCGCATTTCATAACTCAATAAGTGATCAGATTTCTTTGCAGGTTAATATCAATTTCACAATTTTAGTAAAAAAACTTGATGAGATAGAAATATGTTATTTCAGCAATGTTTCATTCCAACTGTCTTTGCATATGCACTTTACAAGTTAACAACTGTTTATCTTCTTCGGGACACATGGGACTATGGACAGTACATATCCTATTTGCTGTTCCCACATTTATGGCCCTGGCTTTACCTGAAGGTAGCATCGAGCTGCTGAGCGGCCGTTCCTGCAGCCAGGTAGATAGGGTGCTGATCTGACGGAGACCAGGCCATATTGGCGGTACGCTCTACTTCTTTCACCCTCATCTTGTTCTGTTATTGACTAATCTAAAAATGACAGCCATGATTTAGTAAGTACATGTACATTTGCTAATGCATAAAATCTTCAGGATTACACATATGTGTATGACGAAAATCATAAATCCTCAGATGAGCTTGTTCAAGGCTTGAAAGAACAGACCACATTTTCAGAAAGTACACATTATCTGAAAGGCAATTTTGTGCAGATTCCAAATACGGTCTTCACTATATTTTGGCATTTTTTTTTACAGTGATTAAAAGTGAAGTAGAGATTTAGGTGCTGCGGTTGACTATTTGAACCATATTGAAACACAACGTCACAGATTCTCCTTTTTTGTTAAATATGATGAAACTGATATATTTCCAATTTAAATACAGATACAGGTGTACTACATACATCTATTCATGTAGCATGTAGACATATAGCAATCAGAGAATGTTTATCAGCTAAAAAGAATCTGTGATGTGACTGTGCTTCAATATGGCCCAAGATGTTCACTGTAGCATCTATATCTTTATTTCCGTTTTAATGACTGACAAAAAAACAAAGAAAATACAAACAAGACCATTCATGGAATCAGAACGAAATTGCCTTTCAGTTGATGTATACTTTCTAAAAATGTGGTCTATTTTTTGAAGCAGCCAGACCAGAAACAAACATACCAGGTGGCAGGAGAAGCTGAAGTAACATTTTAGATGAGAAGGTTTCAAGTGGACTGGTTGGGCGATTGAGATGGACACAGAGGGAATGTTGGAGAAAAAAAGACATGAAAAAAAGGATGGTTCAATAATGGTTCTGCTTGATACAAAGAGCACTTACAGTAATGCCTAAGACTGCAGTAAATTGTGTGGCTATTCCAGCTTTGAACTAAGTGATATTTACAATGATGCTTCATACGTTAGTCTCAACCAATGCGGATGGAGTTCAAGCCCGGCTCATGCCGTATGTGGGAAGGTCTGCCAGCAGCCTGCAGATGGTCATGGGTTTCACCGAGGCTCTGCCTACCATAATGCTGGCCGCTGTTGTAGAAGTGAAATATTCTTTAGTACAGCATAAAACAACTATCAAATACATAAATAAATGATACATTAGTCTATAGTAACTGTAGGGAAACCTTAAAAGCACGTCTAAATCATCTGCATTACCCCATATAGTTTGTTTAACATGAAAACCAATCTATCATGTGGATAGTAAACTTCAGCGGTCCATCTGTCCACTGCATTGTACAGTACAAAAGGAGGTGGGCATTTTGAATGTGGCTGTGACGGTCATTTGATGTTGAATACTTTATCACTACTATATATCAATCCTACATCTGCATAATAATTACGAGGTCATCCTACCTACTACTTTCACCTCACTGACAAATCGCTGCTTACATGTTTGTAAACCGATTTATGTTTGTGCGCTTAATCTTCAAGCGTCTAACAATTAAAAACTCAAAACTAACCACAAACTAAAGTTCCCGACTTCATTATCATGCACACAGACTAAGAGATTTAAAGGAATTTGAATAATTGGCAGTGCCCATCACAGGTGTTGTTGTTGTTCTGACGGCATCCAGATGCCGACACATCCGAGAGAAAACCGGCTCCGGAAAGCTTGAGTTCGATTACAAAAAACGATAAAATGAGTGAGATACTTACCTATTATAGTGAAATATTGTGACTGGTCTGAAGAAACTGGCTTTAATAAATCACAACATACCAACTTTGACTTGTAATTTACGTTCCAGCGGTTCCACGTCAAGGGAAAACGACACCGCTTCTACACGTCAACTCGCAAACCAACGTGGCACCAGACATATCTCCCACAATGCAATAGCCAAATGGAAACATTTGACAAAGTTCTCTCCCTTCGAACACATTATTCGGCGCTTTCTGCTGATTAAATGGAAAGCATATCGAAGATGTTTATCCCGAGATGCGCCCAAATATCGATCGTTACATTTGTATTCGAGGATGCAGTTCCAACCCGGTAATTCGTGACACGACTTAGGCTTTAAAAGCTGAGAGTATTTTAATATAGGCCCTACCCGATAGGCCTAGATCTTGGCCCGGACCCATAGTACTTAGTTTTCATACAGTGTAGGATTCCATTTTCACCTCAGCAATGGCCGTGGGTTTCCCCTGGCCTCTGCCCCCCCCTCCCCCACCATAATGCTGGCAGCCGTCAAATAAGTAAAATATTCTTGTGTGCGGCGTAAGACATCAATCAAATAAATACATTTTCACTTCGTCAAGATGTGACCTAAGCCTATAATAGGCCACTATGTTTTATTTCGAGGGTAAAACGCGTTAGGCTGTATAAGCTACGCCTGCTTACAATGTCTCACTGATCAGAATTGACGCACTGGTGACAAATCTATCATACGTTGAAAGTAATTACCTTTGGGTTTCGTGGCTCTGTTTATTGATTTTCAAAATATGAACAGTCTAGATATGGAATAGCATGCCTGCAGGCATACAGCTAGATGAAGACCAACATTTATTTTGAGTCTATTAATAAAACTTGGCAGCCCACTGAGTTTCTTCTTTCCACTGCCTGCTGTCATATATAGGTTATGTATGTATGCTTGGGTTTCATGTCGTTCTCAACAATTTTGCAGTCATATGACAAGGACTCCTTAGAATGTTTTTATTTACTGTCTTCTTGTGGCAGGGAGAGTCCATGCCGCTGAAGTGCTGCCGCCAGTGGAACATCATGCCGAACACACCAGACATGACACCCCACCCAGTCACATTATAGGCCTACTGACACCGGGCCGACCAATCCTGTTTCTGTGCTCTAACCTCTCAATGCCAAGCGCCAAGTGAGGCAGCAACAACTACCAATTTTAAAGTCTGACCGGACCTGGGTTTGATCCCTGGTCTCCCTGTCGCATATATGAGAATTACTCTTCCTCGCTGTAAAGCAAAACCCTTTGACCCTTTATATAAATATAAATAAATTTGACAGTAATGAAATATCTTCATTTTATGTTTTCATTTGTTTGGTTTTTAAGGCAGTAGGCCAACAAGTATTAACTTAAAAAATAGTTTTTCACTTTTCGACATAGTACAAGGATTATGGGCGAAGGAAGGCAGTGTGCCTGAATATAGTTTATAGCCCAAAACACAGTCCTTTATCAGCAAAGTCATACACGTAGCCGTGTCCGTCTGAAGAGATTAGGTCTGGTTGACAATCACGCCCTGTTAACACCGGTATCAAAAGGCATCCGCCAATCATTGTGTCCTGCCATTTTGAAAACATATACCCTTTTGTTGGCCTAATTCCTCAATCACTGGCTTGATCACAACAAAATTCAATTCCGTATTTGGTTTCAGGTTACTTTTCCAATGAGCAAATTTTATGAGTCCGCCATTAAATGCCAAAAAGTACTGGGCAATTGTACGATAATTCTGTTGTAGATCTTTAGATGTTTTCTCCTTCTTCTAGAATTCATCTTGTGTCGACTCCATTTGAGCTTTGTGGCTTCCTGCAACAAAGCTGCCTTTTGAAACAAAGCTGGAAAAGGAGGAAAGATCTTCGGAACACTGCACTCCAGAAGCTGCAAATTGTGTCGGCCTAAGGTATAATTATCACCTATGCAGCTTTGGCCAATGACTTTCCTGCAATCGGTCCCCTTTCCTTTACAAAAAGTATGTGATTTGTCTCGACAACAATTACTAGTATACTAGGCTAAAGGCCACTGCAGATACAAATTTCAAAGCGATGGAATGTATTTTATTTTCACTTGAATTGAAAACAAGAGTTTTGGCATAAAAGTTTATGACATTACAGTCAGTGCTGATCGAAACACAGAATCATCCTATTTCAAACTCAAGCCAGGAATTTCTTCAACTACAATGTTTACAAGGATGAAAACCAATATATCACAGAATGCAATGTGATTCAGTCTTCTGTTCTGGTGGTAGCAAAAAAAAAACAACTTCAAATTGCAATCCTAAATGAAAGAAGTCTGCATACACAGTGGTATTGGTGTGTAGACACTGTGGTAAGGTTTATACACACAGTGGTAATGGTGTGTAGACATAGTGGTAACGATGTGTTGACACAGTGGTAAAGGTGTGTCGACAGTGGTAATAGTGTGTATACACAATGGTGATGGTGTGTAGACACAATTGTAATGGTGTACATAGTGGTAATGGTGTGTAGACAGTGGAAATGGTGTGTAGACACAGTGGTGATGGTGTGTCAACACAGTGGCAACGTCAAAAAGTTTATGGACAACATCAAAAAGTTTATGAACATCAAGAACAATACCACAATATGACCTGTAATATCTGGGTATAAAAAGTGTGTAAGACCATGAGTTACACAAATCAATTACAGGATCTGTAAGTCAGTAGAGTCAATAAAAGACCAGTCATATCAATTGTCTTTTGCCCGAAGGAGCTTTATTTCTTTTGATTTCAGACCTTCGACCTTCTTAAGTTTTCTTACCACAATGCTGTAGTGTGTAAAAGAAACATTTCCAAATGATCCATCTGATACATTGCGTAATGAAAACAAAAACTTGAAACATACCCAAGAGTGAAGTCAACAGATTCAAAGATCACACCATTAACCATACCTCCATCCTAGGTACAGATCTGTACCTCTCCTTTTTCATATTGCGGCAGATGGAGAGCTACAGTTTGAAACCTAATGAAAGTGGGAGGGTAACTTACCTGAGCACACTTGGATCCATAGATAGACACTGCAGAATTTCAAGAAAGTAAGAGCCTACCATTCAATAACAATACCCATTTTCAATAACAGTATGTCTTGTGGTGCCTTTCAATGTATTGTTACATGTATTGATCACTGCGCCTATATACTGATATCAGGACTGGGCTATACAGCCACCCAACATCAGCAGCTTTCACACTGTAGCTCTCTTTCTACCAGAATATAAAAGAAGGTACAGTTCTGTCTATAATCTTCATCCATGATCACATACACATTAACTGACTTATTCGGTTATTTATTTATGTGAACAGTTATTTCATGTCATTCTCAAGAATACTGAACTTACTCAATACACTCAGGTTTACCATTATTGATATACCAAACTGAACTGAGCCCAGACAAAAAACACCCCCTATTCTCGTTGTTGACACATCTCCAGACTTCCTGAGTCCACGTAAATCTGTAGCACGTTTGCAGTATCCAGGCTAACCCACAGGGCCTGGGGCCTGTTCTATGCAGACTGTGTAAAGTTTCATCAAAGCCTAACTATCAAGACAATGTATCCCATGCTGTTGGTAAAACAGGCCCCTGGGCCCACTTACACAAGCTCTCTTAATGTTACAAGCACATAGCTGCCATGGCCACATAATGCCTACAGTGCTGGTCATTAAGTTATGGGCTTGAAACATTAAGAGGGCTTCATGCAAGTGAGCCCTGGATCTTAGTCAGACCTAGGGGAGGTAAATCCGCAAAACAACTATAATCAAAGGTTGGGTTCTATTCTTCTTGCAAGACAAAGGTTCTCTCCCACAGAAACAATTCTTTGTGGCTTCTGCGACAATTTTCAATATTGCATATGTTGAAGGTAACAGCACCGGTTGAAAACTGCTCCATACACATGTAGATATGCACCTCACATTATGATATTTCAACTGCATAAGAAGACGCCGAAAAATCAAACAATATAGCAGGCCAACTTCACACAACATTTCTTCCCTTTTGGTTTGATATCGGCCACATTGGTTGTTTCTTAACATTTGCTTTCACGTCAAAGATAGTGAACCCAACCCAGTTATGTATCAGATTGATCAACCTTGGCAGACATAACTGTCCATTTATGTCTCCACTGTTGAATATTCATGTTCTCAAACTTCACCCATGGAATGGTATTTTGGGCTGGCTGTTCCAACCTGTAACAGAAATCAAGAGATTGCATTCTGAATCAACGCTGGAGCAAGGAAATGAGATTTTGTACATAATAGTTTATTTTGTGTTCATGCCTCTTGTATAAATTCTAACACAGAGGAAACCACTGATTATATAGGAAAAGCCCCACAAGCATTGTCATCTCTTTATTTAACACCAAAGGCCCATCAAAGAGACAGTGCAGAAACTACAAATTCCCTGTCCAAGGCTGGGTTTGAACCTGTACATCTTGTGTCCTAGTAATTGAAAACTTAGCACTGCATTAACCTGCCCATGGCCATCTCCTACACCTATATCCAACTTACTTGTTGTGCTACTATTAGTAACTTCAAACTCTACTTTAGTTTTTACTCAAAACTGCATAAACATTCCAGTGTAAAAAATTATACCCAGTTTTTGAATTGATAAAACGGGGGGACAAACTACTATGATATCTGATAAATTTCGTATGTGATGAAGCCAGTATAGTTATAGACAGACATGCCTCCTGCAGCTAAAGAATGCAACCTCAATGTTACAGGTGGCCAAGCTGTATATATCATGAGTATGAGCTGTTTTGTTACCAGTCTTGGACGATATCTTTCATCTTTGCACAGTTTTCCAGCCCAGCTGTTGCCTTTTCCACACTGTCTGTTAGCTGAGGTAGCACCTTCTCCACCTGTTTCTGGTCATGATCTTTGACCTTCTGACACAGATCTGAAATAACAAATCAGATTGCAGGTATAAATTGCCATAGCAACTACCAAGCCCCAGGCGCCTCTTAATGCAAAAAAGGACAAATGCTTCACATGGGAGGTAATTTGTTTATTTCACTACAAGCCCAGTGTAAACATGAGCTTTACCTTTGGATATTTGCCTAGTATTTGAATTATGGTCATCAATACTGATGAAAACAAATCCTTATTTGAGCTTTGGTTCCTACAAACATGCAGTGCTGGATTTAGTTCATTTACATGCATGTTTCCACTTTGGATAATGCAATGCAACACTGCTTAACAATGTCATGATGATGTTTCAACATGTGAACATTAACAATTCAATGGCTCAACTTATGCTATGTATGATGTATATGAAGAGTAATATTCAACAACTGCCATCATTTTGAGGCCAAGCCTGCTTTCCAAAAGAAAAAAACTAATATAAAAATGAAAAAAAATATAAAAAGTGAACATTCATTTAAAGGCCACTAAAAACTGTCGCTCAATAATGTTCACTTACTTTTTTTTTTATTTTGGTAATGCAGTTAAACATGGCCTGAATTGTACAGCAAGCTTTATGGACCATACTGCCAATGGCAAGATAGGCTGACATTACCTTGTTTTGTTCTTTCACAGCCATATGCCCTCGATCTTTTTTGGAGAATATTTACCACAGTAACCTTTTATTGTGGGTTGGATTTATTTATTTATTTCATCCATGTTTTATGCTGCACTAAAGAATATCTATATTTGGGGTGTCACTACATTTTTATCTCTGAAGACATTTTAACTGTTCTGTCAAAACTAACATTGCAGAGAGAAAGAGGGGAAACAGCAGGAAGCGTACCCTAATTTTCCTCAACCTTTTTGCATATGAAGGAGCAGAAGCAACTTTCTGTGCAATTTATGAAAGTTTTTTTTATATCATTTTGGAGACAAAACTACATTGGTTGGTTTGGCCAATATCGGGGCTGCTCAAAAAGTATAACTTATCAGTTAAAACAGAAAAATGCCTTTGGAATATGCTGGAATAAACACCTTGCAAACATACTAAAGGTTGGAGAAAGAAGCACGTTGACTTAAAACCCTGGGTATTCCACTGTGCTCACCATTCATGTAAGTTACTCTCTCCTGGTTATCACTGCCCTCCAAAGCCAGTGTCTGACCAAACGTGTTGTCGTAATGACGAAGTGTTTCCGCTTCATCAATTTCTGTCTTGAGTCCTACACAGTGGAGTAAGAGATATTCTGGTGCCTAGGTGAAAAGCAGAGCAAAAAGCCAGGGCAAATTTGTAAATCAGATAAACATTTTATTTGATTTTTTTCCTTCCTCTCTGAGATTTTTACTATTTATGCAAGATAAAATTTGGATAAACTATTCATCATCATGATTCCTTGCCCTCCACACCACCAGCCATCTATTACGAACTGACTTTATGGTCAAAATCTATCATTTCACTTAAATCTTAATATAGTTCTATTTACTATTAAGTACTCCTTTAACGTGATTAGTCTCTTGATTTCTTGATTCGCCACGATATGGCTGAGATATTGCCGATGTGGCAGTAAGCCATAATCAGTCATTCATTCTTGACGTGGACTGGAAATGAAATAACCTCAGCTTCTTCCAATGCAGTTGCAAACCCTGGAGTGTGCACATAGCAGAAGGTAATCTATATACAACTTCATTCAGCGAGACAAAAGTAAGAAGACAATGGGGAGAAAATGGACCCGATCGACAATCTGAGTTATAAAATGATATGCTGTCACACAGACTTGAATATCACCAGGGCCTAGTTCATGAATATGAATACCTTGTAAAGTGGATGTAAGGCTTTCTTCATGCACACACCTGACTTGTAAAGGGGATATCTGATACTCTTAATGAAATGCACCATGCACTTGCATACCTTGTAAAGGGGATATCTGAATCACTGTATGTCCGTGCATACAATGTAAATGGGATAGCTGAAACTCTGCATACCTTGTACAAGGGATATCTGAGATTCTTCATGGTCTGGAGGAGTGTCTTCCCAGCCACAGTGTTCTCTCCCCTGTCAACCTGATGAATCAGCATGTCCAGTGCTGACACTTTTGTGCCACTGGAATATGGACAAAAACAAATCTCAGAGTTTGATACAATCCATGGACTTCAGTTAAGAAAGTTGAGCAAGAAATAAAAAGGCTTGAGGAAATGCCTTAACTAAGACATCCAAGGCACTGCTTTACCTGACGTTTGGGGTTTAATAAGCTGCTTTACCTGACGTTTGGGGTTTAATAAGCTGCTTTACCTGACGTTTGAGGTTTAATAAGCTGCTTTACCTGACGTTTGAGGTTTAATAAGCTGCTTTCATCAAATAATATTTGGATAATAATAATCACCCAACAATTCAGGGATGGGAATGAGTTTTTGAAAAATCAACTGTAATTATTCGAGGGCCTGGAGAACACTGGCCCCCAGATGGGTCAAGGGCAGAGCCAGGGGGCTCATCTCCGGACATTTAAGCTTTGAAGAACCCAAGTTTAGCAATTTAGACAGGAAAACATACACAGATGACCGCATGATTTTTGTCCATTCCATTTTATGGCCTACACATTGGAAACAATTAAATTACATGTTGCATCTTGTAGAAAGTCAGTCACAACGTATTTTCAGATTCATAAGTCAATAATTTATGTTTTGCTAAGACCTTTCTGTTTTGCCACCAGGACAGACATTCTGGAGTATACATGTAGCTCCTACACGCCGAGCAATCTGTACATCATTGACAGCAGATGTTGTTGTTTGAGTTTTGAAGGTTGAACCCAGTCAGCAGTTTGTCCTTCATATTGACACCACATTCACATGTTCCTGGCTTCTAGCTGCATGCTTTGTTAGTGCAACACATCCGCTCGATCCGTAAATGATTATATCATTACAGTAAGTACACTGCGCTTTCCCTGGCAAGTTTGGTGATGAAATGTGCCAACTTTTCCACTACTTTCTTGATGTTTTTCCCTACTTTCACATACAGTCACAGATCTTTCCAGCCAAGTCCATCAGAATTTGTTTTTCGCACAGCTGTCGACCTCAGTTACTCGTGCCTCGTTTTCTTGATTCAGAAATTTGACCATTTCTCCATGGATCTTAAAAAACAAGTTTGTACTGGCACACGAATTAGTAACGCAAATTCTGATTGTATAACAAGCACTTCTCAACCAATCACAACGTGACTAAGGTATGTTAAGCCTGAAGAGTGTTGTTGTTGATATGGTAGGTCCATAGTCACATAACAAAGGCAGGGCTTTGTGATGCCACCAAGACGAATACCCTCTCTCACCCAATATCTTTTTATCAAATTTACATGAATTACAAAATCGACCCTTCACCAAAACAAAATCTGCGAATCCTCGGAAAATTCCATCCCTGACAGTTTTCATGACCTGTATCTGCTTGCCATGGAAGACTGAATTACAGGCAGTAGAGTGTATTCTGAGGTGAGGATGAAATACATGTATGTCTATTTCACAGAGTGTATGTACATATATTTACTTCTTGGTATTTTAACTCAAGAATTTCAACAAGTTGTATCAACAAGCAATCACAATTGTGGGTTAACATGTGTATATATATCCATTTATTTTACCGGTTTTTATATTGTCTAAAAACAGAACTGTATGACAGAGTGACATGTGCACTTATCAGCTATCTGACAAACTTCTCGACAATCGGCCTGACAAAACACTCAGCCAGGTTCCTGACAAACCTCCTGACAAACCTCCTGACAAAAAGCCACAGGGCCAACAGAATCTGGAACAGAGTTCAAACTCTTTTGTCATTGTAGGTTAAAAAAAAAAGTCCTACTATATATTGTGATTTGGCAAAAAAGTTTGACATCTGAAGTTCACCAAATTCGAAAAGCTCCTCAATTTTTTCCAGCACTCATCTCCTCTAAATTACTTTGCGCAAATCTGTTTGGAGACGCCCATGTTAAAATAATCATAATAAAATACAGTTGGCTAACATTTGTAACAGGTCACATGGTACAACAGAACTTTTTTTATCTTCATCCAGTCAGCGGTAAAAAGAGTTCTACATGTAGGTAAACAATCCTTCCAATACAAACCGGTACCTGTCTATCCATGTGTGGAGGAGATAAGGCAGGGAGAGGGTTTTAAACTTCTCCACCTCCATCTCCACCCCTCCCTCAGACTGGTCTATCAGGGACAGAATGTCCTGTCTGAGGCCTGTGAGTGATCTCTCTACATACTCCACCATCTGAAAACAACACAGGTAATGCATCTTTTGGGTCTTGTATGCCTAACACTTTGTAAATATTTGAATGGTACAGTTTTATTCTATAGACAAGTCACACTTTCTAAAGCGACTTTCTGCATGGGATTTTTACCACAAAATATGAGTTCGTTTCAATGTGGAAAAAGATTTGATCTGACCGATTTGTTTCAAATGACGCGCACAAGAGTTTTTCACTTGTTTGTGAAAGAAACCACGTTAAACCACCGCAATTCACTGACAAACCTTTTCTTTTCCTGTTTTTCATGCTTACATGCTTGTTTTTCTTGTGCCCTTTGCCAAGGACATATCAGTCAGACCATTTGTTTCAGAATTACCAGTATCAGTATTTCCATCAAAATAATGAACACCAAAATGCTGGCTTCAATATTCAGAGTTTCTCATGTTCTCAAAACAAATGTACACCTTTCACAGGTTGTAAAATTTTTGTCTGATGAGGTGGCGTAAGGTCAGCCATAGCCATTAATGTGACCCACAAAGTGTAAGGCAACCGTTGTATGCTTGTCAATAACCAGTCGCAGTTTCTTTCCAAAAGCTCCAAGGGGGACACATCAAGGTCACAGAATTGAGATTTAAGATGAGCTTTGAGAAACTGATCTAACTAAAATCTTAGTCAACGTTAAGACACATTTGTGAAACAGTTTCCAGATTTTCTTCTCCAGACCCAGCGCCATGAGTAAGCCATAGTAGTGCAAGGCCAGTTGCTTCACCCTGAAGAAAGGCCACCAAAACAGTCCCACAAACACTCCTCTATGTCTTTGTCACCAAATGTTCCAAAACACTGGAGACAGGAGGATTTAAGAAACAGGCGAAAAACTATATTCTACTGAAAGTTTAAACTGTTCCACCACCTCATATATTAGAGCAACATAATGACATGCAGATACACACACCTTACTGGTGGAAGACAAGTGGTGTTCATTGAGGGTTACACAGTATAAATGGCTTCGTGAGGGCTGCTAATGATCTAAAGACACTGTGTCCCACTGAACAGTGAGAGCTAGGGAATCCATCAATTCTTCGTAAACTGAAACTGAATCCGCAGCCTGCATGTCCTAGCCACTGAAAGGCAAGGTGTTGCGTAGACATAATGGGTTGTTGTTTACCTCAGTTCTACGGGAGGCTAGACGGTTGAAGGAGTTTGTGTTCTGTCTGACTAGCACATGGATCATCTGTTGTTTCTTCTCCTGTCAAAGAAAAACACAAGCCACATTTCAATTCAATTCTTAATTTTAAGTCAAATTCCCAAACTCAGTCTTGCACTGTTCTGTCAAAGACTTACAATGCAATACAGCTGCAATGGTGTTAAACACTGATATTCTGCACGGTTTCTCAAAAGCTGAGTAAGTGTGAAGTTTTAGTTGTTAGAAGCAGCGCTGTATTAAAGTCACCCAGTTAGGCCGTATGCTGTTCGCTGCGAGTCTCTCAGTAAAGAACTTTCAAACCCAAATAAGAGCTGGTCTACATGGCACTGAAATGAATCCATGCTTGTCTGGCCAAAACAGATGTAACAAGAAGTTCTCCAGACAAAAGTGCCACAATGAGAAGAATATGCTCATAATACGGAAAGTTTTTTGTTGGTGGAGTAACTAGACCCGCAAGGCACCCCAAAACATCATTTATCAATCTGCACGTACTATAAATAATAACAAAATTGAGTTTACTTGTATCTCTGTGATGAACGAATTGAGAATAAAAATTCTGCTAGTTTTTGCCATGGGGTGTGCTGATGAAACACAGACTCTAGTGAGGGTTATCTGATGTCACCCACAACTTATCCTCACCTTGATTTATCCTAGAAGAGGTCAATTTATCAGCAAAAATGGGAAAAGTATCACTCACTTGAATTCAAAAATCAAGTGTGGGAATTAGGTCATGTTTACACTGCCTAGTGTTTATCACTCAGAATGAAACTACATGTATATACCTTGTTCCATGTAAAGCATCCTGCTTCTTTAAACTGGTCAACTTTCTAAATATCATTCTGGTATACATCTCCTCTGATAAATACCACTCCAAGAATATTCCCAGGTACATCTCCATATTTACATGTTACAGGTTTCTCCACCAATAAACTAATTTCCATCATGCAAGTGAAAAATACTTGAGTTTGGCCTTAATGAACAGGCAAATATTAACAGTATATAGCCATGATTATATAGTAATAGTTTACTTTTTATATTTATAAATTTAAGAGTACATAACTTTCATATCACTCTTTAAGTTTAAGAAAAATACAGACATTCATTTATAGGAATACATGATTTTTTTTCTTTTGAAGGTACTGTTCAGATACACAAAAGATCAGTGGTTTACCCTGGGCACTTTGGTTTTCTAGACCCATAAAGCTGATCACCACGGTGTCAGTGAAAACATTCTTGAATTTGGCCTTAATGAACAGTGAAATAAATTTGTATACATAAATATAATATACAGGGTACAGCCATATAAATACAGTAATAGTTTACTATTTATACAAGAGCATTCAAATTTCACGTTTTTCTTAATTTTAAGAAATATACTGACCTGTATTCATTAATATTGATATATAAATTTATTCTTGTAAAGCATTGTGTTCAGATATGTAAATATTTAGTTAATATATGTTGCAAATACTACAACAGTAATCATAAGACCATTTCGAGCTTTGCAAGACAAATGTTTTGTCTCAAGTATTATACCTGGCGCTGGAGTTCAGTCAACGAAATGTCACCTACAAGAGAAGGAACCACAGATTTGCTAATAAGAACTTGTCTGTCCAGTCTCATAGATGGCTTAATGTCTTTTTATCACGCTTCACTTGGGGTGTCTAACAATTTGGCTGAGGTATAAATACAGAACAATGTGTGGAAAAAAACAGTTTTTCAAATTTCTGAAAAGTACCAGAAGTACATGTATGTTCAAGACTGTATCAAAAGAGAGTAGTATCCCAATCTCCTAATTGATCATACATGTAAGTGCAAAATTTGTGTATCTATGCAACACTTTTTAACTAAGTGTGGCTGAAAGAGTATTGAATGAAAACAAGTTATTCTGCAGTTGTGTATTGACGTTTGAGACATTCTGTTACCATCAATTAATAAATGTGTATATAAATATATTATCAAATCAATGTATCAGGTACATGCATAATAAACCTGAAGACTTTTAATTAGTATATACTCCTACTTAGTCAACGACTTTGCTTTTGGCTGCCATGTTGGGTGCAAGCATGGCTCTGTTTTGTGCTACATTTAGCCTTCAGAGGACTAATATGCAGGGCGGTGCGTCTAATTGCAATAGGACTTCGGTAGTGATTCGGCCTAGTTCAACACGATATATTTCGCACTTTGATTTAAGAATTCTCATAACTGTGCCAGTGTCACGATATTTGATATAATATATGTTGTCAACTTATCCAACTTTAACATGACAGTTTTATGTAGACCCCCTCTCATTGGTTCGAACTTGAACGCTACAGCGAACAGCGTATGGCCCAAGTCTGTGAGTCTGTCAGTAAGCCAAATTCTGACATCTTGCTGGAGTTCAAGATGACATGCACTTTTTGAAGCATGTCACAGCAACTGCTAATTTGAGCTTGTTTTTGAATGGAGTAGAGTTACAAATGATTGCTTATCTTACTGGTTTTTTACATATTCAAGAATATTACACTTAAATGACGGTGTAATATTATATTATTATTATGGCGGAAGGAAACCAAATAGAGCCTGCTGGGAAACCCACGCCCACCCGCAGTTTGCTGGCAGACCTTTCCATGTACTACAGGCAAGGAAGCCAGCTACAGTTGGATTTGGGCTCATATTCACTGTATTAGTGAGAGGCTCCTGTGTCATTGCGCTGCTCTAGCATGCCAGGCACCTCGGCCACGCAGGCCCCCCGAGTTACAACTGAAGCCTCACAGACAAAGTCTTGAAGTCCTGAATCCTGCGATACTTCTGAGTCAGTTTCTGAGACTCTTCTGTCGCCTTCTCCACTTCAGCCTGCAGGGATTTGCCCTCCTCCAGGTAACACTGCAGGGAGGCTTTGATTCCAGCAAGCTGCAGCCGTGACTCCAGAGATTTCCTGTCAAACAAGAAAAACATGAATACTGAATACACGTGTACCTAAAGAAGTGTTCCAATGTTATTAACAACAGCAATCAAATGAGCACGGAATGACAGGTCAGGCATAGACCTGTGGCAAAAAGTAAATGGGCTTCTCGGCAATTTACATTAACATATTCCTATTGATCCAGTTTATTTCACTTGAATCATTTGGTGTTCAATGTCATATGCAGTAATTTTTACCTTCTGCAATTACTGCTAGTTTTATGGGAAGAAGAAACTGGTGTACAAAATCACAAAATTTTGGTGAGTTACCGGGGAACCTTTTCATGTGTTACAGATATATGGCAGAAGGTAAGTGGTATCTAACAAACTTTACACTTGAAAACACCATCTATCGATTAATGACAACAAGGATTTCTGCCAAAAGAAAAACTCATGATTTGCCTGATAAAATGTCTCAGTGTATTTAAGAGTGGCTACCTGGCGGCCTCCAGTTCCTCTGGCCTCCCCATGTACACCTTTTTCAACTGAGTGTCTATGTCAGCCATAATGGTTTCTGTCTGCTGGCGCAACCTCCTGGCCTCATTCTGGTTCTTCTCCGTCTCAAAGAATTTCTCAATGTAACGTGACCGACATTCCTACACACACACAGGTGTCAAGGCCACAGTATGTCAACAAGGCAAGTTGTATGCGAATAGTATGGAAAATAAAAACAAAAACCGATGGATTATAAAGTCCACATGGCTGACGTGTCTGCCTGGAGATAGGGTGCCTGACATTTTTGTTATCTGTTAACATTACTTGATGTGTGAATGTACAGTTATGTATTTATATGAGATTTCTGGTATAAAAGAATGACCAATTACTTCTACTTTTGTACTTACCTGAAATCTTAGTACACAGTAATAACTGTAAATCACTGCTTCCAGATAGTTGTAGGATTGTGCCTCTAAACTGAGTAAACTAAAGAAACGTCTTCTATGTTTTGAATCATTTTCCCAGGTATAAGTGTTTGCTTGCTGTGAGTTTAAAGTCACTTTCAACACTATAATTTATAGCTGTTTTTCTTATGCAGACAAATACTTCAGTAGAATACATAAAAAAATCACTAGACACACTATCCAGTCACAGTATATGCACTGTCTAAAATTAACAATTGTAGTTGTGTGCTTCTCCACTTTCACAGGTTAAGACACCAGACAAGACACCTGACCCAGGCATAACATACATGTACTGGCACAGGTTCACCTATTGCAGTCTTGTGCTTCTTAACTTTCAAGTGTAAAGACACCAGGCAAAATACCCAATCCAGTTCACTTGCAAATCTCACCTGCAGGAGTTCACTTAGATCTTGTAAAGTCGTCCCTTCTGATGACAAATCCACTAATTCTCCAGAATCATCATACTTGAATCTTGAAAATAAAGCAATTTTCAGGAAAATAAGTTTTTATACTTGTGACCACATGATAAAACACTACAAATAAAAGGGAGCAGAATACAACAATATACAACTTAAAAACAAACATATCAACTTATTAACATGCTGAAATTTGGTACGTTCTTAATTTCATCGATCATTGATCGATTATATCATTGATTCCTTCAATATAAGAAACAATTTAAATCAGAATACATATATGACATGTAGAGATATTTATTTATTTATTCATTTGCTCTGTGTTTTATGCTGTACTCACTTGCATGACCGCGGCTAGCATTATGGTGGGAGGAAACCTGGAAGAGCCTGGGGGAAACCCACGACCATCTTCAGGTTGCTGGCAGACCTTTCCACATACTGCTGGAGTGGAACCCAGCATAAGCTGGACTTTAACTCACAGCGACCGCATTGGTGGGAGGCTTCTTGGTCATTACACTGCACTAGAGTGCTAATCAACTGAGCCTCAGAGCCTCCTGCCATGTACAGATTGAACACCTGTTTGTTTGAAAGCTGTATCCACATTCCTTACAGCACATGCACCTTTTACATCATTGCCACCACTAGCAAAGGTTGCAGAGAAACTCTGAACAACAACAACGACAGGGCCATATCAGAAAAATTAATAACTCCCTCTCAACCTTTTTTTCTGTTACAACTTGAAACACATGCATTCTGTTTTCTTGCTCAAGTCTGCACAGGATTCGAACAGATGGCTAAAGTGTTTTTATTGACACGCATGGGAATTCATGGTGAGCAGAAAGTCTGAAGTTTGCCGAGAAAGTCTGAAAACAGCATACCATGTCTCCAAATTACATTAGCAATCTTACAAAATCAGTTGCTTTTAATTTTTCAATTTGAAACAAAGAAGTGTGAAGTCTGTCGATTGGGGGAAAATTCCTATGCCTGTTATTGATGAATGTAATACACATGGACAGTAGTGGTGAGGCTAAGTCGAAACAAGCCCACATTTATCACTCTGGCTGCAATTTATTTATTTATTTATTTGATTGGTGTTTTACGCCGTACTCAAGAATATTTCACTGATATGACAGCAGCCAGCATTATGGTGCCAAGAAACTGGGCAGAGCCCAGGAAGAAACCCACGAGCATTCGCCGGTTGCTGGTGGACTGTCGGAGAAGAAGTCAGCAGGAGTTGTACTTGAACTCACAGTGACTGCATTGAGGACAGGCATAGGGTTATAGCACTGTGCTGGCACACTAACCTCCTCTGGCCCTCTCTGCATGCAAGGTCAACCTTCTATGGTAGTGATGTGAAGTGAGTGGAGGTGGTAACACATGTGCTCCGAGGAGTACATATCTGTCTTATCCACGCAGGATATTTTCATGAAAGGATACACCCTAATTCTTCTAAATTTTGGGACACCTGATCTGCCCTTTTTGATCTAACATACATGTAAATATAACAGGGATACAAAGTTTCTTTTTCCTCCCATGGTTAAACCATCTTATGAACAACATATGCATATGCATACGCAAAAACCTTGAAGAGAAATGTAAAATTTTGCTTTTAGCGGGACTAATATCTGTCCCAATAATTAGAAGAATAAGGGTAATGATATACATGTACTGCGGCCTACTGAAGCTGGTTGAGATCTCTCTTGATGTCAATGTTGTTCGTGTCTTGGATGATCCTGATCACAGAGTCCTGAGTGTTCATCTGCAAAGCCTTCACAATCTCACCAATGGGGAACTTGGACATCACCAGTTCCACCGACGACCACAACTCGTCTTTTCTTCGAGCGCTGAGAAAAGTTGAATTCATACACTGTTCATTAGCTATGACAAGCGGCTGTTATATGACAAGCTTCACTGTCGTTATTGTGCAGGGCGGAGTTGTCTGCAGCAAAAGTTTACCTACAGCATAAACTGGCTGGTATTCACACTGTACTCCTATGAATTCATGATAAGGGCTGAGGTAACTAAGTGCTGACAACAGTTTTAAGCTTGGCCAAAAGCATTCTATACCTTTCATCTATCGTTACTTGGTGATTTTAGTTAACCTAATTCTTCAACCTCTTTAAACCACCTCTGCAACCAATATTTTGAAACATTCTGACTGAACCACTGGGTGCAGAGAAATAATTTGCACAGTTTTAGGCAGTTCGCATCTTTAATCACTCAAACAAATCATATTCAGAATCTTTACCATAATCACTGTATGCATAAATTCCACTGAAAATAGAGTTTTAGTGATTGAAAAAGTTGCAGATTTACAGCAATAGGCATTGGATGATTATTTCATTAAAGTAAAAAGTTTCATACAAGAAACCAAACAATCCAATGTAACCCAAAAATCTGCCTGAGCATTGTTCGCTATCAATGAACACAACTGAATACTGAGTTGAATATTCATTAAACTATACACTCAAGTTTTAATAGCATACATCACATGCTGGTTCACATTGGCTGCATTTCAGCAGACTGGTATTTTGATAAATGCAAACAATCTGTGCACACCTAAGTGACAGGGTTACTTACAACGCCTCTGTATCCTGACCAAAATGTCCCTGTAAGACTTCATGTAAAAACTGATCAATGGTAGCACAGGACTCTCTTACACTCTTCTGTGGAGAGAAAATGAATCTTCTCAGGAGCAAGAAATTCATTCGAGAAGATTCAGGTATTCATTTACTCTTGACATATGCATATAATGCTGCTTCATTACAACATTATGTTTCATGATTCCTGACATCATGTTTCATGATACTACATGTTTCATGATACTTCCATGACACAAGACACAATGTTCCGGATTGTCAGACACCATGCTCCATGTCACCAGAAATCATGTCTCATGACACCAGACATCATGTTCCATAAGCATAACAAAACCAGACATCATGTTCCATGACACCAAATATGTTCCATGACACCCAGACATAATGTTTCATGACACCAGATACCATGTTCCGTGGTACCAGATATTATGTTCAAAGACACCACACATAATGTTTTTCCTCATGACAGAATAAACTGAACCAGGAAAGTGCACGTACTGAGATTGTAGAATTTAAGGACTTTGCTTATTTCATTTACTTAAAGCCATACTGAAGGAGTTTTCATTTACATATCTATGGCCACAACTTTCATGAGGAGGAAACAAGTGTGGCAAGTAAACCACAAATCTTTGGCCATTCACTGACAAACTCTCCCACCTGTGATATGTTATATAGGTTGAATGTGAGAGGTCTCCATTGAAACTCATGTCAGACCAAACAACAGTTCACTGTCAAGCACTTATTGCCATCTGGGCTCCAAGAACAATGGACTGAACCCAGGTTTGAGGTGACCCTGCCATGGAAAGACGGCTCAAATCACTAGGGCAAGGTCGGCTCCTTCAACCACAGATATCGGGGACCATCCTCTTCTGACAGATGTCGCTGCAGTGTAGGACTTCTATGTCACAATTTTTTTGTTGCACGACATAAAACATGTTCCATGCTGTGGTTTTATGATGTATATGGTCTACTCATTGTGACGTCACTCGCTTTTCATTCTTTAGTACAATGTTCAGCGCGACTTAAATGGCGTAATATATCCAACTTTGAACCTCTGCTGGTATCCCATACAGATGACTCGGTAAAATAATTCAGTGAATGAATTCAGAACATCATTCGTGATGTACGGACGACAAGCACAAAGTTCTATTTTCACACTTACACAACATGCTGTTTCTATTTCAGGATCATGCCCTTTCCTTTCCTCATCACTGTAAGCTTCCTTGGCATAAAATACATCCTTAGCATTTTCCCTGAAAATTAAAGAAAGAGAAGTAAAGAAGGTACATTCATGTAGGTATGACAGTTGAATATACATTCATGTTCACGGCCTGTTCTCCAATGCTAATCCACAAAATGACCAGCCTAAAAGTTTGTGCCACCATCTATGAGAATGTAACGTGTGTGTTGGTGTTGAAAATCTTGTAAATTCTCAACTTAAAATGCTTGGACAGGTTTGCCATTGAACGTAAGCTAGGCTGTCTCCACTGTTGTGGGAGCACACCTTGAAAGATGTCTTGAAGTCAAATCCACAGTAAGGTTGTGGAAAAGCAAATATGGGAATAATACACCATTTGAAATATGCATTCCTCCAGGTTTTTCAAATTGGTTTATCTGAAATCGCACAGTTCGATGTGATGAGAATCCATTAAGATTCTCTGGATTTCATGTGATATTCAGGCAGCTGGTACCTACTGCCCCTGACCCAACACACTGTAGTAGCATAATCTAACATGTGTCCACATCCAGGCTGAAAGATGCTTCACTCACTGATGGTCATGGTCATCTTAAATTTAGCTCCAGCATTTCACTTAAAGTTTCACCTGTGAAAACGTGCTTTCAGAAGCACACAATGGCCTGAAAATGTATGCATGTATGTATGCTTGAGTAAAACGTCACACAATTTTTCAGTCATATGACGACGAATAGTCCTTAGAATGTATCTATACAAAGTCCTGCCGCCACTGGAACATCATGTCAAAGCCACCAGACACTGACATGCCACCCAGTCACATTATACTGACACTGGGCCAACCAGTGCTGTTTATTCCTGCTAACCTCTCAGTACTGAGCGCCAAGCGAGGCAGCAACAAGTATCATTCTTGTTTTTAAGTCTTTGGTAAGACCCGACTGGGTTTGATCCCAGAACTCTCGACTCCAGGCGGCTGGCCTTAAAATGATACATGAAGCCCCACTGATTACTTCAGACTATTGTACATTATTCTCCAATTTGTAGACCTAATTTGTCACATTAATACTGTCTAGTAGGTAATCTTATCTCACTTAGAGTTGAAGTTTTTTTTATAATGACTGTCACTTTGGCTCAGATATGACTTCAAACCAAAACAAAGACAACTCACAAACGAAAAGAATTTCCCCTCCATTCTCAGATTCACTACAGGTACTTACCTAGACACTGAAGTGAGTTTGTCAGTCTGTGCTGCAATCCTCCTGGAAAATTCATCATGCTGAGCAGATTCTGTGTCACATTTCTCTGAGAAATTCCTCAACAACATAGCCTTGCGCCTGTCCGTCTTTATTCTGTTGGTGCTTTCCTTTAACATACGTTCTGTAAAGTAGGCAGATGTGTGCGTACAGCACAAAAAGGGGCATGTACACAAAGTAATTACCAATATGTTTTAAATAAGACAAAGCCTGAAGCTTCTCCAGGAAATCAGTGATCAATTACAAATCGTGATGTTCAAAAACAAAAACAAAAACTATGTCCTGAAGGTACGTACATTACATGTATATAATGATACTGGAAAGAAAAAAGCCTTTTCCTGTGGACTAGAAACAAGGGTCTGGTCAATGATGCAAAAGCAAAGCCTAACATGTAAAACAATACGCGTCATCACTCTGAAGTGCACAATACTCTTTAACCCCACATCACTGACAAGAGGTGAAGACTTCTGGTCTGATGTGTACCAGTAACTCATACACCTGTACAGCATGTCTGCCTGTAGCTTACCCACCTGTGCAGCCTGATGTCTGCCTGTAGCTCACACACCTGTACACCCTGATATCTGCCTGTAGCTCACACACCTGTACAACATGATGTCTGCCTGTAGCTCACATACCTGTACAACCTGATGTCTAACTGTAGCTCACACACCTATACAGCCTGATGTCTGCCTGTAGCTCACATACCTGTACAACCTGCAGCTCACACACGTGTACACCTTGATGTCTGCCTGTAGCTCACATACCTGTACAGCCTGATGTCTGCCTGTAGCTCAAATGCCTGTACAACCTGCAGCTCACACACGTGTACACCTTGATGTCTGCCTGTAGCTCACATACCTGTACAGCCTGATGTCTGACTATAGCTCACACACCTGACCTGCCTGATATCTGACTGTACCTCACACACCTGTATAGCCCGATGTCTGCCTGTAGCTCACACACCTATATAGCCTGGTGTCTGCCTGTAGCTCACATACCTGTACAGCCTGATGTCTGACTGTACCTCACATACCTGAACAGCCTGATGTCTGCCTGTAGCTCACACACCTATACAGCCTGATGTCTGCCTGTAGCTCAAATACCTGTACAACCTGCAGCTCACACACGTGTACACCTTGATGTCTGCCTGTAGCTCAAATACCTGTACAACCTGCAACTCACACACGTGTACACCTTGATGTCTGCCTGTAGCTCACATACCTGTACAGCCTGATGTCTGACTATAGCTCACACACCTGACCTGCCTGATATCTGACTGTACCTCACACACCTGTATAGCCCGATGTCTGCCTGTAGCTCACACACCTATATAGCCTGGTGTCTGCCTGTAGCTCACATACCTGTACAGCCTGATGTCTGACTGTACCTCACATACCTGAACAGCCTGATGTCTGCCTGTAGCTCACACACCTATACAGCCTGATGTCTGCCTGTAGCTCACATACCTGTACAACCTGATGTCTAACTGTAGCTCACACACCTGTACACCCTGATGTCTGCCTGTAGCTCAAATACCTATACAGACCGATGTCTGCCTGTAGCTCACATACCTGTACAACTTGACGTCTGCCTGTAGCTCACACACCTGTACACCCTGATGTCTGACTGTACCTCACATACCTGCACAGCCTGATGTATGCCTGTAGCTCACACACCTGAACGCCCTGATGTTTGCCTGTAACTCACACACCTGTATAACCTGGTGTCTGCCTGTAGCTCACACACCCGAACATATTGATGACATACCTGTGTTGAGGAGCTCCTCCTCTAGTTGGCTTTGCTCTACTTCTAATAGCCTGATCTCTGCCTGTAGCTCAGACGTCTCCATGTTTATTTTAACTTTCTCCTGCATGAGCTGAGCCATCTCTTCACAGTAAACCTCATCACTTTGATATTCAACCTTATAATCCTCAGACATGTCAGCCTTCCTAGTTGAGGTTACGTTCAAGGAAATTTACATGGGGCTGAGCAGTTCCAATTGCAGGGTAGTTTGTGTTGGGTTCTAACCTTGTACAAGTGCGAGAAATAAAATGTATAAACTTGTACAAATACTACAAAGGGTTCTTTTTATGCAGCTAAATTATGTTTTAACAAAAACTGCAATATGAAATCTTTTGCAACAATTGCAGCATTCTGATATAGTCGATATCGTCTTCCACTAACCAGCCAATTTTAAAATATAGTATGCCCCAAATGAACCTGTCTAATGCAGTTTAATGCTAACAACTCAGTCAGTCTTAGCCTATCTGGAGAATAGAATTCAGACTTCAAAATATGAAAATCCTACAAATGTCACAAGTGACTAGTTCAGCAACATACTTTGTATTAAATTAAAAGGATACAAAGCTAGATTTGCTTTTATTTGCTCAACAGTTCTGTGAAAGAGAAATACATGCCAGGTAAATGCTTAAGTAATTATACAGAAACCATATAAAGTGGGAGAAAATTGAAATAAATAAAAGAATGAGTATAGTTTCATGCCAGATTGAGATTATTGCACCTCAGTCATATTGTGGTGAGAACATGTTTTAACCAGGAGTTAAAATTGAAGTAAAGTGCATTTAAAAGTTTTGCAAAGGTACTCCCGGCATTTCAAAGTATTTCCATGTGTACTTTTGTCTTCTAAATGTTATTAAATTTCATACTTGATTGTGTATGTACACACTCTGGCCAGAACACAAAAATTTCAATATAATTCAGTTCAAAAAAAAAATAAAAAAAAAATAAATAACCACACAAGTGCTGGCAATGTCAACATAACTGATCAAGGACACACTTGGTTCCACACCAGGAATCACACACAAAATGGGCGGCCAAAGTCCTCATCAAGGACAAAACTATGTTTTGACCAGAGAGATATCAAGTCTCTTTGTCAACTTCCTAGGCAAGAGTCCTAGTTTTCACCTAACAGGGAGAGCTGATTCTGATTAATTGACATCATTTGTTTGAGTTGACACTTCAAAGTGGAGACTGCCAGACAAAGTAGTCCTATGGTGATACATGTACATGTACAACAGATGCCCTCAACAAACGAACCAACTGTTAAATTCTGAAGTCATCAGGAAAACAACAAAACTGGCACACATCATTTGTTTGACCTTCACAGAAACTTACCGTGTCGAACGCAGATGTTCGATTACAAACTTCCATATGTCAATCACTGGACCACGGCAAATTCTGCAAGAAAATCGTTAGAGTATTTAATTTGGGTAAAATTAACCATGTTTATATCTTTAATGTAGACTTTCCGCTGATTGAAGGGTAAGATTTTTTGGATTCAAGTCTCACATGATAATGATGATGGAAAAACAGTAAGGGAGGTTCAAGTTTGAACTTTTTCTCATTGGAGGTAAAAGAAGTCCTACTTTACCATAGGACTTGTTTGAGAAATGTCAGGCAACTATTTTTGATTACATTTACTATAAGACAGGAATCTGAAAAAAACTGCCCAACAGCTTTTTTTCCACGAATATTGAAAAGTTTAGCATTTGTGAACTTACCAACTTCCAGAAGAAATGAGGTGTCATTTCGTACCTCTTAAGCACGGCGAAACAAATGACTGGTAAATTAATGTCAATTAAAGTTGCCCACCATTTCTGACAAGTCACATAATACAGTAAGACATTTTTTACCTTTAGCGACAATAGAGTGTGAAATGTAAATCACCTTTTTCAAACAGTTCATTAACTCCTTGAACACTGCCTTATTGTGCATCAAGCTTTTGACCATGACTACGAATTTAAATGACGAGTTAACTAACAGATACATTACAATAACTGATATATGTACCAACTGCATGCGTGTGTGGTGTATATCAAAACAAAAAGTAAATAATAAGAAAAACACTGAACTCTATGAAATCTTGCTCTGTTGGTGGTTTTGAATCGGCAAACTTCCCCTCAGGATGAAAATGCATTTCATTGTATGCCCAGTCATATAACTGTTTGCCACATTCAACATTTGCAGAATCTGTCATCTTGAACCGGTATAGCTCTTTACATGGGAACTGAACAGGCTGTCTGCATCGCACAGATCTTATTCTGAAAATACAATATAATATATGGATATGCAAAATACAAAACATTTTCACACTTCTGAAACAAAATCCATATTGCACCTTACGTTTGGCTTGTTAAAAATGCACTTTCAAAAGGGCATAAAGGCCTTTAAATGATACTTTAAAAGCCAACACTGACGTTTCCCGATCGTACTTCTAAAAAAAAGCTGACCTATATGGTGGATAAATCAGTCAGAATAAAACAAAATGTGTCACCTAGAGAATAAAAGGCTTACCTTTCGACTTACGGCAATAAAGATTCAAAGGAGCATAAATCTACGGGTGAAAATCAACCAGAGACATAAAGTTACGTGTACACGTATGTTGTTGTTGTTATGACTCAAATGCCGAAATTCCTAAAAGCTAACATGGACTTTACTGCCTACATATTTCAAATTAACTCCAAAATGAAGAACAGACTGTCTGAAAAGAAATAAAAGGTCACTGGTAACACAACAAACATTAATCATTAATGAAGCGCATAGATTGTTCTACCCATACTATCTATTAACATGTAGAGTTCCCACCGAAAGCTTTGACAGGGCACGGTTTGAAACTAGCGGGAAATAAACGTTTATCTCCCCTTGGCTTGAGGCGTTGTTGTTGATAACAATGTTTGCAGGTAGGCCTGCCTGTCTACTGCGCTGCATACTGGCTTTTTAGCACGGATCAAAGAAAGGAAGGCATGTGTAATTGAAGGTAAGCCTTGATGCTGAAAATCAAATTATTACTCACTGTGATCATTATAAACCATTAGCTTGACAAATGGTACGTCTGCCGCATGCACATCACATTCAACGAAGCCTTTGTTCCGCTGTCTCCCGGTCTGGCATACTGGTACCTGCATAGGTCTATAGGGCCAACATCAGGAAGTGTCCGTTTCGAGTTACAGATAGGCTCACGATGTTGGGGACTACGACTTGAATGGCTTTTGTAGGCCTCCATGGTACATACATGTAGTATTATGAGGGCTGTCACACCTGATTCCAAGCTCTGTAGCAGTGTAGGGCTGTGATTATGTGTACCATCACAGCCCTGTCGTCTTGCATAAGCCTACCTTAAACACCTCTGTACTGCCCGTGCTGTCCTCAATACGTCGAGTCTGGGACCGTTAAATACTTTCAGTCCGTACTCATAGACGTAAATTGGACAAATTTTAGGTCCAACCGCCATGTTTGAATACATACTCCTCACAACGCATATACATACATATCAAGTGATACCACTGCCACTACTTGACAAGTTTGACCTTTTGTCCAACAAATGGGGTAATTGTTTAGGATCATTTCACGAGTAATGACCAAGAGCACATCTGTAGGCAACATTGATTAATAAAAATATTTGTGTACAAAACAGGCTTATGGTGTCTATCGTGAAGTCTGTCTCTTTGTTATCTCCCTTGTATTCATAGTTCCCCATGATGTGAGGAGTATGCATTTTAAACATGGCGGTTTGGGATTTGTTCAAGTTTTAACCAGTTCTACGCTCGTATTTATTTATTAGAGATGACACATGGTGACCCCTACATGGAATTCACAGCTAAGACCTTTATTAGTACGGACAGAAGGTATTTAACTGCCCCAGACTCGACGTGTGGAGAACAGCACGGGCAGTACAGAGGTGTTTAAGGTCGGATTACGGAAGACGACAGGGCCATGATCGTATGCATAATCAAAGCCCTTTAGAGCTAACCTGATTCCTTAATTGTCTGCTGTCTCTCCCTCCCTCCCACACTCTCCAGCCCACCCACACATTCCGCAGCCCCACCGCCCCTCCCTCTCATTATCATTCATAAACTCATTATTTTAGCCAGAAATTGTCACACTAATTAAACTTCATCATATCATATTGATTACCTGGATGTGGAAATTTGTTGATGAGAATGGAAGAATTATTAACTTAAAACAGATTTACCAGTATGCATGGTATGTTAATGTAATGATGTTGCGCTCTATACTGATTAGGATGTCCACTATGAAAGATGGATTCCAGGGTTCAATCCTGTATCGGATCAGGCCTAACAGTTCAAAATTTACAGTTTTCCTCTTTCAGCATTATGAAGGGAAAGTCCAGGCCAGTCCTCATCACAGAGTTTGTACCGATATATGGTTAACAGCTTATGATTTATTGGTTTGTACACACATGACTAGATTTCTAACCATAACAGGATATATTATAGCATGTTGTGAAAAACCTGTTGTAATATTCTTGAGCTTAGTGATATGATAACTGCATAAACAAACAAGCAAACACAATATGGTACAACAGACACTCCTAAATTAAGACATTCAACACATGTAATACTGCCACCTGCGAATTGCCATGTGTTTCCTTCGGGACTCTCCCTGGTGTCCACCCGCCATGATGCTGGCTGCTATCATATAAGTGAAATCTTCTTGAGTACAGTGTAAAACATCAATTGAATAAATAAAAAATAGATAATATTAGTTACATGGTTACTTACTTAGAGGATATGAGAAATATGATGTCAGTAACCCTCATTTATCAAGAGGATACGAGAAATATTTTGTGTCAGTAACCGACATTGTATTGCTTATTGTACATGTATGTCAATAATTCTGGTTGGGGTTACTGACACCATATATTTCCTCTCACTGAGTAACCACGTAGTGAATTTATACTGCAAAAGACACATCAGTTCAGCTCAAAGGCCAATGGACTGTCAAATACTTCAAAGATGTCATTATTTTCACAGCCCTGCATCCGTGGTTCAGTCAGTTAGCCAGCTAACACAGTGCAATGACACAGACGCCTCCCACCAATGCGGTCACTGTGCGTTCAAGTCGAGCTTATGCTGGCTTCCTCTCCAGCCGCACATAAGAAGGTCTGGGAGCAAATTGCGAATGGTTGTGGGTTTCGCCCGAGCTCTGCTTGGTTTCCAACCAACATAAATATTCTTGGGTATGGCATGAAACACCAATCAAATAAATAAATAAATAAATCACAGCCCTGCAAAGGGCGATAACCTGGTCAACAGACGTGTTTGGCATCGTCTTCAGGGTATACAGATGTACACGTTTCCCACGTGACCATTACTATCCAACAGAAATCCAACAGGATTTTGTCTGATGTGGGATAAATAAACACATGATGCTTTAGACAGGATATGTATCAAATGGGTAAAGGGTGCACATCATTTATAAGGTCATTATAGGGGATTAAAGCGATTGAAACCCCAGGTCTTATTTATCTTTGGTTTAGTCTTACAATGGCTGTAAGTTTGGTTGTATCTCCAAAAGTTATGAACCAATAATAAATCAGAAGCAGTTATAATTTATTTATTTCTATATTTGATTGTGGTTTTACACATTATTCTGTTGAAATTTAAAGTACATATGTATATCTACGTAGTGTAATAAATGCGTCTATGTTTATTATTTGTTTTAGATTGATATGCCCAGTGCAAAGATTTGAAGAAAACCCACGGTGTATGTGAGGACCAATAAATGTAGAGGACTGAAACTGAGGGACTGAAAGTGAGGTTCTCCAGCCTTCAGGATTAGCTGACGATAAAGGTTCAGCACCTGTCAGAGTGGAATTTTCAAGCAGTAAAACTTATATACAACTGTATATCTGTACTCTTGGAGACAATACACAGCATCCACTTCTGTTACTGAGAATTTAGTCCTAATGAACTCTGGCAAATTCCCTGGTGGACCAGTGGTTCCTACTGGCTACACAGTAGTTCCTCCCAACAGGAAAAAGAGTTCTGGATCAGCCTCCGAAATAAATCTAGACCAAAGGTGCCGAAAGACATTGTATGCCTGCAATACTTGCAGAAAAATCTTCAACAAGAGAGGAAACGTGATTGAACATGTGAAATTGCACACCAATGTGAAACCATTTAACTGTGAAATTTGCCAGAAAAAATTTGCAACTAAGGGTGAATTAACTAAACATTTGACATGTCATTTTAATGAGAAACTATTCCTGTGTGATATTTGTGGTAAACAGTTTCCCAGGCTTGCGACGCTACGTCGACATTTGTCTTGTCATGGAGCCCAGGCAAGCAGATATGTTTGTGACACATGTGGCAAGTCCTTTGCCAGATCAGATGCTTTTAAAGCGCATGTTGAGTTCCACAGTGGATCTGGTTTTGATTGTGATATTTGTGGGAAGACTCATAAATCTCGTCATGCACTGAGAAGGCATCATCGGGTACACCATGCTCCTTCCAACGGTGAACCTGGAGTACCTAAACCATTTGTGTGTACCATTTGCAACCGAGGCTTTGCCATGAAAGGCACCCTAAAAAACCACATGGTTACTCATACAGACAAGGAACACAGAAGCTTTGTGAACAGCTGTACTATTTGTGGTGCTTCGTTTTACCATAAGGACAGTCTCAAAAGACATTTGGCCATTCATACTGATAGCAGGCCATTCAAATGCTCGCAGTGCGACAAAGCGTTCAGAGAGAAAGCCACATTGAATTCCCATCAAAACTCTCACTCGAAAGCTAAAAATAGGCCTCACGTTTGCACCCGTTGCAAGAGAGGATTTTCCAGAAAGACTGGACTGAGGCACCATAAATGCCGTGTGCCATCTGTGAGTGTGAACAGCACATCTGTAGTCCACTTTGTAGCAGAATCATTGGTGGCCAGTGACAGTTCAGCAGCGTCGAACGAGATCTTTGATGCAAGAAGCAATGGCGATAGTGCTGATTCAGTGATGTCCAATGAGAGCTTGGCAAATCAAGTAGCTGAAGATGACACCAGTGGAGATGGCAATGGTGCTGAATCAATGAAGTACAATGACAGCTTGGCAACTGTAGTAGCTGAAGGTGACACTAGCGGCAATGGCGATGGTGCTGAATCACTGAAGGCCAACGAGAGCTTGGGGACTCTCGTAGCTGAAGTTGAAACCGATGCCGATTGTGCTGAATCCTTGAAGGTGAATGAGAACTTTGACACTGAATTCGGTGAAGATGACTCTCGTGGAAATGATGATGATGTCTGTGTAGTTTGTGACAATGTCGATGTTACTGATCAGAACGTCGATTCAGTGCCAGCAGAGTGTGAAGCCATGGGTGTGAATGCGAGCAGTGAGATGGCTGTTATTGACAGGACAATTAACCAGATATTGGAAACGGTAACCCCCGACTCCGCAACCGCAGGCGGAAATGGCAAGTGTAATACGGAAGACATGGGGTTGTCTGAAGACGAACGTGGTTACCTGTACGGGGTAATTGATAATGACACTGACCTGGATCATTGGTCAACTGGGTGGACAGGAGGGACTGGAAGTGGTGATACTGTACGTGATGGCCTCGTGTCTGCAACAGACTTCAAGTACACAACGGGCTTCAACAACAGTGATGAGACCATGGGAGAAGGTTATGATGTCGGTGTGACAGTTCAAGAAATACAAGATACTGTGAAAAAACACGGCAGGAATGATGTATCATTTGTGGACAATAGAGTGAAAACGGACAATGAGACGTTAGTACAGGTCGATTCGACAACATTTGGTGCAGCGTCGTTGGAGAGAGAGAACGCCACATTTGATAAGAGATCAGTTTGTTATAATGTGGCAGCAACGAATACGATAGGGGTAGATAATGTTACGGCAACTGAGAAGACATTAATGGAGTATAGTAGAGCAAAAGTTAACGTATCTGCAGTAAATAATAGTGCACCTGTAGCAGCATCTACTCAGCACTTAGGATCACTAGGTATAACTGTGAAAACAGAAACATTGCTTTATAATGAAGATATAGTGACAAATTATGACAAAGAGTCATCCTGTGAAAAGATCATAGATAAGAGTAGTAATGCCGTGTGCGTGAAACAAGAAACTGAAGATTCCAAGCGAGAGCCTGGACAATTGAGTTTGTTAGACATCAAAGTTGAGCCGTTAACATTTGACTACGCGGAGCCGTCTTGGGAGAAAATTTCATTATGCGGTAAGATCGAAGCAGTGTCGACCGAATGTGTCGATAGTAAGCTTAGAACTATTAACGAGAGGAAAACAATTTTGATGCAACACTGTAAAATAGAAAACCCTCTTTGACATGTTTGATTTATTTATTTATTTATTTATTTGATTGGTGTTTTACGCCGTACTCGAGAATATTTCACTTTTACGGACAGGACAGGCCGCCATACTTGATGTCAGGACAGTTTGTGAAGATGTTTGGAAGTGCCTGTAACATATGTAAGGACGACAATAAACAAGAACAGCTACAAGCGTATACATCTAACTTTTTATTTCTTTTGGCTTTTAGGCCTTATTCACGACCGATCCAGTGAGAACTGCATCCGTGTTATACCTGCAGCCTCTTGGTTCAGGAGCCGTTAAACCCCTATTTTCAGAAATAGCTGATTTTTTAATGCGACCAGTTGATATGACTCTTTGTTCATTTGGGATTTGTTCTAACGATTGATCATTTGGCTTAAAGCAAAACTGAGCTGACTTCTTGTGACATTGGCATGAAAGGAAGTATCAGTAATAGAAGCACCAAAAAACTGATTTCTTCCTGCAGGAATTTTACATGAATGTAATGGAAGTTATGATTTACGGTGTTTTGTATTGAGCTTAACCGTCTCGAATGGATATAAATGTGTAAGGCATAATATGGAAAGAGGCGTGTTGTCCGTGGTCTGGTGGCATTCCAGTCACAGGAATGGGGAAGGCTTTCTGGCAACCTGCGGATGGAGGTGGGTTTCCCTGGGGCCCTGCCCGGTTTCCTTTCACCATAATGCTAGACGCCGTCGTATTAGTGAAATAGTATTGATCTCGGCGTAAAACTCCAGTCAAATAAATAAATGTCTTGTTGACATTAAACAGTTGACGGCGCCAGTGCGGTGATTTGCACAACATATCGTTTGTCGAAGGCCATTTGTCAAACATCAATATCATGTTCATATCCCTATATCCCTATGTCCAGCATGGGAAAGTTCGTCATTAAGTTGCCCAGCCTCTGTGGTTTAGACCAGGCACTCTAGTTTCCTTCGCCCGTAAAACAGTTGTTCTGTGTGGGGTTAATAAATAGATAAAGACCAAAGGGAAGCAACATTAAACATTTCTTTTTAATCAAAATGCGTTGGGAGGGGGTCAGGATAATTTCCCATTTGAGTATAACTTTGCTCCGCGAATTTCTGCGGGCGCTCAGTTTTTAAAGGCTTCTTTCACTGAAGACCACAATGAGGACACGTGCTGGGGTCCATCTCCCGCTGACTGTATGTATGTATGCTTGGGGTTTCAGTCACATTACACTGACACCTGGCCGACCGGTCCTCATTCCTTGCCCTAACCTCTCGGTGTTGAGCATCAAGCAAGGTAGCAACAAGTACTATTTATGAAGTCTTTGGTATGACGAGACCCGGCATTGATCCCGGATCTCCCAGTCTCGAGGTGGACGCGCTAACTACTAAGCCACCGAGACAGCCACGCCTGATTCTGAAGTCGCTTTATTTTTGTGGGTTTGTCAGTTAGGTGTCTGTCGATATGCGCTTTTATGAAGCTCTGTCGGGTCTGGCTGGTTTCCTCTAGTCACTGACTTGAAAGTCCATATATATCGAAACTGCGATTGAGCATCATTTTTATGCTCATATACATAGATGGACTGAGTGAGTGAGTGAGGTATTTTACAGTTCTGACATTCATCGCGGCATTCATAGTCGCCACCTATCACACGGTTAACCCCTTCAGCGCTCAGATTGTTTGTAAACGGTACACACCATGTAAAGAGAGAGTCCGGTGAAGAAAAATTACATTTTAGCGCGGAGTTCTGTTCTGTTCATATTTATTTTCACCAAAATTTCAAATTTAAACAAATAATATATGTCGTTGTGGTCAGTGTACGGTGATCTTCATTTTCACGTTATTTTTTCTATCATTTCTTAAAAAAAATCCTGTTGATTCCATTCAATGTAATTATAATATAGCCTTCGTTAAGTTTAAATGTATGCATGTAATTATTAACGATGTCTTACTTAATGATATAAACAAGGAATACATCAAATGCCAGGATAAATTGTCACAAAAGTGGCTGCTTGTCGTTATATCCATGTGCTCCTCATATGCTGGATGTCTGTTCACAAGCCCTCTGAACGACTTGTCTGTGTGACGTTAGGGTAATCTGTTGACTGGGCAAACTGGCGGTGTAGAGTGATTTCGTCGAATTTGTTGGATTATTTTAGCACAAACCCAGCTAGTTATCGCATCAATGATGTGCATGAGGCCGGGTGGTGTGAAAAGTCTTTCGAGCCTGCTGATTTAACTATATTTCTGGGCTAAATGTTTACTTTTATTGCAAATTTTCATCTCTAATGAGGTGCGATAGCGATGGGATGTCCGCCGTGGACATTTTTTTCGAGCCCCTGCAGATGGGATAAAACCTGACAGAGCCAGAGGGACCCATGACAATCCCGCATGTCGCTCGCAAACCTTCCCACGTACGACCGAAAAGGAGGCTGGCATGAGTTGGGCTTGAGCTCACAGCGACCGTTTTCCTCCGAAACTCCTGCATCTTGCTGCGTTTTAACCGAGTGCCTTAGGATTCTACAAATAATACCAAATATAACGATCTTTGTGTCAGATATTCATTTCAACACTTTAGAAAGATCTCATCAAATTAGTGTATGCTTCTTGTGTAGGCTTAAAATTAAAATGCTTGCATCAAAATAACAGTTCTCGGAACTACATGGAAGAAAGATGCTAATATCTCCTGCATGTGACAAATGACTCTAACTGCTTATCAGCAAGGACATCGATATTTATCCTTCAAGAAAAGTAAAAAATCCGTTGAACTTGCGACTATGAACGGCCTTTTTGACGAGTATTGTTTTAGCGAAAGGTTTTTGGCGTCAATTCTTGTTCAAAATTATGCCATTTATCAATGTTTGTTAGTGCAGTCCATTTCATTCTTCCAGGAATCAACTATATCTCTCCGCTGGTTGCTTGGTTTAAGGAACTTCTCGTGGCCTTAATGAATCGTTTTATCTTTAGCCCGCTGAAGTTGCCAGCGGAAGTGTCTGAGACCATTCAAATGAGCTACCATCAAGGGAAGAAAAAACAAAAGAACACAAGAGAAAATCAGGAAAAGCACAGGTTATGATTTCTAACAATATATTTAAATAAGTAACTAATAAAAAAACTGAGTAACAAAAGCACGTTGAAAAAGAAGTGTACATAACAATTACGAAAGCACTAAGTTCAGTTCTTGACTGAAGAAGCTAACCGTGATGAGACTGCATTAATTTGAACTTGTTTGATCGCTTGTGTGTTTCACTGATACATTAGTATCAAAATTTTGCAAATTTGTTTTAAACAAAGAGGAAAGTTTAGTATAGGCGAACATCGGTTACACAAGCAAACTTGCATGGAAGTTCTTCGAGTTGGTGTTTGTAAAGAATTGGTCTGGACGGGAATATAGATTAATCAGTTTAAATGTAGCTGGAGCTCTTCCACTTTTTGCTTCCTTTCTTGTAGTTTTTCACCAGTGTAGCCATTGTTGTCATAGCTTCCAGTAATCCCTCTCCACGTGTAGCACTGGCTTTTTGGACGCACCAATACCTGTCCTTGATTTTGCCCAGACCCAGCCAATCAGCGATCTTGGATGAAGATAATGCGCCTTTAACATCTTGTTTATTGGCTATGACCATCAAAGGTCCACCCTTCAGTTCTGGCGATTTGCACATGCGTTTCAACTCCTCACGTGCAGCGGGTAATCTGTCTTTGTCGGAACTGTCCACAACAAATATGATGCCTGAAAAATGTCAAGAAATGATAACTCAGAAAATGTCGTCCCTTTTGTGGGTTTTTTTTATTTTTATTTTTATTTTTATTTTTTGTTATTTTTGCTTCAAAATGAAAAGGGTAGATAAAAGATGTCAGCTGTGTAAAGGTAATAATTTTAATGCTTAAATGCGAAGATTGTATTAATTTTCCTTACCATCAGAGCCTTTAAAGTACATGGTCCACAACCTGCGCAGTTTCTCCTGGCCACCGACGTCCCACACAGTGAAGGTGACGTTATCACACACGGTGACCGTCTCGACGTTGAAGCCAACGGTAGGTACAGTTTCGATCTCATTGTCGTCTAGCTTGATCTTGTACAAGATAGTCGTCTTTCCTGCAGAAGAATAAAATAATGAGTTGATCAAACATACGTGTTAGTTGCTTATTATCGCTTTTATATATTTATATGTATTTTAATTAATGACGCATACACTTCTGTGTGGTGAGTGACAGCGTTAAAGAGAAACGAACCTGCAGAGTCTAGTTCAACCATGAGGATTCTTGAGGGAGTCATGCGCAGGTCTTTAAGCACTTGGTTAACTCGAGACAGAACCTTACCCATTGTCAGTTATTTTGGAGGCGAAACGTTATTGGTGATGTTGGATATGAAATACTGAGCTTGCGGTTTGGTAGCTGACTTATATAGTTGGGTGATGTCACAATGTTCAGGGGAGTGAGTGAAGACAGACAATCCCGTCAGGCGGTCATCGGACTGTCTGGACGTCCCGGGGACGGCCACAGGTAAATCTCGGTGTGCAATGGTCACGAATTCAACACTAGCTGACCTTAGGATGCCTCGACGTAGAAAACGGTGCGATTATTAGATTTTCTACTGTTTTGATTGAATTTTGTTACTACAAAGTAACCCAGCTGGAATTAAAAACATAACTTTTACCAAACAATACTAGCAGGATTATGAACATAATGTGAGAAAATCAGAAAACAATGCCTAACCGCGGTAGGTGTTAAAGAGTAACACAGCAGTGTTATCCTGAGAGCATTGTGTTGTCATCGTCATGAAGCTATAGGAGACGCAGACAGTGTCGTTGTGTGGAAAACGCCCGAGAACTCAGAGGAAAATAAATGATAAACTGTAAGCAAGCTTGATACTAAAAGACGCTCGTAGACTATGCAGAGTGAGGAAAGTTATCATTGAGAAGACTTTTGGAAGCCTCCTTCTGACGGCCTTCCAAGATGGCACTAACAGATTACTGTTGATGTCAGTAAGTGATTTTCAACATTTTGGAAGCAAGTGGTCTTGTTTGCTTGATAAGTTTGGTATAAAAAGCATTTGTGTGGAAATGAACAAATGTCCGAAATGAGGAGTTTTATATATTTTTTTGTGCAAGAAAGTTCATAAAGGCTTGTTTCGTATTTCTCCTGCATATAGTAAATGGCGGCATGGCATTGCTTTTCCTCCTACAATACAATAATAAACAACCCGGCCATTAATCTCATGATAATGAAGAGGCATTTTAATGAGTGTTGTTTTAGCGTTAGGCTTTCGTGTACTCTGTGAGGCACACTTATGGTATTTGTCAGACATTGTTTATTTTCTACACTCAGGTAATTAAGTATTTATCCGGTCCCGAATTGAACTGTATGTGTCTTCTGACTAGTTGGTTTAGAGAACTTGTTGTCTCCGTAATACAGACGTTCAAGTAAAGCTCAGTCGTTACGCAACAATCATTTTATCTTTAGGCAGATAAAGTTACCTGCCGAAGTGTCGGAGAGCATTTAAATGAGCTACCATGAAGGGAAGGAAGAAAAAAGACAAGGGAAAACCAGGAAAAGCACAGGTTATGTTCTCTAACAATGTATTTTAATGAATAACTATCAAAAAAACAACAGAGTAACAAAAGCACATTGGAAAATAAATATACATAACAATGAAAAAGCACTAAGTTCAGTTCTTAACTGAAGAAGCTAAGGTTAAGAAACGGCAGGAATTTGGAGTGGTTTGATCGCTTGCTGTTTCACTGATACATTAGTATCAAAATTTTAAGCACAGATTTGTTTTAAACAAAGAGAAATGTTTAGTATAGGCGAACATTGGTTACACCAGCAAACTTGCACGGGAGTTCTTCAAGTTGGTGTTTGTAAGAATTGGTCTGGACGGGAATATAGATTAATCAGTTTAAATGTAGCTGGAGCTCTTCCACTTTTTGCTTCCTTTCTTGTAGTTTTTCACCAGTGTAGCCATTGTTGTCATAGCTTCCAGTAATCCCTCTCCACGTGTAGCACTGGCCTTTTGGACGCACCAATACCTGTCCTTGATTTTGCCCAGACCCAGCCAATCAGCGATCTTGGATGAAGATAATGCGCCTTTAACATCTTGTTTATTGGCTATGACCATCAAAGGTACACCCTTTAGTTCTGGCGATTTGCACATGCGTTTCAACTCCTCACGTGCAGCGGGTAATCTGTCTTTGTCGGAACTGTCCACAACAAATATGATGCCTGAAAAATGTCAAGAAATGATAACTCAGAAAATGCCGTCCCTTTTGTGGGTTTTTTTTATTTTTATTTTTATTTTTTGTTATTTTTGCTTCAAAATGAAAAGGGTAGATAAAAGATGTCAGCTGTGTAAAGGTAATAATTTTAATGCTTAAATGCGAAGATTGTATTAATTTTCCTTACCATCAGAGCCTTTAAAGTACATGGTCCACAACCTGCGCAGTTTCTCCTGGCCACCGACGTCCCACACAGTGAAGGTGACGTTATCACACACGGTGACCGTCTCGACGTTGAAGCCAACGGTAGGTACAGTTTCGATCTCATTGTCGTCTAGCTTGATCTTGTACAAGATAGTCGTCTTTCCTGCAGTAGAATAAAATAATGTGTTGATCAAACATACGTGTTAGTTGCTTATTATCGCTTTTATATATTTATATGTATTTTAATTGATGACGCATACACTTCTGTGTGGTGAGTGACAGCGTTAAAGAGAAACGAACCTGCAGAGTCTAGTCCAACCATGAGGATTCTTGAGGGAGTCATGCGCAGGTCTTTAAGCACTTGGTTAACTCGAGACAGAACCTTACCCATTGTCAGTTATTTTGGAGGCGAAACGTTATTGGTGATGTTGGATATGAAATACTGAGCTTGCGGTTTGGTAGCTGACTTATATAGTTGGGTGATGTCACAATGTTCAGGGGAGTGAGTGAAGACAGACAATCCCGTCAGGCGGTCATCGGACTGTCTGGACGTCCCGGGGACGGCCACAGGTAAATCTCGGTGTGCAATGGTCACGAATTCAACACTAGCTGACCTTAGGATGCCTCGACGTAGAAAACGGTGCGATTATTAGATTTTCTACTGTTTTGATTGAATTTTGTTACTACAAAGTAACCCAGCTGGAATTAAAAACATAACTTTTACCAAACAATACTAGCAGGATTATGAACATTATGTGAGAAAATCAGAAAACAATGCCTAACCGCGGTAGGTGTTAAAGAGTAACACAGCAGTGTTATCCTGAGAGCATTGTGTTGTCATCGTCATGAAGCTATAGGAGACGCAGACAGTGTCGTTGTGTGGAAAACGCCCGAGAACTCAGAGGAAAATAAATGATAAACTGTAAGCAAGCTTGATACTAAAAGACGCTCGTAGACTATGCAGAGTGAGGAAAGTTATCATTGAGAAGACTTTTGGAAGCCTCCTTCTGACGGCCTTCCAAGATGGCACTAACAGATTACTGTTGATGTCAGTAAGTGATTTTCAACATTTTGGAAGCAAGTGGTCTTGTTTGCTTGATAAGTTTGGTATAAAAAGCATTTGTGTGGAAATGAACAAATGTCCGAAATGAGGAGTTTTATATATTTTTTTGTGCAAGAAAGTTCATAAAGGCTTGTTTCGTATTTCTCCTGCATATAGTAAATGGCGGCATGGCATTGCTTTTCCTCCTACAATACAATAATAAACAACCCGGCCATTAATCTCATGATAATGAAGAGGCATTTTAATGAGTGTTGTTTTAGCGTTAGGCTTTCGTGTACTCTGTGAGGCACACTTATGGTATTTGTCAGACATTGTTTATTTTCTACACTCAGGTAATTAAGTATTTATCCGGTCCCGAATTGAACTGTATGTGTCTTCTGACTAGTTGGTTTAGAGAACTTGTTGTCTCCGTAATACAGACGTTCAAGTAAAGCTCAGTCGTTACGCAACAATCATTTTATCTTTAGGCAGATAAAGTTACCTGCCGAAGTGTCGGAGAGCATTTAAATGAGCTACCATGAAGGGAAGGAAGAAAAAAGACAAGGGAAAACCAGGAAAAGCACAGGTTATGTTCTCTAACAATGTATTTTAATGAATAACTATCAAAAAAACAACAGAGTAACAAAAGCACATTGGAAAATAAATATACATAACAATGAAAAAGCACTAAGTTCAGTTCTTAACTGAAGAAGCTAAGGTTAAGAAACGGCAGGAATTTGGAGTGGTTTGATCGCTTGCTGTTTCACTGATACATTAGTATCAAAATTTTAAGCACAGATTTGTTTTAAACAAAGAGAAATGTTTAGTATAGGCGAACATTGGTTACACCAGCAAACTTGCACGGGAGTTCTTCAAGTTGGTGTTTGTAAGAATTGGTCTGGACGGGAATATAGATTAATCAGTTTAAATGTAGCTGGAGCTCTTCCACTTTTTGCTTCCTTTCTTGTAGTTTTTCACCAGTGTAGCCATTGTTGTCATAGCTTCCAGTAATCCCTCTCCACGTGTAGCACTGGCCTTTTGGACGCACCAATACCTGTCCTTGATTTTGCCCAGACCCAGCCAATCAGCGATCTTGGATGAAGATAATGCGCCTTTAACATCTTGTTTATTGGCTATGACCATCAAAGGTACACCCTTTAGTTCTGGCGATTTGCACATGCGTTTCAACTCCTCACGTGCAGCGGGTAATCTGTCTTTGTCGGAACTGTCCACAACAAATATGATGCCTGAAAAATGTCAAGAAATGATAACTCAGAAAATGCCGTCCCTTTTGTGGTTTTTTTTATTTTTATTTTTATTTTTTGTTATTTTTGCTTCAAAATGAAAAGGGTAGATAAAAGATGTCAGCTGTGTAAAGGTAATAATTTTAATGCTTAAATGCGAAGATTGTATTAATTTTCCTTACCATCAGAGCCTTTAAAGTACATGGTCCACAACCTGCGCAGTTTCTCCTGGCCACCGACGTCCCACACAGTGAAGGTGACGTTATCACACACGGTGACCGTCTCGACGTTGAAGCCAACGGTAGGTACAGTTTCGATCTCATTGTCGTCTAGCTTGATCTTGTACAAGATAGTCGTCTTTCCTGCAGAAGAATAAAATAATGTGTTGATCAAACATACGTGTTAGTTGCTTATTATCGCTTTTATATATTTATATGTATTTTAATTGATGACGCATACACTTCTGTGTGGTGAGTGACAGCGTTAAAGAGAAACGAACCTGCAGAGTCTAGTCCAACCATGAGGATTCTTGAGGGAGTCATGCGCAGGTCTTTAAGCACTTGGTTAACTCGAGACAGAACCTTACCCATTGTCAGTTATTTTGGAGGCGAAACGTTATTGGTGATGTTGGATATGAAATACTGAGCTTGCGGTTTGGTAGCTGACTTATATAGTTGGGTGATGTCACAATGTTCAGGGGAGTGAGTGAAGACAGACAATCCCGTCAGGCGGTCATCGGACTGTCTGGACGTCCCGGGGACGGCCACAGGTAAATCTCGGTGTGCAATGGTCACGAATTCAACACTAGCTGACCTTAGGATGCCTCGACGTAGAAAACGGTGCGATTATTAGATTTTCTACTGTTTTGATTGAATTTTGTTACTACAAAGTAACCCAGCTGGAATTAAAAACATAACTTTTACCAAACAATACTAGCAGGATTATGAACATTATGTGAGAAAATCAGAAAACAATGCCTAACCGCGGTAGGTGTTAAAGAGTAACACAGCAGTGTTATCCTGAGAGCATTGTGTTGTCATCGTCATGAAGCTATAGGAGACGCAGACAGTGTCGTTGTGTGGAAAACGCCCGAGAACTCAGAGGAAAATAAATGATAAACTGTAAGCAAGCTTGATACTAAAAGACGCTCGTAGACTATGCAGAGTGAGGAAAGTTATCATTGAGAAGACTTTTGGAAGCCTCCTTCTGACGGCCTTCCAAGATGGCACTAACAGATTACTGTTGATGTCAGTAAGTGATTTTCAACATTTTGGAAGCAAGTGGTCTTGTTTGCTTGATAAGTTTGGTATAAAAAGCATTTGTGTGGAAATGAACAAATGTCCGAAATGAGGAGTTTTATATATTTTTTTGTGCAAGAAAGTTCATAAAGGCTTGTTTCGTATTTCTCCTGCATATAGTAAATGGCGGCATGGCATTGCTTTTCCTCCTACAATACAATAATAAACAACCCGGCCATTAATCTCATGATAATGAAGAAGCATTTTAATGAGTGTTGTTTTAGCGTTAGGCTTTCGTGTACTCTGTGAGGCACACTTATGGTATTTGTCAGACATTGTTTATTTTCTACACTCAGGTAATTAAGTATTTATCCGGTCCCGAATTGAACTGTATGTGTCTTCTGACTAGTTGGTTTAGAGAACTTGTTGTCTCCGTAATACAGACGTTCAAGTAAAGCTCAGTCGTTACGCAACAATCATTTTATCTTTAGGCAGATAAAGTTACCTGCCGAAGTGTCGGAGAGCATTTAAATGAGCTACCATGAAGGGAAGGAAGAAAAAAGACAAGGGAAAACCAGGAAAAGCACAGGTTATGTTCTCTAACAATGTATTTTAATGAATAACTATCAAAAAAACAACAGAGTAACAAAAGCACATTGGAAAATAAATATACATAACAATGAAAAAGCACTAAGTTCAGTTCTTAACTGAAGAAGCTAAGGTTAAGAAACGGCAGGAATTTGGAGTGGTTTGATCGCTTGCTGTTTCACTGATACATTAGTATCAAAATTTTAAGCACAGATTTGTTTTAAACAAAGAGAAATGTTTAGTATAGGCGAACATTGGTTACACCAGCAAACTTGCACGGGAGTTCTTCAAGTTGGTGTTTGTAAGAATTGGTCTGGACGGGAATATAGATTAATCAGTTTAAATGTAGCTGGAGCTCTTCCACTTTTTGCTTCCTTTCTTGTAGTTTTTCACCAGTGTAGCCATTGTTGTCATAGCTTCCAGTAATCCCTCTCCACGTGTAGCACTGGCCTTTTGGACGCACCAATACCTGTCCTTGATTTTGCCCAGACCCAGCCAATCAGCGATCTTGGATGAAGATAATGCGCCTTTAACATCTTGTTTATTGGCTATGACCATCAAAGGCACACCCTTTAGTTCTGGCGATTTGCACATGCGTTTCAACTCCTCACGTGCAGCGGGTAATCTGTCTTTGTCGGAACTGTCCACAACAAATATGATGCCTGAAAAATGTCAAGAAATGATAACTCAGAAAATGCCGTCCCTTTTGTGGGTTTTTTTTTTATTTTTATTTTTATTTTTTGTTATTTTTGCTTCAAAATGAAAAGGGTAGATAAAAGATGTCAGCTGTGTAAAGGTAATAATTTTAATGCTTAAATGCGAAGATTGTATTAATTTTCCTTACCATCAGAGCCTTTAAAGTACATGGTCCACAACCTGCGCAGTTTCTCCTGGCCACCGACGTCCCACACAGTGAAGGTGACGTTATCACACACGGTGACCGTCTCGACGTTGAAGCCAACGGTAGGTACAGTTTCGATCTCATTGTCGTCTAGCTTGATCTTGTACAAGATAGTCGTCTTTCCTGCAGAAGAATAAAATAATGTGTTGATCAAACATACGTGTTAGTTGCTTATTATCGCTTTTATATATTTATATGTATTTTAATTGATGACGCATACACTTCTGTGTGGTGAGTGACAGCGTTAAAGAGAAACGAACCTGCAGAGTCTAGTCCAACCATGAGGATTCTTGAGGGAGTCATGCGCAGGTCTTTAAGCACTTGGTTAACTCGAGACAGAACCTTACCCATTGTCAGTTATTTTGGAGGCGAAACGTTATTGGTGATGTTGGATATGAAATACTGAGCTTGCGGTTTGGTAGCTGACTTATATAGTTGGGTGATGTCACAATGTTCAGGGGAGTGAGTGAAGACAGACAATCCCGTCAGGCGGTCATCGGACTGTCTGGACGTCCCGGGGACGGCCACAGGTAAATCTCGGTGTGCAATGGTCACGAATTCAACACTAGCTGACCTTAGGATGCCTCGACGTAGAAAACGGTGCGATTATTAGATTTTCTACTGTTTTGATTGAATTTTGTTACTACAAAGTAACCCAGCTGGAATTAAAAACATAACTTTTACCAAACAATACTAGCAGGATTATGAACATTATGTGAGAAAATCAGAAAACAATGCCTAACCGCGGTAGGTGTTAAAGAGTAACACAGCAGTGTTATCCTGAGAGCATTGTGTTGTCATCGTCATGAAGCTATAGGAGACGCAGACAGTGTCGTTGTGTGGAAAACGCCCGAGAACTCAGAGGAAAATAAATGATAAACTGTAAGCAAGCTTGATACTAAAAGACGCTCGTAGACTATGCAGAGTGAGGAAAGTTATCATTGAGAAGACTTTTGGAAGCCTCCTTCTGACGGCCTTCCAAGATGGCACTAACAGATTACTGTTGATGTCAGTAAGTGATTTTCAACATTTTGGAAGCAAGTGGTCTTGTTTGCTTGATAAGTTTGGTATAAAAAGCATTTGTGTGGAAATGAACAAATGTCCGAAATGAGGAGTTTAATATATTTTTTTGTGCAAGAAAGTTCATAAAGGCTTGTTTCGTATTTCTCCTGCATATAGTAAATGGCGGCATGGCATTGCTTTTCCTCCTACAATACAATAATAAATAACCCGGCCATTAATCTCACGATAATGAAGAAGCATTTTAATGAGTGTTGTTTTAGCGTTAGGCTTTCGTGTACTCTGTGAGGCACACTTATGGTATTTGTCAGACATTGTTTATTTTCTACACTCAGGTAATTAAGTATTTATCCGGTCCCGAATTGAACTGTATGTGTCTTCTGACTAGTTGGTTTAGAGAACTTGTTGTCTCCGTAATACAGACGTTCAAGTAAAGCTCAGTCGTTACGCAACAATCATTTTATCTTTAGGCAGATAAAGTTACCTGCCGAAGTGTCGGAGAGCATTTAAATGAGCTACCATGAAGGGAAGGAAGAAAAAAGACAAGGGAAAACCAGGAAAAGCACAGGTTATGTTCTCTAACAATGTATTTTAATGAATAACTATCAAAAAAACAACAGAGTAACAAAAGCACATTGGAAAATAAATATACATAACAATGAAAAAGCACTAAGTTCAGTTCTTAACTGAAGAAGCTAAGGTTAAGAAACGGCAGGAATTTGGAGTGGTTTGATCGCTTGCTGTTTCACTGATACATTAGTATCAAAATTTTAAGCACAGATTTGTTTTAAACAAAGAGAAATGTTTAGTATAGGCGAACATTGGTTACACCAGCAAACTTGCACGGGAGTTCTTCCAGTTGGTGTTTGTAAGAATTGGTCTGAACGGGAATATAGATTAATCAGTTTAAATGTAGCTGGAGCTCTTCCACTTTTTGCTTCCTTTCTTGTAGTTTTTCACCAGTGTAGCCATTGTTGTCATAGCTTCCAGTAATCCCTCTCCACGTGTAGCACTGGCCTTTTGGACGCACCAATACCTGTCCTTGATTTTGCCCAGACCCAGCCAATCAGCGATCTTGGATGAAGATAATGCGCCTTTAACATCTTGTTTATTGGCTATGACCATCAAAGGCACACCCTTCAGTTCTGGCGATTTGCACATGCGTTTCAACTCCTCAAGTGCAGCGGGTAATCTGTCTTTGTCGGAACTGTCCACAACAAATATGATGCCTGAAAAATGTCAAGAAATGATAACTCAGAAAATGCCGTCCCTTTTGTGGGTTTTTTTTATTTTTATTTTTATTTTTTGTTATTTTTGCTTCAAAATGAAAAGGGTAGATAAAAGATGTCAGCTGTGTAAAGGTAATAATTTTAATGCTTAAATGCGAAGATTGTATTAATTTTCCTTACCATCAGAGCCTTTAAAGTACATGGTCCACAACCTGCGCAGTTTCTCCTGGCCACCGACGTCCCACACAGTGAAGGTGACGTTATCACACACGGTGACCGTCTCGACGTTGAAGCCAACGGTAGGTACAGTTTCGATCTCATTGTCGTCTAGCTTGATCTTGTACAAGATGGTCGTCTTTCCTGCAGAAGAATAAAATAATGTGTTGATCAAACATACGTGTTAGTTGCTTATTATCGCTTTTATATATTTATATGTATTTTAATTGATGACGCATACACTTCTGTGTGGTGAGTTACAGCGTTAAAGAGAAACGAACCTGCAGAGTCTAGTCCAACCATGAGGATTCTTGAGGGAGTCATGCGCAGGTCTTTAAGCACTTGGTTAACTCGAGACAGAACCTTACCCATTGTCAGTTATTTTGGAGGCGAAACGTTATTGGTGATGTTGGATATGAAATACTGAGCTTGCGGTTTGGTAGCTGACTTATATAGTTGGGTGATGTCACAATGTTCAGGGGAGTGAGTGAAGACAGACAATCCCGTCAGGCGGTCATCGGACTGTCTGGACGTCCCGGGGACGGCCACAGGTAAAACTCGGTGTGCAATGGTCACGAATTCAACACTAGCTGACCTTAGGATGCCTCGACGTAGAAAACGGTGCGATTATTAGATTTTCTACTGTTTTGATTGAATTTTGTTACTACAAAGTAACCCAGCTGGAATTAAAAACATAACTTTTACCAAACAATACTAGCAGGATTATGAACATTATGTGAGAAAATCAGAAAACAATGCCTAACCGCGGTAGGTGTTAAAGAGTAACACAGCAGTGTTATCCTGAGAGCATTGTGTTGTCATCGTCATGAAGCTATAGGAGACGCAGACAGTGTCGTTGTGTGGAAAACGCCCGAGAACTCAGAGGAAAATAAATGATAAACTGTAAGCAAGCTTGATACTAAAAGACGCTCGTAGACTATGCAGAGTGAGGAAAGTTATCATTGAGAAGACTTTTGGAAGCCTCCTTCTGACGGCCTTCCAAGATGGCACTAACAGATTACTGTTGATGTCAGTAAGTGATTTTCAACATTTTGGAAGCAAGTGGTCTTGTTTGCTTGATAAGTTTGGTATAAAAAGCATTTGTGTGGAAATGAACAAATGTCCGAAATGAGGAGTTTTATATATTTTTTTGTGCAAGAAAGTTCATAAAGGCTTGTTTCGTATTTCTCCTGCATATAGTAAATGGCGGCATGGCATTGCTTTTCCTCCTACAATACAATAATAAACAACCCGGCCATTAATCTCATGATAATGAAGAAATATTTTAATGAGTGTTGTTTTTGCGTTAGGCTTTCGTGTACTCTGTGAGGCACACTTATGGTATTTGTCAGACATTGTTTATTTTCTACACTCAGGTAATTAAGTATTTATCCGGTCCCGAATTGAACTGTATGTGTCTTCTGACTAGTTGGTTTAGAGAACTTGTTGTCTCCGTAATACAGACGTTCAAGTAAAGCTCAGTCGTTACGCAACAATCATTTTATCTTTAGGCAGATAAAGTTACCTGCCGAAGTGTCCGAGAGCATTTAAATGAGCTACCATGAAGGGAAGGAAGAAAAAAGACAAGGGAAAACCAGGAAAAGCACAGGTTATGTTCTCTAACAATGTATTTTAATGAATAACTATAAAGAAAAAACAACAGAGTAACAAAAGCACATAGGAAAATAAATAGGCTTTCGTGTACTCTGTGAGGCACACTTATGGTATTTGTCAGACATTGCTTATTTTCTACACTCAGGTAATTAAGCATTTATCCGGTCCCGAATTGAACTGTATGTGTCTTCTGACTAGTTGGTTTAGAGAACTTGTTGTCTCCGTAATACAGACGTTCAAGTAAAGCTCAGTCGTTACGCAACAATCATTTTATCTTTAGGCAGATAAAGTTACCTGCCGAAGTGTCCGAGAGCATTTAAATGAGCTACCATGAAGGGAAGGAAGAAAAAAGACAAGGGAAAACCAGGAAAAGCACAGGTTATGTTCTCTAACAATGTATTTTAATGAATAACTATCAAAAAAAAACAACAGAGTAACAAAAGCACATTGGAAAATAAATATACATAACAATGAAAAAGCACTAAGTTCAGTTCTTAACTAAAGAAGCTAAGGTTAAGAAACGGCAGGAATTTGGAATTGTTTGATCGCTTGCTGTTTCACTGATACATTAGTATCAAAATTTTAAGCACAAATTTGTTTTAAACAAAGAGAAATGTTTAGTGTAGGCGAACATTGGTTACACCAGCAAACTTGCATGGAATTTCTTCAAGTTGGTGTTTGTAAGAATTGGTCTGGACGGGAATATAGATTAATCAGTTTAAATGTAGCTGGAGCTCTTCCACTTTTTGCTTCCTTTCTTGTAGTTTTTCACCAGTGTAGCCATTGTTGTCATAGCCTCGAGTAATCCCTCTCCACGTGTAGCCCTGGCTTTTTGAACGCACGAAGACAGACAATCGCGTCAGGTGGTCTCCGGACTGTGTGGACGTCCTGGGGACGGCCACAGGTAAAGCACGGTCTGCAATGGCTGACCTTATGACCCATCGTCGTACAAAACGTTGCGATTATTAGATTATGAGATTTTCTACTGTTTTGATTGAATTTTGTTACCACAAAGTAAGCCTGTTGGAAATAAAGACATATTTTTTTAGAAAGCAATACTAGCATGATTAAGAACATTATGTGAGAAAATCAGAAAACAATATCTAGATGTTAAAGAGTAATACAGTAGTGTTATCCTGACAGCATTGTGTTGTCATCGTCATGAAGATGTAGCAGACGCAGACAGTGTCGTTGTGTGGAAAACGCCCGAGATCTCAGAGGAAAATAAATGATAAGCTCTAAAAAAGATTGATAATAAAAGACGCTCGTAGACTATGTAGAGTGTGGAGGGTGATTATTGAGAAGACTTTTGGAATGCCTTCAAAGATGGCACCAACATATTGCTGTTTATATGAGTAACTAATTTTCAACAGTTTTGAAAGAAGTGATCTTGTTTGCTTGATAAGTTTGGTATAAAAAGCATTTGTGTGGAAATGACAAATGTCCAAAATGATGAGTTTTATATTTTTTTGTGCAAGAAAGTTCTTAAAGGCTTGTTTCGTATTTCGCCTGCATATAGTAAATGGCTGTAGCTACTGGGGGGCATGGCATTGCTTTTCCTCCTACAATACAATAATAAACAACCCGGCCATTAATCTCATGATAATGAAGAAGCATTTTAATGAGTGTTGTTTTAGCGTTAGGTTTTCGTGTACTATGGTATTTGTCAGACATTGCTTATTTTCTACACTCAGGTAATTAAGTATTTATCCGGTCCCGAATTGAACTGTATGTGTCTTCTGACTAGTTGGTTTAGAGAACTTGTTGTCTCCGTAATACAGACGTTCAAGTAAAGCTCAGTCGTTACGGAACAATCATTTTATCTTTAGGCAGATAAAGTTACCTGCCGAAATGTCTGAGACCATTTAAATGAGCTGGCATTAAGAAAAGAAATAAAAGACAGGAAAACATCAGGAAGAACACACGTTGAGTTTTGTAAAAAATTCTTGTGAAAAAAATTAGTTTTCTACTTTTTGCTCAACTGCAAAGTCAACATGAAATGTATATTTGGGATAATTCAGGTGGAATGAGTATCTGCGATGATATAAGTTCTTTTGAACAAACAAGAACAGGTGTTCCCAGACACCATTAAATGATTTTTACGTTAAGAGTAAGTGTTATGTGGAAAAGTGTGTCAGACTGTGGACGCCTAGCTTTTGTCTGCGGTGACCACCCACCTTAACGCTGGCAGCGGTCGTATAAGTGAAATGCTCGTAGATACGACGTCAAACGCCCAGAAAATAAATAAATATTTACACGAAATAGTTTCGTTAATTTTTTCTGAGGGTAAAGTTTAAAATGACTATCAGGGATTTCTCTTGCTTCCTCTTGTTTGCATGCTGGTACACCATGAATATGAACTTGTAATTGGCAACCCAGCCTCAACGACCATTTGGCTATAAAAAGGGAAATTAAGTGAAAGGGGCATCTCTAGAGAGATCGTTAAAAACACATTTCCAAAGATCCTAAATAAACCGTCCGACACTGTCCTAAATTTTGCCCAACAAATTCTGGAAGGGCAAATGGCACGCCTCGCCCAAAACAGGGTTTTGACTTTCATCTTCGTTGTCGAAACCGACACTGGTATACCAACAGTTAACCAAAATTTGTGTGTTCCAGATCAATAATCGCAAGACCAGTTTCCAAAAACGACAAATAACACAAACCATCAAAGAAATAGGAAAATTTATAAAATATACAACTAAGGACGGATTCATGCAAAGGGAAGAAATCAATAGATTTCGATGATAACGACAAAGTACAATGAATGTTTTTGGCGGATGAATAAAATCATCGAAATTTTCCGAATCGAGTTGCATTTTACTATATGATGTCGATAATCCAATCATGTATCTCTGTTGCGCTTTGATTGCAGCTATTTATCTATCCAACGTGTCGATCATACTCAACACAACGAACATATGACCCCTAGGCCCCTATCGGAATAAGACACAATTACAAAGCACAGTTCCAGAGATTCTGAACACCCCGTCTGTATATACTAAAAACAGAGGCGTGCTCACTGTACATTTTAAGAAACTCAGAGTGGAGGGGTTTGATGAAATATCGTTGACACACTAGTTTTTTTCTGTAAGAACTTGTAACGTTTATTGAAATCATCACAGCACACCTGATCTATAAATGCTACAAGGCCAGATACGTGTATACGTGTGTAGTGAAAATTTACAACATCATAACTGAAACTATGCCTCTTGTCGTAAAGTCGGCGTGCCAGGAGGCCATTGTCGTCTTTGTACAGATACATTTCCATATAAGATGTACCATCTGTAGAATGTGTAGTTTCCTCTAAGGATCCTTGACATATATATTTCTATATAATATACGGGTTACTCACGGGTAGCAAATCATTAATATACCGTTTGGGTAATGATATAGATCGAACCTGATGAAATTTTCTCTTTAATAACCTGTGCATATAGTTGCATTGATACGTGAACAAGTATAGATCTGCAAAAAAGTGGGGCACAATTTGTACCCATTGGAATACCTATACACTGTTGATAAATGTCTTTTGCAAATTTCACATAAATGTCATTAGTCTGAAATTCAAGTAACTCAATACATAACGAGACGTCCTATGAATAGTTACCTTTGTGTAGTGGAACTGAAGAAGGCTCTATTGCCACTGACATCATTGTAGCGGTGACCAGTTTTATTAAACACCGAGACGATTAATGTCGAAATCCTATCAATTAAATCTGTGTGAAGTTTACTAGTATAGGGAGTGGGGAAATTCCAAGTAGGAATGTTCACATCTGGTATGTGTGCAATAGTGTCTAGTTCTTCAGTGAGACGTATCGAGTTCTTAAGAATCCACATAGAGTTGACACCTGATTTTTTGTGGTGATTGCACAACAATACTTGTTCCAAAATGACTGTATTTCTTGTAATGCCTTCGTTATGGGGTAGATACTGTGCTGTATCGGTATGACGGGAAGGTAACGATATTCGCCTTTTGTAAAACAAAAAATTGATATTTACATGTAGTTTGTTTTTATTTAAGTTTTGTTTTCAATCCCTATTGTCCTTGCTAGGATGACTGTTTAGAATGAATTTTTATGTCACACGTACAGGGAAAACTACATGGAAGCTAGAATGTTGAAACTTCGAGGGAACACCACCCTGGGATAGAAAACTACTTCCGGTAGACAAAACCTAAGTACATTTTTATATTCCTCGTTCAGTGAAACGAATGTGCTTAGATTTTGTGGAGCTTTAAAATGTGTTTAGATTTTGTCTATCGGGAGTAGGCGGCACTAAACCTTCCAACAATGTTTTATTTATGTTGTCGACAAGACGAATATCAAAAAGTCATTTTCTCTAAGCTGTTCTTCGTCGCTTTACCCGTTGTGCATGATACCTGACAGTCTAGTGTTCTCATTTCTTTTTCACTTTTTCTCCCTTTTTTCTGTTTTTCTTATTACTATTACCAATACCTACTGTGTATCATTTATAGCCTGTGCTTGGCTTCCGATATCGTTGTAAAGAACGCAACAGGTTTATTCTTTATATTAAGCTGGTTAAGTATTGAATCCTTCCTGAATTTATATAGTAGGTAGCATCGGTGTGGAGGGGAGGTGCGCGGGGGTAGAGGCAAGAAAGATATACCAGAAAGAAAGTGCTTTAGGTTTCATAATTTATTTAAATAAGTAACTTTTAAAACCAAGTGGATAACAAAAGCTGAACGTGACGCGTTGGGAAGTTAGTAACCTGAGAACGATTGGTAGTTTACGTCCGGGTTTTCCTCAACCATAAAGTTCACTCTATCGTAGAATTCAGCCATTCCTAGGTATGGCCTTAAACTAGTCAATAAGAATTTCCACAGTCTATAGTCTGTTGAAAAATATTTTTTCGGCAATTTGCTGGGCATATGTGTAGAAATATGGGTAGAAATGTGTCACACCTTGGAAAGTTTGTCAGTAACTTGTCAAAGTGCAGGGGTTTACCCTGAACAATCCGGTTTCTTCCAGTTTTAAAACTGGCCGACACTATGAAAAGTTAATGGGCCTACCACTGGATAGTGTCAAATTTAGGTTACATTTTTGGTTCAATGCACGATTTGAAACGTTGAAATATTTTACGTTTTATGATGTATTATATCTATTGCGAGCGTGTTCTGAAGTCCAAGTGTACTTTGTCAAAGAATATCGAATTGCATGATATACACGGTGGGTAATAGTTATTCCCTTTAATCGACGTGCTGGATGAAGGGAGTTAAACTGCTGGATATTTCCTAAGCCAGAGTTAGCTCCCATGGCGGACACGCGCTTGAGAATAATTGAATGATTGCACATGGGTCGAACTCCGTTGGTTTATTCCATTGAAGCGTCTCTCTGGCCACGGACGAGCGGCCCTAGACCAATGGATTATGAAGTGAGCTACTGGAATCCACCTTCAACTGGTTAAGCTGCAGAATTTAATGAGAAGGTTTGACGGGTGACTGGTGAAGAGCTATGTTTTTCTCCAAGATCTATACGTTTTTTTACACACAGGCCTATAATACTTAAAACTTGCCTTTAAGTGAAATATTACAAAGGATACAGTAGTAAACTCAAATCTTGCAAAAAACGATTAAACATGATCCGGGTTTGTAATGTTAAATATATCACCAATGTAACATCCATATTTCTTGGCCATCAGTTTTTGCAAGAGTGTATCTCATTCCCCACCAGGTGAGAGATTTTCCGTCGGAAAAAATAGGCTACGACGGATTCTCGCCTGCAGTTCCAGCCTATTATCGCACGTGGAGAATCAGATCACTAACTTTAGGATTGAGTGGATCTAGGAAAACTGGGATTAGGACAAAGCAGTGTAAACTGTTTTTGTGCATCAGAAAGCACAATTACGAAGCTCACGTTGTAGAAACACTTGCATTCTTGTAAACCAGCCTGGGATAAAAAAAAGACACCAGTGAGGATATTTATTAGCGCAACATTTGAAGTAGACTACTCTTATAATGCTAATGTAAATTACCAGGTGAGATATTTAATCATGAGATATGGTTGAAGTTGGGTCAAGTACATCAGTACTTCTCGCCTCAAAGTAATTGCAAATTTCAAATAATGGCAGCAATAGTGGTTATAAAACTGATGACATAATTGAGAATAAAGGAAATTAACGGTACACACATTACACATTGTAAGAAATCTACACCAGTTATATTTCAGTGAGCTACAGATTTCTGATTTTTTAGCTTTCTTATACAAACTGCACGTCTGCGATATCTTATATATAATTATACAGCCTTTAGAGACATGCGCATTTAAAAAGGAAACAAAATGAAAGTAAGGTGTTATCGGATTACATCATTTGAATTACACACAACATGATCGCAAAACAGCCAGTCCTTAAAGGGAAGGCAGTCCAAAAGCGGTCACAATTAATAAAGGGATAAACGTGTGTTTGAAGCTATTGATCCCTTAGTCTATATGTACTAAAAGTAATGAGGGGCCTTTGTGGCCGAGGGAGCTTGCTCACCAGAGCGGTCTAATGTCCCAGAAACCTCCCACCTATGCGGTGGCAGTGAGCTCAAGTCCAGCTCATGCCGACTTTCTCTCCGGCCGTACGTGGTAAGGTCTGCCAGCAACCTGTGTGGGTTTCCCCCCCTGGGATCTGCGCGATTTCTTCCCACCATAACAGCATATAAAATGTCCTACAAGTGAAATATTCTTGAGTACGCCGTAAAAACACGAATCAAATCAATTAATGTGATGACAGAACAACATTTTGATTAGACCAGTGGCGTCTAGTGTACTGCGTTTAATATCACCGCATTTTTGTTACCGAATTCTGCTTAAGCCATGGTGCTAGCGGGCCTGTAAGTTGTCATTTCTTGAAGACATACTCGGATAGAAAAAAAAAAACCCTGACGTAAACTGACAAGAGACCAGATTTCATCCGTACCATGTGTTCATCTGCCAACTATCATACAGTCGTCGCTGTTCTGAATTTATTCTCCACGCTGTTGTTTTTTGTATTATATATTTCACTAAAGTAAATGCACCTGTATGAATCATCTAGTGCGTTTTATTGACAATACTGATAACTTAACATGTTGTACACAGAGTTATACATAGCATAACTAACTGGTCACCTACGTATGTTACCGTAGCGACCAGCACCCGTCCTACAGAAGTCAACGGTGAAAATTTCATTACAAATAACACCTCGAAACCTACCTTATAGTTGGTATGACCCGATTCCTTGAGTCAAAAAAAAAAAAAAAAAAAAAACTGGCAAAGCCGTCGCCGGTAAACCATCTTTCAACAGTAATCCAGCCAGTTAAAGTTTTGGACTGGGTTTTTCGAGCTAACATCCGTCATGTCTTACTTTGAAACATCTCGCAAGCGATGGGCCGCGGAAATTTTATCCCAACCGACACATACTCATGCGTTGTACAGAGTATGTGTATGGTGGGATAAAATTTTCGATGACCATCGCCTGCGAGTAGTGTTCAAAGCAAAAAATTATCTTTCTCAGCAAACTAAAGATATAGATGTGTTGTTCATTGGATGGACTATCCATGTGAGAAAACGAAATTGTAATCCTGTTAAAATTATATGCATGCTGGTTAAAGGGGGCAGATCAGGTGTCCCAATGATTAGGGTAAATAATTAAAGAGACGTGCAGAAACCCTCCCTAATACAGTGCAGACTATGACGTATACACAGGTCAAGATCTAGGTCATATGCTGACCCGGTTAGATACAATGGTTTAAAAGACGGAGTCAGACAATCACGTTGTTTCAAAAAGGTAGCACTGCGATAAATCTGGTGCAAAAAGATTTGTCGCACACAGACTAGAATATAAAATACACGAACAGGGAATGATGCTCACCTGATTGCTAGGAGAGCTAATAAATATTTTATCTGTACATTTTGTTACACTGTCACGTGCTAGCAATGAATGGACGTCACAGGCATGCCTGGTCACGTGATACCAAACTAAAATAAACGTGCCAGATTAAGAGAACTCACGGAAAGAATGGGAACGACATATAGGATGAACAGAATTGTTATGTAAATAAATGTCCTTATTGCTCAAAAAAATAAAAAATAAAAATATTGGTGGTAACAACATTACAGAGATACAAGTACAAATGCACTGGACAGTTGTGCACTGCCAGGCGAGGGATATCAGTTCGACTGGACTCTTCACCCGCTTTGTAGGGCCGCCTCGATCTGCTGGTCTGAAGAGAGAACTGAACAAAACCACTATGTACTCCACAGCAACAGAATTAGGCTAAGTACGAGTACACGTTACGCTATACAAAGTTAACTATAGGCCCCTACGATTACTTCAAGACAATATAGCTACATTATACTTATTGCAGAAGTACAACACACGCGTCTGTATCGAACTCTAACTATAGTCGGGTGGCGCCCTGGCAAGACATCCCGAAGGTCGACGCGGTCCTTCCAGCAATTGTGTGTGAATGGCGTGCGATGCTTGCAGCCAAGCCTACAACAGCCTTCCGGCGTTTGACACGCAAGGCCTAATTCATATTCAAATCAGTTAAGCACACCTCAGGTCCAGTACCGGGCTTGTACCCTTGGTCAGCCGGGCGCTCGCTACTCTTTCAAACACAATCTCCTCGCAGAGGCAAAATTAAACAGCTCACACTCTGCCGTACAAGTCTACATCAGTGGGAGGTCATACTGGTGACAAATACTAACAACAGGTTCCTTATGGATATACAACTTCTTGGTTTATGAACAAGATCTTTCGATTTAGATACTAAGATCATTATTAACTAAAAATCTGAAACTTTACAAATTTCATTGCTGATCAACGCTAAATAAATAGATCATGTTTAGTCATTTCTGTATCAACTCCTTCAAATTTTATATGCTCTTAATTTAATATCATTTCTCTTGAGACAGCACAATTCCTTACATTCGACTGGCCACTGATGCAATATTTGTTTTAGTGGCGGGGTGGTGCATCTACTTCACAACATGCCGTTTTACACACTGATGACGCCGCTTTACAGACACACATAATGGCACGATTCTAACTTTACACAGGCTTATTCTACACACAAGCACATGATGAGTTTCCCGAACGTGATATATCAGTCTTTCAATGTTAAATTATTTGTTATTGTTCTCGCTGACTATTAAGAAAGACTACATGTACATAATTAAAGCCCCTTTTCCTTAAACAGAAGCATAACAAAAACATTAGCGTTTTTCCTGAGACGATGGAAGAGTTCCAAGTTACTTAGCTTTTACTTTCCACATTCTTGACATATCATTATGTCATTACATTGAGAAAGACATATGCCTTCAGTAATTACCGTTGTGTCACGCCCAAAAGAAATACGGCACGATGAATGACATAAAATGACCCCTCCTCGCGCCCAGGTAGATTCAAAGTGTCAAAAATATTACACTTGCCAGAAGGATATCATCTTACCTTCCAAACAAGTTTCAAAACACCTAAGATCAATAGTAATCCCAGAATCAGCCTAAATCTGCAACATAGTCCTGGAAGAATTTTTAGACAATCTACCCCAATACTGACACTGCTAATACTGGTAAATCATGGTAATGATAAATAATGACCACATCAGACAGTTCTCTCTGAGCGCCGACATCGCAAACATCACTGGCTTTGGCTGCAGTGACTTTTTTGTGTATCTCAGGGTTTTTTTGACTGAAGTTTCGTCTGCTGATAAAATCACTGCCGTAATCTTTCCAAAATTATTATCTGTCGAGACGCCAGTCAGCTCAAAGAAGTTCGTTTATGTAAAACTGACTCTACGAGGTTCCGTTTGACAAGCAATTTATTTTTTCCCACTAATGCACATGGGAAATCGAAGGAAGAAGACATGAAATTATAGTTATTTGAGGACCATCCTATTTTCGGTGGCTATTTTGATACACAAGCATAGGGCTTGTTTTGGATACTTGGAGCGTTCCCGTGAAGTGGCAATTGACAACAGTCTTCAGATACCATATCCGGGCAGAGATGATTTAAACAAGGGTATTATCAAGCTCGCCTCGGAGAGCAAACATGAACATTATCAGTGTCCATTAGCACATCCGGCAACCAATTACAAGTACAGACTTTGTTACGTAACACTCCTGGACTGACCACTGACATGGCCAGAGGTGCGTGACCATAAAGCATGTCAAAATGACCTCAGTCGATGAAGACTGAGTCAGTTTGATCTCTGTTTCATGCCTACCATGCCTTACTGTTGTCAGTGGAACATTATCATTATGAACATTATCAAAAACATAGGCCAATTAATGGTAAATTGTGGAATATGCAAAACCGGGGAGGGGGAGGGGGAGGGGAGGGTGCATGCAGAAATAAACACTCTATTTGTCAAAAACTCACATCCTCGCATTTAGAAACCTAGCTGGATTACTGGAAATGTGCGAGTGTCTAGACGGAATAGGACTCGGGCATGTCTGATTTGCAGTCAGCATTGTGCAGCTCTTGTTTCTAATTGGTATCATATGCCATCGATGTTTAGCAGACATAGTGTTGAGATATTCCATACACTGCTGATAATACCTGTGTTCAAACGCGCGTTTCCTTCTCACTCATCAGGGGCTTCGTAACTCCTGTACAAGGCGGACATATTATACCATGCTAGTCTGGTAGCTGTATATTCAAGTGGAATAAAATATCCGCCAATACCATCTTAGAGTTCTTCTTATTTCCTTTCTTTCTTTCTTTCTATCTCAAATTTGGCTTTTTAATCTGTGTCACGTTGCTTATTATTCCTAACATGTCCCCAAAGGACACGGATTAACGAGACGACTTTGTTGACGGTCTCTGTCTGGACTTCCTTCTATCCAGGAAGATCGATGGTCTTGTCTACAGTGTGTTCATTTGTCACGGATTGCCTGAAGAAAGGATCTTATCCCCGATGTATATCTGATCCGGTACATCATAGTTGTCTACTACGTCTAGACAAATTCTTCGGTAAGGATATGATTTAATGTATCGTACACGTGTGATAGAGACCGAGAAAAGAAGCAAATTTCATGAATTTTTAACATGAGACATTAACGGATCATTTGTGTATTTACCCATCAAATGTAACACTTTGGATAAGAGTTGCTTCCAATTACGTACGGAGCCTGAAATTTTATAAGCATTGCTGTACAAACCGCAGATGTGTTATTTGACCAATTGGTTTATATGATTAATTTGAGCAAGCATTTGATATGATTTTAATCTCGTCATCATTACCGTAAGAGAAAATATATTTCTGGAGGATACATACCTAGAATATTTGGAAGGGCGGTGATGTCCTGCGTACTCAGGAATTCCTTTTCCTTCCGAAGCCTCCTTTACCTTGCTGTATAATAAAATTCAGGACTTTTTTTTGCGTTTCCAAAATGCATTCGCGATATAACTCACAAGTAACATATCAAGAAGATACGTAGAGCCATAATCATGTCGGCCAGACCCAAGTCAACCTGTTATTCCTATATGTCAAAGAACGCCGTTACCACTCTAAGCTACAGAACAACAACTATCACTGCTGAAGTACTAGCCATATGTATCGTGACACTGAGAGGCTTACCGTAAGATGTACAGAGATTTGGTCTAGACAAGGATTTATATGTTACTCGACCTTTTCGCTAACCCACACTAGCCTTTCGCCATCTCCACCAGTTACAAAACAAAAGACTACATTATAGAGGGTAAAACTAGAGTAAAGACGACAGTTGGTAAATGGTCACACTTAATCGGTGAATTAAGACTCTTGCCAGTATTACTCATTGAGGGTTGCTGTTATCACTGTCATCAATGTTTAAAGAGTAGCAACGTATAACCTCCCCACCCCTCCACCCCTCCACCCCTCCACCACCACGATCTAAACAGAATAAGTGAAAGAAATGCAATGATGCCAATTAAAATTATTAAAATTAATTAGATGTCAGTGATCTTGGAATGCCTGGAAACGTGCTCATTGGGCACCTCAACTCCACGTTGTAATTTTAGAAGCATTGAACAAAAATTTGACTGGGCAAATACCTACGCTGTCTTAACGATGTGCGACAGGAAGTATACTTGACATAAAGGTATATCTCGGATCGTGTTACTGAAAGCCAGAAACTCGTGTCCGTCAACTGTCTTGTATACAGGTATTGAAAAAAACTAAAATTTTCTTTCTGCTCATGGGCACGATGAACAGTTCTTCAGTGAAATAATGAGCTTTTCATGCAAAACAAAAAAATTTGGCTTTTTGAAAATGCTTTAAATTTTTTCTAATTTAGAGGCTCTAGGATTTCATTGGAGTACAGGATGTGTCTGTTTAGTTTCATTCCTGCTGTACCGGTTTGGACTGCAAGCCAACGAATTCCGTGTACGTCATTTGATATTCTGCTTCGATTTATTTATTTATTTATTTATTTATTGTATTACTGCTTAATGCCATAATTGAATTTTTCACCTTTACTATGGCAGTCCGAGTAGTGGGTGGAAGAAATCGGAACGGCCGGGGCAAACCACCGACCATTGGCAAGATATTGATGAACTTGCCACATTTGACGGACAGTTTTGTACACTATATTGGTTGAGGAAAAATGGCTTCCACTGAACGTTAGACTGCGCATGCAACCACACTAGCGTGGTCGGTCGCTTATTGTCATCAAGGCCCCACCAGCGATGAGAGCTGGAAAATCTGCCCATTGCATGTCTTACGTAGAGTTGAACCCGAATCTCGTGTGTACCACACTCTGCTTCTAGCAATCTGTAAGCGATTATATGAAATGTTCTTGAAGAAGTTTTGAACCAGATTTGTTGGATATATGTGCACTACATACTGAATGTTTGAATGTATAAAACCCTTAATCTGTTGAAATGAGAAGTATAATGATGGCAACTGATTTCGGCAATTAAGCCAAGGTTGTTCGCATGTCAGTTGCTATAGATATCGTTCAAGAAAATGTTTATTTGATGGGTGTTCTACGCCATACAACGCTCGAAAATTCCACTTATACGCAATTGGCGAGCATTAAGCTTGAAGAAAATGATGCAAAAACCCACGAAAGTGGGAACCCAAGCTGCTGAGAGCTCTTCCCAAATGTTCCGGGAGAGGAAACCAGCATAGGCTGGAACTGAACTCGGGCGACCCTATCAGTGATGGACTCCTAAGTCATTGTGTTGTGGTAGCAGGCTAACCACTCTACCACAGATGTCCCACAAGGAAATAAAAAGGCGACATCAAGAACCAAAGTAGGCTTGATATAAAACCCGGGGGAATTCCCCTGTTAGATGTCTAAGCTTGTATATCTGCTGATCTCTTATCCACTTGAATCAGCACTTTTTTCAATTGTAGCTCATTATTATCCATTATTATCCACATTATCCAATAATAAGTATTAATGTATTAAAGCCGAGGACATCGGACTCATTTGTGTTAAATAAATATGTGAAAACATTACCAATTACACATTATTTGCTAGTATTTATCCGTTTTGGGCTCAACCAAGTTAGAAATTGCTTTCCATCTGAAAATTAAATAGTCATGAAGGTGATGACAGACAAGAAATCCTTCACGGCAATTTTTGCTCTGAACGGAAATTCAATTCCGAAAGGAGCTGAGCACGCATACAAATTTTATTATTACGAATTATGCCTCCGTGCAGCTCTCACGTGATAATCCAATTCTTTCCGTAAAATTATGCGCTACCCTGTAAGGCTTTTCTCCACCAGACGATGTACGCCAAATTCCAGATCAAAAACCATTCCGGTGTGCTTAAACAAGATTTTCTACTTTCCCATTACTAGAAAAGCAAAGGAGTGCTAACGTGATATTTTACACACGTGTATTGGTTTCCTCAGAACGCCTGCGACACAGAAACGTTTCTTAGCTGGATTTGCACTATCAATCAACGAATCCATCCATCACACGCTAGGTTTCTTCTCCTTTCTCTCCCCTTCTTTCTTCCTCCGGCCATTACCGCAGGATTTTCTCATTACTTACTTTCCTAATTCCTTTCTTGCGTGCCACCGCTGAGTTTTTCAGAATGACATCCATCCAAGGTCTGGTTGCCGCTGGAGGTTATGTCCGTCGTAAAGAAGTGCCATTAAACCGCCATAACCCCGTATATACCATGCTAGGCCATGACTCTTTCACCGGCTTTTGTGGTTCTGTATCATTCCAGGGGAGATAATGAATCACTGGATGTCGCTGTACAAGACTTCGGGTCTACTACATCACGACGGGAAAACAGATTACTCAAATTATTACATAAAGTACTTGAAAGGCAAAAGTTAGCAGGGTCTTCTTTTGAGACCCTTTCTGGGCGCAGATTACTATAGAAGTCAAGTCAGAATTTTTTATCTTGTCAAATATATGTGCTGTACCACAATATAAAGTCTTCCCTTCTACAGTAAACATGCTGAATGTGCTGATTTATTGGCAAATAGGTAACATATAATACGTTGCAAAAACATTTGCGCCAGGTACATGTACCATGGTGACACAATGAGATTTGCACTTGGACTAAGCTGGTTAATGCACCCATTGGCGCTACGCATGTAATGCCACGTTTGCACGGACAGACTGATTCTACATTAATGTAACTACATGTAATAGTTTCTCTGTCCATTGTCTTCGATGCAACTCCACTTAACAGTGGTAATGCACAATAGAGATGTTTCTCTAAACTTGTAGTTCACGACCCCATTCTCTGTTAGAGTTGCGAATTAGAATCCACACCCCATCGGATGAAGATTTTTCAGGTATTTAGATGGTGCCCTTGTGCCTGTCCCCGATTTCAACTTGTTTAGAATTGTTTGCATTACTGTTATATTTATATAATGTTTTCTCCACAAATTAAACAAAACATAATTTAACACTTATTTGAAATATCGACCTCTTCAGGAAGATCGTTTTACAGCTCCTGCAAGGGCTTAATGAATTACTTAATTAAGAAAGCAATCGAAATCCCAGGTTGCGATAAACATCCAACCCATAGAGAGACTTTCCTGGTGTAAATAGCCAAGGAAATAAACGTTACCTTCATCGCGTTCGGAGCACCTCTCTTCTCATGAACATTATTCCAATTCAACTGCAGATCAGCAGGAAGTAGTTGTCCACATTATTTGATAAATTATCCTGTATCCATTTACGAAAGGGGGTTGTCAGTATTTCAACACCCACAGGAAAATCACTGATGTACAAGGAACGATCCGTTTTACAAAATCGACTGTGATTTGTGCTCTAGGCATCATGTAGAATGGAGACCTCCAGATCAGATGGCTACAAAGAGACTTGCACATTATGTTATGGCTGTCCCAAGTACATGCCTAAGTGATCAAAGACCATGTGCAAATGACAATTGGTTTTATCTGAAACCGTACCCCGGAGCCAAGGCTTCCATATATTAATTTTATGGCTGCCATCTCCATTCCTGCATCAACTACATGCTGCCTATGAGGAGAAGACAGCCAAGAAACCCAAGAGATATTGGTTTTCGGCCACTCAACTGTTGCCATTTGCTGTTGTTGTGGCGTGTGTCTTCCTTACATTTGACTGCAATTGCAGACCCGTGGTGTGAGAGGCGTTCTCTGTCCCCATATAGCTCACTGTGGTATGACAAAAAGAAGTGTCTGTTACACGATTTAAAATATAAACTAAATGGTAAGTTAATAGTTCAATTCTGAGTGAAAGAATTAAGTTAATAATTTAATGCTTAGTGAAAGCAACAGGTTTATAAACCATTTTTACCGAAAGCAATGGGTTAGGATATCAATGCTGAGCAGTAATAAGGAACTCCTCAGGTTGTCGATTTTAGAGCCTTGGGCTTGACATGGTCAGGGTTAATTCAGGCTCTTCTTTTTAGACGAATTGTTATCATTGGGTGTGAAATAAATTACTCACTTGCTTTTACTGTATCAATCACTCAGTTCTCTGTCCATTCCGTATTTTCCCGAGTGCTACATATTCATATCTTCTCATTGATCTTTTACGTTTCTTGCGTGCCACGAATGACCACACTCTTTGAAAAATTCAGTTTAAGCAGCCGATGGAAATGATTAATATCCAGGAATCCATAACATATATGTGAAGTGAATTACTGACCGAAAATGTCCAACAGACATCATCAGTTGGTGTATTTTTAGTCTAGCAAGGCTCTTTGTGCGCCGGTTTGATTGCTTTATTCTGTTGCCTGTATATTTTTTGAGACAATAAATGAGGTCTGTTTATTTTCTGCTTACAAGGTAATCATTTTCCAAATCTGTGCTAACAACTGAAAGCAAAACTACAGTCTAACGTTGCCCTACATTTGTAACAGTCAGTATGGGTATATGTTCTATATCTTTTCGAATATTTAACTTATATTAGGCAAGTCTATTTATGCCCGGGTGAAAAAAACGTTGATTGCTCATAGCTGAGCTAGATTTACATAATGTTAACGAAAAGGTAACAATAACTCAAAAGAGCTGAGTTTTAGGCCGTTGATTAGAAATGAGGTATATCTTGGGGAAGATTGGGGTATGGTTATGAATATACATGAAGACTCCACCATATAACACTATTGTACAAAGTGGACCCCGTCAAGGTCATGCCCTAAACGCCAATTTTTCAAATAAATTGTGGAATTATGCAAAGGTGATTTAGAAAAGAGGAAACAGGAAAACCAATAGCACCATTAAATTACATTCAAACACATGCACAAGGGGAGGGGGCTGGCAGGATTGAAACTTAATATTTCAGAAACTCACTCAGTAGAATGTAGATGTACATATACACATGGCATGATAGGAGGCAGGGGCCACTTTCATCAAAATGTCGCCCGTGTACGATCATTTTGACGGAACAACAGTTACGTAAGATATCGTACCTCACCTACACTCCTCTTTCACAAGTCATGCTTTGTGAGAACAGGCAACAGGTAAGCTTGAGTGAAATTATCACGTTACATTCCTGATAGGGTGACCCAGATCATGAAACGGGGTTGCATCATGCAAAATGGGTGATCATTGCATTATGATAAAAAGAATTGTCTCCCTTACATGAAGTACAATGCAATAAATTGACATTGTAACTCGGTTTTTATTATTGAATTTATTTATTTGATTGCTGTTTTACCGCAGGTAAAATCATAGAATCACAAGAAAATCCCACACTTCCAAGGATGGGTGCCTGTTGATCATTGAACAAGACAGCCCGTGATCGAAGACGTAAGACCAGATCGACACGGACAGACATACCAATGTGCCTCTGTACTGTGAAATAAACCTCCCGTGACCAGACTTAATGTTTTATGCACTATACCGTGCTTCAGAACGCGTTCACGAGCCCGGCATGTGTTTAAGAGTTTTGTGTACTTCTGATTGACACGTTTGAAATTTACTAATTCTTTGTCAACTGAAGTAAGCAAGTATTTGATTGGGTTACGATGACGGCTTTTCAAGTTCCGCCTGGGGTGGATTCGCATAGCCATTAGATCGAGGGAGAAAAAGGAGTCATGTCGCGTAGCAATACACAGAGTGTCTAGCTTGATATAATAAAGGTGTTATGAACGGTTATCGGAGTATAAATCATCTGTCTGCCTTCTGTGTTGCCAAGTTACGCGATGAACTTTTCGGTAGGAATGTGTTAGTAGATAAACGTTAAAAGAAATAATATTAAAGAGATCCTCGCATGTCACGTGTAAAGTAGTGGGCAACCCCACAATCTGTTACCGCTACTCGCCTAATCCCGCAGCTTCGCAAGATTTCCATCCCGTTTATTGATTCGGGACGATCTGGTTTATTTATGGTCTAGAAGACCTATAGACACGTTTTAATTTCCTGTGTGGTTCTCATCTTCATGCTCGCGCCAGTTGAAGAATGTTGAAAGAGGAAGGAAAACGGAATAAAGTCGTCTTCACACAGTTTGGAGGGTTCAGTTACCTGTATGGGAGTTCTGACTTGTCTCGGCCTTGATGTTCAAACATCAAGTTTAAATTACTTTAAAGTACAATTCATGTGCGGAATGTTCAAAGTGTTTAAGACATCGGATATTGTTTTTACGCGAGTTATATAGGTATCCCGGTTTCCATTACGAAATCATTCACCACAATCGGCGTATTTTTTCCTCCACGCTTGTAGCCACTGGGGGCTTGAAATGCGTGACTTTTACCCAATACCCCAGTCTTTGCAGATTACCTCACATCATAGCTGCATGAAGTACGCTGCTTTTTCCAAGAACACAAATTTGGCTTGATAAAATCACAGATCTGAAATCTATCTTAGTAATTTTATTTACAATCACAAATTCTCCCGGGTTTTCTTTCTGCGTTTCGTTAAAATCCCACTCGTGCCAGCTTAAATAGGACACTGCCTCAATGCTTACGTTTTCTTTTACTCCAGAAAATAAAGTTTCAAGTGTTTTGAAGACTGATACATTCTTTAATTCCAGCCCACGGATTTCTAGGGTATTAGAAAAGGTGTTATTTGTGGTTGTTTTTCACACATTGTCATGTAGAAGAGGTATAACTTGCGATGGATGGCGCACATATTTTCGTATCACATTGTGCCGTAAATTACGCTAAGACTGAATTCCCTGTTCCTGGTAAATGTTTACATTTATTATTCATTGTATTATTTTAATTTTATTAATTGTATTTATTTATATATAAAAGATGCATATCACATATTCTATTGACTGAAGTGTGCACTAGAGTTTGTCAGCTTTGATATACTTAAAACTTCTAAGTCCTTTTTTCTGGCTTCAATCCATCAGGTACAGAAAAAATTTATTCCACACACATTCTTTTTTTCTTTCATCTTTTCTTTTTCTGCATTTTCTTGCCTTGGCCATTTACCACACACTTTACTCTTCATTAACTGGGTTGATTTCTTTGTTGCGTGCCCCAGGTAATCCGTTGAAATCTGTGGTAAGCAGTTTAAGTTGTCACTAGAAATTGTTGCCGTCGCAAAACCTACCATTAGACCATCATATATCTGTGTGTAATACGCTAAACCAAGAACCAGTGGCAGCTTATCTCAGGTTTAGATTATCCCATAACACATCAGTAATCGCCGGAAATCGCGGACCAAGACTTCCGGTCTCCTGTGTGATGCGGGTTGTCAAGTACCCAAGAAGAAAGCGCAGTTCAGTCTTAATAGACTTGTCCATACATTACAAAATCGATACAAAATAGCATGGCAGTTATGGTCTCTGAGGAAATTACTTGTTATGAAAGTCCCCAATAAGAAGGTGAGTAGGCTATGTGAAAACCAAATGTACGTGAGTGATGTACAGGAAAATGTACACTGCTGGAACGTGTCAAATAAATCCTTTGTTATAAAACTTCTGCGCCCCCAAAGACAGCAGCGAAAAGTTTCTGTGCCAGTCTATTCTGTCCGGATGTTCAGGAGACTGAATGTTTCTTTGACATTTGGAACCGGATTGGTCAGGGATTCCTAAGTCATTGTGCTGCGCTGGCAAGCTAACCACTCGGCCACGGGGCCCCACAAGAGGATAAAAATACGTCATTATAACACGAAGAAGGTTTTGATAAAACAACGTCGACAATTCGCCAGTTAGATATGTAATCTTCGATATTTGCTCAGCTCTTATTCACTTGAATCAACACATTTTACAATCGTATCTCTGCATTATTCAGTAATGAGTATTAATTTATTAATGTCGTAACCGAGAACATCAGACTCAACTGTGTTATAAAAATATGTTAAAATATTAATATATTTTCGGATGTTCCCCAGCTACATTATTCCCATATAAAACAAAGTTGAAAACTTTCTGTGTTTAGCCAAACACTCTATTTTGTCTCCATTAGCAATTGCACACAAACATATTTGGGTCACAACCAAGTGAGAAATAGCTTTTCATCTGAAAATTAAATTAAGATGAAGATGATGACAGACAAGAAATCCCCCACGGCAATCTTTGCCCTGAACAAGCAGAAACTTCTGTCTCGGTGCACTCCTGTGCACTTCTGACGATAGAAAATGTCAGTTGTATAAGTACGGAAATTCCATTTCGAAAGCAGTTGAGCACGCATACAAATTTTATTATTACTAATTAGGCCTACTTGCAGCTTTCTAGTGAAAACTCATGTCTCCTTTCCTTAAAATTATGCGGTATCCCCTACGGCTTTTCTTCTCCAGGCGATGCATGCCAAATTCCAGAGCAAAAACTGTTCCGTTGGGTATGCACAAGTTTTTCTTCCCATTACTAGAAAAGGAAAGGAGTGCATAAATGATATCTTCAACCCATATACTGGTTTCTTCAGAACGCCTGCGACACAGAAACAATGACTTAGCTGGATTTGCTTTATCATTCAGTGAATCCATCTATTACACGCTAGGTTTCTTTTCATTTCCCTTCCCTTCTTTCTTCTCCCGGCCAATACCGCAGGATTTTCTCATCACTTACTTTCCTAATCCCTTTCTTGCGTGCCACCGCTGAGTTTTTCAGAATGACATCCATCCAAGGTCTGGTTGCCGCTGGAGGTTATGTCCGTCGTAAAGAAGTGCCATTAAACCGCCATAACCCCGTATATACCATGCTAGGCCATGACTCTTTCACTGGCTTTTGTGATTCTGAATCATTCCAGGGGAGGTAATGAATCACTGGATGTCGCTGTACAAGACTTCGGGTCTACTACGTCTCAATGGGAAAATAGATAACTTGTTAGTGGTTAAGTCAAATTGTTATATAAAGAACTGAGGAAACCAAAAGTTAACAGGACTTAACTCTCTTCAGCTTTTTTTGGTAGCAAATTACTATAAATGTCAACAGCCACAATTGTTTTTATCTTTTCAAAGAGAATATGTGATGTACCGCAACATAAAACATTCTCTTCTACAGTAAACATACTATAATGTGCTGATTTCGTGGCTAATAGGTAAGAGAAAATACGTTTCAAAAAGCATTTGGGCCTGCCAAAAATGGTACATGTACCACTATAACACACTGACATCTACATTAGATTTCGACTGAGATGGATAAAGAAATCACTTGTGGTGTTATCACGTTTGTAACAGGCAGGAATGCAATTAATAGCTTCTCTGACCATTGTCATCGATGTAACTCCACTTAACAGTGGTAATGCACGTTGGGCGTATATGCTTCCCTAAAGTTTTACAGCATGACCTCTGCTCCTGTGAGGGTCGTGAATTACAATCCACGCCTGACTGGATGCAGAAATAGTCGTTTTGCCTGTCCCCGATTTCAACTTTGTCAGAATTGTTTGCATTTTTGCAAAATTTAAATAATGTTTTCATCACATATTTAACAATACATTACTTAATTTATTTGCAATATTGACTTCCTCAGAATGATCGCTTTACAGCCTCTGCCAGAGCTTAATAAATCACTTAATTAAGAAAGCAATCGTAATCCCACTTCGCGATAAACATCCAACCCAGAGGGACAGATTCCCGGTCTAAACAACCAAGGAATTAAAAGTTTCCTTCCTTCCTTATTATGAATATTATACCAATTCAACTGCAGATCAGGCGGATTTGAGTATTTGTCCACATTATTCTATAAATTATCCTGTATTCGTTTACGAAAGGGGGTTGTCAGTATTTCAACACCCACAGGGAAATCTCTGACGAACAAGGAACGATCCTTTTCACAGAATCAACTGTGATTTGTGCGTTAGGCATCATGTAGAATGGAGACCTCCAGATCAGATGGCAACAAAGAGACTTGCACATGGTGTTAAGGCTGCAACTTTTTCAGGCTGTAAAATTAGATCTCACCCAACACACACTCATGCGCTGTAAAAGAGTATGTGTAGGGTGGGATAAAATTTTGGCGGCCAATCGGCTGCCAGAGGTTGAAATTAAAGACATGGCGGACGATGGCTCGAAAAGTTCGACTCAAATGTTTAGATAGCTGGATTTCTGTTGACAGGCGGTTTACCGGTACTAGCTTTGCTATTTTTACAATCCGTTTAACTTAAGGAATCCACTCTTACCAAATGTCAGGTAGGGTTCGAGCTGTTATTTATAATGAAATTGTCACCGTGGACTTCTATTGGACCGATACTGGCCGCTACGGCAACGTACGCAGGACACCAGCTAGCTGTGCTAACTTGCTCTCAGCGAAACATGAATAGAACTGTATCAATCACTCAGTTCTCTGTCCTCTTTGTTCGTGTCGTCTTGTCCCTAGGGCTACATATTTTTCTCATTCTTAGCATTAACCTTTTTGTCTTCCGTGATTTGACCAAACTCTTTGACATTCAGTTTCAGTAGCCGTTGGTACATATTTTTCTCATTCTTAGCATTAACCTTTTTGTCTTCCGTGATTTGACCAAACTCTTTGACATTCAGTTTCAGTAGCCGTTGGAAATGGTTCCTACCAAGGAAGTCAGCACAATGTACCATTGCCAGAACATTGTAGCATGAAGCAAATTACTGACCGAAAATAAACGACATCATCAGTCGGTGGATTTAGTCTAGGAAGACTTTTGGGGGCCGGCATGATGCGAACTATGTTTCCATAGTGTTAACGAAAAGGTGACAATAACTCAAAAGAGTTGAGGTTTATGCCATTTATTATAAATGACGAATATCTTGAGAAGACTGGGGCGTGGCTGGAAGCACAAATGTACACAATATCGCAGTTGTACAAAGTGGATCATGCCAGTGTCACGCCCCAAACGTCAAACTTTAAATTTCTTGAATAAATTATGGAATTATGCAAAGGTTATCATCAAAAATAGGAAACAGAAAAAAACAAGAGCACAATTGAATTACATTCAAATATTTAGAAACTCAGTCAGTAGGATGTACAAACAAAACCCGCGTGTTGAACCAGAATTTGTGAGTATTGCTACAGTGTCGCGAAGAGCAATACTGAACCATGAGTGAAATTATCACGTAATATTCCTGTTAACGTGACCCAGATTATGGAACGAGGTTACAATATACACAAGAGCAATCATCCCATGTGTGATAAAAACAAGTTGTTTCCCCTACATAAAGTACAATACAATAATTTGATACCTCGGTTTTCATTATTTTACTTATTTATTACTGTTGTATGCCGTACTCAAAACGACAGGTAAACTCTTACAATCACAAGAACATTTCACACTTCTAAGGATAGGTGCAAAACCGGCATAAACAGAAAGATGTTGGTCTGCTGTCGTACTAAAACGTGACGTCAAACTACTTCCTGGAGCGTTCGATCATGGAGATACAATATGATGATACCTATTGATCACTGAACAAGACAGCCTGAGAGGTAAGACCAGACCGACACGGACAGACATTGCGCTGTTCCTTTGTGCCCCGAAATAAACCTTTCGTGGCCAGTCTTAATGTGCTATGCACTATACCGTGTTGCAGAACGCTTTCACGAGGCGGGCACGTGTTCAAGAGCTTTCAGTACATTTGATTGGCACGTGTGAAATTTACCAATTCCTAGTCAACTCAAGTAAGCAAGTATTTGCTATTCAAGTTCAGGCTATTATCCATTTGATCGAGGCAGAAAACGGAGTCATGGTCACGTAGCGATACACAGAGTGTCTGGCTTGATATAATAAAGGTGTTATGAACGGTTATCGGAGTATAAATCATCTGTCTGCCTTCTGTGTTGCCAAGTTACGCGATGAACTTTTCGGTAGGAATGTGTTAGTAGATAAACGTTAAAAGAAATAATATTAAAAAGATCCTCGCATGTCACGTGTAAAGTAGTGGGCAACCCCGCAATCTCTTACCACTACTTGCCTAATCCCGCAGCTTCGCAAGATTTCCGTCCCGTTTATTGATTCAGGACGATCTGGTTTATTTATGGTCTAGAAGACCTATAGACACGTTTTAATTTCCTGTGTGGTTCTCATCTTCATGCTCGCGCCAGTTGAAGAATGTTGAAAGAGGAAGGAAAACGGGAAAAAGTCGTCTTCACACAGTTTGGAGGGTTCAGTTACCTGTATGGGAGTTCTGACTTGTCTCGGCCTTGATGTTCAAACATCAAGTTTAAATTACTTTAAAATACAATTCATGTGCGGAATGTTCAAAGTGTTTAAGACATCGGATATTGTTTTTACGCAAGTTATATAGGTATCCCGGTTTCCATTACGAAATCATTCACCACTCTTCATTTGTCGTATTTTTTCTTCTACTGGGGGCTTGAAATGCGTGACTTTTACCCAATACCACAGGCTTTGTAGACTCGCTCACATCCAAGTTACCTGGAGAAAGCTGCATTTTCCAAGACAATAAACTTGGATTATGAAAATCACAGACATGGAGTCTTTGGTTTTCTTTTACGCAAGAAGAAAACGTTTCAAGTTTTGAAGATTTACACGCTTTTTAATCCAGCCTAGAGATTTCTAACATATTAGTAAAGGTGTTTTTTGGTTGTTTTTTGCATGTTGTTGTGTAGCTCAGGTGACTTACCCTAGAGGACGCACATATTTTCGTATTACCTTGTACTGTAAGTTACGCTAAGAAGGGATTCCATGTGAATGATAAATGTTCTTTTATTATTATGAAAACAATCATTTATTATTAATATTATCATTAAATTTCATTAATTTTTTAAAAAATTTATTTAAAAATGAATGATTCATATCACGTGTCATATTGACATAAGTGTGTGTGTGTGGGGGATTTCGTCAACTTTGTACTCTACTTTATAGACTTCTCAGTACCTTTTTTCCTGGCTTTACTCCATCAGTTCAAGATACAATGTATGCCACTCACGTTCCTTTTTTTTTATTTTCGTTTTCTTGCCTTGGCGATGTAAGACATTTTTTACTCTTCATGAATTGGGTTAATTTCTTTGTTGCGTGCCAAAGTCTGTGGTAAGCAGGTTAAGGTGTCACTGGAAATTGTTGCCCTCGCACAACCTACCATTAGACCATCATATATCTGTGTGTAATACGCTAGACTAAGAACCCGTGGTCGCTTACCCCACGTTTAAGTCGCTGGAAATCTCGGAGCAAGACCTCCCGCCTTCCGTGTGACCCGGGTTGTCAAGTATCCAAGTAGAAAGCGTAGTTTAATGTTAATTGACTTGTACATACTATCAGAATCCAAAATACCATGGCAATGGTGCTCTCTGAAGGTTCTCAATAAGTAGGTATGTAGGCTATATGAAAACGAAATACACGTGAGTAATGTAAAGGAAAATGTAGAGTGCGGGAACGTGGCAAATAAATCCATTGTCATAAAAAGTTTGCGCCGACAAAAAATAGCAACAGAAGCAGATTAAATTTTGTGTGGAAGTAATGAAAGGTATATAAGCTGTTATAGGTGGAGCGACAATTCAAATGGAATATTGAAGGGAGAACTGTTCTTTCCTCTGACTACTGAACATGTCGGTCGTGTTTTTGTGAGGGGCTCCCAAAAACTTTCCCGGGGGCTAAGCAAGAAGCTCGGGTAACCCGCTGTGAATCCTTGTACGAGGGAACGGTTTGCACGGCTCTAATGAAATATTTTACCAAAGGGAGGTAGAGTTAAACTAGTGGTTTAACCGGTTCTAAAAGCAGCGAGCAACGAGCGTGACAAAAGCAAACCCAGTGGCGAGCTACATAATCCCACTGTCAAAGAGTGAATTCGATTTTAGATGTACCATCATTTTAGGATAATAGATGTGCTCTGCATGACGAGAGACATCCTCTACTTCACGAGATAATTGATACATCTGTGCACGAAAAAACAGACTCAAGGTATGATGAAATCAAGAATATGACCAAATCTATGCCAAATCCTACGCAAATTATGAGGCACAAATCAAATCGATATTGAAAGATCACAAAACGGCTTTAGATGGCTTCACGAACACAGGACAATTGAGACGTTCAACTCATTATATGAACTAACGAGTGACAATTGGATTGTTTGGCCGAGTCTTTTTCAGTTGTAATGCTTTTCGCTATAATCTCACTGATGAGATAAGTAAGCTTTTTCTCTCATTTATTTGCGCATTTAAAACCGTTGGAATTAACTGTAGTGATCTCTGTCATAAATTTTGTCACTTTAGTAATATCTTTATTATCGCTCTGTGTGGAATTAAATCCCAGTAGTGCACATACATGTGGGGCTGTCTTTTCAACACTTTACTTAAATGGTAACGTGTACAAGTTTGGCCCCAATACCACTATAAGAGATAACCAAACACAATTATATTTTGATAGACAACCAGGCACGTTTGTAATTCTCCCGGAACACAGTTTGTTTATGACTATTGTCAACCCGTTGTTGTTATGTGGAGATACTGAACTGAACCAAGGGCCCGGCTCTGTTAATTTGTTGTCATTATCTATTGTACAGCTAAATACATGTGGTTTAAAAGGAAAAATTCGAACTAATTTTTACCAGTCATAACAATTTTAATGTTTTAGCCATCACTGAAAGCCATGTGACGGATATGATTGAATCACAAAGCATTTGACTCAATGGCTACCCCGACTCAGTACAGCGTGACAGAATCAGCCGTGGGGGGTGGGGGGTGGGGGTGGGGTGTCTGCATCTATGTATCTGACCAGTTTGTGACAAAGCGACGGACTGAGTACGAACAAGTGCCACTTGAATCAATACAGACTGTAGTAGAAATGAAAGCAAATACTTTGATTTGTGCATTATACAGACCAAAAAGTACACCTGTGGACAAATGGGAAATTCTGCATGATAATATTGAGACATGTTGTAGCAAAATAGGGGCAAATATATCATAAATCATAGGCTAATGTTTTGATATAACTATTTGTCTTCCATATGTATATCCAACAAAACATCTCCGCCTCCTGAATCTCCAGCACAGAAAATGTCGTTTACTGTATTCACTCGGGAAGAAGTTTACAGTGTGCAGCTTAACTTACATATAAGAAAGCCCTAGGACCTGATAGTATTGGCCCACGTGTCCTGTATGAAGACAAAACAGTTCTTGCAAAGATTCTTACCAATTTCTTTAACATATCGCTACCAAAAGGTGCATTCCCCTCATAGTGGAAAATTGGCAATGTAGTTCCTGTCTACAAAGGTGGAAACATTCATGATCCCATAAACTACAGACATATCTCCTTGCTGTGGTCTGTTAGTAAAGTGTTTGAGAGAGATGTATTCAAACATCTATTCAATTTTCTCTACAATGATATTTGTTCCCAACAGTATGGATTTTACCAAATAAGTGCTACTGTCATATAATGGTTAGACATTTATTTTGGTGTTGCTGGAGCTGTGGATAATGGGTAAAAAGTATTTCTATTTTTCGTTATACCGAAACCCTTCGATAGAGTTTTGCATAAATGTCTTGGTAACAAGCTGATATCATATGGTCTAGCCCGTATGACTTAAAGATTATCGTCTGGAAGACAGCAGCAGGTTGTAATTAATTGCCGAGAGTCAGAAATGAGGCGGTTGCGAGTGGGAGTTCCTCGGGGCTCTTTTATATAAATGATCTCACTCGTGATATTCTAAATAATGTAAGTCTCTTTGCCGACGGAACAAGTCTGTACATAATCTCTGATCATCCGGAATGTGAGAATGTCCAAACAGGGTTGATATATGATCTGCAAGCAATATCAGACTGGTTTGATAAATGGCTTGCTAATGTCAAGGCTTCGAAAACAAAATCCCGTCTTGTATCCAGGCTTATATACCCCTGTGCGGTCACCCCAGTATTTAAATCTTCAAATGTCATGCTCTCAAGGTCACATAAAGAAAAAGGTGTTACTTTTTCTCAGAGGGGCTCATAGAATGAACATATAGAAATCATCCCTGAAGCTGCTTCCAAAGTCAAGAATATTCTCGGCTCTAAAATACAAAATTTGAAAAACATAGTCTGGAGATAGTATATAAAAGCTTTGTAAGGCCGAGCTTAGCCTATGCTGATGTTATCTGGGACAATATAACTGAAATCCAAGTTAATCGTCTGGAAAAATCCAAAACGACTGCCTGAGAACTATAACTGGTCTAACTCGCAGTGTCTCAATTTAACAATTATATGGGGAGTCAAGCTTTCTGCCGCACCGGTTAAGGCGCAAGATCCAAAGGCTTACAACTCTACGCACAATCCTACATCAAATACAGACACACAGCCTTTTCAACCGACTCCCCCCTCTCACTTTACAACGCAATCCTTACAACACCGACCAACCTACGACTTCACTCCTATTTCAAGAAAAAAGAGTTTTTCCGAAAACCGTTTTTCTCACTTCAGTGAATGACTGGAATACACTACCAACAGAAATGAAAAAGACAGCTAACATTTATGACTGTAAAAAGAAAATTAATACGTATTCTAGAATTCATCTCTTGCCGTGCCCGTGGTACTATGCTGGAGGAAGACCGCAGAATATTGCTTTATGTCGACTTTGAAATGGATACAGCTCTCTGAATGATGAACTTTTAAGCAACTTCCTAACTGATGACCCTTACTGTAGATGTAACACTGAACATGAAACAGTTGAACATTATGTCCTAATTTGTCCTTTTTACAATCAACTTAGAGAACGACTGACAGAACATTTTGACGTTTGGATATGAACAAGAGGTGAAAACAACTTTACTTCTATATGGTAATCATGATATAGGTAGTGATCTGAATAAAACTATTGCCGCCTGCGTATACAGATGTACTTCTGTCTTAAAGCGCTTTGCATATTGATATATGTACATATGAAGTCTTATTGGTTGCCCATGATACCTATGTTGCAGTCTTCATCATCATCATCATCATCATCATCATCATCATCATCATCATCATCATCATCATCATCATCATCATCATCATCATCATCATCATCATCATCATCATCAACAACAACAACAACAACCACAACAGCAACATCATCATCATCATCATCATCATCATCACCACCACCCCCACCACCACCACCACCATGATCATCATTATTATTTCATAAGAAAACATGTAAGGGTGCACTTATGTACGAGTGCGATTGTACATGGCAATGTATATATGTAAATGGTAGTATGTTTACGTGAATACTTGTAAATCTTCTCAAGCTTGAATTTTGTGTCTGTACTCCCCAGCCATTATATTTTTCCTGCAAATTATATTTCTTTTTATTTATTCTCATTCTAGCCAATTCACAATTCAGAGTTATGCAACTATTGTATTTTTATTTATTTATTTATTATTATTTTCTTCTTTTATTATTCTTTACTAATTATTATTACTATAAACACTATTATCTTTATTATCCTATTATATAAAATGTATTGTTATTTGAGATAAACAGAATAAGCTCTGCTTAATGTTTCTGGAACCAGATAAATACTTTAAAGAAGAACTGTGCTAACTACCATTGTGACCGGATATCCATGAGGACTGAAGGTTACTTTGCCGTCCATTATGACCGGATATTCAGGAAGATTGAATGAATGTTACTTTATCGTCCATTGTGACCGAACATTCAGGAGAACTGAACTTTTCCTAGCCCATTTGGGACGGGATATTCAGGAGGACTGAATGGTACTTTTCCCATTGTGACATACTATTTAGGAGAACTGAATATGTCTTTGTGCAATTGGAACCGGATATTGAGGAGGACTGAAGTTACTTTTCCCATTGTGACTGTATATTTAGAAGAACTGAATGCTACTTTGTCCACTGTGTCCAGATATTAAAAAGGGCTAAAAGCTTCTATGTCGGTCGGTTGTGACTGGATATTCAGTAGAACTAGAAGTTACTTTGGCCAGTTAGACCGGATATTCAGAAGGGCTGAAAGTTTCTATGTCGGTCCGCTGTGACCGCATATTCAGTAGGACTGAAAGTTACTTCGACCAGTATCACTGGATATTCAGAAGGGCTGAATGTTACTTTGTCCATTGTGACCGGATATTTACAACAGATTCAAGAGTCCACCTTTAAGGTTTCGGTCCAAAACTGTTTCATTGTGTGAATGCTCCTCAATGGTTCGTTAAAATGGTGCGGACAGAACATAAACAGGAGTCTGATAACTATCTGATAACAGACAAATCTCACTCTAAAGTGTGACTTAGCTTACATGAATTCTTCACCAATTATTTTGGCGTCCAGTACTAGGTTGCGTGAATGCAATGCACCGGTTTTCCTTCTTTCCCCGGGCCTATATTCCTTCACAGTCAGCGCACATAATACCAAGTAAACCAGGTATTTAACGCCCACTGTAACGCGAACATCATGCATTTAGAACACACATTAACAAGAGCAATCACGCGACAAGTTCATTGAGTTCATTTGAAGTTTTATGTAAGATTTACATAAACCCTACAAAGTGTAAGGAATTTTGTGTGATATGCAGACACATGATTTTGTTTGTTTGCCTCTCAGAGAAGAAATCCCTGTAGTGCGCTATAGACAGAGCAGATTTCTTTTTACATTTGTACCCCTTGTAACTGATTTGAGGTCAAATTGGTGTAGTCTGTGGTGCTCAGATCATTTTATCGGGTTAATACAAGTGATGGCCTAGCCAGTTGCTCTAAATCCAAGTGTCATTTGATTATAAAATTATAGTTTTCGGATTTAATAATGCTAATATCCACTGGAGACTTCTCAGTGATCAAGGCATACATTTTCGTCCCCGTCTCCTGTCTTTACAGTCAAAAGCAGATAAAAGCCATTTCAAGTAAAATGAGAGGTGAAGATAGGGGCAGATCACGAATGCCTCTTAGCCATTTGCGTACACGCTTGAAAAATTCTTTTTGCAATGCCGTCTGATGTATTAAAAATACTTCCCTTCAAAGGGATGAATGTTTATCGCAGCACTGGTGCTCAATCCGTTGTGAAAATATAGTTAAGAGCACTTCAAAATCTTATAGAATTGTTAATTCCACATTACGAGTTTCTGATGCCATTGTAATCCTTACTTTCTCACACATGTGGAGGATTAAGCGAAGATTTACGTTTGTAAGTTAAACCCTGCATATTTATTTATAGTAAAATAAAATATTCTTTAGAAATGCAAGCCCTAAATGATACTGCTCTCAGTACGAATGTTTTCAGAAATGCATAATGTTGAAAAACAAGACATTTTCCCACAATAGTTGAATTTCAGGTTTCAGATAAAGTTAAGGGTTTTTTCACAAATGTATAACTGATAAAAACATATTTTTTACGAAGATAATTATTTTACATGCACAAATCGCTGTGGCTCAGTGGCTCATTGGTAAACAAGCGACTATCAAACAACGTCCACTTCTCCCGCACATCATGTAGACTCTGTTGCTGCCGTTTGTGCAGTTCCACATTCGTTGAACATGACTTTACTCCTGTAGCTTGCCCCAAAGTGGTGTGAATCACACGTAGGAATGATGGTCAGTAAATTGGCACTGCGCAGTCATTTACACTACTTTCTTCACCCATAAACCAACTGTTAAAGTATAAAGACATAAGCGCCAAACCGCAAAAACTGCCACATTGCCATATCAGATTTCGCGTCGTCAGACTTCGTTCCTGCCGTCAGCCCCCTCGATAAGTGAACACCACTGCTGAAAGGTATTAAGCTTATGTTAAATAATAAGACTACCAAAATTCGACTGCCTGTCTGTCCGATCGAATGACCTACAGAGCAGCTTAGTCACTTCAAAGATGCTTCAGTATGGCAGGAAATAACAACAACAAACAGTGAAATCAAATACTGTCATATTTCGTGTTTCTCCATTCATTCACTTCAAAAAGGCTTCCGTATGGTATGAAACAACAACAACCAGGTAAATCAAACGCTGCCATATATCTTGCTCCAATCTTCATTCATTCACTTCAAAGATGCTTCAGTACGGTATGAAGCCACAACAACAACAACCAGTCAAATCTGCTGCTATATTTTTGTTATATACTCATATCGTAGCCGTCAATGAACCGCCTTACCAGGTAACCCAGGGGCATAGCTGGGAAACTTGAATGCTACATTTTAATACAGAATCAGTTAGGAAGCATTTTGAGAGTTCGGTATTTTTTTGTGACCTGTCTTGAGTGATTCTCAGCAGTGTCGATGTAATATCACCGCAAATGCTGATACAAATGTGCTGAGTTAGAACGACAAGGCTGTTGCGACAAAATACGAGAACATTTGATATTGCTGGTATAGCTGATAAATCGGCTGTTTTTGAACACTTCTGCACCAACAATTAGTGTCACCATGGCACCAGACATAAATTTGCAGTGAGAATTACGCTGTGAAGTATACGGTATTAAGGCTTGGACGACACTGATAGGCTCATGATGGAAAACTTGGCGTTAGTTCCATGAATCAACTGTGCACTGTGTCTGAGCAACGCGTTACGATTATTGATCCGCGGTGACATGTCAACGGAGACGAGATGCCTTTCATATCTATCTTTATTTATTTGAATTGTGATCAAGGAAAGAAAAATCGGAGGAAACCGAACAGCTTCCAGTAAATCACCGTCCTTAGAGAGTCGTTACAAACCTCCTAACTTAAAGTCGCAGCCACACCAGCATGACCCGAACAGGAGATCTCATTTGTCACTATTTACTGCGGCGCGATCAACTGCTAATGAGCCTTCGACTAGGGAAGTGCTGGGCTTTCAGGGGACCATAATATCTGCTCAAACTCTCAGTAGTAATATTTGTGAAAACATAATTTATTTATTTATTTATATGTATTTTACGCCGTACTCAAGAATATTTCACTATTGTGGAGGGAGGAAGTCAGGGAAAGGCAAGTCAAAGAGATGTGCAAACAAATTACGGTGAGCTCGTAAAAGGAAATAGATGTGGAAATGGATTCTTCTCTTGTGCATGGTAAAATCTCTGTCTTATAAAAATGAGTCCTTGAAAAAGTGAAAACTGAACTGGTGATATTTAGAAGGAAACTTCACACAGTGGACGTTATGTAAAGTGTAGGTTTATGCGAAGCCTGATTTAAAGATATGAAGGTTCATACCTAGACGTCGAACCGACATTCGTATTCGTTTAGATTCATGCTGACATATATAGGCCATAATTATGCGATATTCATTTATTCATTACGCCATTTTCCGACACTAGATGGTCGTGTATATACGTAATACTCCTGCTAAACAATGTGGATTTCGGGTCTGATTTCGTATTAATATTGGGTTTGCACCTCTCCCTTCAAATATTTGTCCCTATATTTATTTAAACAGCCTATTTACGCATTGACACAGGTGTCCAGAATTTATTGTAATTATACCTTCCTGTAAACATATTTGTATTTAATTATATGCTATTCTTTTGCCTTACAACCCCCCCCCCCCCCGACACACACAATATTGCAGGACTAGTTTAAGGTGTATGTATCTGTGTAAAATGGTGCATGTAAAAACAAGCCAAAAATATAGTGGCTGTAAAACACATCAATCTACAAGAGCTTAACTCTAATACATATGTCCCAGGGCAATGTATGCTGGCGGCTTATATTCGCGCGCTTGCACCTGTTGATTAGCTGCAGGCTCTAAGGAGAGATGTATGACAAATTAAACAGGGCCGTCATATTTATTGTTTTATGGTGACAAACCAATTTCAGACCATCCGGTGATACCTGCATTAAAACGGAATCTTATTAATTTATTTCTACAAGGCTTGGAACCGGACTGTCACCAATAAATGTATCACAGACCCACAGAATTGTGCTAAGTGTTGTCTCTGGTACCGGGGAAATAATTAAACACTGTGTTTTTCAAAATCATTTAAGTGCTCAGCTTCACCTCTGCTAGTAGCCCGGGGAGATTTACAGCATGTGCTGTAATTCGTGTTTAAATGATGGCAGGAATGTATTTAGTTTTATTCGGCATATGTTTAAAATACACGGACTAGACCATAAACACTTTTGAATTCTTTCCCTGGTAGTACTTATTTGAATACTTATTTGAGTCATCAGTTTCTTTTAAATTTGAATTTTAAACACCCCATAAATAATACATTATTGGCCATTTTCTCGGGATATTCAGAGACAGTAGGTTATTCGACCCATGGAACGACCGTGTGGAAATAAAACCCTTCTTGACTAAAGCGCTCATCTCACCGTGATTATGGACATAACCCTCCGTTCACATACTAGAATCATAATTTAGATTAACTTTCTGGGAATACTGGGATTTCCTGGAACAACCGTGCGTGTCTTTTGTGACTGTCTGCAAACGATCTCCTCATCCAAAACGACACCTACCTTATTTGATTTCATTAACTGGCAAGATAGCGTTCGATAAACCTAATTTACCTCGTGTTTGCCACCATCTGACCGCTAATTAAACTTGTTTGTTATGATAACAAGGGCGTGTAGCTAAATTACTGAAGACCACTGACAGGATGACACCACGGTATTCCTTCAAAATTCTTGAGAAGGAGTTCGGGCCATCGGTGCCGAACTACACCCTTCGCGTATACCCTCTTCGCTGTCGATCGTCTGCAGAATTACCATTGCATTCGATTGCCGATATGAATGACCGTTATCCGAGTTCGCCAAAGCCCAGGCATCACGCAAGTCAAGTGTGCTCCGCTGAAATCCTCGTAAACTCCATAAACGCGATAAATACGCAACCGAGCGGCAAATGCCGTACTTCTGTCGTTTGCTGTGGACCAGGAGAGTATTACTTGGTAATCAACAGCTCTTGAGGCGATGGTAAATCTGGTCTTCACCAGCGCTGCCGCTATACAGTATTGACCCATCCTCGAGCGCCGTCTTCCTTCCCTCAGCCAGCAGAATGGGCGAACCCGGGGCCTAAAGCTCCGCTCTTATACCATTGCGGGAAGATTCCGTACTAGGGATTCCCTTCGCCTATAGAGGCAGTAGCTTGCCAGGACAGCATACAGACACATCGGGCCAGTGGAACCAAGCACCCAATATATTGGAGAACCATCGATACCGGCTGTACACCAAGGACAGTCTGTAATAGGGCGGATAGGCAGAGAGAGTCACGTTCAAGTCTTGGCACCCAGATTCTGTGATTTTCAATCCGGCGCCGACCGATTCCAGTTGTGTTCGAAGTACTACGACACGGCATTTGTCCAACAACCATGAAATAAGGTTGAACATCGCAATAGCAGATGGTGGGTTCATGTCCTATACGCAGGGATACCTTGTAAAGCCGATCAACAAGTTTCTTTGATGGAGGCCGTTGGATAACTGGCTGAAGTCGAGAAATTGCAGCAAAATTTATTGTGTTGAGGCCAGAACGTGACAACCATGTTTCTGGCGCCGTCACATATACACTTTACCGACTGCACGGGCTTACTAGCCCTCCACGAGATCACACCAGAGGAGAGCTTCATCGAAATTTCCAGGAAAATCGTTCAGAAAGGTGACTGTCCCAAACTACAGGTGGTAGAGAAAGGGGGCAACTTTTTTACCTTGAACAACACACAACTACACGTGTTTCGAAGACTGGAGGCCCAGGGCAAGTGCCCGAGGGTACGCGTGGACAAAGTGCCCCTCAGTGAAATCCCAGAGGGCATTCTACGAATGATGGTGATACCTGTAAAGAACAACAACAGCGATGACAATAGTGTTATTTTGAAATCTCCCGCAGGTAAGTCATACTGTAGTTTTATATTTACAAAGACATAGATGTCTACCACTTGTTTCCAACATCACTTTCATTACTTTGGGTTTACGTGAGAATGACTACCAAATGTTCATATTTGAGATATTCATACTGGAGATGTCTCTGAAAACTGCACAATCGAAAATCGCTTGGTCGCCATACTCAAAGTGATCAACCATGATAAATCTACGGAAGAAATTCCACAGTAATCTGAGTTAGACGCCAGTTTAAATGTCTTTAGCATTCTGAGCATATTTTCTCTAATAAATTACAATTAACATCATTAAATGCTTTTAACTAATCCCTCTTGAGCCAGGTGCTAGGGGATATAAGCTGGTCCTCTTTATTCCGGTGCACGTGCAGCTATATTAATTAAATCGCCATCTGAGGTAAACTGACAAGAAACAGGTTTAAGCTGTTACGTATAACCATTTTTCAACTATCACACTGTTTTTGATGCTCTAGTTTTACTCTCTGGGCTGTATTGAACTAAAGAATTCAATCATAAGACAAGATCATTGCTTCCTATTTTAAGTGAGTAATAATTTAAGAAGTAATTTTTGTGTACTGTAAAAAAGACAGAAATAATACGATACAACATACATAAGTCTGAAAATAATAACTCCTAAGTCTTAGGTAACAACTCAAATATTATATATTTTGTATATGGTGACCAGGTTACAGAGTCAGGAAGTTTAACCTCTTGTATGTCAAAACAGCGTCCACAGTCGAGTTCTCATTTCTCGAGTTTCTGTGACGCCGTCATATCTGTGTTAAAGTAAACAACATTGGCAATAAAACATTACAGGGGCGAGGAGAAACTACATACACGACAAATGAGGATAATTCAGAACTCTGCTTGAAATGGTTTTTGGCAAGACAGGAAAGGCCGTCCGTTTTGTAAAAGCATAAGTGTGATTTAGAGCAGATTTCAACTCATTATTTTCGATACGTTGTGTAAAACATATCAGGCAGAAAAAACAAGCATTCACGTGCAGAGACGACTTTCTTCTTCAAAGATGAAGAAAATGAATAAACATACATGTAAATAAACACATGTGTTCGGCCTGAGGCCATATGTAATGTCCTACTATGATACATGTATTTTTAAAATTGACATTTCCTTTCTTCGTTCAACTTGGACATAGTTTTCATTTACAGGTATATTGCAAAGTAAGAAAAATAGAAAGATTGTTCTATGTAGTATCTTGTGTTATTTTTTCGAAAGTTTTTGTAAAAGAACCTTTTTGTGACAGAATCGGTATAGAGGCAAACTGAATAATGGTATTCATAATCAATCAATATACAAATAACATTTTACTAGAAATACTGGAATTAAATTTTAGTCGTATATGCGGAAGGTGGTCATTATGAGAGGGGTATAATGGGACATCAAAATTTGAATCGGTGTTCTTGAAAAAATGACACTGAGTAAAGCCACAAGAGTAAAAGAGTAATTTTATGAGATTCTTTATTTCTCAATTTGTATGTTTTCTATAAAAATTACATTAGCTCTCTCCTGTTGAAGTGAGGAACAGAAGAATAGTTTGCAAACGCCCGCCCCTGTACCTTGCACCACGAGCTAGAAAATTTCAGTTTTGTTGAAGCTCTGACAGAAACACCTTGAAGCCGTTTTGGCATAATGGAGATATCGGTATGTCGTCTTGAAATCTACAAAAAACATTCTGCCTTTTTGTCACTTCGAACAAAGCCGCATGCATTAACTCTCCTTCGTGCCCCAAAGTCTTCAGAGGCGAATTCCAGATGGTATTATTGGACAAGAATGAGGATATAAGACTATAGCGTGAGTGTGTTCTTGTTGCATTTGTGATACATTACACATTCGATATGACTTGTACGAGGTAGGTGATTTCCATTAGACGCGTGTCTGGTGTAGACTTATTGAGAATGCTGTAAGCCAAAGTGACACTAAAAAGCGTGGGTAGGCGCATAGATCAATGACAGTCCAAACATAAGCCTCACAAAAAAGACTATCGAAAAAAAAAATCCCCGCAAATAACGTAATATGTCCTCGAAACGAAGAGATGAACAATAAAAGTATGGCATATTTGACAGTGTTGTTTGGACTTACGCGATGGACAGCTGTATGTCTGTTGAATAATTCATCATTCCAGCGGCGGAATGCTGACTAACACCGCGGAGTCAGGATTACACTTGATCTGTATGCATGGGGCTGTTACAACTGTCCGGCTACAGGCTACATAGTGTTAATCAGCGGCATGGTGATTAGGCTTGGCAGATTTCGGGGAAAACGAAAATCAGGGACGGTCTTCATGAGTGTAATGAACTGGTACTGGGACGTTCAACAGGGAGTCATCTGTGTTGTGAATTCATACTGTTATTATCTTTTGAATATTCAGGTGACTCTGGAATGAATTACAGAAACAGGCCACTCCTTAGTATAGATACATATACCACATGTGGTTGAATACGTGTGACTAGCTCAGCTAGCCCTTGAACACATACAACCCATAGTGAATGATCCTATGGAGCAAGGATGTGCTTTCTTTGCACCCGAATAGTATTCTACATGTTGTTGTCTTCTTCATCGTGGTACATGCATTATTTTCTGTATCGCGTTGAAAAGATTTGCTTTCTGTATACCGCAATCTAGTTATCATATCTAAAATTTAAGCGCTGGTATCTTGTGAGTATGCTTTGTATGTACAGTACCTATATATACCTCTTATACAATAAAATGACATAGTCATTTTACGGGATATCAAATGCCCATTGGTGTAAGAGGAGGGCAGCTTGATGAAGAAATTGTGATAAACTCTGTAGCACTTTAAAGTGTAACAGTTTGCAAACTTCAAACGGAGTTGAAAATCATGTAGTTCATGAGTGGAACAAAATATGCAGACTCATCCTGACAAATGTCAAGCTGTAGTTGTTTATTAGACCACTTTTTGTGGGCCCTCCCGGATTCTTGAACCATTATAGTGTATCTAAACTAGTTTTACCTGATATAACTGGACAATGACAGTGGCATGAAGAAGTTGGAAAATGGAAGACAAAAGAAACGAACTTTTGAGGAACTTATATGTCGTTGACCAACACTTTTGTTTTGTTTTATTGAAAGTGTTTTCGGTTAAATATGTCAAGCAAAGTACTTCCTGTTCCGCCTGGTCAAACTAGTGGCGTCGACTGCATTTTGGAAAACACTTTTACCAAGAATTTTCACATCGTCTGGAAACCGTCAGGCTTTTACGTCGATGAAGCACTTGGTCAGGATCTGCTCCGAGCTTCGATTTGTTAAAGAGATTTGGAGAACACGGCCTCAGACTAGCTGAGATCCGGGCAAAGGCGAGGCTAGTAAGATAATAGAATAAGACGGAAACGTGACATCCTCATTTCTGGTGTTTTTCTGGCATTGTTGAACGGAGGTGATGATACGTTTCGCCAGCTTGGGCAGGAAATGGAGATGATGATAGCTGCAAAGTGCACAAGTCGTAAAAATAGTCGCACACAACAGCCAGACCATTTCCGTAATTGTAATAATCCGCAAGTGACCAGAACTTGGCAATGCCATTTAATTTCCACGTGATAGCTGAAGATTTAGGAAGACACGCCAGCCGGCAGGAAAGTAGATTATTAATCCAAAGTGGTTCCTTGAGGTGCAGGGAGGCCAGTGTAGAATAAACACTTCTTCATCAGTGGACTAAAGTTGGTTTCTGGAGCAAATCCAACAGACTTACGTCATCTGACAACATCTGACTTCAGTCCGCACCATCCAATGTTTTGCGGCATAATCACATAGGGGATTCAAGTGTATACGTTAAAAGTAAACTAGGGTACATTCATGTAACTGGAATTATATTTTATCTTCACTCTAAGTTAATTTAGAATGGTGTACTGTTGTACGGTATTTGTACCTAACGCTGCACATACTATTACGTTTTTTCTGCCGGTCTGCAGGAAAAAGACAATGTATGATCATCCGTCATGCTCGGGAAGGTGATGGTTAGCGACCCTCTTCTCGGTGATTCAGATTTTTCAGTTTGTCTTAAAGCTCGTCTATCGGGAAATTTTACTACCATGGTCACCCGCAATTAACAGGAATTTTGCTCGATACAGCTCTGAAGCTATTTTGAGTCGACGCTCAAAAGATTTCACTTGTAAAAAATAGTGTGTGATAGAGTCCTGGTTTATCCTCTTCCTACCCTTTTAATTCAATCGCCACGATTATCCGATTGTTTTCCTTATAAAATGATGGCAACACTTGCTCCAATCCATCACGTGTGAACTCCGCCAAGTAGCAATCAAAACCATCGATGTCTGGCCATTAAATGGCCTGTGTTTATCACACGTTGATCTGGTCGAATTACTGGCCGAATGTCCGATTCGATCTCGGGACTAAGTACCATGACAAACCGCAAGCGTCCTTTGGCGTTTTGACAAATCCAATAACGACCCCATTGCAGATGTCGCATTAAATTTTCAGGATCGTTTCGAAGCATGGATGCCTGAGATCATTCCCTACAGTAACATTCCCACGAGAAAATTGTCAATTTTGATATTTTTTAGATGTATGAGCGGTCCATTTGGAGGCTTTTATTCTAGTTGCACCAGAGTATTGAGATAAAGCGTTTCTCTTGTATAACCCGAGGTTTCTTGCGACTGCTCAATCGGCCTTCTACCATAAAGCCAACTATACATCATTTTTTCCACAGACCGGATACGTTTAGATATTCTTAGATTTACAGTGAATATACAAGTCACAGTTTTATATGGGGAGAAAATGACCTCCGTTAAGACAAAAATTGTTAGTCTTGTTGAGAAAACGAAACGTACAACATAGTATGGACACAGAAAACACCAAGACCACTGCCAGTATTTCATCGATTGTTCTCTTGAAGAAGAAAAAATGGCTATTTGACTTGGTTCCTGATCTTTACGAGGGCTAAGTTCTCTCCATTTAGCCGCTCTCTTACCATACGAAAAACAGTAATGATCACGATTAAGGAACAACATGAACTTTCACCAGAAAGGGGCTAAACAAATTCACACGGATATACCATATTCCATAAGGTTAGGATATTTGCTGAGACAACGTGGGCTTTCTTATCACATATCGGGTATAACACGAAGGCACCGAGTTGGCAAACACTTACAATTTATAGATCAATGTGTCAGGGCTCAAATTTATTCTGGTATTGCGCATTTTTTGGCTGTATTGATCAAAGGGTACTAGAAGTCTTTCAAAGTGGCAGTGTTAGTCTTTCTTTTGGTGGTACACGAACAAAATTGTAGTAGACAGAATAATGTTTCCGGGATCTGTTTTGGAGAGCTATCGATTCTGAAGGCTCGTCCACACTGCAGGCGACAACCACAACCGCAACTCCAACTGAAATTACATGACGTTATGCGCTGTCCCCACTGTCTGCGACATGGAAACAGTCGCCGTGAAAACAGAACCAGTTCTATCTTTGCTCGGCAACATGGGTGTCATCCTGATGTCGTCGCGACATGACGTCGGCAGTGGGGGCATTACCAGAGATTAAATAACGTTCAAGTTTTTCGGCGTCGCAGTTGCAGTTGTAGTTGTCGCCCGCAGTGGGAATGGAGTTTTAGGCACAGTATATGAGGCTTTATGTGAAGGTCTACAATTTGAGGATAGTTTATCACAATTGGATAAAATGTACACGGAAGAAATATTGTTAAAAATAAACAAATGAGAGCAAACAGTTTTGCTTTATTTTTCGGTGATTAGCTAATGGCTTAGTGAATCTTTACTTATGATAACATTGTGTACTGAAATAACACCAGCTTATGCATTTGGCGTTTGTATTTGTATGAATTGTAAAATGTAATCTTTAAAAAAAGTGACTTCGCTTAACTGAATATTTAAAAATACTATAACTTAGATTCATCATATACAGGTCCTTGGAGAATTGTATGAAATAAGGAAATCATATTTGTGGTTCATATGTTTGGGAAACATCTTCAAACCAGTGTTTGTCACAGTGTCCATAAAGAGGTCGATCTCTATGGGGTTTTCACCAGATTCTTGGTTCTCGCCAATGTATGGCTGAAGTGTTGCCAGAACAGCGTTGAACCTTACCTCCACGGCATTTCCGAGTTACAGTTATGGCATTGATTCCCCTGACGCACAGTATTTATCTGGTATGATCCCACGTAGAGCGTTAAGGGCGAGATAATGCATCATAAGAAAACGGTAAATATTTGTTCAGTGTTGAGAATGCATGAAGTGGTTTGAGTGAACCATGTTAACTGAATTAGAAGGATCAATAATTATTCCTGGCCTCGAGACCTAATCGGTCGGGTCAGGCACCAAAAGAACGAGCCTTACACCGTTAACCCTCCGCTAACAGTTTGCGTACACAGCCATATGCACACGCTGATCAATTACTTACAGCGCCTGTCTCAGTTGTTGGTGTGCGAGTGTATCACGTGACCGTCACGAAACTAAACCGTAATGGTCACGACACAGTGCTCTTGCACTGAATACAAAATTAGGCTTTTAAACTGCGGACGACCATGGGACCAGGTTGGACAAACATGTATTCAAAGCAGAACGGAAAACATCTTTGGCAACTCCTCTCTCTTCGTGATTTGCTCGAATGTCTCTAGACGATCTTGCACGGTTATGTTTTCCAGTACACACGCTCGAGCTCGTTGTTTGTTTGAAGGATGTCACATCTTTTTAGGTTATCGGAGAAAAGTGTTAAGTCTGTCGTGGTTTATTCTGAAGAAAAAACCCTATAATGAATGTTCAGTATTGATACTGGTGCGTGTATTTGGTTGTTCAAAGGGGGCGAAATTTCATGATATTTATTGTTTGATTGGTATTGATAATTTCCACGTGCTGTGCTCCTGGCGCATGGGTAATCTCCACGTGCTGTGCTCCTGGCCCATGGGTAATCTCTACCTTGGTTTGTCAACACTCGAGAATATCACCTGTGTGAGGAGAAATCATTTCAACACAAACTTATCCTCAATGGCAGCTAATCATTACTCATATGATATGGACATGTACAGTTCTGAATTCTGACAGCACGACACTTCCACGTGATTCCATTTGGGTGGAACCACAATCTGAGCACACGGGAGACATGCGTGCCTGGAAAGCTATTACGTATATAAGGGCGACTATTTATGGCGTTCACGTCCGAAAACAACTTATCGTTTCGGCGCATGGCTGGCTGGTTACTGGGTAATGATTTGTCACGTGTGCATATGGGGAGCTAGCTAGTTGCCTTATTAAGTCATGGTACCAATTAAAGTTGGTAGCACAAAGTGTCGTGTAGAACTGGACGAACAGGGTTGTTTCCCAGGACCATGTTCTATTCTAGACATCTCTGCCGCACGAGAGATCGCCAGAGGGATATCATCGGATGGGTCTGGCCTGGTATTTCATTTACCCCATCAGGTGCTCTATAATTAAGGTAACTAATTAAATGTGGGTTTATAAATTGGATACTGCCACACACTAGTTATTGATTGTACATTATCGCATACAGCGCCACATTGTGGGATACAATGAATGCAGGGTTTCACAAAGAGGCACATACGCGTTGAACTTAAACAGAGGAAGAAAAGAGGGGTTTATTTCATTGAAGGTTTGGTTTTCTGATACACTGATTTATGTGGTCATTTAGTCAATCAATCAATTATTTAATCCATAAATCATAATGTCACTTTTATGCGTATCGGAACATTTTTAGTAACATGTTTTGATATGAAATCGAATGAAAAACTTGTAATGTTCTCAAGGCTTGGTCATATCAGAGGGAATAAGGCCTAAAAGTACATTCAGAAAGTTCTCCTTGGAAAGTCATGTGCCAAAAGAAATTTACAATTTCCCAATAGGTTCTGTATGAACAACGCAAGCCCACGTATTCTTTGTACTTACGCGACTGATATGGTCTCCACGAAGAAAAGATCTCGTACAAAAGCTGACCGAGTTCTGCAGAACGTTATAAATAGCTGACCGACAGTGTGGCACATGCACAAAGGCATGCCGGGGCAAGTTATAGAGTAATAAAGAAATGTCTATAGCTAATTCTCATTTCCACCCATCTTTCAGACGTTGTATTGGAGAAGATGTCCTATACTTGGACTCACGCGCTCAGAATGCCAGCAAAACTTCTCCTTTGGATCAATTGTAGTCTCCCCTTATCGATCGGTTGGACGGCTATTTAATCATATTTTATCAAACACTAGAGCAGAAATACGATACCGGCCTTTCGAAAGCTCCGTATAGATTTTTGTCAGTTTGGATGACTGCGTGTCATCACACCAATAAAACGACCGCCTTTAAATCACGTACTAATATCACCTCGTCTTCACCTCGTTCGTCTTGCAGCCTTCCGAAAAGTCACCCAGGGATCTTGATAGATATTTTTGTATACGATATGTTTTCCATAGCATTGAACTTCTTCAGAATTTAACTAATCGTCAAAACCTCGCTAATCACCAACGTGCATGTATGGAATCGCTCAACAACGGAACCACTGTCGGAAATGTGAAAGAAAAACCTTTACATTTTTTGAACTTGGCGTTAATCTAACTTTTGTCCCACTTCATTAATAAATTCCTTAAACTGGGTGTTCCGGATCGTTCCATATATATGTCACATGATAATCTCGGTAAAGAAAGATTTCATCCTTCGTGGCTACTTGCATGGACAAACTTAGGACAAAGTAATTGTAGCGGTGAAAGACTTTGCAGATTGAATTTCAACTGAAATCGCGATACATTTGTTACATCGTGAAACCAAGTGTCCCAAGGTCGTGAAAATTATGTAAGGCAAAACCACGCTTTAGAGTGAGATTTGTATGTTATCAGATGGGAACCGATCCATTCCAGTAGTTTCGTGCATGAAGTCACTACCTTGCGTGCTTAGTGTCTGCATTTCACAATGAACAATCAAGAAGAGGGTATGCAACTGTACACGCGAATTAGGGACGTCACATATGAAGACACTGGAAAAGAATGGTTCGATCTACCCGTGTTTATGTGCCAGTCCTATGAATTCCGAAAAATATTAGCGCTGAAAACCGGAATTTACAACACACGAATCGTATCCCGTTCTTACAATGAAACTAACGTAGATGTGCTATCTTCACTACAGTGTTACTTTGTACGTGTATTCTGATTCCCACTGATATTCCCGTATTCATGTCCTCTGGATGAGGCCATTTGTCTCAGTTACGAGAAAGCCTGCGATAAAACAAGACACAGTCATACCTTGGGATCCATCTAACACCAGCGTGGATTGATTCAGTGTACAGAGGTAGCGCCATGGAAAGTGCGGTAAAACTTGAACTGCAGAGTATAGGAGGGACGGGAATGACTCGTTCCGCAAGCTCAGATACCAGGGTCACGAAGCTGTCTTATGACTTAGAATTAATCATAGCTTGAAAACTTCAGACGTATCGGGTGGCTCTTCACCATCGAGATCACTGTAAATTCAAGCCCTCCTCATGCTGGCTTCCTCTCCAGTTCTACGTAGAAAAGACTGCCAGCAATCTACGGATGGTCGTCGGTTTTCCCCAGACTGTCCTTTTTTCTCCCACCGTAAAGCTGGTCGCCGTCGTATAAGTTACTTATTCTTGAGTTCGGCGTCAACTCAAAACAAATAAATAAGTATTGCTGAGCGTCCAAGGAAAAGCAGTATTGAGTGTTCGAAAACCTGCGTATTACATAGGCAAATCATGCAATGCTGGCATCACAAATGGACACGGGACTAATTTTGTAACGAACTGTTATTAACATGTTTTGATAATAATCATAATTCACAGAAGTGTCGTAATACTGTATTTTTGTTACTGTTCCAACTCTGCTAATGGACCTGGGAGACTATAAGGACATTGAGCGTACAGAAAATGCCCATTGTCTCCATGGAAGGATGTCATATACAGGTCATTAATTTGTTTACGTATAGATTTCTTCATCGAGGTATTATTATTTTCCGGGTACAATGGCAGACATAGGGATTGGCACATGGTAAGTCTATTGCTCCCGCGACAATAAGGAATTTATATGTCCGTCAGGTTGGAAGTCTGAATAATCCCTTACCAGCTGCACACGCTACATTTGTACAATGGAATAATCCTTTACCATTTGAGGGATCCTACCAGAGAGAAAGTGTATATTTGCTATATCACGGAACGCAATATTTCTGCGGAACTGTCACCCCGTGCTTCTAACTTATGGGGTATTTTTCATCCTAATGCTCTAGAACAAACGTCGACCTCACTCTACACCTACCTTTTGGCTTGCAGTGGCAATTAAGGGGGTGGGGGGAGCACAAGTGTATATTCTGCCACTCCCCAATGTATTAATACATTAGATGTCAGAGAAAAATATCGTCGCCGCTTCGTATTCTACAGGGACCCTCCCTGAAAGCTAATGTCCGTTGGGGATAAATAATTACAAACAGATCACTTTACACTTTAGTAAATGGGTTTTAGACACAGGTAAAGAATTTGGTTAGGATATGTATTTTGCTGAAAAAAATCCCAGAACTTGCTAATAATAAATATCTTAATGTATTATTCTCTATTTAATGGTTCTTTTCAAGCAAAGGCTTAAAAACATTGGCAACAAATGTAAGAAGAAGACCAAGTTAAATTGTACAGTGCTTTTGTTCCTTAAATAATCAAAAACAGAATGGCTTAAAAACAATGGTATCAAATGTGAAGAAAAAAACGGAGTTAAATTGTACATTGATTTTGTTCTTTAAATAATCAGAAACATCGACAGATATTTCTTTGGTGTAATGTGAAAGGGATCGTAAATTATTTACTTATTTGACATATCTAATTAATGTTTTCTTTCAATTCAAAGAGGAATCCATACCTGGAAATGTGCACAGCGTTTTAGCTATTTGAAAAACCCAGGAAAATAGTTGTCTGTTATACTTGAGAACACTTTTCTTATCAAATCCTGTTTTCTTTTTCTGTGTAATTACACGTTGGCTTTATCTTCAGAATTGGTTAAACAGTCATTTTCGTTTATTTACAATCCGTTTCTGCATATTTTTGGTTAGTGATCTTGCTGTTCTTCCAGCATGGCAAGTGTATTGGTTCGTGTATTGTGTGAACACAGTGTTTTACTGAGAATGTGGGACCGAGGTGTGAAGAAAAAAGAAAAACAGTTGTATACGTCTTAAAAAGTGGACACTTTAAGGCTAGCAGAATACAGAACGTTAGAGTATAATATACATGCATAGTTTAGAACGGCAAACATGAATTGACGTGTGCCATTGAAAATACAAAGAAAATCGACAAATGCCATAGTGTCACATGGTTTTAGCTCATTTATGTGTGTTAACAAGAGCCAAATACCGCAGTATAACGTCAGTGTTAATGTACATGGTATGTTCGCAATACGCTCTTACTATTGCGTAGCTATTAAAACAGACAAATCCGTATAATCAAGTTGTACTGAAATAGGGTGTGGCCCACTATGCATTCGGAATCCACAGATACTAGTACAGGTTGGGTAAAAATGAAGTTCACACTGGCAATTGAACTGAAAAAGTTTCCAAAGAATCCTTGAAACATTTCATTCCCATTGTCTTTCTCTGTCTTTGCTTGCTACTACGGGGCCGTGAAGGGCGCAGTTCAATCGGTGCGTTGTCCTGCTGTTATCTCCTCCAGTACTATCCTTTATGTATTGGCAGCTCACCCTAAATCTCTCCAATCGCACAGCTCAGATCCAGAGCTGCCTTTACAAATCACCTTATACCCGCAAAACCCAGGCAGGAATTACCATATGCCTGGTAAACTCGTTTATTAGTCCTGGAATGGAGAATGTTCATTCGCCAGATTGCGCACGTCATTATTTGATTCTCTTTTTTTATTTTCTGGAAATGAAAAAAAAAAACCCAAAAACATGCCAGTGCCGGGCCGTAGAAGACAATTTATTGACAACCATAGCGTAGAATGGCTAACAAAGAAAATATTACTTCTTGATACTTGGCGTAAGAAGAGCTATCGTTTTCACGATGCATTAAACCTCTTCGGATCTTGTCAAGCGTGGAATGCAATGCGCTGGATACATTTTTAACCTTCCTAGGAAATCGCTTCATAATTTTTCTTTCAAGGAATTCATCGTGCCATTCAGCCTTCGCAAACCTTTGCAGTGTTCTAAATTTTAAGAAAATAAAGCTTTAGTAGAAAGTGTTTTTGGCGTCGACAATTTCTGCAGGCTATGCACTGACTTCCGCACAGAGGAACGATTGCCGTTTTGTCGAAACTGTGTTAAATGCTCAGGGAGTTATTGACAGGCAATAAGTTAGCAAGCCTGTGGTTGGTAGCGGCTCAGTTTCTAAACATAAAACGTTTCCAAACTCAATACATTCACGATAACCATTAGGTCGAATATGGCCACATTGACTTTCTCGAAAGAAAAAGAATCATCCGCTTATGTTTAGTAGGTTTAATTTTCCTTTTTGGTCAAAGGAGTTTGCTCTATAATAAATAAAAACTTGCTATTCGGGAGAAAATTTTATCACATATTTTCCAGAGGTTGCGTTGATGATTTTTTTACATCACTTCCGCTTATTAATAAATGTAGTCTTTATTTAGTAGGATTTGGCTTCTCCGAATAAGATGTTTACATTAATGTTTTAATTCAAACTTTCTGTTTACCGACACTACCAGTTTACTGTTGCTAAACCTACTGACTTCTTAATCTGTAAGTCATACTCTTCATGTTCTCTTTTATGCCATTAGATTTATTGATTTGCTTGGCTGCTGTTTTACGCTGTGCTGAAGAATATTTCACCTATAAGGCTAGCAGGAGATCCCGGGAAAAACCTACAGCCATCCTCAGATTGCAGGCAGATCTTCCTACCAACAATCGGGCAGGAAGTCACCTTGATCTGAACCTGAACTCACTTCGACCGTATCTGGGAGAGAATCAGGGGTCATTGGGCTACATTAGCACGTTGCCACCCTGCCAAGGAAGCCCTCTTATGCCATTAGCTGAAATCATTCATAATACTATATCAGCAAAGTTTATACTCACTTGTCACTAAACAGATAGCCGGATATGCATTTAATGCTCCGTGGCATTCATGTAGCAATTTCTGAAATGATGCATATTTTCGAAAATCAAAAGCGAATGCCTAGGGTGAACAATTGAACTACATTTAATACAGGTTTCCTCTAGGTCGGTCACGTGTTCTAAAGGATAGGTATACGAAGCCGATTTTGATGTATAAGAGACTTAGAGTTGGCAGCATTTTGGTGCTGGCCGTGGTTTGTTAACCCTACCCAAGAGACGGCACTCCCTTCAAATGAAGATAAATAGGACGGTCTGATACGTTTAGGAAGAGGATTGCGGTATGCCAAGCCGCGATTAGTCGGAGTGAGGTCGACAAGGGATTTACCAACGGCGGGCAGAAGAGCCCATACAGGCCGAGCTGGAGTTATTAGAGCCTTTGATTGCTAGCTCACGGCTGGCTGATGGTGCATATTAGCGGGCAAATGCAACCAAGGCTAATCAGACGGAACACTACGCAAACCAGCGAGAGTAGTCCAATGGACGTTATTCGTCAAGTCAAAGAATACAGGCCTGTTGCATTGCATCTTTAAACCTACGCCCATCGCTTCGCTGGAGATCTATGGACACCAAAACCGAAGTTGTTCCATATACCATCTGCTCGATGCTGTTCACTAAAAGCCTTGTATACTGCGGAAACACACTGTTATGGAGTGATTTACCGATGCCTTTCGGGAAATATTTTATTGAACGTCCACAAAACAAGGTTCATCCTAAGGGCGTGACACCTTCCAAACACTTTGTTGGAGAGACTAGATGGTTCACAGCGGGATCATTGCCATTTTAAATATTCTCACTAAAATTTGGATCAGATTCTGTGTACATGCATGTGAACTTTCTATTCTTTTGTTAACCAGCTCATGTTAAGCTTCTTGGTGATCTTTCCGACTCCCTTTTTTCGATGGAATTGATGTCATAAGGCCCTTAGTGTGCGAGAGACGCTTAGCACAATCCTATCTGTTCCTAGAATGAGAATGGCCTGCCTGAACATTCAAACAGGTTAATCTTAATTGATTAATAATAGCTGACCTACAATTTCCCGTTCGCTATTGTGACTTCTCCCCGCCTTTATTTCCACACGGGGTTATATGCCTCATTGATTGTCACCAAACTTTTGTAGATTGCCCACAGAGTCTTTAACAGTAAGAGGTGTGTTTCCAGCTGAGTATAATTAGATCCTATAGCTATTCCACCGGGTCAAAAGTTGAGGAAAATAACCAAAGTTGTGTACTAGGAAACAAACTATGCTGGTCGTGATAGGATCATTCCCAATTTACAGTAGACTTGTTCACAATGTGGGACATCCATCTAGCAATCCTTTTCACTGGTTAAAACAAACATTCGTAAGTAGTATAAATGCCGTTAGAAGAATACATTTTTTGACTTGCCAATCACTTGGTTCTCAAAATAAGTGTATTTACATGTTAGCAATGCGAGCCAGTAGAGAACAAAGACATATCGCTAGAAAACACAGAACTTGAAAACCAGGCAGGAAATACATAGACATTTATAATAGTAGTCCGCTGATTTAAAGTACAGTATAAAAGACTACAGTACGGAGAGTAATACCAGATCATTAACGGTTCTGAAATGGTTGACAAACACGTAATTAGTATTATGCAATTCCTTGTCCTTTCGCGTCAGTTTTACGGTTATGTTCTAACTATTCCTAAGAATGTTTAAATAGTTGCAACTTGTACGCCCGTTAGCACATTTACCTATAGTGCAGTTTTGAAATACAATGCTCTAGTCTTTTATATTTAAATGTCAGTTCCATTTATCAGTTCAGAGCTGTGTGGAACAAACACGAGAAAACTACCTTATAGTGGAGATGTATCTTGTGATTATCGACTTCCTTTAACTCTCTGCGAGTGGTATACGAATGTCGGACTGTGATACTCGTCGATAATTTGTATCTACGTGTTATGTTCCACAGCTAAAGCCATGGCATCAGGAAGGCTTTTAAAACTGCCTGCATGTCCCATGTTATAAGTATAATAACCTCCGATGATTTTTGGCTCTTAAACATTTATGTTTCCTAGTCCCGCCGGCGGAGTCTGAGCGTATATGTGAGAAAGACGCAATGATGGTGGAAGCCAAATAACCTTTGCCTCAAGAAGATGGCATTTCCAGCCATTGTTATCTGGTGCGATTAGAGCTAAATGACTCTGACATGTCGATAATTATCTGGAATAGACACTCGCGAGACGGAATTTTCCGTGGCCTTTCCGTTCAAGAATGGCTCGTCTAATCGAGCCGTGAATTACAAAGCCAGTTGAGACGGTGTCTTAAATCTCACAGTTCGATAATCCGGGTAGTATTTGTTCCGGATCTCCGGTTTATTGGTCTATAGGGGCGATCACTTTGTCCTCGCTTTCCAGATACGGCGTTAGACTTTCTCCTTGTCTGGATCATACTCTTTTGTCATGCAGAAGTAAAGCTTCTGTTTACACTGGTACAGAACAACAATTTGCAGTAGGTCTCGAGGGAATGCCCCCTAATTGTCTCTGACAGGTTTTTATCTAGTGCAGGATACAAGAAGAAAACATTCTCCAATACAGAATGGTATCATATCCGAGGAGAATATCGAAGAACTGTGGTGAGATATAAGGGAAGAAGAAAGTATAAATCGTTTTTGATATGTATGCTTGAAGAGTATGAAATATTTATTATTTTCTCCGTATTTTATTAATTTTGTGGAAGACATAGTGGCCTATGATTACTGAGAGAGCCATCATCTCAGAATATATGGCAACTTTCTGGTTATATTCAGGCCCGTTTTACAAAGATAAACTATAAAGTTACGTATAACGTACTTGCCATGGCGACGTAGCCCTAGAGTACGTGTCGTCATTACAGACTTTACGTTTGACATAACTAACAGCCTGAGAGTAAAACGCGCAACAGGAAACAATTAGTTTTCCACGTTGGCTTCGCGATCAGTTCATTGCAAGCTAACACGAACTTCATTTTGCTGACAGTAAATGTATTGGAGGTAATAAACAACGCGGATTTGACCACTCATTGATACTTAACGTATGAGTACAATACCCTAGCAGTACGAGAGAAGGATAATTCCACTGCCATCAGGAAATTGCAATCATCATAAACGCACTCTGTAAGCCGAACTGTAGATTGTCAGTCAGTTCAGATTTGTTCTGGGCATAGGATACATACACTTTCGAATTACATCCACACAGTAAAACCAGGAATGACTGTCTTGCTCCATTGCCATGGCAGCTGTAGCGTACTGTTTCGTTGGGAAGCCATTGTTTAGGTTTTTCTCGCCAGCTACACACTGACACGAAGTAACAGTCGTTGCTGTCATGTTCTTGCCAAAAATCGCTGCTTCACCGTTGACATTTATTTGCCAAGCTTTGTTATTCTTACAAAGTCCATAGTTTCGAGATCGTGGTGTTATGGCTGTTAGAGCAGCTTCAGATCACACTTCTTGGTACATTAATCTTCTCGGTTTCATTCGCATGCGAAATAGACGGCAGATCAATTCCGCAACAATTGTGCTGGCGAAAAAGAAATATGGCGACTGCTTCTATCATTTGTCATGCGGGGTAGAGAGGTTAAGCCAATCGATAAGGATGCCTGACATACGATGCCTGCAAATCAATGCAGAGTTTAACTTTTAATTAAGTTTGTTTGCTGAAATAACAAGGACTTTTTCTCTTCTTGACGGGATCAAGTATTTTTGGTCATGTTAAAACCACTGACGAGGGCTCTGCACGTGGAGATTTCACTGGGATAAGCTTAATTGCCTGCACTGTGATCTGAAGTAGTTCGCTTATCCACCACAGAGCCATGTATGGTCGCAAGAAAGATGTGACACGTCCCTCATAGTATATGACTCTAAAGCTGGTTTCCCAAAATCTCATGTACTACAACTCAAAAAGTGATTTCATGTATTACATAAGAGGACACTTACTCTTAAGCTTGCATGTTTGTGTCATTAGATCGAAGATAGGCTTTAAGAGATGCTCTACCCGGTTTTTTCCACTCATGGATCCCACCTTAGTCATACGAACGAATATATATTTTACCCAGAACGTGACGCAGCAAGTAAAATGATAAACAACACGAGCACACATAGATCTAAAAGTAGATGTTCACGTTATGAAGGACCAATCATCAATCATTATTAACACTCCAGGTCAATAATCTCGAAACCAACATATAAAACATTCTTCAACACAATCCATCAAAGACTTCAAGAAGTATGTATTGTAACAATGAGACGTTTAAAGAGAGGCCGTCAACAGTTTTCCGTGCCACTGTGGATGAATATGAAAGAAAAAACGATCACTTGTTTATCTAACTGAAATGAAATGAAAGAAAACTCTCTCGTAATGAAAAAATAATTAGTCACAGCCTCCATCACAAGTGCAATAGAGGAGCAGGTGTGTCTAATTTTATTAATGACACTACAGGAAACAAACTCGATCTATTGAACACGGAAAACAACTCTGAGTCCGATAACAACCCTAGGCTTCCTAAATCAGAAACTGTCAACTGAACCGATGGTCCTTCAACGTGTATTGTTAACCTAAGTAATGTTGTCTGTAATTCGGTTGTTGAGGCCAATGGCAACACTCTAATAATGATACTCTGATCCTTGTATTTGGATTTCGCCTGGAAATGGAACTTGGACCTTGGAACGCCCCTTCATAGTTTATGATTGATACAGATGGGCGTCTAAAACGGTATTCGTATAACAGCCAAAACGGGCGTGCCTGGTCAATAAATGCAAGGCAAGCTTCCAAAACGACTTTTAGCACAAAGCAAGAAAGAACTAAGCAAGGATATAAAATAAAATAAAAAAGAATAGGATAGATCCATTGCAAGTCGATATTTTTAATGATGAGGGAAAGGCGAAATGAATGTTCTGGGCGAGGGAATAAAATTAGTATCCAAATCATATATCAAGCTCAACAGGATGAACATAAGTATGTCGCTGGATTCGAACAAGTGAGCACTTCCCAATCTACTTGATAGTAGGTTGATTTGAAAGGTATATATATGGCCGACAACCTTATCAATTAATCGACATCAGTGCAGCTCGATATCCTCATGACTCTTGATTTAATCTTGAACTGTGCTCACCGATTTACACGGTGATGTGAAGCAGTTTTTTGTTTCTCTTGTTCTGAGAAATCACCAGTCAGAAGGCCGAACCTGCTAAGCCGCCAACAGGACGCCATTGCAGGGACGTAAAAAGTGCGTTTATAGACATTCTGTCATAGCTGTCAAGGCGTCCCATGTTAAACCCCAGATATAACTTATGGACAGGATCAGGACAGGAGACTGATAGATTTTTAGGTATCAGGTCAAGTCAGTATCATGAATGAAAGATGCAGGAATATAGTCACAAATGCATGGGCTGCAAAACAAGATTTTCAGCTGTTTTATTTCCAGCAAACGGTTTTGTGTATCGGAAAGATTACAGCTACACCCTGATTAGCGTCTTAAGGGACATTCCGATATTAATCCGTCATGCAAGTACAAGCCTACAAGATTTTCGTCCATGAGGCGACTGTTCAAATCCAGCTCTTGTTGAATTTACTACTGCTTCTAATCAGGGCATTTTTCGGGTGTTTGGTGAGATTTATAGAGTTTTCTAATGCTCTAGCCGGTTGTCTTCGTTCTAAAACTCTCCCACCATCATGTCAGTGAAACATAATTGAGCACTAATGAACTAAGTTGTCAAATACTGCTGCATGACTTTAAAGTCTGAAAAAAGATAAAACGCCAAACTGCAAGGAAATGGCAGGCGGCAAAGATAACAATATTGTACGTGTTTCCTTGGCTGTCACAATGGTAAGGAAGTACTCGATGCACACCAGGCAATCACATGCAATCAGAACATATCCTAGTCAAGATATGAACCGTGTCTATCGGATGATGGAAGTACATTTCCAACCCAGACACGCTGACCAATATCGGTGATCAGCTCCAGCCTGTCAAAGCATGAATATCAAGTCCAATCCCTTTACACTCTTTGTGATATTGCAAAGAAAGCAATATTTAGGGTCATCGGGGGCAAGACTTTTCACTCAAGGCAGACATATCTAAAATACCATTTACTCAATAACGCGATTCACTTAGAGCGACATCACTTGTTTTTAACTACACCGAAAATGCCCTTAAAAATTTATTATCAGGATTCTGGGACAACTATCACACGTATTGTTATAAATCATTGCTGTTAAATATTATTTGACAGGAGAGTCTTAAACTGAGAGTCTTCAGCATGACAACGATAACTTTTTGTGTATACCTCTGGCCTGCGGTATGGATGACAAACGGCTCTTTAACTGTCATTTGTCTTTGTTTGTGCACACTGTGTGATTTTTTTACATTGCAAAGTTTTTGAACGTTTATTTTCCAGCGTTGATTGTTGTATGCCGGACATGTATATTTGCACCAGTCCGTACGTTGCCCTCGACGACGGTTTAAATAATAAAATATTGAGCTTATACGTGAACTCAGTTTTTAGCCCTCTGATTTGAACTGTATGGTGAGAAGATGTGCGTCAACCTGATGGAAGTTGTATGTATGGAAGTGGATCAATATTTCGGGCAACAGTCTTAGATTACTTTCGGGTATCGCCGATTTGTTCAGCGAAGTGGACGGTAAAACATATCAGCCGTGTATGTTAAGTATCACGTGAAACAAACCTTCAGATGACATAGAAGGGATGAAAGGGCAAGTGGTAAATGACAAGTCTTTGTGACCTACTTCATTTGGGGCCTACTTAACTTCCCAGACTTTTATATCAAGGTTATGCAGAATTACGTAAATCACAATAAGAGCGTAACCTTTGTCCTAGAGTTCAAAACTTTATGGCGTTTTTAAGTGTAACACTGGACCATTCCTGTCGAGAAAAATCTGCAGCGTACTTTGGCTTCTGGCTCATTTAAAAGGGCAATTGTTAACGGTTATTCAATTCGACATCCTGTTTTGTGATAAATGGCGAAAAAGACCTTCTTGCTTGATTGGGAGTTACATAGCTTTTACTATAAAATCCTACCCTAATACATGTATTTCTTGTTCAACGCTGTTTCAGTGTTCTCAGTGTTCCCAGATTTTAGAACGGGGATTATATCCGGATCCAGGGCTTTAACTTAATATTCGGGTCATAAGGAGGGCTTGAAGGGTGAACTGTTCCGGTTGATCAGTTTTATCGCTCAAAATTGGCGCAGTATATCCTAGACATATCTGAAACACGGAGACATAGCGATTGAAAAGAATAAAAATCATTAGGTTTTTTTGAAAATATTTCTTTTTCAAGACCGATAGGCTGGGTTTCGTGAAGCTTAGTATTCTCTACACGTTTATCCTTGCCTTTGATCCCTATTGTATGACGTCATAGTGGCTGCGTGCAACTTTGTGCAGCAATCAACTGCGCTAATCACACACCGAATTAAGATGGGATTAGATTTCATACCTTCCCATCGGACTCATTTAGCCACGAAAATGGATAATCGACATGCGACGTGACAATTTCGAATCGAATAAGCAATGTAAATCACGCTCTATCCATTATGAGGAGATTTGTTTTGATCTGGAATACATACTAGTAAACACTATGCCTCAAAACAGAAAATGGCACAATTACGTCAGACATATCTGGCACACTGGCGCCTTTCAAGGGTAGACAAACGATGTGCGATTTTCTTCTGGGACTTTTTGGTATGAAATATCTTTTTATTTTCTACTAGTAGAAATACTCATCAGATGTACTTTTTGTAACATCACCACAAATATATCATTCAGTAAAGGAAAAAGTAGAACCGCGACAGTTCACCTTTAACCTAGTTTTCGGCTTATCAGGTGGATTGTAAGTGGACACCCAGCTCATGAAGTGGGGGCCCTACTCTTTCGGCATAACTGTTAAGTGCGGTTCGTAAGAAAAAAACCTTAAGCTTATGAAAAATGTTTAAATAACATACAAAACGTCCATTCACTTAAAAATGCCATTTTCTGTGAGTTGTAATCCGTGAATATTTCAGAACTTTTGGGAAAAGCGTTTCTTTTCCCTCATGTGTGTTATAATGCAGTGTTAGGTAAAATTATGAACTCAACGTGGAATCGATGAGCAGACCGGAAATAACACTCAGCCTTTTTCTCCGCAGCTTTTTTATTCGGTGCAGAGTGCTGTAATTGTTTTGATCATGAATGATTTAAACATGTTTGACCTGATATAATTTCCGAAAAGACATTAAGCTGTTTTTTGCTGTGTTATGACATTCATTGATTTTCAAGCTTTTTGCATTTCGCTTTTATTCATTATTCACGGTTAACAGCGAAGGATTGATGGATAGCCCATTTGCACAAGTTGTTCAAGAGAGCCTTGGCAGACTGATTTTTAATTGTTCTTTATGTCTTAGTTTGACCAGAGTATGACAAAGATGCAAAGACCGTTATCAGTAGCACCGTAAACTTGTTGTGACGCTGACTGGTTAATTAAATCATGAGTACTGAAACGCTACTGAAAAACAAAGTACGTTAAAGGGTATCCGCTGACGCACCACCTGCAACTGGTTCACCAACATAGCTCATACGCGTCAAAGGAGGGGTTTTAGATAACCTATGCGCACTATTATAGCCTATATATAAAAACACCCCGTATACAGAAATGCCCGATCATAGGCCCGTATACACCATAAGTGAATATATATTTCGTCCTTAAACATTACAACTATATAAAATCAGAAAGGGATATCCTTTAAAACGTGAAATTATTTTATGTAAAGGTAGAAGGCTCAGACAAGAATGAAAACTCGCATGCACTCTCAAGTTAAAATGTGTCGGTCGGTACCAGAGCCATTGTTTCTGAACAAGCACTTCCTATTCTTTGAACATGAGCGCGTGCAATTTTTTTTCTACACATAAAAATTATTTCAGGCATATATGTAATAGTTTTTTACAAATGGAGAAATCGTTAATGCAAATACTATTCATTTTTCATATCTAATACAAAAGATTTCCCCATTGTGCTGTGCCAAATCTTTTTAACGATACGAGTGTGTAACTGTCACGGCGACTTAAAGCGTTTAATGCTACTTTGCGTGGTAGATTAGCTCACATACCTCTAAAAGGTGTTGTGCAAGCCGTCCCATGGGCTCGAAATCGAGCCAGAACGCCCTTGGATAGTTCTGAATAATTCAGAAAGTAAGTTGCAGTGGATAATGGCATCTCTTTCCACAATCTCTCTGGGAGAGAGCAACAGTTGATCTGTTCATGCCCTAGGAAGTCTTAAATTTGTGCATTTTCAAGG